>CM059438.1:22587654-23997833 GCA_030390025.1 Squalus acanthias | reverse complement strand
CCCCCCCCACGCCCCCTCCTCCCACGCCGCCCCCTCCCCGCCATCCTCTCCCATCTGGGGACACCGCTGGGCAGATGGCCAGGTCCCTCGGCGGGGTTTTCCCCGGGGCCCGGCTACAGCCAGAGCTACAGCCGCGGCTGCGAAAGGTTGTTTTGTAAATTGTGATCGAGGTCATCAAACTAAGCAGCCGCCCAAGGCCGGCGGGCCGGGGACTATCCCGGGAGAGCGGGGGATGGGGAGGTCACTATCCCGGGAGAGCGGGGGATGGGGAGGTCACTATCCCGGGAGAGCGGGGGATGGGGAGGTCACTATCCCGGGAGAGACCCGGGTTGCCCGGTGTATTTGTGCCGGGATGGGATGGACAACATCAGCCCAAGGTGGCCGCTCTTCACATCACGGAGCTGCAGCCGGGCCTCGAGTGACTGGAGCGGCGAGAGTGACCCCAGCTTCACCCCCCTCCTCGGCCCGCCTTTATTTAGTGTTTGGGAAGTTTGCCCTGAGCCCGGGCCCGGCCTGTCAATCCTCTGCCCCACTCCCCAGCCCACTCTGTCCACAAACCATGTGTAAAAAGTCCTGTCATTTTTAAAAAGGGGGGGACTCACTAACTTTCCACTGGCAAGGAGCTTTTCACAAAAAAAACACCCATCGATTTTTAAATTGCTTTGAAGAAGTGTTTACAGTTTTAGAAGTCGACCATTTTGACATTCAGAATTTTCAGATCTGAAGTCCCCTCTGATGGATGTCTTTCTCCACACACATTGTGAGTGACTAACACAAGAGCATTTATTGCATAAAAGTTCACGTCTCTGTGACACAGTTATAAAGTTTGATGTTTTAAATGTAGGAAGCAGTCTCTTGTCACAAACCAGGCTTTCTTCATTAAATCAACCAAGATTTGTGTGTGTTCTAAACAGAGCCCTTTTCCCCAAGTTTTATAAAGCAACACCAAGATTATCATTGATTTTTTTTTGCAATCCGGGGTTAGTGAGAAGCATTCCTTTTTTCTCACTGCTTCACACTTGACAAGCTGAGGGTGGTGCACAGATCCATATCAATAGGCAGTACTCGCTCTGACCATACATGACCCTGGATTAATATCCAGGGTCATGTATGGTCAGAGCGAGTACTGCCTATTGAATAATGTATTTATTCCATACTCTTTTCCTTATGAATGAATTGATTTTGTATGGTTTATTGATTACTAACAAAACAAGATAAATACAGTATGGAAGTTCCAATAAGTGACCTTTGACCCATGCAGGATATGGGCCTGAACTTGGCATTGTGTGTGTTTGCCAGGTGTTTGGTGCAGATATCTTGCAGGATGCATAATGTGTAACAGTTAGCATTATCCAGACAATAGAAACTTTGTCAGATTATATAATTGGTAAATGATTAAATAGTGATGTGAAATAACACAACACGTAATCTTATGAGTTTTGTTCCCAGTTGAACAAGGCAAGGTGAAACATTATGAATTAGTAATAGAAACATTGGTTAATTTCACAAATAGATTTACATCAGCCTCTGAGTTTGCTGCTGTATAATTAAGATAAAATGGCCTCAGAGTTTGACTTTTACAGTAACCCAGCTGTGCTGCACAATAGAGATTGATTTAGGAAATTTCAAAGCTGCTTGATTATTCCTTAAATTACTTTGGTGATATATTAGTGAGATTAATATGACTTTCAAATGTACTGTAAATGATCAATCTAATGCAATAGATTCTTAAAATCAAAGGAGGATGCAGTTTAAATCTTACTGTTCTAATGAAAAGGGACTTTAGAAAGTCGACACTGGCACAGTGGGTTAGTATGCTAATACTAACTCATTTTGGTCATCAGGAAAGATGCAGAGGTCAGACACTTCCTGATAGTAGTTTTCATACTTTTCTATGTGGGGGACCCCTGCAAATATTGACACACTCGCAGAGAGGCCCTTCCCCATCCTAACTTCCAAAAAACATATCAGCTACACCAAGGAAACAGTGCTATCACTGGAGAAAATGCTTTTTTAAAATCAGTATGCGGGAGCATGTTAAGTGGGTCGGTAATTAGTTGCGAGGTAGGAGATAGAGTACTGACAAAAGGAACATTCTCTGATTGGTGGGAATTGACAAGTGGTGTTCCCCAGGGTTCTGTACTTGGGCCTCAGATTTTCACCATATATTAATGACTTGGATGAAGGAATAGAGAGTTGCATATTCAAGTTTATAGATAACGTTAACTTAGAAGGCACAGTAAATTGTGTAGATGTGAGTGGGCAAAACTATGGCAGATGGAGTTCATTGTGGGGAAGTGTGAAGCCATCCACTTTGGATTTGAGAAAGACAAATCAGAATATTTTTCTTAATGGGGAGTGACTCGGCGCTGTGGAGGTGCAAAGGGATTTAGATGTCCATGTTCTTAAATCACTAAAACCCTAGTGCACAGATATGAAAAGCAATCAAAAAGGCTAATGGAATGTTGGCCCCTATCTCAAGGGAGCTGGATTACAAAGGGGAGGAAATTAAGATTCAGTTATACAGAGCCTTGCTCAAACCCCATCTGAGCACTGTGTTCAGTTTTGGGCACCGCACTTCAGGAAAGATATATTGGTATTGGAGGGGGTGCAGTGCAGATTCATCAGAATGATACTGGGGCTTAAAGGGTTGAATTATGAGGTTGCATAAACTTGGTTTTGATTCCCTTGAGCTTAGGAGGTTGAGGGGTGAGCTAATTGAGATGTTTAAAATGATAGGGTAGATACAGAGAAACTATTTCCTTTAGTGGGCGAATCCAGAATATAGTAAAATTAGAGATAGGCCAGTCAAGAGTGAAATCAGGAACTCTCTCCCAAAAGACTGTGGATGCTGGGTTAATTTCCAAGACTGAGATTGATAGAAGTTGTTGGGTAAGGATATTAAGGTAAGTGGAGAAAAGGTGGGTAATTGGACTTGAGGTACAGATCAGTCATGATCTAATAGAATGGCAGAACAGGCTTCAGGGGTGGGGGGCTGAATGGTCTACTCCTGTTCGTATGTTCCTCTCGGGAGGGAATAGTTGGGTGGTGATTCTTCTGGGTTTTTCTTGTGTATCTGCTGATGGTCAGTTTCAGTGTGGCAGAGGCCTAGGAGCTAGTTCGGTGTCCGATCTCTCACCCAAAGATTCATTTATGTATGAGGGTGGGGTAAGAGGGGAGGTGGAGATCAAACAAGTGAATTGCTATAAATGTAGTTCTATCAATTTTCTCCCACACCATCTGTCTCCTGAAGGCTCTGGCTGTTGCTAGGGTACAGTTACACAGAGCCCTCCGGTACTCTTCACACGAGCCTAGATAGTGAGTGCTGACAGGCTGTTTGACCAGGCAGGACATTGCAGTTTATCCCAATGCCTACTTCCCTGCAGTGATCAGTGGACAGTGATCAGGAATGGGAACCTTGGCTCCTCTAATTCAGGGGCACTCCGACCAATTGTAGCATCCCCACTGCTGCCCTGGCTGTGATCAACTAACTCAGTGAAACTGGGAGTTGAACCTGGCGACCTTTTGGTCTGTGTGGCTTATTGCTACACTGGGCTTTGCCTTTATCCACAACCCATTGGAAGAACTCTTGCTATAAATTTATATTTTAATAAGGTTGTTGTGCAGACAGAGTAAGATTGTTCTTTCCACTCATTTGAAATGCGTGGGTTTAATTCAGTTGTTAAATTAGGGTCATTTAATTTGTGGTGTTGTGAAAATAATCAGATCTGTCTCTCCCTGATATTTCTAATTCATACTTAAGAAATCCAGATTCAACATCATGCTTATTTTAAACAGTATTGCACCAGGACCAGACTGTTGTATTGTTTCTGATGTTTTTTAAGTATATGTATTTTCGTCTTCACTAATTGATTTAAAGGTTTATATAAGGATAGAAATCTGTCCAAGTATTACAACAAATGAAAGAAATTTCTTCTGATTGCGCGTTATTTTAACAATATTTTACTGTTCAGACAATTAACTTTGTTTTGATAGCGGCTGCTAGGGTGCCATCAAAACTGATGAGAAATGCGACTTGTGTGGGTAGGAAAAAGAATTTGGTAGTTGGATGTTAGATAAAGGAGCATCACAAAGCATTATGCAGTAGTGGCGGTCAATATTTATTCCAGACAAAATATTTGCTGCTATTCTGAAGCTCTGTTTATGCAACAGTTGTATTAGCACTATCCAGGGTAAAGCAGCAGCTTCCTAGGACTTCAGTCAAACAGTCTACATGTCTTAACTACAAGTTTTACATCTTCAAGGAAGTACATTTTACTGAGCTACTCTTCGGTTGCTGGATACTGGATTGACATCCATCGGTGTGCTCACATCCGATGGGAGTGGAGTGGCGATTCCCCCATTGTATCTCTCTGGCCCTCCTGGTAGGGAGTTGAGTGTCGGGTTAACGACCTGTCTACGTAGAAAGGGTCTTTGTTATGGGAAGAACCCAGAGCACGATCTGTTGGATGTAAAAAGAAAGCAGTGGAAGAAATGGGTTGCCTCATGTGCTGCTGTGCTCTGGCTCTTATTGTGGTTGTTGTATTAAAAAAAATGAAGCGCAATAAAACAATTGTGTTTAACAGGACTTCAGATAGGATGGAAGATGATGAAAGTGGAGCTTTAGGCATTTTACTATTTTTTCCATTTATATTTTTCTCAGTCTTTAATCTTTTTTAGACTCTCACTGTTGCCTCCCACCACTGAAGTTGTTCCTCCTTTAACAGAAGGGATAGCTGCATGCTTCCCCATGATTGCTGCCCACACTCTTGTCTTGATCAGCTGGTAGGAGTTTTGCTTCTGTGAAACCCAACTAATCCAGCCAGTTTCTTCCTCCTGGGGATGAACGAACATTTCAGCAAGGACCCTGGCTGTAAACAGGCATGAAGCTTGCTAAGTGCGAGTGCAGGCAGTAGTTGAGGCTCGATCTCCTGAGTTGGCATTTCATCATTCTGTCAGCTCAGCTGTACCACAGAGCTGTCCTTCACTTCAGTTTCCATGCTACATCTGCTGCACCGTAGTCGAACATCCCCACTCGCAGCTTCTACTTTCTCTGAATCAATGTGCATTCCCCCCTCCCTCCGCTTTACTATCCTCCTTGCTACATTTTTCCACATCTTCCAAAGCCTCTTAAAACTCATGTATTTGATATGCCTTTATTTTGTTAAAGGTGCAATATAAATGCAAGTTGTTGTTTAATCAATCTAGCATGGGCCATAGTAAAGCAGAGAAACTGGCAAATGGTTGATTTAAGAGGAGAACTGCCTTCAATCAAGTTAAATGGGGTTTTGTTTTAAAATATATCTGGGAAAAAATGTCAAAAAAATTAATGTTAATCCAGAATGCTGGATATTGGCAGATGTGTAATGTGTGGGGTTTTTTCTTTTTTTTTTGCCATTTTTTCCGCGAACGTGAAAAACACTCGTATTGAAAGTAACAAAAGCGAAATACCGCGGATGCTGGAAATCTGAAATAAAACCAGAAAATGCTGGAAACTCTCAGCAGGTCAGGCAGCATCTGTGGGGAGAGAAACAGTTAACGTTTCAGGTCGATGACCTGTCATCATTATATTGAAAGTAAGTTGTGTAAAGACCACTTGACGGGCCAGCCGGGTGAGTGTATTAGTGTAAATTCACCACTGCAAGTGTGATTGTGGAACCTGATCATGTCGTACTGTCCGGAATCCTGCGTTTAGAGAATTTGGATTATTTATTTAGAGTTCTCTATTTGCAGATTTATAGTTATAAATAGTATCTGAATTACTCAGTTCCTTTTGCACTAATTCAACTCGCATTTGCACTCTAAAGCTATTAATTCAGTGAGTGACTGCCAGTTTTTAAATTGTTGCTTAACTAGATCCTTGAACAGAAGAAGCACAAAAAATACTTTTATGAACATGCTTGTTTTAAAAGATTAACTGCAAACAGCAGCAAAATGTTTTGCAAATGCATCTGACTTGTAAGAGAAATTGCAGTCTTCGTTGCAGCTGTTAACGTGGAACCCACTCTCACCTTTTCTCCATTTAAAGAGGAAAGAGGGAGTTTGAATCCCAGTGTCCCCAGGAGTTTGTGCACTGGCTTCTTCCGCTGTAGTCTGGTGTGCCCCACACGGGCTTTCTCGGTGGGAGAGACATCCTTCCTCATTATTCAGACCGATCTCCAAGTGGGCTGTCACTCTGCAATTGATATCCTTCAGGGAGACATTCTTTGGGATGGAGAACCTATTCATTTGGGGAATGAAAAATAGACTTGCAATTATATAGTGCCTTTCACGCCCTCAGGACGTCCCAAACCGCTTTACAGCCAATCACTGAAGATTTTTGAAGTGTAGTCACTGTTGTAATGTAGGAAACCCGGCAGCCAATTTGAGCACCGCAAGCTCTCACAAACAGCAATGAAATAAATGACCAGATAATCTGTTTTAGTGATGATGGTTGAGGGATAAATATTGGCCAGGACACCAGGGAGAACTCCCCTGTTCTTCTATGAATAGTGCCATGGGATCTTTTACATCCATCTGAGAGGGCAGACGGGGCTTCGGTTTAACGTCTCATCCGAAAGACGGCACCTCCGAGAGTGCAGCACTCCCTCAGTACTGCACTGGAGTGTTAGCCTAGATTTTGTGCTCAGGTTCCCGAAGTGGGACTTCAACCCCCAAACTTCTGGCTCAGAAGCTACCACTGAGCCACAGCCGACATTAAGGAGGGCACATTGAATTGGAATCCTTTCTGCTTGTAGTTTGTTTTAATGCTGATCAACATAGACTGAAAGCTAAGAGTTACGATCACATCCTCTTGTGGCTAGTTTCCCGGTCAATAGGTGTAGTTTTCTCACAGTGCATATAAAGAGTTCTCTATTTTTCTATTATAAAATTTAGCATTTTAAAGAAGAGTGTAAAAGGTGCCCTGCTTGTGCTCTGCCCTTTTTAACAGCAGCTTCACCTGTGTAGTATGAAGTGACCACTTGATTCAAAAGCCACTTTCTATATTTTTTCCGTTCAAACAAACTGACTGTCGGTTGCTTGCCTCATTTATTAACCGGATTTTGAATACAGCCATTCAGGGATTCATGCTAAAAGTGGGAAAAAAAATAACTGTTTATTTGAGGGATTTGTAATTAATTAATTTTGATGTGTAAATTCCACATGGTTCAGAGGAAGTGCTAATAGAATAATGAATGCATTATACAAGGAATTTCTATGGGGTTGTTTTTTACTGGTTCGTTCAGTTCGAATGGATTACAATGAGATTTGCAGTAATATAATGATGAATGAACTTAGAAAAGTTACAGTAACCCCACGCAGATACACTTCCGAGATTGATGCAAGTACAATCAACCCATTTTCTACTGTTTTTAGTTATTTATTTTCTCGAGCCAAACAAAGACTGCACTGTTTGATAGTTGCCTGCAGCTGTGTGTTGTATGTCCAACATTTTGTGAATTATTATTAAACCAAACAGGTGCTCAAGTATTCTTCTGTTACTAAAAGATGTTACTTCACTCCAGCATGTGAAATTTATTGCTGGTGTGGTAACAAATTACTGCCGGAGCAATTTATTCCTCTCAATTGCAAATTAACTCTGCCGTATTCTAAGGAGTTGTGCAGCACTTGAGTCCTGTTTAAAAACGTTACAAGGTGGAATGAGAAAAGGGCATTCGCTTCATCAAACCCATTTCTTCCAATGGCCATGTACAGTCCTCCCTGCCCCACCTATTTAATCACAGGCTGTGTCTCACCTATTTAATCCCCCAAGGGAAAGTTTTGATCCCTAAAAATAATCAAGCAAACTCCAGAATATCTACAACTACCACTTAACCCTGGGTGGGTGCACACCATATTTCACCGTTCCATCCCCCAATCTCGTTCCAACAGCAGAGGAGCCATGTCCCCATGTCCCCATGTCCTGTGGAGTATTTGACCGTTTTGGTCTGTATTTACTCTGTGTATGCTATCCTGTTTGTGGCAAGATCAGATTGTCTTTATGGATGGTGGCGAATCTGATGCATTTGATTTAGACTAGCCGTGACTCACTGGTGAAAGAAAGATTGTTTGGGTCCAAAACAGCCCCTTGCATGTAATTCTTTATCTTCACCTAACGGACCTTCAAGCTGGTGCTTCACCATAATGTGAAGGGAGAAGCAAAAGAATGCTCGTGTGTAATGAGAGGACTTAAACACCCTCGGCAAATGTGATGATTGTCATTACATCAAAATTTAAAAACACAAGTTAGCTTTAATCCAAACAAAATTAGCCACATTTATGTAAGGAGAATATATAATGGGAAGCAAAAGAATAATCAGTTTGTTAATTGTAAGAAGGAATGTTGTACGTCACTTTTATTAACTGCACATTATAGTCTAGAAATTACTGCTGGTGATACCGGCGGACAAACGCTTAACATGTTTGTATGACATTCTGATGGCTGATATTTTAGCAGAGATTATCTGAAATGGGTTACTGCCTCTTAAACAATGTATGAAGAATGTCATACAAATGCATTTCGTGTTGATTTGCTATTACTGACCAACAGTAATGTGCTCTTTTATTCTTTTGTGAGAGAGAGACTGAATTTCACAATGCTCCACATTGTCTGTTCTCAACTTAAAACGCTAATACTATTAAGTGATCATCTGACAAGCGAAGCTTGAAAATCTTCAGTTAAGATAGATATCCAACCTGTTAATTATTTTCTACCTTTAATGTTTTGGGTTGTGTTTAACAAAGCTGAGAGGCATTAACTTTTGAGCAGATCCTCTGAAGGTGACACTGATCTTTTGAAGTCTATAACCTGTAATCAGGAATGGAGCTCGGAAGGTTTTATGCAGAGAGCTATTTTCCCCTGAGAAGACTTATTGTATTACCAGTGCTATGTAAATGTTTGTCTGTTTTTATTTTGCAACAAAATGAACTAACTGGCAGATTTAGTTTATTTTGGTAATGATTAGAGTGAAACAGTGCTTAAAGCGACTGCATCCCATGATTTTTATGTTACAGATTTTTAGCACTCATCAAAATGTTACTGTCCTGAAAAATAATATAGATTATTAAAAAAAGTTTTTTTACAGTGATGTATAGATTGTATGTCACGACCATTTTTGGAATCTGACTTTTATTTCCACGGGTGAGGCTGACCAGATGACCCATGAATTCTAAATGAGTTCAGTTATGTTCAGCTTGGAAATGCAAATCATAATTTATTATCTGAATAATAAATAAATTATTCGACATGATTTGAATAAGTTTCAAATCTTTTTTTAATTCAGGGATCTTAATGTGAACTGTTGAGTGGCTGAAAGTTTTATAACCCATTTTTATTTCAACGCAAGTAGCTGCGTGATTGTGCTGATTCTCTTGCTCCTGAATCTGCTCCGTTTACGCTGTAGTGTAGGGTGGGTTCGGCAACAACAGAACCACTGTCATGGATAAGTTTTGCACTTGCAGAGATAGCACCAAACCATAGCTGCGATTTTGTGCTTCTGATTGGGAGGGACCTTCCCTGGTACTGGGGGTGAGGTCTATAAAGGGCAGCTATTGTGGAAACAAATACTGCTGGCTTGTACAGATGGGTTGACGGTTTCAGCAGCTGTTTACCTTTGTTGTTTGTGGCACTTTCTCATCGGGGGCTCCCAGTGAAACCCCTTCTAATGGGAGGTTTGTTGTCCCTGGGGCACTGGTATCGGGTTTTTTACATAACAGGGTTGCCTCTGATGATGTTTTCGTCACTGGAGACAACTCCGTTAGGTAAAGGAGATCTGAAATGACGCTTTTATGTTGTGTGAGGTCTTGTCTATCCAGAGGTTGATGGTCATCATCTTAAATAGTCCCTAAATAGGAGATTAAGGAATACAGTTTATGGGACTGTGACAGCACCAGAAAGAATTTGATTTACCAGTGAGTCATGGAGCCAGTGTGAACTGTTAACTTAGTGACTCAATATGAGCCTTTAATACAAAAATAAAACTGTTCAAATCCATCAGTGACTGTTGTGTGGAAATAAAGGCTGTGCTTACTATTCAGTCCAGTGCTACAGGCACTAAGTGTTGCACAGCGGATAACAATGAATTTTCAACAAGGTACTTTATTGAGTTGGAGACCTATAAAGAAGCCATCAGCCCTGTGATGCATTGCTGAAACAAGTTGTTTGGGTGGCACAGGATGGGGCTTTGGGTTTTAGTTGTGGGGACTGATAGACGAGCACAAGGTTCTCTTACCTCCCCCACCCCCAATACCATGCTCAAGTGGCCATTTTTCATCTGTGAGCCTTGACCATCAATCTTGGCAGGCTGTTGGAACCACAAGTGAGATCACAGCCAAGCCTGTTGCCATCCTTGCCTGATATTCACACACATGCACTTCCAGCTGGAGTCACTGGACAGCAGTCAGGAGTGGGAACCCTGGCAGATTTTTACCTCCCTTTATGATGGGGCAGTGTGGTCAGTGGTAGCAGTCCAAGCTGTGGGCATCTACCTTCGCTTAATTGGGATCTTCCTGACCTGTACAGCTTTCTATATTTCTCGTAAAAATGCTTCAATATAATTTCCCACTGTAGCGCCGTCATAGAGGCCAGAAGGTCCCAGGTTGGATTCCTGGTCCATGACTAAATACTACACTCCGCACATCTGGGCTGGGAGTCAGCTCTTAGTTGCTATCCATGACTCCAGCTGGAACATACACAGGCATGTACATTGGGTGAGGATAGTAATAGCTTGCTGACACTCGTTGTCTAGGCTAACGCCCACAAAGAATGGCTATTTGGATGAGGTACTGGAGGACTGCGGGTGCTTATGGAGCTATACCCCAGCAAGAGCCAGGAGAGGAGGAGTGGAATGCGGGAAAAAAAAATTTGGGGGGGGTGGGGGGGATGTGCTAAATTGTAGTTTTTCACATACATTTTTTCATTGAGTATTAACTTTTCTTCAATTTTTTTCATATTGAGACATTAGCCATTTAGTTGGCTTGGGAAACACTTGCACTAAAGTTTGCCTTTATTTTCCCATTTTCTTTCATCATGTCTGGTCTGCTGATCTCATCAACAGCCATCAAATTCCCTATTGATCAGACAGATAGGACAGCAGAAGGCACCATTTGGGAGATAAAAGTACCAAAGTACAGTAATAAATTCAACACTGAAGAAAACGTTTCATAATTTCAGGATTTTTTTTTGGTGTGTGTGTGTGATCTACTTTGCATTTGTTAGAAATAAAAGCCTGAGAAGAGAGATTGAAGTGTTTACATTCAGGAAAAGCTGTGAGAGGTTGACGCACCTTTTGTCTCAGTGGACACTGCTTAATTGGATAAAAGTCTCTAGTTCTGATGTTAGTCAATTAAGGGAGCTGTACATTCGTGATCTTTCTGAGCACAGTATAAAAATAACTGAAAATTGTGAGGTTGAGTAGCTTTAAGCACCGTGGTGTTTCCTAGGCTGCTGTCTTTGTTGTGAATAGAGCGGTTTGTAATTTGAGCAGTCACAAAAAAGGTGCATGTTAATTGGTGATTAATGACTGTTTCTCCTTGTCTAAATAATCCTGATGGGCGTAATTCACTAATTTACAAAAACACGGGCCACTCTGTGTACTTTTGTGGAATGTTATTTGGAATATTTTGTCTGTTTGTCTTGGAGAAATGTAATCAGTGGGATCTCTCCTGGAGAGAGACAGAATATTTGAGAGTGCGCGCGGTGGTCCTACCAGTTTTCATTCTGATTAGCGCAGCACCAGTGGGAGTGATGTGTGGCGCCTTTCTTATTAACCTGTAGTCCACTACCTCGCATCTTTTGATTATTATTGCTTTAGTCAACACCATGGATCATTCAACATTAGTCTGCAAAGAAATAACTTCCCTTAAGTGTGAGACCAAGTGCATTCATCTTTACTCTTTAGCCAGTCATGCTTCAGGAAGTCAACCATGACGTATCGATGATTATTCCGTACTGTTTTTTAGACATGAGTGATGTGTAAGCACTAATTTCCCAGTGTGCAGGATATGCCTCATATCCTCAACAGGTCAAGGGGCGAAATCTGCACTTTTGTTTTGTCTGCTGTAGTGACTATTGAGCGCATGGCACCGTTGACATTTCAGGTTGAGTGCCATACTCCATCTCTCTCTGAAGGCCGAGCCAGCCATTACTGCCAGCATTGAATTAATTCTTTAAAATGTTGTCATGATCTGTTTAAAAATGCATCATCAATATTCTGTAAACACAGGTATAGTGTACGGATTGATTCTGTTTAATTGACTATCTCTGTGAATTGAATAGGAATTAAAAATCTCAACCTGTTTTCTATATGCACCTATTCTGTTCACTGCTGTTAACTAGATAATGTGTGCTGTCTGCTCTTATTGCAATGAGTGAGTATTCCTTTTTGTGAAGATTACACATTTGAACATATTTAGAGCCCAAATTGCACCTTCTGCATAGCCAGACATGCCAATATATGAAGTCTGGAATGTGACTCATTCAGGCCTGACGATTCAATAAACAGACAATTGTAATAAAACTGAATGAGACCAGCTGAGGACTAGGAGCATGGGGAGGAATTGGGTTCATTTCCACCGTGTATTACAGATGAGGGGAAAATGCCACCTCAATGCCTGGTCAGAAATGTGGTTTCAAGCTGAAAATTCTAAACCTGCTGCATTTTCTTTGTGCTTGTTGTCTTTTTATTCTAGTTTTCATCAAGAAAATGAATCTTTGTCTGTGGGGGGGGGAAAAGGCCACAGGAGAAACAGACTCACTTCTCGGATGCTGTCTGTGTGTTTTAATGAATGAACTTATGATGTTTTGTCTCAATAAGCAGTCGCCAGTAATGTTCCGTTGGGATGGGGGACGGAGAATGAGTTTGGAGTATTGTAGTTTTGTTGATTTTAAATCGAAAAAAACCCAAACATTTTCGCAGAGCTTTATACATTTGGATTTTATTGATCAAAACCTACTGATGCAAGCCCTAATAAAGGAGCTTTCAACACTGTATACTAAATCACTGCAAGTTTCAGAATTAATGCAATGAAACTGTTGGCAATTTGGAGAATCTTTCATGAAAATTGAAAGTGTGTGAGAAATTGGGCAACAGAAAATTAATTCATTTTCATTTCAGTATTTCATTTTCCATTTTTCACCTTATCCTTTGATCAGCTCAGGCACTTTAAAAAAAAACCTCCCAGAGTACAAAAGGTTCAACAGAATTAGTGGGAGCGAGTCCAGATTCTGAGTGAGGCAAGCTTTTCACCCCTGAAGTACACCACACATCAAGGTGACAGGGACGGTTGTGTGACAAATAAATCACTGCAGAAAAGCGTACCTACGCATCCTGGAAAACTGTGTAAACATCCAAAGCAAAATGATTGGTTAATGTTTATATATATATTAACCAGAGTTTACCCAGTGTTTGACCATGAGTGAATAAACGTTAACCCAGTTTGGAAAGTGTGACGCCAACACTGCTGATAAGCGAGAACAGTTTTGTGGAAACGGGTTGTGCATTTAACAGGAACTGACTGTGTTACTCAGGAGTTAAGTTGAGAATTAATATTTCCCCCAAACTGCTGGCTGCAAGGATGTGTTCACAACCCCACTGAATTACAGTACAGCGTGCAGGCTCTGTTATTTATTATTGCAGTCATTTTTACACATGGGCTGTTTATGTAAATGTATCTGCTTCAAACCTTAATATGCAAAGATTTCAGATTGTACATTGTACTGTGGCTCAGCTCCTGTTAAGCATGAATGCACATTTGCTGCCTTGTCATGCTTTTGCACACAACTTTTATAAATCTAAGGGTCTTAAAGGAGGACAGAGGGGTTTAGGGAGGGAATTCCAGAGTTTAAGGCCTAGATGGCTGAAGGCATGGCTGTCAATGGTGGGGCGAAGGGAGTGGGGGATGTGTAAGAAGCCGGAGTTGGAGGAATGCAGAGTTCTCAAAGGGTTGTAGAGCTGGAGGAGGTTATAGAGACAGGGAGGGGCGAGGCCATGGAGGGATTTGAACACACGGATGAAAATTTGAAATTTAAGGTGTTGGTGGACTGGGAAGCAATGTAGGTCAGTGAACAAAGTGTAATGTTTGGCCATCATTATGATTACATTGTTCAATCCCATGTTTACTAGCTTATATTGACACCAAACACAGAAACTTCCAAGAACAATATGTACAGATATCAGATGGTGAGAGGGTCCTGTTCTTAACTGCTTGTTTTTTGTGTATTTCTCTTCCTCTTTTATCTCATTTATCTTTTGCAACCAACTTCTCTAACTGTGGTCAGCACGTTAACCCTTCAGCCTTTACAAAGTTGCTTTTGAGTTCTCAGAAAGGCACTGAGTTCTGGGAGTTATTTTTAGCTGTTACTTTTCTTTGTTAATTTTACTGAACACTTTAGGAGCGCGATAAAACGACTGTTGCTGGGCACCACTGCGTTCATGGATGGGGCTGCGAGCCTGTGATTCGCCGCTACGCTGCTGTTGGTAGGCGCGGAGCAGACGTTCTTCTTCCTAGGGAGAGGGAGAAGATTGGAAAGGGCAGTCACCACAGACTACACCCTCCTGCCTACTAAAGGCAGGCTGCCGAACAGAATTGACAGAGGTGTGGAACCAGGAGCCAGGCACCTGTCACAGCCTCTTGGTCACGCAAGCTGTGTGGCACAGAGAATTAAGGGCGGAGACATGAACTGTATAAATAGCAAATCTTGAAAACATTCCTACGTCAAGTTACAAGTGCACTGATGGCATAAATAAAAATTTCCACATAGGATAATGAATGACAACAACAACTTGCATTTATATAGCGCCTTTAACATCGTAAAATGTCCCAAGGCATTTAATGATGTGACGAGGGTGAATTACAGGTGCAGACGCAGTGCGAAGCTTTGGGTCAATGTATATAGTACGTGAGTCCACAAATTACGTATCACAGTCTAATAACCTGTAGGGATTCCAGAGTTGTCCCTAATTCATCCCTCATTATAAGTCCAACATATATAGAATTGCATAAGTTTTTTTTCCACTCCCTTTCAAAATGGTGTGGTTCCTCTCGCATTGAACTCGCTATGACTCAACCTGGGAGTGAGTGATATCATAGAATTGATATCTGCTGATGTTGAAAGTACATAAAATCAGCAGGTGCTGATGTAAGTGTGTGCAGACTACAAGGATATCATTTTTAGGGACTACAGGGTGATATACTACCTATTTTTGGACGCTTGCTGATTACCCCTGCATGGTGTACATAAAAACCTCTACATTGGATTCTAAGGTAAATTTTCTAAAGCAAAATATGAAGGTGAATTTTCTATTTTAGTGCTCCTGCTGCAGAGCAAGTATCAGGAATTCGGGAGAGGAGTTCAGCATTTCTAATTTGCAACCCATACGATATCCAGCCAATAAAATAATTGGATGGAAAATTACATGAGCCTCGAATTGGATTGCTGACCTCTGTCTGAATTCCTGATACGCACTCCCATCATGCAGAACTCTGTGCCACGAGCACTAAACTGTAAGTGTTACTCTGAACTTTGCACGATATAAATTGTCAGTATTAGAAAGTGTCCCTTTATCACTGGTCTTTCCATGGTGTACTGTCACTGGAGAACTAATTATAAACTGTTCTATTCCCTTCCTGTTATGTGAAGCACAATGTGCCAACCAGTTAAAAACCACAGTGGCAGAGTCCATACTTCTAAGTTTAAAAAAATGTATATAGTTTGTTCTGTAAAGTAGCAGTTGGGTTGGAGTAAGTGAAAGACTAACACAATTCTAAAGGTTCTTACAGTTGGTATGGTAACATCAGATTGCCTTAGTTGTTTACCTGCCTTGTACCTATTTATTTATTTAATCTTTTAAGAAATACAGATAAACAAAAATATGTTTATTCATCGTTATCACACCTTTTGGTCTTCTTACATTTCGGTGAACTTTTCAAATGTGAGCACTCTTGTTTCTTTCTAGTTTTGCCTAGTGACCCACAAGATGTCTCATGTTGTGTAATTTCTGACAATGTATTAACTGAAATGACAGGAAATGTCTAATATAGTAGAATTACTAATAACCCTTTGCTCTTTGTGTAGGTGGATCTTTCACTTACTTATACTGGTGGCCTCTTTTACTAGTGGAAGGCTCAAGCTTAAGTAGTAGGTGGCAGCTTCTCAGTAAATCTGCGGTGAAGGTCATATTTTAGAGAACTGTTGATTCTGAGGAAGTTGGCTCCTGTTTTAGTAATCTGATTGACTAGAAGCATGGGTTAATTATAATGGTAAATAAGTTCCAGTAACTAAAACGGCTGTCACATTGATCAGGATGTAACTGGCTTAATCAGGCTGAAAGGTTGTATGTTAACTGAAGGTGAACCCAATAGATCCCATTACAGCTGCACTCTACCTTCATTCAATAATAATTTTATCTGCTGTATGTGTTTTTTTTTACAAACAGCAATGATTTGAAACTGGACAAGCTATCTTTAAATGCCTTGTTGACTTAATTACATTATTAATGAGGTCGGAGGTTAATTAGTTCATCAGTGGATTTGGCTGAGGATGATGATGTTTGGAATGTGGGATGATTAGTTGATTTGTGCTGGCCATTCAGAGGTTTGATCAGCTGAAGGAACAAGATAATGCCATTCTAAGTAGATAAATCTAATGTCCCTTTTAGACTGCACTAAAATAGGAAACTGCAGTTATGGTTTAATTATCTTCAGGCCATATTATGATACAATTAAATGCCCTGGCAGTCCAAGCTAGTGTAGATTAAATATGAGCATCTTCTCTCGTACACGATGTTTCCACAGCACTCAGACTAAAGTAATCAGCTGGTTGTGTAATTACTAGCAAAAACTCGCATGGCATCACATTAAAATTGTGTGCTTCAGGACATTAAGATTAATGGTGAACTGGTTTATACCACATGGGTGGGCTGACTTTGTGGGGATACTAACACACTTCTTGGGTCATGAAAATGTAAACTTGTTTTTAAAAAAAAAATTCAACATTTGAAACTCTCTCAAAATAGCTGCCCCATGATTCTGATCCTACAGATATTGCAAAACCTGTATGATGGCTCAAGCCAACTTTTTGCCTCACCGTCCAGTGACTTCTCTTCCCCAAGTTTCCTTTCAGTGTTCCACTTCTCAGTTTTGATTCATTGACATCTTGATTCCCGTTGCAACTCAGCAGAGGCTGGATTGGTGTATTTGTTGGTTTACAACTCTGATAGTCGACATACTGAATTGTCATTGGGGAAACCGTCTAGAAAAGGGCATCAGCTTTCATTCAGAGAAGGAGGAAAATTTGAAAAGGGTCACCCTGGACCTCTCCCACATTTCCTCGTGTCTGGCTTCAGAGCAGCAATTTTGGAAGCAGAGGAGCACTTTCTACCCTCTCGGCTCCAGGTGCCGCGTTTCATAGAGGTTCAAATATCTTGAAAAGAGTGAGTTTTATCTTATTCAAAGAAAAACCTCACACTAGCATGAAATTACTGTGAGATTCAAGAATTGTCACCTGCTTTCTGTGTCAAAAAGAACCTCAGAAAAGCTAAAACAGACTTTTTAAACTGGTTACTATAAATACAGTGATGATGGGGGAATTGAGATGTTATAAATATTTCTTTTGGTGGCACTTCCTGTAACTCATTTGACACTTTTTTTCCTCATGAGGTATCAGCCCAGCACAGCCCAGTTGTGGAAATATTTCAAATTCCCTTGATGCAGCCAGTGCTTGTGAGGGTCTAGGAGTATCATCATTCTGAAAATGAGAGATTATGGGTGTATTTTAACCATATTCAAACAAATACAATACAGAAGTACTGCTCTGTTAGGACCATATTTTCATCTGAATGTTGTTTCTGACAAAAGCATTAATAAATAGAAGGGAGGACCATTAAAGAGCAGTAACAGACTATCTCTGTTTGTACCACTGAGTCCTTTTTTGTACCTAGAGGCATAAGGTACAGAAATAAGAGGGTGATGTTGACTTTACTGATGTATTGTGTACAGTTTTGGGCATTCCATTATAGAAAGGATATAAAAGCAATGGAAAAGGTGTAGAACGGATTCACTAGGATGTTACCAGGGATAAGGAGTTACAGTTATGAAGAGAGACTTGAGAAGTTGAGGCTTTTTCTCTGCAGCTGGGAAGATTGAAGGGTAATCGAGGGACTCAAGACAATGAAGGGTTATGACCGGGTAAATGTGATTCTGCCTCCCATTTTAAAATGTGTTCATGGAAATTGTCAAACAACAAAAAAAGCATTTTTCTTGTTAAAGGCTTGTTAAAAGCCAGTCAGCGGCAATTCATACAGAATTGAAAGGGGAGGTGGGGGGAGACTGGTCGTAGTCAGCTGATTGAAGGGCACGATTGAAACTATCCCCACATTCACCACAGCACTGAGAGAAGTGAATAATATAGCAGAGTTTTCAGCCCCAAAACATGGATATCTCTCGCTACAGAAGGCGAGTGGTTCAGGAGTGCAGTGGTTCAGGAGTGCAGAGGACATAGGAGCTGCATAATTCGTAGCACAAACTATCTGGTAGAGGATGTCCATCACTGGATGACCCTTTTACCTTGTAGCCGATGTGAGTTGGGTCTTGGGAAAGCAACACCAAAATGACCTCTCTGCACTGCGTCATGTTTCAGTTTGCCACTGGTCTTGTGTAGGTCTGTTAGAGGTTGCTCAGGTACATGGAGACTAGTATTTCTGTGCACTTAGCAGCTCAGTGTGTTTAGTAAGCTGGAGAAGGAGGTGATTGTTTCAGTAGCAGATAGGGAGACTCATGAAAAAGTGTATCTATGCGATCAGTGACTGTTGCAGTTTGGTTCTTATCTATCTAATCATAGCCATGAATCACCTGCAATGGCTTCTCATCCCGCTCCTGCATCGTTACCTCTGGTGTCCCCCCCCCCCCCCCCCCCCCAAGGATCTATCCTTGGCCCCCTCCTATTTCTTATCTACATGTTCCCCCTTGGCGACATCATCCGAAAACACAAGCGTCAGTTTCCACATGTACGCTGATGACACCCAGCTCTACCTCACCACCACTTCTCTCAACCCCTGCACGGACTTTAAATTGTCAGACTGCTTGACCGACATCCAGTTCTGGATGAGCAGAAATTTTCTCCAATTAAATATTGGGAAGACCGAAGCCATTGTTTTCGGTCCCCGCCACAAACTCCGTTCCCTAGCCATTGACTCCATCCCTCTCCCTAACATCTGTCTGAGGCTGAACCACACTGTTCGCAACCTTGGTGTCATATTTGACCCTGAAATGAGCATGTGCATAGGAACGCCACCACCTCCCAGTCGCACACCATCCCGACTTGGAGATATATCGCTGTTCCTTCATTGTCACTGAGTCAAAATCCTGGAACTCCCTACCTAACAGCACTGTGGGCGTAGCTTCACCACACGGACTGCAGCGGTTGAAGGGCAACTAGGAATGTGCAATAAATGCCGGCTTTGCCAGCAACGGCCACACCCTGAGAATGGATATATAAAAAAACAAGTTTTGTTGCTCTTCTCTGTACTGCCTCCTAAGCTTGAATGTTTCCTTTGTGTGTCAGTGACTAAAACGGAACACACTGCTCATGATGCTGTCTGTACTGTTCCTTAGAACTTATACTCTGCCAGTTAGCAAATTGTGCACAAATATATCCAGAACAGACAGTCAAATCCTCTTTTCTAATCTGTCCCAATTGTCAAGTAAAATGTTAATTCAAGTTTTCAACAGCATTCATTGTAGTTTCAGACTTTTTTTTAATTTAAGAAAATAATTGCATTTATATAGCGCCTTTCGTGTCCACAGGATGTCCCAGAGTGCTTCAGCGCCAATAAGTTACTTTTGAAGTGTAGTCACTGTTATTCTGTAGGCAAATTACTGTATTTAGCGGCTTCAAATATGTAGATTTTTAAGATTACATCACTGAACTACATATGCCAGTGACCACAGGGGTAGAAATGCCTACTTTCAGTTGAGCAGTGTGTCTGTGTGCCGTATGTTCTGTTATTCTGAGTCCTGCATTGTTAGTATCCTGCGGAGTCTGACTGACTTTAGCAGCTTCTTGATACAGTGCCACCCTGTGTCCTCCTTCACTTGGAGTATTGTGGAGGTGATCGCTATTAGAATCATAGAATCATAGAAAGTTACAGCACGGAAGGAGGCCATTTCGGCCCATCATGTCCGCGCCGTCCAACAAAGAGCTATCCAACCTAATCCCACTTCCCAGCTCTTGGTCCGTAGCCCTGCAGGTTAGAGCATCCCAAGTGCACATCCAAGTACTTTTTAAATGTGGTTAGGGTTCCTGCCTCTACCACCCTTTCAGGCAGTGAGTTCCAGACCCCCACAACCCTCTGGGTGAAGAAATTTCCCCTCAAATCTCCTCTAAACCTTCCACTAATTATTTTAAATCTGTGCCCCCTGGTTTTTGACCCGTCTGCTAAGGGAAATAGGTCCTTTCTATCCACTATCTATGCCCCTCATAATTTTATACACCTAAATAAGGTCTCCCCTCAGCCTCCTCTGTTCCAAGGAAAACAGACCCAGCTTATCCAGTCTTTCCTCATAGCTAAGATTCTCTAATCCCGGCAACATCCTTGTAAATCTCCTCTGTACCCTCTCTAGTGCAATCACATCTTTCCTGTAATGTGGTGACCAGAACTGCACGCAGTACTCTAGCTGAGGCCTAACTAGTGTTTTATACAGTTGAAGCATAACCCCCCTGCTCTTGTATTCTATGCCACGGCTAATAAAGGCAAGCATTCCGTATGCCTTCAACGACCTTATCTACCTGGCCTGCTACCTTCAGGAATCTGTGGAAATGCACTCCAAGGTCCCTTTGTTCCTCTACACTACTCAGTCCTACCATTTAATGTGTATTCCCTTTCCTTGTTAGCCCTCCCCAAATGCATTACCTCACACTTCTCCGGATTGAATTTCATTTGCCACTGTTCTGCCCACCTGACCAATTTATTGATATCTTCCTGCAGTCTACAGCTTCCTTCTTCAGTATCAACCACACAGCCGATTTTAGTATCATCTGCAAACTTTTTAATCATACCCCCTATATTCAAGTCTAGATCATTGATATATACCACAAAAAGCAAGGGACCTAGTACTGAGCCCTGTGGAACCCCACTGGAAACAGCCTTCCAGTCACAAAAACACCCATCAACCATTACCCTCTGCTTCCTATCTCCGAGCCAGTTTTGAATCCAACTTGACACTTTGCCCTGGATCCCATGGGTTTTTAACTTCGTGACCAGTCTGCCATGTGGAACCTTATCAAAAGCCTTGCTAAAGTCCATATACATTACATCAAACGCACTACCCTCATCTACCCTCCTTGTTACCTCCTCAAAAAATTCAATCAAGTTTGTCAGACACGACCTTCCCTTAACAAATCCGTGCTGACTATCCTTGATTAATCCGTGTCATTCTAAATGAAGATTTATCCTGTCCTTCAGAATTCTTTCCAATAATTTTCCCACCACCGAGGTTAGGCTTTATTGGTGAGCTTCTATACCAGTAGATGTAATTTCCTAGCATTTATTAAGAGGCTTTTCATTAATATCAGAGCAAATAGAAGCTGAACATCTGGATATAACCAATGTTCACTGTTACTGTTAACATCTGCAATACAGATTATTAATTTTCATGTTAAACTTACAGAAAAAGTTATTTTTATTTCATACCCCTTTAACTGTAACCACGTAACTGGGCTGGAAACTTGTTCATTTATTGGATATGCAAATCTAAAATATTCAAATTGAAATAAAAATCAGTTTTGTTTCATTTGGCCAGCTCTGCTGCCACATTTAAGGTTGCAGAGAAAGTGTGACTGTTAGACAACTGAAGCCGCAGAAAATGGAAGAAAAACCATTTGTCTTCATTTATTTCTACTCGCAAGTAAAATGCATGAATGCACGGTTTTGAAATTGCGCTTTTTGAAATGCAGTGAACAATGCACTCCTCCTAATCCCTTTGCCCCACCATTGGTGGCAGAGCCTTCAGCCACTTTAGCCCCGTTCTCTGAAGCTCCTGCCCCCTTAAGCTCCCCCATTTTCTTCTCCCTCCACCCTTTAAAAGTTTTCTTAAAGTCCATCTTTCCGATCAAGCTTTCAGTCCTTCTCCTAACTCTTTCCATTACTTTTCCTTCTGTAAATTGCCATGAGGCGTTTTCCTACATTAAAGAAATGCAAGTTGTTGTTATCGGTTTTAATTATTATTTTCACACAAAAGTTCATGCTTACATTTTAGGAAAACAACATCATATTTGCCATCAAACAAAAGTAAAGTTTTACAAGCATTGCTGGAAATGATTTGTCACAAACCATATTATTAAAGATTATTATTATTGTGCCACATACCCATTCTACTAGTTTTTTCATATGACATATTGAGTCATGTTGGTTTTTTATTAAGATAATTGAGCAGAAGAAAGTACGCTCTCATGAATATTTTCCTAGAAACTTGTGCAGACGTCTATGCTTAACCAGAAAGAGGGGGCAAAAAAACAAACTGCAGTTTTCATTAAATGATGCTGGTTTCAAGTACAATACTATTTGATTAAAATATAAATATTTACTAGTGACAGTGGGCGCGGATGTAAAAGCTTTATTCTTTCGTACAGTTTTCTTTGTGTTTAAATAGTCAATATGGCGTATTTCCTTTGGCTCATTCACTACTTTCCGGCATTCCCTTCAACAGGTTGTATATGTTCCCTCGGTTTTACAAATCACAGCTTACTTTAACCAGAGGAAAGAGCTCCTAAAATAGAATCATATACACCTTTTGGTAGAGGTCAGGTACTTCTCCAGAGGAAGGGGGGATTGGAGATCAAGTCACCTTGAGACTCTCTCCTGAAACTCTCAGGCTGCATCTCCAGAGTGGCGTTGACCGAGGCTGCAGAGCAGGCGATCTGCCTGCAAGCACGTTCAGGGACACCGGTCCATTCCTGGGAGAGCGTTTTTTTTTAAATTCATTCACAGGATGTGGGCGTCGCTGGCGAGGCCAGCATTTATTGCCCATCCCTCATTGCCCTTGAGAAGGTGGTGGTGAGCCACCTTCTTGAACCGCTGCAGTCCGTGTGGTGAAGGTGCTCCCACAGTGCTGTTAGGGAGGGAGTTCCAGGATTTTGACCTAAAAGAGGGGGAGGAGGAACACATTTTAGAATGGGGCCCTGAGAGCAAAGGAAGGAATGAATGGCAGCTTCCTCACAACTATTCACTATTCAGTACCGTTACTGCTGCTGAGGTGCTTCCGCTAAAGTGACTTAACTCTCATTTTAATGAAGTGGGAATTTATGTCTGAAACTTGACCAGGGCTGTAACAGAATATCAAAGCCCCAAGGCTTTGTTCGTTCTGCTTGGCTTGGAATTTGAAAAATTGTATGCACCAGAGAAAACTGATGAAACTTTCTGCAGTCGTTTCAGAGCCTGGAACCCAAAATGTGGGATTTTGTCAGAGGCAGGCAGGGAGGCCTGGCAGTCATTAGCCAGTTAAGTGTCTGAGCTAACCTCTACTTTCCATTTAAAAAAAAAAATGACTAAAACATACAACCCATCCATGTCACCTCACTAGAAAGTTCACCCAAGTCGATACAGGGGCACCAAAACTAACAATCAGGAAAATCACCCCTGGCAGTGTGTTGTCTCAAGGTCAAAGGAGATCACAGACTTTATTACAAAAGATACACAACCACCATCTGTGACTGATGTCCAGGGATTTAGAGAACTGATGCTCTTCCTGGTACCAGGTTACAACTAATTCATCCCAAACATAAAGGTAACAAAGTGCATCGTACAATAAAAGCAAACTTTTGCTGTAACTCTGAGCCCTGAGCTGGCAGTACAGAGGATCCTTTGGTTATTGTGATAGATCACTCTATTGACCACAGCTGGAGCTTTGGCCACCAAGACATAATGGAGCGACAAATCCTGCTTTAACAAAGCATTGACTACTACAAAACTAGCAAGGAATAGGCATTTACTGGATTATTGTGCACTGTAATGGCGCGCGTCTGATTTCAGCAGCAGAATTGGCTCTTGGGGGTTACCAAAAGACAGCTACAACAGAGTGATATACAGCTTTATCCGAAACCTGCTGTAGAAATTATAACGATAGACAGGTATTTGGAGCAGTTCATACATTGGTAATTTTGAACACCGCAAAGTTTCACATTTGGAGTTGTATAGCAAGCAGAGATCAGCAAGTGTGCTCGGAATGAAGGTGTTAAAACCACACAGAGCAGAACATTAGAAATGATGGAGCAGTTACATAAGCAGCGATGAACCTGTGTTTTGACTCATGGTTTGCAAAGATCATCATGTGAATCAAAAACAAAAACCGTGGGAGCTGCTGTGAGTTTTAGCTCAAGTGTTCCCTTTAAGCTGACAGCTGAAGCTTTGAGTCCTTATCCACAGTGATGCCAATCATGTCACACAGACTGCAATCTCTGTAGGAACCAGGTCAGGGTGATAAAGTACAATTGGAAGTTGTAAAACAGTTTAAAACTAAAGCCAGCAGACAGCTGCAGCAGCGGCTCAGCTCACATTTCACTTCAGACGACATGGTCTTGGAAGCAAGAAAAGCAATGTGGTGCCTTGGATTCAAAGCTGAACACTTCTATCTCCAGAACAATTCGCTGCAGTCACTGACTATTTTTGAAGCTCTGATGGGGATTTCAAAAGCAAGCCTATGGAAATGAGTCACATAGCAAAGCAAAAATTGTGCTGATGCCAGTGGCTTAGGAACAAAGAGAAAGCAATGCCTTCGCCACCACAGAACCAACGCTGTCCACTTACTGCCCTTTTGTAGGCATTATTTGCCCAAGTGGATGTAACACTCGAACAATGAAACTGATGGATGACTTCTGATGGTGGGCTCCGTTAGCTTCCCTGAAAATTGGAAACAAAATGAAATGGTGTCTCAGAGCTTTGCTAAAATAGCACAAGAGCTTCTTGCCATCTCTGCTGTGAGTGTTCTCTGGAACTGGAGAATAGCTGTGCATAAAACTTTGTAGAAGGCCCAAAGCCAGATAGTGTTAACATAGAAACTAGGAGCAGGAGTAGGCCATTCGGCCCGTCGAGCCTGTTCCACCATTCAATACAATCATGGCTGATCATCCAAATCCAGTACCCTGTCCCTGCTTTAATCCCCACAGTACACATATCCCACACTACCCCCGTAACCCCACGTATTTAATTTCCCCCTAACATATCCCATCCTATCCCCATATTTAACCACCCCCTAACACTAAGGGTCAATTTATCATAGCCAAATCAACCTAACCCGCACATTTTTGGACTGTGGGAGGAAACCGGAGCACCCGAAGGAAACCCACGCAGACAATGTGCAAACTCCACACAGACAGTCACCCGAGGTCAGATTCGAACCCGGGTCCCTGGCGCTGTGAGGCACCAGTGCTAACCACTATGCCACCGTGTTGATTCTCCTGTGTTCCTGGCACAGAATTCTAACTTGCTCAAGAGCATTGGAATGGACATTTGACCTGTAAGTAACTTGTAACTGGTAACCCGGGATGTTTTGTTTACTTAGTGTTTGTCTCACTGTGTTCTACTGATTGGATTCAAAGAAGAATGGAAAAGACAGCTTTAGAAATCATTCCTTTTCTCGGGCAGTATTACCCTCAGGCAAGGTTACTGTTGGGCAGTGTTGCACTCCAATATTCAGCTCATTTTTTTCCTAAGCCTTCTGGTCACCCTCGGCCGCTCACTTCCTGCAGCCTAGGAGGCAAGTGTGACACCTTCTCCCAGGTCACCAGAGGGTGTGTGAAAGGCATCTCTGTGATGCCCCCTACTGTTATAACCTTTCTTGCCTTGTTGGGAGCCCTCTGACTTCTCTTTCAGCAGTGCAACTTGTTTGGCAGAGTAGGACATGCAGTCTGCATCCATCACTGTTGTGCATCCGTACTCCAAGACACTGCGTCACCTTATCAGTAGTTTTTAATTATGTGTGTGGGACCATGTTGAACAATTTTATAAATTAGGTAAGGGTTTGAGCAAAATTGGAATTGCAGAATGCAGTTTGCTGGTTGAATTGTCCTTTTGCTAGATGTTTAAATGTGTATTTATTTAAATTTCATTCTTTTTCCATTGGGGGGAAAAGAGCCAACTGTCTGAGACAAAGACATACAAAAGGAAATTAAGTGTATCAAACTAATTCTTTCTGTGTCTCTTTTCCTGTGGGTGTCTCTGTGTTAACATTTCAGGTAGTTGGGCAATTGGTGTAGTGCCAGTCGTAATGGTAGCTGAAGCCTTGGAGCTTTGTACCACTGCTACTGATTTGCTTTTTTTGTTCAATTTAGCACTTCAGATTTGCAAATATATAGTTTATGCTGCTTTTAGACCAAATGGTGTAATTACACACTATTTTGCAAAGGGGGACTGTTTCCCTCTTTGACTGACATTGGATTCCTTCCTCAGATATCTTGAATACACAGGAAACCTGAATATAAAATATTTATGGAACGCATCTCAGAAAGACAGTAAATTCAGGCAAGAGGCAATTTAGAGGTTGGAATGATAATTAATGTGAGTTTTAATTTGCACTGCATAAACTGCAGTAAATTGGTGTATCATAAGACCTAGTGAAAACATGCAAATTATGCTAAAAGTCTTTAACTTCTATCCATATTTACAAATGAACCATCATGATGAGTCCTTGTAAAATAAGCATAATTACTGTAGTTTAATCTCTTACAGTCCCACATAGAAACATTGAAAACAGTTCATATATAAGTTTGAAGTTCACATTGTAGGGGCAGCATGAACTTCTGGCCTAAAGTGCAAGGTTCTTATTACATTCGTCCTCCTAAGATGGATGGGATGAATGTGAACATGTAAAAAACGTGATATAAAATGCTATGTAATATCACTTGCTGTAACAGTGATTTCAAATTGATCTGCCAAAAAATGCAATCTAATTGTAGATACCCTTTTTTGGCCATATTCCTTTTAAATTCTTCACATAGTCCAGCAATCTCCATAAATATTGCTGCTTTTATTGCTGATCTGTCATTCAGATTACTCAACACTAAAGCAACTGACCTGTACAAATCAATGAGTCAACTCATTAAAAATGTTATTTCCTTGCAAACCTATCAAGATTGTGGAGCGATTAGAAGTTAATAAACTAAAATCTAGTTTGCTCCTAAAAGCATTGTTGTACACAGAGTGACAGGACTGAGATTTTGAGAATTGTAACAAGGCTGCAGTCTCCACAGAGAGACTGTATGTATTTATATTTATTGTTATGGGCTTAATTCCCTATATTTGACTCCCATGTTAGCCTGTGCCATTCTGTTTTCTTCAGCTAGGAAGTTAGAATGGCCCAGCCCATGGAAATCGAAGCTGAAGGTCAACAAAACTGGACTTTGGACTTTGGACTTGGAGCTCGGGTGCCTGCGGGGAGCCCGTTGATACTTCAGTGCTATAACTGCTGGGCCGTCCACTAGTTTAAAAGAATAACTTAAGCAGACTCCAAAATAACAGGCACACAATTCACAAGCAGACATTTTATTTTATTCTTTTTTGGGGGGGAATTATTGCAGTCTAACGTTTGTTCTGTTGTGATGCAGCTCGCATTGAGTCCATTTGCTTGTGGACTAGTTAATCCACAAAATAACAAAAGTCACTAGTCCAACTTGTTTACATCATCAAAGGAAATGTTGGCAAGCTCTAGAATTTTCCACCATCTGGTGTATACTTAGAAAATTCTATAAATGAATATGTCACCAGATGTACAACAACCTACAGAGGAAGGTGAACTGTTAGATTTTTACATTAAATATGCTACTTGACTTCAGTGTGAATGGCCATTCCCATAAGTGGATCTCTTGTCCCTTATGAACTAGAGTGTGTCTTCACCTGTCCAAGTATTTAGGTAAATGTAGCGACACCCAGTGATTGAATAGGGAATCCTTGCCGCTGTATTCTGGCTTACTGGAATACATCACGTGTGATCTCGTCTTCGGTGGGTGGATAAATATAAACTCTTTAACATTATACTGAAAAATGGACAGTACGCATTACCACTAGAATATTTACAGTAGTTACAACCTTTGCTATTCTCCTTGAAATATCAAAACAACAAAGATGTTCCTCCTGCACTTCTTTCTTAATGTAAAATTTATCCTTGAAGCATCATCTTTCATTTCTTACGTGGTGAACTGTTACCTCAGTCTCCCTGCTGGCTTCAGACTGATTGCTGAGCTGAGCCTAAGCTGCCAAGTATAAGTCCACAATCAAAAGCCTGTATGTCAAAGGGACTACAATCATTGGTCCTACCTCTGTCACAGGCCTGACCCAAGTCTTCACCCCAGATACAGCTATCAATCAACATCACAACCCCAGGATGTCAGTCACCTTGGATGTTTGCAATTGAATGGAAAGACTTGATTCTTTGATCCATGACAGATACTTTGAATGATGAGGTCCCCATCCAGGTATAATGCAAACTATCAAACTATGCATATCAAGGGCTTCGAGGACATTACAACAGTGACTACACTTCAAAAGTACTTCATTGGCTGTAAAGCGCTTTGTGACATTCTGAGGTCATGAAAGGCGCTATATAAATGCAAGTCTTTCCTTCCTTCCTGCTTGCAAAAACAGTTAGCAATAACTGACTGTGAACCACTGTGTGTACTGCGGCCAGCAATAAAGAATTCAATAGCTAATTTAACAAAGGCAGAAATACTTCATTATTGTTACAGGGACATCAGGCAATTCTGGAATTTGGAGCAGGGAAGATGGCAGAGTGGAGACATAACCCGTGTCAAAAAGCAATCGGAGGGAGGACATGTTTTCCCCTCATTCCCACCCTAGCCCCCTGCATTGGTTGTGTCTATATCTGCCGCAGGCAAAATTAGTTTCCAGGGTATGTTGACACTGAACAGAGGGTTTTTCCCTCATTTTTCTCCCTGCCCTGCCTCTCTCTATGCAGTTGCTCATGCCTGGTGGGTTGACCCTCTGTTGTCCAATTCCTTATTCTTCATATGTGACAACAGGAAGTAGGCATTTGATTTTTAACCACGAGTTACATCATAACCAAGTCCATCCCTCTTCATATTCAGCAAGGTTTGCCAGCTAGCGATCCCGAGTGGAGAATTCTCACCTTCCCATCCCAGGATGCAACCTCACCAATCACCGCTTTAGGGAGGCTTTATATTTATTTTTAAGAGTTAAGGAATAAAAAAAATAGATCATTGCATCTCCACGGTCTGTTTTGATACAACTCTCTACTTGTTTCTGGCCAAGCATATGCTCAGGCTACCTGGCGCTAGGATCAGAAGAGGATGCCCTGTTCTAAGCGCTTGGAAGCTGGAACTTATTAAAAGAATCAGCAGAATAATTTTGGGTGGAACCTAGTAACTGGCAGTGATTGAACTTTTTTCTGTAAACAAACAACCTCGCTACTAGAATTACTGCTATTCTTAATTTCTGTCACTTTAAAAGAGATGAACAGAATCCAGAGGGGAAAGATTTCTTCTGTACACTTATGTGTAGCAAAATTATAATGCGGTTTAAAAATGTCATATTTTCTCAGGGAAAATCTTCCCCACGTGTTATACTGTGGGAAAGAAATAATCACCGGAAACTGTAGCTCTTTTTTTGCTTCATCAAAGTGAGCGATTTCAGTCCCGGGACACTTTCTGCTTTAACGACAGTGTCAAGTTCTCCCAGGTCAAATATAGCACAACCAGATGGGAATAACTTGCATTTATACAGCGCCTTTCATATCCTCAGGATGCTCCAAAGCGCTTTACAACTGTGAATTATTTTTGTTGTGCAGTCTCTGTTTGTTACATAGGCAAACATGGCAGCCACATTCTGCATAGTAAGATCCCATCAACTGCGAATGATTGCATGACAGATTTTTTTTTTAATGGTGGTAATCAGTGTTCTCTTTATTCTTTTTTGGGTGCGTGGCCCATTCATAATACCGCGCATGCGCGATTTTTCCTATTTAATAGCCGGATCACCGGCTGCGCGGGAGCTGCAGAGGGCTGCGTGGCCGCGCAGCTTAAAGGGAACGTTGGTAGTAATTGATGGAGGAATGTTGGCCAGCAAACTGGGAGAATTCCCTGCTCTTTGAATAGTGCCGTAGGAATTTTTGCATCCACCTGAACAAGCAGCTGTGGTTTAATGTCTCATTCAAAAGACGGCACCTTTGATAATGCAGCAGTCCCTCAGTAATACCCTAAATTGTGAGCTTAGAGTCAGAGTAAAGCTCTTTACACTGAGCCAACAATGTGCTTTCATTCTGGCTTCAGAATGAAAGTCCTCCTGCACTACTGTAAATTTGCCATTTTCAACACCAGCCACCTTTTCTAAACACCTTTCTCCTTTTTAAGTGTGATTGCCAATTTGTATTGAATTGTGGACAGTTTTGTATTACCCACGAATCAGAGTAGAGGTGCCTCGCCCAGTGGGAACTGGGTTGAAACTGTCCCATAGATAACTTCATATAGGTTTCTTACAGCTAGTGGAAAGAAGACTTTCATTCCCCTCTGTGCAGGCTGGATTCAAGCCCAGGTGCCAGCAAGTGAAAAAACATTGCGCCAACTCACTACACCACCCAATCCCCAGAGGACAGTGGCTCCAGCTATGGCCACTTTTATTTTCAGGTAATTTGTAATCCACAGGTTGTTCACCAATCGGTGACAATGTCAAGCCAATCTCTATTCAGCAGATGTTGACACTTGTTTGGTCAGTCAGTTTTTATAGTGAAATCCCAGAGGTTAATCGAAAGTTAACCCAGAACCCACATCAAGGCAGACATGTGAATGTTTCTTTTTCAGTCAAAGAATACTTCAAACTCATAACAGGTGAGCTATTCAGTTTATTTAGTGGGTTTGTTTTTAGTTGAAAAAAAATGTTAATTATCAAAGCAGAGTGATGTAAGCGATGTAGAATTAAACACTTTTCTGCTTTTTATACTGCTAGCATCAAATACCCCCAGGTTAAATATAGTATGAGCTAGCTGCACAGTAAAGCTTCCTGTACTCCAAGCACATAACTGATTCTAATTGAATTCAGTAACATTGTGCTCAGCTGCTGATCGATAAAGTATTATTTCACACATGCAAATGCTTATATTGGGGTTTAGCACTTCATTTTCAGTGGAGCCTTCTAGATTGAGGCTTGATTAAGGTTATAGAATTGGGCTCCACCTTGGGTGTAAAATGATGATACACGTAACTTAGGAACAGGAGTAGGCCATTCCGCATGAGCCTGCTCCGCCATTCAGTTAGATCATGGCTAATCTTCACCTTAACTCAATTTACCCACCTTTGCTCCGTATCTTTTGATACCCTTACTTAACAAAAATCTATCTATCTCAGTCTTGAAAGCTCCAATTGTCCTAGCATCCACAGCCTTTTTGGGGAAGAGCGTTCACCATGACTGTTGAGATACTATCTTTGCTAAGCATGTTTGAAAGATGGCGATATGATTTAAGAGTACCGATTAAAGCTGATGTTTAGCATTTAGTGGACTAATAATAATAACTGGTTATGAATTCATCAGTTCCCGGATCAAAATCAGTCTTTGATTGCTTCCATGGCTGAACTGCCTGCTAGACTCATGCATGAACACCTAAGATTACGTTGCACAAATATTAGCTTGCAAGCAGCTTGTTTATATGTAGATCTTAAGTGTTTTAGCAGAGGCTTTAACCCACTTGTTAAAAAGCAATTACACACAAATGCGTAGAGAGTTTGGATACTAATATTCACGGCTGCACATTGTGACACCACTATTCCTGGCCAGGATGGAGATGATTGGATAAATCCTCTGTCAATCACTGCTGTAAGTGACTGGGATTGATTTTATGCACATAATTTGTATATAACTTTCCTCCACTCACTGCATTTTGCTGGAGAAATCACCCTGCTTTTATCGGGAGACGTTGCTGTAGTTTCGGTCATGAGTTCAATTTGCTGTATTTCGTAGAGACGCTTGCTGTAGTGCATTGTTTAAACAGACTCTGTTTGCTGAGTAAATGGACTTTGTTTGCAGTAAAATAGACTGCTGCAAGTCCTGCCCTAAGTCCCGCCCCGCCCCCAGCTCATTGGCTGACACAGTGGTGTCGATCGACACTCTATTTCACACAGTGTAAATTTAAGAGTAAAGAGTGGTCATGTGGGTGAGATACTGGAGGCTGTCAAACCATGAACACACTGAGGTTCTGGAGGCGGCAAGCCCCGGCGAGACCTTAAACCAACACAGGAGAAGAGGGGAGAAAATTGCAGGAGGAAGCACAACAAGAGTGGAATGGTTTGCAAGAATGCAGAGAGACAGTGGTCTGCTCTTTTGCAGATGATTAGAGTCTTCGAATGAAGCTCACCGTTAAATCTGATGTGCTGTTGGGGGAGAAAAGGAAAAAGAAGTTGAATTAAAATAGCTCCTTGTTTGAACCTCATTTACACTGGGTTCTAATTTTGTTTGGATGGGGGCCTGCTAAATGTTACTTCTTTTTATTTCTGTGACTTTACTGAGATGAAATGACTGTGTTAAAATAGCCTGAGCCAGTGTTTTTCCTCTAATGTCTCCCATTCACTTTAATGTATACTTTACCATTGTAAATTTTCACTGAGGAGTGTGAGCATTGGATTCTAATGAAACATAATGAGGTTCCTGTTTTTTTACACAGCTAGAAGCAATGTTATAATGTACTCTTGAGTCACAAAAGCAGAATTTTTATCAGGGAAGAGCACATAGTGGATCATTGTGAAGGATAGTATCTAATTTGAAATGATAATGCTGCTGAACCCTTGTGTGCACACATTGAGTTGGCTTTGTTTGTCTTTCGGTCAGGTAGTGCTTTCTGCTTCCTCACTTTAGAAGTCTGACGGAATTCGAAATTAACACGTGCTTATGAAAACTAAGGGTCTTGCGTGTTGGTTAAATAGTTCGTTAGTAATGTTCAGTACAGGGGTAATAATATGGATTTTTTTTAATGAATCTGCTTTTTGTATATTTATTTAGTGAGGGATCTTGGTGCTAGGGAGATGGAACTATTCCATTTCAAATCCCCAGTGTCAGCATCTGGAACTCACAGTTAAAGCATAGATGCAGCATAAAACTCCCTCTGCTCACCCAAAAACGTGCTTCGCCCCAAACCATAGCTGGAGACCCATAATGCAGCAATGTGATATTTCTGTAGTAGCCAGTCCATAACTCATCTAAACAGATAGCCAATTTATGTTGGGGGACTATGCCCAATGGGAATTGTACTGAGACTGTCCAAGCTCAATTCATAAGACCTTTGCAGACAAGAGAAGACTTTTATCACAGGAGTCTGGGCTGTATATGAACTCTGGTCCCAGATGTAAAAGGCCCCCACCCAATCCCATGACAGCTTGCTTTATATTTTTCCATCTTGAGTTTTCTCCCCTTTCTAAATATGCTGACTTTCATGCTGCGCTACAGGTTCATGGGCACTGGCAACTTGCCTTTACCTTACCTAAGTGGCCATTTTTGATGAGTGATACTAGACAAGGTGGGGTGTAAATTTGTCAACGCCCGGTTTCGGGCATGAAGGCAGCAATGCAGTCGCAAGTATGCCAGAACCGGGAGGCCCGAGGACGTCCCAAAATTGGGCCTCTGGCCTCATCTCAGTAATGTTGGCGAACTGCGCGGTGCCTTCTGCTGGGTTGAATTTCGGACCTCCTGACTCGCCGGCAGCGGCCCTCGGGTAAGTGCCCGGCCGGGGTGCGGGGGGTGGGGAGAGGAGGAGAACGGGAAGGGAAGGCCTATCGTGGACTGGCTGTGGAGCCGAGAGGAGTACTCCCGCTCCTCCTGGCTCCATGAGAGTGCTTTTTCAATTTTAAAAAAAAAACCTCCCCTTCCGTTGGCGGTTGCTGAAGAATCCTGACGCAGACCTGACTTCTGCCCCGCTCAACGCAGACCAATTTTGCCGAGGGGACCTAATGCATGTTCTGGGCGGCCGCCAGGAACTCCTGAAAAATGGTCCAACCTAATTGTGGCTGGGGTATTATTTATACTTGCTTGGGCGCAGGACGCCGGTCCCTAAAATTGGGCCTCGTTTCGCCCATTGTGCGCCTGTAAGACGGATGCAGTGAGGTCCAAGTGTCAGCAATTTGTATTCAGAGGCATTATAGCTGCACCTGATTCATTCCTTGCCCAAAACCTACACATGCGTATCTTCTAGTAAGGGGTCACTGAATAGCAATCAAGGTTGGCATCCTGGCTTATTTTTCTTTTTCCTTCCCTTAGCTCAGGAGTGCTGACCCCAAATGCTTTTGTGCAGCATTAGTTGGTTAACTTTAGCTCAGTAATATGTCCTGGAAAGATGAGACTGACTGGAGGTAGAGTCTTTAACTTCATTATTTCCTCCCTTTTAATATATCTTTTCAATTGTGACATGCCTCTAGATTTATTTTGCGTTTGGTTAGAGCAACACTCAGATACTATATGCTATCCAAACTTTCTATCCTTCTGTATTATCTGTATTTGAGTAGCACTTGCCTATAACAAAAAAATTAGCATTTTATGCATAACCATGTGTTTTGCCATCAAGAATCAATAAAAGGTGCCAAGAAACAGCACATCAGTTTTTGAGCTGTTGAGGGAGATAGCTTTGTTTGAATTGGCCTGTGGGACTGAGGTTTTTAGCAGCTGAGAACCTAAGCCGGCAACACATTTCCCCACTCACAGGCAGTGTAATGCTAAGTGGAGACCTCGTTCTCTCTTTCTAGCCTGCCAGCCTTTGAGGAGGTGCCACTGAGGTAGCACTAATTATTCTTCCCATCCTGGTTTCCCTGGGATCTCTGCAATATAGTATTTTTAAACCATCAACCACACTGTACTACATAAAGAAAGAGCTTGCATTTATACAGCGCCTGTTACGTCCTCACAGCGCTTCGCAGCCAGTTAATTTCTTTTGAAGTGCAGCAACTGTTGAGTCGGCATCTTCATTTGTACTTAACAAGGTCCCACAAACCGCAATGCGATAATGACCAGGTTACCTATTTTGATGCTGGTTGACGGAGGGATATTGGCCAGGACATTGGGAGAACTCACTGCTGTTTCCTTCATGGGATCATATCTTAAATTGACCTCTTCTGGCCATCTGCTGCCTCCCGCCAGGTTTCGCCTGCGGGTTTGGGGCTGTGGCGGGGGGGGGCCACCTGCGATGTTAAGTAAAAATCGCGTTGCGGTGCCAATGACGTCCCAGTTAAAATTGAGGGGAGGTGGGGGCGGCTTCCGCCTGGCTGCCATTTTAACCCCCGCTTGCACCGTTCCTGCCGGGTGGGGGCTTGTATCGAAGATGCACTTTTTTTTAACATACCAAAACTTAGTTTTCCATAGAAAATATATTAGAAATGACTATAAAATGACAAATATCCACCAGCTTGAATTTGTGTAGTCTATTATTTGACTTCTTTTTCATTGCTTTTCTGAATTCTTAAGCTCTATAGTACTTCAGGAAATGTTTCCCTCATTTACAGCAGTTGTGCTGATCTACCTCTGCCTTCACGTGGATTTTCATTTAGCGTCCTTGCAACTGATAATACCGAACTTCCATTTTTCAAATTCCTTTTTCTGAAATCCTTTAATATCTGGTTAGTGAGGATTTTGTGTGTCATTGATATATATTGATTTTTATGTAAGCGATGTGTTAAAAAGAATGTGGATAACTTTCGGTACAGTCCAATGGATTTTACATCACTTTAAAGAAACCAAAAGCAATTAACCCCATCAGTGCTACTGTCACGCACACTGGCATCATTTTTAACCCTTTCAGAGCTGGTATCTCCAGGGAATTCAGTACTACTTGGTCTGGCTATATTATTGAAGATTTCAGGTGACATATTTTAACACTACAGCATTCCTGTATTACAGTGATAATGCTATTGAAATGTCAGAGTTTTCAAAAAAATCCTAAATAAAAATGACAAAAATGTTATTTCTGCTCTGCCATCTCTACTCTTAACATTTTTTATTATGTATTATTTATTATCTATGACCTTTATTTTACATTTATTGTTTGTTTTAAATATTAACATTTTCTGCTCCTCCACAAATCCACCATCGGTTTGGAGTACAAATCTCCGTCACCAAAACTCCGGCCGCAAATTTCCCAGCAGAGGCGGGATGGTGGCGGGAGAGCTGGTTTCCGGGTTCCAGTCACGATCCTGGCTGCAGCCGCTCTGTCAAAGGGATTTTCCATTGATGGGGCTTGTTAAGCCCGTCCTGCGGTCTTCCCGGCCAATTAACAGGAAGCGGGTCTGATGACGTCATTTGATGACGCGTCATCAGCCGGTTTCCTTAAAGGGACCATGTCCACATTGAGTTTGACAGTTGTTCTGTCAGTGTTTGACAGCATTGAGGTGCTGCAAACACTGACAAGCACTGCACAAAGGTGGACGCTTGCACCTAGGCTCTCCAATGACTCCCTCCATATGTTTATGGAGGGAGTCACAGCACGCAGGAAGGTTCACTTCCCTTCCAAGGGTGGAAGAGACCTCCCCAGGACACCAACGCAGCCTGGTTGCACATTGCACAGGAGGGCAAAAGCAGGGATGTCGTCAGGGGTCCCTGGCTGCAGTAGCGCCAACATTTCAATGATCTCAGTGGATCACGAAACGTTACTGCAAAGCCATACTCAAACTCACCCTGCTGTGCCACTCAACACATCCCCATCACTCTGCCTTCCATACCCTTCTCCTGCATGTCCTTACACCAACTTACCTTGCAACTCCACCCAACCCTCTCTATCTACTTTATCACTTCCCCATCTCACTAGCCACCCCTCACACTCACCCTCATCCTACTGCAAGCATACTAACTAACAACACACAGGGGTAGGCACTTTAGAGGTTTAGCCAATGTCCATGTGAAGTTTCTGGTAATGTGTTGTCATACAGTGAAATCTCTTTTTCAAAAAGTGCCCCTTATTGGACAGATGTGAGTGCACCTTGAGAATTGTCTTACTGAGTTCCAGTGAATGTTCAGACATAACTTCCCCCCCCCCCCCCGGCCCTGCTATAGTGATGAGTGTGCATGGAATGGCTTAGACAGTAAAGGGATGCTTCACGGTGCTGGTGTGGGATGGTGTCAACCTGGCACATCATGTGGCAGCCAGGGTTAACAGCATCAAGTGAAGTAAATCTGGCCATGGTGATGCCATCGCTGGCCTCCTGGGCAGCAATGTTATCAGGGGCTGATGCCCTGTGTCCTGTGCAGCATCAGGTGATGGCGGAGAAGGTTGGTGATATTGTTGGTGATGTTGGTGTGCCTGGTGATGTTGGTGTTGGGGCTGATCGTGGAAGGATTCAGAGTACCAAGGTCTAATTTTTTTCAAGGGCACCGATGTTGCTGCAATAGATGACAGCTGCAGGTGAGATGACAGAAGCGATCTGTCAGTGGTGAGAGAGGTTGTTCCAATGAGGTGGCACTGGACATACAGTTGCCTCTAAACACTTGCAAGCTAAAGAAATCTCTATATGTCTTACAAATGAAGTAACCAAAAGTTTCTGTGCTCTGAAACTGACCACCTGCAACATGGCATCCTTTACACCACTTCTGCAGCTGTCAGCTTATCAGAAACACCAGAGCAGACTCAAATCACGGCAGGGTGAGCTGGCGTGTTCCCCGAGCAGCGGGTAACCCGTGGGGGAAGCAAGTAAAATTGGAAGGAAGCCTCAAAATAGTATTAAATTGTCTCTTAACAAGCCATTTAATGAGCTCAATTGTATCCCCCGCCACTTGGTGTCGGGTCAGTTCTCCGCTGACAGACCCGACACCTGGGAGACTCGCGTGGAGGCGGGATGACGGTGGGTTTCCTACCCGCTGTCAATCATAATGACTTTAACCTCTGACCCGCCTCCAAACCCGCCCTCTGAGCGCCGGCAAATTCGCGGCCTCCATCTTTGGCTGCAGACCAGCTTCAAAAGCCAATTTCTTTTTATAGCCAATCAGCAAAAACATCATTGAAGTTTAAGCAGGATGCATCATTGCAGTGACTGTCAAAGGAGTGATATGTTTTTCAGGCTGATGGAAGAAGTGCAGAGTGCCTGCTTTGAAATTCTTGTGTAGTATGCTCCTGTTCATGGGTGAAGTAACTGTTGTGCAGTTGTTCTGGTGAGAGCGTTGTCAGTGCAAGTTTTAGGGTGTGAGATGTAAGTCAATATCCCAAATATTTAATCGTGCCATTGCTGCTGGTGACCCGCCAACATTTGTGGTGTATTGTTGCTAAGGTGAGCAATACAGAGCTATTAGTGTGGGCTGGCATCACTGCAGGCCACCTCGCTTAGTTTCACTTCACTGCAGCCAGCGCCAAGTCTGGTTTTTAACTTCATTTTGTTTTTCCTCATTACCTGCCCAGTTTCCCTTCCTCTCATGCAGCCACCCCCCCCCCACCTCCCAATACCTGCCAGGGAAATGAGCTCCATCCTCGAGATTACCATTCAGATTAGCACTAGTGGGGCAAAAGAACTTTCAAATCAGGAAACACAAAGAGTTCCACGTGCTTTTCAACCAGTTAGATTGCCCTGAAAGATTCAAACCATAAAAAAAACTTAGCACATTTTATTCTCTCATACCCCAATACCTCGCCCAAGTGGTAGGACTTGATAAGCTAGCCCAGACAGTGAGAACCAGTGGGTTGCCTGACTGAGAGACATCACAGCTGAGCCCAGCCTTGTCCTCACCAGTAGCCACACGTGCACCTTGCAGCAGGGTTTACTGGGTCCCTTATCAGTAAAGAGAACGGCAGGTGATTTCCCCCCCTCCCTCCCTAGTCCAGAGGCACTGTGACTAAACGTAGCATCGCAGCCATTGCCTGGCTGACTATAGGTAACGTAGTGCTGACAGGGAATCAAACCTGGGAGTTTTTGATCTGTTACGCACACCATACCGCCCATTTGTCCATTGCAGGGGTTTAACTTAATCTATTGTTTTTAAAAAAAATAATAATTTCTACTGAAACACTATTGTTGTAAACTGGACAGGGGCTGTATGAAGGCAGCATTAATGTTCTTGATTTTTTTTGGAGGCAAACAATTTATCATTTTAAACACAGGTATGTGAATGTTTGATAATGTCAGGTGCAGTGTACAATAATGTAACATTAAAGGTTATGTTTCCTCTGGTGGTTTATAAGGTGCATGGGCAAGTTTTGTATTAAAGATATAAAAATAGTGTAGTTTCTTATTTTGCAGTGGAGAAGGTAATAAGTGCTGTGGAGCCAAGTTACCATCTTTCATGTCTGGAGACCTGAGTTTGTGTCTACCCAAGAAATCATTTTAATTTGCAGTTACCTTAATTTTACACCATTTTTATTAAATCCAGCTAAATTGAAGTAATGAAAATGAATAATTTTATGGGATCACCATTGCGGTCCAAGAATAATTTGTTATTAAGAGTTCATAATTATTGTGAATAAAAAATTAAAGAGACTAATTTGCTACAAATACTAATGTTAGCAAAGCACAGAAAGCGAGTGTTAGACTCATTGCCTGTTATGCTTGTAGATTCAGCTATGGTGTGGGGTTCGCTGAGCGCTGCACTTGGACCCCAATGTGGTTCCTAACACCCAGTTGTTTAACGTTGTCTGTTCACCACACTGTACATCTCTGGTTCTCTGTGCCGGTTTCTAACACACCTTGGCAGCCTCTCGGCTGCTCACATTAATGTTACTGATCTGCCAGAGTGAGTGGCAGCAGATAATTGTTTTATTTACACTTTTTATTGATACCTTTTTTACTGAGTTTTATAAATGCCCTCTTTATGTAAATTGCCTACGATCATTTTGTATGATCCTGCAGTTTGAGAATAAAATGTGCTTAGTTTTTTTCATGGTTTAAATCTTTCAGGACAATCTAACTGGTTAAAAAGATTTGAAAGTTCTTTTGCCTCGCCAGCGTTAATCTGAATGTTAATCTCGAGGATGGAGTTCATTTTGCCTGGCAGGTACAAATAGTAGGAGCAGAGCATTCATACCCGTATTTTAATAAGTGCTGCAGTGACAGAATGAGATGCTCGAGTTAGAGGATCTCAGTGCGTGTTATGCATGATCATAGAATCAAAGAATGATGGAATAATACAGCACAGAGGGAGGCCATTCAGCCCAGCATGCTTGTGCCAGCTTTTTGAAAGAGCTATCTAATTGTCCCACTCCCCTGCTCTTTCCCCACAAACCCTGCAAAGTTTTCCTTTTTCCTTTTCAAGTATATATATATATAATTCCCTTTTGATGTTTGTATGCAGCCATGCAGTATTAATATGACTAAAATAAAGAATGGAGAGTAGATATTCCAACATCTGCAAGAAAGATATGAAGAAGCGAGCACAGTAAAGCTACTGTGTTTTAGCCAGTGGTAATGAGTGAAGTCACTTAATAAATATACTCGTTATTCTACAAGCGCATCGGTTTTGACAGAACTTCTTTAATATGTACCACAAAAACATCTTTAGAAAGAGTATTAGTTGTGCTGCTGTCTCAAAAGTGTAACGTCTTGGATTTAAGCAATACATACCCAGTAAAGATTGCATCATATGTCTTTTTTTTTAAACTAATACGTGCACTTTTCTGTGAGCTTCTAGGTCTGAGTAATTTGCTAAGAACTAAATATGACCAAACCAATATAAAAGTGAGTTGAACAGCTTAATAGTATCTCCTGCTGTGAGCCGGTCAAGTGCAGACTGAGGGAGGAGTGTCTTTATTCTGTCTAAATCAGGGACTGAGGGAGAGGCAGAAGCTGCATTTATGAGGTCACTGCACGTGAAAGGGTGTTAGATTCAGGTCGCTGAGCCGCTGCTGATAGTTTTTAGTGTCTCTTCAAAATTCAGATTTTAAAAGCAAATAATGTAAACTATTCAAGAATATATGTAATGTGCCATATTGTGTGCTTTCATCAGTGTCTAAATTTGGCTCATACGTTGGTTAATTTAGAACCTCTAAATGTTTGTTCATAAATAGAAAAATTTATATATATCAATAAATTCATATATATCACCATCCTACAGTACTGTTTTGTACTATGTGCTTTAAAAAAATGTTTTTAGTTGTTGCAGCAGCAAATCTGACAAGATTATCTTAATGAAAAAAAACAGAACTATATAGAAATCGCAACACAGAAACAGGCCATATGGCTCAACCTGTCCCATGTTGATGTTAATATTCCATGCGAGCAGTAGTCCTAATCCCATGTCCGCGCCCTGTTCCCATACATAATTATACCTCTTTATCATTCAACTACCTATCTAATCTATTCTTAAATGTTGACACGGTCTCTGCGTCAATCACTAACTCTGGTAGTGCATTCCACAGCTTCACGAACCTCCGTGTAAATAAAAAAACAATTCTCCTGTTCTCTGTCCTAAATCTTTAGCATTTAACCTTGTATCTACATCCTCTCATTCTAGTCTCCTCAACCACTGGAAACAGTCTGTTTCTATCAACTATGTCCCCTTCCTTCATAATTTTAAACACCTTTATCAAATCACCCGTAACCTCCTCTAACGAAACCCTCCAATTTTTCAAGTCTTTCTGCTGGAATCCTGTTTTGATAAGGCAGGATTTGGGTTCTGAATACAGAATTGGTAATATAAAAAAGTTTTAAGTGTTCTGTGGTTAAGTTAACAAACAAAACTATATGAATAGATAAAAAGCTTAGCAGTATGGGTAGACCAATGATTTTGCAGAAACAGGATTGCATGTAGGCAGGGAAATTGGTGCAGTGCAGCTTTATAGTGAGGCTTGAATGCTTTCAAAACAAATTATGTCATTTCTGGCTACACTCTCGATGTGTTAGTTGGGCCATGGTGGACTTTAAATTCCCGAACTGGTTAATGTTGCTGTGAAACTGTTGTCATAATAGTTTGAATGTTTTGTAACTGATCACATGCCATCAGAGTCACAGTTAATTGACAAAAAATGTGAACTTTCACTGTCCTTGACTTTAAAAATTGACACAAAATCAAACAGCTTTTTGTTTGTGTTACACTTGAGGGGATTTCATTTGGTGTCGGTAAGCCATTGCAAATGGCAATCACCACAGTAACAATTAGAGCATTAAGTTTTGTTGGGTTAGATGGTTTTGTCACGTGTTGGTATAGATCACTAAATCACCGTTTTGCCACTTGCAATATGTATAGTGCAATGTGCAATAATTCATTTGTTTTGAAACTTTCTTGGCGACTGATATTCTGCATGTATTGGTTTGATGCTGACTCCTGTTCTGGAGCAATGGGGAGTCAGTAGTGCTGAGTTATACTGTCAGCTCCCTGTCGTTCTCTGGTCAGGCAGGCAGAGATCTGCTATATGTACTTACGCACGTGTGCAGAGCTTTGCTCTGAGGTGTTCAAAATACGGTTCCATTCTTAAGTCCAAAATGAAAGTTTTAAAGGTAGCTTAACTTTTTTTTAAAAAAAAGTCTTGCTTTGCATCAAATGGTGTAAAGCTGAGGTGGTCTTTCATTGCTTTCAAATGCTATGTACCCTTAATTCGGCTACTTCACTCCCCAGTGGGTCAGGTATAATCAACTTTCAATTCTAGTACGGGACTTGAAGAGACGTGTGCATTTGAAGGAATTCCAAAACATTTCTTCCAACAAATTAAATAAAAATAACTTTATTTTATAGTTTGTTGGAGATCGTTCACACGTACGGGTAAAGCAGGGACCTTTTTTAAATTTCTGTAATACTGTCTTGCAGTGTGTTGTAAATTTTCAAGTCTATAAAGTGGGCTGTCGATGAACTACCGTTTATTTTGGAAGAAGCTTTCTTATTTTGTACACTCTGCTATTCTCGGTTAGGATGCTGAAACTGTAGAATGCTCACAAACTGAAGTAGCTAATGCTGCTGTGGAGTCAGCATCCAGTACACTGTTAATTGACTGTATGTAACCTGTGTTGTAAATAAAGACACGATTGATATGTTAACCCCTCTGAGCACTGCTTTCCTTAAGAGATTTTAAAACATTCACATTTTCTATCATTTTGGAAAAAAATGACCCTTTGTTACTTCCCAGGGTGAAATATAGTATTGTATTAGAGAAATGGAGGAAGCATATTTCTTGATTTAGTAATATTTACTGTTGGGAGTGGTGGGGAGGTAATTGTTTAAACTATGATCCAGAAAAGCAACTACAATATAATTCTCAAAAGTCAAACAGTTGGATTTTATAGCAACATTTTATAGACCAACTTGTATTTTATGTGATTCAGGATCAACTTATTACCTCAGATTTATTTTAATTTAATTTTCCTAAGATTAAGCAAGGCTCATGAAATCTTGCCCAAGACTGGTGTCTTATGTTCTTAAATTCTGGTGTCCTGTTCCCAACCAGCCAAATCCAGGGCACTCCTATGGTTCTCCTTGGCTTAGTTCCTGTCCGAACTCTTACCTTTTGTCTCAGTTCACGTGACATTACTGTTGACTGGTTTAATCTTTCTTCAGGTACTTGATGGTCAAGAACTTGTACTTGAGTTTGTTGGTGCAGTATTGCTGTGCAGTTGTATAATGTGATGGTGTCCTTCATTTTGTTTTTCTATTTTCTTTTTCTTTTATTGTATTATTGCACAGGGCTTTCTTCACAAGTTGTAGCTATTTCAAATAACTAAAATGTTCAAAGAAAAGCCAAATCTTAAATATTTTTGTGTTGAATGTGATGTTTATTTTGGCTGATACCTATAATTTATTGCCTTGCTTTGCCTTCTATAATATTCTTAGGGAATAGCTGCGTTGGTTTGGATGTACCTATCCATCAGAATTCTGCCTGGTTGTATATTATTGTTTTTGGCGATTATTGAAGTATTCTGTTAACAAGATTTGAAATTTAAAGAGAGCATTTGCCTCCTATGGAAGACCTGTGGTCCCCTGCTTGGATATGTAAGCGTATTGATTTGGGAGTTTTTTTTAATTGATGCCACATTAATCCATATTGGCTTGTGATATTTCCTACTGTGTATTGGTACGGCAAACGTGGCATTTTTCTCAATTTCTGTTACTAACAGTCTCTTAGTGGCTGGCCTCTCAAATGCACTTTTGATTCTTGCATATGGTGGGGGGTGGGGGTGGGGGGGAGATTTTAAAAGTGTGCAGAAGGCAGCATGTCAAAGCATTTCATGAAGGTGGGGGATATTTATTATGGAATACCTGACCTTGAGATAATTAGTTTTCTGTCCTGTATTGCAAGCAAACTCCTACTGGATTATTCATTATGGCCTTTTAATGAGATAGGGTGAGAGGACATTTCCTGTTTCTTCTGGTGTCGCCACAAACTTTGTTACGGATTGTTTACTGTAATTGGATAAATATTAATAGATATCCTGGCTAAAAACTGCTTTATATTCTTCATAAAGAGGATGCTCTGTTAATTAAAGCACAAGGTTATGGTAGTCCAGCTAATAATTATGGGCTTCCTAAATGGTTTTTTAAGTGTATGATCTGTAATGGAGGGTAACTAACCAGGGAGTGCATTTATTCAAATGACTTTCATGTGTTTGTATTTGTGATTGACTGCTGGAAAGTTCCAGACCCAGAGAAAGGCTTTATTGTCATTCTGGATAATGTACCGACTTGTAGAATAGCAGAGTTTCTGAAAGTCGTGCCACTGAACCACCTGTGAGTCAAAGACCTGGAGTGTTGATTTGCTGCAGCGTAGCTCTATGCGGAATGTGTACGGTTATAGAACTTTAAACTCCTGATGAACTGGGCCTCCAGCGTATGGCATCGCAGTGTTGTTAATTGATACGGCGCAAGTTAATGCCTGCAAGCTTCCATATGACAGGGTGCTGAGCTCCGTCATGCTGTTGTGGAACAGTTTCCAGCAGAGGCCATTTGCTTCTCCACAGGAAAGGAAGGAACATTAGGGGGAGTGTCACCCTTGACCACTCTGGGATTCCTTCTGATCAACAGCACCAGCCAGAGCTGTCCACATTGGGCAAAACCTAGTGGTGAGATTTTCAGTCACGAGTTAGCCACATACCCAGATATCGCGTGTGGCAATAACATAACCGTAGCTAAAGGCCTGTCCTAGTACCGATGTTGATGTGGCTGCTGTGAGCACTGAAGTTATCGTTAGAGTGACAAAAACAAGAAGTGCTCTCAGACAATCACCTGTCAGAAATCATCTGGAAGCGGATGTCTCGCACCAGGAAAAGTAAGCACTGGCTAAAGTATAAAAGCGCTGATTTGAAGCTCTACCAAAAAAGGTAAGCATTTTATAGTTAGAACAAAGTCTGATAGCCTGCTGTACCACCATTCAAATTTTAATGATCGAAAAGACGTGGCACTATTCCTCTGACTCTGGCCTTCTGTGAATCTTACCTTCCTTTTGCCCCGCCAATGGTGGCAGCGCCAAAGCCGCCTGGGTTCTGCTCTCTACAATTCCTTCTGCTTTTCCCCCTTTGAAAACTTTCTCAAAACCCATCTCTTCGGCCAAGTCTTCGGTCACCCTTCCTAATTTCTCCTTTCCTAACTCAGCGGCCAGTTTCCTGGCATCAATTTCTGAAGTGCCTCGTCAAGTTCTTCATGTTAAAGGCACTATTTAAGTCCAAGTTGTTACTTTTGTCTGCATGCACTAACTGGCTGCGGGTGTTAATGCTGCCATCACCTTTCTTCTTGCTTCCTCTTGCTGGAGAGTGAGAGAAAGCAAGAAAACCCTGCAGAGACCAGTTTGGCACAGTGTTCTGTGTGATAACTAAAGCCCTCTATTAAAACTTTAGACCCTATAGTAAGAATCCTTCTGCATGTAGGAGAGTTGGTAGGCCTAGCATTGGCAGAAGCCTAGGAGAAAGTCACCCACTTTGCCTCTCAGCCAGAAATGATACCTGGCTTGGGGGAAACTGAGAAGACGGAAAGGGATGAAAATAATTTGGGAGGAAGTTTTGCCCTCAGACTATTAGAAAACAAATTAAAAAAAATCTTTGGGTAAAATTTTGTTTAAAATGCCCAGTACAGTACATTGAAAAAATACTTTTATATGAATTGTTAGTAAATTCTGACCGCTTCTTGATACTGAAAATAATATAAGTAGTAGTTTGTCAACTTAACCTGATTACAAGGGTTGCAAAGCCACCCATGCTAAAACACTATGGAACTGCACGTGCCATAGCCTCAATCATAGCAGGCACTTCTCCACTATTGGGTTTGTGTCCTGGGATAGTCTAACCCTTTGACTCTTGTGTCACCGAAGCCATGTGTCAAACATGATGGCCGGAATTTTCTGGGGTCCGTGCGGGTTGGGTGGGAAATTTGAAATATCTTGCAGCGGGTTGGGAACCCGCCATCATCCCGCCCCCACGCGCCTTCCTCTCGGGCGGGTTTGCCGGCGTGGCAGCGACCCGAACGACAGAGGCGGGCGAGCTAATTTAAATCATTATGCGGTACTTATCAGACCCGTAAGCGCCTTTTTCACCCTACCTTTCAAATTTCCCTGGATGAGCACGAGAATCACGCAACTTGGGAAACCACGTCTGTGAACCTGAGGCGGAAGCTGAGTGGCCATTGATCCAGCTCATTGGTGCACAGCATGAAAAGTACAATAAAAACTCCAACCTCACAGCTGATCACTTTCATAAGGTAGATGCTGTTGCTGACTGCATTGTCAGCACAGATTTAACTTTCTAGACGTTGCAAGTGTTTCCAGCAACGTCAGAAACGCTGTCACTTCATTGGTAGAACCTCTCTCACCATTGACAGATTGCTTCTGTCATCTCTACTTGACCTGCCATCTATTCCATCAGTATGGGTGCCATTTATACTGTCTCACCTTGCTCCTCAAAATTGGACCACGATGAGCCCCAACACCAGCAGCACCAGGCACACCAGCAGCACCAACAACAACACCACCAACCTTCTCCTCCACCACTTGATGCTGCACAGGATAGAGGGCATCAGCGCAGGGCTGCACTGCGCCGGAGGAGATACCCCCAACACAGGGTATACAGGCAGAGGATGAGCCTCCTCAACATGACGGAGCTGCTCCATGCAGGTGGTCATCCTATCCATGGAAGAGCCTACAGTCGCCATCACCTGCGACACGATACTGCTCATGTTGGAGATAGACTCCTCCATTCTCTGGACATTTGCAGACATCGTGGTCGCAAAACCTGTCAAATCCTGCTGGACTTCTTGCTGGATGGCCCCCGAGGCTCAGTGTCTGCATGCAGCTGAGCAGAGCTGGGAGCATCCTGCGCCCTCCAGCGAGGAGTCACCACTGCTGTCCCTGTCTCCACCATCTGTTCTATCTCGCGTGGCACCCACTGAGGTGTGCGTTATTGCGCTGGTGCTGGGTGCGCTTATGTCTGGTGATGGTGTGCCCTCAGAGGCTGCAGGCTGCTCTGAGAAGTCGTCTTCCTCTTCCTCCTGGACAGTGAGGGGGGCTCTTGATGGACCTGTGGGAGAGTAAAGAGATGAGTTAGATGTGTCATATCAAGAATGGGTACAGATACCATTATGCACATGATGAACATTCACTGGCTGCTGACATCAGTCCCCATATGAGTGACTGATGTATGCCATGTAGCTGTATGAGATGTAATTCTGTCACCAGGTTGCTGAGATGTCCCCCTCTCTCCGTCTCCCACCTCCAGCTGCTCTGCGACTCCTGACACTTCCAAGGCGACCTCCTCTGCTGGAGTTAACGTGGCCAATGATGGAGTTCCAACTCCGGTTCTCTCCCTCTCCCTCTTATCGTGGGCTCTCTTTTCCTGCAAGGAGGGAAAGAAGCGAAGGTTGACTGAGAGTGATGGCATGAGTGTAAGAAATGAATGGGTTATATTTGTAGAGGGTGATTATGATGGACTGGGGTGGCAATGCCACGTGGCCTCCTTGTGTGTTGTTACTTGCTATGATTGCACTAGGATGAGGGTGAATGTGATGGGTGGCTAGTCAGATGGGGATGTGATAATGTAGATAGAGAGAGGGATGGCTGGATGTGCAAGGTATGTTGGTGTGAGTAATGATGTGCAGGAGCAGGGTTGGGAAGGCAGAGTGATGGGGATGTGATGAGAGGCACAGCAGGATGAAATTGAGTGTGGCTTTGCACTCACCTTTCCAGATCTAATGAGATCATTGAAACGTTTGTGGCACTGAACCCAGGTCCTCCTGACCGCATCCCTGCTGTTGACCTCCTCTGCTACTTGGAGCCAGTCTCGTTTTGTCTGCTGGGGAGGTCTCTTCCGCCCATTAGAAGGGAAGAGGACCTCCCTCCTTCCACAAGCATATGAAGGGAGTCATCTGAGAACCTGGGTGCAGCCCTCTGCCTCAGTGCAGTCATGTTTGGCACTCTTTGTAGCAGTCCAATGGTGCAGTGTGCTGCCTGCACACTCCGAGATGAACCTTCAAATGCAATGTGGCTGCTTTAAATATCCCGGCCTGAAAACGCGTCATCGCTGACGTCATCAGACCCGCACCATTTAATTGGGCCGGGTAACGCGCAGGGCGGCCTTAATAGGCCCCATTAACGGAAAGTCGTTCTGAGGAGCGGCATGGTATGAAGAACGGGGTCGCGACCCGCCACGGTGACCGCCCGCACCCGACCCGCCCAGGTACAGAAAATTCCGGCCCATGATATGGTGCCATGTGTTGCTTGACACTGAAGGGACGGTTTTGCTGCTGTGTGCCAGAAATGCTGGAGTGAGTTTGTGTATCTGTTTAATTCCTCCAGTGTACAGTTTTATTACTCAAGAAACAGGTTATTTATTTTTTAACTGGTTATTGTTGAGCTCTCTTAAATCAAGACAATCTTAAGAAGTGTGGTATAAAAAGTGTACAGATACTTGTGTGCCAGCTGATTTAGGAATAAAAATATATTTTTTCCTGTGCTGTGTGCCTTGTTACGCTCCTTCAAACGCAGCACAGCATTCAGCATTGGCATCAATGCGAACCACATCCACTGTTAATTTTTTTTTTAAAAAGGTTGCCAATATTGCAAAGCCTCAATCATGTCAGTAGATGCAAAGAAGAAGGAATTAAAATAGGGACATCTATGCTTAAAGTGGTTTAATTAATTTTTGAGATAACTCCATAATCAGAGAGAGTCCTGGGCTTTCAGCACTTAGCTGTTAGTGAGGCCTCGAGTAAAATAATGATTTTTAACCGTTCATTTGGGAGCTTTGTCTCTGTGGGACTCACTGAAATAAATCACAATAGTGTTCTGGTGAGTTTGATTCTAATATCCTTATTAAAATTTGATGAAACTCATAATGAAGTAAATTGTGAAGTGACTACAGGCTTTGGATTGTGGCGTGAATGACCTGCTTGCAATGCTATCAGCAAACCCTTATTAACAAGTGTTCCTGTTTAAAACCGTGGTTTTAATTGTTTTTTTGGTCTCCCCCTGACTTTGACCTTCTTTAAAACACTCTAATCTCTTTACAGGGAAAGACTTTCATTTAAACCGCAAGCGTCAGATGCGAAGGTAATTTTTTTTTAAAACAAAAGTCACAAAACGCAACTGTTGGCGAAAGCTGAGGAGTGTTTTGCTGAGCGCTTTGTATTGATACTAAAGCTATGCACAGTATCTTAAGTCAGCAGCTTTATATGGTGTTATCTCATTAAATTTTCAGAGAAAAGCTGCAAGCAGCTAATTGGAAGCATGTAATAGTTTAGGCCATGAGCTGTCTTATGGCGTAATAAATTACTGAAGGAGAAGACAGTTTTATACACTTACAGAGGGTGAAGTAGTTTACATTTAATGAGTTTTTAGAGAATATTTGATAGAAACATTGAACTCTTTAATCATTACAGCTTCACTCTAAACTATTTAGAGTTACTTTATGAATAGCATTAATTCCAGCAATAGTTGCAATAATTCATTTATCACAAGTTAATGACTTGCAGATAAGAATGAGACTGAAATGTAATTTTCTCTATAGCATTGGCTATTCTCATTCATTATAGGGAATAGATGGCTTTGCAATTTCACCAGAGAACATACCTTCTGCAGCGTTGGTGTGGATTTGTTTTCTGTAGTGGCTGATGTCTGTAGTGGTTATAGGGCATCGTCTAGAGGAATTTGTAGATGCAGATGTATGCATCATATACTGTAATTACTGTGGAGAAATAATTGGCGATTTTTAACACTCAAAGTAATCACTTATTCAGAAAGTAACTGCTGTTAATGCTACCCTGACACTAATCCCAATGCAAATGCTAGAAAAATCAATGTAGAACAAGTCTTTTGTTGGCCCCTCATTGCTTACTGAAAACAAGCTCACTTGCCTCACTTGTCCCCACTTATATTTGCAGATTAAATGGCCAAAGTGACCCATTTTTCTTTCAGTTACCTACATAATATTAACATACTAAGCAGATGCTGGAAATCCAGTCCCTTCTGGCTCATGTGCGTCTGCCAACTCCTGTTCATGTAAACTGTAAGCTAGGTAAATTGCCAGAGCACAGGGGCTGACATTTCAGGGCAGGTCAAACTGTGCTGGTGATGGAGTGTTCATTTGTCTAGTGTTTCCAATGGGTGTAGCAATCATGTAAATTTCGAATGTGCTAAAAACCATGCATCTTTCCGTACAATGTATCTCCTCTGTACAAACGTTGTGCAGTTTCCATGTGACTTCTATACCTGACAGCTGAGTTACCTGATCTCAGTCAGGGCATAGATAAGGGCATTACAGTTGGCACTGAGGTAGAAGTAGTAGGGTGCACTGGTCCCTAGGATAGGATAAAGACACCAGGGCACATTGTGTGTTGAAGTACATGGTGTGTTTATTGTGATAAAATGTAGGAATTGGGGATAAGAAAGAAAGACTTGCATTTATATAGCGCCTTTCACGACCACCGGACATCCTAAAGCGCTTTACAGCCAATGAAGTACTATTTGAAGTGTAGTCACTGTTGTAATATAGGAAACGCGGCAGCCAATTTGCGCACAGCAAGCTCCCACAAACAGCACTGTGATAATGACCAGATAATCTGTTTTTTTGTTATGTTGATTGAGGGATAAATATTGTCCAGGACACTCCTCTGCTCTTTTTTGAAATAGTGCCATAGGATCTTTTACATCCACCTGAGAGAGCAGACGGGGCCTTGGTTTAACGTCTCATCTGAAAGACTGCACCTTACGCCAATCTGGAGTGTCAGCCTAGATTTTTGTGGGGGTGAAGCTGGTCAACGCCAGTAGTCCAAAGCAGGCCGATAGCGAATCGACAGCCCGTTTTACATCGCAACCGATTTTCTTTTCTGTTGACCTCAAAATCGGGCGCGGTGCAAAACTGCCGATTCGCTATTGGCCCACTTTGGCCTACTGCCGTTGACTAACTTCACCCCAAGTATCTCCTCTTGCTCAGTTCCTGTGATAATAATGTCAGTTGAGGTCCCAGATTTGAAATTAATCTTCAGAAAACATTTTACCATATTGGTGGAATAGCCTTTGGATACTCACTGTCTAGCCTTATGCATGAAAAGTATCCAGTTGCGTGAGTTAACATTGGACAGTCAGCACTTGTGGCTCTGTACCTTAGCATGAGGTGTCGTCTTCATGAGGGCAGTGGACACAAATATGAAAATGACTGAAGAAGGGTCTTCCTGGCTGTTTCTTTACTTGTCCCTTTACCATCTCCTTTTGCCATGCACCTTCATCCCTTTTATCTTTTAATCACTCTTGCCTTCCACCCAATCACAGACCTTCCCTTTTGTTCTTTCCTCCCCTCCCCCCTTTCCCTGCCCCTACACTTGCTTAAAAACCTGTTACACTCTAAACTTTTTCCAGTTCTGACGAAGGGTCATTGACCTGAAACGTGAACTCTGTTTCTCTCGCCACAGATGCTGCCTGACCCCGCTGAGTATTTCCAGCATTTTCTGTTCTTACTTCAGATTTCCAGCATCCGCAGTACTTTGCTTTTGTCTTGCTGGCTGTTTGTTTACTGTGTAAAGGGTAGCAATAGTACAGCAGCTCTTCAAGCAGGGATAGAGCTGGAAGAAATGATCGGATAAGCCTTTAATTTCCTTTGGGCCAGCAGTTGTTCTATTCAGAACTTTATGCCCGAACATTAGGGCAGCCAATAGGTGTTGTCCCTGTGGCAGTGCCACCTGGGTATAAGCCGGGGGTACCTGGAAACCGCCGTGTCTGTGATCTGTCAGTCAAATCCATTTCTACATCCACCCCCTGTTTAAAGGTTGATGATGTCATGCTAGACAGAGTGTAACCTTACTGATAACCGCTTATAAAATCAGGCATTGAAATGAATCAGGGTTCATTGAGAAATAAATTACTGGCCATCACTAAAAGGTATCAGTGATACATATTTAACCTGTAATTAATTTAATCTACTATTAGCAGGTGGCAGCCTGTAATTTTTTCCTTTTTGTTAGAAAGAGTGGGCAGCACTGATATGGTAAAATGTTTTCTGAAGATTAATTTTAAATCTGGGCCTTGCAGTGGAGTCTTGGATAGATTTATACCTGAACTCAGCAGAAGCCTGGTCCAGGGATGAACATTTCTTGGCAAATTACTTAGACTATGTGCTTTTCAGAATTCAGCTGTATTCATATTTAAATCGAATAGAAATTTGAAATGTCATGGAGATTAAGACACTAATGACACAAAATGTAACAAAGCCCCACAGTGAATCGCACGTGTAAGAACTAACGTAAAAGGCAAACTTTTATTTTCATGGCAGCGTTTTCCTATATAGCCAGCTCCAACCGTGGTGCACTTGGTGCTGAAGGGCAGGAGAGTGCAGACCCAGCCAAGTTGGGGCAGTGTAGGAATGGGCTACCTTGGGAGCAGCTTTTCCCCACTCCCAGAGATGGACCCAGTTGAGGTGAGAAAATTCACAAATGTAATGGTGTTTATACCTTAAAAAGAAAGACTTGCATTTATATAGCACCTTTAATGGCCTCAAGAAGGCCCAAAGCCCTTTACAACCAATGAAGTATTATTGAAGTGTAGTCACTGTTGTAATGTAGGAAATGTGGCAGCCAGTTTGCGCACAGCAAGGTCCCACAAACAGCAATGAGATAAATGACCCGATCATCTGTTTTAGTTGTTGGCTATTCCCCTGGCTGCAATGTGTTAGGGATGCTGGCACTCCAAGCTCATCCTATTTACATTGCAGGTTAGAACTCAGAGCAACATCAAACAGCAGTGCATTATGACTTAAGTTTTCTGCTGAAGATTTGCGGGGGTTGAGGTCTATGCAGGACAGTATTGTAAAAAGCACATTGTTCTGGCCTGTATGGGTGGGCTACAGGCTCAGCCTGTCAGCTTCCAGAACAAAATGGCGGCCAGCGATTTGCAGCATTTATGTTTGCTGCATTGTCTGTTGCGTCGGAGGAAACTCGGTAATAAATGCAGCCTAAGTTTATTCAAATGGAGGCCTCTGATACCTCATTTATACCGAGAAACCCACATAACTGCCCTTACCAAATTCAGCCCTGTTTTAACGGCTGTACATTCGACACTGGCGGAACGAATGAAAAGCCCCTTGCACTCATCGAACTGATCATGTGTTGTTGCACAGACACAACAGGAGACAAATGTGGAACCTAAAATGTTTTTTGTTCATGTATTTACTGACCTACTGGACAAAAAAAAGACATTCACACTCCATTAATTTAATTTTCAGAAGAGCTGCGAACAGAGTAACTGCATTTAAGAATATGTTTGCTTTTAGTCTTGAAAATAGAGCAATGCACTGAGAGCATTTTTATGATTCTTCTGCAGGTATAAATAGTTCTTCGACCTTTAAATTCAGGTGTTTTTTTTAATATAATTCCATTAGAATAAATATTTAATGAGGTAATTATGGGCTTTATCTAGTTCATTCTGCTGGAAGATTTACTGTTGGGGAAATATTGTAACGGACTTGAACCAGAATTAAATACTCAAATGGTATATATAATGAGACCTTCCAACTCGCCCTCACTTCTGAACCATCACCTAATTTAAGTTTAGTGGTATATTTTGTATTAAGCAAAATAACAAAGCTCCTGGGAGCTGAAAACATCCCTGACTCCCCATCCCCCCGGCACTCAAATTTCTTTAGACAGAGAGCTTGGAATGATTTGCCATAGGGAGTGGTCGACACAGAGGCCATTGCACCTTTTAAGGGAAAATAGGATAAACATTTGAAGCAGAGGAAGATTTAAGGCTATGGGAGAGTGCGAGCAGTGGGATTAATTTCAGCTTTCTCTGGCAAAGAGCCGGCACAGACATGATGGACCCAATGGCCTCCTTCTGTGTTGTAAACCTCTATGGTAACTTGCTACACCTCACATCCTTGCCAGTTAGCTGAATCTTCAACCTCAGAAAATTTTCCCTGGGCTGGAAAGTCCGAATAAACTTTTAGAAAGCATAGACAGCAAACAAAAACGAGTTTGTATACACGTACAAACTGAGAGTGAGTGCACACTGATTATTTGGAAAAGGCAACAACAAGAGAAGATACAGTGGAGCTTGTTTCTTATCATTGAATGACGCTATATGGGCCGCACATCAGCTTTTAGTAATCAGCACAAGGGGGGGGGGGAGTATTGAAAGCAGCAGTTCATGATGACCTTGTGTCCACTGACGGAGAGTGCACGTAATACTATCTACTGCACATCTGGGACCTGAGGTGGCCAGATGTTAGTGCATCGCCAGGCCTGAATATGTAATGCAGCATGGGTGCGAGCTTAGTTTACATTGGGGTCTGATACCATAAACTAGGTAGATAAATGTGGAAGTTCGTTGTTTATACAAGTGGGCAGCTCTACTGAAAACTCACATTTTGGGTGAAAAAAGATGTGCAATATATATTTGTGTATGCAGACTTCAAAAACGGAGGTACGCAATGATGAGCCGTAGTCTAACTTGTTGGTATGAGACCTACCATTGAGGTTGATCTCGGGTTGCAATGTGAGACCTGCAGCTTTAATTCTGGACATACCTGACTTTGTTTTGAAGATTGGGTAAAGTGAAAGCCCCAAATGAGAGATTTTTACATTTCTTTCCCCCTTTCCTTCCCCCCCCCGCCCCCGCCCCCGCCCCCGCCCCCCAATTTAACTTGAGGTTTCTCCATTCCAATCACCTTTTCCAGCTGAGAGGTTAGGCAGGTGACCTACCCCTGCTCTCCACCAATGTTGCTGTGGAGCTAGCCACTTGAAGGCGTACGAGTGGCCTGCTGCTCGAATTCGCCCCGCCTTCCTCTTGAGAAGTACCTGAACTTGACTCTGAGCTTCCCAGCAACAGCACAGTTGATATTGGTAACTCGGGGCAGCAACTATGGCTACAGACCTGCACCGTAACAATTCTTCAGTGTGCTGTGCCTCTGTGCTGCCGACAGTCCCAGAGTGTAAAAATGTGAAAGTTCTTATAGGCAGCAGGTCCTGCCGGAGTACTATTCCACAGGTAGGGTCAGTCGAGTGACATTATTCACACGTGAACTTTGATGGTGAGTGTCAGCGGGCTGTCCGAGTGCTGGGAGCATCACAACCGAAGTCGATCCCGTCCTCACCCAATACCCTCGCGTCCATTGACAGCAAGAGTCGTGACTAGTCATCAGGGCCAGGAAGCTGGCTGATTCTTCACCCCGTTCCCAGCCTGAGGTCCTGAGCCCAGTTCTAACTCCCTCCTGCACCCCCCGCCCCCCCCCCCCCACTGTTCCTTGCTTGACTGCAGCTAACTTAGAATGAAAGCTAGGATGGTCTTGGTTGTTTGGCTGATTCTCACACTATAACTCACAAAGGTTATCACAGGGGGCTGGGAGGGGTAATCCACTGATCTCGAGAGAAAAAAAGTTCAATACTCAAAATAAAAGCTGCACAGGGCTTCCCCGATGGCACTGAACTTATCTAATGAGTAAGTATCTGAGCCATAGCGACCAGGAAGAGCCCAGGTTCAATCCCTGCTCTGTGTTGTTAGCTGATCTCAGCTAGGCTGGTGGCAGGAGCACTAAGATCAGCTTCAGTGCCCCGGGTTAAGGAGAGGAGATTTGGTCACCATTCCCACTCATGATCATTGTCCAATGACCCTGGCTAGAAGTAAGTGTGTGTGTGTGTGTGTGTGATGCTCCCTGTGGCAAAATAGCTTGCTGAGCTTCACTGTCAAGACTCGCATGGCTACTCCGTTGAGCTACTGGAGTGAGAGGATCACCTGTGGATCGGTCACCCAGCAAGGAATCCGTGCCTTCAGAAGAGGGCAGAAAGTTGGTGAGGGGAACAAAACTAAAAGCAACACATGGTCTAGGCCAACAATACTATACTCCTCTGCCAAACTTTCAAGTTATAAATCTTACTTTTACTATAATGACAGCTGTGTTATTAAAGGAGCTGTTTTTCCTGAAGGAAAATGCTGCGAGGTTGTTTCCCCTGGCTGGAGAGTCTAGAACCAGGGGTCATAGTCTCAGGATAAGGGGTCGGCCATTTAAGATTGAGATGAGGAGGAATTTCTTTACTCAGAGGGTTGTGAATCTTTGGAATTCTCTACTCCAAAGGGCTGTGGATGCTGAATCGTTGATTATATTCAAGGCTGAGAGAGATAGATTTTTGGACTCTAGGGGAATCAAGGGATATGGGGATCGGGCGGGAAAGTGGAGTTGAGGTCGAAGATCCAGCCATGATCTTATTGAATGGTGGAGCAGGCTCGGGGGGGCCGTATGGCCTACTCCTGCTCCTAATTCTTATGTTCTTACATTCTTATGAATGCTATTAGCGATGGGCATTGCTTAACCATGTTAAAAACACATCGCTGATTTGAAAAAAGAAGGAATTCTCCTCTGCCAGGCCCACCATTTGGATAGATTCTACAGGTATTCTACATCTGTATGACTATCTATTTCTTCCCCCCCTCCCCCTCGTTCCCCCCCAATGCCCAGATTGCCCTCCATGGTATAGACGCATTACGATCCAAATCCCCATATCTGTCACTGAATTTGAGTCAAGGTGACCTCTGCCATTGGTGATGCACCATGGAGTTTGATATATGATATGTCATTAAAAGTTTTTTAAAAAATTATTGAAAATTATTATGGGAGGAAGTAAAGTCAAAATAAATGGCAATTTTTTGTTGTTAAAAATCTACAACTACCTTGTATAAGTATTCCGAATCTTATGGGAATATCTAATAAGTATTGTATTATAGAATTTTATGGCTCTGTCACAGACCACAAAGGGTTGCAGTCTGTGGTTTCGTAAATTGCAGTGGATTTTAAACATAACGGGATGCCTCATTTGCATATTGCGTTTGGATCAGGTTGGTATCTTGCGTTACATGACGCACTGTTCATTGTCAAAAATTAAAAGATGTTGCAGTTGGAACCTATTGAGATTCATGAGATATTGTGCAATCCTACACGTTTCACACACAAAATAAATGATGCTCCCGGGTCCTGCGGGAATTGTTTTAAAATTCTGCGTGGATCTGAAATGTTCTGTAGGATGTTAGAAAAGCAAGCCTGTCAGGCATTTTTTGTTAGGTTCTACAAGCAATGAAATTTTCCTTTCAAATGGGAATGTGTTTTTAAAAAGTTAGATTGTTGTATTTGTAAAGAATGCTCAAGGAGTCTTCTGTAAATCATTTTAGGCTTTGTTACCTTTCAGTTCAATTAAAGTCTGAGCATTGGGACTGATCCAGCCTATTTATAGTTTGAGAGTACTTCTGGCTGGAAGTCAGATAAACAAGCTGCTTACTGTTGGTCTTGTAGTCACATGTCTGCAGTCCTTTGGCAAGTACAGTGAGCTGATCCTGTATTAATATCTTGAAGGGGACACTGTGGTTTTCTTCTGCCGAAGATTGCTTCTGCTCTTGCTCCCAGAGAGCCGCTACGCTAACTCTTTATAGCCTCGTGACTTGTCAGAGGGAAAACCCTGCAGCTGAATGAGGTAGTTGGGAATAACCCTCAAGGCCTCTTGAAATCCAATCTTATTGCATGGCTCAGTGCAGCAGTATGTAATGTGACATCTGTTTTTAAAGGGTGGCGTTGTTTATGCCTGTCAGGCTCTGCAGGACAGAGGGGCAGGCCAGGCCTTCTGAGGCTGATGGAGGCTACCATCTGGCGGGAGAGGTCTTTGATTTGCTTTCCACCTTTCTCAAAATGCCTAGTAAAATCCTTCATTCACCCGGGGATACCACGAGACTCGGACTTGGATAGTGGAGCAGGCAATAATGTGTGATTACTGTTTATGAGATTCTTAGTGGCCCTCAAGACACTTTTACACAGCTGGAGAAGACGCTGTGTGTTACTAAGTACACAGATTGGCTGAAAGAAATGTTGGATATTGTCTTACTGGAGAGAATCCCTCTCTGCCATAAGAATCATAACATAAAAGCTCATAAAAAATCAACTTATTTCCTTAGGTAGAACAAGGCCAAGCCAACAACCGTTTGCCAAGTGGAGGCGTTACCTGCTTTCTTTAACTGAAGGGATGTGGTCAGTTTTCCTGCCTCACTCCCTTTTACAGTCTTTTTATAAACATTTTTTACTTGTGCAAGCTAGGATCCGATCTCAGTGATGCGCCTACCTTTCCTGATTATTTATATTTTTTACTTGTGCAGTTTGTTATTGCGTTGTGATAAGAGAGGCGTTTGTAAAGATATGGAAAATGTTGATGGTGGTAGAACACAAAGTACATTCTGTAGCTACTTATCTTTGCATTTACCTCTGCATCTCCCTCCTCGTGCTTATGAATCTTGCACTGGAAAGTCACATCCCCGTACAGAGGAGTCTTAACAATTTTTAGTGGTATTCTAGGTTTCCCCGACCTATTCGAAAAGATGAGCAACTTTTACCGATTCTGTAAGCAATTCACTTATCGTATTCTAAGATCTTGCGCCAGGCAGCTTAACCTTGACTCATACTGTCTCCTTCATCGTGGGAGGTTCTCGTTCTGCTGAGTCCCTACCCACCAGATGAGATTGTTGAATTCGTGGCTTGACTGCAGGCCCATGACCCCGAGGTTAAACCCTGAATATCTTCCTGGGCACTTCATCCTGTTCAAATCCTATTGTTAGACTGAACAATTTGCAACAAAAAAAAACCAGCAGGTTTTGATTAAGTTTGGCAGGAATTGTATTCACTGTACATCACACAACGGATTCATACGTTTACATAATGAATGATAACAAAATTTGAAATGTGAAAAGTGAGTGTTCTGGTGATGCACTATTTTTTGTAAACTGATTCATTTATATACTCCATTCAGTTTGTAGTGCACTGGTAGACGTTACCACAGAGCTTGTGATCAAACAATTAGGTAAATTTGAACCCAATTTGGCTGTGTTGTGAGTAAGGCAGTGGCTCTTGGGTTATTAGGTCCTACCATTGCAGGATTAATTATGTATCCCAGTGGAACTGATTAAGCATGCTGTGCTTAACAGCCCTATAGGTACCTTCTGCCTAATGTCCTAGGGGCTTCCCTGAAAGCTCTTTATTAGTAAGATAAAACTGCCCATAATTGTGCCCATACCTGTACATTAATACAGAATTAACTTAAAAGTCTAAATAAATCCCAGCACCAGGGAATTTTTAAATACAGTAGCTAGGCAGTGCATGCAATGACTTGCTTGGTTCCATTTTTAAGTATACCAGTTTAAATGCTGTTCCTGAATTTCAAATTATGCTTTTAAAAACTGCAAACGTCCTGATTGTAGCAATAGTTTGAGGTTTGTAGCATTTTAAGGTGAGCGATGCCAACCCATGTAATTATATTCCCAGGATTTGGGAAATGTTAATGTCACTCTTTTGTACAGGTTTCTCCAGTGTGCTAAAAACAGACTTAAAATCGTGCAGTCACGGTATATTTCAGCATTTGAGGTTTCATTTTAACAAAGCCAGAATAGTCTTCGCCTACTATAAGTAAAACCCTTGCAGGCTGCACATCTCTTTAATCATTTGCTACTTAATCCATCTGTTGTGTTTGATATGTGGAAGCAATCAGCAGCCAGGAGTATGATGCTCAAGACAAATAAACCTCTTTAAAGAGTGTAGTAGCCCCCGGTCTCTCTTTAACCCTTTCAGAAGTTAAGTTTAAAAAAAAGTTTTTCCAGATTTTGTTCAGTTACAAATACAGTTGTTGTCTTTACTGCACATTTTGATCAGCACTGTCACCATCTTGTTTTCCAACAAGGAAATACTGATTCATACATTTGCTTGTTTTATATTATGGTTTCCTGTGAAAGTCCCAGCTCTGCTAACAGGAAATGAAAGTCGGGCTATGGATTTATACCTTGTATTGCTGTTGGTGCTATTTGTGTCTGAGCAGGAACGTGACACAGTGGAGCTGACATGTTTCCTCCAGGATCCCCAGCGGGTTATTTGCCAGTTGTAGAGACCTCGGAGGTGAGTTGGGTTCAAATGTCAGGGGTCGATATCTGCTTGACTGTACTTGCAAAACAGCCCTGAAAAACACGACCTGCAGTCTTGTACCATCTAAAAACATTTGTCTTGAAGGAGCGGCATTCATTTTTCTATTGAGCCCTGCCGAGAATGTGGAAGTATTATGAATTTGCATCAGATCTGACATCCTTGCTATCTTTGCTTTGAGGTTCCCTGTATTTAGTACTTAAAAAAAAAAGTGCTGATCTTTGACGCCTTTTTTTAAGCTGACTTTATCCACAAACTATCTATAGCAATTTGGGAGGGATTATATAAAGGGAAGGATTTTGTAAAACATATCAAATACTTCAATGTAACCAGTATAAGTCAACAAGAAATGGATAATGTGGGGTAGAAATTCGACCTTGATGTGCTCGTTTTACAGGCGTAAAATGGGTGTGACGAGGGCCTATTTTGTGGGCCAACAATGTCCCGCAGTCAAAGGATGTCTGAAAGACGCGCCCAGGACGCCTAGTTGTGTGATTTTTCAGGTGTCCCTGGCGCCGTTTAAACAATCGTTACACCCCTCATTTACATACGGAAGGGGCCTAACGTCTGTTTTGTGCCCCCGCTGCTAAATTTGATATTACAGATATGCAAGAGCCTGACCCGTTCCTCTTAGGGTTACTTAAGCAGTCGCTGGGCGACCATCAACAAAGGGTACGTTTTTTTTAAAAAAAAGCATTGCTGTGGTGCTGGGAGGAGCAGAGTGCTCCTCTGAACCCCACAGTCTCCTGACCACCACCCCCTGTTGCCGCTCCTCCCCCTCCCCCAGGATTTAACTTTGGGCCGCTGCCGACAAGGCAAGCAGCCCGATTTTCATTTCTTCAAATGGGTGAGTTGCCCCTGGAGACGCGAAGGCCACTGGCAGCTTGCCCAGTTTTGGACCGGCCTCGGGCCTCCTGGTTTGGGTGCGCTTTGCGGCCCTATCGTCATCGGAACCAGGTACCAACAAATTTACACAATTTAACTATCTTAAATTTAAATAGCTCCCAACAATTAATGGGGATCTGATTTTAAATTAATTAAATCCGGATAGGTTTGACATGCTAGTGGGAACTTTGTTTTACTAAAGTCTGCTGCGTGTAGTTATTAACTTTTCTAACTAGTTTATTTCTGGAAAGGACTTTCCCTATTTGGATTTTGTTATTTGTGCTAACTCAGTGTTTTTATCATCAAATGCTAACTATTTTTGTCTCTTTTTATATTGTTTCCTCTTGCTGGGCATTTTACCCTCTCCCACCATTGCTGGACACTGTACATATTGTACATTATTATTTGAAGTATTTTAATAATTAGTGTTTCCTTTTACTGGCAACTCCCAAAAATGATGAAAGTGCTGAATGTGGAGATTTGTCCAGGCAAATATTTTCCTAATGTCATAGCAACTGAGCACAGGCGGTGTGTTAGGCAATTAGTAATATTTTGCTGCTGCAGGCAATTAAAGTTTGGAGAACTTCTGTTAGTGACAACAAAGATTTTAAGTGGAGTAAAGCTCTTGAAATATTTGCCACTATGCAGTGCACAATTTTAGATAAGTTATCAACTGGAATAATTTAGGTTGATTTCTGGATTGTTAACTTATTTTTGTATCCTCCTATTGCTCATTCTATTCTTAAAAGAGAAACTACTGTTCTCCCCTTTAAGTTCCTTTCTCTTCCCCCTTCCCATCATACATCATTATTACCCTGTTGAAATAGCAGTCAGAAAGCTTGATGCTGGGGCTCCAGGGTTGCCATTTTAGAATCATAGAATGGTTACAGCACAGAAGGAGGCCATTCGGCCCATCAAGCCCGTGCCGGCTCTCTGCAAGAGCACTTCTGCTAGTCCCACTCCCCCGCCCTTTCCCCGTAGCCCTGCACATTTTTTTCCTTCAGGTACTTATCCAATTTCCTTTTGAAAGCCACGATTAAGTCTGCCTCCACCACCCTTTCAGGCAGTGCATTCCAGATCCTAACCACTCACTGCGTAAAAAAGTTTGTCCTCATGTCTTTGGTTCTTTTGCCAATCACCTTAAATCTGTGTCCTCTGGTTCTTGACCCTTCCGCCAATGGGAACTGCATCTCTCTATCTAATCTGTCTAGACCCATCATGATTTTGAACACCTCTATCAAATCTCCTCTCAACCTTCTCTACTCCAAGGAGAACAACCCCAGCTTCTATGGTCTATCCATGTAACTGAAGTCCCTCATCCCTGGAACCATTCTTGTAAATCTTTTCTGCACCCTCTCTAAGGTCTTCACATCCTTCCTAAAGTGCGATGCCCAGAATTGGACACAATACTCCAGTTGAGGCTGAACCAGTGTTTTATAAAGGTTCATCATAACTTCCTTGCTTTTGTACTATATGCCTCTATTTATGAAGCCTAGGATCCCATATACTTTTTTAACCGCTTTCTCAACCTGCCCTGCCACCTGCAACGATTTGTACACATATACCCCCAGGTCTCTCTGTTCATGCACCCCCTTTAGAATTGTACCTTTAGTTTATATTGCCTCTCCTCGTTCTTCCTACCAAAATGTATCACTTCACACTTTTCTGCGTTAAATTTCATCTGCCACGTGGTCCGCCCATTTCACCAGCCTGTCTCTGTCTTCTTGAAGTCTATCCCTATCCTCCTCACTGTTCACTATACTTCCAAGTTTTGTGTCATCTGCAAATTTTGAAACTGTGCCCTGTACACCCAAGTGCAAGTCATTAATATATATCAAGAAAAGCAGTGGTCCTAGTACCAACCCCTGGGCAACACCACTGTATACCTTCCTCCAGTCCGAAAAACAACCGTTCACCACTACTCTCTGTTTCCTGTCACTTAGCCAATTTCGTATCCATGCTGCCACTGTCCCTTTTATTCCATGGGCTTCAACTTTGCTGGCAAGCCTATTTTGTGGCACTTTATCAAACGCCTTTTGGAAGTCCATGTACTCCACGTCAACCGCATTGCCCTCATCAACCCTCTCTGTTACCGCATCAAAAAACTCGATCAAGTTAGTTAAATACGATTTGCCTTTAACAAATCCATGCTGGCTTTCCTTAATTAATCCACACTTGTCCAAGTGACTGTTAATTTTGTCCCTGTTATCGTTTCTAAAAGCTTCCCCATTACTGAGATTAAACTGACTGGCCTGTAGTTGCTGGGTTTATCCTTACACTCTTTTTTGAACAAGGGTGTAACATTTGCAATTCTCCAGTCCTCTGATACCACCCCTGTATCTAAGGAGGATTGGAAGATTATGGCCAGTACCTCCGCAATTTCCACCTTAACTTCCCTCAGCATCCTAGGATGCATCTCATCCGGCCCTGGTGACTTATCTATTTTAAGTACAGCCAGCCTTTCTAGTACCTCCTCTTTATCAATTTTTATCCCATCCAGTATCTCCACTACCTCCTCTTTCACTATGACTTTGGCAGCATCTTCTTCCTTGGTAAAGACAGATTCAAAGTACTCATTTAATACCTCAGCCATGCCCTCTGCCTCCATGCGTAGAACTTTTGTTTGGTCCCTAATCAGCCCCACCCCTCCTCTTACTACCCGTTTACTATTTATATGCCTATAGAAGACGTTTGAATTCCCTTTTATGTTAGCTGTCAATCTATTCTCATACTCTCTCTTTGCCCCTCTTATTTTCTTTTTCACTTCCCCTCTGAACTTTCTATATTCAGCCTGGTTCGCACTTGTATTCTCAACCTGACATCTGTCATACGAACTCTTTTTCTGCTTCATCTTACTCGCTATCTCTTTCGTCATCCAGCTCTGACTTTGGTTGCCCTACTTTTCCCCCTCGTGGGTATGTATCTTGACTGTACCCGAACCACTAAGAGGTGCATGAGAACACCTTGGATTGAGACTCCCTCCAACAGTCCACACAAGGGAGCTCGGAGATTTGCAGCAGTCACTGGCTTCCCTCGCATCCAGGGCATCATTGACTGCACACACGTTGCCATCAGGGCACCAGAACACCAGCCAGCGGCATTCGTGAATAGGAAAGACTACCACTCCATTGATGCCCAGGCAGTGTATGATCACAGAAACAGGATCATGCAAGTTTATACAAAGTATGGAGCATGTGACTCCTCCTCCGAGGTGTCGTCTTCATGAGGCTTTTGCTGCTGAGAAGGACCTCAATGAAAGGGTGAAGGGACAAGAATTACGATGGCACTGAGAGGCTGAACGTTAGCTCGTAACTATCTTCAGATGCAGTTTGCAGTTATGAAGCTTACTGAATATTTGTTGAGGTGAATGAAGGATTGCAAGTAATATGTAGACACCCTGATCAGATAAGCCCCTAGCCTCACCTTTCCCGATGCTCAGGGCTGTGCCCAGTACATTAATCTACAGGGCTTCCTGCTCCATTTGGGTGAGGGCTATAATGCTGTGTGCTCCTCCCCCCAGTCTTGGGTCCTCTCCCTCGCATTATGCGCTGTCTTGTCCTGCAAAAACATCGGGTGAGAGTTAGTGACTGGCTAATGAAAAGTTAAGTGGAGATGTGTAGGGCTTGTGTATATAGTACATGTGCTGAGCGCTGAAGAATAAGTAAGATTGATGAGGATTGGGAGGTGATGAATGTAAAGCCAAGCATGTGGAATGACAAGTGAGGAAGGAGTCCTGGGAGGAGTTGCTGGTTCTGCAAGTGCTAGGATGTGAGAAGAGAATGCTGTTAGTGTGTGGTGTGAAGAGAGGAAAGGATGAGGTGAGTGTGTTTGGAAAGAGAAAGAAAAGTGTTGCAGTGCATCCTTGTGATTGTGTGTTGAAGGATGCGACAGAGGGGATGGAATTGTTGAGTGGTGGGAGGATGTGAAAGGAGTGTTGTCAGGTGTTGTTGAGAGAGCTGTAGAGATGAAGAGCTGTACTCACCCTTACTGCTCTTGTGAGGTTATCGAACATCTTCCTACACTGAAGCCAGATTCTTGGGGGTGATATTGCAGGACTGACCCCGTCGGCCACCTGTGTCCAGCCCTGCTGGATAGTGACCTCGGGGATGCTCCTACAGGTCCTGCGGAACCGTACCTTGACCGTCTCCACGAGGACCTCCAAGGAGACATCAGAAAACCAGGGGGCAGCACTCTGACATTTCTCAGCTTCCCCTCCTTGCAGCAGTATTTGAACGACACCTGTCTTCAGTCAGTGCAACTTCGCCGTAAGAGTTGCATTCCCGCTTTCAATAGGCCCCAGGAGTCCTGCCAGAAATTGCATACACAAAGCGGGCGGGGCTGCCCGATTCCTGACGCGATCGGGTGGCCAGCCCGTCAGTCATATTGAAATGAGGATCGGGAGTTAAAATCGCCCAGGCCTCACGCTGGCAAACTCATGTGGAACTTCCTGCTTTCCTTGCCCGATTTGTGCCCCGAGTTAAAATTGGGGTTTATATTTAATTCCTCTGACTGGGAAGTAAGGTTTGACACCATAAAATGCTGCCAATCCAGATCCCTACCTATTATTAAAAAAAAAAAGTATTTTGATAATTTGCTAAAGCTTGCAGCCTTTAGTTCACGTAATTAATGCCCAATGGTAATTTAACTGATATTTTGCGACAATAGGACACACTCCCACATGAGTAATGTTCCGCTTATATTGTGGGTTTTGTGTTGCAGCAGCCTGATCTTCTGCACCTGCTGCATAACTGGCAGTCTGGCACTGCAGCTGTACTTGGGGAAAACTACTTGGAAAAGCTCGTCCCACTCTGCTCGTGATACGAGCGAGTAGTATAGCTGCAGCTATTGCCTTACTCCGCTGGTTCGGAGCCACCATTGGTGAGGTGTCACTGGGCACAAAGTAACTGGAGTTGTTTGAATTTGAAAACATTTAATGCTTATCTGCCATTTGTTGTTCTATCCCACATACACTGATCCTGCTAGGGAGGATTGAAGTTAGAAATTAGGGAATATATAGTCCTGTTCATATATTTCATTTGATAATTGCTTTAATTTTTGCAACTCTGCATATTTCACGGGTATATAAGTAATCTGGTACTTACCGCTGTTGGTTGGTAACACTCCCTGCTTCAGCTCCTGCTCACACTGCCAGTTATCAAATACATTTATATTTACAGTGACAGTGTGTCACAGAAATAGAAGTTTAGACCAACACTGAGACAAACTGTAAAAATATACTGTTTTCACATCAGTTAACTGAGGTAGTTAATAGGATTAAGTAGAATAAGAAATTGTCTCAGTTACCACAGACGAGGCACAGACATTTATTCAATGGTCTGTGTTTCACAAACATCTAAATTTACGTAAAATTAATACCTAGTTTCCTGGCAAAGTTTCTAAATTCACAATTTACTTTTGTGCAACATGGGAATAAATGAGGAAAGGTTTTGGATCCCATAGGCTGGTAGGGTTTATCAAGCTTTTAAAACTCAGATATTTTGTTGTAGAACATTAGTTAGTTCCATTTCTGTACATTTGAAGTGTGAAGTATAAAGTAAAACTGGAGAAAGATACATCTGGTACAGCATTTTTGGAATAGACTTAAGGATTTATAGTTTTTTTTTCTAATCTTCTTTTGGTTCTGAGTTGGTTAAATCTCATTTTGTGTCTGCATTTTTCCCGTTCCCACTGGTCTTAAAACATTGCAGTGAAATTCTCAGAGAAGCACTTAGATTTTGCTGTTAATTAATTTTTCAATGTGTGCATTATTGGTAAAGGAACTCTGTGTGTGTGTTTTGCTCTCCTCATGTTCTGTCATTGGAAGATGAATAAATGGGTCCTTAATACACCGCAATTTAAACGATGGAGTCAGTCCAGACTGAGGGTGTCGGGGGAGAGGGCAGGTAGGAAGGGGTGTGGGCTGACATAGATACTAAGTGGCACTGCGGTCTCCTTAAGAACTGATGAACACCACCACACGTGGGTGACACGTTCTAGACTCGGTCACTGCTGGAAGTTGTCCCTGTGACTACAGCTGTGTGAAGCAAGTTAGTTTAGTGCTACACCAGCAGGCGCTAAATGGTCACAGAGCACATTATAACAGAATGAAATGCTGTGGCTGTCATGTTATTCAGAGCGGAGTTTGACTCATGGAGCAGAGCATGCTGCATACGGTAATGTGTCAAAATGTTCTGACATCATCCTGCTGCAGGCTGGTTTGAAGGTTTAATTGGGGGAAACATAATCACTTCTAGTTTCTCACCAGTTATAATACTTGTTTTCTTTGTATGTATGTATTAATAATTATTATTTAATGTTGTATTCTTAATTAAAAAGATTAGTCCCTGACACAGAGCAGATCCATTCTTTGACACAGCACAGCTTGATATATACCAGACGGCTGTCACTGTAGAGGCTGCTGCAGTGTAACTAGAGATCAGTTGCAGATTAAAGTGCCCCCTTATGGATGCCTATGGAAACTGCATACAGGCATCTGGCAGACTTCTGTTGATTTAATGACAATGTGAATATATTCTTTAACCTTCGATTCTCAAAGGGAGTTTTGATTCAAAAATGTTACTAATATAATTATTGTTATATTTCTGGTAATCCAGTAGGACCATTGATTTCCGTTACCCTAAATATTTCAATGAGGTGGGCGACCCTTTCAGTTGGAAACTAATAAATTGCACTGTTGGATGTTCATACACATGGTGAAAGACAGAGTTCACTTTGTGTTTTATAAAGATCTGCAGCCATTTCAGTTTCAGATCTTGAAACAACTTTACAGTCCAATACAGACAGCGGAGCTGACAAGCAGTGCGCACAGTGATTCCATTTTGAATTCTAACACTTCTCCTTGTTTTGAACCTCAGGTATAGCTTTCTCCCGTACAGCACACTGAGCACTTCTCTCTCACTGAGTCTGAACTTACACAGTAACAGAGGAGCGCTTCTGTCAGAAAAAAGTGGTTCGGTGAAATAAAATCCTGCTAATCCAATTGTGCTGACTGGCAATACATGGGATATCGAGAATATCGCATGCTGCAGGTGGGACGCCACATAACATACAAGTGATTGTGAGTGTGCTATGTTCAACTGGGTCCTTGAGTTGTGTGATTATGGCATCACTCCTGCATCATGCCAAGACTGCATTATTTGCCCCTAAGGAAAAAACTGTCTCTTCACGATCTGTAGACTTTAAAGAAGACCTTTCTGTCCTTGCATTTAATTGCTAATTTCCTGTAAAAAAAAGCATTTTATGTGATTCAACTTCTTGTAAGAAGCTCCCCTTCCGCGGAAAAAATCTTTGGTCTTCAATATTAACATAAAAAGATCCAATACCCTTAATGATTGCGTAGAAAGAAGCCAAAAAATAATATTTAATTTTTGCAATCAATCTATTCAAAATAAACTTACATTTTGATCTCTTCTGATCCAGCAGAAGATAGATAATATTTTATTGTATTAAATAACTAAATAGAGTTTGGAAGTTACAAATGAGAACCATTTATCCAATAGCAGTTCTACAATATAAAGAAACTGCTGACGTTTCTCAGAATTCCTGTTCTGTAATTGGGTTTTGGTCCGGGCATTTGCTCTCACCAAGGTGAAGTGGTACCCAGCAGAATCCAGTGATAGAGTCTCGCACACTTTGTTGCTATGGTGCGTTGCTAAGATTCATAGCGATTCTGAAAGAGGTGGTATTGCACTGGCGTCATCACTGTTTAAATTTTTGCTTCCTTTGTTAAAGAGGTGCTATTCTTGTTTCTGGGGATGGAGAGTTTGTCATTTTCATCCGTGTCACACGCAAGCAGTACCATGCTTTCTGAAACTCCCCCTCTTTAACAATGGTTGAATTTTGAGTTGCTGCAGACTGTACGGAGCAGACCACTAACAATAAAAAAGGAAAACTAAATAATATGCATCTGGCCACTATATCTTTAATCTAACTGTATTTATATTGGATGGGAGTACAATAATAATGGGTTTCTTTAATAGAAAATTGTAGCACTAAGGACATAATGCAGGAATTGAAAACAGCTAATTTCTAGCATTTGTCAAAGTGTTGAAGAATTTGAAGATGAATGTAATCGGCATTGCAAAAGAATCAGTATTTACTTAACATGCATTTTAACATGCTTTTTGTCTCTTAAAACCAAGTCCTGGTTTCCCCCTCTGCATTTTTGTGCTGTCTGTTTAGATAGAGGAAATAAACTAGTAACTCTCCTATGATGGCACTCATTGCGAGACAGAGGGTATTCTGGAATGTGGGAGACTTGAGGGTGGGGGGCGGGTGTGGCATTGGTGAGGGTCTGGGAGAAGCAGGGAATTGGTTGTGGGGTGTTGGAGCATTTGGGGGGGGGGGGGGTGTTTCTGGTATTTCTGGTATTTGGGAGTAATGGAAAGGTAGCTCGATGTTGTTTAAGACCTTTTCGGACTTTTAAGACAACATAGAGCATTTTGAGAGGGCGGGGCACTTGGGCTGTAGCTCTGATGCGGGCATGGGAATTGGGCTGGGCGCACAGGTTCGGGGTGGTCGGGCTGGGGTGACAGTGGATACAGACAGGTGGGGCTTAGGGTCGCATCAGGCTGAGGAGGGTATTATCAATGAGGGAGAAAGCACCTAGGAAGCATCAGGCCAGAGGCCGATTTTGTAAGCTCTCAGGTGGGTAGGGCTGTGGAGAACTGTCTTGTCTCGAAGGTAAGTGTACAACAATGTCACCTATTTTGGAGGTGAAGCTGGAGGACCCAGAAGTTAGTAAATGTACAGGTAAGTTTAATCATGACAGACGGGTATCATGGAAATAACATAGAAACATAGAAACATAGAAGATAGGAGCAGGAGTAGGCCATTCGGCCCCTCGAGCCTGCTCCGCCATTCAATGCGATCATGGCTGATCATCCAAACTCAGTACCCTGTCCCTGCTTTCTCCCCATATCCCTTGGTCCCTTTAGCCTTAAGAAATATATCTAACTCATTCTTGAATATATTTAATGACTTGGCCTCAACTACCTTCTGTGGTAGAGAATTCCACAGGTTCACCACTCTCTGGGTGAAGAAATTCTTCCTAATTTCTGTCCTAAATGGCTTACCCCTTATCCTTAGATTATGACCCCTGGTTCTGGACTCTCCGACCATCGGGAACACTCTTCCTGCATCTAGTTTGTCCAGACCTGTCAGAATTTTATATGTTTCGATGAGATCCCCTCTCATTCTTCTAAACTCCAGCGAGTATAAGCCCAATCTCTCCTCATATGTCATTCCTGCCATCCCAGGTATCAGCATGATGGAACTAGTGTGACAGGAAAGTCTTACGGGAAGTAAGTATGAAAGTGAGTGCTATATGGTGAATATACTGGCAGGACTTGGTTCTGGAGGATGGTTATGATGTTTAGTTGCTAACTTGGCCTCTGCCTTTAAGGCCCTGATTTAAATAGGCAAATCCAGGTAATTGTAGCTCTTTGGTGCAATTTGCTTTGTTCCCCTGCTCCTCCTTTAATTGTTGGATTTTGCTGGTGGCCCAGTTTGATTTGTGATTTGAGTATGGCCTCAGTAGTTGCTGCTTGGAAGGGTATCCACCCGCTTTCTTCACGTTTGATTTATACGTTCCCTATGTCACCACTTGTGATTTGAGTGCTGCCTTATGAATATGAAATTTGAGCCAATCATGTGAAAGCATGATGTACATATCAAGTGTGATGCCTGGGGTGTGACGCAGGAAGTACGAAGCCTGAAATGTGAAAGATGAAGTGCACACTCGATGCAACATTTTTATACATACATAAACGAGCAAAGCTGTAGTGCTGTTTCAGGTAAGTCAAAGTAGTGCCTTTTTTTACGGACAGGAACATAAAATCATGTAAAACGTAATGTATGGTTGCTCTGCAAAAGTGTAGGTTTGTGTCCCCTTAAGGCTGCAGAGTCCAGTTGGTGTCAAAGAAACACTGAGTGAGTTTGTAAAGATATCAGTTGAGAAGCTGCAGACATCCTGGCTCCAGCATTTTGCGTTCCTTGCCTGTTCCTTTGTTCCTTTATACTCTGAAGTGTAATGCAGAAATTTATTTGTGTCGTTTGAAGTGTGATGGACAAGAAATGCAGTCCAGACATATATTTTTGTAATGTACACCATTTAGTGAATCCCTGAGTGAGTCAGAGGATACGCTGATGTATAATGCTAGAAATGCCATTTATGTGGAATATAATGCGTTGTTGTATAATGCAGTGGAGCTTATGTGGCGTTGCTGATGGAGTTGGATGGGTTGGGTGTTACCTGTCGCTTGTTGTGGCAGATGGTGGAGTGAGGGTCTAGGAAAATCGTAAAAAGAAGAAAGGCTGTGACCGAAAGATGAGTGAAAAGAAAAAAAGCGTCAGATGGGAAAGAAGCAAATAAGTGGGGCTACGGGTCATGTAAATGCAGGGGACCAGTCATGAAAGGAAATAAAAAATAGATAAATAGAGAGGGATGGACTTGGATACAAATATTTAGACATTGTTAAGAAAATGCAGAGTAATGAAGCCTGCTGGTTGTTGCGTTAAACGGGGAAGAAATGAAATTGGCCACCACCTAGAGGGCCAGATAGCGAGTGTGGGCAGGTTGAGCGACAATATGAGAGACAAACAGCAAAGGGAAAAGAGAGAAAAGGCGAGGGAAATGGTGGCAATGATGGCGGAACATGCAACAATGCCAACAACAACAACTTGCATTCCACCAGAAGGTGGGATTGAGAGCAGCAGGGCATGGGGGAGGAGTATGAGAAGGGCGAGTGGCCGGAGTTCGGGTTGGCACTATTTGAAGAGGACCTGGTGGTAGAGTTATGAAAGGCGAGTAGGTTGAAAATGGTGCAGGAGGAGTTATTTTAGTTGCAAGTGCCAGCAGGGCGAGGAGGTGCAGTGTTAGCAGTAGTTGATGCCCTAAAGCTTGGGTGCGGAGTGGGAAGCGGCGGAGGCTAAGGCAGGCAGGAGACAGACTTTGGAGTAATGTGGCCTGGGGGAGGTGAATGGGTGGCTACCTTTTAAGGGCTCCATGTATCCAGCAGCAAAGAGCTGATAAGAGTTGCTGGTGGGAGTTCTGTAATGTGGGCAAGTTGAAGAGAACAGTGTAGTAGAAGTAGTTCCTGTTCTGCAACTCTGTTAAATAAAAAAAATACTGTCAAAGATTAATTTTATTATTAAACATTGAAACCGTGAAACAGGACTCTAGTTTGCTACTGATCAGCTAACGTATTTACGTATTAGTGAATCCAGTGTAAGAAATTTGCATGAGCCAATCAGCTGCAAGAATGTTGCTAGAATAAATGTTGCCTAAGGTTGTGTCACGGAAGTGTAACAGAAGGATGACACAGGAAGTGTGGCAAAAATGAGCGCAGTGTGTGTGTGTGTGTGTGCCTCTCAAAACATTTTTACATCTGGTGCTCAGTTTGAGTTGTAGTTCATATTTCAACAGCTGGCAAGTCTAGTGTGATAAGATCCACTTGTGAGTGTCAGTAGATCAGTGCGTGGTGTGAGGCGGGCCTGTTTAGATTTAGTCTCGCAGAAATTTGTTGTCTGCTACAACTGGAGATCAACTGGGAGATATAGGAATAGCATCCAGGCTGTATTGAATTGTTTTTTTTCTGGTGGTTAGTTTGACTGACTGGTCTTCTGAGCAGTTGAAGCTAGATTATGAGTGATTTCCTGTTAAAGCATGATCACACAGTCTCATTGGCGGCGCTCACTGTGAGGAAAAGTAATGCAGGCCAGAAATACACATGCGTCACTGGTAAGCGATCCATACACATGGTACAAATAAAAATAAGAGGCTGCTGCAAACATGAGCTTCTATTGTACTCCTGGAATGAGCTGAGAGCATCGCTGTAATCATACTGGTGAGACTTTCTTTCAACGTTCCAGTTGGATTCCTAGTTACTGTGATTTCTTTCAAACAAGAATGCACCTTTGAAAAACATTGAGACGCAAAAACTGTTCATATTGATAAGGAATCATGTTAAGGCTGCAATGTGCACACTATAGCCCAAAGGTCATATGCAGCCCATGACCCCTGGTAATTCAGCCCTTGAGGCCCAGACAACTCAGACTCTTTGTACTTTTATCTCTTGCTGGTTTCTCCTCTTTTGAATTTTGTGGGCGTGCCTCGTTGGTTGACAAATCCTAAATCAGAACACCAAGTTAGTATCTGCAGTTTGAGATATATGCAAATTAATCATTTCAACATAATTATAGCCCGCGAAGCTCCATAGTATGCTCCTAACATCAGCTTGAATTACTGTAGCACCTTTAACGTAAAAACCACCCAAGACGCTTCACAGACAAGTGAATGGAAAGTGGGCACCGAGCCAGTGAAGGAGAGATTTGGAAGGGTGACTAAAAGTTTAGTCACTGAGATGGGTTTTGAGGTAGTTCTTAAAGGAGAGAGAAGTGGAGGGGTTCAGGGAGGGAATTCCAGAGGGTCGGACTCAGGTGGCTAAAGGCTCAGTGGGTAGCACTCTCGCCTCTGAGTCAGTAGGTTGCGGGTTCAAGTCCCACTCCAGAGACTTGAGCACAAAATTCTAGGCTGACACTCCCAGTGCAGTACTGAGGGAGTGCTGCACTGGCAGAGGTGCCGTCTTTCGGATGAGACGTTAAACCGAGCCCCGTCTGCCCTCTCAGGTGAACGTAACAGATCCTATGGCACAACTTCGAAGAAGAGCAGGGCAGTTATCCCCAGTGTCCTGGCCAATATTTATCCCTCAATCGGCATCACTAAAAAAAACAGATTACCTGATCTTTATCACATTGCTGTTTGTGGGAGCTTGCTGTGCGCAAATTGTCTGTTGCGTTTTCTACATTACAACAGTGACTATACTTCAAAAAGAACTTCATTGGATGTAAAGCATCCTGAGGTCGTGAAAGATGCTATATAAATGCAAGTCTTTCTTTTTCTCTACTCCCAATAGTGGGATGAAGGGAGGGAGTTGTGCAAGAGGGTCAAAGGAATGGAGAGTTTGGTGGGGGCGGGGGGGTGGGATATAGGGCTGGTGGAGGTTGCAGAATTTGGGTGGGATGAGACCATGGAGGAATTTAAAGATGAAGACAGTGATTTTAAATTTGAAGCATTATGGGTTTAGTGAGCAGGATATGTGCAGCAGAGTTTTTCACAAGTTGGAGTTAATGGAGGATGGGAGGCCAGGAAGGCGAGTGTTGGTGTACTCAAGTGTGGAGGTGTCGAAGGCATGCAAGAGGATTTTGTTGGCAAAGGGTTTGGGGTGCAATGTTGTGGAGTGCCAGCGAAGATGCAAACACATAGGCACTCCTGTTTTAAGTGGTACTTTGTTTAGTATCTATCGCAGCAATAAAAAAGGGTTTGCACATTTTCTGAAGTAAATATATTGTGGAGCAATATAAACCTTGAACCCTCCTCTCCTCCCCCTCCCAGCCATTTGCGATGGTGTGCTTTAATTACAATATACTGTGACAGAGAGATCAGAAGTGGTGTTAATGCTGTACAGGTACTAATATATTGTTACGGTGGGGCACTAATTGTTATCCTCCTCCTGTACAGCATGCTGCTTAGTCAGTCAAGTATGCTTTAGTTGCCTTGCGCTTTTTTTTCCTCAAAATTCTTTCTTCTATCCAAGGAGGAAATGAGTTCTAAATTTGTAATACGTCATGTGAGACCATTTCCTCCCTTATTTCATCCCCCCTCCTAGATTCCAGCTGCAGACACAATTGTGCAGCCAAAATACATTTCAAATGACTCTTCAATGCCCGCTCGCCAATGCTTTGCACTTGATGATTGCAGTGGGTAAGTAGCTCGAGGCACTGCACTTATGTGTGTTGCCATGGGTAGTGCTGCTCAACTATCCTAAATTGGTTACATTTAATTTTTATTTTTATCTGTATCTCCATTTAGAGCATTATTTCATTAATGGGTGTCCTTTGTTGAAAGCCCCTTTGAGATTGTTTAGATGCCTTTGTCCACTGATTCAATATTTTACATTTCTCTTAACCTTCAGATCGTGCTATTGGGAAATTTTGTTTTTTTTTGTATGTCTTAATAACATTATAAAATTCTCTTGATTATTCAACTATTTACTTTTGCTCCTATACTATGCAGGATTTATTACTAACAATGTGAAGATTTTCTTTATTGGAGTCTCTCTCTTTGAAATAAGTCTCATTATCTGCTGTCCTGTACACCCCCCTGTCTCACGGTCACCTGATCTCACCCGGTGTGGCACTGGGCCCCCACACAGAGCAGGGAGGGCCCAGGTTCTATCCTCGCCCTATGCTGAGTTAGTTGATATCACCCGGTGTTCTTATTCCCCTTTCAGTGTGTCCCCCCCGAGTAGGCCAAAGCCTGCTGAGATGACAGTGAGAATACAGCAAGTGGTTTCAGAGCCCCTAGGCCAGCGGGAACCTCAGCCCAGAGTAGTCTGCCAAATTTTTCTCTGTCTAGGCATGAAGTATGCCTACTTGGACGAGTTACCGGTATACTGCCAGCACCCAGGGAACGTGCTTCAGCGTTAGTAACCATATTAGAACATTGACGGGAATGAAACTTGCGGGGCCAGTTCAAGCTGTTGCACAGAAGCACAAGTTGGTTGTACTCTGTGTGAATTTCATGAAGTCTGTTACAATGAGACGTTACTGAAGGAAACAATCCAGTCTTTATTATTCCAACATCCTTTTGATCCTATTTAAATCAATTTGATCATGATTTCTTTGTGGAACAGTTTTGAATCCACTGCATAAAGCAAAAGTCCCTCAATATCTTTGTTCATTTATACTTAGTTTTTGTTTTGTAAACTAGTTTTTATGTCAGTTTATATTGGCAAATGTAGAAACGGAAAGTAATTCTGCAGTTTTCCAACATCTGGTAAGGGCAAAAATAATCCTCACAATGAATGCCTGCCACGGATCGAATCGGGCAAGCAGCTTAGTGACACAGGGCAGCCATTTTCTGTTAACCATTCTGAATGAGTTTGCAGCATTTGTTGACAAGTTCCCTGTTCTTCTGACAAAATAACAAATAAACCACTTCTGCCATCATCGTCCTCTCAACTAGTTGTTAAAACAGCAAATGTAGCTGACAGCAGATTGAGCTGTGTTGGGTATATCCGTAGTAGCTGCTTTCAAACCACTTTTGTTCCTTGGACTGACTGCAGTAGTTAGCAACAATATTGTTTTACCTCTGGAAGCTGGGTTTGATCCAGGCTGATGGTATAAAAGTCACTTTGTTTGACAGCTAATACCTTATTTACGGCTGAATTGCAAGTTTGCAGGAAAATAGGTATTTTCTAACTCTGACCACAAAAATTGACTAGGGTAGAATATGATATCAGCGTGATGTGGTAAGGGGTGTTTTTGAGGCTGGATTAAAAACATTGGACCTAAGTTCAACATTGAAGTGTCCGTTTTACAGGTGTAGAACAGGCGCAACAACAACGTGTTTAGCAGTGCAGCAGTCCGTGCCTGATTTACGCATGCATTCGGGCTATAGCTAAATCGTCAGGGCTTCTTTTTAGGCGGTCGTAAAATAAAAATATTGTCCTGCACCTATTTTCGGGAAATTCGTTAAGACTAGTTTCTCAGGCTCTGCAGCGGCCTAACCAGCTGTCCTTAAAGTGACCACTGGCGGCAGCGGGCGAAACCGGCAAGTAAGTTTTCTTAACTTGCCTTAATTTGGGAGCTAGGAAGAGCAGGAATTCTCCTCCTGCTTCCACCTTAATACTGCAGGCAGCTGTCGGCCCGCGCTGGCTCCCATCCCGTTCGCTTCCGGCCCTAACTGCGGCCGACTTGGCGTTCATTGCTGGCCAAAATTTGAGGGGCTGGATTTATTCCAATGAGGCCCGCGAGCAATTTTAGGACGAGCCTTGAGCCCCTTTCTTCAAGCGTGCGAGTTCAGTGCGCCAATCATTTTGCGCCCGATATCGGACGCTGTCAAAATTAAGCCCCATTATTTGGGTCTTGTAGAGTGACATTGGGGGTGAAATTGGTCTTGGGCGGCAGCGCAAAATGGGCAATAGCGAATCGGCAGCCCATTTTATACCCTGCTCAATTTTCTTTTCCAGTGGCAAGAAAATCGGGCCAGCTGTTTTGCACTACTGCCCAAGAACAATCTCGCCCCATTTACTCAGCATTTAAACTACTGTATCTGACCTGGGGGTGCTTGGTGTTAAACAAGTCTGTTCCATTACCCAGCATTTAGACATCTCTTCACTTGACAGTCACACGTACACATAAAACTTTTGTTTATTTAAAGCAGCACAGTGAGGACACTTTACGCAGCTGAGGGAACTTTACCCAGTATCCACCGTGTGTGCCCTATGACAAGGGTGAGCTGTTAGCAGTAGTGTACAGTACTGTTGTACTTGAACTGTTAGCAGTCTTTAAAGGCAACTGTTCTTAGAAAGAGTTTACTTTTTTTTTTAATTAAAAAAAATCTGAAGTGTGCTTCTGAATTCCTGCCAGTTCATTTTGTATCTGCCTCAGCTTTCTTATTCACTTTCAGTTTGACCCTGTTTCCATAGCAGCAGAGATGGATCCAGTTGGCCTAAAAGTATTGAGGGTCTGCTGTGCTAAATTGGCAAACTTAAAAAAAAAAATACATTGTCATTTAGGATGAATAAAGATAAATCCAATTTTTATTTTTAGAAAGTATTAAACAAGCTGCTCATTTTAAAACCACGTGCGTCCCCAGACTGTTAAGGTTGAGAATTCTATTGTGGGGTAGAACCCACTCGTTGGTGCAGCACTTCAGTGTATTAATGATGTGACACCGCAGTGTCTTATTGTATTTAAAGAGACAAAAATAAATAGTCACATCAAAGTGGTAACCAGACCGAACAGCTGGACTTGGATTTAGATTTGGAGCAATTTCTCAATCTGCCCATTTTCAGTGATGGAAGTGAAGAATACGGGTACCTAGCATGAAGGTATTACAAGAAAGGTTTACAATTGTCTGTTCAGCTGAAAGTACTTTGCAGCATCAATTTGAAGGTCATTTGTTTGATTGTCTACATAATAATGCATTTCTTGATGCTATTACAAGTGAAGGCCTGAAATTTAGTTTCACCACTTGGGGGAAACTGCCTCCTAGTCTTTTCACATCAGCCATTTGTATTTTGAAGTAAGAGACTCGGGAGAGCAGTGCTCAAACAGAGATCAGCGACCTCTGTGCACAGCTCTCCTCTATTTACCTTTGCTCCTGCTCCTGCTAATGCTCCTGATCAAGGTCTGTGCATTTGCAGGTAACTGGAGACCGAAGGCAGCTTGTGAAAATGTGAGTCCCCAGTATCACTGGGTCTACAGAGGTCCTCATCTGTATATTACACAGTGCAGTCACTTCAACATGAAAATATCTATAGCAGCATCCCAGATAGACTTTAGGAAGACAGCAAACACATTTCAAATGTGTTTTTGTTTCTGTGGTACATTTTATCTGTGTTTTGCAGCACATTACCTGATTCTAGTTAAATTATGGCTGAATGTGATTTGAGTAATACGAGTGCTTTTCCTCCGAGTTTTTAATTATACTGAAGGTCGTGAGGAGAATTTTCTCATTTCTTGCTTTGTACTGTAACCAGAGAATCGTTTCCAGTCCTATCTGAATTTCAAGCCCCAGAAGCAAATGCTTAGATATTTTCCATACCGACATTTCACACTTAAAAGCCTTGCCTTTGTTGTGTGTTTGAGATATACTGTACAGCATGTGTAAAATTGTTCCTCCAGGGTGTATTTAAGATCTGCAGTTTACAATTATCATTTGAGGTTAAGCTGAATCAAATTTACAAAGTTTGGAAAGAAGATTTCAGTTAAATCTGGGACGAAGCAGTACAGGGAGAGGAAGAGTATAATCCATTTCATACATTTACTGTATGAGCAGATAGTGCAGCATGAGGTGTGCTTTCTTTTGTTTATTGTAATCCCCCATTTAGTTACGGGACTCCTTCACAGAATGCACGTACGTGTGTGTAAATGCATGCGCTCCATTAGGTGAGGGATGATGGAAGAGGCATTTTTCCATGCAGTGACGGCATCAAAGTAGGGAAGAGAGTTGGTGTATTTGTGAAACACCCCAACACCCCCACAATAATGAGCCTCTACCTCCCTGCGAGGCAGCGACCACTTTTCTATATAGTTTTGGCATGTTGTGTGGAAGTCAAGTCACTTCACTGCGATACAAAAGTTTATATCATGCCATGGCAATGGTAGCTTCAAGCATTTCTGCAGTTTGAATGCGATGTTAGAAACATTAGAGGATGTTAAACTGGTATTGAGTCAAAAGTCCCATTTACACAGGAGATCTTGGCATAAATCTGATATTAATCTTCAAGTATCGGGTATAAATCTTCCTGATTAATCTACTCGTGCACAGTCATTATAACAATGCAGTCCTTTGGCTCTGTTTCTTTGCTGGTGTTAGACCAGTTTAGCTTTAGTGCAAGTGAATTTGTGCCACTATAAACAGAATATGTATATATGCTGTGATATTAATTGCTTTTTAATCCTATTCTGCATTTGCATTCTCTTCATATTTCAAGAGTTTACCTTGCTGACTTCCATGTTGTGAGCTACAGTTTAAACTGGGCTGATTAATATGTTGTTCCAGCTGCTGCATCGAGCATCAGTCCCAGATACCAGTGCAAATGGAAGGGCAGCTCTGTTTCCGATTGTTCACAAAGGAGGCTTGTAAACTGGAACCAGGTTTACACTACTAGAGTCTCCAGTGCAGAATGTCTGTCAAAAAGTTCCTTAAATATTCAGACTGAGCACGTTCATCCTCTTAACGTGTTATTAAGCAAGACAAATAATTTATTTAAAATGAGCAAGTGTGTTTTTTCCTTCACTTCCTGCACATTTTTGACCAAATCTAGGCTTGGTTCTAAATCTTAACAGTGTGACATTAAGCTACACTAACCAGTATAGTCCCACGTTGATCGCTAGCCTGCGCTGAATTAGCCAGCTTCGACCACGGGGGCCTCTTAATTAGCTTCAGTGTCCCTGAGCTGGGGAGTTAAAGAAAACGGCCGGGGCTCCAGCACCTGACTGTTTTCCCTGCTGGAAAGTGCGCGTTTGTCAGTCTGGATCCCCGTCCTACACCCTATTACCTAGCTGTCCTATCTTACCTTCAACATGTTGCCGTCTATCAGTTTACTGGTATTTTAATACACCCTTTATAACAGCTGTTTAATTCTGCATTTAAATCTTCCTATGATTTAAAAAAAAATTTCAGCAGGCTTTTTAATACGTCATGTGCTCCATTTAAAAATTCTCATGAAGTGGCAAAAAGGGTTGAGTATAGACAAGCATTGCAGATTGTCATGTTGAATGCGAGTGACATTTTTCCATTGCACCTAGAAGATAAGTGCATGCAGTGATTTGTTAGATTTGGGAGACTGCAGTCATACTCTTGTGTGTTTTGTACAGGGCAAAAAAAATATCGTCAAAGGGCCAGCCCAGTGATGACCTTCCCCTCCGAAAGCTGCACAGAACTAATTTTACAGCTATCGACTTACAAAAGAGTGGCATGAATGTTACAAATAGGTGTTGGAGCTGTCAGCAGGGTTCTGGCACTTTTCTCTACCTCTTGTGGAGTTGCAAGAAAATTACAACCTATCTGGGGGGGAAGGAACTGGAGAATACAATGACTTTTGGTTCTGTTCCTTTGAGCTCCCCAGTTCTATTTTAACAGTTGAAAGGAAGAAAAAAACGAGCATGCTCGAAAATCTGCAATAAAAACAGAGAATGCTGTACAGCAGGTCAATCAGTATCTGAAAAGAAAGGTTAACATTTCAGAATTGTCACTGGGTTTATTCAGTATATTGCTATCAACATACTATAGGAAAAATCACACTTTAGCCAATACATCTTAGCGTTATAACAATACCCATTTTGTGTGATACTCTTAATCCCTCACCTCAAATTGCTGCTACCAACACCCCCACCAGCAAAAGATGTCATCACCAGTACCTCACCTAATCTTTTATATTGGCCTTGCTTTAATTTAGATTCTTGGAGAGCAGAATCCATGAGCCAGCTGTTGGTGGGCACACTGTTATACCTCCAGCCCCACAACACCCCGAGATACCTGCGCTCCTCTAATTCTGCCCTCTTGAGCATCCCTGATTATAATCGCTCAACCATTGGTGGCCGTGCCTTCTGTTGCCTAGTCCCTAAGCTCTGGAATTCCCTCCCTAAACCTCTCCGCCTCTCTACCTCTCTTTCCTCCTTTAAGACGCTACCTCTTTGATCAAGCTTTTGCTCTAATTTCTCCTCATGTGGCTCAGTGTCAGATTTTTTGTCTTATAATACTCCTGTGCAGCGCCTTGGGACGTTTGCTACGTTAAAGGCGCTATATAAATACAAGTTGTTGTTGTTGATCCCAGTGGTAGTATGGTAGACACAGTTTTTTTTTGTAGGCCTGCTAGCCTGCCATCGGGGTAAAGGAGTCAGTTTTAGTAGAGTAACTGCCGGGCGGGGTGGGTGCTAGCTCACAGATCAGATCTGAACAAGCACTGGTATAAAAGCCACTTCTTATTGTATCGCTCAGTAATTTTCACAATTCAAGTGGATACAGTAAAAAAAATAAAAAAATTTCACAAACCTACCGCAAACCTTCGCTTTACTGAAATCTTAGTGACCATACTGGTTTTGGGTGTGACCCTTCATCGGAACTATATTAGGAGTAGTCTGCTTGCCCAAGGGAAGTAAAGGAACAAGGTCGGGCACATGAGGTTGTAAACTGCTGGTCCACCTAGATAAAGCTAAACTGTAGTCCCGATGATGAATTGGTTTGAATATTCATTTGTCTTATAAAGTGTGTTTTGGTGTGTTTTCATGCAGACATTAAGGACTGGCATTGTGTTATCAGCAAGGTATTTATTGATCTGATAAAACTGAAATGAATAGACTGGCCCCAGAATATAAAACAAATTTAACTGGCTAATGCATGGATATTGCAGGGTTACAGTTCCAGCTCAACAGACCCTGAGCTTGTCTCAATGGCTGGAATGGGAGCTTAGCTATCGGGCAGATTGAAAACAGTTATTGAAGAGCCCCGAGTCGAGGACACAGTTGCACTAAGTTGGAGGCAGTACTATTATAAGAGAGTAGTTCTAAATAAGGAGTATAAGGCACTGTTCTGACGTCTGGTAAGAAAACTATTGTAATGAACTGAGAAATAAATTAGTTTAGGCCCAACAAATAGCCCAGACATTTTGTGGAAATGGTCTCAAATGAGCAATTGTTCACAAGCTTCAGGGCATTTATACAGGCAAGTGTAGAAACCCCCTCTTTGATGTAGGAAAGGGGTATTACAATCATGAGTGTCTAGACAGAAATTAGTAGCCAGATGTTCCTTCATGTAGAGGCCATTTAGGGGTGTGATTGTCCCACTATTTAGCTGCTTTTATATTGGTATCAGTGGGCTGTTTGTGTGGCCAGTTCCTGAAGCATGGGTCCAGTGCAGCCATCGGCAGTTAGAGTGTAAGCCGGTCGTATTTGCTAATGCCGACATCCAGCAAGACCCATTTTGAAAAAATGCCATCTGAGTGCGTTCCGAAACGCATTATTGTGATGGTTATGGTCGACTCAGGGCCGTTGGTCACTATTTTCGATGCACTCAAACATGCCACGTTTATGTACAGAATTTTACGACTGCCGGTGTGAATGAGAACACTGCCTTAAGAGTCAAAAATCCGTGACCCTTCCGGCACTCTCCCCATGTTACTCCATCAGGAGTGCGACAGAAAGGTCCGCAAATTAGGTCTGGTCCCTGAAGCAGCTTGGTGTTGGGGGTCATTATACAAGTGCACGCCTCCATTCCCGGCTGCCTCCCATGACCTCTCCTGGCTGCGTGTACACTTAGTTTCTAATTACTTTTTTTACAGTCTGGCTTCTCTCAGGTTCTGAAGCATTGGCTAAGGAAGCAGAAGAAAAAACAATGCATGGTGTAAAATCGCCCCTATAAAGCACTAAAAGAAAGCTTTACTTTTGTGCGTGTCTCTTTCTCTTCCCCACCCATCCCTCATACATGAAACCTTAAAACAAAATCTATTACATACATTTTTTTAAACTAATTTTTTCACTTTTCTGCCTCTCACTCCTGGACCCCACTGCATTGCAAGGTGTCATTCTGATTCTCACGTGGAAAGCAATCAATAGTTTTGATAAAATAAGTGGAGTTCCCCTTTAAGTTTTATTGATTTTACATTTAGTAATATACACTAATTAAATAATTATGTTGGCAGGAACCCATTGTAAGTAAGCTCTCAAGCTTAACTGCAGTATCCTGTCTAAATATCTTTCAGTAAAAATAAATAGTAGCAGTATAAACAAATAACGTGAAGGGCAACTTTTTCCCCTTTACAGGCAATTAAAGAACGAAGGCTTCTTGGGTCAGATGAAGTATAAATTGTGTGAAAGACATCAGTCTACGAATTCATACAGAAATCCAATGAGCACCGTCTGCAGCACCAGCAAGACATTTCCATTCTGCTGTCCTTTCTATCTCGACACTAGTGAATTAGTGCTAAAATCTCATTGTACTGGATACAGCCAGAATTCATTAAACTCATTACCACTTAAGACTCCTAACAGCTGTCAGAAAGAGAGGGAGAGAGATGGATGGAGGCAGAGTTTCATCTGGATTGAGTTTGAACCCAGGTGCCAGAGTTGAAAGTACACCACTCCCTCTTTCACATATATCACCCAGTCTGACCGTAGCACAGTTTTTGTGTGTAAAGACCCAGTCATTACAGAGTAATTTAAAACAGACAACAGATTTTCTTTTAAAGGACATTTTGAAACTACTCTTAAAAAAAAAACAAGGTTATAGACTCCAATAAAATCCTGTGAGTTTGCTAAGCGCAGAGCATTTATGAGATCTTTATTTATAAGAATGTGTGAAGTGCCATTAAGAGAGTCTTGAACATGATCTACTGAGAAAACATCCACTGTACAGTGGGGATATGAGAATTATTATGCAATTACCAGGTCTCCAGATTATTATCTTGTGCCTAAAATAAAGCATTTTAACTCAAATGACCTTTATCTCCTCAAGTACTAATTACTTCTTTATCTAAAAGTACATGCAAATGTTCTCGCTCTGCAGTTCTGAAAGCTTTTGTCTATCCCGGTCAGATTTTATGTCTTATCATTGTGTAATGTACTGAATGGAGGGAATCTTTCAATTAGTAATAAGACTGAGGGGGGAAATATGGCTTTTGTACTGAATGAACACCAGGAAATTGGACTTCCAATACAATTTATCACTTGTGAACCGGCAGTGAGTTTACCAACAAGTCCAGCACTGCTGATGTGTGTTGTGTAGGAACGCTCAGAAGTCAGAATATTAATCCGATGCTCAACCAAATAGAAGGCTTATAATGGCATTGATGTTATTTTGCAGCATGCAAATTGATTGAAATACATACAGCTATATTGTTCAACTATGTTTACAGCTTATTTAATTCCTTTTTCTCCCTTCCCTATTGGAGAAAAGGCTGCAGCAGCACTTCTGCATTTCGCAACAAACACAGAATTCCAGTTGGCTACTTACTTTTGTACAGAAAACATGTGCTTTTGGCTTATCAGGGCTGCGATAATATAGTTTTTCTACCCACGTAGAGTAATCTCGGGGTTAACACCTTTAAATGGCTGATTTCACTGGGTATGTTTTGAATCCTTGCCCAGGTCGGAGTTCACAGTCATCAGGAGTCACTGGTCATGGGCCAAAGTACACTGTATTCAGGACTCACGGGTCAAGGGTGAAAATGGGGAGAAGCGGTGTCTGAAGAAGGGCTGGCTGTTGCTGAGCGAGGTCCAGCCTGGCAGGGGCCCTGCTGAGTTGCTTTGTAATTTTGACCAGTGAAATGGAGGATACTCCATGAGCGTGAACTGCTGAACAAGTCATTGCTTCATTGCATGAAATGATGCCAGCTGAATCTGGCTTGAATTGTGGATCCTACCATCCAGTTATGCACCGTCATGCAATAAGAGTTCTCTGCGCTGCAGACTGTCGTTGAGCAATAAGCAACGTCAGTAGCTTCTGCAGGGAAGACCTCAGGCATGCAGGTAGCAAACCGAACTGGAGCATCTGTTCATGAAAGCTCCCACTGATGATGCCGCAGTGCTGAGATCCACAGTGCAAGGTGTGTAAAGATTGATTTTGAGACGCTTGGAAATGCATTCAGCAAAGCCCCACAAAGGAGCAATTCAGAGACCTCCCAGAGCAATGGCCTCTGGTCATAGAGACCAATGGCTGTCATTGGGACTCGGCCTCCTACACTGGCATGTGTGCAAAAGCACAGGAAGGGATGGCAAGCTCTGAAGTCATTTACAGCCCCTTAGCAGCACAGGCCTCTAAGTAAGTAACTGTAGGAGTACTCCAAAACATGCAGGCCATAACTGGAATAGGGCACCTTCTCTTTGTGCACAACTGGGAACATCTTGGTCAGCAGCTCAGAGGTACACAGCCAGCAGAATCGCAAGCAGGTCCTCACAAAATCTCCCAGGAATCCAACACATTTAAACCTTGCCCACACCCTCCCTTTCTAATAGTTTATCACTTAGGACAGAAATATCCCAAGCTTTTGTGTTTGTAGGGCACAAATGCATACTATGGATCCTTGTGGGCCATATAGAAAGTTTAAATCAATACTCCCATTATTTTGCATATATCTCAAGCTGTGGATAATAAGATTCTCATGTCCTGATTTAGGGTTTACCTAATCTCTCCCAAAGCTCGAGGCCTATAAAACTTCAACCGTAAAAACCAGTGAGTAATAAATAAAAGCCCAAATTGAATGAGATGTGTGCTCCGTGGGCCAGCTCCCCCGAGCTCAATGGTTATAAATGGCCCACAGCCCTTAGTTTGGACTCCCCAGATAATTGAGGCATACCCATATATAGCAGTAGGAGTGATCCCATTTGCTTACTTTGGTATTTCTCTTCAAATATGACACCACCTTTCACACATCATTTTATGTGGCACACTGTACACACCCTCCACACAATGGCATCCCACACCTGCTGAAAACCCTTGTTTATTAGTGGATTGCTTTTTCAACCCTGTGGAAAGCATTTTGCTGTTCCCTCATGCCAGCTACAATAATCTAAAGGGCCTCTTTTGTGAAGCAGGCTTTTGCGGATCCCCTTGCTCCCTCCATGAGCGCTCACATTTGCACATTCCAACGTTGAATTAATGCACTGTGCACTATTTATACCAGTTGCATTCCTGTTATGATGGTTAATGAGTGACTCTGCATTGTTACTACAAGTTGCTAAGTTGCAGCACATCCGACCTCCAAGAAAGCAGTGAGTAAAGTTGTGCGTACCTGCAGGTGCACTAAAAAGAAGAACTCACAACACCAAGAGGAAATTAAACTGCTAAGTGTCTGTGCGTTGAAAGAAAAATGATGTCTAATAATTATGGGGGGGGGGGGGGCGGGGTTGATGATTCACTGACGCTGTGACAGATGAGAAGTGAGTTGGCTTTAAATCATGGCAATCTTTATTAAAGTATCCTAAAGGGGCCACTGCTTTGTTTCTCTCAAAGTCAGCAGTAAATTCCTTTACATACTTCAAGACATTTCGCTATCACCATAGCAAAGTTTTTCACAGCAACATATTTCCTGCCCTTCAAATAAACACACTGTGTCAAGAGTGCTCCAGAAAAGTTGAGATGCGTCAATAGGTATCAATGGCAAACTGTTGAACAGGAGAAAATGGCAGATCATCCTGAAATTTGTTTTGAACTGCATTGACTTTGTCTGAGGGAGGAGACTTTAACTGTTTTTCTTTTCTGACTTGGATTCTGGGACCCTGGTATCTGTAAGCCAGCTCCTGGCCTTTATACCCCAAACTGGGTCTGCAAGTCAAAACAGGAGAAACACTATGAGCAAACTTGACAGAAGACTGACAGAATCTGAATCAAAAGAACCACATACAGTCTGCTATTAATTCAAAGTCACTTAGTTTAAATGATCTGATAATTTAACGCATTAAATTCCTACTTTTCTATATTATTTATATTGCTTAATTCAAAATAACTGGATAATTCATATTTTTAGTGTATACTATCGCTCTGGACCTGAGCCATTTCACTTTTTCCCCTTTTCCTTTTCTCTCTATCCCTCCCTGACCGCACTCTCCTGTCGTCATGCCTCCTTTCATCTCTCCTCTCTCGGATACTCTGCCCTCCCAAATCCCTACCCCAATCCTTCATTACTCTTCGACCTTCCTACTCTCCTGCCGCCGTCCCAGGCTTGACTCCCTCTTAGATAAGCCCACAGCTTCCCTCTGTGCCTCTCTTGGCATCCTACCAAGGGCCCATCGAGGCACTCGTCGCTGCCTCCTTACGAGCAGCAACCCCAACTGTCCCATCCTACTCTCTCGCCGACCTTCCCGCCCAGCGCGCCCACTTGGGGCAAACCTTGCCAATCTCCTCCCTGTCCAACTCATCGCCCCCAGCGCTGACCCTGTGGATGCTGGCAGTGGGTCAGCCTTCACCGACCCTCTCCGCATCTCCCTCCAGAATGTCCGTTCACTTGCGAACAAGGCCCTTGTCATCCATGAGCTTATCATGGATGATTGCATCGAGATCATGGCCCTGACGGAAACTTGGTTGAGGGGTGATGACACCTTATCCTTTAATAAAGCTTCCCCGCCTGGCTACACCTTCCACCACTCAGACTGCCGTGGTGGTGGTGTGGCTCTCATCACCAAATCACACCTTGGTCTGTCTCCCTATTTCTCCAGCAGTTTCTCCTCCTTTGAGCATCTCACCTTATTCCACCCCCTCACCTCTCATTTAAAATTCTTGTTCTCTATCACCCACCCAAGTACCATAAAAATTTTATTACTGAGATATCTTCACTGCTTTCCTCCCTCAGCCTCTGCACTGACCGACTTCTCATCCTCGGTGATTTCAACCTCCATCTCAATTCATCATGCGCTCTCTCCTCTGAGTTCACTAGCCTCCTATCCTCCCTTAATCTCTCCCTCCATGTAAACTCCCCGACCCATATTCACGGCCACCCCCTCGACCTTACCATCTCTCGTGGCCTCGCTACTCCCATCGTGTCAATTGCAGATAAGGCCATCTCTGACCATTTCCTCGTATCGCTCTCCACCCACATCCCCCTTCCACCCCACCCCCCCCAACCAACCCTACTTCTGTACTTCTGTGTCCGTCCCTGGAAAAACGTCTCTCCCAACTCTCTTACAACTGCACTTATGAAATCCCAGCTGTCCAGCCTCTGGCCCTCCATTCACCATGACATTTCTGCAGCTACTGATCTGCTCAACCACACCCTCACCACCACCTTTGATGCTCTAGTCCCTACTAAAACAATTACCCTCTCTCACCCTGGCCGCTCCCCCGGTACAGCTCTCATCTTTGCTCCCTTAAGTCCAAGGGATGCAGATTGAACGGATATGGCGGACAACTGGTTTAGCTATTCACCACCCGATCTGGCTGGACCACATAAAGCATTATCGGGTCATGCTCTCGTCTTCCAAAATTGTTCACTATTCCAGAATCATTCTGGAATGTAAAGATAAACCCCGGCTCCTATTCTCTACTGCTAACCGTCTCATTAGACCCCTCTCCCCTGTCTCCTCCACCCTCGCCTCCAATAAGTGTGAGGAACTCATGGAACATAAAAACTGACTGTAAGAGCTTTTATAGATATGTGAAGAGAAAAAGATTAGTGAAATCAAGTGTAGGTCCCTTGCAGTCAGAAGTGGGGGAAGTTATAATGGGGAACAAAGAAATGGCAGACCAATTAAATACATATTTTGGTTCTGTCTTCACAAAGGAGGACACAAATAACCTCCCAGAGATGTTGGAGAACATAGGGTCTGATGAAAGGGAGGAACTGAAAGAAATCAGTATTTGCAGGGAAATGGTGTTAGGGAAATTGACGGGATTGAAGGCCGATAAATCCCCAGGGCCTGATAATCTACATCCTAGGGTACTTAAGGAAGTGGCCCTAGAAATAGTAGATGCATTGCTGATCATCTTCCAACATTCGATGGAATCTGGAACTGTACCCATGGATTGGAGGGTAGCTAATGTTACCCCACTATTCAAAAAGGGTGGTAGAGAGAAAGCGGGGAATTACAGCCTGACATCGGTAGTGGGGAAAATGCTAGAGTCCATTATAAAGGATGTAATAGCTGAGCACTTGAAAAACAGTGACAGGATCGGACAAAGTCAACATGGATTTACAAAAGGTAAATCGTGCTTGACTAATCTACTGGAATTTTTTGAGGATGCAACTGGGAAAATAGATAAGGGAGAACCAGTAGATGTGGTGTATTTGGACTTTCAAAAGGCTTTTGATAAGGTCCCACATAAGAGATTAGCGTGTAAAGTTAAGGCACATGGGATTGGGGGCAAGGTATTGACTTGGATAGAGAACTGGTTGGCGGACAGAAAGCAGAGAGTAGGAATTAATGGGTCTTTTTCCGAGTAGCAGGCAGTGACTAGTGGGGTACCGCAGGGATCGGTCCTTGGACCCCAGCTATTCACAATATACATTAATGATCTAGATAAGGGAACTAAATGTAATATCTCCAAGTTTGCAGATGACACAAAGCTGGGTGGGCGTGTGTGCTGCGAGGAGGATACCGAGAAACTCCAGGATGATTTGGACAGGTTGGGTGAGTGGGCAGAAGCGTGGCAGATGCAATATAACGTGGATAAATGCGAGGTTATCCACTTTGGTGTCAAAAACAGAAAGGCAGACTATTATCTGAATGGCAATAGATTGGGAGAAGGGGAAGTGCAACGAGACCTGGGTGTCCTTGTGCACCAGTCGCTGAAGGTAAGCATGCAGGTGCAGCAGGCGGTGAAGAAGGCAAATGGTATGTTGGCCTTCATAGCGAAAGGGTTTGAGTATAGGAACAGAGATGTCCTGCTGCAGTTGTACAGGGCCTTGGTGAGACCACACCTTGAGTACTGTGTGCAGTTTTGGTCGCCTTATCTGAGGAAGGATGTTCTTGCCTTGGAAGGAGTGCAGCGAAGATTCACAAGGCTGATACCTGGGATGGCAGGAATGACATATGAGGAGAGATTGGGTCGATTGGGCTTATACTCACTGGAGTATAGAAGAATGAGAGGGGATCTCATCGAAACATATAAAATTCTGACAGGTCTGGACAAACTAGATGCAGGAAGAATGTTCCCGATGGTCGGAGAGTCCAGAACCAGGGGTCATAATCTAAGGATAAGGGGTAAGCCATTTAGGACAGAAATGAGGAAGAATTTCTTCACCCAGAGAGTGGTGAACCTGTGGAATTCTCTACCACAGAAGGTAGTTGAGGCCAAGTCATTAAATATATTCAAGAATGAGTTCGATATATTTCTTAAAGCTAAAGGTATCAAGGGATATGGGGAGAAGGCAGGTACAGGGTACTGAGTTTGGATGATCAGCCATGATCTCATCGAATGGCGGAGCAGGCTCGAGGGGCCGAATGGCCTACTCCTGCTCCTATCTTCTATGTTTCTATGACTTCTTTGTCTCTAAGATTGAGACCATCCGTTCAGCTGCCTCTGCCACTTCCCTTCCTTCCCCTAACTCACCAGGCCAAACTTCCTCTAAGGTTCCCCCTGCCCTAGCCCTGAACTCACATCTTTCTCCAGTTTCTCTCCGATCTCCCCTCATGACCTCTCTGCGCTCATCTTGTTCATGAGACCCACCTCCTGCTCCCTCGACCCTATTCCCACCAAACTGCTGACCACCCAACTTCCTTTTCTGGCTCCCATGTTAACATTGTTAACAGTTCTCTCTCCTCAGGTACTGTTCCCCTCTCCCTCAAATCTGTCGTCATCACCCCTCTCCTCAAAAAAAAACAACCCTTGACCCCTCCGTCCTTGCAAACTACCACCCCATCTCCAACCTCCCTTTCCTCCCCAAAGTCCTTGAACATGTTGTTGCCTCCCAAATCCGTGCCCATCTTTCCCGCAATTCCATGTTTGAATCCCTCCAATCAGGTTTCTGCCCCTGCCACAGTATCGAAACAGCTCTCATCAAAGTCACAAATGACATCCTTTGTGACTGTGACAAAGGTAAACTATCCCTCCTCGTCCTTCTTGACTTGTCTGCAGCCTTTGACATGGTTGACCACTCCATCCTTCTCCATCGCCTCTTCACCGTCATCCAGCTGGGTGGGACTGCACTCGCCTGGTTCCATTCTTATCTAATCGTAACCAGAGAATCACCTGCAACGGCTTCTCTTCCCGCTCCCGCATCGTTACCTCTGGTGTCCCCCAAGGCTCTATCCTTGGTTCCCTCCTATTTCTCATCTACATGTTGCCACTTGGCAACATCATCCGAAAACACAGCGTCAATTTCCACATGTACGCTGACGACACCCAGCTCTACCTCACTACCTCTTCTCTCAACCCCTCCACGGTGTCTAAATTGTCAGACTGCCTGTCCGACATCCAGTTCTGATGAGCAGAAATTTTCTCCAATTAAATATTGGGAAGACCGAAGCCATTGTTTTCAGTCTCCGCCACAAACTCCGTTCCCTAGCCACTGACTCCATCCCTCTCCCTAACATCTGTCTGAGGCTGAACCACACTGTTCGCAACATTGGTGTCATATTTGACCCTGAAATGAGCTTCCGACCACATATCCGCAGCATAACAAAGACCGCCTACTTCCACCTCTGTAACATCGCCCGTCTCTGCCCTTGCCTCAGCTCATCTGCTGCAGAAACCCTCATCCATACCTTTGTTACCTCTAGACTTGACTATTCCAACGCACTCCTGGCTGGCCTCCCACATTCTACACTACGTAAACTTGAGGTCATCCAAAACGCGGCTGCCCGTGTCCTAACTTGTACCAAGTCCCGTTCACCCATCTCCCCTGTGCTCGCTGATCTACATTGGCTCCTGGTTAAGCAGCGCCTCGATTTCAAAATTCTCATCCTTGTTTTCAAATCCCTCCATGGCCTCTAAATTGTCAGACTGCTTATCCGACATCCAGTTCTGATGAGCAGATCCTATCTGCTATCTCTGTAATCTCCTTCAGCCCCACAACCCCCCGAGATATTTGCGCTCCTCTAATTCTGCCCTCTTGAGCATCCCTGATTATAATCGCGCAACCATTGGTGGCTGTGCCTTCTGTTGCCTCGGCCCTAAGCTCTGGAATTCTCTGCCTAAACCTCTCCAACTCTCCACCTCTCTTTCCTCCTTTTAAGACGCTCCTTAAAACCTACCTCTTTGACCAAGCTTTTGGTCACCTGTCCTAATTTCTCCTTATGTGGCTCGGTGTCAAATGTTTTGTCTTAAAATACTCCTGTGAAGCGCCTTGGGACGTTTTACTATGTTAAAGGCGCTATATAAATACAAGTTGTTGTTGTTGTTACAAAATAAATGAATTATCAGGAGTAGACTGTAAAAGTCTGTCTTTGATCTCTTCCTTCCGGATGGGATTTGAACAATGTTTTTAGTTTGCAACACATTGTGCCACTCAGTCCTTCACATGGCTGACGTAAAAATCAGCTGCATGCTTTGAGATGAAAAATAGTGTTCTTTTTTATGTGCAGAATATGATAGAAATAAACCGACTTCATTCAGAACAACTGCAGAAAAGGAGCCAGGTTCTATGCATTTCTCCACTTCAGCTTTGTAATCTTTGGCATTAAAAAGGCACAGCAATTCAAGAGCTCAAATTACATTACTGTCCTCTTCTGGAAGCACTTGGACAGGATAGTCTCTTTAATTGTTCCAGCAGATAAATAGAAACCCTTTAATTATTAAAATTTACTTTATTTCCCCTGACAAATCTACAGTACATTCTGAATTATCAGGTAGCCTGTCTTCTAGAGCATGTTAATGAATACTGTTATTTTTATATGTTAAGTACCAGTGGAACTGTTCTAGTACAAGTTCTGTGCCATGATTGAGTATGTCCTACATTTCCCTGGCTGGTTATACAGTTTAATACTGTGCACCAGCGCGTTAACAGTCCTTCAAGTATCTTGGGCGTTAAGAGACATTTCCTTTGGCTGTGTTACTAATACGGCAGTTCAGGTACTTACAGGATTACAATACCATATAATGATCCAATCAGCTCTAACAGCAAACTGGTCTTGGATTAGTAAATATGGTTGTCTGGCTTAGTAATTAGACTGACAGCAAGCTGAGATACTGCATTTATTTTCAATGTCTATGGGGCCTTTGCATACATTGTGGTCTACAAGTAATGTTATATATTTAATTAAAACAAAGAAGGTTATGAGGAGATCCGATAAAGGTAAAAAGTATTTCCACTGGTTAGTGTGCTGGTAACTAAGGGGTATAAATTTAAGATCATCACCAAAAGAATAAAGGCAGAGGTTAAAAGAATTAATTTCACACAGGGTTGTTACCAGAAGCAGTGGTGTAAGAAGACTCCATAATTGCTTTTAAAAAGGAAGTAGATAAATATTTGAAAAATTAAAATTAACAAGGCCAGGAGAATTGCATGAAGTGGAAAACTCTGTTGAGAGCCGGCAAAGGCACAATGGGGTGAATGGCCTCCTTCTGTGCTATTAAAGTCTTTGTACCTTTAATTGGTCAATGGACGGCAATGCTAATTTGATCTTATTAAATATATTGGTCAAATTATTTAAATTTGTTGGCTTTTCTCATCCACCATACTATTAAAAATCTAATTTCCCCGAATGTAGAGTCTTCTGAAAGTTGCAAATACTGATACTTTACTGATTTTGTGAATGCTGGAACTTGCAAAAGCAGGGTCAGTGATTTAATAGTGAAATGATATCACCACAGGTATTTACAACCATTATGTTGTGTTGGCTTAAAAGTAGATAAAGTCTAAAATAATCAGTGAAAGCCACATTGTAAAAGATGCGATGCTGCGGCACCATCTTCCTCAGCAGCCGACACGGTGTGCATTGACCTGAGAGCTTGGGGCAAATTGTTCCAGTGTGGTGACAACAGCTTTTTACCAGAAATTGTTTCTTTTCGTCCTGTTATCTTAAACTAAAGAAAATTGAAGCCATATGTTAGGTAGTTGTATATAGCACCGTCTCTCCGTCAGCTCCACTGGCCCCAGTCTGATGGTAATTTTGATTATTGCTGACTACAGTGTTTGCCGTACACCCAACACACTTTTCTTTTTCTTTTAAGTCCATTTCTTTTACCATTTGAAGTGTTTTCAAATAATGGCAGTAACATGGATTGTGAAAATTGGGACTTGGGTAGGTTTCTTGCCACAATTTGTGTCACTACTGCTTGTGCTCACTCTCACAAATTGTGTCTGAGGTTTAGTGAATTTAACGTCGCTACTTCATAAAAGTCAACATAACACTTCTGAGACTGTAGTGGAAGAAAAAACATGATGTATAATGACAAATACTTGTGGATGGCCTTTCAAATTGAAGCACTAATCTAAGTGAGCTTGTTCTAACTTAACCTTTGTTCTCACAAGATCATAACAGCAATAGTGTCTATTTATCCTGGGCCTCCTTGGGCTGAACAATGTATTTAATCAACACATGAGCTTCATACTCTCTCAAGCAAAGGAGGTTATTGCATTGCTTGAATATCCATCAGTCAAATGACTCATTCTGTATTGTGATTGGTCTGAGATTACATCATACAATTGCAGTAGTGACAGCAGGATGCGATGATATGCAGTGGTATGTAGCACAGCTTAATTGAGTCTGAGTTCTACTCCAGTAACGTGTCAGCGCATTACTTGAACGGTTAATAAATGCATCACAAGGAAAGCATGTATGGGTTTTAGTTACATATTTACCTCTAGCTTTGCATCAAGATCAGTTTAAATTTTAACCCTTGACCTCCATTTACTATGGCGGTGGATTGGCTGAGAGTACAAATGGTAACCCGGTTTCTTGGGCATCTACTTGAGCCATTGAACTGCTTATTAATGAAGGTCTCACAGAATTTCATGGACATCTAATTATTATGGTAGCAGCAAAGGTCACAAGATATGAGGAAGGCTTCTGACCTTGATTTAGCCAGTGTTCTAGCTGAGAACTATTGTAGTCTTGGCTTTGTGTATGTGAGGCACAAGGCTTTGTTGCACACTGAATAGGTTGGTTAACCTTTAAATGACTGGAAATGCTGCACATGGTCACTTTCCCACTAAATGTTTCATTGTATAAGCAAGAGAAAAGCCTTCTCTGTGCTGATCAGAAAGCAAGAAATTTTCTCATTCTGTATGGTGTTTAGTGATAGAACACAAAGGCAAAAAGATTTTTGATTGAAGTTACGCTTTGCTGTGTATTGGTAAATTTAATTTACTATTTTTATTATGGGATGTTGGGATATCCTAACAAAAACATGATGTCACGCAACCTTCTAAGAGTTCTTGTTGTTTTTCACCATCTTAGTGTAGGTTTTATTTTAATTGTCCGTGTGGTTCCAGTTTCACTGACTACTTTTGTGTCTTCAAATTTCCTTTCAGGATTTGGATTAGAGTTATGCACTTGAGCTCCTGTGGATTCATCTGAATTGTGAACACCTCAAACGCTGTTTGCTTGTTATATTGAAAGGAATTCATTAAGTAGCATCGCTGATGTCTCTGATGGACAAGCACAAAGTGAAGCGGCAACGATTGGATCGAATTTGTGAAGGTAAGCAGATTGTACAGTCATTTGGTCTTTGGCAATAGTGCAAGTGATTATTGAAGAATCCCCAGATCATTAGATCTGATAAACTGGGCTGGCAGCTTTGCTAAACTGTAGCTGGAAGAACAAATGAAAACCTAGACTAGATCTTAGGTTGCATTTGCTTCATCTATAATAGCAGTGTCAGTTTGGCTCAGTGGTAGTTGAGTCATAAAGTTGTGGGTTCAGGCCTCACTCCAGGGACTGGAGTACAAAAACTAGGCTGACACTTCAGCGCAGTACTGAGGGAGTGCTGCATTGATGGAGGAACAGTCTTTTGGATGAGATGTTAAATCACAGCCCTGTCTGTGTTCAGACAAACGTAAAAGATCCCGTGACACTATTCGAAGAAAAGCAGGGGAGTTTTCCTGGTGTCCTGGCCAACATTCCTCCCTTAATCAGCAAGACCAAAACAGATTAACCTATCATTTGTTACCTTGCATTGTGAAAATTGGCTGCTGTGTTTCCCTACACAGCAACATGTATTACACTGCAAAATAATTGGCTGTGCAATGCTTTGGGACTTTCTGAGGGTGTAAAAGGTGCTATATAAATGCAAGTTCTTTCGGTGCTGTAATATAAATGAGGTGATAATATTGCCCAGTAAACATAATACAGCCACCTCAACCTGCACAGGAAGCCACTTGCTGGCTTTCACAGACCTTTCCTATCCCCACACTGAAGAAGGCCCCACAAAATTCAAGTAACAACTGTGACTTTTATTCATCTGCACATGCTCGTTAAACACTCAACTACAATGAAATTGTTATTTTAAAAATGAATTGCGATTTTTACATTCTAACTCTTGTATTATTTATTGGGAGGGGTGGTGTGGATGTGCTTGTACAGAGAAATAGGCAGAACTTTCAACATCCGGTGGGGGTGTAAAATGGGCGATAGCAGATAGGCCGCCCGTTATACGCTCCCCGATTTTCCTTTCCAAGTCAATGGAAAGGTAAATCGAGCTGGAGTGTATAATGGGCGGCTGACCCAATCTCGCCTGTTTTACATCCCCGTTAAAGTTGAGAGAATGTATTCCCCCTTTGTTGGTTCAGTAACAGTAATCAACATGGCCCAATAGATCTATCACTGGGTGGAACAGAGGGTGGAGCTGCCCACCTCTGGTAATGGCATGCACTATTACAGGACAATCCTTTGAGGAGTGGTTTCTGAATTTATACTTAACAAGTAGTCTCCATTCGTGTTTAGTAGGATAAAAAATACACTTTCTAATTTCAATAAACAATATTTAGTAGCTACATAAAACGGTCTACAGAATCCTCTATATGCTTAGGTCGTTGTTTTGTCATAACAGATTACGATACTTCTTGTAGACTCTACCTACAGTGGGTCATCTATTACACCCACTTTTTCCAATTGGAACTATGGGAATGGGTGAACAAGAGTGTCCTGGAATCTGGACAGATTTATTTGTACAGTTGCCTGTCTTTAGGCCAACTCTTCCAAGATTATGTTATCGAGCCTGAGGTTATTTCACAGCCTATACATTCTTGATAATTATATTAGAAGGTGGCTCAATTGTGACACAAGAGGGCAAAAAAAAATCAGCCTGATCTGAAAGTGTTTGTACATCCGCATCTGACCTTATTTCGACTGCATCTCAGACAAGTAAAAGTTAATCAGGACAAGCAATAGCCCGGAGACACGTATATACTTGTGTAAATTAATTCTACCTCTGAATAGCCATCAGTGAGAGGTCACGATTACTCATCCAGTGGTTGGGACAGAAATATGTGCCCCCATTGTTAGGGCAATGTTATTATCTGGTCTCCTAAAGCACTTTCATTTTGTACTCATACCCCTATGAAGTAATTTAGCAGCCTCCAGTAGTGTTTGCTCCATCAAGACATTTGCTATAGTGGTTAGCTTTTTCCAGTTAATCGTGGCAGACAGATCTCCCAGTGTTCAGTTAGTGATTGTGTATTATGAGCAAGTCTGGACTCTTAACAGTAAAATCCCTTAAGTCATTTCACTTAAGTATGCAACTACTACAATGCACTTGATGCAAGTCTTTGGCATTAATTGTCCATGATTTATGCAAAGCCATTTTGGATTCATGCGCTATTTACATCCTTTTGTGTTTGATTTAGCAGGGCCTCTGATCCTGAGGTTGAATTTGTGATTGTTTTTTCAGAGTTGAAAAGTTTTAGGTCATTTTTAATCCATTTCTGTATAACTTCTTGTCCAGAATGAAAAGAAATGCTCAGTGGGTTGGTGCACCGCCAAACAGACCCAGAAGGTCCCGGCTTCAGTCCCCATTCTCTGCTGAGATGGTCAGTTTTGTCTGGGGTGGCAGTAGGCATAGAACAGTTGGCTGCAACGCCTCGAGGGCAGGAATAGGAGAAATCAGCCAGGCTTCCTGCTCCCATTGTTCTGCAGTGGCCCCTGCTGGCAAAAATGCACTTTATGGACAATGAATGAGGAGTAGATCCGGTTTGGCTGTGACTCTCCCTCTAGTCAAGTAACCCGTTAGCACTTGTTAGGGTTCAGGAATGAAGGGCGGGCACTCGGGTGAAGTACTGGCAGGTAACTGGCACTTGCGAAACTGCACCCCAGCATGATTCAACGCCTTCAGGAGAGAACTGGAAGGAGGGAGTGGGGGGGGAATGGAATTCCAAGGCAAACTGCTGAACATGTTCTATTTAATCGTACTATATACATTACGGCCACATCTTATTTATAGTTTGGCAAAGGCCCGTCCCAGTGATTGTTGTGGTGGAAAACAATGCTGGTGTGCGGCAAGATGTGAAAGAAAGGCAGCGTTCCCACGGCGTGTCTTTCATTTGTTCTTTGCTTTTGTATCAAATATATTTAAAGCAGCTTAAGAGTCCCTTTTGCCCGTAATTTGTTAAAGTAAGTTTCATCCACATTTGAGGGTAATCATGCTTTGTTCTTTTATAAAAATGGCTTTGAAGCAAAGTTAAAAGAGAACAAATAAGCAGACACTGGGCTTTTTGAAATTTGCCTTTCTGTCTGATGTTTTTCATCAGATCTGATAGCTACAGATTTGAGAATAACTGGAATGAGGGAACAAGAATGGCTGTAAAAATTCCACGGTTGTGGATTTGATTACGACTGGAGATTATTTCCAGCTGCATGCTTTAATTTGTTGTTTCCTCTTAAAGGGGACCAGTTCACTGAACCACACTTCAGCATGTTGAGCAGCTTTAACCAAGGACAGAGGGACCTGCAGCACCTCTGTCTGTCTGTCTGTTTACACAGCTGGCAACAAAATCGAATCAGATGGAGGCATTAGTTTCTTACACTGTAACTTAAATACACAAGCAATGAAGGTGTAGCAAAGCATTGACCCCCCTTTCCCCTCTTCCTCTGCAATTTGCTATTGAATTTCCAGTCTCAGATGTCAAGGTGCTTCACCACACAAAGGGCAGAGCAAAGGGTGACCCCCCACCCCCCCCCCCCCCGCCCTTCCCTCAGTGGTTTTAAGCTGCTCGCCTTCTATCAGGTAGCACCTGGGAATAGGCCACCTGCTCTCTCTTTATATTGGATGAGTGGCTCAGCAACTCTAAAGGGAAGAGGCAGCAAGGTTTAAAATATAAAAATGGGGCAGAAGTATTGTACTTCAAATGTAAAACTTAGAAATTCAGTGCAATTTACATGTAAAGCCTTGATTTTAACTGGGAGCAGGGGTGGGGTAGGGGGAGGTGGATGAGTGCCAGCTCTCCCCCCCCCCCCCCCCCCCCCCCCCCGGACCTCGGCAGCGCACAGTTCAGTCGATTTTAACTCCCAGGCCTTATCTGTATGCCACTAGTCCAAACGGGCAGCTAGCTGGCAGGAGAGGAATTTCAGGTGGCAGGAGGTCATCGGCTGGCAACAAGGAAAGCCGCAGCTAGGGGAATTTCTGGGGGGAATTGAGAGAGGGAAGGTTGGAGCCCGGGGCGGGGAAGGTCTCAACTTTTCTTGTGGGGCCCGGGGGGGGAGCATTCTTTCCTGTTTGGGCCTCTTCTGGTCCTGGATCCTATTCCCACTGTCATCACCTGGCGGGAGAGTCGCGACAGCTTCTCCATTCAGGCCACAGTTAAATTACCAGCCGGGCTCCAACGATGTCATTCAGGTCGGTGTCCTTGCCGTCTGCTCAGAAGAGCAGATTAAAATAGAAGACGGTGAGATTGGTGCGGGACATCGGCGGGTTAGTCACCCTGCGATTTTAACTGCCGCTTCCTGCCGGGTGGGTAGGGTTAAAATGGACCTTTTAGTGTCAGCTGAGTTCAGTTGTTAGATCTCACCTCTGAGTCAGAAGGTTATGGGTTCATGCCCCACCCTAGAACTTGAGCACGTAATTTAAGCAGACATTCTAGTGCAGTATTAAGCGAGTGTTGCATTTCCAGAGGTGATATCTTTTAGATGAGATATTGAACCAACATTCCATCTGCTTGCTCCTTCAGCTCAGGCTTATGTTAAAGATCCTGTGTCCTGGCTAACTGGTCATTCATCTAACTACTGTTTCTGGGATCTTGCTGTGTTTGGCCTCTACACTTCAAAGTAATTCATTGTACATGTGTTTCGGGAGATTTCTGAGCTGTGGTGAGGTGCTATATAAATGCAAGTATTTCTTCAAGTGTGTTGAATGCTTATTGCATATTACTTGCTTTGAGAAAACTGCTTTATTATACCCCGTGATTATATTCGAAGCGTGATTAAGCTGTATTCTCCACTGTGCTAATATTCCTTGTTGAAAATTCGAGCTGAATATTGTTTGAGAAAGGGACATCAGTCAGTAGGGTCGGTATCAGGAGCGAAAGCAATCAGTTGCCCCAATTAAATTGCACCTGTCCAGGAAGCAACTGAACTGACCTCAGATGCATCGACACAGAGAACCGTTTCACAGCAGAGACCCAATCCTTGATCTCTGCTAGAGTCCCACTAATTACAGAGGCCTTTGAGTTGCTAACTCTTTGAAAATCAGTTTCAAAAAGTTACTATTGCATTTAATTTTTGTTCTTTTCCTCTGATTTTATTCTTTAAAAATACTCTGATTCGCACGTTTGTTGTCGATGACTTCACTGGGGAGGGGCAATTAGCCAGAATTAGGAAGGCCATCAGTGTGATGGATCTGAATTAACATGAATTGAGGTAGTCATCAACCAGGGTATTTAAAGCAATTGCATCATTTTAACTGTGTACATTAACTTATGTCCCTCCCACTAGTCACAGACTGTAATTCTCCCAACAATTTCACCCTATAATATCAGAACTCATTGTTTCAAAAACAGTTTGAAAAGTTTAACAAACATACTTTGTAAAAAAGATTTTAAAGTTAGTCATAATTCTGTGCCACTGTTTCATTGTAAGGTATACTGGTGGGTATAAAGGACTCCCTTTTTAAACTGATTACTGTCAATCAGGTATATGGGGGACCAAAGACAAGTAATCATAAGCCACTATATTTTTATTATATTTTTGTCATCCTGGATAGGCAGTCAGGTGATTGTAATTTTCAACTCCTGACGATGTTCACTATATAATGAATGTTACGGTCATTTTAATATTTTTTGTCTAGTTATTTCAAAAATGTAATTGCTCCTTTGATGTGTCCTGGTGCCCTAGCACATTTGCTTGCATGTGGATAACTATGCTTTTAGTTTCTGTAATATCGGTGATATGCTAGTTTCCTCCTGCATCCCAAGTCGCTTCACAGGAGTGCTTCCAAACAAAATTTGACACCGGACCATGTAAGGAGATATTAGGATAGGGGACCAAAAGCTTAGTCAAAGAGTTAGGTTCTAAGGAGCTTCTCAAAGGAGGATAGAGAGGCGGCGAGGTTTAGGGAGGGAATTTCAGAGTTTAGGGCCCAGGCAGCAGAAGACACGGCTGCCAATGGTGGAGCGATTAAAATTGGGGATACACTAGAGGCCAGAATTGGAGGAGCGCAGAGACCTCGGTGGGTTGTAAGGCTGGAGGAGGTTACAGAGATTGAGAGAGGCGAGGCTATGGAGGGATTTGAAAACAAGGATGAGAATTTTGAAATGGAGGTGTTGCCGGACCGGAAGCCAATGCAGTGGTTTATCTGTGCCATACAGACTAGGAAGGTCCTGGAATTGAATCCTAGTCCTTCCTAGAACTGTGCACCTGTGGATATTGAGTGACAACAGGATTGGGCTTGGCTGTGATACCTACTGCAGTAAAATAGCCTGCTGGCACTCATATCCTAGACTTGCACTTGAAGAACAGCCATTTGGAATGAGTTAAGGGAGGGTGCCTGGTGCCTCTAAGCCTGCCTCAGAAAGGTGTTATCAGGAGAATGGAGGACTCAGGAGAAAATTGACAAAGAAAGGGAGGACTTTGCCTACATAACAGCAATGACTACATTTCAGAAGTAATTCATGGCTGTAAAGGCACTTTCTGATGTCCTGAGGTTGTGAAAGGAGCTATATAATTGCAGGTTTCTTTGTTACTTTTAACTGTTTTAAATTGAAACTCACAGCTATGCTTCTATTGTCAGTGAATTTCACTGTTTTCGACTGGGGCGGGGAACAGGCTGGGAGCACTTTCAACAGTATTCAAACTCACCTTATTGTGAGTGGTGCTCGGATTCATGGATAATGTCCATAACGCAGCCCCTGAGCTCAACTGCCCCATTGCTATCCTGGACAATCACTTTGGGGGGGAGCGGGTTAGGTAAGGAAAGAGCAAAAACGATATGCTGCAAAAAAAAAACTGTGAGCTGGCTATGGGTTTGTCTACATAATAACAGTGACTGCACTTCAAAAATAATCCATTGACTGTAAAGTACTTTGGGAGGTCCGAAGGGCAGTCATGTGTTCTTTTTTCATCTATTCTCTGAAAGGAGTTGCCAAAATTGATGGAAGCAAATTGTTCATAATGGTGAAGGGTTCGAATACTAGGATACATAAACTAAATATGAGGAGGTTAGAAGTAAGAAGGAAAGTTAGGCAGAGCTTTTTCCTGTGGAGTTGTATAACAGGGAAGGGCACTGAAGTCGACAGTATAAATGGGTTCAAGAGACAGGCGGAGAGAGAAGGGATTATGGTGAGGAGTGTAGATGGGGTTGATCTCTGAGAAAAGGATGGGCCTAATGGCCTTTTCCTGTTATGAAAAAAAAAATCCTATTTCACGAGTGTAATGCTTTTCCGTTCGGTCCCTGAGACATTTTGTTCTGATTGTAAACACAAGCATGTATAGATAGTGTCAATAAGCATGCTTCACATAGATGTGCATGGAGAGTTAACTGGTTATTAGTAAAGGTTTTCCTCAGGACTGGGCTAATTGGGCACTGTACCACATTGGACATTCTATTTGCACCAATTGCACATAGAATTTACAGCACCGAAACAGGCCATTCGGCCCAGTCACTCTATGCCAGTGTTTATACTCCACAGAAGCCTCCTTCCATTCTATTTACTATCACCCTATCAACATATCCTTCTATTCCTTTCTCACTCATGTATTTATCTATCTTGCCCTTAAATGCATCTATGCTATTTGCCTCAACCACTCCACCTGGTAGCAAGTTCCACATTCTCACCACTCTCTATGTGAAGAAGTTTCTCTTGAATTTCTTATTAGATTTAGTAGTGACCATCTTATATTTATATATTATCTTAGTTCTGGTCTCCCCCACAAGTGGAAGCATCTTCTCTACGTCTACCCTATCAAACCGCTTCCTAATTTTAAAGAACTCTATCAGGTCACCCTCAGCCTTCTCTTTTCTGGAGAAAAGAGCCCCAGCCTGTTCAGTCTTTACTGAGAGTTGTTCCCTCTCAGTTCTGGTGTCAACCTTGTAAATATTTTTTGCTCTTTCTCCAGTGCTTCAATATCCTTTTTTGTAATATGGAGACCAGAACTGTGCATAGTACTCTGTGTGGTCTAACCAAGGTTCCATATAAGTTCAACATAACTTCTCTGCTTTTGAATGCTATTCCACTGGAAATGAACCCCAGTGCTTTGTTTGTACTTTTTATGGCTTTGTTAACCTGCTTTTAATAACTACTTTTAATAATTGTGATAGAAAAATAAAATGTTAAAACATGATTTGTTTTTAAAAAATTCTTCATTTGAATAAACATGCCTTTGTTACATGAATTATAATTGCCATTATGTGCTTTGACATTCTTGTTATGTGATATCCTCTCAACCCCAAACTGAGTGTCTGTCTGAATGTGCTATAGAGAAGATCAGTTAAGAGAAAGTGTTGGTGCTTTATTAAAGTTACAGCTGCAGCATGTGAGAATATAGCATGATTTCAAAACAAAATTCAAGCTTCCTTCATAACAGAGGTGTGTGTGTGTGTATGCGTGATTGTATATAACAAGCTAGAGAATCAACAGTTTAAAAAAAAAACTACTTCCCCATCCCTCGCCCCCAATTACAATGAAAAACGTATATTGTCAAACTGTAGGAGCCTTATGTTCTTGTTATTTTTTAAAGCGGGGGCTTGGTGGGGAAACCAGCAGCGGCCTACAGAGGAACGCAGCAATCTGGCAGGCAAAGCAGCAGCAAGGAGAGGTACGTACTCACATTTCAGACTGAGGAAGGTCAGAAGCAAGAATAAAAAAATCCCTTTTTATGAAATGAGAGCAGCCCACGGTTATCGTGTATCACACATATACCACGTAGGCTTTCAAAATAAAATATGAATTTAATAAAAGATCTACATTTAAAAACTGTTCCAAAATGTCTGAAACTTGCAGAAAAAAATGTTTTCCCCCTTTCATGGTAGAAATCTAGATCTTAGAATGTCTGCTTTTAAGGAAAATGGCCTCAGAAACCACAGTTTTAAAATCTGAGATGCTGTCCCTTTAGAACAGATGTTAATGGTTATTATGAAGTTGTCAATATTTGTAGTTTTCCACTGTTTAACTGGAGATGATGCAGACCAGGGGAGGGATGTTAACTAATGAAGCTGACTTCAGGGAATGTGGGAATGTACTTCTGGTTGAAATGTTATTCCATGGTAGCTATCACTGTGAAATAAAGACGTGTAGTCTGCAGATCATACTGTACACTTGTGTTTTCATTTAGATTGACCTGTGTTTTGGAGGAAAAGGGGGTAGCAGGACATGTTGCATTTATGATTAATTATTAGTTTAATGAACTCTTGGAAAATAGACAGCGAGAGTCTAGTGACTGTAACCTTGTGGGGAATAGAGTTTCAATATATTTGTATTACTAATGAGTTTAGGATGCATAAATTGTTAAATATTCTTACACAGATTTTTGTGAATATATACTAATTCTGTATTTTGAAATATGTTTCATTTATTGTGATATTTTAAATATTTTTATATTTGAAAATGTCTGTTGAAATCTTACATTAGTGAAGGTGCATGTATAATTGTGAGTCAAATGGATTGTGATATCACTCCCTGTACTCTAGCGTTCAATATAAAAACGCTTGACTCTGGTAGTCTAACTCACATTTGGACACAGACTTGATTGCAGTAACTCTCCAGTAACAATCATTGCAATGCAGCTGAATCTGAAGATCATTGAACTTAGTGCCAACCGACCATTCCTTACTTGTGGACAGTGGGGTGCTCTCCACATTTAAGAATAGTGCCAATACTTTCACATGTGCATTATATTAAAAAACTTAAAAATACATTTACAAACATCACATTTATGGAGTCATTAAAACTGACATACAGAGGAGGATATGCAAATTAGCCATGATGTATAAGAAATAAATTTATTGCATACACTATAGAGAAATATAATAGTGTAGTATATTGCATAATTCATATATTGGCAGATCATAGCATATCATGATATATAATGTTAAAATGTATTAGACGTCCTAATGTTTTGCAGTATATTTCTAATTGTGCAGTGACTTACTTCTTGTGTATTACAATGACATTTATTGTTTGTAGAAATGTATTGAAAAAGGTACTCGCAAATGCACCAAGAAATATCTATGAACACAAAATGCTGGCGTCAGTGAGCAGGTCAGTCAGCATCTGAAATGTTAACTTATCTGTTCTCTCCATAGATGCTGCCTGAACTGCTGAGTGTTTCCAGCATTTTCCGTTTGTATTTTTGTTTCAGATTTTCCAGCATCTGCAGTTTTTTTGCTTTTTTGTTTTCCAGAAACAGATTTTGTTTGAAATAGATGTAGTGAATATTGACAACATTGCCTGTACACTTTCCAGCATATTTTCAAGTGTGTTCATTATTGGTATTGAATATATAGTCATGTCAGCAACTTAATAAGTATATTGCAGTTTTAAAAAATGGAACATATTTCAAACTAACACCTTAAAGAAGTGCAATCGCATCACCCATAGGAGCGAGGAATGGAAATTCAGATTTATAGTAAATCAGATTGTTGAAACCGAGCTCTAATCCGAACTTCAAAGTTGAATTTTGGATTATGTGAAGCCTGAAGTATTAAGCTTTAACCATCTGAAACAAAAGTCCCAACAGCTCAGCCGTACTATTGGGTAATGGCAAGATATTCTTGACTTTTATTTGTGACAGTACTAAAGCTTTTTCTGCAACTGTATGCATGACAACCCAAATAGATTAGTGCATCGGATTTTTTTTATATATAAAATCTATTTATTTCATCTGTTGTGTTTAAAGTTGAATTTGGACAATGGGTGGGTGTTCAGGCATGAAAGCAAAGAAGCTTGTACCATATCAAGTTCCACAGACATTATTTTATTTAAAAATCACATGGACTTCATCCTGAAGGCACTGATAAGAGGTCATAGTGATGAACAAAAAGATCAACAAAAGACACTTGAACATGTTGGGTGGAAAGGAAGCCACAAATCCATTTGAATACTCTTATTCCATTTCCATGTCAAAATACTTGTATAATAGAACCTTACCGTATCAACTGCCTAAGAGGCTGGTTGAAGAGGATGACTTGGAGATAGCGTGCATTTATATTGCAATTTTAGTATCATTGCTAAATGGCTTCTGCTTTACAGAAACACTAATGTTGCATATAATTCCAGAGTCCAGTCCCAAGGGCAGCAGTGTGAGCACTCCTGAAGCAGGTAGTCTTCCACTCCTTGAATTTAACACCACATGCGGTATAACTCCAGTTCAGTGACAAGCCTGATTTGAAACTTAACTTGAGTTAATTTAAATGGAAAGTTAGAGTGTGAATGCTCTTGGCCCTGCACCCACAAACATTTAAGGGGAGATTTTCCTGGGTCTGTGTCCATGGATCACCCAGGTACAGCACATATTGCAAGATTAGGCAAGTTGGAGTGCATGCCTGTAAATGTAATCGGCGGTTTCTCTACAGCTGTGCACTCCAGCCCGCCCAATTTTCCGATATTTGCTGTGCTCATGCGATCCGAAGCACTTGGATACAGCCCAGGAAAATATCCTGCTTTAAATGTTAACCGCTGGGAGGGGAAGTGCTGTGTAGAACACTCTCCTGGGTGGGGGAAGTTCCGGTCTGAACCAGAGAGCAGAAACGAGGTACTGTCGAGGACAAGGATGGAAAATAAACGTATTGCGTTATAATATATATAAGAGAGATAGAAAAGATAAGACAGGAGGTGGAGTGGCAATATCGATACAAGAGAGAATCGTTGATGTCGACAAGGAAGGGATGCAGAGTCAATATGGTTGGAGCCCAAGATTTTAAAAAGTGCTTGTTACATTAATAGGGGTGCATTACAGATCTCCAAATTGTGGGAAGGAAGTGGAAGAGGAAATCTGCAGGCAGATTAGAGAGATGAGTAGGAATAACAAAATTATTGTCCAAGGAGATTTTAACATAGAAACATAGAAGATAGGAGCAGGAGTAGGCCATTCGGCCCCTCAAGCCTGCTCCGCCATTCGATGAGATCATGGCTGATCATCCAAACTCAGTACCCTGTACCTGCCTTCTCCCCATATCCCTTGATGCCTTTAGCTTTAAGAAATATATCGAACTCATTCTTGAATATATTTAATGACTTGGCCTCAACTACCTTCTGTGGTAGAGAATTCCACAGGTTCACCACTCTCTGGGTGAAGAAGTTCTTCCTCATTTCTGTCCTAAATGGCTTACCCCTTATCCTTAGATTATGACCCCTGGTTCTGGACTCTCCGACCATCGGGAACATTCTTCCTGCATCTAGTTTGTCCAGACCTGTCAGAATTTTATATGTTTCGATGAGATCCCCTCTCATTCTTCTATACTCCAGTGAGTATAAGCCCAATCGGCCCAATCTCTCCTCATATGTCATTCCTGCCATCCCAGGTATCAACCTTGTGAATCTTCGCTGAACTCCTTCCATGGCAAGAACATCCTTCCTCAGATAAGGCGACCAAAACTGCACACAGTACTCAAGGTGTGGTCTCACCAAGGCCCTGTACAACTGCAGCAGGACATCCCTGTTCCTATACTCAAACCCTTTCGCTATGAAGGCCAACATACCATTTGCCTTCTTAACCGCCTGCTGCACCTGCATGCTTACCTTCAGCGACTGGTGCACAAGGACACCCAGGTCTCGTTGCACTTCCCCTTCTCCCAATCTATTGCCATTCAGATAATAGTCTGCCTTTCTGTTTTTGACACCAAAGTGGATAACCTCGCATTTATCCACGTTATATTGCATCTGCCACGCTTCTGCCCACTCACCCAACCTGTCCAAATCATCCTGGAGTTTCTCTGTATCCTCCTCGCAGCACACACTCCCACCCAGCTTTGTGTCATCTGCAAACTTGGAAATATTACATTTAGTTCCCTTATCTAGATCATTAATGTATATTGTGAATAGCTGGGGTCCAAGGACCGATCCCTGCGGTACCCCACTAGTCACTGCTTGCCACTCGGAAAAAGACCCATTAATTCCTACTCTCTGCTTTCTGTCCGCCAACCAGTTCTCTATCCAAGTCAATACCTTGCCCCCAATCCCATATGCCTTAACTTTACACGCTAATCTCTTATGTGGGACCTTATCGAAAGCCTTTTGAAAGTCCAAATACACCACATCTACTGGTTCTCCCTTATCTATTTTCCCAGTTACATCCTCAAAAAATTCCAGTAGATTAGTCAAGCATGATTTACCTTTTGTCCTGTCACTGTTTTTCAAGTGCTCAGCTATTACATCCTTTATAATGGACTCTAGCATTTTCCCCACTACCGATGTCAGGCTTACCGGTCTGTAATTCCCCGCTTTCTCTCTACCACCCTTTTTGAATAGTGGGGTAACATTATTCACTTAATTATTCACTTATGAATTGAGATGGAGAGGGAGTAAATGGAGAAAAAGGAATGGAATTCCTCAAATGTGTAAAGGACTCCTTCCTCAAGCAGTATGTTAATCGGACTGCAAGGGCAGAGTTTATTGCTAGATCCGGTTATGAATAACGAAATAGGTCAGGTAGATGAGCTAAATGCGGGTGAGCACGTTGGGAGTAGTGATCATAATATTGATAAGGTTTAAGATTCAGCAAGAAAGGGACCCATCTCAAGTCCTCTCCCACTCATAAGGTGTTTCGCGTCATGTTCAGAACATGCGAAGAGCTGTACAGGGAGCGGATATTTATAAAATCTACCCCACATTGCATCAAGAATTTTGCTAAAAAATTCCTGTTGTAGTAATTTTTCAGGCTTGGAATTTTTTAGTGAATAGTAACTTTGAAAACACCATGGGAATACCAACACCTGCAAGTCATGCACCAAACTGTCTTGAACATTTATCACTATTCTTTCATCACCGCTGTTCAAAATCCTAGAATTCCCTACCTAAGATCATCATGGGAGTGTGTAAAAATCCTGACAAGCATAATTCATCAAGGGCATCAGATAAATCCTTAATTCTTTCATATTAACAACTCGTCAAGGAACCGTCTGGGGTTTACCACCCAGTCAATGCCAAGGAGTTAATGATGCCTAAACTTGGCTCTCTGAACTGTTTAACATCAACCTGCTTGGATTATATTAGCATTTACACTATGAAACTCCCATCAGGATCTGCACAAGGTACTGAGTGAATGAATTAACCCTTTTGTGCCAGTTATAAAAGAAGCCAGATAACAAAATCATGAACTAGCAATTATTTATTAACCTTAAAATCTTAGCAGCAATAAAACATTGAGTATGCAAATAATTAATAGATTCGTTAATCGATGAAATAAAAGATGTTACAAGGGCAGTTCAGTTATGTCACAGTAATTCAGCATTAACTACTTGCTGATTATAAATTTACAGTTGAGATCAGTATCTGAGATTGATATAAATTCATGAGATTAATTTTGGAGTTGACTTCTTAGAAATCTGACAAGTTTATATTATGCCCACTCTATTGAATAGATTAAAGTCTAATATGCTTGTAGTTAGCCATGTTTCCAAAACTTGCATGGCCTTGTTCTTATGAGCTGACTGGATGAACTGGTTGCCAGGACGTGACTGCTTTGGAGAGAGTACAGAAGAGATTTACTTGATGGTTCCAGGGATGAGGGATTACAATTATGTGGATAGACGAGAGAAGCTGGGGTTGTTCTCCTTGGACAGAGAAGGCCAACAGGAGATTTGATAGAGGTGTTTAAAATCATGAAGGGTAGAGATAGAGTAAATCAAGAGAAACTGTTTCTAATGGCTGAAGGGTCGATAACCAGAGGGCACAGATTTAAGATGATTGGCAAAGAACTAGAGGCGACATGAGGAAAAACATTTTTATACAACGAGTGGTTAGGATTTGGAATGCACTGCCTGATAGGATGGTGGAAACAGATTCAATAGTAGCTTTCAAAAGGGAATTGGATCAATACTTGAAGGAGAAAAATTTGCAGTGATATGGGGAAAGAGCAGGGGAGTGGGACTAACAGGATTATTCTTCGAAAGAGCCAGCGCAGTCTCAATGGGCCAAATGGCCTCCTTCTGTGCTGTACTATTCTATGTCAGCATGATCAGCCTCTGTCTATAGAGGTGCTATCCACTCCTACTGGATCCTCTGCTCCTGGGTGAATTCACCTTCCATGCTGGTAGCTGTATCTGGGTAGCTGGCTTACATCTCACCCCTTTTGATCTCAGGGAAACTTGGATATCTAAGTGATACACTTATATCTGTCTATATCTGGCTAGTGTAGCCATACATTCTTAAATTCTGTAATGTTTCTCTCTGTCAGAGATGGCCCTTCTACATACTAGTACCCCAAATACTCTTACAACTCCTACTATAATGACTACTAAGAGAACTTAACTAAGGACTGAAAACTGAAGACTTCAGTGTCCAAAACACCATCTTATAGATCCTTAATTTCCAGTGGAACTTCCTCAAATCTGTTAACCAATCTAGATGACAGATGTGTTAGAAGAGTTCAGCCCTTCAGATGTCAATCACCTCACATAGCTCTGTTAGTACCCCTGATAATCTCCACATCAATGAAGCACTGGCATCTAGATATTCCAGGTTACTCATTTACTCCCTAGCTTCTTTGGGTCTGTGGTCTTGATGGCTTGGCTTCTGTCCATGGTAAGGAATGTTTTGTTTGTATAAGCTTCCATGAATTAATTAGCATTAGCCCATTCCTTTTCCAGCACTCAGTCTGACTACTGACTCCATTTTGAGGACATGTTGAAGGCAATTCTTGGGGCATTTCTCTTGTAACTGCCATCATCACAAGGATTTTAGAGATCCAAAAAGAAAGACCACCACCACCACCTGATCAGGGCAACTAGTGATGGGCAATAAATATGGCTTTGTCAGTGTCACCCATATCCCGAGGACAAATAAAGGGCAAAGTGAAATGTATTATTTTCTATAGCATTGCAACATTACAACACTATTTAAGATTTATTAGCTCCAACTTATGTACTTAAGCAGGAGATTCATGGGGTCATTCATGGGACATATTTAAGAATGTATATATAAAATATACTTTGCGTATGGGTTAATTGCCTATTTGAAATCTAGAGGGAGACAACAGTTTGGTACAGATAGACAACCGAGACCAAAGCACCTCTGTCAGTTGATGTTTAGCTTGGATTTACATGGTTTGTGGAAGCAACAGGCTTGATGGGTCCAATGGCTTTATCCTATTTCATATTTTCTTATGTTCTCATGAGTGGTGTCATGCAAAATACCTAGGCAAAAACATACCAGTTTATATATTGTAGGTCACTATATATCGCAAGAAGTAGGAGTCTGTATATTGCAAGATATATACTGCAGAACATTGTATATTGTATTATAGAGAATTATATACATATATATACTACATATCATTGGATATTGTAGGATACTGTAGAATATATAATGTAGAATACTATGTCTTGTAGGATATTGTATATTGTGAGATACTGGCCGAGATTATCCGGGGCCTATGACCACGAATGGGTTAATTGCCTGTTTGAAATCTAGAGGGAGACAACAGTTTGGTACAGACAGACAACTGAGACCAAAGCGTACGCGGTCGTAAGTGCCCCGCAGTCCCGGGTTTCCGCATGCGATGCACATGCGTGAAAACCTGGAACTTGCGATCTGTCAAGTTTCAGCTTGACAGATCATCCGCATCCACAGGAAACGGACATTCACTGGCGGAGAGTTGGGCTATTTGCCCAGTGAATGCCCTCAAAACCCTTTCGCCTGGTAAAAGCAGGCGTAAGGCCTTTTAGCAGCATATGGGTTTAAATAAATATTTAAATAATTTTTTTTAAATGATTTAAACATTCAGAAACCTTTAAAATTAGTTTAGGTTATTTTGGGCCCCTTTAAAAATGTTACAATTTAATTTTTCAAAAAATTTAATTTTTGTTTTAAATGTTTAATTAAATTGTATTTTAATTAATTATGAACATGTAATGATTTATTTTTATTTAAGTGGGGTGAAAGTGTGTTTTTTAGGGGATTCCTATTATGCTTATTCTGATTCCGTGCGTAAATGGAACCGCCATTAGCATAATGGGAATCCCCCTTTGTGATTGGTTGGGCTGGCCCACATGATCCCAGGGACGCTTGCGAACCGCCTGCGCCCCTGGGGTACGTGGACCTTTACACAGGCGTACGCCCGCAGGCCCAGGACCGCAAGAATCCGAAGGTACGGAGGCACCAGGTAGGTGCGTACTTTTCATGAGGTTTGGAGGTGTTCGCCCACGAGAAGCCTCCGACCGCAATTTCCAGCCCACCGTATTTTGTAGAATATTATAGGACTCTGCATATTGTAAAATCCTTGGTTGTTCATTTTCTGGTCTAACTAAAATTATCTGCTTAAGACAGGTGGCTCCTTAACCTAGGTTCCATTACTAGGTGTTTAATCATTATTAAGACTGAATTTAAAAAGCAGCTGTTAAAAGCAGAGGCTGCCTGTGTATAATAACACAGTTTTGTAAGTAATTATGTGATGGGAAAGATGTTTCTGTGCTGCAACACGCTAATGAAATTCAATGCCCAGTGGAATAATATGTCATTCTCAGAAACTGAAACCACCCCGAAACACTCTGGGACCACAATGTGATAAGCCTGAGTTATGGCATCAGTTTAAGGAGCTTATGAGACTTTGTCAGCCGTGGCTCAGTTAGTAGCACTCTCGCCTCTGAGTCACAAGGTTGTGGGTTCAAGTCATACTCCAGAGACTGGAGCACAAAAATCTAGGTTAACACTCCAGTGCAGTGCTGAGGGAGTGTTCCACTGTCAGAGGTGCCGTCTTTCGGATGAGACGTTAAACTGAGGCCCTGTCTGCTCTCTCAGGTGGACATAAAAGATCCCATGGCACTATTTCAAAGAAGAGCAGGGGAGTTATCCCTGATGTCCTAGCCAATATTTATCCTTCAATCAACATTACTAAAAAAAATGATTATCTGGTCATTATCACATTGCTGTTTGTGGGACTTGCTGTGTGCAAATTAGCAGCTGCGTTTCCTACATTACAACAGTGACTACACTTCAAAAGTACTTCAATGGTTGTAAAGCGCTTTGGGACGACCTGAGGTCATGAAAGGCGCTATATAAATGCAAGTCTTTTTCCCTCTTACATGCTGGTAAAATCCTTCTGTTTTCTTTTGGTGTGTCGATCAAATTCAAAATGAACTCATTTCACCTAATGCCACTTAAAAACTAGTCTGATCAGAGCAGAATTCACTCATCTGTGTACATGTTTTTCCAATGCATTTCAGTTGCATTCAGTACTTGCTTAATATTTCCAGTTCTCCTTCAACATGTTCAGAAATAAAAACAGAAAATGCTGGAAATACTCAGCAGGTCAGGCAGCATCTGTAGAGAGAGAAAAAGAGTTAGCGTTTCAGGTTGATGACCCTTCGTCAGAACTGGAAAAAGTTGGAGATGTAACAGGTTTTTAAGCAAGTGTAGGGGCAGGGAGAGGGGGGAGGGAAGGAAAGAACAAAAGGGAAAGTCTGTGATAGGATGGAAGGCAGGAGAGATTAAGAGACAAAAGGGATGATGGTGCAAGGCAAAAGGAGATGGCAATGGGACAAGTTAAGAAACAAAAGATGACTCCAGATGAAGTGTAAATGGCACTGGCAGGATGATCAACAGCTGCCATGTGAGAGAGAGAAAACAAAAGATGGGGCAGAGGTTATGGTCTGAAATTGTTGAACTCGATGTTGAGTCCAGAAGGCTGTAAAGTGCCTAATCGAAAGATGAGGTGCTGTTCCTTGAGCTTCATTGGAACAATGTAAGAGGCCAAGGACGGAGAGGTCAGAGTGGGAGTGGAGCGGAGAATTAAAGTGACGGGGACCGGAAGCTCGGGGTCACCCTTACGGACTGAACGGAGGTGTTCCGCAAAGCGGTCACCCAGTCTGCGTTTGGTCTCCCCAATATAGAGTAGACCGCATCGTGAGCAGCAGATACAGTTTACTAAATTGCAAGAAGTATAAGTAAATCGCTGTTTCACCTGGAAGGAGTGTTTGGGGCCCTGGACAGTGGAAAGGGAGGAGGAAAAAGGGCAGGTGTTGCATCTCCTGCGCTTGCACGGAAAGGTGCCGTGGGAAGGGGAAGGGGTGTTGAGGGTGATAGAGGAGTGGACCAGGGTGTCGGGAGGGAGCGGTCGCTTCAGAATGCTGAAAGGGGAGGTGAGTGGAAGATGTGTTTGGTGGTGGGATCACGCTGGAAATGGCGGAAATGGCACAGGATGATCCGTTGAATGTGGAGGCTGGTGGGGTGAAAGGTGAGGACAAGGGGAACCCTATCGTGGTTCCGAGAGGGAGGGGAAGGGGTGAGAGCAGAAGTGTGGGAAATAGAACGGACACGGTTGAGGGCCGTGTCAACCACGGTAGAGGGGAATCCTCAGTTGAGGAAAAAGGAAGACATATCGGAAGCACTAGTATGGAACGTGGCATCGTTAGAGCAGATGCGGCGGAGACGGAGAAACTGGGAGAATGGAATAGAGTCCATACAGGAAGCGGGTTGGGAGGAAGTGTAGTCCAGGTAGCTGTGGGAGTCGGTGGGCTTATAGTGAATGGGGGAAAAATTCGGTTGATTAGCGCCTCCGGGGGACGCTAACGCGGCACTAGGATCTTAGCGCCCGAGCGTGGTGATTTTAGCGCCACTCGCGAAATTGACCAGTTGTTTTGCAGCGGCACTAAACACTACCGCCGCGATCTCCTGCGCCCGCAGATTGTGACGTCAGTCAAGCGTGCAACGCCCCAGTAGCGCCCCGGACCGGATATTGAGTCGCGCCCCCTGCCTTAGTGCCTGCCGCTAGGAACGACAGGTAGAGGGGAACGTTTTCAAGTCGGGAAGGGGCTGGGAGAGCGCTATTTAAAGTGGGCGCTTCCTGCCTTTTGTTGTCGGCAAATTTTGGTACACGCAGGTGGAGAGGGAGAGAGACGTCTGGAGAGATTTAACGCTGTCCGAAGGAGTTTTGGCCCTCAGCACCACTTTCGAGGTTCCTAAGCGCTGAGCTCTTTCCTTGGGCCTATCCATTAGTGCTTCCAACACAATTGCTTTAGAGGTCTCTCCAGGCCGAGATTCAAGGCTGCAATGAGCAGGGTGTGGCTGGCCAGCAAGATGGCCCCTCCCTATTAAGAACTGGAAGGCGCCAGTCTGTCTGGCTTCCATGGTAACTGACATCGCCTGAGCTTCGGTAGCGTTCTGAGGTAGCGCCTCGCTCCCCAACATTAGTGCCTTAAGAGAGGTGTGTAGCGCCTGATTTAGCGCTCAAATCACCTCCAGGGGCGATAGAGGCGAATTTTGCAGTCGGAGGCGATAATTAGCGCCAGGCGCCCGGCTGATATTTGCGCCCCAAAATGGGCGATACCCAATTTTTCCCCCAATGTTTGTCAATAGCCTAGCCCCAGAGATGGAGACAGCGAAGTCGAGGAAGGGAAGGGAAGAGTCGGAGACGGACCATGTGAAGGTGAGGGAAGGGTGGATATTAAGAACATAAGAACATAAGAAATAGGAGCAGGAATAGGCCACTTAGCCCCTCGAGCCTGCTCCGCCATTCAATAAGATCATGGCTGATCTTGGGCTCAAAGCCACTTCCCTGCCCGCTCCCCATAACCCTTCACTCCCTTATCTTGCAAAAATCTGTCTATCTCCACCTTAAATGTATTTAATGACCCAGCCTCCACGGCTCTCTGGGGCAGAGAATTCCACAGATTTATGACCCTCAGAGAAGAAATTCCTCCTCATCTCAGTTCTAAAAGGGCGACCCTTCTGAAACTTTGCCCCCGAGTTCTAGATTCCCCCACGAGTGGAAACATCCTCTCTGCATCTACCTTGTCGAGCCCCCTCAGTATCTTCTATGTTTCAATAAGATCACCTCTCATTCTTCTAAATTCCAATGAGTGTAGGCCCAACCTGCTCAACCTTTCTTCATAAGTCAACCCCCTCATCTCGGGAATCAACCGTGTGAATCGTCTCTGAACTGCCTCCAATGCAAGTATGTCCTTCCTTAAATAAGGAGACCAAAACTGTACGCAGTACAACAGGTGTGGTCTCACCAATACCCTGTACAGTTGTAGCAGGACTTCCCTGCTTTTATACTCCAACCCTCTTGAAATAAAGGTCAACATTCCATTTGCCAGTTTGATTACTTGCTGTACCTGCATGCTAACTTTTTGTGTTTCATGCACAAGGACCCCCAGGTCCCTCTGAACTGTAGCATTTTGTAATCGCTCTCCATTTAAATAATAGTTTGCTCTTTTAATTTTCCTGCCAAAGTGGATAACCTCGCACTTTCCCACATTATACTCCATCTGCCAAATGTTTGCCCACTCACTTAGCCTGTCTATATCCCTTTGCAGATTCTTTGAGTCCTCTGCACAACTTGCTTTCCCACCCATCTTTGTATCATCCACAAACTTGGCTACATTACACTCGGTCCCTTCATCCAAGTCATTAATGTAGATTGTAAATAGTTGAGGCCCCAGCACCGATCCCTGTGGCACCCCACTAGTAACCGTTTGCCAACCGGAAAATGACCCATTTATCCCGACTCTGCTTTCTGTTAGTTAGCCAATTCTCTATCCATGCTAATATATTACCCCCAATTCCGTGAGCTCATATCTTATGCAGTAACCTTTTATGTGGCACCTTATCGAATGCCTTCTGGAAATCCAAATACACCACATCCACTGGCTCACCCTTATCCACCCTGCTCGTTACATCCTCAAAGAACTCCAGCAAATTTGTTAAACATGATTTCCCTTTCATAAAAACATGCTGACTCTGCTTGACTGCATTATGATTTTCCAAATGCCCTGCTACTGCTTCTTTAATGAAGGACTCCAGCATTTTCCCAACGACAGATGTTAGGCTAACTGGTCTATGGTTTCCTGCTTTCTGTCTCCCTCCTTTCTTAAATAGGGGTGTTACATTTGCAGTTTTCCAATCCGCTGGGGGCTCTCCAAAGTCCAGGGAATATTGCAACCAATGCATCCACTATCTCTGCAGCCACTTCTTTTAAGACCCTGGGATGCAGGCCATCTGGTCCAGGGGACTTGTCGTCTTTTAGTCCCATTATTTTACCAAGTACTATTTCCTTAGTGATAGTGATTGTTTTTAGTTCCCCCCTCCCTGTGACCCCTTGATTATCCATTATTGGGATGTTGTTAGTGTCTTCTACCGTGAAGACAGATACAAAATATTTGTTCAGAGTCTCTGCCATTTCCCCGTTCCCCATTATTAATTCCCCAGTCTCATCCTCTAAGGGACCAACGTTTACTTTAGCTACTCTCTTCCTTTTTATATACATGTAGAAGCTCTTACTATCTGTTTTAATATTTTTTGCCAGTTTACTCTCATAATTCATCTCTCTTTATTTTTTTTTACCTGACGAAGGAGCAGCGCTCCGAAAGCTTGTGATTTCAAATAAAACTGTTGGACTATAACCTGGTGTTGTGCGACTTCTCACATTTGTCCACCCCAGTCCAACACCGGCATCTCCACATCATATTTTTTTTTAGTCATCCTTTGCTGGTTTTTAAAAATTTCCCAATCCTCTGGTCTCCCACCATCCTTTACTTCCTTAGTTAGCCATGGAAGGTGCTCCCTTCTCTTAAAATCTTTCTTTCTCACTGGAATATATTTTTGTTGAGAGTTGTGAAATATCTCCTTAAATGTCCGCCACTGCATTTCAACTGTCTTACCCTTTAATTTATTTTTCCAGTCCACTTTAGCCAGTTCTGCCCTCATGCCATTGTAATTGCCTTTGATTAAGATCAGGACACTAGTTTGAGATACAACTTTCTCACCCTCCAACTGACTTTGAAATTCAACCATGCTATGATCACTCTTTCCTAGAGGATCCTTTACTATGAGATCATTTATTAATTTTGTCTCATTACACAGTACCAGATCCAAGATAGCCTGCTCCCTGGTTGGTTCCATTACATACTGTTCTAGGAAACCATCCCGGATGCACTCTATGAACTCCTCCTCAAGGCTACCATGGCCAATTTGATTTGTCCAATCAATATGGAGATTAAAATCACCTATGATTATTACCGTACCTTTTTTACAGGCCTCCATTATTTGTTGATTTATACTCTGTCCAACAGCATTGCTACTGTTCGGGGGCCTGTAGACTATGCCCACCAGAGACTTTTTCCCCTTATTATTTTTTATCTCCACCCAAACCGATTCTACATCTTGATCTTCTGATCCAATATCACTTCTCACCACTGCACTGATCCTATCCTTTACCAACAAAGCCACCCCACCTCCCTTTCCTTTCTGTCTATCCTTCCGAATTGTCAAATACCCTGGAATATTCAGTTCCCAGCCCTGGTCACCTTGCAACCATGTCTCTGTAACCCATTTGTATCTATTTGTGCCATCAACTCATCTGCGTGCATTCAGATATACAGCTTTTAACTTTGTCTTTTTACCATTTCTCCTTGTTTTGGCCCCATTTTCTGTTGCACTCTTATTTTTAAACATTCTGTCCCTTCCTGTCACACTCTGGTTATTATTTCCCCCATCTCTATCCTGCTCTATTGCTTTCTCATTTCTGATTGACTTTTTAAATTCCCGCTCACCTGGATCCTCCCCCCCCCCACTATTTAGTTTAAATTGGAAGCAAAGTGAATAAAATTTTCTAGTTCAGGGCGAGAACAGGAAATGGCACCGATACAGTCATCAATGTACCGGAAAAAGAGGTGAGGGAGGGGACCTGAGTAGGACTGGAACAAAGAATGTTCCACATATCCCACGAAAAGGCAGGCACAGCTAGGGCCCATGCGGGTTCCCATAGCAACACCTTTAATTTGGAGGAAGTGAGTGGAGTCAAAGGAGAAATTGTTCAATGTATTTGTAAATGTTCAGCTCCTTAGTGAGCTTCTCTTTAAACATCCTGATGTTTTCTTGTACTTGTATGAATAACTGAAGGATGAATGTAGCACAGTCCCAAGTTTTATTCTGTGCAAACATAGTCTTCCAAACAAAACCACCCTTTTAACCATTTTGTTTTCATATTTTAATGAATATATTCCTGAAATAAATCAAAATTGTAGGATCATGTAGCTTTAAGAGAAAGTTTTGTTTTGTTAGAAACTGATTGTCTATAAGCATTGGGATCTATAATTTTTTGTTAGATCAAAGGCAGGTAAATGGAGTCGAGGTACAGTTCAGCCATGATTTGATTGAAGGTGGAACAGGCTCGAGAGCTGAATGGCCTACTCCTGTTCGTATGTACCGACAAGCAGAACAGACCCTAGTGCTTACTGTTTGTGCACTAATACCGCTTTCACATTGATTTTCAGGAAATGTTGTGGGTTGTACTACCTGCTTATGAGATATCAACTGTGTTTGCACTTTAGCCAGTTATTTCCCCCCCCCCCCAATAACTTCTCTTGAAGGGGTAAGTTCCACAGGAACCACCAGCCCTTAGATACTTCACCCATTCATGTGTGAGCCTTACCAACAGTTTCAAAGCATTCTAGTTTGCTTTTCTGTTGAATGAGAGCCCCAGCGACTATAGTAAGTGATGTCTGGCAAGTTCTATAGAAGTCAGTCAGGCCACAGTAGAGCAAGTGAAACATGTCTGGTACAACTTGGCCTACTTCAAAGGCCTCTTGAACACCACCAGTCCTAAAGCTATCATCATGATGCATTTGCTGCTACAGTATCACCAGCTTTTGTGCAGCAGTGCAAGTGAGGATCATCCTGTTATGCTACCTGTTACCATGGTTATAGAGTAGGGGGAAGGGTTGGCAGAGCAGTACACACATGCACTGAGTGCCACTTACCAACCTCCAGCTCCAGGACCGCTGGTGAATTTTCTACTGATTGAGAAGCTAATTGGACAGCGAGGTAGAAAGTAGAATGATGTTACCTAAGGTTTGAAAAAAAAGTAGCAGCGCTGTACTATAATTTCAACACCAGCGCACAGAAAACTCAACAAGGCGCAAGGGTACAGTACAACAGTGTCATGAAGCAGATTTCTTTAACAGAATGAATAAAACATTGCAAAATATTATTTTATGAGCCTGGCAATTTGGTTTTGAAGATTATGTTTTATGCACTGTTGTTGTTGACTTGAGCACTTAATCTAGGTTGTTACTTCAGTGAAGTCCTAAAGGGGTGCTCATTGTCAGAGAGATGCTGTCTTTCCGCTGAAGCTTCTGTCTGTTCAGGTGAGCGTAAAAGATCACACTATTGGAAGAAGAGCAGGAAGTTCTTTCAGTGTCTTCAACCAACACCACCAAAACAATAGACTGGCTATTTATCTCATTGCTGTTTGTGGGATCTTTCTGTGCATAGGTTGGCTGCTGCACTTGCACACATCATGATTGTGAGCACTATTCTGAAGTAATTCATTGGCTCGCAAGCATTTGAGATATTCCAAGGACGTGAAAGGCACTATATAAATGCAAGTTCGTTCTTCCTTTTTATTGATGTTTGATTACCTGAAGAATAATGGGCCCTTTTGCATTGATAGTGCGCCATTGATGGCAAGCATATGGTATTCCTGCCATCGATGGTACACTACAGAATAAATGACCTGATCTCCGTGCCCCTGACAGCACAGGGTGGGGGGTGGGCTCCAGCTTTTTGTGAATGTGAAGAACAGAAATCCTTGGTGGGAATCAAATATTTTTTTCCCCCATTGGCCCTCCAACTAACCCTACAATCCATAGTAGCATGCTGCAAAAATAAAAAGGGGAGGTTTTAGCTCCGAGGTTGTACTCAACTAGAGTCCTAACAAAAATCTAAAAATACTTAACCGGACTGAAATGTACTGTGTCTGTTGGACCTGCACTAACCTCACCCAGCTAAATAAACACAAACCTATTGATTGAGTAAAACAAATGCTGGGCAAGCACTTTGAAGGTTAACAAGCTCAAGGGTCCAAGTCCAGTTTTAACCGGTTAGTTAGCAATCCAAAGTAGTTCTTTCTTAGCTGATGAGCAATTAGATATTCTGTTTTACGCCATCATATCTGGAGTATTCAATATTTTCTGAATGACTCTGCTATGGATATCCTTTTGAAGTTATGGGCTTGGATTTTCTTCTTGCTGGCCAGTGAATTTCTTTTTGAGTTTTACCTGATCGCAACAGAGACTGCGGAATCCATGCTTTTATGATGAGGTTGGGGAGAAATGTCATTCAGCACTTTCAACTGGAGAACTTAACTAGACTAGAAGGGTGAGTAAATGCATCAGCTCACGTGGAACTGAATCATATAGACCAAGATGGGACTTCTAGTCTGTGTTGAGTTTGATGATCTTAGCTGGGGGTTGCATTGAGAGCACCATAATTACCCTTAATGTCCCAGGCTGAGGCAGGCGGAGGTTGAAGTGGGCCAGGGTTCCTGCTTCTGATTGGTATCCACTGAGTCGAGCAGGAAAACATGGATTTATGGATGTCAGTTCAGGATAAGATCAGATTCAGCTATGGCGTCCCTCTATGGTGAAATCACCTGCTAACATTTGTTGTCCAAGCTGTGTTATGAAAAGTGGCCACTTGGGTGAAGTATGGGGGAGGTGCTGGCAGTCCTTGAAACTCTATCCCAACATGTGCTACCACCTTCAAGAGAAAAAGGAAGAATATTGCAGAAAAAAATGTAGTCAGAAAATGAAAACCTTTAAGGATTAATTGGGAGCTCAAAGTCTGATATTACATGGCTGAGTATTGCTTTCACATTTTTTTTTTCTCAGTTATTAGTTTAAAGTAACAATATTTTTCAAAATTCATTCTTGTGATATGGGTGTCGCTGGCAAGGCTGGTATTTGTTGCCCATCTCTAGTTGCCCTAAGAAGGTGATGGTGGGCCAAGTTCTTTTTGATACAACTGAGTGGCTTGCTAGGCCACTTTACAGGGCAGTTAAGAATCAGTCACGTTGGTGTCGGGCTGGAGTCACATACAGGCCAGACCGGGTAAGAACGGCATGTTTCCTTCCCTAAAGTACATTGGTGAACCAGTTGGGTTTTCATGACAATCCAACAGCTTTGTGCTCACTTGTACTGTTACTAGTTTTTTTATTTCCAGATTTAACCCGAATTCAAATTCCCAAACTGCCGTGGTAGAATTTCAACTCCCGTTTGCTGGATTATTAGTCCAGGCCTCTGGATTGCTAGTCCAGTAACATAACCACTACACTAGTGTACCCCATAATTGAATTTCCACCTCTACTTGCCTGCCTATATCTAATTCACATAACAGTAATTCTACAAATTAGAGTAAGTGAGCTGGGGATCCACAAGTTTAATCAATTTTGAGCCATTACATGGGCTAACATTAAGCAGAGCAAGTAGTGTAAACCAAAAAATCATTAGTGAGAATTTAAAACGTGGGAGGCATTAATATTTGAGTACACTTTGCAATTGCTTTAACACCCTGATATTCAAAGTTTCTAAACTGTAATTTAGAATGGAGCTGAGAAATGCATGAATGAAGGAGATTGTGTGTGGAAACAGTAGCAACCTCCGCTCACCTAAGCTAATTAATCAAACTGGATACAAGCATGACAAGACGACAACTTAAGTGAGGTTCTAGAATTTATACCTCTAAAGAAAAAAAGCAAAGTGAAGACAGATTTCAAATAGACATTCTCTTGAACTGGGAAAGTGACGTTTTATTAGACACCTCGGCCTAGAGATTCGTGGGTATCATGCCTGTTTTCCAGGTGAAAAACGGGCATCTAAGTGTCCAATATGGTGGGTGGCACGCGCATGCACATTCCATGGCGGAGGTGTGCGGCCCGCCATATTGGTAAAGGCTCCTTTATAGATGTCCCGCGCCCGAAATAGACATTAGGCCTCCATTTGCATATGCAAAGGCCCTAACGACTGTTTAAAGCCCCCCCTTTGCAAAATTCATTAGAGATTGACTGCAACATGCACCGTGCATGGTGCAGTTAGTATTCTCAGGTGCTCGGCAACCAAACTAGCAGTTCTTAAAGGGACTGCTGGAGGCTGCCTCCCGAAAGGCCAATTTTAGTTCCTTCACTGACCTTACTGTGGAGCCGGGAGGAGCAGTAGTGCTCCTCCAGTCTTCATGTTAAATTCGCAGTCCGCTGCTGGCCACCACTTGCTCCTCCCCCCCGCATTGCCTGTCACCTTCACACCCCACCCCATGACTGCTTGCGGCCTCTTTGTTCTTCCCGAGACCGGGGAGCTGCCTCTGGGGCCGTGACATAAACAAATGAGACCGGCAGACCAATAAAGGAGATCGTCCACAAACACATTTACAACTGTGCTGCAAGGGTGGGGGGCGGGGTGGGTGTACGGGTAGTGTAGTGGTTATGTTAGTCCAGGGGCCGAGCCTAATCAGAGAATACGAGTTCAAATCCCACCATGGCAGTTTAAGAATTTGAACTCAATTAAAAAAAAAAAAATGGAAATAAAAAGCTGGTATTAGTAAAAGTGACCAAGGAACAACCCAACTTCATCACTAATCTCCTTTAGGGAAGGCAACCTACTGTCCGTAATGGTCTGGCCTTTTGTGACCCCAGTTCCTCACCAAGGTGGCTGACTCTTAACTGCCCTCTGAAAGCTCACCAACACCTTCTCAAGGCAAGTAGGGATGGGCAATAAATGCGGCCTTGCCTGCGATGCCCACATCCCAAGAATGAATAAAAGAAAAACATGGCAGCTAAAGGAATTCTTACTTCAAGGTGAATAGAAGCCATTAGAAAATAATTCCATTTCACTATCATTACCATGTCTTACTCTCATGCAAGTACTCCAATGGTATTTCCAAGAAATATGAATTCTGTTGCATTCAGGACACTTCAGTAGTAGAAAGGTATTAAAGCCAGATATGAGCTAATCTTTAAAAGAAGCTGAATTGTCGCAGCAGCCACAGAGCATTGCAAGTTTAGTTAACTTGGACACACGCTCAGTAAATGGCGGAGTACTTACCAGCTTGTAGCAAAGTGAATCATCATCGATGACATATAATTATTCATTAGTTTCTCAGCGGACGGCTTTTCAGTGTTGTGCTGTCCCCTCTGAAGAAACATGTGTAAAGACAAACATTCTTAATGAGAAAGGCGACTGGGGCAGAACTGGTGCGGACAGAGGATTTGATTAAAGTGGCAGGATTTCCTTATTTTGCCTGGCCCAATATTTATCTTGTATTCAGATTTTTTTTTAAAGTTTGGGTTTGTAGAATCATGAAGTGTGTGGCAGTGCTGCAGGGAATGAGCCCTTTCAGATGCTTAGATCCTATGTGTGCCATTCCTTCAGCTCCTGCTAATGTGTTATGTTCTATACGCTGTTCTGCTGATTGCCTCTCTGTGCTGGTTTAATGTAGGGCTGGGCTACTTTGCAGCCCATCTGTGCACCAATATGGTAAATCTGCAACCGACAGTATTCCTATCATACAACATATAACAGGTTTGGTCCATTTTTATAGTTCTAATGCTATAAAACCATCCACAGCAGTTCAGTACCGTGTGTAATAATTGATCAGTGCAGTGATTTTATTTGTGTTTTTTTATGATATCGGTTGGCTTTCTGGTCACAGAAATTGTTGTGTTTTTTAGGTTGTTTGGTAGTTTCGATAAAACAGAAGTCAAAGTCCTGGGAGACTGTAGCATGTACATTTGGCAAACTGTTAAATGCAGTCAAATTAATTAGAACAGCAAAAATTCCCGGCACATATTTGAGATCTATCTTGGCAGGGTCTGAGGCAGCCGTATATAGTGGATGCTTCTGTTGGGCATTTTTAAATTAACATTAACAAGTACTGACAAATTGAAAATAAATCACACTAATATACTACTTGATCCTTAAGTTTATTATTAACTGCAAGGTCTCAAGTTTAGGTGACTCGGTCATGTTAAGGATCTGTGGCTATTTTTTTTGCTATGATATTACACTTACTTTTTTTAAACAGGATGCTCAGCTGTTGTTCTCGTTTAATTTGTATGCTTTCTCTATTTTCCCTTCATTGATTAATTACTGCAGTTCGCCTCATGAATTTTCATTTCAACTGCAAAAGTGTCCAAATGAACTGCAGTCTCCTCTACAACTTGCAACGTTAAAGTTGTTCCATGAATCAGAAGTAGTCATTGTGGGAGAATGCAGTCATAGTGTTAGTTTTTTTTTTCCTGAGGTGCAATGTCCCACCCATTGATCTGTCATTTAGGTGGTTAGCAGATTTGAGTGTTCACCACCTCTGGGATTTTAACTAGTTACAACAGAGCATCTTAACTGCTTGCCATTGTTCGAATTTCCACTAGTATTTCCTTTTAAAGTAATAATACTCTTTGTCAGCATGTTTATCTTGGTCTGTGCCAGTTGCGGCTCTGTTTTCTTTATTGTTACATCCTGCAGGAAACATCTACATTTTCCTCAATTCTAGCCATTGATTCATTTGGACTTGTTACTATTTGGCCGTGCAGCTGTCAAACTCTAGGACACTGTACATAAGCAGGGTTTAATCGCAACAACAGAGAATCATAGAAATTTCCATCAGTGGCAATACTCCAGGAAAAAGAACTAGACAGAGTCAGATACTCTAGATCAAATGCCAGTAATACTGACTGTTCCATTAGTTTCTGGCTTTTGAGCTAGCGGTCTGGCTGATATGGAAAGAGACATTTTAATTCAACAACGCTGTGAGTATATTATTCAAATTAATAACTAATTTAAACCTTGAGTAAGTGTCCACATTTTGATGCTTTCTTGACCATATATGACCACCCCCATTGTCAAAAGGATTGGGTTCTTCTCATATTTATTCTGTAATTTTTTCGAGGCACTCTGAGCAGTTCTGTTTCTCAGTAAAGCAATAGGTGTTATGCTACTCTTGTTTCTACAATATATCGATCCTGGGTATTTGCCCACGGGTCAGCCAAAGCTTTTAGCCAAAGTAAAAACATTGAAAATAAATATTACAGTGATTAAACACACTTTAGCATCTTAATTAATAGTTTTAAAATGTGTGTTATTGTTTCATCTTTGTAAACAGTAAGTTGCTAGGTTTAATTTGTACTATTATGGTATGGTATAGTACCCTAAAATTATTACTTTATGATTTTTTTAAATTTCTTTGCAAAGCATTAGTTCCATGTTTTTTCAGACCATACTTGGGTATTTTATTCGTGATACTGCCCCATGTTAGATAATATTTTGCGATCAGTGAAAGCTTTACAAGTAAATTAACTAACTTAACATTCTGATGACTTCCACTGTGACAGTTAAACATTTTTCTAATGAGTACTGCATAGTTAATGACACTCAATTGGTATCAACAGTGAATCAAGAAAGCAATCTTACCCAATGAAGTTGATCGGTTTAGGTGTTTTACTTTAATTGCAAGTGACAAGCCGGAAACACCAGGGTCAACACTGACGTTGCCAGCCGATCATTCTACTCAACCTTTATAGTTCCTCTTAATTGTCCTTTGTAGGCACAAAGAAACCATTTGTTAAGCAGTTATAATATTTAGACGATGTGTCTGATAATAACCATCAGGCAGAGTGAGATGGAACTGACAGGGGCTGTCATGCACACAACACTGTCAGCACATTTCAAGTATTTCAGTATTGGAGTATGTCTGTTGTCAGGAGGACGGCGGCAATGCGCTTGCACATTTTATGATGAGTTGTGCTGTTCTCCATGCTGCTTGGAAGGGGCTCTTAGTATCTGCTGTACACTTAGCAAGGGCTTCACCCCACATCGCCCATTGTCTAATGACCAATTAGTAACAACTGTCCTGAGGGAGTGAGTGTGAAGCAGGGTTTCTTTGGGGTCAGATTTGATCCAAGTTGTCGTGCCTGGCAATGGGAGATTGGAACAGAGATAGTCATTAATGGCAAAACAAAAGCATCAAAATATTTTGTAAACAGAGTTATAAAGCAAAATATAAAAATGATCAACATTTACAGAAAGCCAAATTTCCTCAAATTTGCAAGTGGGTGAATATTTGTGGTGACATTTTCAGTTAAAAAAATGAATCATATTTGTTTTGTTACTGTTTACATAAACTTAGCCAGCCAGTGTATGGCTCACCGTGTCCATTTGTGCACTAGTAGAGCTGAATTCTGTCCTTTTTCTTTTCCTCCTGGAGTGTTTTGACCTCTGCTGTGCTCTTAACGCTGCAAATTCCAGATTACGTTCTGGCAATTTTCCTTTGTGAGATGATGAGAGGATTTTCGTCTTATAGTAATGATGTGCACTGAATCTTCACTCAGCATGATTTAGGTTGCTAAATTTGACTTTGCGTATAAAATAAATACCATGATTGCGTCACTAAACCAATAGGGCACAGGAACATTTCCACAGTTAGACTGAAAGAATCATTTTAGTTCCAATTCTTTGCTTATTCAGTTTGAAATTTCTGTTTTGTCAACATTCCCGCTTGCATGCAATTTGTTTCCAGCTGTATTCACTGGATTAGTATCTCATCAAGATGGATTTGAATTGTGCTGACAGTGAGGGATTGTCAGGTTTTTTCCCTCTGTAATTTTCCCTCCCCCTTTTGCCAGAAAACACAAAGGCCCTCCACTTATAAATACACTTCCTAAAAATGCAAAGGACCACTTAAATGATTTGGCAGCAAATTGCTCAGTTGTTCGATTAAAAACTGCGTATCTGTAGCATATGAGTAATGTACAGTCTTGGAATGAGCTCGATTGATGTCACAAAGAGCAAAGGCTTTACTGGTTTAATTTAGCACTTAATCCATGCCCTGCCATACCAGTTGCCCGCACAAGCAGTGTCCCAAGCAAGAAAGGATAAATATGTGGATTAAAGGAAGCTACCCTTTCCATCTGCAAGCAGACACACAAAGACGACCTTTCATTCGATCGTTATGGACTGAGAATTGGTAACAAGGTGCGTTGTGTTTTGTTTCTACTGATGTTTCTGTGGATTAATAATTCAAGCAGTACTTTGTAATAGAAAACCTCCAGTTGCTTAGTTCTGCAGTCCCAGTGGGGGCTCAGGTGAAACCAGCCTGCTTTGTTTCATGTTTTTGTAACCAGAGGTCCCGCCTCTTTAACTAAGCTGAAGTCATTTTATTCCAATGCCTGTCCCTAGCAAGCATACAACTGTTGGCCGCTCTCAGAGCTGGGACTCCAGTGGATGGTGCGAAGACAACTGGGACAACGACAGCGTATACGAATACCAAAGGCCTCTTAGAAGAAATTCACTAACCTACTGCGGGGAAGTTGTTTGTGACGACTCACCTAGCATCAGAGTGCATGATAACAACTTTGCAGGAGAGTATGAACGTAATTACGAACGTTACAGGTATCCAGACTCCGGGTTTGACCAAGGTTATCCTAATCGGTATGATCGCAGACCTGTGAGAAAAAGTTCTGTGCCTGATTTCTCTCATTCCTACGAAAAGCAGTCCGTAATGTCTGGACGCAGCTCAGTGCCTCCTCAGGATTACTACGCAGAGCCTGCTTTGGCCGTTAGGCCGTCTGAAGAGGCACGGTTTTATAGGGATCATATGCTTAACAGATCAACGCAGAATTATGGGATGCCAGGAGGGAGAATATCATGGGACCACTCACACGGGAGGCCTCCTCCCCCTCCTGAGGTAAACCGTATGTACCATGATCCTTCTGGTAAGCTGATTCTCGATGGACAGAAAATACGTAGTCGAGATCCTTCTCCTGCTAGGTATGGTGCTGAAACACCTCTCCCTCGTTACGGAGCAGAGCCACCATCTCTCACTAATAAGCAGATGTACAGTGACGCCACTGGTCGACCAGTGGACTCCATTGGTGCTCGGCAGGTTACTCCAACATGTTTAGTTGTGGACCCTGCCACTGGATCTCGGTGTGAAAACACTTTGGATAGAATGCTGTCTCCTGGCACATTAAACCACACTCCTAGACAAGGAGTGACAGCAAGAATGATGTCCGATTACAGCACACAGAGAGATGGTTTGATTTCAAAGCCAGTTTATGATGGTTATGACAACACTATGATAGCTCGTGGCCACCTTCCTGCAGGAATACCTGGACAGGACAACAAGACTGAATTTCTGGCACTATTGCGTTCAGAGGGGTTATCTGAAAGCACAATTGCTGCCTTACTGCAACAAGGTTTTGATTCAACAAACTTCCTAGCCATGTTAGAAGAAAATGATATTAAGTCTGTGGCTCCGAATCTGGGTCAGGCGCGGTTGCTGTTGCGTCTTGTTCATAGTTGCAAAGCAGACATGCAGTTACGACAGGAGCTGCAAAGCAATAGTGCTCGTATGAGAACACGTTCAAACAGCTTCAGTCACAGAAGTGAGTTAATGCGTAATGACTACGGGGTCCAGCCAGGAGTGGTCCCTACAATGGATAATTCCACTGTTCAGCAGCTACCAATGGCATTGCAACCAGTGTCACCTAGGCTTGCTGAAATGAACCGTCGGCCATCTAGTGCCCCATCCCAACATCTCCTCGAAACTGCTACCTATGGTTCATCTGGGCCTGGAAGACTAGGGAACCATTTTCCAAGCTTCACAGGCTACAGCAGCCCTGTCCCAGTTGGGCTGCAGAATCTGCGATCAGGGCCTATCTATACTGCTCAGTCTGGAATAGCAATGAATACACTACAGGCTACTCCAAATACAGCTCCCAAAACCGCCTATTCTACCACTTATACTGTGCCCATAGAACTAATGACGAGGGAGCGCAACCCAACTCATTCTCCATTACACAGCCCTCACAATAGTCCTCAGATTCTCCGAAAGCCTGGAGCCCAGATGGAGTCTACACTGGTACCTTCGAGCTCAGCTTACCAGCTGGCGAATGCTGCAAACCAGAAAGTGACCAGACGTACAGGACCACCAATCATTGTCTCCACAATGGCATCACCTGAACCAAGTAATGCATTTTTTACATTTTAGCTATATGTGTGATATGTGTGCTTGTGGGTCCTACTTAACTGCCTTATCTGCAATACATTTCCTTGTCCCCTGTGAACAGAATCTAATAATGTCCCACAGAGGCTGATTGCAAACATTGTTTGCACTTTATAGACATATATTGTATTATTTTTGTTTCTTTGTTTTGATACACAACTTAAAAAAAAATATTAATGTATTGAAAATCTCTTTGTGTACTGATTTCCAAACTCTCAATTATCTGAAATACTTGCTCTGGAGTTGTTTGGTTGATCAGAAATGTTATGCACATTATGGTAGCATTAGGTTGGTTGCCTTCCTGTTAATGCAATTGTTTGTGTCCAGGTAGCTAAAAAGGAACGTTGCCCCTAATCCCTATTCACAATATTATTGTATTGTGCAATTGGCTCTGTGGAGAAATCAGCAGTCATCATAATTACAAGGGATTTTTCTGTATAATGTAGATTTATTTTCTATAGGACAACCGTAAAGTATCTAAAGACTGATATCCTCTTTATGTTTGGTGCTTGTCATTATTTGCAATAGAGAGGCTGTATGACACCAATTGTATCATTATTCTTCTCTTATTGTGTTATCATAAGATTTCCGTGTTGCATCTATAGATCCTTACGCTGCAGAACTGTGTAATGGTCAGAAAAGAGTTAAAGGAAGGATTAGTATATACAGCTATACAGTGTATAATAAAGCCTCCTGGATTGGAGAGGATTGAAAGTTGAGTTTCAAATGATATTTTCGAATAAAACGCATTATAAAAAATAGATATTTAGAACAGTATGTACAAAAATAATGGATAGGGACATTTAGCAATGACCAGAAACAGTAATGGGTTTAATTCCCCCTATGAGCTATTTAGTGCATTGGTTAATGCACTCATGTTAAATTCCTGCCTGCCCTTTCTTAACCCAGGGTTAATAACTGTGTTAAAATAGCACAGACAGGAATTTAACTTCAAAGTGTTAACCATTGCACTAAAAACACCACACAGAGAAAACTAACCTATATAAGCGTATCGATTCCAGTTTTTGTGTGCAGTCATTTGGAAGCCATCTTCAACAGATGTTAATAAGGATACCAAATTTATATTATTTCAGGGTGAAGTGTTAAATAAGCAATAATGCATGGTTACCTATACTACACAGGAAATTGATTCTAGGTGAGTAAATTGAAGCATAAGACCTGGTTATCTTTGACTCCCTGGTATAATACAGGTCGAGTCCATTTTAGATAGTTTGTCGATTTTGTTTTCCTGTTCAATAGCACCTTTCAGTCACCTCTGATAGACCTGACATTGCACAGATCTGAAAAGTAGTGGACGATGACACAATGAAGAGGTGATTGGTTGCCAATCTGTCTAGGGTTAAAGCTTTCTCCCAATGGTGTCCTCCATTCGGCAATCAGAGAATTGGAATTCAAATAGGGAAATGCTATCAAACACAATTGTGAACACTTTATAGTACTGCACGAGCCAGATATTGCTAATATATGGAACACGCTTCCTTCTGTTTTATACCAAAATAATAATGTTATTAGATTTTCGAGCTTCAATTCCCCACAATTATTCTAGTTAGCTCTATAAAAGTACTTTCCAAAATAATCCTAACCATAGTTGAGTGTACTTCCAGCCACACCCTTATAGTTGATTACACAGCTATCAAATATGCACTGTTTAAGTTACTGTATTATACAATTTCCTGTTCAGCAAGTGCAGATTATATCTTAGTAATTATGAAGTGATGTAATTGCAATACTTGATCCTTTCGTATGAATATTATGCAGTAAGTGAACTGACAGTTGATGGTGATACTGATAGTTGCCACAAACCCAAAACTTTTATCATTTACATTATTGTAGGTAGTTTTTTTAATGGAATTGTATTATTCAGAGGCCAGAAGTGATTTCAAGGATGTAATCCAAGGATATTTACTAACCTTTCCATTTTTTTTATTTTGTAAGCGCTATTTTAACTGTATTTAATTCTAAGAAAATCAGTGGCAGTCATTAACTAGAGTAACAAATAGCTGGAGAGCTCTCATCAACAGGTAAATCCACAGGGTATAGGGCACCTTAGGATTTGAGGGCTGAATAGGATGGCAGTCAGGAAATATACCAACCGAATGCTAGGCGTTCTAGTCTCCAATGTCCTTGTATGGGATTGAGGACTGGAAAGGATGATGAGCTGCACTGGAACCAATAGAACTGCTGGCCTTTGGGAGCATGCAGTTCTATGACTGCAGATATCCAGCCCATTACACATGGGTAATAAGTTGCATTGATTTGGAAAACCATTACCTAAAAGAAATGACCATCTGCTGTCAAGGGCTGATTGGCCAACAATATGGCCTCAACATTTTGCAGCTACTAGCTCACAGAGCTCAAACTTGATGATGGCTCTGTTTTAATCTTGGAAATGTGCGTAAAAGTCAGCAAGAATCTCCAAATATCATTGCATTTAATTAAAAAGAAGGGCCAAAGCTGGCCAGGAATCATTTAGTGAATACATCCATGGTAATCTATCTCGGGGCTGAAAAATGGTTACTCCCATCATATTAATTCCTAGCAATAAATTATTCTCAATATGTTTTGGTAATGAAAAAGGTCCTCCTTCCCTTTTATTATTTTGGGACGTATTCTACAATTTAATAAAATACTTGGTGTTGAAGTTATAAATATACACCACTTCATTACAAATTCAAGGTAATAATTTTAAATGGAATACAGAGAGGTTTATCTAACCTTTTCCTGTAGTTATTAATAACTCTTTTCTATATCATTTAGCATTCTGAGAATTATTGGAGAAGTAAGAAAGGTTCAGTATTAGAGCAGTTGTGTGTCAGTCTTTTTGGTGAGTAGACATGAACCTCTATACGTAAGGAGCTTAACTGGGTAGCAGTTGTGTGAACATCTGGTTATTTGATTGGACAGTTTAGATCAGAGTATCCAGTCAAATATTCAGACTCAAAATTCTCATGATCTGATTGGATGTCCTTCACTACAAGCATAAGCCATTACAAAGCCTGCCCATGCTGGGCTAAGCTGTGAACATGGCAGGTTGAGCTGTTCGAAGATATGGGCTGTTACATGGTTCAGGGTGAACAAAAATGGCAGATTATTAAATTTTAAGGTGAGCCAAGCCCTTCCTTACAAGGAGTTCCTTGCTGCTGTTAGATCCAAAGAGGGAAATAAGTAAAATGAGAAAGCCCAAGAGTAGAGAAGAAAGACTGTGAAATTGACTGAGGAGGTTAAACAAAGTTAACCGTCTCTGAAAGGTGGAAGGTAATCCAGTAAGATTTTTTTTATTTGAAGAGCAGCTTTGGCAGTGCATGCAAGCTTTTAAATAATGTTTCCATATGATGTTATATGTTTATAAGAGAACTACCTCCGCAGTGGAATATGGTGTGGTAGGAAGAGCAAGTTTATGGGCTACTTCCTCAGTTTATCTCTCTAAATATACTCTGAGTAATCATTTCAGCTTAAGTCAAAAAATCAATCTGTGGTTGAAAGCTAAAACATTTATTACGTAATATGAAGTCCATTGCTTTTGTGAGTAGTGATTACTGCTGACAACTGGCTCCCCTCTCCATTGGTAGAATACCGTGTATCGATGATTCCATTACAGTCAATCTTTGAACACTACTGTGAAGAAGTATCAGGAGTCTCTTGCCGTTGAAGACTGTATGATTTAATTGGTCAAATAGTGGCCTGCTGGGTTAGATTTTCCCCCGGTGGAGACTTCGGGCGGCCTGTTGGCAGAGCACACCCGCCATCTGCCCGATAGTCTCGGTAAGAGGCCCGGTTTACTTTGAGGGCTGGGCCTCATTAGCATTCGGCAGGCGAGCTGCAGGTGGAAAACTGGCGCCCCGGGGCAGCCTGCCAGCTCCAGGCTGCCGCAATACTGGGCGGCCTGGCTGGCAGGTAAGTCACCCGGTTGATTTTTAACTGCCAGTTTAACCTCCCAGTTTCCGCTGGGCAGTTAGGGCTAAAGTTGACCCCAATATTTCTTGCAAAGATAAAATCTCCCTTCTCTCTCCTCAAAAACCTCCTTCGCCTAGAGGCTTGGTTGGAGTGTGAATCTTCCTTCAGATTGTTTTATTGATGTCTGCTGTGGACATCCACAGTTTTAGCTTCATAAAATTAAGGCACATGAGTAATTTAAAACAGCGGTGTTCTGCCTGCTGCCAGAGTTCATTATTGTGTGTTCAGTAGTTCATTTAGTTTTATTGTAAAGCCACAAAATCTTTCTATCTAACTCCTGAGCTGATTTCTGTAATATTTGACCCCTCTGAGTACTGACTGTTCCTAGCAGGTTGCATCATTTGTCCTAGGGTTCCTATCAATTTATAAAACAAACTGGTCGGGAGTGACCGTTAGCACACAAAACCTCCATGTACGCTAGGAAATCACCTGCTACCAGCAATTGAGCAAATCCTCTTATCTGAAGGGTGGAGGCTTTAAAGAGCCAAAATGTTTTAGAAAAATTATCTGAAGCTTTTATTATGTGATTTATGAAACTTTATAATAAAAGCTAGAAAAAGTTTCCTAGGAAGGCCGAGCCTTTGTTTTGAGGGTGTTTTCTCTCAGCTTCCTGATGAATTGGAGAACGGAATAGCATTGAGCTCGTAATTCTGGTGTAAGAGAGATTCCGAAGTCCTCAAAAGTAGAGCTAAGTATCTACTTAGAACATTCGGAACTTGCGGTTTATTCATACAGCAATGGAAAAGAAAGAATTCTGGAATAGAGACGCTGCTTATTGTCATCTTTTTAATCTCACTTTCTGGCTGTTTCAAATTCCCAGTTTTGCCTCCCCTCCTCCTCCCCTATTGATCTGTTTATTTCTGATCTGATAAAATAATGATCATTTCCTGTCCATTGACAGAAACTTTTTGTGGGTGTGCACATTTTATTGTCCTCTTCTTATCACAGCAGTCAAAAGCAAGAATTGCCCCATAATAGACAACTTAATCAGAACTTCCACAAAAGTGCAGTAATGGTCAGTGCCACCAAGGGCCGAGGAAGGAACATAGGAACAGGAGTAGCCCCTCGAGCTCGTTTTGCCATTCAATTAGATCATGGCTGATCAGTACCTCCACTCCATTTGCCCGCCTTTGCTCCATATCCTTTAATACCCTTACCTAACAAAAATCTATCTCAGTTTTGAATTTTGACTTAGGCTCAACAGCTTTTTGAGGGAGAGAGTTCCAGATTTCCATTACCCTTTGCGTGAAGAAGTGCTTCCTGACATCACCCCTGAATGGCCTAGCTCTAATTTTAAGGTTATACCCCTAATTGTGGACACCCGCACCAGAGGCAATAGTTTCTCTCCATTTACCCTATCAAATCCTTTAATCATCTTAAACATCTCAATCAGATCACCCCATAATCTTCTATACTCTTTGTCTCAGTGATTCTGTTGCAAAGTGGTTTATCTTGAATATATTTCAGAGAAAAATAAAATTATGTTGGAGTGAAGCTCCATTAATGGGCCGTATTTTCCGATTGGAGGCTTCCTGCGTGCGGAGGCCTCCGATCTGGAAAAATCTACGAACTTACCTGAGGGCTCCCGGGGCGCCTACACTTCCAATCCTGGGCATCTCCAAACTCCAAGTGTGCAGGGCCCACATATCCCAGGGGCGCATGCGGTTCGCAAGCGTCCCTGGGATCACGTGGGCCAGGCCAGCCAACAGAAGAAGGGAATCTCCCTTCATACACTTGACAGATAGACCTGTCAAATATATGAATGGAGATCAATGAAAAAACATAGTAAAACTTTAAATAAATTTTTAAAAAACCATCACCTTTTTAAAATTAGTTGAAATTACAATAAATTAAATATTTTAAACAAAAATTTAATTTTTTGAAAAAAATAATTAAAGTTTTTTATGGGGCTAAAAATAAACTTACCTTTTTTAAAGTATTTTTAAATGATAAATGACTGAAAATTATTATTTTTTAAAAACTTTTTTCAACTCTTATCCTGGTAAAAGCAGGCCTTACGCCTGCTTTTACCAGGCGTAAGAATTCTAAGGGTTTTCTGTGGGCGGAGGGTCTCCAGAAAGCGGAACTATCCGCCCGCAGAGGCCCTTCTCCAGGGCAGGCGTCCGATCTGTCAAGAGCTTTCTTGACAGATCGGAAATGCCAGTTTTCAGCGCATGCGCTGTGCATGCCTAAAACCGACATTTCCGATGTCCCTACGGGTGGGTACACAGCGCAGACCCACCCGTAGGGATCGGAATACCCCGGCTATTGTCTGGTTTTAACCTTCTATATTCCAGGGTATATAAGCCTAGTTTATGTCATCGTTCCTCATAATTTAACCCTTGGAGCCCAGGTAACATTTTGGTGAATCTGCGCTGCACTCCTACCAAGGCCAATATATCCATTCTAACGTGCGGTGCCCAGAACTGTACACGGTACTCCAGATGAGGTCTAACCAGGGCTTTGTATAGCTGTAGAAAAACTTCCTCCCCTTTATATTCTAGCCCTCTAGATATAAAGGCTAATATTCCATTAGCCTTTTTAATTATTTTTTGTACCTAACTACTGCATTTTAGTGATCTGTGTATATGGACTCCTACATCTCTTTGGATCTCCACTGTTCCTAGCTTTTCACCATTTAAAAAATACTCCGATCTATCCTTTTTTGGTCCAAAATGGTGATCTCACACTTACCTGCGTTGAAATCCATCTGCCACAGTTTTGCTCACTCACTTAATCTATCACTGTCTCTTAGTAGTTTTTTGCTCCCGTCTACATTACTTACTATGCCACCAATCTTTGTGTCATCGGCAGACTTGGATATATGGCTCTCTATTGTGTTATCTAAGTCATTAATAAATATAGTGATTAGTTGAGGTCCCAGCACAGATCCTTGTGGGACACCACTAGTCACTTTCTTCGAATTCGAGTACATATCCATAATCCGTACTTTCTGCCTTCTACCACCTAACTAAAATTCTAACCAGGTCAATAATTTGCCTTCAAATCCATGAGCTCTAATTTTAGCTAACAGTCTGTTATGCACTTAGATGGTGCAAAATAATATAGCTTCTCAAAATGTCAAGTAATGTGTCATTCTGAGGTGTTGATGGTAATGTTTAATTATCTATGCTCTTCCTAATAATGGGCTCAGCAACAATAACTTGCATTTATATGGCGCCTTTAATTTAGGAAAACATCCCAAGGCGTTTCACAGGAGCATAATCAGACAAAGATTGACACTGGGCCCGTATCTTATCCTGCACCCCGTCCCACTCACCCATCACTCCTGTACTCGCTGACCTACATTGGCCCCAAGCCCCCAAGTTTAAAATTCTGACCTTTGTGTTCAAATCTCTTCGTGGCTTTGCCCCTCCTGATCTCTGAAACCTCGTCCAGCCCTACAACCCCTTCTGAACTCTACGTTCCTTCAACTCTGGCTTTTGAGCATAGACCCAGTTCCTTTGTCCCACCATTTATGGCCATACCTTCAGTCGTCTAGGCGCTACACTCTGAATTTCCATCCCTAAACCCCTCTACCTCTCCATCTTTCTCCCTTCTCCTTTAAGACCCTTCTTAAAATCCACTTATTTGACAAGCTTGCGGTCACCCTCCTAATTTCTGCTTCTTTGTCTCGGCATTCAGTTTTTATCTGATTATGCCTCTGTGAAGTGTTTTTCTATATTAAAGGTGCTATATAAATGCAAGTTGTTGTTGTTGTTGAAATTCATATCCATACGTCATTTGTTAATTTCAGAAGGCAATTGGTTATTAATAATTGAACAGCAACATCATTACCAGCACCAAAGTGGTACACTGTGATGAAATTCAACTTGCCGCAAAGATAGAAAGAACCTCTGTTAAGTAGCACTTAAATTGTCCTGTCTTCTCCGGTGCAGGTTAAATGGAACTGCTGCTTCCCAAAACCAAATACAAAATAACACATTTGTTTCCAATGATACTAAACTGCATTTGTGTTCAACACTGTTCCAAAATAAAAATCAGATCTAATGCCAAAATTATATCATTGGTTTATTCATGACTCAGACCTTTGTTTAGAAATGTCAATTTCCTGCGAATGTTGTAAGGTTTTACTCTCTAGATAATGAGGTCAATTGTTACCACTACCTCAGCTGAGATGAGCCAACACAGCATAGACTAGGATTGAATTGGGGACATTCGTGGACTGTTTAGCTCAGTATCACAGCAATCTGTGAATTTACCAAGTGAGCCATCAGAAGAGACCAACTACCTGACTGTCACAAGCTTACTTGCTGCTCCATGTCACATTTTTGATGCCGAGCTGATCCGATCCTTGACAGTAATCAGCACACATAAAACCAGAATAATATAGCACAAGGCAAAATAAAATATAGCACAGTGGTGGAGTGATTAAAATCGGGGGATGCTAAAGAGGCCAGAATTGGAGAGCACAGATATCTCGGAGGGTTATAGGGCTGGAGGAGATGACAGAGATAGGGAAGGGCGAGGGGGATTTGAAAACAAGGATGAGAATTTTAAAATTGAGGCGCTGCTTAACTGGGAGCCAATTTAGGTCAGCGAGCACAGGGATGATGGGTGAACGGGACTTGGTGCGAGTTAGGACACGGGCAGCAAAGTTTTGGATCACCTCAAGTTTACGGAGGGTAGAACGTGGGAGGCCGACCAGGGTGCATTGGAATAGTCAAGTCTAGAGGTAACAAAGGCATGGATGAAGGTTTCAGCAGCAGATGAGTTGAGGCAATGGTGGAGTCGGGCAATGTTACGGAGGTGGAAATAGCTGGTCTTAGTGATGGCGCGGATATGTGGTCGGAAGCTCATCTCGGGGTCAAATATGACACCAAGTTTGCAAACATTCTGGATCAGCCTCAGACAGTTGCCAGGGAGAGGGTGGCTAGGGAACGGAGTTTGTGGCGGGGACCGAAGACAGTGGCTTCGGTCTTCCCAATATTTAGTTGGAGCAAATTTCTGCTTGTCCAGTACTGGACGTCAGACAAGCAGTGTGACAATTTAGAGACAGTGGAGGGGTCGAGAGAAGTGGTAGAGCTGGGTGCCGTCAGCGTACATGTGGAAACTGACGCTGTGTTTACGGATGATGTCACCGAGGGGCAGCATGTAGATGAGAAATAGGAGGGGACCAAGGATAGATCCTTGGGGGACATCAGAGGTAACAGTGCGGAAGCGGGAAATAGAAGCCGTTGCAGGTAATTCTCTGGCTATGACTGGATAGATAAGAATGGAACCAGGCCAGCTGGACGACGATGGAGAGGCGTTGCAGGAAGTTGGTGTGGCCAACCGTGTCAAAGGCTGCAAGCCACTCAGTTGTATCAAACCGCTACAAAAATGTACATTAAGAAAGAAACCGGATGGACCATCCGGCAGCAAACTAGGCATCGGATTCAGACGCGACAATTACCACTACCTAAGCTGAGATGGGCCAACTCAGCATAGACTAGGATTAAATTGGGGACATTTGTGGGCTGTGTCGCAGCAATCTGAACCATCAGGATTGGACATAGCCGAGTCGACCCTGCAAAGTCCTCCTCACTAACATCTGGGGACTTGTGCCAAAATTGGGAGAGCTGCCCCACAGACTAGACTGACATAATCATACTCACAGAATCATACCAGCCAACGTCCCAGACACCTCCATCACGATCCCTGGGTATGTTGTGTCCCACCAGCAGGACAGACCCACCAGAGGTCCCGACACAGTGGTATACAGTCGGGAGGAAATTGCCCTGGGAGTTCTCAACATTGACTGCTGACCCCATGAAATCTCCTGCTGATTTGTACCTACCAGGCTACATACATGCTAAACAGAGCTGAGCAATCCCACAACCAACAGATCAGATCAAAGCTCTGCAGTCCTGCAGTCGTGAATGGTGGTGGGCAATTAAATAACTAACGGGAGGAGGAAGTGCCATGAACATGCCCATCCTCAACGATGGTGGAGCCCAGCACGCCAGTGCAAAAGTCAAGGCTGAAGCGTTCGCAACCATCTTCAGCCAGAAGTGCCAAGTGGATGAATCATCTCGGCCTCCTCCTGAGATCCCCACCATCATAGATGCCAGTCTTCAGCCAATTCGATTCACTCCACGTGATATCAAGAAACGGCTGAGCACACTGGATACAGCAAAGGTTATGAGCCCTGACAACATCCCAGCTGTAGCGCTGAAGGCTTGTGCTCCAGAACTAGCCGCGCCTCTAGCCAAGCTGTTCCAGTACAGCTACAACACTGGCATCTACCCGACAAAGTGGAAAATTGCCCAGGTATGTCTTGTCCACAAAAAGCGGGACAAATCCAATCCGAGCAATTACCCCCCCCATCACCCTACTCTCAATCATCAGCAAAGTGATGGAAGGTGTCGTCAACAGTGCTATCAAGTGGCACTTACTCCAATAACCTGCTCACTGATGCTCAGTTTGGCTTCCGCCTGGCCCATCCGGCACCAGACCTCATTACAGACTTGGTCCAAAAATAGACAAATGAGCTGAATTCCAGAGGTGTGCCCTTTACATCAAGGCAGCATTTGACCGAGTGTGGCACCAAAGAGCCCTAGTAAAATTGAAGTCAGTGAGGATCAGGAGGAAAACTCTCCACTGGCTAGAGTCATACCTAGCACAAAGGAAGATGGTTGTGGTTGTTCTTGGTCATCTCAGCCCCAGGACATCGCTGCAGGACTTCCTCAGGGCAGTGTCCTAGGCCCAGCCATCTTCAGCTGCTTCATCAATGACCTTCCCTCATCATAAGGGGATGTTCGCTGATGATTGCACAGTGTTCAGTTCCCTTCACAATTCCTTAGATAATGAAGCAGTCTGTGCCTGCATGCAGCAAGACCGGGACAACTTTCAGGCTTGGGCTGATAAGCGGCAAGTAACATTCGCGCCACACAAGTGTCAGGCAATGACTAGCTCCAAGAAGAGAGAGTCTAACCACCTACCCTTGACATTCAATGGCATTACCATCGTTGAATCACCCACCATCAACATCCTGGGGGTCACTGTTGACTGGAAACTTAATTGGACCAGCCACTTAAATACTGTGGTTACAAGAGCAGGTCAGAGGCTGGGTATTTTTCGGCGAGTGACTTACATAGAAACATAGAAAGATAGGCGCAGGAGTAGGCCATTCGGCCCCTCTAGCCTGCTCCGCCATTCAATGCAATCATGGCTGATCATCCAAATTCAGAACCCTGTCCCTGCTTTCTCCCCATATCCCTTGATCCCTTTACCTCCTGACTCCCCAAAGCCTTTCCACCACCTACAATGCACAAGTCAGGAGTGCGATGGAATAGTCTCTACTTGCCTGGATGAGTGCAGTAACAACAGCACTCAAGAAGCTCGACATCATCCAGGACAAAGCAGCCCGCTTGATCGGCACCCCATCCACCACCTTAAACATTCACTCCCTCCACCATCGGCTCATCATGGCTGCAGTGTGTACCTTCTACAAGATGCACTGCAGCAACTCGCCAAGGCTTCTTCGACAGCACCTCCCAAACCCGCAACCTCTACCACCTAGAAAGGCAAGGGCAGCAGGCGCATGAGAGCACCACCACCACCACCAGGTTTCCCTCCAAGTCACACATTATCCTGACTTGGCAATACATCACCATTCTTTCATCGTCGCTGGGTCAAAATCCTGGAACTCCGTACCTGACCGCGCTGTGGGAGTACCTTCATCACACAAACTGCAGCGGTTGAAGAAGGCAGCTCACTACCACCTTCTCAAGGGCAATTAGGGATGGGTAATAATTGCTGGCCTTGCCAGCGATACCCACATCCCATGATGTTCATGTTTGTGGACATTGGGTGAGGACAAGCTCAGGCTTGGCTATGTTACTCCCCATAACTGAATAACCTCCCAATATTCACAGTCTAGACTCACAGGTGGATAGTGCGCACGGCAACAAAGTACTGGTTGGCTGGTACCCATGGAAATGTAACTCAGCAAGGAGTCACTGGCTTCAGGAGAGGGAAGAATGAAGGAAAGAAAACTGGCAGGAGGCAAACTGGGCAAAAGGCAAAGAAACAGACAAGATGACATGAATAAAAGAAAACATGCTCAAACAGAACTTCTGCAAGATTGAAGCACGAGTGGAAAAAAATAGCCTCATAGAAAACACTGCCAAAAAGAACTAGACAAACTACATAATGGCCACAAAATTACCTAGTAACAGTTAACAACAAATACACACAGCACCTGCTCCTTAATAGACATGGCACTAGTGAGATTCCTTCTACAATTGAAAAAGATGGGTCTGAATGGTCTATCTGCATTCTTAAATATAGATTGGCACTTCAGGAAAATTAGAAATACATAAAACCACATGACGACAAAACAAAGCTATTAAAGCAGCAGGATAAAGGAACAAAACAAATGGCTGCAGTTGAAATAATAGAGGAACTATTATCGAAAGAGACAGCTCGGAACATATTTCCCCTCAAGCACTCACGAGCATCCTATGGTTTATGAGCATGCTGAGATTTGTCATGAGGGGAACGACACAACAGAAACTGTAGTGATGGAGAGACCTACAGCTACAAAAAAGATGAAACTGGGACAAAAGTGCCTCAGATATAATAGAGCACAGACAGAGAGATGTGCTGAAAAGAATGCACGAGGCATGAGTGAAATAAGACCCAGAGATCAGAAAATTGATCTGGTAAGTGAATATGAATCATACATGATTCTCATGTTCTCGCATTGCAATGCAGGGGCAAATAGTTTTGGGCAAAGGCAATGAGAAAACCCAGTTAATGTTGACAATGCTAAAGAAAATATCTAAAAATGTTTCTGAGCACTCCTTGGAACACTTGAGGTAAAACATAGAGACGTAAAGAACAAAGATTAAATACATCTGAATATGTAGTAATTGCGATTAAAGTAGCAACACAGAGCAGTTTTAACAGATTACATCGAATTGTATAGAATCGACAGCACAGAAACAGGCTCAAACTGGTGTATGTCGGTGTTTAGATTCCACACAAGCCTCTTCGCACTTTAAATACCTCATCCCCCATATCCCTCTATTCCCTTCGACTTCATATATGCATCAAGCCTCCCCTTAACTGTGCCACTGCTATCTGCTTCAACCATTCCATGTGGCAGCGAGTTCCACATTCTTGCCACTCTCTGTGTAAAGGAAGTGCTCCAAAATTCTTTATTTGACCTGTTAGTGGCTATCTTATATTTATGCTCCCTTGTTCTGGGCTCATCCACAAATAGAAACAGTTTTTCCACGTCCATCCTATCAAACCCCTTCATTATTTTCAAGATCTCTATCAAGTCTCCTCTTAGTCTTCTCTTTGCCAGAGAAAAGAGCCCTGTTCACTCATTCCTTTGATTGTCCTTGGATACATAAACTCTATGGGGGAAAAATTTGCTTGCTTTGCGCCTCCCGTTAGCGCCCTAAGAGGGCGGAGGTAACAGGGCGCAAAGCAACTAGCGCCCAGGCGCAACGCCGCCAACGCCTCCCGCAAAATTCAGCGGGAGGTTAGCGGCGGCGGTAACCGTTAGCGCCCCGCGGTGCTGCGCCGCCGGCGATGACGTCATCGCCGTGCGCAGCGCCCCGCTCGCGCCCTGGCTGCGATCTTTGTCAGCGCCCCCTGACTTACCACCGGCCGGGGCGGCGCTATTTAAAGGCGAGGTGCCGGGCGGCCATTTTTGTTGCTGGCCGCCTGCCAGCACCTGCCTCCGCTCCCATCCCCGGCCTCCTGACCCGCCCCCCCCTGCGGAATGCCGGCTGCGCTCCATGAACCCGGCACTTCTCTTGAATGCCGGGCTCTTTTGCCGGCATTCCTGATCCCCGGGGGCCCAGCTGGGCCCCGGGTCGCGCTGCGCAAGGCCCCTCCCCTTTAAGAAGGGGAGGAAGGCCTGCAATACCGCGACGCGACATGCCGCAGTGTGTGGCGCAGCGGCACGTAGCGCTGCGATATTCCCTCGCAGCGCCCCAAGAGGGAGGCGAGGCGCTTCCAGTAGCACCCTGCTTCCCTCTTGGGGCGCTACCACTCAATTTCGGTCGCGGGGGCGCTAATTTTTCCAGGGCGCGACTAAATTTTCCACCCTACATATTAAAAATGTGCTGCATAAACATTATAAAATAGAAAAGTCTTGGGATATGGCGAATGTTTCTACCTGCAAAGTATGCAGAGATAAAACTTCTTTAACATTTGTGAGATATTTGGCCAGCCTCAAAAAATAGCCTCTCTTTACAACAAATGCGTGATGAAATATAAACAGACATCTAACATCATCTTGCCAGTGGTTTGAAATTATACCGACAAAATAACATCATAACTGGTTTTCTTGCACTATAGAAATACTCATTAAAATTCATTAAAGTTGCAAACACATAATGTGCTTTCAAACTAGAAGAGTCACTGCCAGCCCTATGATGTGATCAGCACGCTACTCATGAGGCTGACTATAACCCACTCACTATTACATTGGCACTTACGAGTTATTTAATGAACTCCCTTGAAAAGATACTTATCCTGTCACGACAGGTTACGATTTATCCGCCAAGTACCTAAATACTTAATAAGCTAGTTGGACATGCCACCAAACCAGAACTCATACATCAGATTCAATGAAGGACAGCAACAACCAGTGTTGCACATACTAACAACTCACCCTATTCTGAATGTTCCTACGGCTACATCTAATGATCTGAAGACACCAGAATGGCTCAAAAAAACCACAACTGCGATTCTATCTTGGTCACAATGTTTCATCCTAATACAATCACAGCAAGGTACACTGCATTCACTACTGATGTACACATTAGCCACGCTTATAATATAAATGAATACTAAAAAGAAAATATCTGCAGCAAGGTCACATCTTGCTAGTTTGAAATGTTCTTTCAAGGTTACATTACACATTGTTGAATGTGTGCTACTTCACTTTATAACCGAATAAATACTTTTACATGTGAAAATGCTAAAATCTTGACAAAACTTAAAGGGGGAAAAGATTTGGTTGCTTTACGCCTCCCGTTAAGCAACTAGCGCCTGGGCGCGGCACCGCTAACGCCTCCCGCGAAATTCAGGTGATGACGTCATTGCCGTGCACAGCGCCCCGCTCGCATCCCGGCTGCAAACTTGGCTCGCGCCCCCTGACCTACCGCCGGACGCTATGTCCGACAGGGTCAGTGTGGCATTTTTGCGGCCGGCGCGACGATAATTAAAGGGCAGGTGCCGGGCGGCCTTTTTTGTCGGGGCCGCCTGCCAGCACCTGCCCCCTCTGGCCTCCTCCTGCGGGGTGCCGGCTGTGAGCCGTCAGCCCGACACTCCTCTTGAGTGCTGAGCTCTTTTGCCGGCACCCCGCTCCCCGGTGGTCCAGCAGGGCTCCGGTGCACGCTGCGCTAGGCTCCTCCACTTTAATCCGGGGAAGGAGGCCTGTAGTACTGCGGCGCTACGTGCCGGTGCGCGTGGCGCTGCTGCACGTAGCGCCGCGATACTCAATGGGAGCGCCTCTTGCTTGGGGCACTACCATTGAATTTTGGGCGCGGGGGCGCTGACCTTTTTCGGGGTACTAAAAGTAGCGCCCCAGCGAAGTTATCGCCCCAAAGGGGACGCGAGCCAATTTCCCCCCCAAAGAAACCCCAGTTTGTCTTCAGCCATTCAGAAGCAATAAAACTAAAAAGCCTCTCCTCAGCAACCCCCAACAAATGACCAAAAAAAGAGTCACCTTGGCCTGCTGCACTAGTGTCCACTTTAAATACATTGGCCCAGAATTTGCTGGAAAATTAATGGAGAATTCACAGTGCCTGCCGTGTTTTGTGTGTAAAAAAAAAAGCAGCACTTTGCAACGAGGAAGAGATACGCTGTGAGTTGTGATTTGCCACAAATTCATGGACGATTTGCGCCGCTTCACTGTTAGCCTCGGAAAAACGGCAGCTCGCTGTCAACCTCCCCATGAGTGTCAAGAAATTGCTGGCTATGCACCGTAAATACGAATTAAACTAGCTGCAGAAAGTTGGGGCTGATATTTCATGGCGTAAGGACCCACGAGATGCCCCGCTCCAGCAGATTCTGGGCCATTATGTAAAACTGCAAAAAGCACAAAAAGTATTAAAACAGACACATAAATAGAATAGGGCGAGTTGTTAGTATGTGCGACACTGGTTCTTTTTTGAGTGGGAGGTGGAAATAATTTCATTCATGAACTGTGTTACTCACTCATGATTTTGTCACATGAATAATTGGATATGGCCAATATCTTCTGTATTCTATTTCACATACTGCATTCTGAACCTTTCTTTCACTATTACTTTATGAATTTCCTTGAGCATATTTGTGTTTCCTATCCCACTCGCCCCCCCAGCCCACCACCACACACACACGCACATACTTCCATAGTATCTCTGTCACTATAGGTCATGTTTTGACTTCTTTTCTTATTTAATGTTTTATTAATATGATCGTTTATCTCATTTGTGACTGTTTTTGTCCTTGACAGGTGGGGGAGGTGAGAAGTCTGTTAAATCCTGCTAACGTCAGATCATTCGTATTTTAAAGTAAAAAAGATTCTATCTGCACAACAAACTCATTTGCATAAGCTTGACATTTGTTGCTCTAGTAATTTTATCTGATAATGGCCTGATTGCACAGTGGATCTGAAAACATATTCCTTAATTGTGTGTTGCTAGGTAACAAGAGGGTTTGACCATAATCAGAGAAAGATTATGGACTCATTTTAGTTGCTGAAAGGTTTAGCTGAGGAAGGACCTAGAGAAAATTGCTTTTGGATTTTTGATGTATGCAGTTATTCATGCAGAACATTAACCAATCATCAGAATTATTAGTCAAACTGGTAATATGATACACGAAACACATCCATTTTCAAAAACAAAAGTATTGAACCACTAATCTATCCAGCCTGAAAAATATAAGTAAAAAATAGAAATGACTTAACCTTTTCTTAAATACTTAAGCTTTCTCGGAAATTTCTATGTATTGTACAATACATAGTTTTATAAAGGCAGCTTAATCATCCGTGAGTATACGTGAATGAATTTAAAGAACAGTTGGTTCTTTGGAGTAGAACAACTTTTTGTTAAAAAACTTTTGGACTACATTATTGAGAAAAATAAAAATACAATGAGCAATGTGAGTGGTTGAGTTACAAGGGACCAGAGGAAAATGCCAGGTTCAATCCTCGGTCTGTGCTGAATTAGTTATGTTGGACTCGGTTAAGGGAGGGTATAGCCTCTCGGGGTCCTCATTTCTGATTGCTTTCCAGTGATCTCTGCTGGAAGACTATGAGCGGCTGAGATTTGGTAAAAACTGCATTGTCCCATCCCTCTCTCCGTGGTCAAATAGCCAAGTTGAATGATGCCAGTTCAGTGAAGTACTAGATGGCGACAGACCGGCGGAGCGAAAACTGGATGAGAATTTAAAAACATATGTAATGATGAGATGTAAATATTTGGTAATGTTCTGAACTATTGAAGCCTACAAAAGATGTGTTACATCCAAAGACCTGGGTCAGGTTCCACATGTACGCTAACAACACCAAGCTCTACCTTTCCACCATCTCTCTCAGCCCCTCCACTGTCTCTATGTTGTCAGATTGTTTAACTGACAACCAGTCCCGAATGAGCTGCAAATTCGTCCATTTAAACATTGGGATGACCGAAGCCATAGTCTTCGGCCTCCGCCACAAACTCCGTACGCTTGTCACCGATTCCATTCCCCTCCCCGGCCATTATCTTGGGTTGAACCAGACTGTTTGCAACCTTGGCGTCCTATGTGGCCACGAGCTGAATTTGCAACTTCATATCTTCTCCATCACTAAGACCGCCTATTTCCACCTCCATAACATTGCCCACCTCCGCCCCTGCCTCAGCCCATCTGCTGCTGAAACCCTCATCCATGCCTTTGTCAGCTCCAAACTTGACTATTTGCTCTCCTTTTCAGATTCCCATTCTCTACCCTACATAAACTTTAACTCCTCTAAGACTCTGCTGCCTATATCCTATTCCGCACCAAGTCGCACTCACCCATCTTTGCTGTGCTCGCTGATCTATGTTGGCTCCCAGCCCCCCAATACCTTCAGTTTAAAATTGTCATTCTCATGTTCAAATCCCTTCATGGTCTCACATTTTCCTATCTCTTTAATCTTCTCCAGCCCTACAACCCTCCGAGAACTCTGTGTTCTTCCAACTCTGACCTCTTGTGCATTCCCCACTCTCTTTGTCCCACCGTTGGTGGCCGTGCCTTCAGCTGTCTAGACCCGAAGCTCTGGAATTCCCTCCCTATACCACTCACCTCCCTCTTGTCCTTTAAGACCTTCCCTAAAATCTGCCTCTTTGATAAGCTTCTAGTCAGCTGTCCTAATATCTCCTTCTTTGACTCAGTGCTGATCTTTGTCTAATTACTCTTCTGTGAAGCGCCTTGTAACATTTTTCTACGGTAAAGGCGCTATATACTGTGAGTTGTTGCTGTTGACTGGAGGATATTTTTGGTTTCTGAAAGATCTCTTTTATTTATATATACATATATTCTATATTTGGCAGTATCTAAGAGTGTTATGTGGTATGCTTTCAAAAATGGAAAATTTTCAACTTCTGTTATTATTGGAGATGACGGTCTGTTTTTATCTTTCACTCATTTTGAGAAAAAGGTGGTATGATTATAAAGTGGGTTGAACTAATTGATTTAAAAATACCACTGTCACATCAAAGGGTTTAGAGTGGAGACCGACTTGCACTCAGTTTTACGCATACATAAAGGGGTGATTTTGCCAATGGGGAGCTTTTGGAGGCGGAAATCCCAAGTGTCGGGTTTCAGTCCTGCCTCCATCAACTTCTGGCCAACCCACGCTATTTTCCCTTGATTGACCATGTTAAGCCCACCCAGCGGGCTTAGCAGGCCAATTAAGGGGAAGTCGGTTGCAGAGAACATCAATGTATGACGTTTCATCTGTCAAAAATTTTTGACAGATCAATTGTCATCGTTTGACAGTTCTGTGAAGCTGTCAAACAGTGACATTCTCTGTAGTTTGATGAGGTCTTGAATTCAAGACCTCATCAAACCTCTTTCTTTTGCAGAAATTAGATGGTTGTTGCATTGGAGAATCCAACGGCCATCTGTCATCTCTACCGCGGAGGTGCGAGACTCTCCACACACCCAAGGATTGAAGCCTGCAGGAAGAAACAAAGGTAAGTACACTTTTTCTAACACTTTGCACTTACCTCAGATACTCACCTCTCCACACTTGCACCCATCACTCACCTCCACAGCACACTTTTGGACTCCTCTGACCCCCGCAGACCCACTGCTCACCTCGGTGACCCCGGCGGGTTTCGGAGCCTTCGGGAAGCCGCACTTGTGTGGACAAAATGGGGATAATCCTATTTTCTGCCTGTTAACTACCTGTTAACAGGCAGTTAAGTGGCTGTAATCCCTTCCCGCCTCCAAGGAGACGGGGCCCGGCGCGGGACGGCTACCCGCCTCCTGGCTAGATGGCATGGAGGCGGGTTGAGCACCCGCCCCCAGATTCTGCCATTTTCCCGCCTCCCCAGGGCTGGCAAAATCCAGCCCAATGTCACGCCCACAAACCCAAACACGTGTTTGCGACTCGTACAGGTTTTTTTAAAGATAGATTTATTTCGCATAGCAATATTCAAACTTGGATAATCTAGGAAAGATCAGCCCTTAATCTTCATAATCCCCATGATTGATACTCTTTCCCATACCCAGGTATGCAGGAATCTAACTGTGAAGAAAGACCCATAGCAGAAACTCAGATATTGTCAGAAGACTTTAAATTGGTGAAGGAAAAAATAATTAAAGTTAGGGCGAAGGCTTCAGGCTGGGAGCACTGCTACAGCGCAAGCTGTTTTGAAGTCAGGTGGGTGGGAAGATGAGGATGTTGACCAAGGCTCAATGGCAGGGAGGTTGACCGTTACAGTGCACACCATTTGGCATAAGATACAAATAAATAGGCTGCTTAATGTGTTCTTATGGGAACTGCTTGGGGAACTGATTGGTCCATGGTATCATATGGTTAGCAAGGTCCAAGCAGCGATGTTAAAGCTTCAGTATGTGGTTACCCACACCCTGATATATATCACGGACGTAGGATTTTGAATGATATAGATAGATAAGAGGGTCTGGGAGGCCCCGTGGGTGTCCATGCCATTTAGACAACTTTTTAATTCAATTTCTAGCATGCCATTGTGAATTCCTTTCTGCTAGAGAATTGAGCTATCAACTGGGTACTTCTATACACAGTTCAGCTCAAGATAAAACATAATAAATAGAGCCTCACACACAGGCAGTTTTTTTATAAACCATTTATTTTTACAGGAGACAATTTTAGTTTTAGTTTTCTTGAATGGTACTATAACTCTGTCCTCCAGTTTTTCACACACTTCATCTTACTATGCCTCAAAAAGCTTTTTTAAAAAAAAAAATGGTGCCCCCTGTTATTGTCCCCTCAGTTTCCCAGCTCCCGCTCTCCCCAGGAAAAGTACAATGGCAATCCTTTGTAATAACATTCTCCTCCGAGAAACATTAAGCCACTTTGAACCATTCTGCAGTGCAGTCATTGTACGGTAAATGGTCTATTCTTTACAATGACTGCTGCTGTGTTTTTATGGAGAATTTGATGCCTTTCCTGATGCAGAGTGCAGTATACTTTGAACGACTGCGATCAGACAATAATAACATGAATATATGTGGATTAAAACTTGTGTTCTAAACAAAATACATGACAATAAATGGAACCTAATGCACTTTGATTTGTGCTGACTGAAGAATATTATTTGGAGGGGACCTGGCATTACAAATCTCTTTTATGGTGCTTGTTCTTGACCTAGAAATTGTAATTTGAACCTGAGTGTAACCCAGTAAAATAATGCTTCAGGTCTGCTGATATGGACCATAAAGTATGCCGGTGATAAAGCTAGGCTAAGGCAGGCTTGGTCAGATTGAGGATGCTAAAAACTCTATCTGTGGTTTTAATTACATTTATTAGTTACTAAAATCAATAATGCCAGATCAATTCTAATTGATAAATCAAATATGAATAAAAAGTTTGTAGTCTGTTTGCACCTCGCTAATGCTGTGCCAGTTCATTTTGTATTCTCAAGGCATTTCCAGCGTGTATTAGAATATTGACCAATTCTGGAACTTCCCAACATTTGCAGTATACATGAAGCCAGAAGCCTTGACAACTAATGTCTAGCACTTGTACTTCTTGCAATTTAGTATACTGTATTCGCTGCTCACGATGTGGTCTCCTCTACATTGGGGAGACCAAACGCAGATTGGGTGACCGCTTTGCGGAACACCTCCGTTCAGTCCGTAAGGGGGACCCCGAGCTTCCGGTCGCCTGTCACTTTAATTCTCCGCTCCACTCCCACTCTGACCTCACCGTCCTCGGCCTCTTGCATTGTTCCACTGAAGCTCAGCGTAAGCTCGAGGAACAGCACCTCATCTTTCGATTAGGCACTTTACAGCCTTCTGGACTCAACATAGAGTTCAACAATTTCAGATCATAACCTCGGCCCCTATCTTATATATATTTTTTATCCACACATTTTGCTTGTGTCTTTTCTTCTCTCCCACATGGCAGCTGTCTTTCATTCTGCCAGCACAATTTACACTTCATCTAGAGCCATCCTTTGTTTCTTAACCTGTCCCATTACCATCTCCTTTTGCCTTGAATATCTCTTAATGTCTCTTAACCTCTCCTGCCTTCTATCCTATCACAGACCTTCCCTTTTGTTCTTTCATCCCCTCCCCCCTTTCCCAGCCCCTACACTTGCTTAAAAATCTGTTCCATTTCCTGCTTTTTTTCCAGTTCTGACGAAAGGTCATCGACCTGAAACGTTAACTCTGTTTCTCTCTTCACAGATGCTGCCTGACCTGCTGAGTATCTCCAGCATTTTCTGTTTTTATTCTAGCACAAACACAATCTGTTTACTGGTTTATCAGTAACTTTAATGATTTTTTTTTTAGCACTGAGTAATTCAATAGGACAATTTGACAAATTCTGTTGTCTTCCAAATAGTTTGACAAATTCCACAATCTTGATGACTAAATTGTGAAAATGCCATTTTTTGCCATTAAGATAAGAAAAGCAATCGACTACAAATTCATTGTCAAACAACGACTTAATGTAAAAGGGGCCTTTTGAGGCTGAAATTGCTTAGACATGTAATTTTCAATCTGACACGCTATTTACACTGCCACCATTCTACTGTCAGCAGTAGCTCAGTGGGTAGCACTCTCGCCACTGAGTCAGAAGGTAGTGGGTTCAACAAGGTAGCACAAAATTTAGGCTGACACTCCAGTGCAGTACCGAGGGAGTGCTGCACTGTCGCAGGTGCTGTCTTTTGGATGACACGTTAAATCGAGGTCCCGTCTGACCTCTCAGGTGGATGTAAAAGATCCCATGGCACTATTTTGAAGAAGAGCAGGGGAGTTCTCCCTGGTGTCCTGGCCAATATTTATCCCTCAATCACTGTCACTAAGAAAGAACCGGATTATCTGGTCACTATCACATTGCTGTGTGTAAATTGGCTGCCGCGGTTCCTACATTACAACAGTGACTACATTTCAAAAGTACTTCATTGGCTGTAAAGCGCTTTGGGAGGTCATGAAAGGCGCTATATAAATGCAGGTCTTTTTACTGCCATGAAGCTAGTGTAGTGTAAACCTTCTGGTGTAATGCCACCTGTGTGGCAGGGCTATTAAAATTCATGGCTGCTGATGCTGTAAACAGTACTTGCTTCCCGGGTATCCAAGACACTGGTGTTATTTGCATAAGTGGCAGATGAAATTTCATGCAGAGAAGTGTGAAGTGATGTATTTTTGAAGAAAGAATAACGAGAGGCAATATAAACCAAATGGTACAATTTTAAAGGTGGTGCAGGAACAGAGAGAGACCTGGGGGTGTATGTACACAAATCTTTGATGGTGGCAGGACAGGTTGAGAAGGCTGTTTTAGAAAAAAAGCATAGAGGATCCTTGGCTTTATAAATAGAGGCATAGAGTACAAAAGGCAAGGAAGTTATACTGAACCTTTATAAATCACTGGTTAGGCCTCAGCTGGAGTATCATATCCAATTTTGGGGCACCGCACTTTAGGAAGGATTTCAAGGCCTTGGAGAGGGTGCAGAAGAGATTTACTAGAATGGTACCAAGGATGAGCGACTTCAGTTATGTGGAGAGATTGGAGAGGCTGGGCTTGTTCTCCTTGCAGTAGAGCAGATTTAATAGAGATTTTCAAAATTATGAGGGCTGTTGATACAGTACATAGGGAGAAATTATTTCCACTGGCAGGAGGGCTGGTAACCAGAGGTCACAGATTTAAGGTAATTGGCAAAAGAACCAGAGGGAAGATGAGAAAAACATTTTTTATGCAGCGAGTTATGATCTGGAATATACTGCCTGAAATGATGATGGAAGCAGATTCAATAGTAACATTCAAAAAGGAATTGGATATATACTTGAAGGCTAAAAAATTGCAGGGCTATGGGGAAAGAGCAGGGGAGTGGGACTAATTGAATAGCTCTTTCAAAGACCCGGCACAGGCACGATGGGCCGAATGGCCGCCTCCTGTGCTGTATGATGCTATGATAAGTTAGTGTACGGATCAAGACTTTATACATGCATGCTACCCATGCCATAAAATTCAGATTCAACCACCTCATCTAAACTTAGGGCACAAGTTTGACTAACCATGTTATGCCACTTTGGGTATCTTAGTATCAGGTGTACAGTTCAGACACTATGGCCGGGATCTTACCTGAGGAGGCGCGTTGGGGGCGGGACTGCTGGTTTCCGGGTTCTAGTCCCACCCCCAGCGACGTCTGACGACCTGATGCTATTTTCCCTTGATTGGCCTTGTTAAGCCTGCTCTGCGGGCTTGCCAACCAATTAAGGGAAAGCCGGTGTCAGATGACGTCAGTGCATGACGCTTCATCTGCCAGTTTTGTTAAAGTGACAGGCACCATAATTTTTTGACAGATGAATTGTCAGTGTTTGACAGCATTGAGGTGCTGTCAAACACTGACAATCACTGTCAAAAGGTGAGCCCTTGCACCCAGGCTCACCAATGACTCTCTCCTTCGGAGAAAACAGATGGCAGCTGCATGTGAGATTGCAGACGCCATCTGTCAATTCTCCCGATCAGATGAGGCTTCACAGAAACATCAAATCTTGTCATCTGCAGATACATATAAACAGAATAAAAATATTTCTCACTACATTCTCTCACCTGTCATACTTACCTGTGCACCATTGCACCCATCACACTGCCTCTACAGCTGTCATTTACACATTTACACTGCAGCAGACTCGCAGTTCGCCTCGCTGATCCTGGCGGGGTTCCCCAATGTCGGGAAGCCCACATCAGCAGCGTAAAATGGTGAAAAGCCTCCTAACTGCCTTTTAACTACCTGTTAACAGGCAGTTAATTGGCTCTAATCCCCTTCCCGCCGCTAGGAGACGGGTCCCTGCGTGAGTCGGGGACCCGCCTCCCGGGAAGATGGTTCAGAGTGGGGTTGGGACCCGCTCCCAAATTTTCCCAGCAGTCCCGCCTCCTCAGGGCTGGTAAAATCCAGCCCTATGGAACTTTGAAGCATGGATTATGGCACTAGAAGTATTTCTGACTTAATGCAAATATAAGTAGAAAATTACGTAAAGATGCCATCAACCCTGGAAAGCAAGGTATTCTGCTGGAATTTTAACCTGAATCCTTTAATTAATGCTTTCTCTGCTATCTGCACAAAAACAATGTTACAATGAAAGAGATGTATGAAGGGATATTTGTTAATGAAAAAAACTATAACTTGTGTTTGATATGTCTGAAGTAGTGAGAGGATACTACAGGAAACTCTTTATTAACCGGCACCGACAGGACCGGCGTGGTGCCGGTTAATCAAAAAGTCCGGATAATGGAGAGTTATATCTCCCAACGTACGAGAGCCCCGTACACATTGACATGCGCCTGCATTCGGAGCTCCGTCTCCCCGGGAACCGCCAGCTGACCATCTGTCGTGTCCGCTGCCTACCCGGGCTGCACATTCCCCTCCCAATCTACACGCTCCGATACAAGGCAAACGCCTCGGGGTTTTTTTTAAAGATAATTTTAAACGAGAGATGAAGGAAAACCCCGGTTACCTACTCAAGAATTTTGCCGGTTAAGAGAGATTTCCGGATATTTGGGTGCCGGTTAATAAAGAGTTTCCTGTATTTGGAGAATTTTTAACAATTATTTCAAAGGTGTGCCTACATTTACATACTGGGTAAAGTTGTATACTTTGCGCAGTGTATGAAGAAGTATTAATTGGAACATGACTGTGGATACTTTGGAGACGTAGCACATATAGGGGATCAAGGATAAGGCCGTGGCTGGGGGCATGGTGAGAGTGTGCAGGATCCTTCTTTCACTCTCTGGCAGCCTGCTTCTCCTTAGGTAGGTGAGGGATGAAGAGGTGAACTTTGAGGTGTTCTAAAGGAGTAGTCGCAAAAAGGTTCACGTGAGCCTTCTAGTAGCTGGAAATTCCTTAAGTTAAAAATCAAATTGAAGCATAATTTTCCCTGTTTTTAAATTTTTTTTTTAATTCTTCAACGATTATTGTCGCAAAAAGTCTAAGAAGACTGATGCTGGAAGGGCAGCATACTGCTGCATTTAAATGTTATTGTCTGCCCATGGTTAGCTCAAGGTTGAAGTCCAGGGCTGGTAGACTTGGTTACATGTGTCATCATGTGTCACTGTCAAGCACCACAGAATGGGATCCCTGTGACAGTCGTATTCATTGCAACGCAGGAGACAGCTGCAAATAATTTTTTGTTGAAAACTGTAAGTTAAGTTTAAATTTCATTTATTTTTATTTAGGGAAACTTATAAATAGCATTGTAGCATTTACTATAGCAGTCTGTTAAAACTTCTCTTATTTTCCATTCCTTCCATCCAAGCAGTCAAACACAGCTGCTCAGATCACATTGAAACAGTAAAAATCCTTAAATGTTCCAGATGGAAGGGGTTAAAGGTTATTCAAGCATGCTCTTGGGAAAGGGTGGGTCCATTTGTGAGTGCTTGACTGTTAAAATGTATTGTTCACTGGATTAAAAAAAAGCTGTTTAGGGAGAGAAAGGGGTCATTCACAAGAATTCTTGTAAAAATGTAGATAACATTGAGGGCTTCCTAAGGTGTAACATCAACCCACCAAGGCTTGCCATACGGTCTTGGTTATATCTCAAGGAACAGAGCCATCTGTGGTATTTTTAAAAAACTGTAATTAATTTTGGAAGGGGAAGAGTTATAACCAAAATTTGACTTCTCCTTATTCTTGCAGCACTGAGCACAGTATTAAATATTTCTCTGCAGCAACCATTGCCCTTCAGTACCTCAGTCCTGTGGCCATTCTCTGTGAGTGTGCCAAGAGAGTGTGTGTTGGCATCTTATTTGACTGCTGGGTGGCATCACAGCTAAGCCTGATTCTGCCTTCACACAGCGTACACAACAGGAAAGTTTCCAGCAGGGTCACCGGATACCGATCAAGGAGCAGGAACCCCTCTGATATCTTGTCCCCAGATCCTTAGCCAATGACTGCAGTGACCAATTGTAGTGCCTGCATCATCTCTCCAGCTTGCATCAGCTAATTGCCCGCAGAACAGAGACCTTCCTCGTTTATATATCTTAGTACCACACCAGGCAGATCGTTTACCCATTGAGCTGCCAGGAAGCCCCAAAAGGTAGTTCTTTAAAGTAAGACCAACCTTTAGTAACCAGCTGTGACGCATTCATATTTTAATGGCTGAAAAATAGCTTATTATTTCATTCCAGTCGTTAAAAATTTCATAGGAAATCAGAGACCAATGTGCCGTTCCCTGTATGTGCAATTAAGTACACACACGCAGAGTCCTGGCTTCTCTACTTTCACTGCCATGCGAGTGGTGAGTGAAAATGCGGCTCCCCGCTTGTACCAGAGTGAGAATAGAGGTGATACTGTACCTTGTGCTATTTTATGAAACGCAGCAGTCAGTGCAGTGAAGCAGCATGCACATGATAATCCCCAACTAAAGTCATCATTTGGCTAGGCCGCAACTGAAACTACGAAACTTAAGAAGCTTGATATTTAATAGGGGGGAAGACACGTCAAATATTATGATTTGATAGCATCGGCCCACTACTGATTAGAACAGTGGGCTGAGTAACAAACGTCTTTGATATCGGAACGTGCTGAACATGTCTTTTTAGCTGGAGATGTGTAAATCATAACATTTTGCACATCTGTGGCTTTCTGCTCAGTAAATCCGAACAGCCGTGTGTTTCTGAATATTACTTGCTGCCAAGGTGACAGATGAGCTTTCCACTTGGAGATTAGACCTGCACATGTGCTAACCCAGACATTGGTGCAAGTGGCAACAGTGAGGAATGTATGGTTAAACAAGGCCACCAGGAGACATTATTTGAACGGATGTGAAAAAAAGAAGGCTGTGTGAGACCAGATAGGTAAGGAATCCCTCAATTTGGTGCCTCTCCAGCAGGTCTGCATACATTGTACAAAGCCTGTAATCCAAGCGTTATTTCATAGCACTGAGGATCATATGCGAGGAGGGGATTATTGCATAACTGTTAGGACAGATTTCCGCAGGCAAATGTTAATCTATGAGAAACTAGAAAGCCATCTGCAGTTTTTAAATCAAAATACTGTACAAGCAGAGGGAATGAAAATGTTTTTTCCACTTTGTAATGCAAAACCGGAACAGTTTGCCTTTAGACACTCCTTCCTCCTGGGTCAGCTGGTTAGTTATGCAAGATGGATAACTTGCATTATTTATCAACGGAAATTTTTTTTTAACTGCAGTATTGTGTTACTCAGTTATACACAACCAATGGATCAACCTTTTGCAACGAACAAGGTTTATAGCTCACCTAACTAAGAGTGTGTCTTCAATAGTTTGCACATTTTCAGAAATTTTTACTGTATTTTAAAGCGTCTTCGTTCCCCGCTCCCACATTTCCCGATCTTTCTTCCTTTTCTCCTCTCCTGAAGGTGGCGATTCATGTTACAACACAATTCTACTGGCACAGACAGTTCTCTCCGGTACCTCCTCAAATGAATGCTGCTTGTGTGTGGGCCCAGACAATGAGTGTCAAATAGCCGAGCATTACTAACTGTGCGGGCTCAAAAATGAAGAATAGCCACGCGGGACAAGTACCAGAGAGCTGCTAGAGCCTTTAAGACTGCTCACTATGAGTCATTGGTTTTGGGAGAAAAGCAGGTTGAGGTGATTATCAACTTGAAATCTTCACTGTGTCTATTTGCTCATTTGTGCATTGGACCCGTTGGCTCAACACTAGCCCACTGCGAAGGTCATAAGGAGAACCGCTGGGGCCTAACAAGCAGAGGAACTGAAATCCACAGGATTGCTGCCAGCATATTGAGAACTTGAGGGAAAAACAGTACCGAGAACTTTAGATTGGTAATAATAGCAATAACATCTTTTTATTTGGGCATTAGAGTACTTACTATTCCTCAGGTACTCATTACCAAATACTTAACAACTTGTAATGACCATAATACCCTCCAGATTTATGTTAGTATGGCATTACCTGTTTATTGACTATTAATTGTATAGGTGTCTAGAATGAAGAATATGTCTGTTTTCATATTGTCACAATCTTCTTTTGGAGAATACGGGAAGGATTTGCAGGCTGATTAGCAATCTGACATGGCGAGATGTGAACACTCCTTCCATGGCCGTAATCAACTATATACCAGTCGATAGGTTGGTTAGTCCTATACGGTGGGAGGGTTTTATGGGCTCCCACAACCCATAACATGAGGTGTGGGGCAACACCACCAGATACGCGTAGCCCCCCCCGGATGTCAACCCAGAGCTCCGCGGAACTCTGGGCTCCACTCACCAGGACTGTCTGGAGCAGGGTTTGAACCCTGTACCTTCTGACTCCGAGGCGAGACTGCTACCACTAAGCCAAAGACTCACTCCTGTGCTGCAAGTAAGAGACAAAGAAAAGTGAAAGGTACCCTCACTGAGGTACATTCTCTGAGAAAATATGTATTATTTATTAATAAAAGATTAAGCAAGTGTACAAAATTCTCGCACTGTAACTTCCTTTTACAAGATTCCTGGTATGGCTCCCAAAAGGCATATTCTGGAAAGAAAGTACTGAGTATACAGCAATTGCCCGTTAAGAACAGAGCTAGTAGCTCACCTAACTAGATTGTTAAAAAGCCAGTGTTTCTGAGGTTTGCAGAAACATGATTCAAATTGCTAACAAATGTTTGCTTGCCCCCTTTTAAAGATCGCCCCATATTTATTACTAGTCTGGTTCAGTTGAAGCCCATTTACTTTTCCAGTAAGCTCTGGTTTTTATCAGTTTAAGAGGAGAGTATGTGTACATGTGTGGGACAGACAGGCGATTTAGAGCGTAATGTAATGGTACAGTTAAAAAGTTAATTCTCTTACCTTGGAAGCATGGAGAACAAAGAAAGCCATTGCCTTTTTTTCTCCACTCCCCACCGTCTCCTTAAACGGCTCTCCCCTCTATCCTCACAGCAAGTGCAAAGAGCTCATGGATTTCCTTGTCATTAAGATTGAGACCATCGCTCACCTGTCTCTGGTCCTTTCCCTTGCCCACCAAGCCAAATCGCAGCCCAGGCTGCCCACTGCCCTAACCCTGAACCTACGTGTTTCTATAGCTTCTCTACTATCTCCCCACATGCTCTCTTCGAGCTCATCTTCTCCGTGAGACCCAACTTCCCTTCTTGGCCCCCATGTTAGAGGACATTGTAAATGGTATCCTCTCTTCAGGTACCGCCCCCCTCTCTTTTAAAACTGCCATCATCACCCCTTCCTCAAAAAACCCACCCGACCTCTTTGTTCTTGCAAACTGCCACTTCATTGCCACCGCCCCTTCCTCCCCAAAGTCATTCAATGTGTTGTCGCCTCCCAAGTCCATATTTTCTGCAAGTCCATGTTTAAACCTCTCCAATCAGGTTTGCGCCATGACACAAACAAATTGTAGCCCACTACAGAGAGGAGATTGTCACTAGAATTAATGGAGAATCGTTCAGGTAAAATTTCGAGTACGCTGGAAACCTGCCGCTAACAGTGGCGGCCAAGGATAACGGCCACCGGCCGAGAGAGCGCAGGCAGCGCTGATATTTTGGTGCTGCTTGCTCATTAACATCAGCAGTGTTGATTTTGTGGTGCAAGCACTCTTTCCAGCGCTAAGCTCAGCAGGAGGCCGAAGGTCGCCCCTGTCTCCCGCTTGCAGTGAAGGGGAACGGGGAAGAAAGGAGCGAACCTGTAGGCCATGCACGGAACAGTTGCCGTACTTGTTACAAAAATATTAGCTGCCACCCGATGTTTGTAGATTTTTTAATAGTTCATGAAATGATTGCGTCCGCGTTCCCTGTAACACTAATCTTTCCCCAATGGTTACTCTTGAAAGTGTTTAAATGTGTAGTCATCGTGTCAGCTTTTACTGGGTCTTGCATACTCGACACAAAATAATTATTTGTAAAATAATTGGTTATGGAATTTTGAATAAATTATTATAATCCCTTAAAATCTTAAGCAGTTGAGTTCAGATTTGTTAGGGGTGACGTTCCAGTGACGCTATCATAAAGATAGAAGAGCTCTTATGAGAGATCACCTTCAAACGTTGCAATGGAGTTCACTCATTGATTTACCGACCCACAAACTCTGTCGGCCTCCGGGAAAGCCGCCAGAAAATACAATCCCCACCACCACCCGCCCCGCCCACACCGGTGGGCAAAAAATGAAAATATAACGGAAGAACCTTGGCAAAGGAGGCGTTTGAAGTTCCGGCATCCATCTGAGATGTATTCCACTTGTCCGCCTCCATCCTTGTATACAATCTGCCAAGTCCTGCCAGACTCCTCATGGCCATTAACGCTGCTGAAACACTTTTAGCGCCAGCGCGCACTGGCGTGCTTTAGAGTGGGCGGCAATGGGAGCGGCGAAATCCAGAATGGATGAGCGGGTGTCAACTCGGCGTTTCACGCCAATTGATGTCACGCTCCGACTCATTAAAATACTTTCGGCGATCGCAGGCAACAGTATTGCTGCCGACCTGCTGAAAATGGCGTCCACCGTGGGACCCGTCAGCAGCTGGCGGTAATGGGTGGTGCTAAACCCCCGAATTTCTGGGCCGTTGTGTTTAAATAGTTAAGTTAAAATTTAACATGCTGTGACCACATAGGCATTGACAGATTTTTTAACTTCTGTGTTTAAAAATGGCCAAGGTTTAAGCTGTTTGACCAATGGATATTTTGTGTTAGAGGCAGGTACAGTAATGAGGTTTATGGGTTAAAGATACTGTGCTGAAGTGTAATGTATAGCCTCTGTCTATATATCATATATTGCCTCTGTGAGGTTTCTTCACTGGAAGCTGCAATTGGAGAATGTCCCTCTCACATTTAGTGAGAGGAGCCAGTGATTCAGTAGAACATTTAATTTACAGACCATCCAATGCTTCTGTCATTTTTCTCAAATCACTTATTTGAAGTCTTAAAATCCTGGAGCTGCAGTTATTGGAGGAAAGCACTGGCTACAGATTTGGACTCTTTACTGGACAAACGTGTGGACCACATTTGTACTTGTGACTTTATCACCAGCAGAACAGAGTTGCCATGTTTGTAATGTTGAATGAATCTGTCATAGGCAACCATTGCTATATAGAACCACTCAGAAACAATTACTACTGTCGTGTTGACATTAAGGCCTTGAAATTATGCTGTGCGTATGTTGGCGTAGGAATGCTTAACACATTCCTACAAAATTTTTTGACCCATTTATTTGAAAGGCAATAAGCGTTTATGCTCTTATTATTCACATAGTGTCATTTCAAGTCCTAGATTGATGAGGAATATATATAGGAATGTTTGCATGTGCTGCATTTGCCATGAATGTGCTGACTTATTTTTTTCTAGGTGGGTGGGGAAATATGTGGAACAGATTCCCAACGTGTGCAAGTACACTTCCCGCTCCTGTACGCACATTGCCAGATATCCTTAACTCATCTGCATATTGCTTCCTGTGAGCATTCATTTATATAGGTCAGATGTCATTTGAGGCTGCTGAGATCCTTCCAGTCCCTGCTGATTTCTTTTGGCCCGGGAGGTTCCCACATTCTCGCCCTGACATCTATCCCTTGAATGTTTTTGTATATTTTCCAGTGACATCCTCTGCCAGGTTTTTAAAAAACTATTTTCCAAGGGGACTCCTGCTATTTGGTGTATGCCGCGTGCACGGTGTATAAAGCTTGCACTAATTAGATTTTAGTGATATATATATATATAATGGATTGTGGGCTACATTTGAAAGAAAGCGTAAGTGCGAAACCTTGCTTGGGGCTGTCTAACAATCCATTCACATTTGTGCCAGTAATTATTTTTATTTACTGGGCAGCACGTTTCAATTACTTGTTATATCGCAAGAAACAGATACCGACCTTGAGGTTCAAGCGGAGTAGAATGATTTAGCCAGCACTCCACCAGTGCACTTTATGAAATGGATAGACTGTCTGAAGAATTCCATGTAACAATATTTCTAGATACTAATTGAAGAGAAGTGGCATAGAGTTATAGCAACTATATATAGTGCTAGTAATAAAAAGAGGGTTTTGTTGCAAAAAAGACAGCTTGATTAACTGATGGCATATGGTTGATGCTTGATGATTTAATTGTGGGTGTTCTGTATCTGTTGTGCATATATTATTTTTTTTCATCCTCCCTAATGCACTGACACTTTCTTGCTGGGGTCCGTCCGCTTCCATTGATGCCAGCAGCCCTTCATTACCTCACATAAGTGGGCATTCTTCATACGCAAGCCTGGACAATGAACGTCAGTGGGCTATTCAACCGTGAAGGGTGATAACAGCAGAGCCGATCCTGTCCTGACCTGACGTTCACGCATGTACACTTTCTGGCAGTGGTCACTGGATAGCAGGCAAAAGAGGAAACCCTGAGTGTTTTATTCTCTCCCTCCCTAGCTAACTGTAGCAGTCCTGCTATTGCCCCAACAACAACTTGCATTTATATAGTGCCTTCAATGTAGAAAATGTCTCAGTGTGCTTTCTGGGTTGCAAGAGATAAAGAAAGAAAAACGTAGAATTAAATAAGGGAACGAATGCTGAGCCGTGAGAGGAAGAGAATAGGAGAGGTGACCAAAAGCTCAGTCAAAAAGATGGATTTTGAGAAGGTTTTTAAAGGTGGTGAGAAGAGAGCTGGAATGGTTTAGTAAGAGAGTTCCAGGGACTAGGGCTGAAGGCTCTGCCGCCAACGGCTGGGGCAAAGGGAAGGGGGGATGCACATTGGGCCAGCGTCAAAGGACTGAGGATACTGGAGAGGGCATGAGGCTGGAGGTGGTTGCAGAGATAGGGTGAGGTAGGACCATGCAGAGTTTGAAGATGAGGATGAGGATTTTAAGTTTAATGCACTGGGGATTGGGAGCCAGTGTAGTCAGCATGGTAGACAAACGGGACTTAGTGCGGAACATAAAATTTGCGACTGCATGTTGGACTATTTGGAGTTGTGGAGGATGAAGGGCCAACTAAACTCCGCATGGCCTTAGGATTGGATCTGGGACCTTCCTGGTCCATAAGGCTTAGATCCGTTTGTGTTTACACTGCCATATTTAGGTTAAAATCTAAAGTTAAACAATATTAAATCATTGAAGAAAACAACTCTTGCCCGCATGATAACACCCGAAAGAAAGGTTGTTGGCGCCCATGATGCCAAACTCTTAACAAAAGTCGGCATCTTTGGAGAGAAAGGGAGGAAATTAGAATATAAATGGCAGTGTAGCACGGTGACTTTGACGTTTCATTTCTATTGTTGCCCCAATGCAGTTGGAACAGTCAGAAAATATTACATTGCTGGGGGAGGGGGTGTAGTGAGCAATATTGAGAACTCAAGTAGACTTGAGTTACTATCCCCGAATTACTGACTGTATTCCTTCAAAAGCACCCATGTGCAAAATGTTAACAGAGTCAAAAATGAAATATTTTTCAGTTTTGCTGAATAGCATTCACAACAAAAAAAATAATCCGTCCCTAGGTCTCTTAACTGGCACAGCCGAGTATTGCTTTCAGAACTGCAGCTCCCCCCTGATGAATAGCTCATGTGCAAAACTGCTCAAGGCATTTTGTGTGCATTTTCTCAAGAAGAAGTGGCTGTTTGACGGTGCAGTTCTTCTCAGCCATGATCAAAGCAGCAGAAATTGGAAATGTATTAACGCTTCTTTGAGCAACATTTAAAATTAAATTATTAAATCGAGCTGTCACTCTTTTAGAGGTTTTACGGTTTTTCAAAGATTGCAAACTGCCTCAGCACTGCGCTTAAGCCTGATGTGTGCAGTTCATTACACTCAGGCTCTTCCCTGATCAGAGTTTACATTGTTCCTTTGTAACTGTCAACATCTGCCAAAATCCACCTATTTATTTATTTCTGTCAGATCCTACACTACATCATTATTAATGGGACCATGCATGGTAGTGAGGTGAAATGTCTAGATTTAGATGTGCCAGTCTCTGAGAATTCTTCCTGTTTAATATCAGCCAAGAAATTACTGTTTGCAACATTAACATATGAATGTTTAACGGGTCTTTATGATATATTTAACAGGGGAGCTAACACATTTAAAATAAACAAGTTAATGACTATTTGAATAGCATTCATGGGAATGACATACAAATAAATGCATTAAGGCTTTGTATGTGAATGCAAAGAGTAATTTCTGTTACTGTTTTTGGTGATTGTTTACTCAAGTATTCTATAGAAAGACTTACATGAGTAATGAAAAATTGAAAACTAGTATTTACAGATGTAGAAATCAAGTACCCTGATTGAACATGTAACTATATTGATTTTGCAGTTTTATTTATCAATTTGTCAGGTACATGTATGAGTAACAAAAGTCTATAAGTGTTCTACCTTCTATATACATTTCTGTTTGAGGGAGAAAAGTACATTGTCAGCACACTCAAACCTATCTTCCTGTAAACAAAAGCCTGCTTGTTCTCACTCTCTTGGAAAAAAAATAATTCCTTCCATTTGCAAATCATTTGTTCGGTAATAGTCTGAAAAGAGATTGCTGCCTGGTTCGCACAGTGAGGGGGACTGGTCTCACAAACTCTCAGTGAATACACAGGGAATACTTTTACTTTTCCAAAAGATCTCTCTGTAAAAGGACCATAATTTTGTTTGAAATAAACGCACATTGTATCTGACATTTCATGTCAACACAAGCATTGTGGTGGAGGGAGAAAAACATGATTTTGTTCTTTCTCCATGATTTTATTCTTTCTCCCTTCCGCTATCCCCCCCCCCCCCCCCCCACCCACCCCTCCGAACAAAAAGAAGAAAACAAGAAATTGACATAACAGGGCAAGAAAACGTTGTACTCAATGTAAGATGCACAGTGTAGTCAACCTGTGATTTGAAGGACGTTAAAGGGGACAATAAATGGAAATCGATGCTGAGGGCTGTAGTTTCCCAGCAAAGCCCATTGAGTTGGTTAGGAGCTGGGATAAGGCCTTTTGCCTAAAATTGAAAAAGCAACACAAGAAAAATGAGAATAAGAGGTTTTGAGGTGGTGGGGGGGAATTGGCCCCTGACGTGCCTGTTTTCTGGGCACAAAATGGACATTGGGTGGACCCCCCCCCCCGACCCCGCCCCACTCCCAGAAGTGTGCACCCGCCTAAAAACAGGCTTTAGGCTCTTTGAATATGCTAATTTGGAGCGAGTTTCGGGACTCCATCTTCGGGTGTGAATTTTTAACGCATCGCTGATTTTGCGCCAGCGCCCAGCGATAATCCAATACCCCTTTGCATTCCCAGGGAAGACAAGATCTGTGGCTGTGCACACAATGTATGTATTTAGAGTAGAAACCATGAATGAAAAGCTAAATGTTTTTTCCCCACTCCTGCAAAAACCTTAGTAAACATATTAAAAAGTCTTGTTCTGTGATTGTGAAAAATGTGTGACCACTGTCCACCAAATCACACATAGAATCTGAATCTAGTGTGCTCCCCACTGAAAATTTTCACGGCTGATTCAGTTCATTGAGCTGTCCTCGCAGCTGAAAGTGAGATCTACTCTGTCCTTAAATTCCAGCTTCAGCAGGGTTTTTGATGGGTGTGTTAGAGGGAATGATGAATGTCCTGAACTGCCAGTACCTAACACGCAACAGAAGATGTTTTTGTTGTACTATCACTGCTGTTGTTGTGCAGTTCTCTTACATCCTTCATTTTGCCTATCAGTTGAGGGAAACCTAATCTCATCCTCAGTCGACCATGTTACACACGACAGTTATATCATGCATTTCCCCATACCTCTGCAGTGCTTTTCCTGAACATTTACTTGTAAACATAAACAAGTGATAATATCCCAATAAAAGTATGCAACAACAGTAAAACTATTGACATCTAAGGTGAGTCCACGCAGCAAAATATACAACAAAGGAAATACCGGGGAGGTTTTATATCAAACATTTTAGTGAATAGAAAAACCTGCTTTTATTTCTTTTCATGATTTTTTTTTGCTTTTTCCTCTCTTTGGCATTGAAATTACACAGTTTGAATGTTAGATATGATTGCTTAACATGTTGCACGAGGCTCCTTTGGCTATGTTCAGAGCTGATGACCCATTTTAGTTAATGCTTATGTTAAAATGGAGGAGAGGGAAATTTCATATGAACATGTGAAGCGTTTGCACACACATATTTTCCCTGCATGGTTTCATGGCCTTTGTTTCTTTGCCTGTTTAGGTCTCTCCCAATGTTTCTTTTTCTGTTTATCTGACTGTCCCTTTTCGCTCTCACATTTGTCTTGTATTTGGTGTTCTTTGCCGCATTCTTTTTTCTCTCTGCTTCTCTTTTTTCCCCTACTTTCACTTGCTCTGCCTTCTGTGGCTCCCTAGCTCAACTCTGATATCTGTTAGACATAGAATAAGAAAATGTAAGATCATGCAACTTGGTTTTAATACAGTAACAGCCACAATTTTCCTAGATATTTGTTTATGCTTACGGATGCTTATTCAAACTAATAAAGATTTAACTTGAGACTTCAAATAACCGTCCTGTGGACGTTTTGTATAGACGTTGTCGCTATTAAGCTGAGGTTTCTGAAATTTTTCCAGCATCAGCTATATAATATAGTTAATACTGGAAAATTTCAGATGTAGCCACTAACTCAGCATTAGTTGATCTTTTCTTATCGCGCACACTGCCTTCTCACTGTTGAGTTTTCCATTGTTGCTTTTAGGCCGAAGTTTTATATTCCTCCTTAACTTGGGAGAGTGTGACAGTCTGACCCACTACATTTTCCTTGGCAACCATTAGTGCTGTATTAGGACTTATTTACAGGAAGTGCTGTGCTTCCACAGGATGGCGTTCGCCTTGCTAGATTTTCAACTCCCTCCTAAAGAAGGAGTGCCTGCTCAATTGGAGCCGCAGTGATAGCTGAGGGCCTAGGATTTAAGGTTGTAGTCAGGATCTGGTTGTCTATATAAAGACTTGGGACGAACAGTGGTAGTTTAAAGACTAACCTCTGGGCCAAGAGGCATTAAAGATATAGTCTAAACATTTATTGATGTCTCGACTATTTTAAGAGTCTCTTTTATCTGGACCAATAAAGTACGACAAGTTCCCCTCCCCCCCCCCCCCCCAACCCTCCCCACACCAGAATGAGGGCACTAATAATAAAGAAGGACAGTCAATCCAAATTAAAGTATTTCATATCAGTTTGAGTATGTTTACCAATCTTCCCTTAAAAATGATAGTTTGACACTGTATCAATTAGGCAGATGGGTCCAGTGCACCGAATATGGAGTTTGACAGCAGATTGAACTGCTCAATGCTGCTATATATATTTTAAACAGTACTAAACTATTCCTTTTTCATTTAGTAATGAACTGCAAAAATCCCTTCAACAGGCTCAAAAATATTGATACTACAGTCCTTGAGTGTTCGGGAACCTGTGTCAGTGGGACAGTTTTGATGCTCAGACACTCCACTGCCATCTGCACCAGTCTGGCATTTGTCAACTTTCAGCGAGTAGCAAATGGCCCAAATTGAACTTTCAACTTGTGACAAAATGCTATTTCAAATTTAATATAGAGGTCCACCCGAAGAAATACAGCATTTACTATTTTTTAACGTAATTTGTAATTGAAACTAAAATGGTATAGCAAAATATCCATTGTGTGGTGTTTAAAAGCTAATGTTGTGTTTGAGACTAAAGTGAACTTGGCTGTTCCTCAGCTGACTTTCATTTGTCATGAATGCAATGTAATCTATTCCAAAAATGACCTCGTTGTTTGATGAGAGGCTGCATATTGCAATTAGCAGGGAGTAATCCATAGCTTTGGAAGCAAGGCCTTTACCTCAGGATGAGGATTTTTTAATTATCTTTCAGCGAACAGCAATGCGCCATCTGGCACATGCGCAAGCAAGGAAGATTAGAGTTAACACTGGGGATTGAATTTTCTGTGACAACATTTCAGGTCAAAAACATTTAGATAAGAGCATAGAACTGTCAAGTCCCATAGTTGTTGGATGAGTAGATAGCTCAAAAAAAACCATCAGTTACTCAGCAAGAATAGCAGATGGTTTTTGAATATTTGACCCAGACAGCTTTTGCTTTGATGCAGGTTAGTAGTAGGTAGTAGTGGCCTGAGGAAGAAAGGACTGGTGGTCTCGGCGAAAGATGAAAAATGGGGGAGGGACTCAAGAATAGAACCAGACGGGATGAAAATGAATTTCAATATTCCTCTACAATAACAACAACTTTCATTTATATAGCGCCTTTAACGTAGTAAAACGTCCCAAGGCGCTTCACAGGAGCGTTATCAAACAAAATTTGACACCGAGCCACATGAGATATTAAGGTCGATGATCAAAATCAAAGAGGTAGGCTTTAAGGAGCGTCTTAAAGGAGGAAAGAGAGACGGAGAGGTTTCGGGAGGGAATTTCAGAACTTAGGGTCCCAGCAGCTGAAGGCACGGCCGACAATGGTGGAGCGATTAAAATCGGGGATGCGCAAGAGGCCAGAATTGGACTAATGATAGATTTTTAACAATAATTAATAGCTGCGATTTTTCTATATTTTAAAAAAAGACAGCATTGCTCTGACGAATAAATCGGTTGAAATATTCCTTGAAACATAATTTTCTGAGGCTGGCCTATTGCATCATGTTGGTATAAGAACATAACATAAGAAATAGGAGCAGGATTAGGCCACTTGGCCCCTCGAGCCTGCTCCGCCATTCAATAAGATCATGGCTGATCTTGGGCTCAAAGCCACTTCCCAGCCCGCTCCCCATAACCCTTCACTCCCTTATCTTGCAAAAATCTGTCTATCTCCACCTTAAATGTATTTAATGACCCAGCCTCCACGGCTCTCTGGGGCAGAGAATTCCACAGATTTACGACCCTCTGAGAGAAGAAATACCTCCTCATCTCAGTTCTAAAAGGGCGACCCTTTATTCTGAAACTATGCCCCTGAGTTCTAGATTCCCCACGAGGGGAAACATCCTCTCTGCATCTACCTTGTCGAGCCCCCTCAGTATCTTAGATGTTTCAATAAGATCACACCTCATTCTACTAAATTCCAATGAGTATAGGCCCAACCTGCTCAACCTTTCTTCATAAGTCAACCCCCTCATCTCAGGAATTAACCGAGTGAATCGTCTCTGAACTGCCTCCAATGCAAGTATATCCTTCCTTAAATAAGGAGACCAAAACTGCATGCAGTACTCAAGGTGTGGTCTCACCAATACCCTGTACAGTTGTAGCAGGACTTCCCTGCTTTTATACTCCAACCCCCTTGCAATAAAGGCCAACATTCTATTTGCCTTTTTGATTACTTGCTGCACCAACATGCTAACTTCTTGTGTTTCATGCACAAGGACCCCCAGGTCCCTCTGAACTGTAGCATTTTGTAATCTCTCTCCATTTAAATAATAATTTGCTTTTTTATTTTTCCTGCCAAAGTGGATAACCTCGCACTTTCCCACTTTTACTCCATCTGCCAAATGTTTGCCCACTCACTTAGCCTGTCTATATCCCTTTGCAGAGTCTTTGAGTCCTCTGCACAACTTGCTTTCCCACCCATCTTTGTATCAGCCGCAAACCTAGCTACATTACACTTGGTCCCTTCATCCAAGTCATTAATATGGATTGTAAATAGTTGAGGCCCCAGCACCGATCCCTGTGGCACCCCACTAGTAACCGTTTGCCAACCGGAAAATGACCCATTTATCCCGACTCTCTGCTTTCTGTTAGTTAGCCAATTCTCTATCCATGCTAATATATTACCCCCAACTCCGTGAGCTCTTATCTTATGCAGTAACCTTTTATGTGGCACCTTATCGAATGCCTTCTGGAAATCCAAATACACCACATCCACTGGCTCACCTTTATCCACCCTGCTCGTTACATCCTCAAAGAACTCCAGCAAATTTGTTAAGATGTAAGTATGTTAAGATACTGCTCCAGATTGGGATGGGATGGCGGCTCACTCACACAGTGACTTCTTGATCTCAGCAGCACAGTCAGATAGAGATTCTAAGTGACAGAACAAGGAACCTGTCAGGGGCCAGTTCAAAGGCAGCACTGGTAAAGTCCTGAGGGTAAGCACTTGGCTATCTTCACCGACAGAGATTGTTCATCTAAAGAAGGAAAATTTAGGTAAAAATTGAAAGGATACTAAGAATTTTTAAAGTGAAATTAGCTCAAACGAAAGTGGAGCGAACAAATCACAATATTCATGTATCTGCCAAGCCCACAACATTAATCTCCGTTGATGAAGAAAGGTTGGTATTTACATAGAGTTACATAGGGCGATTTTAACCCTACTCGCTCAGCAGAAACCTGGCGGGTGGGCAGTTAAAATCGCCCTGGCTCTTACCTGTCCGAAAGCCGCCACGATCGTAGCATCTGCAATTTTAACCTGCTCTCCTGAGCAGGCATCAAGGACACGTGCCCAGAGCCAACAGGGTCCTTCTTAACAAATGCATGTTGCGGTCCGATGGCATCATTGAGACCTGACTGTAATTTTAACTCAGGCCTGAGCGGGGAATCCACCTGGAGTTAAAATCGGGGCCTATCTACAACACACAAACAAGCCATTCGGCCCAACTGGTCTATGCCGGCATTTAAACCCCACGCAATCCTCCTCCCACCCTCTTCATCTAAACCTATCAGCATATCCTTCTGTTCCTTTCTCTCTCGTGCTTATCTAGCTTTCCCTTAAATGCATCTATGGTATTTGCCTCAACTACTCCTTGTGGCAGTGCATTCCACATTCTTACCACTCTTTGGGTAAAGAAGTTTCTCCTGAATTCCCTATCGGATTTATTAGTGACTAACTTATATTTATGACCTCTAGTTTTGGACTCCCCACAAGTGGAAACATTTTCTCTATGTCTACCCTATCAAACCCTTTTATTATCTTAAAGACCTCTATCAGGTCTCCCCTCAGCCTTGTCTTTTCTAGAGAAAAGAGCCCCAGCCTGTTCAGCTTTTCCTGATAATTATAACCTCTCAGTTCTGGTATCATCCTTGTGAATCTTTTTTGCACCTTCTCCAATGCCTCTATACCCTTTTTGTAATATGGAGACCAGAACTGTGCACAGTACTCCAAGTGTGGTCTCACCAAGGTACTATACGAGTTTAATGTAACTTCTCTGCATTCCATTTCCATCCTTCTAGAAACAAACCTCAGTGCGTGATTTGCTTTTTTATGGCCTTATTAACCTGTGTCACTACTTGTGAATTGTGTATCTGTACTCCTAGATCCCTTGGCTCCTCTACCCCAGTTAGACTCTTATAGAAACATAGAAACATAGAAACTAGGAGCAGGAGTAGGCCATTCGGCCCTTCGAGCCTGCTCCACCATTCAATACGATCATGGCTGATCATCCAAAATCCAGTACCCTGTCCCTGCTTTCCCACACAGAATCCCCATCGAGCCTGCACCGACACATATCCCACCCTATCCCCGTAACCCCACGTATTTAATTCCCCCTAACATATCCCATCCTATCCCCGTAACCCCACATATTTAATCCCCCTCTAACACTAAGGGTCAATTTATCATAGCCAAATCAACCTAACCCGCACATTTTTGGACTGTGGGAGGAAACCGGAGCACCCGGAGGAAACCCACGCAGACACGGGGAGAATGTGCAAACTCCACACAGACAGTCACCCGAGGCCGGATTCGAACCCGGGTCCCTGGCGCTGTGAGGCACCAGTGCTAACCACTATGCCACCGTGTGACCATTGTGTGACCTCCTTAGTCTTCCTACCAAAATGCATCATCTCACACTTATCTATATTGAAATTAATTTGCCAGTTACATGGCCATTCTGCAATTTTATTAATGTCTTCTTGTATTTTGTCGCATTCTTCCTTTGTATTCATTACACCCCCCAATTTGGTGTCGTTCACAAATTTTAAAATTGTACTTCCAATTCTCGAGTCCAAAGCGATCATGTAAATTGTGACCAGCAGTGGTCCCAGCACCGATCCCTGTGGAACACCACTTCCCACCTTCTGCAGTGGGAGGCAATTTCTGTCTTTAAATACTGTAGTACTTATACTAGCACAAATGATAATGCTTGATCAGACTCAAGCACATTAAGTCTGATACAGACCTGCCTTTTCAACCCTTTCAAGAAAAATGAGTTAACCAGATTAGGTGAAGTGAACTTTCCGAGCCCACCATTAAGTTTAGATTCATACTGCCACTGGACTATCGGAACCTGATGTATGTTCACACTAGACCAGTGGACTGGTACACAGGCTGTTGCTCAATTTGACACCTTCCATTGATTTACCATTGTGTCCCTCGACAGCTAATCTTCCGAACCATCAATTTTGACAATGTACTACATACTTATCCTCAGAAGGAAAAGACCTTTTGTTAACATGTTTGCCCATCACGTCCACACTGCCTAAAAGACCTTTAGATCATAAATCAGTCAACCCATAAACCCTTGTTTTTTGATTCAGAACTAGCTTTCAGTTTTACAGACAGGCCTGTTCCATTTTGGATAAACATTACTGGCTAGTTTTATCAGTGGTGCTTTCGAAAACTGTCAGACTTGAACAACTAGACCAACGTAGACTTTTTATAACTATTATTATTTAACATATGTGACGTTCACTTATACGCAGTGACATTGTCCACATATGGTGTCAGCAGTTAATAATTAGACGGATAAATGTGCAGCTGGTAAATCTTTGAATGGCTGGGCTCTTCACCTTCCCCATGTTTCCAAAGCTAGGTGCTGAAGCATGAGATTTCCTTGCTCAGTTGCATGTCCCAGGACTCACAGCTGCTCATTACATCCGGTGGAAGATGCTGGTGGGGTGCTGTGAGCTGAGGCCAAGCACGGTTACATTTTCATATCTGCTCTTGAAAGCATGGTCTTCATGCAGTGAATCTTTAAAAAAAAACACTTGTAGCTAAGGCCATTATTGGACCTTATCTCAGATTCATAGAAATTTACATCACAGAAGGAGGCCATTTGGCCCATCGTGTCTGTGCCGGCCAAAAAAAAGCTATCCAGCCTAATCCCACTTTCTAGCTCTTAGTCCGTAGCCTTGTAGGTTACGACACTTCAAGTGCACAACCAAGTACTTTTTAAATGTGGTGAGGGTTTCTGCCTCTACCACCCTTTCAGGCAGTGAGTTCCAGATCCCCACCACCCTCTGGGTGAAAATATTTCTCCTCAACTCCCCTCTAATCCTTCTACCAATTACTTTAAATCTATGCCCCCTGGTTATTGACCTCGTGGCTAAGGGAAATAGATCCTTCCGAGCCACTCTATCTAGGCCCCTCATAATTTTACACATCTCAATTAAATCTCCTCTCAGCCTCCTCTATTCCAGAGGAAACAACCCCAGCCTATCCAATCTTTCCCCATAACTAAAATTCTCCAGTCCTGGAAACATCCTCGTAAAATCTCCTCTGTACCCTCTCAAGTGTGATCACATCCTTCCTGTAATGTGGTGACCAGAACTCATTGTCATAGAGTCATAGATTTATACAGCACCGAAAGAGGCCCTTCGGCCCATCGTGTCTGCGCCGGCCATCAAGCTCTATCTATTCTAATCCCATTTTCCAGCACTTGGTCCGTACCCTTGTACGCTATGGCGTTTCAAGTGCTCATCTAAATGCTTCTTGAATGTTGTGAGGGTTCCTGCCTCTACCACCCTTTCAGGCAGTGAGTTCCAGATTCCAACCACCCTCTGGGTTAAAAAGTTTTTCCTCAAATCCCCTCTAAACCTCCCGCCCCTTACCTTGAAACTATGCCCCCTGGTTATTGACCCCTCTACTAAGGGGAAAAGTTCCTTTCTATCTACCCTATCTATGCTCCTCATAATTTTGTACACCTCAATCAGGTCCCCCCTTAGCCTTCTCTGCTCTAAGGAAAACAACCCCAGCCTGTCCAGTCTCTCTTCATAGCTGAAGAGCTCCAGCCCAGGTAACATCCTGGTGAATCTCCTCTGCACCCTCTCCAATGCAATCACATCCTTCCTATAGTGTAGCGACCAGAACTGCACACAGTATTCCAGCTGTGGCCTAACTAGCGTTTTGTACAGCTCCATCATAACCTCCCTGCTCTTATATTCTATGCCTCGGCTAATGAAGGCAAGTATCCCATATGCCTTTTTAACCACCTTATCTACCTGTCCTGCTGCCTTCAGGGATCTATGTACATGCACACCCTCTGATCCTCTGTCCTTCCTAGGATCCTACCATTCATTGTGTATTCCCTTGCCTTGTTAGTCCTCCCAAAATGCATCATCTCACACTTTTCAGGGTTAAATTCCATTTGCCACTGTTCTGCCCATCTGACCAACCCGTCTATATCGTCCTGTAGCCTGAGGCTTCCCTCCTCGCTATTTACCACTCCACCAATTTTCGTGTCATCTGCAAACTTACTGATCATACCTCCTACATTCATATCTAAATCATTAATGTACACTACAAACAGCAAAGGACCCAGCACCGATCCCTGCGGTACACCACTGGACACAGGCTTCCAGTCACAAAAACAACCTTCGACCATCACCCTCTGCCTCCTGCCACTAAGCCAATTTTGGATCCAATGTGCCAAATTGCCCTGGATCCCATGGGCTCTTACCTTCTTGACCAGTCTCCCATGCAGGACTTTGTCAAAAGCCTGACTGAAGTCCATGTAGACTACGCAGTACTCTAGCTGTGGCCTAACTGGTGTTTTATACAATTCTAGCATAACCTCCCTGCTCTTACCAGAGTAGCCCTTACATTTATAAAGCGCCTTTAACATAGTAAAACATCCCATGGCATTTCACAGGAGCATTATCAAACAAAATTTGACACTGAGCCACATAAGGAGATATTAGGACAGGTGACCAATGTAAGTCAGCGAGCACAGGGTGAACAGGACTTGTTGCGAGTTAGGATACGGGCAGCAGAGTTTTGGACGAGCTCAGTTTATGGAGGGTGCAAGGTGGGACAAGCCGTTTAGATGGTTCCAATTAGACCAAAATACAATTTTTTTTTCAGGTCACTATATTGTGACACAATAGAAATTGATTCTGAGACCATGAACAATCACCCACATGGTGTGGAACTGGAGACATGTGTAAACCAGACCGGATAGGGGTGGCAGGTTTCCTTTCCCGGAGGACATTAGTAAATCAGTCGGGATTAGAACTCAGAACCTCTGGGTTGCTAATCCAGTATCATAACCACGATATTACCATACCCGAGGCAAAAGCAAGAGCACGAGTTGGTCTAAGATAGGTTTACAGTGCATGTGTGTGAATGCACGAAGTGTAATAAATAAGGTTGGTGAGCTGCAGGCGCAAATATACACATGGGTATATGATGTTATGGCGATAACGGAGACCTGGCTCAAAAAAGGGCAGGATTGGGTACTAAATATTCCTGGATGTAAGGTGTTCAGGAAAGATAGGGAAGGAAAGAAAGGAGGTGGGGTGGCAGTATTAATTAAGGAGAATATGACAGTCCTGGAGAGAGAGGATGTCCTGGAGGGGTCAAGGACAGAATCTATTTGGTTAGAGTTGAGAAACAATAGAGGTGCCATTACACTACTAGGTGTATTCCATAGGCCGCCAACTAGTGGGAAGGATATAGAGGAGCAAATTTGCAGGGAAATTACAGAGAGGTGCAAGAACTATAGAGTAGTGATAATGGGGGACTTCAACTATCCTAATTTATGATGTGGAGATGCCGGCGTTGGACTGGGGTGGACAAAAATCAGAAGTCGCACAACACCAGGTTATAGTCCAACAGATTTATTTAATTTTACAAGCTTTCGGAGCTGTTCGCTCCTTCTTCAGGTAAGGTAGCTGAGAGAGAATCTCCCAGAATTCACAATATAAACACAGAAAAAATCTATTCAAATCTTTCCCTACATCAAAGACACACTAAGAGCACAGCCAAGACAATGAGATGTGTCCCAGGGGGTCCAACGTGTCAAAACACCTGCTGGCTGCATATCCTCTCCATTAGTCTTTTTAAAACAAAACCTGGAAAGACCGGCCATGATGTCAAGTCACGTTCTGTATCGTGACATGAACCCGATATCGCGATTGAGGCCATCCTCATGAGTGCGGAACTTGGCTATCAGTTTCTGCTCTATGATTTTGCGCTGTCGTGTATCCCGAAGGCCGCCTTGGAGAACGCTTACCCGCAGATCCGAGGCTGAATGCCCCTGACTGCTGAAGTGTTCCCCGACTGGGAGGCAACCCTCCTGCCTGGCGATTGTTGCGCGGTGTCCGTTCATACGTTGTCTCCGTGTCTGCATGGTCTCGCCGATGTACCATGCTCTGGAGCATCCTTTACTGCAACGTATCAGGTAGACAACGTTGGCCGAGTCACATGAGTATGTACCATGTACCTGGTGGGTAGTGTCCTCACGTGTGATGATGGTATCTGTGTCCATGATTTGGCATGTCTTGCAGAGGTTGCCGTGGCAGGGTTGTGTGGTGTCGTGGTTGCTGTTCTCCTGAAAGATGGGTAATCTGCTGCGAACGATGGTACTTTTGATCACATCTCATTGTCTTGGCTGTGCTCTTAGTGTGTCTTTGATGTAGGGAAAGATTTGAATAGATTTTTTCTGTGTTTATATTGTGAATTCTGGGAGATTCTCTCACAGCTACCTTACCTGAAGAAGGAGCGAACAGCTCCGAAAGCTTGTAAAATTAAATAAATCTGTTGGACTATAACCTGGTGTTGTGCGACTTCTGATTTTTATCCTAATTTAGACTGGGATAGTAATAGTGTAAAGGGCAGAGAGGGGGAAGAATTTCTGAAGTGTATTCAGGAGAACTTTCTTGATCAGTATGTTTCCGGCCCATCGAGGAAGGAGGCATTGCTGGATCTGGTTATGGGGAATGAGGTGGGTCAAGTAGAGCAGGTGTCAGTAGGGGAACATTTAGGGAACAGTGATCATAGTATCATAAGGTTTAGACTTGCTATGGAAAAGGACAGAGAGCAATCTAGAGTAAAATTACTTAATTGGAGGAAAGCCAATTTCAGTAGGTTGAGAATGGATCTGGCCCGGGTAAATTGGAATCAAAGATTGGCAGGCAAAACTGTAATCGAACAATGGGCTGCCTTTAAAGAGGAGATGGTTCGGGTACAGTCGAGGTACATTCCCACAAGGGGGAAAGCGAGGGCAACCAAAGCCAGAGCTCCCTGGATGACGAAAGAGATAGAGCGTAAGATGAAGCAGAATAAGGGGACGTATGACAGATGTCAGGTTGAGAATACAAGTGCGAACCAGGCTGCAGAAAGAAAGTTCAGAGGGGAAGTGAAAAGGGAAATAAGAGGGGCAAAGAGAGAGTATGAGAATAGATTGGCAGCTAACATCAAAGGAAGTCCAAAAGTCTTCTATAGGCATATAAATAGTAAACGGATAGTAAGAGGAGGGGTGGGGCCGATTAGGGACCAAAATAGAGACCTACGCATAGAGGCAGAGGGCATGGCTGATGTACTAAATGAGTACTTTGCATCTGTCTTTACCAAGGAAGAAGATGCTGCCAAAGTCATAGTGAAAGAGGAGGTAGTTGAGATACTGGATGGGATAAAAGTTCATAAAGAGGAAGTACTAGAAAGGCTGGCTGTACTTAAAGTAGATAAGTCACCAAGACTGGATGGGATGCATCCTAGGATGCTAAGGGAAGTAAAGGTGGAAATTGCGGAGGTACTGGCCATAATCTTCCAATCCTCCTTGGATACGGGGCTGGTGCCAGAGGACTGGAGAATTGCAAATTTTACACCCTTGTTCAAAAAAGGGTGTAAGGATAAACCCAGCAACTACAGGCCAGTCAGTTTAACTTGGTAGTGTGGAAGCATTTAGAAACGATAATCCGGGACAAAATTAACAGTCACTTGGACAAGTATGGATTAATTAAGGAAAGCCAGCACGGATTTGTTAAAGGCAAATCGTGTTTAACTAACTTGATTTTTGATGAGGTAACAGAGAGGGTTGATGAGGGCAATGCGGTTGATGTACATGGACTTCCAAAAGGCGTTTGATAAAGTGCCACATAATAGACTTGCCAGCAAAATTGAAACCCATGGAATAAAAGGGACAGTGGCAGCACGGATCCGAAATTGGCTAAATGACAGGAAACAGAGAGTAGTGGTGAACGGTTGTTTTTTGGACTGGAGGAAGGTATACAGTGGTGTTGCTCAGGGATTGGTACTAGGACCACTGCTTTTCTTGATATATATTAATGATTTAGACTTGGGTGTACAGGGCACTATTTCAAAATTTGCAGATGACACAAAACTTGGAAGTATAGTGTACAGTGAGGAGGATAGGGATAGACTTCAAGAAGACAGAGACAGGCTGGTGAAATGGGCGGAACACGTGGCAGATGAAATTTAACGCAGAAAAGTGCGAAGTGATACATTATGGTAGGAAGAACGAGGAGAGACAATATAAACTAAAGGTACAATTCTAAAGGGGGTGCATGAACAGAGAGACCTGGGGGTATATGTGCACAAATTGGTGAAGGTGGCAGGGCAGGTTGAGAAAGTGGTTAAAAAAGCATATGGGATCCTGGGCTTTATAAATGGAGGCATAGAATACAAAAGCAAGGAAGTTATGATGAACCTTTATAAAACACTGGTTCGGCCTCAACTGGAGTATTGTGTCCAATTCTGGACACCACACTTTAGGAAGGATGTGAAGGCCTGAGAGAGGGTGCAGAAACGATTTACAAGAATGGTTCCAGGGATGAGGGACTTCAGTTACGTGGATAGACTGGAGAAGCTTGGGTTGTTCTCCTTAAAGCAGAGTCGGTTGAGAGGAGATTTGATAGAGGTGTTTAAAATCATGATGGTCTAGACAGAGTAGATAGAAAGAAACTGTTCCCATTGGCGGAAGGGTCAAGAACCAGACGACACAGATTTAAGGTGATTGGCAGAACCAAAGGCGACATGAGGAAAAACTTTTTTATGCGGAGAGTGGTTAGGATCTGGAATGCACTGCCTGAAAGGGTGGTGGAGGCAGATTCAATCACGGCTTTCAAAAGGGAATTGGATAAGTACCTGAAGGAAAAAAAATTGCAGGGCTACGGGGAAAGGGCGGGGGAGTGGGACTGGCTGAAGTGCTCTTGTAGAGAGCCGGCACTGGCTCGACGGGCCGAATGGCCTCCTTCTGTGCTGTAATCATTCTATGATTCCATGATTTGGCCCCAGGGCACTTCAGTTGGCCTCAGCGCAGTTGGATTAGTGAAGGGAAAACCAGCAAGAAGTCTCCTGATATCTATCCAGCGGCACATGCAGGCAGAGAACGTTTTGTGGACCTTGGGTGAGGACAGAATTAGGCTTGCTTGTGATGCTGTACATGGTCGAACCGCTCATCAACACTCACAATTCGGGCAACTGGCACCCATGAAATTGTACATTAGCAAGCAGTAAGGAAAAGAGAGAATAAGTCACGAGAAGAGGGGAAAAATATAACCGTTATACAATGTTATAGCCAGCAGCCTTATTTACATGAACGTATCAAAGCTCCCATTTTATCACACTGTGCTGAATGGCCCGTAATATAACTGCAATTTACAGTATCCTGTTTACATGGCTGACATCATTTGTCACTTTTTGCAGTTGATCAGCTTGTGAGACGTCTCATTTATCTGACATGCAGGATTGAGACAACTTAATCTGACATGTCAGATAAACAAGGCATCCGGTACGTACACAGATCTTGGGAATTTGTCGAGATATTCCAGCCAAATAATTTGACGTTGAGAATAATTAGTTGACAGCTTGTAAATCTACATGTCTTTTTAAGGTGATTTTATTTTTGGTCAAAGCATTTTTTGAATAAATTTCGTCCCCTAAAGTTGCACAGTTTACAGGCGATGTTGTTTGGATTTTTGGCTTGATGGAGCCAGCCTAATCAAGAAAAGCCAAAAGCTTGGATTTAGACCAACTGAATTCCATAGTCAATCTCCAAACAATCAGTCCTTTGATCTTTTACCATGACACACAGTGCAAATACATTTTTATCAACGTCTAAACTGCAAGTCTGTAGCAGTGCTGAATTCACTCAACTAACCACCTGCAAATAGGTTTACCTAGAGTGCCGATTTAAACTTTCTGATCTATTTAATTGGTTCACATTGTACAATATCTTGCCATGACTGGGCTCGTTTTTCTGCCCATTAATTATGAATGGGTGGAAAGTCTAGCGTTTCTACTCGATGGACATTGTGATAGAATTTTGGGACGTAGTTTGAGAGCAGCCCCACTGTTACTGAGATAAGGGTAACTGGCAATCAGAATCTGTGTACTGCAGAGAGCGATGATCAGATATTTCCTGGAACACAATGCTTCCTGTGCTGTTAGGACAGCAACCAGTCAGATCTGACAATAGAGGTGTGAGTGAAGATGCAAGTCTTGGTTATCAACATTTTGTGGAATGTTGCCTTGGGTGATTAAGTAAGTGGGGGTAGAGACAAGATAAGGCAGACTGTACATGTTCAGCAGAAGAAGTGCTGCATTTTCATTGTAGTCTTATGTTTTGTTTCCAAGCCAGCGTCAGAGCAATCAGTCCAATTTGAGTACCTACTGTGAGGAATTTGCTTGTTCAGTAACAGCAATGCTTGTAAGCCAGTGCTTGTGTAATGTAACATTGGCAGGTTAGCACTCTTTGTGCTGAGCTCCCAGATTTTTCCCTAATGCAATGGAGTGAAAAGTACTTCACTATGAAACCCAGAACGGTCCAGTGGATTTTTAGAACTATTTTTCCCCTTTCCCTTTTGGTCTTCCTGCACAACACAGTGCTCCAGTCTTAGCCTTGTTCTACTCTGGGCTGACTGTTAAGAGAGGCACAAGGGTGGTTGTCAGTAACTTACTCACATCTTGCTTCCTTTCCCATTACTTCTCCATCATGCCTTCCCAGGAGGCGTGGCTACAATCAGAATTTAGCTGCATGAGGATTTACAAATAGGAACCTGCATCCCAGCACTTCTTGGAAGTACAAATATTTTGACTTTAAAAAAATCCCATAGGCTGCAATCTGCGGAGTGGCAGGAGTTGAAAGTTTACAATGTCTGTTTTGGTTCCTCATTTTTTTTCTACAGAAGAGCTGTAAGTTTCGCTATTTATCATTTATGCTGTCCCTGAAATGCAGTTTTCTACTTAGGCCAAAATCCAACCCGATAGCAGCAGACTGTACTTCTACACCACAGTCGTGTGAAGATATTAAAATTGCTGGCTGAAGAGAAGACATATTTTCTCTCCTCAGCACAAACGCAAGAGTTTTCATATCAGGTTTATTCAGCCACTTGTCACATCATTTACAACTAATCTGACCATTGTCAAGGCAATCAAATAATCTACATGTCGGTCGACTAAAATCTAAATGGTGTGACAAACAATTTGCTTCAATAAGTCATTTACCAACACACCCAAGTAATTGGACCAATGATAGCGGTAAGCCAGAGTGACTGGTTCAAGAAATTGCAGTAATTTTGCCAATCCAGGTCTCACACATCAGCATGATTTAGCAAGTGTGATATGAAATGACAAGCCTGTCGGTTTATTGGCTTTAACTCATAGTGAGAAGGCTACGCCTTTAATCCTTGAACATGTTTGCCAGTGATCTGAAACAATGGTCCAGCAGTACGCGTTGTTGCTAGAAAAAAACCAGTTTATACGGTTTAAGAAGAAAACGTCAATCTGTGGCATGGGTTTCTTATTAATTCAAATAGTATTGACTGAAAAAAAGGTTTAAGAATTGTAGTACTGCGGTACATATCGCAGTGCAATTAAACTGGTTTGACTCCTTGTTAGTAAGTCAATAACAGCCAAATCTTTACTAGTGTGACAATCTTTGCACAGATGGAAGCCAAAACCATGTTGGTATTTTTTCATACATTGAGTAGGCCAGCTGGCTAATAACACACAAAAATGTCCTTCCAAGTACCACCTACTGAGGCTGCACATGTGGACCCCACCTGCAGAGTACAGTTTAGCCTTTACATTATCTAACAACAGTTAGTATGGTAACAATTTGTGCATTTAATTCCTTATATGAACATATTTTTATCACCCTCTTGGACCAACATGAGGTGGAAGGCTGCTTTTCATGCTTTTCTAATGTGCTGTGTACTGCTGATACCTCCAAGCATGTTCTGTGCTATTGTCATTCAATATAATTTCTTCAAGTCTGATGCTAAATGTGCTTTTGGAATCTGTCACAGTTTATAGGTATAATCTAACTAATGGAAAACATATGGCTGTACAGAGTCAATTGTCTTATTAGTGGAAGTATAGAATGTCAGAAAGGCTGTGGTAATAACTTGGCCTGCCCTGTCACAATTATTTAAATACCCTGATAATTTATAATTGGGGGAATTTCCTCTGGTTAGAACTTTAAAAAAAAAGTAACTCCAGCACGCAGATTCTTATGAGACATAAAAATGGCTACTACAAATTGGCTTTATGATCTGAGAATTGGTCTGTTATTGGTAATTTATGGAGTTCCCAGGGTTCAAACAATTTTTGTGGTTCAAACAATTTCTCTGAACCTTATGTAATATCTGACTGAAGAACGTTGGATGATCTCAGGATTTGCTAGTGTAATCAAGATAATGAGCTTTAAAGCCCCTTCAAACTGGGAATAATATGGGACATGGCAGAACAGAAAGTATACAGAACTTGGAATGTCACTGTGTAGCATTTACAGGTGCTGTGATACGTTAACAAAATAATGTGACATTTCAAATACTCATGATACCATGGCAAACTAATAGTCCATGTACTCATAATTGGGAAGCTATGTTACCCGAGTTTTAATGACAACAATGCTTACCCATGCTCCTTGATGTTGTGAAAACCCTTCTACGTTCTAGGTTTTCAAACTGTAGGCCCCCATGAGAGTATCCCAGGGGTTCTGTGAAGTCATCGGATTACTGTCCGTCTAACGTAGGATTTCTCTGTATTTGTAGACTTGCTAGCCTATTAGTTCTATAGTTGCATACTTATAAAGACTTTCTGAAGTGATAACTCAATCGTTGGGTAACTGACTTTGTCTTTTGGAAGATGGAATAGGGAGTCCCTGGGACTGTGTCTATATTTGCAGGTGACCCTCCACAATGGAATGATTGAAAAACATCGACGACGTATGTTCAAATGTAACTTTTTACATGGCAATCGTCGACATTTGATGCAGTCGGTGTTTTCAGAGCAGTGTCTGCTTGTCCACATTTTCTTCTGAAAATCGGTGGCAAGCTACCTCCCCCTCCCTTTCCCAAAACCCCTCTTGTGGCTGGCTTCTCTTCCTCGTCTCCTCAGCCATCTCCAAATTCCCCCCCCCCCCTCACCTCCCCAAGTGCTCCTCCAGGCTGCTGCCTCCTGCTGTAGCTCTAGGGGAATGAATGTCGCTGCACACTGTGACTGGCAATTCCCACCCACAGTGCGCAGTGACAATCAGTTCTCCGGAGCAGCGTGGTGGGGTGGGGGAAATACCAGTGTGAACTTGTGGAGGGAAATGGTGTGCTGTGGGGGTGGGCGGGGGCGAGGAATAATGATGCCAATTAACTGTGGAGGGGACAGAAGAGTGCCAGCATAAACTGGGGGTAAAGTGTAGAATGCCAGCTTGAATTGAGAGGTAAATAAAAGCAATGAAATATGAACAATTTATCAGATTGAGCAACAGAGAGTATTAATACGAATCCACAATTTTTACCACTTTCTTCTGTTATGCAATGATGCAATGTTGGGAACACCTGCAGCTAGGTTATGGCAAGCCCCATTGCATGTTCAGTGTAACTGCATGTTATAGGCCAAGGTTCTTTGAGTTGTCAGTTTTTTTTGAAGTTGTTGGTCAGCTTTGCTAGTTTTCCAGTTTGGCAGCTTTCTGAGAAAGGGAACCTCAGAAGCAGCTCGTTTCCCACTGTACATCTGACGAGGTAGTTGAGGGGCTTGTGTTCCAGGGCTGCCTGTTACATGAGCTCAGTTGCTTCGTGGTGCGCGCAGGCTTGGGAATCTAGGGATTGGGTTTTCTCTCACGTGGAAGGGAAGGCTGCCTCAGAATATGCGAGCAGTCGTTCTTCACTGAGCTGTTATCCCATCGCCCCAGGGACCACGTGTGTTGTACTGTAAGTCAAGTTCAAAAACAAATGCAGAGTCCGAAGAGTTCATCAGTGCCAAGCGAGGAACCGTTAGCTGTTACAAGGTTGTATTTACCATGTAAGAGCTGTGGGAAAATGTTAAACCATTATTAAAGCTGTAGCTTGCAGATTTCCTCCCTGCTTTGATGTGGCGATATGTGGGTTCTATGGCCCCAAATGCTCAAATGTTACATGCTGACAGTTCCTGATTTCAACTGATGCCCTTTATGAAGCTGAGCAGCTGCACTAGAGGATGGAAAGATGCAGTTGTATTCAACGTATGCAGCCCTGCTTACCTCTTAGTAGCCAGGACGGAGTGGACTGAGGCAAGAAAGAGGCTTGACCATTAACCCATGCTGTTGTGTAGTGCAGGAGGACATGAAGCTAGAGAGAAAAAGATCCAGCAATGAGCATCCGGAAAGATTTTAGTACTTGCTACCAGTCCTTAAGAAATTAAGTTACTCAGATGAGGAATGATGAGGGCAATTTTGAACCATCTATTGCATTCTTGTAACAGTGACTGGTGAATATTAATAATAAGATAATTTAGTTTATTGGATTGCTCCTGAAGTAATTACTGTGAATATCTTTGAGCTGGTTCTTGTGGCTCTAGTCCAGTGCTCACTTACTGGAGTTACCTGGGTTACTGTGATGGTTTTTCTCCCCCCGCTGAGAATTCTGGGTAAGCAGTGTCGATGTGCAGTGGCTGTTTCTGTGTGAAGCCTGTCCTTTATAAGTACGGGTAATGTGTTGAAAGCAATGACTTTGCCACTGGGGTTTAGTTCCCTTTTGAAAAAGGCAGAGTTGTGTTTGTTTTAGTATGACGTCTTAGGCAAGAATAAATCCCCAGTGAACCACTTTTCTCTGTGTGCATAGCTATGCAGAAAGGCAAGGAAAAAGCGCCCGTCACAGTCGCTTCAAACATGACCAAGAAAATGCCATCAGTAAGGAGCGTAGCTAGAAGGAATTACAGAAGTCAATAACTCTCGTGCCACTTCATTATTATTGCAATGCCTGTGTTACCCTCAGTTCTGGCAAAAGAAATGAAAATTCTTGAAAGCTAAAAGGTGAATGAAGTTCTAAACTCGTTGGATTAGAGCCCGCTCATAGCAAGGCCTGGATCTGCAGGTCCAATTTGCACTGCCGCTCTCTCTCGCCACTCATTCATTGCACACGTGACTTTATTGCTCTGTTGACATTGTCCTGCCAGTTCAGAACTTGCATGCAATCCAAAGCATGCACATTAACTTGGTAGCTACTAGCAGCTGAGTTCACACCAACAGCTAGAAATATATATAATTATAAATATATAAACATAAGAATAGGAGTAGGCCATTCAGCCCCTCGAGCTTGTTCTGTCATTCAATTGGATCACGACTAATCTGTACTTCAACTCCATTTCTTCCATATACCTTGATACCCTTACCTAACAAAAATCTATTGATCTTGGTCTTGGAAATTTCAATTGACCCAGCATCCACTGCCATTTGTGGGAGTGAGTTCCAGATTTCCATTGTGTGGAAAAAGTGCTTCCTGATTTCATTCCTAACTAGTTTAGCTCTAATTTTAAGGTTATGCCCTCTTGTTCTGGATTCCTCCACCAGAGGAAATAGTTTCTCTGTAGCTACCCTATCGAATCCCTTTTATCGTTTTAAACATCTCGGTTAGATCACCCCTCAACCTACTAAATTCAAGGGACTACCAGCCTAGTTTATGCAGCCTGTCCTCAAAATTGAACCCTTTAAGCCCCGGTATCATTCTGGTGAATCTGCGCTGCACCCCCTCTGCTGCTGCTCCCAGCAACCACACTGTTTAACCCTTTAAGGCAAATATGTGCAAATGGCTAAGAAATGCCAACATACATTTTGTATTAATTTCACTGAGATGAATTTCCAATCCACCCTTCACTTGACACTGTTACAAACCTGGTAACAACAGATGGAAAGCTTGAATCCTAATTAACTAATCCTAACTAATGACCTGATGGTAGAGATGAGCCTGATCGGGAAAACTTGGAACGCGGAAATAGGAAAAACTGAAGAGTACCAAAGCTTTCAGATTCTGAATCGGACTTTTGTTTTGGGCTTTCCAAATATGTGTTCAGACTTCTTCATGTTTTTGTAACTTTTCTGGGATGGTTTCAGATTTATAGTGCCATGAATACTGACGATCAATGTTGTTGCAATTACAGTATATATACCACCCAGGGTGTGCCATCAAACCTGAGCAACTGTATCGAATCTGGATTTTAAAATTACTCTGCTGCCCGTGTCTGATTCTCAAATTTAACTTACCACCATCTGGTCAGGTTTGTTGCTGCTTTGCTGGGCTGCAATCTATGGAACATCTCAGTTTGAGGTGGGGGGGGGGAAGGAAAGAGAGAGAAACAACTGACTGTGTCCTGCCATCTGCCCATGGGGCAGCATTGCCTGTGATGTTAGAGATATATCTAAGGCCTTGTATTCCCCACCCACTCTGCTGATAGGCCGTGTAAAGACAAGAGGTTGGAAATAAAAAGGGTGGGGGGGGGGGGGTGGTTTGCGGGTTGAGATAAACAGAAATAAAAAACTGAAGAGTATCAAAGCTTTGAGATTCTGAATTGGAGTTAACTGGGGTGTAAAATGAAAACCAAAAAAAAATAAACAAATGCAGGAAGACCGGAAGGCGTTGTAAAAGGAAAATCAAACTGCAAATCAAAATAATAATTGAAAAAAACATATTCAGCGTGTCTGGTTTCTAAGTGTGTGTTTTTTTTTTAGGCTGGCTCACATGATTTTTCAAGGGGTTGGAATAAATTGTGATTAGTTAAAAGCTTCAGCATAGTCCAGAGCGAGTGCTGTGAGGAGTTTACAGTGGTGTGAAGGTGACTGTATCCGTGTTAGGGGAGCCTGGACCTTTCCTCAGAGCTCAGGACAAAAGCCTTTTCTTTCCATTTGTGTTCAAAGAGACATTTGTCTCGAGATGTTGCAGCTGTGGGCAGGGGGACTGCTTGATCGAAGACATCCCTTGTAGTTGTACTGACGGAGGCTGCGAACTAGACCCTGAACACTGAGTGTCTGCTTGTTGTGTTTTTTTTTAATTACTCTTTTTTTTTCTTCCTCTGCTACCATGTACCATGTGTGATTCTTATTAATGTATTAATGTGAAGAATGTGGAAACAACATTTTCCAGGCAAGGAAAACTTCCTGTTTCTTTTCTCTTTGTTTAATAATTGTGCACCATCTTTTCAAACTGTAAACGTTTGGTTTATACTAGTGGATTAATCCTTCCGTTTGAGCGTGTATGAGTGCGTGTGTTTGACGAGAGTCACTAGTCTGTTTATGCGCACTTCATATGCTACAGTTTAACACATTTAAACCATCTAAGCTCTGTTGTGGTGCATGCAATGGAGATTAATGAGAATTAGAGAAATGGCTTCCCTTTTGTTTTTCTGCTAGATCGTACCGGCAACATTGCAGTCACACAAAGGCTGCTATTTAGCAAGGAGTAATCTCTAATTTACTTGGCAGGGGTGGCATTGGAATAGGATATGACTGGGTGGCAAAGAGCAGGAGACGTGAGCAAGGACAAGCAGTCTTTGTGCATCAGCAGTAAAACAAAGACACTTTATACAGTGCGCTCCATGCAACAAGCTGTTCAGCTTTTCAATTGAGGGGGAGGTGGAGTCCTCTACTGTAGACAGTGGAAGCTCAGAGCCCTCCACTGAATAAAATACAGCCTGGCTCCCCAAATAAAACTGAAATTAAGAACTAAATTTGCGACTAAAGATGTACAATTGAAGGGAAAGTGGTCCTTGAATCAAATTACCGAGTTGTGTGTTGTATTCCAGAAATCCCAACATATAACCTTCCTTAACAAACTTCTCAACATTTTTGGAGCAGTTTGTCTGTAACTGATTTTTTTAAAACACAGTCTAAAAATGGGCCTGAAATGTTCCAGGCAGTCAATGCAGAATTAGTATTGTCCCCTTCGATTCACGCTTCTCAAAACAAACACATCAGAATGTGTAACAAGGACAGGCTGATTTAAAAGCAGTTGCTGAGGCTGGGTTTTTGTGGAGGCTCGAGCCCAGCTCTAAGGGCACACTTGATGTGTTTATTAGTGACACTGAAGCTGTTTCCTTCCTGTCTCTCCCTTCACTGCATCTCATTCCTCAGCTGGGTGTAGACGCATGGCCTGTCCCAGGTATCTGCCTATCTTAGTCTGTAAACTCCCCAAATTGCCACTTCTTTCCTGGCAGTTGTGTTGGATACAATCTTGCGTATTAACCAGTGCATCGAGGTGCTGTATCATACGGCTCCGCGTAACTGAAATTTATTTGGATGAAGTGATATTTGACCCTTAACCTGCTGAATAATTAGGAGTATCATGCAGTCGGGACGATAAAAATTGTGGCTTGCGTTAAGAGATTAAAATTATTCGCAAAATGAATCTGGCTGCATAACAGCGAGGCGCCAGAGATGCTTGGCACCTCATTCTATTTACTACAGAGCAAACAAGTTTTGGGACGTCCTGCCCAGGCTGTCGGTGCATTCTCTTTTGAGAGGATAGGGGAAAAATTATGTTTGCTTAACTGAAAACAAAGTACCCTACTGTCATGTCTATTATGGATTGGCATCTGTGAGGGCACAGTCCACTGGCCGGACTTTCTGGTTGATGGAGCCTCTGCAGAAGGTAAAAGAGTAATGCTCTGAAATGAAAAGGAGTTGAAAAAGTAGAGCTTAGTTTTTAATCATGTTCTTTATCTTTATAATTAAAGTGTGTACTATAGCGAGAAAAGTCTGCCTTTCTGGTTTGCGAGACAAATTCCTGTACATCCAACACAGGAGCCAGATTGGATAACCATTGATTTTGAAACCATTTTTAATGATAGTGTAATCCTTACAGAGGAACTTTTCCATGAAGGCTGGTCCTTTAAAACAGACCTTCCATATGCCAGTGGTCAGAAACGATAGTGTGTTCAGATCAATATAAACCTTCACGTTGAGGGATTTGTGCAGTTTCAAGAATTTCTACCTTGACTTTTTTCACTGGCCCAATAAAGCATTCATCATGCATTCAGTGTGGACAACACCCCTTCCTCCTCCCTCCCACTCCCAATCCAACTGAATAGCATTAACCTCGATCTCTGTTTATACTGTGTTAATAAAACGTTACACTGCCTGGGGGCCTGTAAAAGAACTGTACAAACAACAGGGGCATTTAACAGAAATATTTTCAGAATTAAAAAGTGACTTTTAAGAGTTAACTGAAATTATATCTGTTGTTAGAGTTTGTGAATAGGCTCAGGGAAAGGTCAAGGATTTTGCTAGCCTGCCCTTTACAAAATGGCAGAATCCCAGCACATTCAGAGGTAGTGTCAATATAGTGATTAAGAAGCATAGACAAGTATGCAGTGTCTCTGGAAATAACTTTATGGTTAGTTAACCTTTCACCTTCAGTTGGAGAAGTTCTTATCCTTAAAAACAACTTTGGGAATGTTTTGGGGCAGAAATAACATTTGAGATTAATATAATTGATTTTCACTGATCTAAATAATCTGTGATATTGACATGGCACAAATGCTATATTTACTATATTAATAATGCCTTCATGTGTTGTATTTTCATTGCCAATCTTGATTGCAGCTGCTACAGTCATTCATAAGTTAAAATGGTGTTTAGCATGATGAAGAAAAATGACATGTGCAGTGGCAGGTTTTTAAATAATTAGTGTAGATGCAGTGTGACTGAATGTTTGGATAGAGACGATAGCAGTAACAGATGTTCTGCAAACCTGCCGTTTCTGCACTCCTCTTGCCAGCTCCTCATCTTTTGGGAGCTCAAGTTGTTTGAAAGGAACACTGCAGTGTGTTGGGAGTGCATCTGAATTGCATTTTGTTGACTTGGGTCAGTGTTATATTTAGTGGTTTTCATTCTTCCTATTGGCGAGTCAATGATTATTAACGCCTTTGTTTACCCAATGCTACTCACAAGCAGTTCTTAGCAGAAATGTCCAATTGCTGCAGGACTCCCGTGCTGTTCAAGTTTACCTTTCCTTGTTGGGTGCGTTTTGCCAGGTTACCAGATGGAGTATTGTGTTCCAGGGGAGAGCTGCATTGGGCAAGAGTCCTGTGTATCTCTGTTCAGCAAATCAAAGGGGCTCTAGTAACTGCTCTGCTCTCCTGGGACAAAGATAGCGACCACAGGGGAAATGACAGCATTTGTTAAGCTTGTACTGTGTCACTATGTTCTGGTGCTGTGACTGTATGATTTTTTTTCTATTAACCCTATATAGCGATCAAGTTTGCAATTTACACAATAGGTTATTTCCCAAGTATTCAGCAAAGTGGAAAAGTAGCCAAGGGAAACCTATATAAATGGAGCTCTGATCATCCCTGTTCATATTTTCTAATTTTGAGGGTAAAGGATTTAAAATCATAGCAGAAAACAGTCTCTGATAGCCCTGACATCTCACCAGTCAGCACATTGGTGGAGGTTAAAACAGTACCTTGCAGTGTGCACTCTGTTGTGTGAAGTTCGGGCCTTTTTGTGCTGACTTAGAAGTTCTGTGTCTGTACAGCATGTCTGATCAGCCATCATATTTAATATTTTCTGGTCAGACATTTTACTGAGTGCACAGGCTCTTCAGCTTCAAACCTGTTAGGAACTGCACTAAAAAATGCAAAAATAAGTTCCAGGTTTGGGTGCTTTCAGTTTTGCCAGTGTAGTTGTTACAAGTAAAATGTCATGTTATTATATTGTTAAGACATTGCTTCGGTGTCTTAAAGCGCTGCTGAGGTTTTTTTTCAGCCCATCCTGATACAGCCAGAATTGAAGTGATGCAGAGACTCAGTGTGAAGTCCTGCTAACAGAGGAGAAATCGCACCGTGTAGAACTCTATTGGATTTGGTTCATTGGTCTGATTTCTGCTGTGTTCACAATATGATTTTGGGATCAGATATTACCCAGTCTGCATTTAGGGATCATTTTATTTGCTTCGGGCTCCTGCTAAAAATGTGTTTGCTCCACATTTCACCACATGAACACATTTGGTAGCACTGCAACATTCAGGTCCTGTTCATTCTATTCTCCTCCCCCCCCCCTCCCCAGAGAATGAGTGGTGCTACATCCATCGTGAAGTTAAAATATTCCACAGAGAACCAGAGTGCATGTGGCACACAGCCATGGTGGGTTATTTTGGATTTTCCTTCCCCCTTAAATTTCACAGGTGTTCCACATGCCTATAATCTCTTTACATATACTTTTTGAGAAATGATTTCCTCTCTGGCCCAAGGTTGTGTGAGGCTTCCCCCACTCTGACTCCCTGATGTAATTCCTGACGTTAAACCTAGCTGGAAGTTCATTGAGATGCTCTCATGAATATTTGATGGTGTGAAACAGTTCTCAGTGCTGTCCCCAGGCTTATTTAAGGTAGTCTTACCAATAGATCGTAGTAAAAATCAAACTTAAACTAATACAAGTTAATGTACCTGTTGTGTGCTGCTTTTAAGCTGCTTTTATATCCAGCTTAGTGCTATCAGCTCCTGACACGTGGGTCTTGTGTAGATGGCGGTAACATCAAAGTAAACTTGACCGCAGGCCCCTGGGAAAACCTGCTCTTACTGGGTTTTGCACCAAACCCATCTCAAATTGCTTGTACCATTCTTCACCTTACTGGTATTTAGCCCAAACATTCTGTCTAGAAGCAATCCAAGCTGGGAATGGAAACATTTATTCTTAATGTGTTCAAGTGCACATATTAAGAATAAAATGGCTACTGTTAAAATTTCACCAGGCCACCATTTACACTGGCACTTTCCACTCCTGAATAAAAATCAGTCAGTGCTTCGACATGTTGGAATGCAAAGTGTGGAGGGGTGCCAGCACAGTGAAAATAAGTAAAATTCAACCCTTGGCTGTTTCCATCAGTCTGTGCCCAAACAGAACTTGAACTTGGATATTTTTTTCTTCCAAAGTTCAAAGGAAAATTTGGAACTGAGTTACAATTTCACCGTGCACAGAGCTGGAGCAGGGAATATGCATTCGATCCAGGACAGGTTCAGATGCGGAGCCTCAGTCTGACTCACATTTGTTCCTCCTGCACCAAAGGCCATTTTATGAAGCCTTGTACTGCAGCAGTTTACAGCCAGGATGAGATGTGCTGACTTGGCTCTGTTCACTTTGCTATCCGGAAGATTTAAAAATCACAAAATTCTTTCAGAAAATATATGCATTTTTTTAAATTTGTGGGAAGGTCCCAGGTTTGATTCTTCATCTGTGCGAGGTTAGCCAATCCCAGCCAGCAGTACAGTGGGCCTCAGCTAGGGAGGGGGAAGAATCAGATAGGGTTCCTGCTTCTGATGGTTGCTGCACATTGTGCATGTGTGAATCTCTGGCTTGGCACCGATGCTGTCCAACGGTTAAATACATCCGACACCCACTCTAAATATACTAGCTAGAGAAAAGAGGCCTGCCAGTCGTATCCCAGCATGAGTCACCATGTTTGCAGAAGAGGGGAGAAAATTGGGAGGGGAAAAGCCTTTGCTAAACTGCAGCTTTATGTATTTTATAAAAAATAAATGTGATTTCAGGGCCCAGGCCACTCTCTTTCCACCATATCCCCCCACCCCCGGACACCTAATTATCATAGAATGGTGCAGCACAGAAGGAGGCCATTCGACCCATCGAGTCTGCGCCGGCTCTTTTCGAAGAGCAATCAGATAGTCCCACTCCCCCGCTCTTTCCCCATATCCCTGCGATTTTTTTCTCCTTCACTGGTGAAAAGTGACAACTGTGGTCGGAGGATCGAGTGGCAGGTGATCCTGCAGCCAGAATCACAGCGCAAGTATAGGAGCGCTGTCATGCTAGTGCTGCAGGGTTTTTTTATTCTTATACTGTGCGTTGAATCGTACAGCAAGAATTGCTGCACCAAGAATGCTTACACCAGGCCTTTCATGTTGAGAATGTAGCCTATATAGAACTGGAATAGTTACTGACTACATTTCTGTAAGGGAATGTATGATAAGTCAAAGCAACTGATTTAAAACTGGCTAACTCCATTTTTATTACATGGAGTTCCAGGATTTTTACTGATTGCATTTCACAATTCTGTCAATTTTTCTGTTTGAAAAGAAACACACAAGCCAGTGCCGTGGTTATAATTCTCAATTTCAGATTTCCAGCATGCATATGTTTTGCGTTGCTTTTTACTGTTGGTTTATTTGGTTGCATTTCAGTTTGCTAAAGATCAGTGCTCATCCCAATTTGAATTGGCTTTTAATAATAGTTCGCATTCATTTCTTCTTTGCAGGTATCCGTCCGCAAATTATGAATGGACCAATGCATCCACGCCCTCTGGTGGCACTGCTAGATGGCAGGGACTGTACCGTGGAGATGCCAATCCTGAAGGACATGGCAACTGTTGCTTTCTGTGACGCACAATCTACTCAGGAGATTCATGAAAAGGTAGTATTCAGTTTTAACTCAAGTAGAACAAGGTAAAATAATGCTGATTTTGTCCATTTGTCATTCCAGCGTCATCTCCATCTCCCCTCCGCCCCCCCTGTCCAATTAGGGTTTTTACCAGATTAAGTAATGTTTGAGTAACCTCTGAGATTCTGATGGGTTTAGCAAGACATTGATTCCTGTAATGGCTTTCATATTCTAAGAACAAATTAAAAAATCCCCAGCCTGTCAACAAAAAAAACCAAACAAAATATGGCTTAATTAATAAGCAGCACTTGCAGATAACGTAACAACATGAACTGCCTGTGCTAACACTCTACTGAAGCATTAACTATGTAAGTAGTTTAGACCAGATTAGGAAGCTCCAGCAAGGATCAGGCTGATACACCCAGAGACATAATTCTGCAGGGGAGACACAGATACAGCCAACATGGTTCTTTAACATGCAGACCTTTTGAGCTTTCTTTCTGAAGTAAATCTTTTGGTCTTGGATCCATCCCGCCCACCCCCCACTGGCAGATTTGTACATACGTGTATCAGTTGCTCTTGGTAACCTGTACTCTTTAATATTTCATGATTTTAGTTTGCTTCCCTTTCACACATTTTGTTTAGTTGTTTCTGTCTCTTCACCGTCACTCTCTTTCTGGTACTTCCAGTGTAGACAGTGCTTTAGAATTGAGGAAATCATGCTATTTTGTGGAATTATTCCATTTAAATGTGTACTTCTGGAGCAGATTATTCCAACCATTAATGCTCCACACAGCATCTACCACAATTGGTCTCCCTCAGTCATTTCACTGGTTGTACTGCAGCACATATATTACAGTAAAAAGAAATTCGCAATCGAAATGCTCACAGTCAAAAATTATAGTTAGCTACAATATCCCTTTTGTTTGATGACCTACATGACAAAACCTACTCTGAATGTGCCTCAGTCTTCCTCCAATGCAGCAAGCAGTTCTGTGACGGTTTAAACTATGGCTGTCCTCTTTATGGCTTGGGAAAAATATTCTGCATCCTAGGGGTTTAGGCTCAGCTCCAAAAGAGGAAGCTTTGTGGCAAGCCTGGCTTATAGAAATGATTCTTTACTGGCAGTTTGATTTGAAATATAACTTCAATCGATCCATGAAAGTAGATGCTGCTGCTTTACAACTGACTTCTCAAATAAAGCGGAGAGGGACCTGGTATGTTTGTTGCAAGGAGACTTCAGTTTGCGAAATATTTGACACCGTGATAACTGGGATAGAAACATTCCTTGTGTTCTGTGTTTTTTGTAGGAATTTAATAAACTGTAGTTAGCTCTTGTAGCTGGAGGTCACTTTGACTTTCGGATACTAGAAAATATCAGCAAATTTTAGTTCTGTTCTTTAGGAGCGCTGCACATCTGTTAAAGGAATGCAGACTGCAAATAAAAGTATAAAAGTACAAAATTTAAAGTGAATTAAAAGAAGTCCACCATGCAAATTTAAATAGTTCTTCCTTTTTTTTGCCAAAACTAAGTATACTATGTGCAGAGCAGATTGAGTTTAGGCTGGCTACAGATGTTAGGTCTGCTAGGCATAGGTTTGGCTCAAAATGATTGACTCAAACAAGTATCATGTATTCAATTCTCTGCTGATTGAAGACATAGGAAATGATGACCAGGTATTTTGACCATAATAACTTAGGTGCAGCAGAGTAGGTTGTGTGCACGGTTTCAATTAATGCAAGAACCATAGGGCAGCACGGTGGCATAGTGGTTAGCACTGGTGCCTCACAGCGCCAGAGACCCGGGTTCGCATCTGACCTCGGGTGACTGTCTGTGTGGAGTTTGCACATTCTCCCTGTGTCTGCGTGGGTTTCCTCCGGGTGCTCCGGTTTCCTCCCACAGTCCAAAAATGTGCGGGTTAGGTTGATTTGGCTATGATAAAAAAAAAAATTGACCCTTAGTGTTAGGGGGGGATTAAATATGTGGGGTTATGGGGATAGGATGGGATATGTTAGGGGAATTAATACGTGGGGTTACGGGGGTAGGGTGGGATATGTGTACTGTGGGGATTAAAGCAGGGACAGGGTACTGGATTTGGATGATCAGCCATGATCGTATTGAATGGTGGAGCAGGCTCGACGGGCCGAATGGCCTACTCCTGCTCCTAGATTCTATGTTTCTATGTTTCTATGTTCTATGTTTCATAGGGCCTGAAATTCCTTAATCCTTTTAGGGCAAAAGTGGTGTAACTCCAGATAGCTGGGGGTGGGGGGGGGGGGGGGGGTGGAGGAATTTGAAGCTAAGTCAGATACACCAGGGTTACACCTGGTCTAAAATACACACTAAATTCCGCTGGACCTGGGTGCCCACCCCTAAAGTAGTGCACGTATGCAAATGACGGGATACTGAGGGTAAAACCTGTTGTCCCAGAATTTCTGTCATGTCCCCTTACTTAACTTAAGCCTGTAGAGGAGAGGGTTAAGTTAACTGCACTTCATGTCAAACCTGGAGGTTTGAGCTCTACAAACTGTCTGAAACTAGCTTTGACTGGAGTGCTTAGAAACTCTTCCACCTTTACACCTTGTGGCATTTAGGACATTTTTGGGGTCTAACTTCCACCTTTGCAGGAGTTTTCTGCCTCTCCCCCCTCCCCCCTCTCCCTTTCTGAATCACTGCAGGCTGGATTATCGATCTCCCAATTTAGGATTTAGGCCAGGGCTGGGACCTCACAATCGGTGGAAGTCCCACACCCCCTCACTGCTGGTGGAATTTTGGGTACTATATGTTTACTTTTTTGAAACATGCAGCCTGGAGTATTTTGAAATGAGTCAGTAATTAATTTGAATAAACACATGACTCTCTTCAGAAGGTCCAATGTTGAAGTTCCAGAATTGCCTGTCATTTGCCTCTGGTGCTGGCCGCCTTGGGTTTTAAATAAAACGTGCCACCAGCAGCCAATCCTGGAGCAATTGATGGTAAATATGGGAAAGCTAGCAGCCATAGAATCATAGAATGGTTACAGCACAGAAGGAGGCCATTCGGCCCGTCGAGCCCGTGCCGGCTCTCTGCAAGAGCACTTCAGCTAGTCCCACTCCCCCCCCGTAGCCCTGCAAATTGTTTTCTTTCAGCTACTTATCCAATTCCCTTTTGAAAGCCACAATTAAAATCTGCCTCCACCACCCTTTCAGGCAGTGCATTCCAGATCCTAACCACTTGCTGCGTAAAAAAGCTTTTCCTCATGTCGCCTTTGGTTCTTCTGCCAATCACCTTAAATCTGTGTCCGCTGGTTCTCGACCCTTCCGCACGAGAAGGATGCACCCGTGGAAAGAAGCATACAAGGAAAGAAAAAATCTCAAGACTTATAAATAACTTCCCCCTCTTCTATTTAAAATGGCTCACATGATGGGCTTACAGCTCAGAAGTCAGTCATTCTGAAATGGAGAAAATACACATACAGTGGGAGATAGTTTCAGAAGCACGTGAAGGAAAGAAATCAATGAATGACTCTCACACAGAAGTGAAACAGCTGACAAGTCAGTAATAACTTATTCAGTTTGGTATGTGACCTGTCATGCAGATTCCCTTATGGACTATCATGGAGGGTTGAGCTTAAGGAAGGTGGCATGGTTCAGTTTGAGGACGGCAGCGTGGGTGGGCTGCCAGTGATTTCACTGTGAATGATCAGAAGTCCACCCTATCTGTTGTGCTATAACCTTTTTTATATTATTTAATGGCCTTTGAGAAATATTCTGGGCCGGGTTTACATCCAGACCCCTGCACCCACCCCATGCCTGCTCCCCTGATTTTAGGCCAATTTCCTGGGGTCAGACTTATTTCCATAATTTCAACAGATGCTGAGAGGTTGTTTGCTCTGGCTGGAGAGTCTAGACCTAAGGGGCATAGTCTCAGGATAAGGGGTCGGCCATTTAAGACTGAGATGAGGAGGAATTTCTTCATAGAATCATAGAAAGATACAGCACGGAAGGAGGCCATTTCGTATCCAGCCTAATCCCACTTCCCAGCTCTTGGTCCGTAGCCCTGCAGGTTAGCGCATCCCAAGTGCACATCCAAGTACTTTTTAAATGTGGTTAGGGTTCCTGCCTCTACCACCCTTTCAGGCAGTGAGTTCCAGACCCCCACAACCCTCTGGGTGAAGATATTTCCCCTCAAATCCCCTCTAAACCTTCCCCCAATTACTTTAAATCTGTGCCCCCTGGTTTTTGACCCCTCTGCTAAGGGAAATAGGTCCTTTCTATCCACTTTATCTACGCCCCTCCTAATTTTATACACCTCAATAAGGTTTCCCCTCAGCCTCCTCTGTTCCAAGGAAAACAGACCCAGCCTATCCAGTCTTTCCTCATAGCTAAGATTCTCTATTCCTGGCAACATCCTTGTAAACTTCCTCTGTACCCTCTCTAGTGCAATCACATCTTTCCTGTAATGTGGTGACCAGAACTGCACGCAGTACTCTAGCTGAGGCCTAACTAGTGTTTTATACAGTTGAAGCATAATCCCCCTGCTCTTGTATTCTATGCCACGGCTAATAAAGGCAAGCATTCCGTATGCCTTCTTAGCCACCTTATCTGCTTGGCCTGCTACCTTCAGGATCTGTGGACATGCACTCCAAGGTCCCTTTGTTCCTCTACACTACTCAGTGTCCTACCATTTAATGTTTATTCCCTTTCCTTGTTAGCCCTCCCCAATTGCATTACATCACACTTCACTCAGAGGGTTGTGAATCTTTGGAATTCTCTACCACAAAGGGCTGTGGATGCTGAATCATTGAGTATATTCAAGGCTGAGATCGATAGATTTTTGGACTCGAGGGGAATCAAGGGATATGGAGATCGGGCGAGAAAATGGTGTTGAGGTTGAAGATCAGCCATGATCTTATTGAATGGCGGAGCAGGCTCGAGGGGCTGTATGGCCTACTCCTGCTCCTAATTCTTACATTCCTACCTCTGCCGGGGAGCCTGCATGGGGTGGGAGGGAAAATGACTGTGGCAGGCATCAGGTAGCTCCCTGCAATCAACTGCAATAGGGATGCAAAAAATGTACTGGCATTCCTTACGCTCAATGTTGCTATGGTGCAAATGACAGGAAATACGTCACATGACATATTCCCATTATTTGTGCCTCAATGGAATACACCTGGCTGTTTTCGGGTCGACACCTTTTGCACCCCCCCTTTTGGTGGAAAATCTCAGAAGTTGTGGGGAGCCAGTAGGTTTGCTAGCTGCCTGATTTTTCTCTCTTGCTTCTCCACCTGCCCCCCCCATAGCTGGGGTTACACTGTCATAAGTCCAGAGGAAAATCTGCCCCTCCGTGCCTGAGATGTAAACCCTCTTGTAGATTCTGTGAAGACCAACTGCTTACTTTGTTCTGAAGTGCGTCAATTAAGATAAAGATACTTAGAGACAGGTGTGAATGGATTTGAGTCTAGGAATTTTCAATTTTATGGAATGATACAGCACAGAAGGCAGCCATTTGGCCCAACGTGTCTGTGCCAGCTCATTGAAAGGGCTCTCCAATTAGTCTCACTCCCCTGCTCTTTCCCCATAACCCTGCAAAGTTTTCCTTTTTAAGTATATATCCAATTCCCTTTTGGAAAGTTACTATTGAATCTGCTTCCACCACCCTTTTGGGCAGTGAATTCCAGATCATAACAACTCGCTGCGTAAAAAAAAATTCTCCTCATCTCCCCTCTGGTTCTTTTGCCAATTATCTTAAATCTGTGTCCTCTGGTTACCGACCCTACTGCCAGTGGAAACAGTTTCTTCGTATTTACTCTATCAAAACCCTTCATGATTTTGAGTGCCTCAATTAAATCTCCCTTTAACCTTCTTTGCTCTAAGGAGTACAATCCCAGCTTCTCCAGTCTCTCCACATAACTGAAGTCCCTCATCTCTGGTACCATTCTAGTAAATCTCCTCTGCACCCTCTCTAAGGCCTTGAAGTGTGGTGCCCAGAATTGAACACAGTACTCCAGCTGAGGCCTAACCAGTGATTTATAAAGGTTTAGCATAACTTCCTTGCTTTTGTACTCTGTCTCTTTTATAAAGCCCAGGATCCCGTATGCCTTTTTAACAGCCTTCTCAACTTGTCCTGCCACCTTCAAACATTTGTGTATATAAATCCTCCAGGTCTCTCTGTTTCTGCACCACCTTTAAAATTGTACTGTTTAATTTATTTTGCCTTTCCACATTTTTCCTTTCAAAATGCATCACTTCACACTTCTCTGCATTAAATTTCATCTGCCAATTTCACTAGTCTGTCTATGTCCTCCTGAAGTCTGCTACTATCCTCCTCGCTTGATTAGCTTTGTTCATGGGTTGGAAGACACTGTTTCATTCCCTGTATTCCAGTTTTCAACTTCAAAGGGAGCGAATGACTCCCTCTCTGGCTGCAATCAGCTTTTCTGTGCCAATCGAGATAGAGGCTGAAGATTCTTTGCTGGTGGACAAACCTCACACATCAGTTATGTTATACATTAAGGTTTAGTATTGCTAAGAGAGTTAGCAAAATGTCACTTTTTTGTTGTTTTTGTACCTGAGGGAGTTAAAATTCTGTAATCAAGTGGAATCTGCTGTATTGATTCCTGTTACTGTCCAATTATTACTTTTAATAAATCTGATTCATAGTTTATAACCTGAGTCACAGATTGCGTGTTTATTCCTCTGCTAATTGAAGTCTAGGAGAAGACAAGTGGGGTAGTGTCAATTCAGTGAGCTAAATACAGTAACAAGTGTTTCTGTTTGGCTCTGGGCAGCGATACGTTGCCAGATGTTGTACATTTCAAGTCTCACTCCAGCTTGTAGAGAGCAAGGGCTCATTTACAGGAGTGATGATTAGGATTGAGCATGAGCAAACTATCTGGTGAAGCCCTGAAAATGCAACAGTCTATCACAATTTGTGCACAACTTCCCTTCAACAAAGCTATTAGAGGCTTCAGCAAGCCCTTTACACAGCTAATTATTTCTCTGCCAGTTTTTCCATTATTTGCCTATCAACATTTAACCCCTTGAAGGAATCCTGTGAATAGTGTTAATAGCACAAATTCACTCCATTTTCACTAACAAAATGACTTCCTCAGCTGTTAACTCATAACAAAATCTTAATTAGCCGTAACATCATGAAGACAATGTCAGCCCAATTTCTGTATACTATCAATTTTTCAGATATGGTTTACTGTTTATAGAAAAAATAATTGAAACACCCCCACAGTTCTTTTTTATTGCATTCTGTGCTTCTAATATTATTTCCATAGTTTATTAATATCAGTATTATTTGCTTCCAAGGAAAGGAGCAGAGACTAACTTGACACGGCACCTAATACCCTTCTCTGATTTGGAGCAGTACACTTTCTTCTCACACAATGGCCCGTATTTTCCGACCCCCACGGGTGCGTACGAGCCGTGTACACACCCGTAGGGACATCGGAAATGCCGGTTTCAGGCATGTGAAGCGCATGTGCTGAAAACCGGCATTTCCGATCTGTCAAAAATGCTCTCGACAGATCGGACGCCTGCCCTGGAGAAGGGCCTCTGCGGGGGGGAGAGTTCCGCTTTCTGCAGAACCTCCGCCCGCAGAAATCACTTAAAAATCTTACGCCTGGTAAAAGCAGACGTAAGGCCTGCTTTTACCAGCATAAGAGTTTAAAAAAAGTAAAAAAAATGTTTTCACTCATTTATAATTTAAAAATACTTTTTAAAAAAGGTAAATTTATTTTTAGCCCCGTAAAAAACTTTAATTATTTTTTTCAAAAAATTAAATTTGTTTAAAATATTGAATTTAATGTAATTTTAACTCATTTTAAAAACGTGATTTTAAAAAAAATGTATTTAATGTTTTAGTGTCTTTTTTCAGTGATCTCCATTCATACTTTTGATAGGTCTGTCAAAAGTATGAAGGGAGATTCCCTTCTTTCATTGGCTGGCCTGGCCCACGTGATCCCAGGGACGCTTGCGAACCGCCTGCGCCCCTGGGATACCTGGGCCCTGCGCATTTTGACTGTGGAGAGGCCCAGGAGCGGAAGTGTCAGTACCTCGGGAGCCCCCAGGTAAGAGCTGTAGATTTTTTTCCGATAGGAAGCATCCGCACGCAGGAAACCTCCTATCGGAAATTACAGGCCAATGTTTTTGGCAATGTAAAAGCTGTAGGTATTCGCACCAGCCCATCATTTACACCAACCTGGGAGCAAAATATACTTTGCACCTGCACCACTGCTGGAGAATACGGCCCAAGGACCTTTGATGCTCAAAAGTGCCTGTGTGGTTGGGTTCAGGTTATTGGGATTCAACAGGCATTGCCTGTACACAAGTAAATGAGATAGGCTCATTGTATAATTTTATGTCTGATGATTTGGAACATCAGATTTGTACCTGTTTGTAGCTGTATTGTGTGAAGCACTAGCCGAGTACTCATTGAGACTGAAGTTGTGAATTGACATTCGCATGTCTCTTAGTACTTGCTGTAGATGAATAATAATTTCTCTTTCTCTGTAGGTTCTAAATGAAGCAGTGGGGGCACTAATGTACCACAATATCACTCTAACCAGAGAAGACCTGGAGAAGTTCAAAGCACTGCGAATAATTGTACGGATAGGCAGTGGATATGACAACATTGACGTTAAGACTGCAGGAGAGCTCGGTGAGTTGAGTCCAAGCGTTGCCTATAGCGGATATCTTTTTTTAAGCTTATTTGTAAAATCTGATTTACAAAGTGATGTTTAAGTCAGCAATGGAACAGATGCAGTTGTGTCAGCATTAAAGTGTTTTTGTAATTCATTAAAGGAGCCGCTCAAGTGGTGTGTGTGAATTAGGTATAAACACAGACACTGGAAAGTACCATCATATTACTGGGGAATGCTGGGATGGGAAGGGAACAGAGCGTGGCAGATAAGTTCAGCAATCTTTTCCTGTCTCTCCTCGACCAATCTGAACCTCTTAGTTTCCATACATTAAAAAGGGATGTGTGTTGTTCTGTTTTGAAAATATTGTGATTTGTTAACAAAAATGCAGTGTCCTTATTAACTGACCTCACATGATTTGCTCCTTTGAAACGTGAACTTCAAGAACATTAAAGCTTCACACAGAGGCTCTTTCCACAGAGATGGCAAGCATGCCACCCTGTGAAACTGATTAGTGCTGCATCAATAGGGGAACCAAGTAAAACTGGCATGTAAAGGGAATGTATGTGCAAAATGGTCTGGTCATTTATGCACCAAATGGAGGTGATTGCACATGCACCAAACAGTTTGCACAAACATGTATCCACTTTTTATATGTGTGAGAGGGGTCATTTTATGCATTGTCGCTGAAACACTTATACATGCCTTTGTCACCTCCAAAACTACTTTAAATGCACTTCTTGCTGACCTCCCATTATAAACTTCAACTTGCCAAAACTCAGCCATAAATATCCTGTCATAAACTAAGTTCTATCGTCTTTGTCCTTGCCGACCTTTACTCACTCCCAGCTGCCAATGCATTACATTGAAAATCCTTGTTCTCCTCTGTAACTCTCTCCATGGCCTTGGACACTCTACTTTGCACTCTGCTAGTTCTGTTTTTTTTTATTCGTTCATGGGATGTGAGCGTCGCTGGCAAGGCCAGCATTTATTGCCCATCTCTAATTGCCCTTGAGAAGGTGGTGGTGAGCCGCCTTCTTGAACCGCTGCAGTTTATGAGGTGAAGGTACTCCCACAGTGCTGTTAGTGAGAGAGTTCCAGGATTTTGCCCCAGCGACAATGAAGGAACGGTGATATATTTCCAAGTCATGATGGTGTGTGACTTGGCGGGGAACTTGCAGGTGGTGGTATTCCCATGCGCCTGTTGCCCTTGTCCTTCTAGGTGGTAGAGGTCGTGGATTTGAGAGGTGCTGTCGAAGAAACCTTGGTGAGTTGCTGCAGTGCATCTTGTAGATGGTACACACTGCAGCCACGGTACGCCGGTGGTGGAGGGAGTGAATGGTTAATGTGGTGGATCAGGAGCCAATCAAGTTTTGTCCTGGATGGTGTCGAGCTTCTTGAGTGTTGTTGGAGCTGCACTCATCCAGGCAAGTGGAGAGTATTCCATCACACTCCTGAGTTGTGCCTTGCAAGGCTTTGGGGAGTCAGGAGGTGAGTCACTAGCCGCAGAATACCCAGCCTCTGACCTGCTCTTGTCGCCAAAGTATTTATGTGGCTGGTCCAGCTAAGTTTCTGGTCAATGGTGACCCCAGGATGTTGATGGTGGGGGATTTGGCAATGGTAATCCCGTTGAATGTCAAGGGGAGGTGGTTAGGCTCTCTCTTGTTGGAGGTGGTCATTGCCTGGCACTTGTGTGGCGTGATTGTTACTTGCCACTTATCAGCCCAAGCCTGAACGTTGTCCAGGTCTTGCTGCATGCGGGCACGGACTGCTTCATTATCTGAGGAGTTGCGAATGAAACTGAATGCTGTGCAATCATCAGCAAACATCCCCACTTCTGACCTTATGATGGAGGGAAGGTCATTGATGAAGCAGCTGAAGATGGTTGGGCCTAGGACACTGCCCTGAGGAACTCCTGCAGCGATGTCCTGGGGCTGAGATGATTGGCCTCCAACAACCACAATCATCTTCTTTTGTGCTAGGTATGACTCTAGCTAGTGGAGAGTTTTCCCCCTGATTCCCATTGACTTCAATTTTACTAGGGCTCCTTAATGCCACACTTGGTCAAATGTTGCCTTGATGTCAAGGGCAGTCACTCTCACCTCACCTGTGGAATTCAACTCTTTTGTCCATGTTTGGACAAAGGCTGTAATGAGGTCTGGAGCCAAGTGGTCCTGGCGGAACCCAAACTGAGCATTGGTGAGCAGGTTATTGGTGAGTAAGTGCCGCTTGATAGCACTGTCGATGACACCTTCCATCACTTTGCTGATAATTGAGAGTAGAGTGATGGGGGGGGGCGGGGGTTAATTGGCCGGATTGGATTTGTCCTGCTTTTTGTGGACAGGACATATCTGGACAATTTTCCACTTTGTTGAGTAGATGCCATTGTTATAGCTGTATTGGAACAACTTGCCTAGAGGTGCGGCTAGTTCTGGAGCACAAGTCTTCAGCACTACAGCCGGGATGTTATCAGGGCCCATAGCTTTTGCTGTATCTAGTGCGCTCAGCCATTCCTTGATATCACGTGGAGTGAATCGAATTGGCTGAAGACTGGCATCTGTGAAGGTGGGGAACTCGGGAGGAGACCAAGATGGATCATCCACCCGGCACTTCAGGCTGAAGATAGTTGCAAACGCTTCAGCCTTGTCTTTTGCACTCACGTGCTGGGCTCCACCATCATTGAGGATGGGGATGTTCAAGGAGCCTCTTCCTCTCGTTAGTTGTTTAATTGTCCACCACCATTCACGACTGGATGTGGCAGGACTGCAGAGCTTTGGTCTGATTTGTTGGTTGTGGGATTGCTTAGCTCTGTCTATAGTATGCTACTTCCGTTGTTTAGCATGCAAGTAGTCCTGTGTTGTAGCTTCACCAGGTTGTCGGCTCATTTTTAGGTAGGCTTGTTGCTGTTCCTGGCATGCTCTTCAACACTCCTCATCCAGGATTGGTCCCCTGGCTTGGTGGTAATGGTAGAGTAAGGGATATGCCAAGCCATGGGGTTACAGATTGTGGTGGAATACAATCCCCTTCCAAATGCTACAATCCTCAGACTGGCCTTCTGTGCATTCCCACCCCCCAGCCCCCCGACCTCACCATTAGTGGCAGAGCCACTGCCATCCAACTCTCCGGACGTCCCTTCTTAAACTTCTCCGCCTCTCTCGCACCGTTAAAAGCCTCCTCAAGACCCATCTCTTTGTGCATGATTTTGGCCGCTTCTCCTAATTTCACTGTTCCTGCCTCAGTGTTCGTGTATCATGCGTCTATCTGAGAATTGCCTTGGGGAATTTCTTATGTGAAAGGCACTGTACAGATGGAGGTGGTTGTTGTGCGTGTTTGGCCCATGTTTTGTGCAGGTGTGTATCCTTTTTCAAAATCCAGCATTTGAAAACCTGACATTTCCTGTCCAGTTTTTAAATATCAGAGACCCCTGATACCAGACTGTCCAGTTCAATTAGCCACCCAATATATGAATAGTTAAAATACCATCTTTGAACATGCATAAACGCCCATTTTCTGACTGCCAAGCACTAAAAACAACGTGCCATTACCCAGAGGTTAAATTCAAACCCCCAGGATCTTTATTTGCAGTTAGTTCTGTCCAACTAGAGTCATTTCAACTATCTCACCATTTGATTTAGTAACCCTCGAGTTAGAAGGGCTGTGTGGCCGATGAGTTCTTTGGCTTCTCGGGAGATTTGCCAAGTGGAGCCTCTTACAAACAGATAGATGAGTACAAATGAATGGACTTGGTTCTCCAGGTCTCCAAATGAGAACTGTCGGTATAAGAGTAACTTAATGTTGTGCTGTGCTGCGCTGGCACTCCTTGCCTGAAAGCACTTCAGTTGTGCAGTCCCCAGTGTGCCAGCCAAATTAGATCCTGGATGGAACAATTGGGAATTACATTGCCTGGAATGGAAATGAGCCATGCATCCCCAGCCTGAGCTAAGTTAACAGATATCGGCCAAGATGGTGGTAGGAATGCTGTAATTTGGCCTCGAGACACGTTGGCTAAAGAGGGGAGAAAATCACTCCAATTGCCACTCCTGATCACTTATCCTTCCATGGTTGAATAGGCTGCTGACATTCACTGAATGGGCTCAGGCATGAAGGACGGCTATGCGTTCAGTGGGTGTGCCTGTAGAACCGTATTCCAGCAGAAGTCAACAGTAGAATTTTTAAAAAAGATACCAGTAAGCTGCAGGTCGTTTTTTTGTTCCAGGCTATGGCTGACAGATTATGTCCATTTTGGCCTTTTTTAAAGTGTAATTCTAAATTATTTAAAACCCTGATATGCTCCATTCGTCAAAGCAACAAATAGGGTAACACAGATTTAAAGTATTTTTAGTTTTATTCTGACACCACTACAATAAAAGCTGTGAGTAATGGCCTGCAAAAACAATGAAAAAATGATCTGACAGAACTATTTGCTCCTGATTTTGAGCAATATCCTCATCATGTCTTCACACTTCTCCTTCCCCCTCCCCCTCCCCCAAAGTACCAAGCCTTGTTGCTAAATTATCCTTTTCCAAATACTGGTGTTATAATGCAGGATAAAGCACCTTCATAGGAAGTAGAAGGAGCAGGATGACCGCTGGTAGTCATGAAAACCCAGATCAAGGAGTCAGGAGAAACTCCCTGCATGAGATTTTGTGAATTCGATATTGGATACCAGCTTAGAACAAGGACAGAGGATTTATGAGTTCTGCTGGAAATTAGAATTCTTGTTCTCCAGAGTTGAAGAGGAGCAATTATTTTTTTGATCAAAAGAAAAAAATGTATGGCAGTTTTGCATAAATACCTTTTAAGAATCTAACTCGTGGAACCATGTAGTTATTTAGTCTGGATTACTATTTGTAAAGAAGACTTGTGCCAAATTAAAGGTCACCAGAGTGAATTGGCAGTGTGCCGTTTAATAAACTGTACTCTCTGTTAGAAACAGCCCAGACTGTTGTTGATGCTTACAAGATGCTGATTTAAGTGTATGCCAGATTAAAAACTGAACAAAGAGCTCTGTTGTAATGTCTGATATTCTTGTAAAGGGATACAGTTTCAAATGTAAAGATGCACTTTAGTCGGTTATTACCTAAATATTTTGCTTAATATGTTTGCTGTGTAGCGCAGCAAGCTAATTGGTAACATACATTTCCTGGAGCTGAAATCTTGCACAGTTTATTCCTATTAAGGCCCTGTGTTGTCTCCATAGGCAGGGCAGGGAGGCACCACGATTATAGGAATAGCCTACGCTGTTGCAGTAAAGAAATTAGATCTGTGCAGTTGGAAATATTAGTGGAAATGTGGGTTTGCTGTCACCTCTATAATAAATAAATGGAGAATTCAAAAAGTTTTTCTTCACACTGAACCTTTTTTATATGAAGAGCTCATGTTTTCTCACTGTAAAGACACAACAGACGCATGTTTCCGCTTGTGTCTTCAATAATCCAGATTGTCCATCTTGTTTTGTAAAGTGGAATTTCTGTTTATATATACTATAAATTTCTCTCAACATAGGGCCCTGAATTAAACAGTCTGTTTGCCCTACTGTCTTATTCATTTGTTAGAGCTATTGTTTATGCATTGGTTTGATGTAATAAAGCGGTGTGGGAATGAATCAAGTTGTGAATTGCTGCTACAAAAGCAAAATACTGCGGATGCTGGAAATCTGAAATAAAAACAGAAAATGCTGGAAATACTCAGCAGGTCAGGCAGCATCTGTAGAGAGAGAAAAAGAGTTAACGTTTCAGGTCGATGACCCTTCGTCAGAACTGGAAAAAGCTGGAGATGGAACAGGTTTTTAAGCAAGTATCGGGGCAGGGAAAGGGGGGAGGGGAGGAAAGAACGAAAGGGAAGGTCTGTGATAGGATGGAAGGCAGTAGAGATTAAGAGACAAAAGGGATGATGGTGCAAGGCAAAAGGAGATGGTAATGGGACTTATTATTCGTGAATTATAACATGAATTACTACTTATTGACTTCTAGCTTGGTAGGTAAATAATACTACAAATATTAGCACTGTTGGTAGTCTGTAATATTTTTACCCCATGTCAATCATGTGATATCTTGTTTATGTAAATTTGCTTCTATTATGCAATGGGTGAACTGCTGTTCTACTTAAGCTGCTGCAGGACCACAGTCAACATCAGAAACCGCATTCCAGACCTTGTATTCTCCAGAATAACTCTCAGCTTGGCTCAGTTAGTAGCACTCTTGCCTCTGAGTCAGAAGGTTGTAGATTCAAGCTCCACTCCAGGATTTGAGCACATAATCTAGCAATATTGAGGGAGAGCTGGATTGTTGGAAGCCTCATCTGCCTGTTCATGTGGATGTAAGAGATTGCGTGGCACTATTTAAAGAAGGTCCCTCAACCAGCACCACCAAAAACCAGATTAACTGGTTATTCATCTCAATGGATGTTTGTGGTACACAAGGTGTTTTATAAGTATATTAAGGGCAAGAGGATAACCAGGGAAAGAGTAGGGCCCATTAGGGACCAAAGTGGCAATGTGTGTGTAGAGCCGGAAAATGTAGGTGAGGTTTTAAAAGAATATTTTGCATCTGTGTTCACTATGGAGAAGGACGATGTAGGCATAGAAATCAGGCAGGGGGATTGTGATATACTTGAACAAATTAGCATTGAGAGGGAGGAGGTACTAGCGGTTTTAGCGGGCTTAAAAGTGGATGAATCCCCAGGTCCAGGCGAAATGTATCCCAGGCTGCTGTGTGAGGCAAGGGAGGAGATTGCAGGGGCTCTGACACAAATTTTCAGAACCTCTCTGGCCACAGGGGAGGTGCCAGAGGACTGGAGGACAGCTAACGTAGTACCATTATTCAAGAAGGGTAGTAGGGATAAACCAGGGAATTACAGGCCAGTGAGCCTAATATCAGTGGTAGGGAAATTATTGGAAAAAATTCTGAGGGACAGAATTAGTCTCCACTTGGAGAGGCAAGGCTTAATCAAGGATAGTCAGCATGGCTTTGTCAGGGGGAGATCATGTCTAACCAATTTGATTGAATTTTTTGAGGAGGTGACTAGGTGTGTGGATGAGGGTAGTGCAGTTGATGTAGTCTACATGGACTTCAGTAAGGCTTTTGACAAAGTCCCACATGGGAAACTGGTCAAGAAGGTAAGAGCCCATGGGATCCAGGGCAGTTTGACACATTGGATCCAAAATTGGCTTTGTGGCAGGAGGCAAAGAGTGATGGTCGAAGGTTGTTTTTGTGACTGGAAGCCTGTGTCCAGTGGTGTACCGCAGGGATCGGTGCTGGGTCCCTTGCTGTTTGTAGTGTATATTAATGATTTAGATATGAATTTAGGAGGTATGATCAGTAAGTTCGCAGATGACACAAAAATTGGTGGAGTGGTAAATAGCGAGGAGGGAAGCCTCAGGCTACAGGACGATATTGACGGTTGGTCAGATGGCAGAACAGTGGTAAATGGAATTTAACCCTGAAAAGTGTGAGGTGATGCATTTTTGGAGGACTAACAAGGCAAGGGAATACACAATGAATGGTAGGACCCTAGGAAGGACAGAGGATCAGAGGGACCTTGGTGTGCATGTACATAGATCCCTGAAGGCAGCAGGACAGGTAGATAAGGTGGTTAAGAAGGCATATGGGATACTTGCCTTCATTAGCTGAGGCATAGAATATAAGAGTAGGGAGGTTATGATGGAGCTGTACAAAACGCTAGTTAGGCCACAGCTGGAATACTGTGTGCAGTTCTGGTCGCCACACTATAGGAAGGATCTGATTGCATTGGAGAGGGTGCAGAGGAGATTCACCAGGATGTTACCTGGGCTGGAGCGCTTCAGCTATGAAGAGAGACTGGACAGGCTGGGGTTGTTTTCCTTAGAGCAGAGAAGGCTGAGGGGGGACCTGATTGAGGTGTACAACATTATGAGGGGCATAGATAGGGTAGATAGAAAGGAACTTTTCCTCTTAGTAGAGAGGTCAATAACCAAGGGGCATAGTTTCAAGGTAAGGGGCAGGAGGTTTAGAGGAGATTTGAGGAAAAACCTTTTCACCCAGAGGGTGGTTGGAATCTGGAACTCACTGCCTGAAAGGGTGGTAGAGGCAGGAACCCTCACAACATTCAAGAAGCATTTAGATGAGCACTTGAAACGCCATAGCATACAAGGCTACGGACCAAGTACTGGAAAATGGGATTAGAATAGATAGGGCTTGATGGCCGGCGCAGACACAATGGGCCGAAGGGCCTCTTTCTGTGCTGTATAACTCTATGACTCTAATTAGCTAGTGTCTCTTAGGCAGTCCCTCGGAACCGAGGATGACTTGCTTCCACATTAAAAATGAGTTCTCAGGTGACTGATGAGCCCAATGCAGGACCTACAGTCTCTGTCACAGGTGGGGCAGACGGTGGTTGAAGGGGCGGGTGGGTGGGGTGCTTGGGTTGATGTGCGCTGCTTGCGCTTGGCTTCCGCTTGCTCCCAGCGAAGAGACTCGAGGTGTTCGGCGCCTTCCCGGATGCTTCTCCTCCACTTTGTGCGGTCTTGGGCCAGGGATTCCCAGGTGTCAGTGGGGATGTTGCACTTTTTCAAGGAGGCTTTGAGGGTGTCCTTGAAGCGTTTCCTCTGCCCACCTGGGGCTCTCTTGCCATGTCGGCACTCCGAGTAGAGCGCTTGTTTTGGGAGTCTCGTATCGGGCATGCGGACGATGTGACCCGTCCATCGGAGCTGATCGAGCGTGGTCAAAGCTTCGATGCTGGGGATGTTGGCCTGGGCGAGAACACTGACATTGGTGCGGCTATCCTGCCAATGGATTTGCAGGATCTTGTGGAGGCAGAGTTGGTGGTACCTCTCCAGTGCTTTAAGGTGCCTGCTGTACATGGTCCATATTTCTGAGGCATACAGGAGGGCGGGTATCACTGCTGCTCTGTAGACCATGAGCTTAGTGCCGGGTTTGAGGTCCTGGTCTTCAAACACTCTCTTCCTCAGGCGACCGAAGGCTGCACTGGCACACTGAAGGCGGTGTTGGACTTCGTCATCGACGTCTGCCCTTGTTGACAGTAGGCTCCCGAGGTATGGAAAGTGGTCCACGTTGTCCAAGGCCTTGTCGTGGATTTTGATAATCGGGGGGCAGTACTGTGTGGCGGGGGCAGGTTGGTAGAGGACCTTTTTCTTACGGATGTTTAGTGTAAGGCCCATGCTCTCATACGCTTCGGTGAAGGTGTTGACAATGGTTTGGAGATTCAAGCTCCACGCCAGGATTTGAGCACATAATCTAGGCTGGCACTCCGGTGCAATATTGAGGGCGAGCTGGATTGTTGGAAGCCTCATCTGCTTTTCATGTGGGTGTAAGAGATCGCGTGGCACTATTTAAAGAAGGTCCCTCAAGCAGCACCACCAAAAACTAGATTAACTGGTTATTCATCTCAATGGATGTTTGCTGTACACAATTAGCTAGTGTATTTGCCTATTGAACAACATGACCACACTTCAAAAAATGTAACCATAGGAAGTTAAGTTTAGTAGACAGGAAGTGTATGCAAATGTAAGATTGTTAACAAGATATATTTGCTATTTTGATTTTATATTATTTGTAGTTTAAAAATAGCAAAACTTGTGGTAATTTAGGAAGTAGAATTGGTTGGAGAATAGGAATTGGCTGGAGAAGAACTTGGAGAAGGAGGGGTAGGATCCAGTTGTTGTGGTCCATGTAGGAACCAACAAACTAGGAACGCAGTTCTGCTGAAGGAGTTTGAGGAACTCGGGTACAAATTAAAAGCAGAACCTCAAAGGTAATAATCTCTGGATTACTAACTGAGCCACGCACAAATTGGCACAGGGACAAACAGATTCGAGGTTTAAATGCATGGGTGAAAGAGTGGAGCACTGGTACCAGTACTGGAGAAAGAGGGAGCTGTTCCATTGGGACGGATGCCACTTAAACCGGGCTGGGAACCAATGTCCTGGTAAATCGAATAACTAGGGCAGTAAATAGGGCTTTAAACTAATAAGGTGGAGGGAGATATCGTATTAGTGTTTGGTCCTGCTGAGGTTTTCCAGCGTTTTCTGTTGTTATTTCGGATTTCCAGCATCCGCAGTATTTTGCTATCGTAAGGTGGAGGGAGAGTTCAGATCAGGGTAAATTTATAAGTCTGAAGAGAAAAGTCAAAGCTGCAGAGCAGAATAGCAATTTAGGTAAAATCAAGCAGATTGTGTCAGGAAGGGACAGATAGTTTAATAACAGTAATAGGGCATTAACGAATAAGGCCACATCAGGGAAAAATAGTAAAAGGTAATGCATGAAGCATTCGTAACAAGACAGATGAATTAATGGCACAAATAGAGATAAATGGGTTTGATCTAGTAGCCATTACTGAGACGTGGTTGCTGGGTGACCAAGTTTGGGAACTAAATATTTCAGGGTACTTGACTTTTAGAAAAGATAGACAAAATGGAAAAGGAGGTGGGGTAACCCTGAGAATAAAGGTTGAGATAAAGGCAGTAGGGAGAAAGTATCTCAACCCAGAAAATCAGGATGTACAATCAGTATGAGTAGAGCTAAGAAATAACAAAGGGCAGAAAACACTGGTGGGAGTAGTTTATAAGCCCCCCTAAGAGTAATCATCATGTTGAAAAAAGTATAAATCAGGAAATTAGAGAAGCATGTAACATGGGTATTGCAATAATCCTGGGGGACTTTAATCTTCATATAGACTGGGCAAAACAAATTGGCAAAAGTAGCTTGGAGGACGGGTTCATGGAATGCACTCGAGACAGTTTTCTAGAACAATATGTTGAGGAACCAACTAGGGAACAGGCTATTTTAGATGCAGTATTGTGCAATGAGACAGGGTTAATTAGTAATCTTATAGTAAAGGATCCTCTGGGGAAGAGTGATCATAATATGATAGAAGTAAGTTTGAGAATGATGTGGTTAAGTCTGAAACTAGGGTCTTAAATTTAAATAAAGCCAATTACGGAGGTATGAGGGACAAGTTGGCTGAGGTAGATTGGGAAATTAGATTAAAAGATATGATGGTAGATAAGCAATGGCAAACATTTAAAGAAATAATTCATAATTGTCAACGAATATACATTCCCTTCAGGACTAAAAGCTACACTGGAAAAGTGGTACAGCCATGGCTAGCTAGAGAAGTTAAGGATAGTATTAGATTAAAAGAAGTTTACACTGTCGCCAAAAAGAGTAGTAAGCCTGAGGATTGGGAGGGTTTTAAAAATCAGCAAGGGATGACCAAGAAATTGATAGAGCGAGAAAATAGAATGAGCGTAAACTAGCAAGAAATATAAAAACAGATTGTAAGAGTTTTTACAAGTGTGTAAAATGGAAGAGATTAGCGAAAGTAAACTTGGGTACCTTAGAGGCAGAGACAGGAGAAATTATAATGGTGAATAAGGAAATGGCAGAGAGGTTAAACAAATATTTTGTATCTGTCTTCACAGTAGAAGATACAAAGAACATACTGGAAATTGTGGGGAACCAAGGTCTAATGAGAGTGAGGAACTTAAAGTAATTAATATAAGTAAAGCAAAAGTACTAGAGAAATTAATGGGACTAAAAGCTGAGAAATCCCCTGGACCTGATGGCCTACACCCTAGGGTTTTAAGAGGTGGCTGCAGAGATAGTGGATGCATTAGTTTTGATCTTCCAGAATTCCCTAGATTCTAGAACGGTCCCCGTGGATTGGAAGGTAGCAAATGTAACCCCGCTATTCACGAAAGGAGGGAGAGAGAAAACAGAACTATAGTCCAGTTAGCCTGACATCATTTGTCGGGAAAACGCTAGAATCTATTATTAAGGACGTGGTAACAGAGCACTTAGAAAATCACAATATGATTAGGCAGAGTCAACACAGTTTTATGAAAGGGAAATCGTGTTTGATAAATCTATTAGAGCTTTTTGAGGGACTAACTAGCAGGGTAGATAAGGGGAAACCAGTGGATGTAGTATATTTGGATTTTCAGAAGGCATTCGACAAGGTGCCACACAAGAGATTGTTACACAAGATTAGGGCTCATGAGATTAGGGGTAATATATTAGCATGGATTGAGGATTGGTTGACGGACAGAAAACAGAGAGTAGGAATAAACGGGTCATTTTCGGGATGGCAGGGTGTAACTAGTGGAGTGCCGCAAGGATCAGTGCTTGGGCCTCAGCTATTTACAATCTATACAATGACTTAGATGAGGGGACCGAGTGTAATGTATCCAAGTTTGCTGACAATACAAAGCTAGGTGGGAAAGTAAACTGTGAGAAGGATGCAAAGAGGCTGCAATGGGATATAGACTGGTTAAGTGATTGGGCAAGAAGGTGGCAAATTGAGTATAATGTGGGGAAGTGTGAAAAAATCCATTCTGGTAGGAAGAATGGAAAAGCAGAATATTTTTTAAAAGGTGAGAGACTAGTAAATGTTGGTATTCAGAGGGATTTGGGGGTCCCTGTACACGAATCACAGAAAGTTAACAGGCAGGTACAGCAAGCAATCAGCAAGGCAAATGGTATGTTAGCCTTTATTGCAAAGGGGTTGGAGTATAAGAGTAAAGAAGTCTTCCTGCAATGATATAAGGCTTTGGTGAGACCACATCTGGAGTACTGTGTACAGTTTTGGTCTCTTTACCGAAGGAAGGATGTACTTGCCTTAGAGGGAGTGTAACAAAGGTTCACGAGATTGATTCCTGGGATCAGAGGGCTGTCCTGTGAGGGGAGATTGAGTAGAATGGGCCTATATTCTCTGAAGTTTAGAAGAATGAGAGGTGATCTCATTGAAATGTATAAGATTCTTAGGGGGCTTAACAGGGTAGATGCGGATAGGCTGTTTCTCCTGGCTGGAGAGTCTAGAACTGGGGGTCATAGTCTCAGAATAAGGGGCCTGCCATTTAGGACTAAGATGAGGAGAAATTTCTTCACTCAGGTATGTGAATCTTTGGAATTCTCTACCCCAGAGGACTATGGATGCTCAGTAGATGAGTATATTCAAGACTGAGATAGATAGATAGATTCTTGGGCACTAAGCAAATCAAGGGATATAGAGATCGGGTGGGAAAGTGGAGTTGATGTGGAAGTTCAGTCATGATCTTAGTGAAAGGCAGAGCAAGCTCGATGGGCCATATGGACTACTCCTGCTTCTATTTCTTATGTTCTTATCTTATGTTCTTATGTTCTCTGCAGTATAGGCACAAAACTGAGAGCCTCCACTGGCAGGAGAATTACAGTTTGTCAGGTTCACCTAGGCAGTCTCCATTATAATGTGAAGACATGCCTTTATAATGGTAAAGTTGACAGAAGCGTAACACAAAAAAAGGAATGAAGTTTTGTAGACATGAAGTATATGCAGACAAAAGATTTTTGATACAATATGTAGTTTCTCCCTTTACATCCCACAGTGAATTTGTATTTCTTGCTGAAGGTATTGTTGGCATAGTGTGCACTGAGGAGATTGTTCCTAACATTAAGTTTCCAATGACCAGCACCCTGAACAGGACTCGCTCGTCATGGTCCAGGCCATGTTTGAGTGATTTGATTGCTTAGTTTTGAGCTGGTTGCTGATTGTTCTTTGGCAGTTTTCCTACCTGTTTAGTGATGTTTGAGTGAATTAGCATTGTCAGTTGATTGTTTGTGTGTGTGCTTTACGTATTTGAGCCTATCGGGAATTATTGCCCCATGGATACTTGTCGTGTGTGCCACTTGGGTGTGTGACAGATGCTTTGCAACTGTGGCACAGTGTGATATTTTGAGCATCGCAGATGCATGCTAGAGGCAAAAATGTTTCTGGTATAGATAATAGATTGTTCAATACATGGTGTAACAACCTTGTACTTAGAAAACAGCTTACCCTGACTCACGGCGAATGATACCAATTTGATATTAGTAAGAATTAAAATATGTAGATTTTTTATAATGAAAAAGACTTGCATTTATATAGTGTCTTATCAAATCTTTCAGAAACATCTCAAGGCTCTCTACATGCAATAAATAACCTTGAAATTCAGTAATGTGATTGTGTATGGCAGCCATTTTACAGCAAGGTCCCACCAACAGCAATGAGATGAATGACCAGTTAATTCCTTCAGTTTTGTGATATTGGTTGAGGGAGGAATGTTGGCTAGTTCATTAGGAGAACTCCCTGCTCTTTTTCGAATATTACCATGGGATCGTTACCATTAATTGGAACAAGCAAACAGGGCCTTGGTGTACTGTCGCATCTGGAGGACAGAATCTGCAGCACTCCCTCAGTACTGCACTGGCTTATCCGTCTAGGTTGTGTGCTGGAGTACCTCTTTACACAGAGGTGAGAGTGTTACCAACTGGGCCAGGCTGACACTTGGAGAGATATTTGGTATACTTTTAATTTACTGCATTTTGTCTTGAAAAAATATTGTACTGAGCAAACAACCAAGCATATGTAGCAATCCAACAACTCACATACAATGTTCAAAAAGGAGAAAAGTTAGCAGTTTTGCAAAATGAGAGGGGGGTACCACAGAAAAAGTGAAACCCAACTAAGTGGAATCATCATAACAAGATCAGTGTAAAAAAACAGCTTTGCCTATACACAACTGAATCCCTCTCGAACGAGTACCTGAGAATCAAATAGCCCACTTAAATAAATGAATAAAGGATCACTAAATAAGTTCCCTTCTTGTACCTCCCAATAATTTTTAGATCATGCAAACAAATTGTATGGCCTGGAGAGTGAAAGTCACAGCCTCCCAGACTCTGCAATCTACCCAGACTTCTCAACTTTCGTGGTGTATTTGTCAGTTGTTTGTCAGTTGTTACTTAGTCGTCAGGATTTACCAGTTTGCCCAAACTGCTGCCGCCTCTCGCCCTGTTCCTCTCTGCACTACACTCTCCTTGAACCCTGAAATTAAATCAAAACAGCAGTTTGTCTCAAGATGTTGTCGAGCATCACAGTGGACTGAACAGCTGAAATTAAAGTGAGGGAAAAATCACAGTTGGAATAGCTCAGATAAACAAATAAGCTTTGTTGGCAAGCAGGCTATTATCCACAGAATCTTTGGAAATTAGGGGGAGGAGCACAGGAATCAAGAGTCAGCAAGGACCTTAGCATGACATCAACTGTCAGACAAGCAGAGAGATTCTGAGCCATCCATGTGTAGGCTTGAACAGAAGAACAGAATCTTTGATTTCACTCATATTTACAATTAAAAAGGCCACCATTTTAACAAGTTACAGCCTTCCCAGCAATTTGAAGACTTTATAGAAAGAAAACGGCCATAAAGCCATGCTACCCAGAATTGGTAGAATGGAGCAGAAAGGCAGTCTTCTGTGGAGGGAACTTTGAAGGAAGGAAACATATAGGCTAGAGTCACATGCTGCATTTTTATAGGTTGTCAAATTACTGAATTAATAGCTGTTCATAATGTGATCCAGACTGGGAATGTACAATTAGAAGTGAAGAAAACCAAGTCTTCAAGAGTTTCTACCTAGCATTACAACCAGAACAAGACTCTTCTAATCTCCACAATGCCTATGTAACCTGAATTCCCTCTGTGTCCATTCACTTGCGCATTTTGCCTGCTGCTCCGGATTCAAACCTATTGCTTCTTTCACCCTTTTTTCCCCTCTTGGGCGCTACTTACCTATCTCTGCCCCTTCCTGTCACCCAGTCATGCCAACTTTCATTTTACCCATCTCCATTATTTTGCGCCCATCCCCCCCCCCCCCCCCGCCAATCCCTACCCCAACCCATCACTACTCATCTGCCTTCCTGATCTCCTGCCACTATCCCGAGACCTCCTCCAGCCCTACAATCTCTTCCCCACCCCCCCCCCCTCCAAACTCTCCATCTGTTGACTCTGGCCTCTTGTGCAACCCCTCCCTTCGCCCCACCTTTGGTGGTCGTGCCTTAAGCCACCTAGGCCACACACTCTGGAATTTTGGCACTAAACTCCTTTGCCTCTCCACCGCCCTTGCCTTCTTTAATACCCTCCTTAAAACCTGCCTCTTTGAACAAGCTTTTAGTCACTCCTCCTTATGTAGAATTAGATAGAAATTGCAACACGGAAACAGGCCTTTCGGCCCAAACAGTCCGTGTTGGTGTTTATCTTCCATCCCTTACCCTTTTATCCCCTTTTCCTTTAACCACCTATGTAACCTATTCTTAAAAGTTGACACGGTCTCTTCTCCAATCACTAACGTTCGGCAGTGTCACAACCCTCTATGTAAAAAAAATTTAAAAATTCTTGCGCTCTGTCCTAAATATGTTACATTTAATCTTTTAATCTTATTCCAGATCCCTCAACTACTGAAAAGGTCTGTCTACTCTGTCCCAACCCTTCATAATTTTAAACACCTCTAACAAATCACCCTGTAATCTCCGCAATTCTAACAAAACCAGCTTTGTTCATATTTGTATTTCCTTATACAAGGCAGCATCCCATTACTTCCTTCATTGGCTCAGCGTCTTTTTTTTTATTGCGCCTTGGCATGTTTTTCTACGTTAAAAATGCTATATAAATGCAATATAATCTTTTGCTGTACAATGTTCAGATGGTTAATAACAACTAGATGGAGAAAAGATTTGTGGTTTCCAGTTTCTATTCAGTTAATGGAAATACTCAACAGTCAGGTATTGACTTGAATGCAATTAACTGCAATGATCCTTTTACCGTCCCATATTGTTAATGGTAGTATTTTCATTATAGATGTGACCTCCAGTTGCTAATAGGTTGTGTTTGAAGACTACATTGTGTACCTTCAAATTGACTTCGATATTTTATTTAAACACCATCCCTTTCATGAATGTTTCCTATTTAAATTGTCCAACATGTAAACACACATAAAGGCCCGCAAAAAATTAAACATGCCAACTTCTAAATGATCATTGCCCTTTGATTGAGTTTTATGCATGTTTGTTAGTAATTTTTTTTTAAAGAAAAATAAATTCCAATTTCCCCCCACCGATTTAACGCAGTGACTCCAGTAAGGATGTTAGCAGCCCTGCAGTGCCTCAACCATGTGGTCATTTTTCATCTTTGAGCCTATATGGTGAGTGCCAGCAGGCTACTGGACTGTGGAAGTCTGAAATAAAAACAGAAAATGCTGGAGATACTCAGCAGGTCAGGCAGCATCTGTGGAGAGAGAAACAGAGTTAACGTTTCCGGTCGATGACCCTTCGTCGGAACTGGGAAAAGTTGGAGATGGAACAGGTTTTTAAGCAAGTGTCGGGGCAGGGAAAGGGTCATCGACCTGAAACGTTAAAACTCTATTTCTCTCTCCACAGATGCTGCCTGACCTGCTGAGTATTTCCAGCATTTTCTGTTTTTATTTCAGATTTCCAGCATCCGCAGTATTTTGCTTTAGTATTAGTGGAAGTCTGACCCTGTCCTTACCTAATATCCACGTATGAGCATTTTTCAAGGGCTACTGGAGTGAGAACCTTATTTCTGATCCTAGCCCACGGTTGCAGTTGGGCCACCTTTACCTCTGCCCTGACTGAGATTAGGTAATTCAACACAGATTGTGAATTTTGACCGATCTAGTCTGAATGGCTCAGTACCCTACCAGGTGTCCACTGAAAGATTGAGAGAGATAGACTACTGGCTGGGTTAACGTGGTAGTTCTTTAGTGTTTGGTTATATTTTTAGTTGAAATTTACTTGTCTTTTACTATATTCTCCTTTGCCTTTTTAGCAGTTAATCAAACAGAACATTTGTATTATGTTCAGCTGTGTCAAATCTGCTTTGTGAGGCATTGAACCTGCCATACATTAAATGTTTTGGGTGCCTGGCCGTTGAGTAGCAGAGAAAGAAGTATAGGGCTGTGGGACCAGGAAATTGGCCTTGGAACCAAACATATAAGCATCAAAGCCTGTTAAACAGGGGAAGCTGCAGATCATTGAAGCACTGTTACTGCCATAGCTACGATAATCCCCCACTGCTCTCCCCTTGCGTTCACCATAGTCTATAACTAGTCTAGAGTAGAGTGTTTCCGATTGCTTAACTGTATGGGACTGAGCTCTGCTAGACTCCGGCTTACACACATACGACAGATGTACACAGAATCTGACAGATTGAAAGAGTGTAAATATCCCCTTAGGAACACCGTTTCTTCGGAGGTCGAAGCATTTACCACTTAGCGCTGTTAGTTACAAACTGCAGCTACAGCTGCAAGCATCAGCCGGCCAGTTCTGCTTTCAAGTGACAGTGATGGATAGTAATGGTTTCTAAGACTAGCAGGGAGACTGGAGTCAATGTGATACTGTATTACATTTCCGTTATTATTACATTCTGCCTCGACAACAAATATAGAATTAACAGGGTTGCGGCTTTTAAATATTGATACAGAACTAACCACTTACTGAACAATACTCTCAGCGGTGCATTTTACATGTTGTAACTAATACAATAAATGTCTGCAATTGTTCATTTTGTTTTCGGCATTATTTATATGTTTCCTGGCAGCATGGGTATGTAGTTTGTTGACTCTTTCGACTCCCTGCACCACGCAGTGTCGGGGCATGGGATTATGGACAAGTTTGTGGTCTCTGCAGTGCATTTGGCAGGAGGTGGCTCCCGGCCTTCCTGCAGGGAGAAGGGAACATTGGAAGCCTGGTCACTCTCGGCTGCTGCATCGAGGGCAGCAATGGCTCTGGGAGCACGCCCTCCATTTGCCCAGCCCAGGAAGTCTGTAACAATGTTCTAATGTTTATGCAGGGAGGGATAATGAAAGGGTACGGTAGGAAATATTCAGATAATTTTCCTTTAATTTTCTTTCTCCTCACAGGCCTTTGATAATGTTACAACAGAGCAGGTTTCTTGGAGGTCTGCTCTAGTTGCAGGCTCACTCCCTAACCACATTTTTAAAACCCTTTTCCCCCTTCAAAGGGAAAAGGACGTTCCGCAGTGGCCAGGCTCTGGCTGGAGAAACCCCTTTGGTTGAGGGAGAATCTGGCAGCAAACTCTGTACATTGCAAAACACAAGAATAATTACGTGCAGTATAAGAAATGAACTTTGTGTGTGATACCACACTTCTGAATCCTGAAACCTTTCTGTACTGGTATTCAGGTTACAAAGATCAAAGGTCTTAATTTCCTGACAGCTATTACTGCTTTGAAAAACAAATGGCCATTTTCAACTTGGATGCTCTCCGCACATGTGATTCCCTAGTCTTTTTTTGTCCCTTACCTTGCCAGTTTTCTCTCCTGAAGGCATTGACCTCCTACTTGGGTATGCTTCCACAGGTGACTGATGCCTTCTGGTATTTTGCCTAAGTGTGCATTATTCACGTTTGACTAATAACGACAGTAGAAACTTACATTTATATAGCGCCTCTAATGTAGAAAAACATCCCACGGCGCTTCACAGAGGCATGAGGAATACGGACATCAAGTCGAAGGAGGAGGGATTAGGGGAATGAGCAGAAACTTTTTCAAAGAAGTGGGTTTTAAGGAGGGTGGTGGAAAGGTGGAGGGATTTAGAGAGGGAATTCCAGAGAGTGGGACCTAAGTGGCTGAACGCACGGCTGCCAATGGTGGGATCATGAGTTGCGTTGGTGAGTGCGTTAGATTTAGAGCGCGTTATCTGCTCAACCGCTCTGCTTGAAAATGGTACATGCTAGAAGGACCTGAAGACAGATTGGAAAATAAAATACCTTAAAAATAAATAGTCAATCTACCATGGCATTGCACATAGGGAGTCAACACCAATTGTGGTCTTCAAGTGAACTGGGGTTAAACTCCTGGGGATAATTGGAGGTATGGAGACGTAATCCAGTCCCCTTATTTTTATATTGCCATGATATATTCCTGAATCTGCATTTATAGTGACACTGGCTATGTCTACCACTCATGCTGTAATTACACCTTTCTGCCAGTGGCAGTGCTGCAATACTTCAACTGGGGTGAGGATGTCATTACAGTGCAATGAGTTTACACAAGCAGGTTCCGTTATAAATGTGGATATAGGAATTTCTAATGTGAAAAAGTGGACAAAAAGTGCACGCCGACATCAGATTTTTAAAACTAGATTTAGATGTTTCTCTGATGGCTTAGTGGATAAAGGCACTGCCAATATAGTCATAAATCATGCAACCAGGCCCTAGATTTGATCTACTGACTGATCTAAGCGAGTTGATATCAACCAGTGCAGCAGTAGGCACATGACAATGTTTTTGTGCTAGCGAGGGGGGAAACAAACCATGGTTCTCCATCCTAATGGCTGGGAAATGTGCAGTATTGTTAGCTAGTGAGTGCACAATCGGTCTCAGCTGTGATCCTTTCCCCCTTCCCCCTCAGTTGAACAGCCTGCTAACGATAACTGTCTGGATGCAATATGAAGAATTGTGACCTGGGTGAGGTAGGAGATAGTGCCCATGGAATCGTAGCTCAGTATAAGTCTGCACCTTCAGGCAAAGAGTGGAGAATTTGGAGAGAAATAAATACTTTCTTTTAAATTGTAGAAAACAGAATGGGTTTGCTATCGCCAGCTTCATTCAAGATAGCCGATTTTACCACGAGACAATAAAACTAGAGCTGATGCCATTTTCTTGGAGTGTAGTTCAAGTACATTAGGAAAATAAAATGAAGCTAAAGAACCTAAAAGGGAAAACAAAAATGAATCACTAAATTGCCTGCTTTAGTTTCTCATGATTGGGGGTGTTGGATTTCCTCACTGCTATTATTTCACCAATAAACACCCTGTTGATATTTACTGTTATTGATATTCTATATGTGCTAAAGCCCTTTTAATGAAACCTATAACGGATGAAGAAACTGCATTTGATTAGATGTCGTTGCAGCTTTCCTTTCTTTTCCCTGTCCTGATGTGTTTTTCTTTCTCTTGTGCAGGGATTGCAGTGTGTAACATCCCAGCAGCGGCCGTGGAGGAGACAGCAGATTCCACCCTCTGTCACATTCTTAACTTATACCGGCGGAACACCTGGCTATACCAGGCACTGCGCGAGGGAACCCGAGTACAGAGTGTCGAGCAGATCCGAGAGGTGGCATCAGGAGCAGCCAGAATCCGAGGGGAGACACTAGGACTCATCGGTTTTGGTAAGCACTATGTGTGATAGGGCTGAAATGGAACATGAAGTTAAGGCTGCTTTCTATCTCAGCTGTTGACGCAAATTCATAACTTGCAAATCTTTATCGTGATACAGTGTAAATATGTAACAATATTAACTGAGTGTTCATATGCTATTCATTACCATTATGAAAATGGGAATATAATTTAATTATTTCCAGAGCCTTAATCTGGATAGTTATATTTAAATTCTGTGGTAGCATTTTCACTTGGAGTTGGTTTGACCTGGCAGGGAAACCACGAGGGGTTAATATTGCAGTTGGGTCCCAATGATGTCATTGGGATTCGAACTGCATATTTAAACAAGGAGCCTGCCGGCTTTGTCAGGTGTCCTTGGCAACTTAAAATAGCAGTCGGCTGGATTGGGGTGGGAGGGAGGCCGGCAGGTAATTTGCCCGCTCCATTTTAACTGCTCCCTGCCCAATTTCCGCCAGGTGGTGGAGGGGTTAAAATTCTCCCCACTTTGTCAGCAGGTAGCATTGTTCTATTGTGTTGCACCCTGGGATGGTACTGAATTGTACAAACACAGCGTCATTTCAATCAATGTAATCTATAGATGCTGTCAGCAAGGTCAGGACTGCAACAGCTGATTTGTCAGCGGGTTGTGTTTAGTGACTAATTACAAAAACATTTAAAACAAATTTTTGCTAAGAATTGACAATAGAGATCAGGATTCAAAATGAATATCCACTTCTTAAAAATCTATGTCACATGTGCTGAAGAAAATGTTTCTGCTGATTGAAAGCATTGATAGTGCTGATCTAATAAAATCACAACAAGCAAATGTTGTGGATTTATTTTAATCTTTAAACTGTACTTTTTAATGGATTGAAGTTTAAATGGGCCTACAGTTTGGGATTTGTTGCCAATATGAGGGAGTGGAGAGGAGAGGAAAGAAGAATGATTAAAATAATTTGGCTTCAGCCTGTCACCCTCATGATTGCCCACAGGGGTCTAAAGTCTAGATATTAGGGCCCAGTCTATAATGAATCACTCGTGGGGAGAAACAGTGCTCACAGGCAGCACTGCTCAGGATATCATGGAGTGTAGTCCGAGCTTTGGTACATTCATTTAAATGGATAGAAAATTAAGATCTGCATACCTATAGGGGTAAAAATTGGGTAGCGCCCTGGCGCTACCTTTGCCGGGGCGCTAATTTTAGCGCCCCGAAAAAGTTAGCGCCTCCGCGGCCGATTTTCCCAGGTAGCGCCCTGAGAGGCGCTGCGAGCCAATACCGTGATGCTATGCACGTCACGCCGCGGTACTGCAGGCCTGCCTCCCCATATTAAAGGGGAGGGGCCTGGCGCAGCGTGTCCCGGCGCCCAGCTGGGCCACCAGAGGAGTGCCGGGCTCACGGAGAGCAGCCGGCACCCAGCGGGGGTCTTCACAGGGGCAGGTGCTGGCAGGCGACCAGCAACAAAAATGGCCGCCCGCCACCTCACCTTTAACTAGCGCCGCCCGTCCGCAGGTAGGCCCCCCTGACCATGTCCGCCGGTAAGTCGGGGGGGGGCGCCACCCAATATTACAGCCGGGGCGCTGCGCACGGCGATGATGTCATCACCGGCGGCACAGTGCCGCGCGGCTGCTAACCTCCCGCGGAATTTCGCGGGAGGCGTTAGTGGCGCCGCGCCCAGGCGCTAGTTGATTTGCGCCCCATTAGCGCCCTCTTAGGGCGCTAACGGGAGGCGCAACTCAATCGAATTTAACCCCCATAATTTCTTGATTGAAGTATTTCAGCCTATTACTCCATCTTTGTACCTGTATTTCTATAATTTGCATCAAATATGCACCATATTCCATGTGTACACCATGTTCGGCTTTACTTTTTCTATCTGGATGCTGAGATTGGTCCAAGTTGGCTGAATCCCGAACAAACAAGTCATCCTAAAGCAATTTGCTCAAAATACATTGCCAGTTATAGATTTCTAAAGTTTGTCAATGATCTCTGCAAGGTTTTGTGTAATAAAGGATTAGGGATTGGTGTGAGGTTTGCATTTGATCAAGTGCTGTCTAGTAATTCTTTATTCAGATTCAACAAAGCAGAAAATGGTGTGTAGATCGCTCAGGTGTTTTTGAGAGTCTGGCCAAAATTATTTTGTCTGCCTTCCTCCGAAAGGTGTCCAGGAAGTTCATTTGCATCACTTCCTAAGGAACACAAAATAGTTTGTTGTAACTGCTTTTGATAACAAACTTTATTTATATAAATGTGCATGAATACAATGTAACAAAATTCAGTGTCAAAAGATTGTCCAGATAATTGGTTTCCTCATCTCAAAACAGGAAATGAGGCAAAGGAACTCTGGTTCAGTAGTTCTGTTCAACGAAACTATCTAAATTTATCATAATGGTAAATCAGCTTTCAGCTTATCTACAATTGGAGGAAAGCATGAGGGAGCTGTCATTTGATGAATCATTTCTTATCCTTTTAAATATCTTTTGGTAGTTCTTTTTTACAGTAGAGTCAATAGAATTTCTCTCATTTTTATTTGAAAAGCTTTATTTCCTCTTGACTGTTCCAGTGCCCTTTTTGCTTCTTGGCTTCTTTCAATCACAATAGCTGGAAGAGTGATTGTGTAGAACTGTAGCCTCCTCCATAGTCGGACCCCTGTGCCACTGAGTGGATTGGCCAGTAAGAGGCTGCTTGCCAAAGGACAAAAACTACAGATACTTTCCATCAGTATTTTCTCAGAAAGAGATATTCCAAAAAGCTGTGAACTGACAACAGGCACAACACATCACACATTGTTTTGATTGCTCAGCTCCACTGTTGACTGTGAATTTGTGTTGCGCCATGTTGTTTTTTTCTTTGATTGTCTGATTACGCTCCTGTGAAGTGCCTTGGGATGGTTTACTACGTTAAAGGTGCTATATAAATGCAAGTTGTTTTGTTGTTGTAAAGTGCCTGACCAAATGTTGTGATCCAGGTTCAATGCTCATTTACATTGAATGAAAGGGCTAGTAAAACATTGGTGTGGCAGCTTCATTTTGTAGATTAGAACTTTGCTGACTGATCATTTTGGTAATTAATTATCTTGATAATCCAACCAGTACTCAAATACTGAGTGAAGTTAACAGTTCTGAAAGGTTGTAAATAAATGTATGTTGAGTATCTTGCACATCAATCAATGTGCTCTTGTCACACTCTTTTATAGAACAGGATATGAATGACTAAAATGCATTTATAGCACCAACCTTGGTGGCGCCAATGGCTTGCCGAGTTTATCCAGTGAATGCTGAGCCATACAGACCACAAACATCTTAGGATCAATCTCCAATCTGTTCTCAGTTAGCTGATCTCACACAGGTCAGTGTTGGGGATGCTTCAATTGGCCTCAGCCCTTGCTTTAAGGAGGTAAAAATCAGTCAAGTATCCTGGTCCTGTTTGATGTGCAAGTATATGCATGTCAGGTGAAGACGGGATAGGACTTAACTGTGATGCTCGTCAGAGTCGCATGGCCTGCCAACGCTTGCTGTCCAGGCTCATACATGGTCACGGTACCAGAAAACACCTGGCTTACGTTAAACCCGTACCACAGCAAAGAGTCGGCACCTTCAGGAGAAGAGGAGGATTAAAATCGCACATTGCCATACTGAAAATGGCCAGGCTGGAGTGCCAGCCTCCACTAAGACTCTCAAACCTGGATTTTATCATCAGTGTTACTTTAATGCCGGCAGTACCCCATTTAAAATAAATGGGTTAGCACTGGCATTAAGGAAGACCTACACTATAATATCTTTGCACATTTAAACATTTGTCACTGTAACCAAGCCCGTAAACGTACTGATGCTAAAGTAAATGTTCATTGTAACTGGGAAAATAGATAAGGGAGAACCAGTAGATGTGGTGTATTTGGACTTTCAAAAGGCTTTCGATAAGGTCCCGCATAAGAAATTAGCGGGTAAAGTTAAGGCACATGGGATTGGGGGCAAGGTATTGACTTGGATAGAGAACTGGTTGGCGGACAGAAAGCAGAGAGTAGGAATTAATGGGTCTTTTTCCGAGTGGCAAGCAGTGACTAGTGGGGTACCGCAGGGATCGGTCCTTGGACCCCAGCTATTCACAATATACATTAATGATCTAGATAAGGGAATTAAATGTAATATCTCCAAGTTTGCAGATGACACAAAGCTGGGTGGGAGTGTGTGCAGCGAGGAGAATAGCGAGAAACTCCAGGATGATCTGGACAGGTTGGGTGAGTGGGCAGAAGCGTGGCAGATGCAATATAACGTGGATAAGTGCGAGGTTATCCACTTTGGTGTCAAAAACAGAAAGGCAGACTATTATCTGAATGGCAATAGATTGGGAGAAGGGGAAGTGCAACGAGACCTGGGTGTCCTTGTGCACCAGTCGCTGAAAGTAAGCATGCAGGTGCAGCAGGCGGTGAAGAAGGCAAATGGTATGTTGGCCTTCATAGCGAAAGGGTTTGAGTATAGGAACAGGGATGTCCTGCTGCAGTTGTACAGGGCCTTGGTGAGACCACACCTTGAGTACTGTGTGCAGTTTTGGTCGCCTTATCTGAGGAAGGATGTTCTTGCCATGGAAGGAGTTCAGCGAAGATTCACAAGGCTGATACCTGGGATGGCAGGAATGACATATGAGGAGAGATTGGGTCGATTGGGCTTATACTCACTGGAGTATAGAAGAATGAGAGGGGATCTCATCGAAACATATAAAATTCTGACAGGTCTGGACAAACTAGATGCAGGAAGAATGTTCCTGATGGTCGGAGAGTCCAGAACCAGGGGTCATAATCTACGGATAACGGGTAAACCATTTAGGACAGAAATGAGGAAGAATTTCTTCACCCAGAGAGTGGTGAACCTGTGGAATTCTCTACCACAGAAGGTAGTTGAGGCAAAGTCATTAAATATATTCAAGGATGAGTTAGATATATTTCTTAAAGCTAAAGGTATCAAGGGATATGGGGAGAAGGCAGGTACAGGGTACTGAGTTTAGATGATCAGCCATGATCTCATCGAATGGCGGAGCAGGCTCGAGGGGCCGAATGGCCTACTCCTGCTCCTATCTTCTATTTTGAAAATGTATACTTTTGTAAAGAAACAGGTACAACTCTTTGAACTGTAGTTGGTGGCTGGCTCACTGGCTTCAGCCCATGTGGTATTGAGTAGAATGACATTGTGTCTAATGACCTAGTGATTATACTGCAGCTGTTCTTCTTTATCAGAAACTCTTCATTAAATATGTGTCAGGGCCCTCAGCCCAAGCCATGACAGTTGTCCTAGTCATGCCCAATTAAAAATCCATTTAACCAGAAATTGCCATGACAACAAGTTACAAATGATATTATAGTAAACAACTTATTTCATAAAATTGGAAAAATATTCTTGGAGGGCAAAATCCAATTTTGTCAGTACAAACCTATTTGTTGGGAATATGTTGCAGATATTGGGTAGAAAACCTTTTAGTGCATTGTTCATCTCTATCCTCTGTAGGTGATGAAATGGTCACACCTACATTATGGTATTATAATATGACCTTGAAATGCTGGCATTAAATGGACAATCTCTCTTGAGGCTTATGGTGACTTAAATTAAGGACTTAGCATCGGATTTTGAGGTTTTGTATTGTAAGATGAAAGCACAATGCTGGATAGCAGTTGTAAGATGATAGCTGTGGGCCGGAGTGGCAAAACAGATTCACCTGAATGCCAGCTACTTCAAGTCTTTTTAAAGTATTTTATATTTGAAAAGGCTTTTCTTTGTACATTGTTTACATGACCCAAACCAGAAAGGTGTGCACTGCAGATTACAGAGGTATTGCCATTATTCTTTAGCTAAATTCATGCCTTTCAGAATCAGAGGAGAAAGCGGAGTTGCAGTATGATGTAATTCTTCTATATGTTTTCTTTAATTGTTTTATGCACCAAACATAATTGTCTGTGCATGAACATTCTATCCAGCAACTATTGGGAAGGGTGCTACTTTCTCATATTGTCTTAAAATTATTTTTTTATTTTCAAATACTGATTATGGGAAAGATTTTTTTTTAACTTCGCTTTTCATTTTCTTCTGTCTTCCCATTTTCCTGTTAGCTGTGTTAACCACCTCGGCAAATCCAATCTGCAGGCACCTTCAGGGATTCTGCAGATGCCATTCTTTCATTGATTGGGCAGGAGAACTGGAAGGCTCACCAATTTTCTGTTCTTAACCAAGACAAAGTAGCTGAGAATATACCAAAGCTTTCTCCCTGCAGGAACCCTGTAAATATTAGTTAAGACCAGCAATCACACTTGGCTCTCCTAAGCGAGAATCTGAGATTCCAACATCTTGCGGGCAATTGTCCCACAATATGGACATTTCTGCACTTATTGTGATTGGGACAGCTGATAGGTTACACTTGAATAAGAGCACCTACACATTTAATAAGCTGGTTATTATCCCTCCCTAAACCTCTCTGCCTCTGCATCTCTCTGTCTTCCTTTAAGTCTCTCCTTAAAACCTACCTCTTTGATCAAGCTTTTGGTCACCTGCCCTAATATCTCTTTATGTGGCTCAGTGTAAAATTTTGCCTGATAACACTCCTGTGAAGCGCCTTGGGACGTTTTACTACATTAAACGTGCTATATAAATGCATGTAGTTGTTGTTTATTTTGTCCTGAAATACTGCTTTGGTTACATGAATGAGTGGTATTTTCAGCTGATACTGTTGCTCATGTTACTGTCGTAACTCTAAAACCATGATCGTTTGGTCTTTTGCAGGTCGTGTCGGCCAAGCTGTTGCTGTTCGAGCCAAAATTTTTGGGTTTAATATAATATTTTATGATCCATACTTGCCTGATGGTATTGAGAGATCTCTAGGCGTTCAGCGAGTTTATACTCTGCAGGATCTGCTGTACCAGAGTGACTGTGTGTCATTGCACTGCAACCTGAATGAACACAACCACCATCTTATTAATGACTTCACCATCAAACAGGTAATACTTCAGTTATCCTAGCTGCAGACTAGCACACATGTATTTGAGTGTTATTAGAATGTTTAAAATGTTGTTCTAGTTGCATTTATGAATGATATAATGCATTAGCAACAGGGGAATGGTAATGTTCTGTATCATACAGTCACAGAAATCACAGCTAAAACTGATGGCCCTGATATCCCTCTCCCTGACTCTGGACTTTTCCTCCAAGCAGTGGCTGGAAAATGAGTGTGACCCAGGCAACGCAGAGAGGAATATTGTGATGTAGAAAGGCGTGGCAATAACTGCCCACATGGCATGTTTATAATCTTAGTTGGACCATTGTTGGTGCAGCAAGCTGTCAGGCTGGTGCTAGGCCTCAGAGCAGGAGGTAAAATCAGCAGATCAGTTATCTTGACTGAGCTGTGCACATCTCTTGCCAACAAGTTAGAGAATGGCATTCAAAGAGGACTAGGAAAGGGTCAGCTACTCAGCCTGCATACCAGACAATGGGGTGGGGTCCGAGGAGAGAAAACATCCGTCAAAATAGTGATGAGGGGGATATCAATTATTTACAAAGCCAGCAGTGTGTGAGGATGTTTATATGGCATTTTGCATTCTTTACAGTTTTTGTTGTCCTTCATTTTTATTCTTTTTTGATTTGACAATCATTTTTTATAATGAATACCATACTTGAATGGGAAACATTAAAATGGCAAGACTGTATTTATTTTGATATATATTATATGCTTAAAATGCTGTGGCATTAAAATAACTTGTGTTGCTTATGGGCTTGTTTCATGGGAGTTTTCTGGAACTGTGAACAGATTCCAGATGGTATCTGCACTGCTCTGATTAAGAAGAGTTTTAAAAAAAGCCTATAAATCTAAGTTGCCAACTTGTCAGTTACTGGTGCAGCTGTTATCACCAGAGTTCTGGCAGAACCGTACCACTGGGGCTTTGTTATTCACAAATAGGAATGTTGTTCCCCATATACTATTTAAGAAAGAACTTGCATTTGTATCACACTTAATCCCATCCTCAGGATATCTCGTGTCCAATGAATTACTTTTGATATGTAGTCGCTGTTCTTTAGGCAATTTAAGTGAAAAATAGACTCTTACTTTTTCTCTCTTTTTGCCTAATGTTATCCGTTTCTCCGGATGGTAGTGACTCATGCTGCATATAGTTTCATTGCCCAAGTGGCAACTTTTCATGTGCCAGCCTGCACCAACTCTCTGAGGCTGAGCCTGATCGTGTCTGCATATCCGTTTTCTAACAAGAGTCACCAGATACTGATAAAGGTGATCTGTCCAAACCACCTTCCTCTTCCTGCTGGTCTCAACACTTGGTATTGAGCATGCAGTGCTATACACTGAAACTGTAACTCTAAAACCACTGAATTAGTTTAACTTTACTGAACTGATTTGTTTTTGTGTTGTATTTCCAGTTTCACGATAGGTATAATAGAAATAATTTTTTGTAAATCTAGCACTTAATGGCATTTTTGTTTAATATTTCAGTTTCCATGAAAATAAGTCCCCTTTGTTTGTCAGACTGATCTGAAATATTACTCAAAATGACTACAGAAGCACAATGTTCAGAGACAAGGCAGTGTCTGTAATTTAAACTGGCTGAGGTCAAGTGAGGTTGCTTCACACTGAAGGGATTCTCCTATAATGACTTCATTGCACAGTGAGCGAAGTTTAAACAGTTATTTTAATCTAGGTTTCTTAAACGTAAAAAGTTAGAGAATAAAGAAAGCCTTGGGTCAAATGTCACAGAACCTTCGGTTAAAGTCACATGTCCGAAACATTCCTGCTGTGGTTTTGTTTCGATTTATACTAAGTAGTGATTTGATTGACTTCTTTATTTTAAAATTGTTGGACAAGCTCCATAGTGTTTCTGGACTTGTTCTAAGAGCCATTGGATTTGACCCAGAGTGACTGGAGAAATCCTGTGAAGACAATGGTATAGTTCAGCTTTTGGAATAAACTCTTCCTTTTCTTTTTTGGTCCTCAGATGAGGCAGGGAGCGTTTTTGGTAAACACAGCCCGAGGAGGATTGGTCGATGAGAAGGCTTTAGCTCAGGGGCTGAAAGAGGGAAGAATACGAGGTGCTGCTCTCGATGTTCATGAGAGTGAGCCCTTCAGGTAAGATACAGTCGCAGATTAACAAACTCATCATCTATATCAGATTTGAGGATAATCATCTAGAAAGTGCAGTATAACAAAATATCAAATGGTACTAGGAAATGTCTTGTAATCATACGAGGGCCTACATTAACGTGATATTCTGTGAGGTGCTTGTAATATCGCATCATTGTGGCAGCAGGCAAAAGTTACAAAAACAGAGGCGATCCATATATTTAAAAAATGGCAGCATGGCAAATGGATTATGGACAGTAATCCAGTCTAGAGGTGCAGATGACCTACAAACTATTTGAGTTTTGCTCTTGTGGTTTATGATGTGATCAGGCATCTGAACCCCTCAACTGAATTACTGCCTTGCAACCCACTTCTACCCTGCCCAGTGTCCTCTATATATTCATTGCTATACTGGCAGATCTCCTGGTCCTGGTGAGTCAGATGTTATACTGTTGCAGTGAACAGTGCACATGGCCACTGAAAGGATTTGGTAAAAGTCTGTAAGCTATGTGTTCAGAGACAATGAAGTAACTGTTTTGATTAGTCCCTTGGAAATTTTAGCCAATCAGGATTTTTTTTTGTGCATTGGACTCTTTGCATGTGAGGCAAACACACACTAGACACATATGGGTCGTCATGGCATTGCACACGTAAGAGAAATCAGTACATTGAGTACATAAGTAAATGGTGTTTTTACTCATCGCAGGTAGATAACTAAATTTGTTTGCCTCACATATCAGTTATGTAAAAATGGTGAATCTGTGCATGTAACATACTATTGTTGCCTAAATAAACAAATTCTTAAATATAGTTCACCATACGGGGCCAGTCACGCACTCCTGGTGTAAGTTGGCCAAGAGTGAATCACAGAGAGTGGAAAATCAGCCAGGACCCGGATATGCTGGGTCCTTGTCCAGGCTGAGAGTTTCCATCGTCTTTGGGGAAGATCCTCTGCTCACCGCAAACATGGCCCAAGATATCTTAGGGGCCGCAACTGGGGGAGGGAGTTTCTACCCCAGGATTTTCCTTGGCTGCAATCTCTCTTAACACCAGGTGACCTGCTTGTCAGGATGAACCTACCTCTGGGGGTCCTGGCCTGGAATCCCCCTAAAAATCTTGGCAGCCTAATGTTTTTCAGCCCCTTTGTAAAGGGATTCAACAGGGCCGATCAGAGCAGGCAAATGGCCAATGGCACTGGCAGACGAAAGAGTGGTTGGCCTTCCTCCTTGCCTCCCTCTGGTGGGTGCCCAAGATGCATCACCACTGGCATAGTAATTAGGTGACCTACCCTGACCCCAGCGACTCCAGCAAGATCAGGTGCAGAGATCACTGGTGGAGCAAGCCCGAAGATTTTCAATCATGGTTTTTATTGTCAAACTTACCTCAAAATAAATTCATGCTTTACGTTGTTTCGGTGTTTTTATACAAAGTCACAATTAGCTTCAAAGTATTCACTAGTCCTAATAATGGCTTCAAGGCTCTTAATGTTCTCAAACTTTTTCCATTGCTGGAAGTGGAGCAGGGGAAGAGACAGGGCTCACAAACAGCAAGTCCTGACAAGCCTTGTAAATGGTTAGTCTTGCTATTAATCTTTTAAAAATCTTGGCGTGTTATTTATCTGCCCACTCATCCCCCTGCCCCAAAATGTGGTGCTGTTCATTGGACTCAGAAGGAGACCGTCTTCATTAAATTCTGGGAGTGCACAGACTGCATATACAGTGACGCTATGCATTCTGGGAGCGCACAGACTGCATATACAGTGACGCTATGCATTCTGGGAGTGCACAGACTGCATATACAGTGACGCTATGCATTCTGGGAGTGCACAGACTGCATATACAGTGACGCTATGCATTCTGGGAGCGCACAGACTGCATATACAGTGACGCTATGCATTCTGGGAGCGCACAGACTGCATATACAGTGACGCTATGCATTCTGGGAGCTGTAGTCTGCTATCTAGGTGAGGTTCCTCATTCAGTTTAGTGATAGCTCTGTCAAGCTCTAAGTTTCTCAAGGACTGACCTTTGACAGAAAACATTGTTGGAGACATTTCAAGCACAGAAAAAAGGCAGTTGATTAGAGTCATTTTCTAGTGATTTTTTTAATTTGTTTTTTTATTTTAGAAACCTTATTTCCAGTACTAGGCCCTCAACTTAGTGAGAAAACAAGACAGCAACTGACCTGATTATAAAAAAAACAAATGATTGTATTGATTCCACTTCTCGTTTTTTTTTATTGCTAGCTATTTTCTGGCTACTGATTCTTGCTTGGTAGTTTTCACTCCTGCTTGTTGATGAGTGCATTCTATACCTCTTCACTTGGGATTTGATATTTGATCCAATCACATGCAAGTGTGACATACTCTTTCAACTGTGATACTTTGGGGTGTGACAGACAAATATTAAGTGCTAAATCTTTTTTGTACATACTAGCCAATCTCCCATGGCACTGCTCATAGTAAGTCAGGGGATATGCAGTTTTATTTGGACAGGTACATGGTACCAGTGTCCTGGCCAATATTTATCCCTCAATCAACATCACTAAAAACAGATTATCTGGTTGTCATCATCAAATTGCTGTCTGTGGGAGCTTGCTGTGCGCAAACTGGCTGCCGCGTTTCCTGCATTGCAACAGTGACTACACTTCAAAAGTACTTCATTGGCTGTAAAGCACTTTGGGAATGACTTGAGATCATGAAAGGAGTTATATAAATGCAAGTCTTTCTTTCTTTAACACAAGTATTATTCTTCTGTAAGAGTGGAGACATGTGTCCCTTTAAACATAGTCTTAATTGCTGTCAAGTAAACACTGAATTCATGCAGACATCAATTGAGAAGCTGCAGACCTACTGGTTCTGGCATTTATTTCTTTATACTGTCCTTTGAACTGTGATGAAAAGGAAATGCTTGCTAAATGTACGTAAAAAGATTATAAATATGTACAATAGTTAATAGTGTGTTTAATTTGTTTTCCTTGCATGCAATGTTGGAGTTTCTTTGCCACCTTTGTTTTTAGGTATACTCCAATTATGATGTAAATATGCTTAAAAAAACTTGCAGCTTTTTGGGAGCTGAACAGATGTTCCAAATTGAGTATAATTAACTATTTCTTGATTCAGGAATGCCATTTCGTTATCAGTACTGTGTACACAAAGTTGAATTACATCACTTTGTGTTTTGTGAATAATGACTAAAAGCAGTATCATAGAATCATAGAAACTTACAGTACAGAAGGAGGCCATTCGGCCCATCACGCCTGTGCTGGCTCTTTGAAAGAGCAGTCATGCTTAGTCTCACATCACCACTTTTTCCGTAACCCTGTAAGTTCCTCATCCTCAACTACCTGTCCAACTCCCTTTAAAATTATTTATGGAATCAGCTTCCACCACCTTTTCAGGTAGAGCGTTCCAAATCCTGACAACTCTTGAGTGAAAAATAATTCTCCACATCTCCCCTCAAGATCTTTTTCCAATGATTTTGAATCTATGACCTCTAGTTATTGACCCACTCGCCAGAGGGAATATTTTTTCCCTATCTACTCTATCAAAACCTCTTATCATCTTGAAAACCTCTATTAGGTCACCTCTTAACCTTCTCTGTTCCAAGGAGAACAGTCCTAACTTTTCCAACCTCTCCTCATAACTGAAGTCCCTCATCCCTGGTAACATCCTGGTAAATCTCCTCTGTACCCTTTCTAAGGCCTTTACATCTTTCCTGAAGTGTGGCGCCCAGAATTGTCCACAATACTCCAACTGGGGCCTAACCAGTGATTTATAAAGTTAGAAATGTGCATATGTTATGGGCGTAATGCCAGTTTCAGGTGCATGCCCTGGACGCCTACTGAGCAGCCCGAACCAATATGGCGGGCGGCACACTTACAGCATGGACTGAGTGTGCGCATGTCGCCCGCCATATTGGACTCTTAGGTGCCTGTTTTATGCTTGTAAAATGGGCACAGCGTGATCACATTTCTAGGCCCACCAGTCCTATGGTTTTTTCAAAGCCATTTTCAATGAAGGTAGTTAGGGTGAGCACTTGGTCACAAGCACTGCGGCCATGACAGAAGCCAGCTTGGTCTGGGCTCAACGCGGCATCAAATACTGGAGATATACACTGGAGAACCAGTCACTCGAGCACCAAACACTCAGGAGGGAGATTGGCCAGTAGCTTGACACTAACTGTGGGTCCTTGCCTGGCTCAATTGATCTTTACTTGGTGCCATACGGCTGGAATTTGGTTTTCAAGGAGACAGTAAGAGAGGCCCTGTTGACAGGGATGGAAGAAATAGAGAACATGTTGAGGGAAGGAGAGAGGGAGAAAAAGGTGGTGGTGTAGGTTGAAAAAAGGAGAGACAATCTGCTGGAGAGAGAAAGGGGAATACACCCCAGGTGTGGGGAGAGAAAGAGACAGAGTAACCTTCTGGTGGGAGGGAGAGAGAGAGATGACCTGTTGAAGGAGAGAGGGAGCAATACCCTTTTGGGGAGGGGGAAAACAGGAGAGGCCCCATTGAGGGTGTAAGGAAGAGAAAAAGGGAAAGATGGTAATGAAAATCCAAATCAACAAAAATATTTAGTTTAGATTTGTTTTTGTACTGCCTCAATCTAAATTTTATTGTAATTTTTTTTAACAATTCTTACAGTATTGCAATTCCAGAATTGTTACAAAAGTACTATTCTATGTTGTCCATCAATTTAAGGATAAAAAATGTAATTAATTCATAACTTAAGATATTGTTCATATATTGTTCGTCTGGTATTGTGAATATTCATCCTATATTGTAGATATTTATTGTGTATGGAGGAGGTTACAGAGATGGGGAGGGGAAAGGCCATGAAGGGATTTAAACATGAGGATAACCATTTTAAATTTGAGGTTGGGGACATTCTATTGGCTTTGTTGATTGCTGCTCCTTTTGGTTATAAATGTGGACTCAGGAAGTTATAATGGGAAATGGTTGACCTTTAGAAACTGACAAAATGTGACAACAGGAAGTAAGGATTTTTTGGACAGGAAGTGTGCATAGATGTAAGATTTTTAATATATCATAAATGGTAAATAATGTATAGATTCATACCCTGCCATGCTGCTGCTATAACTTATACATGGGTGTGAATGCTAACTAGCTAAAGGTCACCAGTGTAAAGTTTACACCAATCGGCCTAACCAGGATTTTATAGTTATTCTTGGGCCCTAGCTCTCCCACCTGAGGATCACGATCTCCTCTGTCTGTGTACTGTGCCAGTAGTTTCTGTAATTGCCAGAGAATCAATAGGCCCTATAGTTTTGATGTGATACTGTATTAATATACTGTATGTATTAATAGCGTAATTTAACGGGAACGGTAGCATAGTGGTAATGTCACTGGTCTAGTAATCCAGAGGCCTGGACTAATGATCCAGAGACGTGAGTTCAAATCCCACCACGGCAGCTGGGGAATTTAAATTCAGTTAATTAAATAAATCTGGAATAAAAAGCTAGTATCAGTAATGATAACCATGAAACTATCAGATTGTCATAAAAACCCATCTGGTTCACTAATCTGCCGTCCTTACCTGGTCTGGCCTATATGTGACTCCAGACCCACAGCAATGTGGTTGACTCTTAACTGCCCTCTGAAATGGCCTAGCTACCAATGACACTGCTACCAAACCGCTACAAAACACAATAATAAGAATAAAACCGGACGGACTACCCGGCATCGACCTTGGCACTGGCTACGGACACGACAACCGCACACCCAGCCCAGTCGACCTTGCAAAGTCCTCCTCACCAACATCTGGGGACTTGTGCCAAAATTGGGAGAGCTGTCCCACAGACCAGTCAAGCAACAGCCTGACATAGTCATACTCACAGAATCATACCTTTCAGCCAATGTCCCAAACTCCTCTATCACCATCCCTGGGTATGTCCTGTTCTACCGGCAGGATAGACCCACCATGGGTGGCGGCACAGTGGTATACAGTCAGGAAGGAGTGGCCCTGGGAGTTCTCAACATTGACTCCGGACCCCATGAAGTCTCATGGCTTCAGGTCAAGCTTCAGGTCAAGCATGGGCAAGGAAACCTCCTGCTGATTATCACCTACCACCCTCCCTCAGCTGATGAATCAGTACTGCTCCATGTTGAACACCACTTGGAAGAAGCACTGAGAGTAGCGAGGGCACAGAATGTACTCTGGGTGGGGGACTTCAATGTCCATCACCAAGAGTGGCTCGGTAACACCACTACTGACCGAGCTGGCCGAGTCCTGAAGGACATAGCTGCCAGTCTGGGCCTGCGACAGGTGGTGAGAGAACCAACACGAGGGGAAAACCTACTTGACCTCGTCCTCACCAATCTACCTGTCGCAGTTGCATCTGTCCCTGACACTATTGGTAGCAGTGACCACCGCACAGTCATTGTGGAGACGACGTCCCGTCTTCACACTGAGGACACCCTCCATCGTGTTGTGTGTCACTACCACCGTGCTAAATGGGATAGATTCAGAACAGATCTAGCAGCTTAAAACTGGGCATCCATGAGGCGCTGTGGGCCATCAGCAGCAGAATTGTATTCCACCACAATCTGTAACCTCATGGCCCAGCATATCTCTCACTCTACCATTACTGACAAGTCAGGGGACCAACTCTGGTTCAATAAGGAGTGTAGAAGAGCATGCCAGGATCAGCACCAGGCGTACCTAAAAATGAGGTGCCAACCTGGGGAAGCTGCAACACAGGACTACATGCATGCTAAAAAGCGGAAGCAGCATGCTATAGACGGGGCTAAGAGATCCCACAATCAACGGATCAGATCAAAACTCTGCAGTCCTGCCACATCCAGTCGTGAATGGTGGTGGACCATTAAACAACTAACGGGAGGAGGAGGCTCCATGAATATCCCCATCCTCAATGATGGTGGAGCCCAGCACGTGGGTGCAAAAGACAAGGCTGAAGCGTTTGCAACCATCTTCAGCTAGAAGTGCCGAGTGGATGATCCATATCGGCCTCCTCCTGAGGTCCCCACCATCACAGAAGCCAGTATTCAGCCAATTCGATTCACTCCACGTGATATCAAGAAATGGCTGAGCGCACTGGATACAGCAAAGGCTATGGGCCCCGACAACTTCCCAGCTGTCGTGCTGAAGACTTGTGCTCCAGAACTAGCTGTGCCTCTAGCCGAGCTGTTCCAGTACAGCTACAAAACTGGCATCTATCCGACAATGTGTAAAACTGCCCAGGTATGTCCTGTCCACAAAAAGCAGGACAAATCCAATCCGGCCAATTACCGCCCCATCAGTCTACTCTCAATCTTCAGCAAAGTGATGGAAGGTGTCATCGACAGTGCTATCAAGCGGCAGTTAATCACCAATAACCTGCTCACTGATGCCCAGTTTGGGTTCAGCCAAGACCACTCGGCTCCCGACCTCATTACACCATTGGTCCAACCATGGACAAAGGAGCTGAATTCCAGAGGTGAGGTGAGAGCGACTGCCCTTGACATCAAGGCAGCATTTGACCGAGTGTGGCATCAAGGAGCCCTAGTAAAACTGAAGTCAATGGGAATTGGGGGGAAAACTCTCCACTGGCTGGAGTCATACCTAGCACAAAGGAAGATGATTGTGGTGGTTGGAGGTCAATCATCACAGCCCCAGGACATCGCTGCAGGAGTTCCTCAGGGCAGTGTCCTAGGCCCAACCATCTTCAGCTGCTTCATCAATGACCTTCCTTCCAACATAAGGTCAGAAATGGGGATGTTCGCTGATGACTGCACAGTGTTCAGTGCCATTCACAACTCCTCAGATAATGAAGCAGTCCATGCCCGCAAGCAACAAGACCTGGACGGCGTTCAGGCTTGGGCTGATAAGTGGCAGGTAACATTCGCGCCACACAAGTGCCAGGAAATGACTATCTCCAACAAGCGAGAGTCTAACCACCGCCCCTTGACATTCAACGGCATTACCATCGCCGAATCCCCCACCATCAACATCCTGGGGGTTACCATTGACCAGAAACTTAACTGGACCAGTCACATAAATACTGTGGCAACAAGAGCAGGTTACAGGCTAGGTATTCTGAGTGTCTCACCTCTTGACTCCCCAAAGCCTTTTCACCATCTACAAGGCACAAGTCAGGAGTGTGATGGAATACTATTCACTTGCCTAGATGAGTGCAGCTCCAGCAACACTCAAGAAGCTCAACACCTATCCAGGACAAAGCAGCCCACTTGATTGGCACCCCATCCACCACCTTAAACATTCCTTCCCTCCACCACCGGCGTACCGTGGCTGCAGTGTGTACCATCTACAAGATGCACTGCAGCAACTCGCCAAGGCTTCTTCAGCAGCACCTCCCAAACCCGCGACCTCTTCCACCTAGAAGGACAAGGGCAGCAGGCGCATGGGAACACCACCACCTCCAAGTTCCCCTCCAAGTCACACACCATCCTGACTTGGAAGTATATCGCCGATCCTTCATCGTCGCTGGGTCAAAATCCTGGAACTCCCTCCCTAACAGCACTGTGGGAGTACATTCACCACATGGACTGCAGCGGTTCAAGAAGGCGGCTCACCGCCACCTTCTCAAGGGCAATTAGGGGTGGGCAATAAATGCTGGCCTTGCCAGCGACGCCCACATCCCAGGAACGAATAAAAAAAAAAAATTTGAGTGTCTCACTGCTGCCATGAATGTTGGGGTAGCTTGCCTCTATAGCTGGCTATTGCTTTTTCTCATTCTCCAGCCAAAGAAAGCAAGAAAATTCATTGCTACTTCCCACAGGTGGGGTCTGTGAGAAAGATTTAAAAAAAGGATTAAGAGAGAAGAATGCATTAATGCCACTGGTCATGCCCTGCGGCCCATACGGCAGACACAGATTGCTGCTTTTAACACTTTTTTGGCCTGAGTCAGCCTCAGCGACAATGTGGACAGCTTTGGTAATTCTTGTTTCATGTGTTTGCCTTGTCGGCATGGTTCGTTGCTTTGTCTTACTGGTTTGTTTCACACGCAAGGAGAGTGTAACCATAATGCATAAAAGTTCCTTGTTTTTATTCCTGTGCAGTTTTACACAAGGCCCACTGAAAGATGCTCCCAACTTGATCTGCACACCACACACATCCTGGTACAGTGAGCAGGCATCCCTGGAGATGAGAGAAGCAGCTGCTACTGAGATTCGTAGAGCTATTACAGGTGAGACCACCTGACTGGTAGATGTCATTTAGATGCAATTTAAGAAACTTTAACAATAATGCTGCTGATTTATGTATAATTATGCAAAGGTGCAACATTCTTGAATGTAAGTAAAATAGTTATCAATCTACTCAAAAGATTATAATTTTAATATTTAAAAATTTTGTATTTAGAATTGTTATTTTAATCTCATCATAGGTGTGACAATACTTGAGGTAAATGATTATTACATTGGTTGTGTTTGACATTTTCTTCATGAATATATAGTTGTAGTTTGTTCATTCTGGTATCCCTGCCCTTCCTTTTTGTTTGCTCCAGGCCGAATCCCAGACAGCTTAAGAAACTGTGTAAATAAGGATTACTTTGTTACAACTGCTGCCTGGCCAACAATGGACCAGCAAGCTGTCCACCCAGAACTCAATGGGGCCACCTACAGGTAAGAGGATTATTTATTTGTGTGTGTATATGCGTGTGTGTGTGTGTGTGTGTGTGTAAAATAAATTCAACTCCAATCACTTACTAGATGTAGCAAATTTAGTTTTTAATCATTTTAATTTTATTATTGATTTGAATCCCTTTCTCTTCTCCTGGATTTCTTACTGTCCTTCATCGGTCTTTAAACCATAGCATTCTGGGGTGCAGATACTCCACAGCTGCCACTGTTCTAACAGCTAACAGGATAAATGCTTTGCTGGGCAGTCTAGGTCCATCTGCTTGTATTTTTTTAAGCTCCACAGGTGAACTGCATTACTACTGTGAGGCATTTCACTTTGTACTATCTATTGGGTTGGGTGATCTTGGAATCTCCTCATACCCAGGATCTGAACCCAGACTTTGTGAATGGCAAGTCTCTATTATTAGAGGTTGCTGCGCCCTCTATCATGGCAGATAGCTAATACTTCCCCTGGTGTCAGTCTTGGCTAAGTAGTAACACTCTCGCCTCTGAGTCAGAAGTTTGTGGGTTCAAGTTCCACTCCAGAGACTTGAGCACAGGGCAGTACCGAGGTAGTGCTGCACCATCGGAGGTGCCATCTTTCGGGTGAAACGTTAAACCGAGGCCCTGTCTGCCCACTCGGGTGGATGTTCTGAGGTCGTGAAAGGCATGAACAGTCGTGACATTGTCTGATCCTAGTGTCAGTCTGTCGAAATGGACTGGAGAAATTGTAATTTTTTGATGTAGTAAATACCTTGCTGGCTGTAGCAGAGATATTTACTGATTTGCTTAATATTTTGACTTTATTCCACAGATGAAGATGCAATGTTGTTTGGAATATTCTAATGATATTTTATGACTTTAACATCTATCACAATGGACATATAGCAGTAAAATTTGAAAACATACAGTGTTAGAGAAAGTCTTATGCCTATTGCATTATAATTTGCTAATGAAAAGCACACATTGTATATGTTGTCTGGTAACTCTTGCTGACTGGCTGGTCCTATGTGAATGGTCTTGAGTTTAAAGCGCAGCCCTGACGCATTCACCAGTCATCACTGGGAAGAGCTTATCAGCATTGCTAGATATCGGACAATTAAGCACTTAATTTTGGAGGATTGGGGGAAGCTGGTACAACCAATGCTTTGCTATCATCCAATCATTGAGTGGCATTGATGATGGCCGTAGAACAGCTTATCTGCCAAACTGTCCCACCATCCTTAACCAATGGAGGAGGTCTGTAGTCAGAAGCAAGAGCAGGGGACAACACTAGTAAATAGTTACCTATCCTGATAAATGATAGTGGATATTTCACTTACCAGAATATTGCGTTCTACTATGATAGCTGCAGGGTTTTGATAACTGTGAACTAACCTCATTGGCATTCATGTCTAATTGATAAGTTATTCTTTAAAGACCAGAACTGCCTAAGAAAGGAGGTTTTCGATCAAAAATCTTTCTCCCCTCTCTTCCACCCCACCCACCCACCCACCCCTCCCTGGACATCAATCTGACTTCTATTTGAAAATTCTATATCGGAGTTTTCATCATGGAAATGATAATGTTAGGTTTAAAATCCGAAATGTAGACCTTCAGGTTTTCAGTCCATTTTATGTGGCTCCACCTGCGCTGAATGGACTTGTCCAACAATGATGCCACTGGTTAAATTTCAGCCAGGCTGCTTGCATCATTCTTTTCAGAGTTTCTATTCAATAAAGGCACTAGCATCATCTTACCAACAAAATGTAAGATGCAGAGCTGGGATTTTAGGATGTTTTAGTGAGGGATGCATTAGCTGTTAGAATTTCTAAAAGTTGCTTTTAGATTAATAATCTAAAACCTTTGGCGAGATGGTTAACAGCCTTTTGTCATTGGATGATGGCAGGAGGCTACCTGCTTCTGGCTTAAAGACAGCAAAAAAGGCGTTCTGTGCATTTCTATCTTAGCAGCAGAGTGCACAATGCCCATTAGCAGAAAACAAACTCCTTTTCTGTTTAATCAATAGGGAAAAGACTAATTGTTGTGAACTCACCTCATTCACAAAAACCCTCCTATATTGATATTTGAAGTTTGCCATGTATTTCAGCCAGCAGCTGATATCATCTGGTGACAAAATGCTATAAGGTAAGGAAAACATATGTTTTAAAGTTATCTTTCACTTAACAGATTAAGTGATGAGAAGCTTCTGTCCTGTCCCCTCCCCCCTCCAACTTTCTCCCTGTGCCCTCAATCCTAAAGGTGCTGGTTCATGCTGTGGTTCATCTCCATAGGCAACGCCAGTTCTTCAATACTTCACTGGTGATGAAAGATAATGAGTGCCAGCAGGGTTTTCAACCATGGGGCACCACAGCGAAGCCCATCCTCTCCTCTCACCCAATATCCATAACTGCATTTTCAGGCAGTGTTGCTATTTTGGTTAAATGGTGTTCGGGTATTGATGTTTTGTTTGTCTTGAATGTAGTTTGTGTGAAGTCTGGCATGTCTTTCAAGGTGTGCAGAGATATATAAAACGGAAATGTCAACATTAGATTTTCAAGTGTGTTTTCAGTTTCTCATTGGCCGGAATACTGAAGAAACAACGTTGCTGCCGAGAGTTAATCAGTAGTAGAACTGAGTGTCTTAGTCAGGCTTCTCTGTACCTTCTGGAAGTTTTACATTCATTTGATCCTGTCTTCTTTTGTAGGTACCCTCCTGGTATAGTAGGCGTAACACCTGCAGGAATCCCAGCATCCATGGAAGGAATGGTTCCCGGGGGGGTGCCCGTCTCCCATAACCTTCCTGCAGTGGTGCATCCTTCCCACACTCCATCTCCCAATCAGCCCACAAAACACGAAGGCGACAGAGAGCACACCACTGAGCAATAGCATATTACAGAGCTCATCCGGTTATAGGGTTGGGACCAAGAGACACTGAAAATATCATTATAAAAATGGAATATTTATAGGATATTTGAGACCTGAAACTCTTCTAAGAATTTGTACTCTTTACAGCTGCCAGCTTGGGATGTTACAGTGTTATCCATGGATGGGGATAAAAGCTGCGTTAAACCCAAGAGAACTCCCTTCACTCAACAGAAACTAAGAAGTATTTTACAAAGTGTGTTTTCCGATGAAATGCCCCTGTTGATAAATGTGTGTCATGTTCCTTCATATCTTTTATCTGTTGATCACAAACTTTACTGGGTAGATTTTTCTTATATAATTTGAGATAAGTGTTTGATAGGTGATGAGAGAGTGAAATGTGTTATTGACAGAAAATGGTAGCCTTAGGTGTGGACTTTTAATAGGTAGCTTGAAGCATTTCCCTTCATCTCAGGAACAAACCCTTTTGTATCGTTTGTCAGCAAGTTTGACTTCAAAACATTTGTTCCTCAAGGACTCCCATTTCTTGAACACACAAAACTGTTCTTTTTTCATGATGTGGCATTTTTATATAAACTCACCTCAAATGTGTTTTGTCTAGACATTTGAGTCTATCATGGTCTTAGTTCTACGTGCATCATCAGTGCAGTTTCTTATCAGTGAGGCTGGCGAAGAAGGGTGAACTGTAATACGGGATGTGACAGCCAGCAGTAATGATCTTTGTGGTGTGGTTAGAGTGGACTCTCTTCCAGTAAAAAAGCATTATGCAGCACAGTTCACTTAGCTGTCACAGTCATCACTGGATGCCGGATCCAAATTTAGAATGTTACAAATCCATTCCCATTCACACCCAGGTCAAACTACTACCCAAACATAACTCTTGATTCATGCTTAAGCATTTCCACTATCAATTATTTTCTTGATACTCAACACACTGGATATTATCAATCCAACGCCTGATTTCACTTAAAAACAGCAGCTCATGTTACATTAACAGTTTCCTGTAAAACTTCATTTTCGGTTAATGTTGTTTTTCAAATAACAGAAGTGTTTTGTGTTTTATTTTAGTTATTGCTGAGTGAATGACTAACTGAGCTGAGTTTAGTATTGCACATTATTATAACCCATGCAAAGTCCTGATCCAAACATTTATCTTTGCTAAGTATGTGTTTATCGTGATTCCACTCTATTACTTTTATTATAGAGTTCTAGCAATCATTTCTTGTATGTAGGTTACACATTTTTTTTAAATCGGCAAAGACAAAATGTCTGGTGATTTCTGTGAATCTATGGAAGCGCATACCACTGCTGAGAGGTGGAGGGGGAGAGATACTCACTGTACCTGGATATTAACCTACCCCTTTATAAGATGGGTCATCACCCAATGATGGAGATCAAAAGTATTTGTGTGTGAAAAGCTCTTTGTTTAAACATTCTTTTAGGCTAAAGTGTTATCATTTAATCTAGAAAGCTCTTTATTACCGTTTGTTAAATTGTGTCATAAAACTTGCTGTTCGGTTGTTCGGATGTTGTGTGCAGCCATGTTGGGTTAACATTACTAGTGTTAAACCTTTTTCACTTGAAACTTTTTTGGTAGCTGTGCAGTGACAGTTTCCAATTGCAGGTAAAATCATTTTTTAAAGTCAGTCTTTCAATTTCTATATTTCTTCTTCAACAATTTGTGTTAAGTGAAAAATATAAAGAATTAAAAATATTCCAAGTACTGTTTGCATGTGTCTTACTGTCAACTGTTCCTGAAAACTATATTGTACAGAGAACAATTCAATGTTTTCCCTGTCACTTGTGTGACACACTTTTTAAATTTGGAATATTTTTCCTTAGTGCAAGTGAAATTTTCCAGATATATCACTGATGTATTGTTCCTTATTTGTGGGTTTTTAAAATACTTGACCTGCCAACTAAGGCCTGTTGGTTGAAAACTGAGCAATGAGTGAGGAACCATTAATTAGAAAAAATCTTTCTCTGCATTCCCTTCCTTTCTGGATTGTCCACTGATTTATTCTCTATTTTCAGTGTGCACGGCTCCGATCTAAAATGCATTGTCCCTACCCTGGGTTCAAGAACCGTAACAGTTTACAGCACAGAAAGAGGCCATTTGGCCCATTGTGCCTTTGTTGGAGTAATTTCAAAGCTAATCCTTCTGCCCTGCTCTCTCCCCATAGCTCTGCATCACCCTCTGCTTCAAATATTAATCCGCTTTTCCCTCAATTACGCTCAGTGGCAAAGCATTCCATGTTGTAAAGTGATGTAGCGTAACAATTTTAAATTGATGGCCTCATCACTGGCTCTCCAACCAGAGGAAATAGTTCTCCTCTATTCACCCCATCGAAACCTTACATAATCTTTGAATCGCCCTTGGATAAGTCCAGAGCTGCATTTTGTGCTTCTGTGAAGGGCCTAGCGAGGTATCCATCACTGCCTCCTTATGAGCTACAACCCCCCCAACTTCCCCATCCTTCATTCTTGCCCAGCACACTCGCTGGGGTTTAATATCGCCAACCTCCTTCAGGTCTGGTTACCCCACCTACAAATGCTCCCATGGACTCTGACAGTGGAACAACAATAACCGCCCCCTCCACATTTTCCTCCAAAATATCCGTTCACTTGTGAACAAGGCACCTGCCATCCATGACGTTATTGGAGATGATTAGCTTCGATTGAAACTTGACTCACAGATGCGGATACCTTGCTCTTGATTGAAGTCTCCCTGCCTGGCTATGCTTTTCACCTGCCCTGCTCAAACCACTCTCGTCATAATAGTGTGGCCCTTACCACCAAATCTAACTCTTTGCTCCTCTGGAACCTTCTTCAAACACCTCATCTGATTCCACTCCTCTAGCATCTCCTTTAAACGCCTTGTTCTTTACAAACTCCAACCCGAGCTTTCGTTCAGCTGTCTCTGTTCTTTGGGTCGCTGTCTATTTCCCAGATTACACCTATGAAATCTCCTGCTAACCACCTCTGCGCCAGTGGAGCCCCATTATTGTGGGCCAACATGTCATCTTTTCTGTCTCTGGCTTTTTTTCCCCTTAAATAATGATGCTCTGGTCCTTCAATTTAACAATGTCATCAAGTAGTATTCCTTGAGGGAGACAGGAAAAAGCAATGGACAAGTCATCTGGAGCTGCTGTCAGATTTCCTAGTAGCTGAATCAAGAGCGCTATCGATAAAGACCTTGGAGCAGGTTGCCTAAGCCATCTTCCTTATGATTTCAGGAACACATCATGTGGCAAATTCAAAATATGATCCTATGTTCCAGCACTGGACTACCCATGTGCTGCATCAACCATCAAAAATGTACAGTGAACAACATGATGCCTAGATTTTTTACATTCAAAGTTCCATTTTCATAGCAATGATCTTAGCTAATCTCTGAAGTTGAATCTAGTATGATCTAGGCCAGGGAATAATGGGCGATAGGGAGACCACAATAGGGGAGGGAGGGTGGTGAAATTAGAGTGGTTGACTGGGGTCTCCAAGTGGGATCATAGAGGTCTTTATGTAAAATGTAAGAGGACCTTCAAATGATTATCATCCACTCCTCTTCTGTCACTTACCAAATGCATTACTCCATGGCAAGAGAATCCTGGTTAGTTCCAGTACCAAAATTGGTCTTTGGTACAGGAAGCTTTAATTTTCTCTCAAAAACAGTTCAGTAATTAGCAATATTTTATACCAAAACTATGTAGAATGTTCAGTTCCAGTAATTCAGTGTCCCTTGCTCCAGTTCAATGCTAGACTCAGCAGGGCTTGAAGTGCATCAGAAGGCTATGATGTAAGCTTACATAATTAACTCCAGCCCTCTGTTGTGATGACGATAACGGTCAGTGAGAGTGATCTGCCAATTCAGCCATTTCATGTCCAATTAACTGTCATGAGTTGTCCTGTGAGCCCCACACAGCTTTTTTACCTAGTTTGTAGATTTACTGGGCAAAACATGAGTAATTGTTGCCTTCACAGCAAGGCCACAAAGTCTGGACACCATTTTGAAGACAATGGTTCATTCGGAGCAGATACCCAAAAAAACAGCGCTCTGATCCAGCCTTTCAAAGATGTCTTGCAAAGTTCCCAACAGCTGCCAAGGAGGAAGGATTTGCATTTATATAGAACCGTACAATGTTTAGGTTGTCACAAAGCACTTCACAAATCACTGAAGTATGCAGTCAGTCTTATTTGTAGCCAATTTTCCCCACAGCAAAGTTACACAAGCAGCAAATGACATGAATGACTAGTTTTTTTTTTAAATGATGTTTCCACACAAGCGCTTCCAGCAGAGGTCACTGTAAAGAGCACAAACTCTGGCCAATTTTCTTTCCATAACTAGCCAGCAGTAGCAGGGCTGGGGACAATTGGAGCTCCATTGCTCCCTGCCAAAGATAATACAACTAACTCAGCAAAGACGCAGAGGATCAAATCATGGACCTACCTGGGTTTTTTTTTGGCCCAAACAAAAAATGTTTACTTATGACCCGGAGAGAAGCCCTAAAATTATTTCTAATTCAACATGAGGGCACTTACCATTAAAATTGTAATTCTGAGAGTATAGCACTCCATTTTGATGCACCTCCTGACAACCAGTTGGGAGCAGTGTTCCCAGTAAGGTGCACTGCTCCAGGGAACCGCGCAGCCCGCATTTTAATGTAAAAACTGCGTATGCACGGTGTATTTTGAATGCCCTCCCCCCCTTAAAGGAGCTACGCAGGCGAAAAACATTTTTACAGGGAGAGTTGAGGAGGAGCATAAATGGAGAACTGGGAGGCAAAATCACCCAGCTGCCGAGTTAATGCTCAGTACAGGCATCACCAGAGAACGGGAGAAAATACCCAAGAGGGACGATCTTGATAGTGAAATTCTTGCAGTCAATAATTTTAGGGGGAAAAAAGTGTTTTTATACTATGTTGATTTTTTGGTAATTTTGACAGGAATAATTCCATTTCTCTTGCTGTTTCTAACCAGAGTTACGCCACTAGGTGTCAGCATTTCACTAAATTTTAATATACAAACTAAATTTAGTATAACATTAACAGTTAGTCCCAACACTAATCCCAATACAACTGTGGGGGGAGGGAGGAGGAAAGAGATATAAATTAATTTTTGTAAGTTATACTTTGTTATAGTAATACCAATTTTTACTCATTTGTAACATGGTGTATTATCTTTATGCAAAATAGTACTTCCTAATTTTTGGGTGGTGATGCACTTCATAGTCACTCCCTCAGTCTCGGAGACACAGAAATTAATTACATGAAGTCTTTTATCTAACTAGATGAGCTACAAACCATATTTACTGCACTCGACATTTTACCTTTTCATTGTCACAGGGAATTGTATCTAATGGTTCATTGTACTTAAAGATTAAACAATCATTTAACTGAACATTCTAAACAGTAGGTGATTTATAATAGAGGGGGTTACTCGTTGAAAGTTGGGACAGAATATTAAATACAGAGTTGTGTGTCAGGGTGTAACCTATTAAAGAAGAATGAAGGATGTATATGCTGTGGAAGATCCTATTTAGGTCAAGAGTTGAGCTAGAACTGGCTTTTTTTTTTTACAGCTGAGGGATTGGCAAAAGATCTCAGCTGCCTTCCACAGAGCCAGTGACTCATTGCTAAGGTACTGCCCCCTCAAGCAATTTGCTCTGTGTGTAATGCTATTAGCCATTCTAACATTGTTCTTGCATACCTGTACAATTCCACAAGGGTGGAATGTAAACTCAAACATGGCATTGATGTAATAAACATATTAACATTACAAATAAACACAATTGTGACTAATAATTAGCTAGTTTTGACTGATGTACAAACAAGTGTTGGACCTTGCAATATGTGGAAACTCAAGAAAAATCATTCCAACATTTCTTTTGACACTTCTAGCAAAGGCCTCTATTTTAATGAATAAGAAAACCCAAGTTTAATGCACTTTTAAAGCTTTCCTACAGCACTTTCAAAATGCTGCAATATACATAATTTGTAATTCCTACACCAAAACAAACTTCTCAAATGCAGAAATTACAATTTTATTTAATAAAGTATGTTAGAGTTTGTCAATTCCAAAACATAAGTGTTATTTCCAAGCATAAGGAAACCTTCATAAGTGTATTACACTAAAATAGGAAGTTGCAAAAAATGTTTGATTACATATATAACTTATTGCTTCATTATTGAGCTAGTGTTCAAGGACAGACCCACTGTTCCTCTGTGCTTTCCAAGACAAAATTGAGAGGTCGCACAACACCAGGTTATAGTCCAACAGTTTTATTTGAAATCACAAGCTTTCGGAGCTATCGATTTGCTCCTTCCTCAGGTGAAGTGACCCAGGGTAGATTTTGACTTGAGGATGATCGACCGGTGCAGCTTGCTGGTTGGCCGCCCGCTCCGGTGGCGAAGAGGCCCCCACCATTTTGATTTGGCAGACGAGCTGTGTAGTGCCAGACACGTGTCCTGGTGCAGCTCGCCGGATTGAGGCCTCAAGATTAGGCCAGAGCAGTGGGAGGGGGAAGGTTGTGAGCACAGAGGGTGGCAGACACCCAGATTAATTTTGGGGGCTCACAAAAATAATGCGACACTTATCTTTGGCTGGCCTCTGATTGCATCACCCATGGATCTGGGCAGTTCTGACCTAAAATGGCAATTTATGTCCTAGGACCCAGATTTCCATATTAAGAGACCCATCACCTTAAACAGGCATGCACTTTGGACACCAGGCGGTAGGCCCCTTTCACTGGTCTTAACGGGGCGGTAAGACTACCAACGCCATTTTGAGGCTGTTAACGCCATGCAAAGGTTTTCAAAATTGACCGTGAATTTTGGATTCTCCTACTGCGATCAACAAAGTTGCTTATTTTTTTTAAACTTAAGGTATATCTTTTAAATGGCTGGGGGACGCTGATGTTGGAGCCCAAAAGTTTAACATTTTTTCAAAATGCAGGATACGATCAGAGTCTGAAGCTGAAATAACAGAAAACGTTGGAAAAACTCAGGTCAGGCAGCATCTGTGGAGAGAGAAACAGAGTTAACGTTTCAGGTCGAAGACCTTTCGTCAGAACTGGAAAAAAGCAGGAAATGAAATAGATTTTAAAGCAAGTTTAGGGCTGGGAAAAGGGGGAGGGGATGAAAGAACAAAAGGGAAGGTCAGTGATAGGATAGAAAGCAGGAGAGTGTAAGAGACATTAAGAGATATTCAAGGTGAGAGAAGCTGCATCACTTATGAAAATCAGTTAAGATGTTATGAACTGACATAGCAAAATTATTACAGGAGGACTATGAAGACTACCCACTGAGAGAAAATCCCTTCAGTGAAAATCTTGTGAACTAGGAGTTGCTGAGGTGACAAGGTGGATAATTTTCAGCATGCCCTTTCCCCACAGTATGGTGCGGAGCAAAACTTCCAGAATAGAAGGGAGCTGGTAATGTTGTTGCATCAAGTATGTGGTTTACAACAATGATTTCTAAAACTCGTTTAAAATTAGCAATACTGTAAAGATCTTTTTGTTCAGTGACTGTTTGCAAGCTGAAACTTTAAAAACTAATTGCTGGGGCCTTTGGATCCACCAGCTTTCAGAGTTAAAAACCTAAAGCTAGACAACTACATGAAGCAAACAAATCTATAGTATTAACAAGACACTCAACCATATGTTTCTAAACTAGGTGCCGGTCAGGATCAGCTGGCTGGTTTCCATACAACTTGGGCAACAGCCAAATCCCCACTCAGCTTGTGTGGTAATGAACTGTAAGGTCATGTGTCTAATATTTCAACCTGTTCACCCGACTCGCTGCATGTACCGAACATTTTTCTTCCACCCTTATCCCTCTGCTCCCTTTCACTCTTGCATAATACTACAGCAAAACAAGTATACAACATAAACAGAGCAAAAGAAAACAGCATTTAAAAATTTTCCTCCACTCCACCATACAACAGTTCTTCTTAATTTCCTCTAAAACTTTTCTATTTTACCATTTTGACCATACAGCATAAAACTATTTCAAATGACAGGCACCAGATTGAACCCCAACAGTCAAGCAAGGAGCAGCCAGTGTCCAGCAAAACCAATTCAGTTCATATATAGATGACTGGGTTAACAGCAGAAGAGGTTAGAAGAGGTTGGGCTGGGGAAAAAGACGACTTTGAGAGGCTGGGGAGTGGCTAAGCAGCAGCACTGGACCAGAAGTTGTTGCAACAGGCCAATAGGTGGAAAGAAATGGAAGACAAACATTGGGACCAGGTTAACAGCGGGATGCGTATAAACTCTCAAACTGCCACGGAGTAATTTTTTTCAGGTTTTTAAAATGCAACGAGAATCAGCAACAATGTATATTTCCATTCTTCGTTAAGGTCATGAATGAATTTGGAGCGGAAACACAAAACCACACATCGAGGATCAGTCACTTCATATGTGGGACAAACTCTTGAGGGCAACATTCCAGTGAACACCCAATAGATGTGGGACCTTGTATTGTTGAAAACTTATGATAGATGTTTTTTTGAAACTGGACTGAAATCACTATGCCCAGAATTTGCCAGGAAAATAATGAGATGTTCACGGCACACGCTGTTATTAGTGCGTAAAAAACCCCAGCAATTTGTGGCGAGGAAGAGACAGTGCGAGTCGCGAATTGCCACAAATTGCTGGGCCATTAGCCACGCACAAACTAGCTCGCCGTCAACATCCCCGTGTTGGATTGCTAGATTTGCACCATAAATATTTTTTAAAACAGCCGCAAAAGGTTAGGGCTGTTATTTCATGGCGTAAGGACTGTGTTAACAGGGTGACTGATGGTCATGAAATTACACTGAACCATGGAGGCCCAGAATGGAAACAATTGAAACTGAAGTTTCACTCCTGCAGGTAGTAAATTGTTCGTAGACTTTTTTTAAATTCTAATTTTCTCTTAATCCACTCTCTTCCTCTATTTCTTTCTGTATCCAATTTGACTAATTCTCCCTATTGTCTGCTCCGTCGTTCGCTCTATTTCGTTATCCTTAAATTTCACTGGTTAAGGAGATAGACTGTTGGACCTGTCGTTCATCAAGGTCCCAGATGCCCTGTTGACCTCACTGCACTGTTGTATCAACTCACCTTCCAGCACAAAAATAATTGGAGCTGAAGGGTGAGGAAAAAATCCAACTCACTGCACTCAAAGCGAGTTTTCCCCACTCCAACAAATTCTAATACAGTGAGATCACAAGTCGGATCAAAGAGAAAGATTGGAATAGTGTCACAATAAGTTGTTCCTAACCGAGAAGTCTACTTAGTTTGCACTGTGATGATCTTTCCACTAGGTACAAGGATTTGCCAAACATATATGGATTGCTGAGAAATCTGTAGAAAAGTTAAGCAGCAAACACTCTAAAATGAGAAGATGGCAGAGACAGTAAGTTTAGTTGAATTTTATCAAGAATATTTAGGAAAATACAAGGATTTAGACCAAACAAGACAGCACTAGTTGAGTGGTGGAGTAAAATTGTATACTGTTAACTTAATGACAATTACTGGATACCAGTTTGACAAGCCTAAATAATGCTTCAAATACCAAGATGTACTTATCACAAAAGCTTGTTTATGACATACTTAACATCCTGTAAGCCAGCCACCATGAAGCAGCACAGTGGGTTATTACAAGAGAGAGCAGCTCAGTATCCCAAGTAGCTTCTATGCACTGAATTTCATGCGCCAAAGTTGTAGTTTACAGAGATAGCAATGGAGGGAGGGACTACAACTACTGAATCAGAATAGTCATCCAGATACCCAACTGTCCGATTCTCCAATTACTAAAGCCATGCATGCAGAGAGGAAATTCCATAGGACCAAGGAGACACTACAGATTAAAAAGGTAACTGGAATTTTTACTATTGTCTCCCAATTAGGACTCAGACTATTTCAGGATTAAACACCTGCAGTTTTTATAGAAAAATTGATTTTTTTGTATTTCACGAATACTGAAACAAAGTGCCTACATGAAGGAAGGTAAATAGTTTAAAAATATCGCTACAGGTAACTTAGCAATGCATTTACTGACAGATCATGAAGTAACAGATTAAAAAGTTGTTTCATCCTGTCAAATGGAGGCCAACAGTTTTCCCCCTAGTGAAGGAGAAGAAACAGGAGTAGCCCATGAGCCTGTTCCACCATCCTTATTTCATGGCTGATCAATACCTCAACTCCATTTACCCACCTTTTCTCCATAGCCCTCAATACCCTTACCGAACAAAAATCTATCGATCAGTCTTGAAAAATTTCAATTGACTCAGCATCTACAGCCTTTGGGAGTGGGGTGAGGGAGGAAGAGTTCCACATTTCCACTATCCTTTGTATGAAACAATGCTTCCTGATTTCAATCCCAACTAGCTTCTGGAAGTCCATATAGACAACACTCATGTTAGTGACTAGATTCTGCAGATATGACCTACCCTTCACAAATCCATGCTGACTCTTTGATCAGCTCATACTTGTCCAAGTGCTCAGTCACACTGTCCTGGTGATAGATTCCAGTAACCTCACCATAACTGATAATAAACTGCCAAGTCTGTAGTTTCCTGGTTACTATCTCCCTCCCTTCTTAAATAAAGGAGTAATATTTGCAGTTTTCCAATCCAAGGGCACAATTCCTGAATCTAGATCTCGTTGGAAAATCACCACCAATATATCTGCAATTTCTTCCCTTCTTTCAATACCCTGGAGATTCCTTAAGTCTCATTATTTTCTCCATTACCATTTTCTTACCTATATTAAACACACTAAGTTCCTCTCGTTGACTGATTTTTTGGTTCTCTTGTACCACTGGTATTTTGCTCTCTTTCTCTACTGTGAAAACAGATACAAGTATTTATTTAACAAGACTGCCATTTCCTTATGGTTCATTATAGTCTCACCCAATGTTCCCTCTAATTTTTTTTTGGCCTGCACGGCCCCTTTACCGGGCTGCATGGGTCATGCAAAATTCCACGTACGCGTGGTTTTTCTATTTAAAAGTCAGCTCACCGGCTGCGTGGGACCTTCAGAGCGTTGCACGGCCGCACAGCTCAAGGGGAACATTGGTCTCACCTGAATCTATCTTTAATGGGTCCACTCTCCTTTACCAACATATTGATAATAACTTTTGCGGTTAGCTTTAATATTGCTTGCAATTTCCTTTGCATCTCATTACTTTGTATCCCTCTATTGCTTTTTATAGCTCTTCCAGTCTGCTGGATTTCCACTTTTCCTTGCATTTATGTAAACATTTTCTTTTAGTTTAATACTCGCTCTTACCTCATCTCTTAATTACACAAGTGGAGCGCTTACCTTTTAGGGGGTATGTACTGGTTTTGTAACATGCCAAATAGTTATTTGAATAAGTCCTACTTTTTAATCTGTAGTTTTATCAATTAACTGTTCAGCCCAGTTTACGCTGGTCAATTTATTTCTCATCTTTCCAAAATTGACCTTAAACTTAAAACTTGTGGTTCTCCCTTCTCCCTCTCAAACCCAATATCAAATTCAGTCATAATAGTCACCCAAGATGTTCCCTTACTATCAGATTGTTAACTAATTTGGATTACTAAATTGAATATAGCCTGTTGCCTCGTCAGTTCCAAAATTGATTGTTTTAGAAACTGTCCGAATGTATTCTAGAAATGTGTTGCCTTTACCACTTGAACTGTTGTTTCTCCCAGTCTATGAAAATTAAAAATCACCCATTATAATTACATTATTTCTGCTACGTGCGTCCCTGATCTCTGTATTTATACATCCCCCACTACATCACGACTGTCAGGAGGGCTTTAGACAGAATTCTGCATTCTTTGCGGTTCCTTAATTCTAGCCAGTGTTTCCACAGTCTGATCACACTTACTAATATCCTTTTTCTACTGATGTAATTGTGTCTGTCAATATTGCTTCTCCTCCTCTCTCAATTTCCCTGTCCTTCAAGATACTGTATCCTGGAATATTTAGCTCCCAATCATGTCCAACTTGTAGCCATGTCTCTGTATTGGCCACATCATAACATGCAAGTTGAATTTGTGCTTCTAACTCACTTGCTTTATTTCTTGTCCTCCATGCATTTGTATACTTGGGTAACTGTCCCCACCCTGCGTCCTGCTGGTCTTTTTCTGCACACTTTTGACTTAGTGTGGATTTTCTCCTTCCACCCAACTAGTTTAAAATCACTCCCCACTGCCCTATTTACCATTTCTGCAAGGACACGGGTGCCTCTCCGGTTTAGGTGTAAACCAACTCATCTGTACAGTCATCCCTGGCATCAAAGGTGGTCCCAAGTACCTAAAACCTTCTCATCTACACCATCCTTCCAGCTACACATTGAGAATCCTATCTTTCTCCCTGTCTGGTCCAATGTTTGGCATTGGGAGTAATCCAGAGATTACTACCCTAGAGGTTCTGCTCCTTAATCTAGAATTTAACTCTTGAAATTCCTTTGCAGAACCTCAAACCTACTCCTATCCATGCTACTGATTGCCACATGAATCACAACTAATCTGCTTGCTCTCCCATTCTAGAACCTTTTACATTTGCTCTGGGATGCCCAAACCCTAGAACGCAACAGACTATTTGGGACTCTGGATCACATCAACAAACGCCATCTTTCCCACCGATTGTAGAATCCCCCATAATCACTCACCTATTCTTACTACCCATCTTGTTTCCACCCCATGCATAACCACTTGGTCCCCTGTGCCTTGTAGTCGTTCATGGTTACTCTCCTCTGTCACCCTTTGTCCACATCATTGGTACCTAAACAGTTATGCCTATCAGACAAATTTAGCTCCACAGATGATCCCCTTTCTACCCTCATGTTGCTTTGGTTACCCAATCTCCCTTATCAGCTTCACTACTCCTAGCAACCAGAGAAGTGATCACTCTCTGCAATGTCTGCACCAGAAAACTCTTTCCTTCATCACTGCCATCTATACAAACATTCTTTGGCCAGAAAAGATCTTAGAACACACTAGCTTGGTGCTTGATGGAAGAGAAGAAAATCAAAAAATGGAGGTATGATGAGAAAAAGTTTTCAAAATGTCACATCTATTGCATTTATATAAGGAAAAAGTAAACCAATGAGAAGCAGATTGAATGCAGAAAAAGAACTCCAGCAAAAGAGAAAATCAAAGCCAAGAGATAGGAAAAAACACTGGAGAAATTAGGGGGAAAAAAAGCAAATGCAACTGAAAAAAAAAAGCAGTGTTACACATTTTACATGGTACACACTTGTTTCATTTCCTTGGTGGCTTTGCTGTTCATGCATTACATGAAATATCTAAAGAAACAGGAATAAGAATGTAATTTACAGAAATAACCTATCACAATGAGAACATTACAAGGAACTTACAATTTTGATGCTGATATTTAAAGAGGAAACAATATTTTCGTCACTAGGGCATTAACTTGCATGTTGAGTCGCATACAAGCAATGCATTTAACTACTGTTTTCAGGGCGTTCACAACTAATTATGCTCTACTAGCTTAAGTATTTAAACTTTATAAAGCCAAAGTATCCCTCAAGTCAATTCTAGGGAGGTTTCTGTTCTGTGTACAGTAACATTTTCAGCATGTGCACTTTTAAAGCAACATTATGGCACAATAGCCATTACAAAATTTAATTTACAGAAATAACCTGTCAGTTGGAGATTATGCGGAACTTGCAATTTGATGCTGATATGCATACAAAGAGGAAACAATATCCCTTCTCACGGGGAAATTAACTTGCATCTTGAGTAGCGTACAGGCAGGACATGTCAAAATGGTGCAACCAGTTTACAAATTTATTCAGCAGGTCATGGCTTCAATTCAACAAACTTAAGTTTATATTGTAACTTTCTTCCAACAATGACAATAACCTATATAATTGAGAAGTCACACAACACCAGGTTATAGTCCAACAGATTTATAACCTGGTGTTGTGCGACTTCTCATTTTTGTCCACCCCAGTCCAACGCCGGCATCTTCGCATCATGACCTATATAATTTTAGCAGTAAGTAGGGGTGCCAAGACGATTAGATTAAGTGTCCACAATCATGGCCACAGCATAACTCAGTATTACAGTGACAGCCCATTAGAAATGGCAGGAAAGCTGCAGAACATCAAAAAGGTATCTGCATTGTAACTGCACAGGTACAAGAAATGTTTATTTATTTATTTTTTTAAAAAGGAGGCAAGAATAAATGTTTTTAAATAGTAGCTATTTTATACACCACAGTACTTTCCAAGGCGCAACTCTGAAGAAAGAACATTAATGATCTAGTACAAAAGCAAAATACTGTGGATGCTGGAAATCTGAAATAAAAACAGAAAATGCTGGAAATACTCAGGTGATCAGGCAGCATCTGTGGAGAGTTAACGTTTCAGGTCGCTGATCTTCAGATGCTGCTTGACCTGAGTATTTCCAGCATTTTCTGTTTTTATTAATAATCCAGTGTTGAGGACAAACAAAAACTTGCTTTTTAACAGTAGTAACAAGGTGAGGTGAAGCAATTGTTAATACAGGAACATTAAGTACCAAAAAGGATTCATAGCCTCAAGACAGAGCATGCGCAGATTAAAATAAACTCTAATTGCTTGCATTTGATCAGATTTGCACTGAATGGGATCTCAAATATTTACATTCACTTCCGACTTTATACAAGTGCTGCATACAATAGATTTATCATCATCATCGAATGGTTACAGCACAGGAGGCCATTCGGCCCGTCGAGCCCGTGCCAAGTTATAGAAACATAGAATCTAGGAGCAGGAGTAGGCCATTCGGCCCGTCGAGCCTGTTCCACCATTCAATACGATCATGGCTGATCATCCACATCCAGTACCCTGTCCCTGCTTTAATCCCCACAGTACACATATCCCACACTACCCCCGTAACCCCATGTATTTAATTCGCCCTAACATATCCCATCCTATCCCCATAACCCCACATATTTAATCCCCCCCTAACACTAAGGGTCAATTTATCATAGCCAAATCAACCTATCCCGCACATTTTTGGACTGTGGGAGGAAACCGGAGCACCCGGAGGAAACCCACGCAGACACGGGGAGAAAGTGCAAACTCCACACAGACAGTCACCCGAGGTCAGATTCGAACCCGGGTCCCTGGCGCTGTGAGGCACCAGTGCTAACCACTATGCCACCGTGTTGCCATATCATATTATCGCAATATTATCATATTGGAGATTTGTCTTAATGACTTGCCTGATGTATGTTTCAATCATATTCCAATCTATTCTTCAGATGAATACTCTAATATCAAAACAAACTACTTCGCACTGTAGTAAATGGAAGTGTCAGTGAATTTTCCGATGCAAATAGGGTTGAAATATTTACTATGCAAACGCTCTTTCCTCCAGTGTAATTCTTGTGGGGCCCCAAGATCCAGTTATGACATTTGGTCTACTTCTAACTGCACTGCATTACACCTCTGCTTCCACTACTCAGTTTATCAATGATTGAAATTTGGCCATCACTAGGAAAACTTGCATCTCACCAATCTGCAAGGCCCAATTAAAGGCTTTTGAAATGCTGGTTCAGTCAGGACAAAATCAGTTTTGTTGCATTTATTCACATCAAATGTTTGACAATACTCTCTGGCTGACATTTGAGGCACTGTCGACAGAGTATGGCATGTACCTTTCTTTTCAAATCTTTACAAGCAAAGACGTTATATATTTGTAAACCAACAGTAAATAGGTAGATAAAATTAAGCAATTCACCAAAATTAGCTGCAAGAGGGGAAGCTTTGAAGAAGTAACACTACACCATTTTGTCTTAATGTGATGATGTCAGTGTTACCAACAAACTGGCTGGAGTGTCAGGGAACAGGTTACCACCAACAATTAACCCTCCCACCAACTCTTTCCTTCCCACCCCCACCAGCACAAACTCCTGATTTAGAGAGGATTGCAGAGTTAGCACCACACCTCCTAGTTGCCTTGTAACAGCACTTGCCTAAGTACAGGTTCTCTGCCCTCTTCAAATAATGGTGGGACAGGAAAAAAACACCAAAAAGTAGGCAGAATTTTTTTTTAATAAACTATATGGCAACACAGTGGAGCTGAATTTGAAACAAGAAATGAACCAACTTGTTATTTGACTTAGATTACACCAGGGTGCTGGGCAAGAGGAGCAAATTTCTTTTTAAACTGTAAATGTATTTTGATTCAAAATTATAATTAAGTCCATTAGAACCAGTATAAAGCAAAAAAAATTCAAAACACTGTAAAGTAGGATGGGGGTAGGGTGGGATATGTGTACTGTGGGGATTAAAGCAGGGACAGGGTACTGGATTTGGATGATCAGCCATGATCGTATTGAATGGTGGAGCAGGCTCGACGGGCTGAATGGCCTACTCCTGCTCCTAGATTCTATGTTTCTATGTTTCTATGAGGAGATTGACCATTATTTAGTGTTTCAGACCTGCATAAATTATTTTCTTCTTTTCCTTAATCCTTAGCACTAAGCCCATATTCCTCCACTCAATTTTATTAGATAGTTGCCAATCTGCTTTTTTTTATAAGCTTTAACAGTCAGATTTACCAGATGCAGAAAGCTCATTTCTATGCAAGCAGTTACTTCCTTTCCTAGTTTCACACTAGTATTTTTTCCACTTGCACCTCATCCGTTCTTTTGAAATTTTAGGGAAAAAGTTAAAGTTTTCTCAACACACACAAATAACTGATTGAGCTCCTTCTGCCTCTCATTATAACCCAATGATCTCATAACCAAAACTATCTTTAATGCTCTTCACAGAGTCCCTTCTGCTCTTCCACCTCCTGACTAAAACAGGACACAATATTCCACTTGTAGTTTTATCCTACTGCCAGCATCACTTTCTAGAACATGTATATCTACTTAAACATTCAAGTCACAAACACAAATTCTACTTCCTCTCACCAACTGCTGCATCCAACTTGACAAGGCAATTAATGAGTGATCTGATCAATTATCACACTCAAAGCACTTTCTGCTCCATCTCATTTAAAACTTGCCCTCCATTGTGTTCAATTTGCTATTTTAATGTACCAGTATGCATTCCTGCGGATTAATACACAACCATCTCTCCTAGCTGCTAGATTTCTGTACATATTTTTGAACCATATTCCTCACAGAACAGAAAATCCTCACGAGCTGGAGATCATCTGTTCATTTAGGCATTATATTCAACTTCAAGATTAATCATTTTGAACAAGGATCTCAAAAGCAAATCAGATAGTTAAAAGATACCTCACCAGTATTGCTATTTAATTTTTTTTGTTTTAGCGAGACAATTCATTATCCAATTTACAAATTGAGCTTCAATTTGGTGACCTCACTTTAAGTATCTTGTTCGGAACTTTAAATAGCTTTTTTGAAATCTGAAATACAATATTAACCTTTCTAAATGTAGCCAGTCAGCAACATCGAGAGATGTTCAGTAAATTTGATATCTCTGATCTCCCCTTTCACGAGTTCACATTTGCTTGCATCTGATGCCCTTCCTTGATGTATTCATTCCACCCCACCCGCCCCAATAATAATGGAGGCATCAGTCTACACAATCTCAGGTATGTTACAATGAAAAAATTGCAGCCCTTGGTTACAAGCCCAGATCCAATAAATTTCATACGATCAGTCAAGAAACACCAACTTCTTCAATGACACAATCTGACACTGGTGCTTCATGAATATTCAAGTGTTCTAGTTTGTTAATAATTGCTGACCATAGTTTTCTCCACAAACCTGAATACATCATCACTTTAACCAACATATTTGGGATATCATTTTCTGTGGGGTGGGGGGTTACATCGCAAGTTCTACTGTACAATTAAATTTTCCCATTTGCTTATCTCCCGCCCGAGAGACCAGAACCATGGCATAATTAAATCAGCAGCATTTAAACGACTTTTAAAGTTGGCAGGTCATTTCCCTTTTCACAAGGAAAAATAATGCAAGTGGAATTATAAACATGCAAGTAAATCCCCTACACAAATGAGAAAAAATATCCATTGAAAATAATAGGACATTTCCAGAGGCATTATACTGTAGTCTCCTTCTCTTCCACAGCAGAACAGATACTGAAAAAATGCACGTATTTGTTTACTATGGGTATTATGGAAATATTCCACTCATGGCCCAATCAGGTTTGGATGAACTTTTTTTATATTCAGTGATTTCCCCAATGCACAACAATTTAAATATTATATTCCATATTAATAACAAAAAATGAAAGCACTAAAATAAAAACATTAAGGGCATTTCTCTCATGCTGCATTTGCAACCGAGTTATCTTTACCCGTCTTGTGCTGAGAATTCCATGTGGATGCATCACCTCAAGGTATTGTAGATGTACACAGGTCTCAATATATGAGTGACTATTAATGCATAGCAGTTAAACAGGAGGTCAAGTGCATGCCTGAGAGCAAATATATGGTGTATCTCAACCAAGAGTTACATGTATGCACTCATACCTCACAGCCATACAAGGAATTTATACAAGATACCATCTCAGGTTTGGGTTTAACTTTCTTCATAAAACACTTGAAAATTTTTTTTTTTTTATAAATCACACTCCAACTTTGGAATTACTTTGTACCTACTGTATACTTTGGTTACATTTCCATTTTTGTCTTTTGAAACACAGACAATTGCAATTTTCTTCATAAAATACTCATCTCCTAAATATTTCACATCAATGTAGTTTAATTTGCATGGCTGCTGATGTGACAAGTACTGAACATTAGGGATTACATAGTAAACTCAATTCGCATAAGATGCCTAGAATATTACCAAGAGAGAAAGTATTTCTTGTAAAGCTCAAAAGTGTACTGAATAGAATTATAAAATTTCAGTGAGACACATGCAACTGCAGTATAATACCCTTGTTAAGTGGAAACCTTTGGCTTAGCAGTGGTGCACAGCATTTGCATAGACAAAAAAAGTCAACAGCACATTCAGCAACATTTTCACAGCAAGAGTATGTATTTGTGCAACATGAAATTCTTCATCAGGGTTGAGTAAACAATCAACAAAATCCACACAATTGGTTCTGAACTTAATTTTATGGGGAAAAAGTACCTCATATCTCCAGGTCACTTTAAAATAAATAGGCTTATCAGAACAGAATTATTGGCAGAGTTCAGGGTCTAAACTAAGTTTGCAGTAGTGAACATTAGTGAAGAGATGAGAACATGTACGATCTCTGCGAACTTGAAAACAATAATTTGCCAACTCCATACTATATAGAGTAACAGTTTTTTTTTTAAAAATCGGAAACAAAGACAATATTTTGGTGAACACTTTCGAAACACAACCCAACATCTCTATTTTGTTCCTTAGAGATTTTGCTTCATTATAGTATTCAATCCTACTGCATTTAAAAGAATACCCATGCACTTGTTCTCATGATGTTTTTGCCATCCATGATGCCCCTTATTTTTCAAACCCCAGTACACATCCTGTCCCTCAGCAACATAATTTGGCATTAAAATATCTCAGAACACATGCACAAGTATTTTAAAAACATTGACTATAGATTGTAAATGGCTATAATAAAATAAATCTAGAAGGAACAAACCGGAATCTAAAACGAGGAGTTTTTAAGTGCCCTTGTTAGGAAACCGATATAAATTCAATTATTTTAGATGCTGGTATACTTTTTTCCCTGTTACACAAGTTCTTACACAACCACATGCAGTACATTTATAGCTAAGGATGTACAGTTTGGGGGGGGGGGGGGGGGGGGGGGGGAAGCTTTTTCTCTTAACATTAAAGTAAATTTAGCATTCATAGTTTATTGTTGTCCAACCACGCCAGTTCTGATTTCAACATGGCACAACACATCAGCCTTTTTGTTGCCAAAGATCAGACCTCAAACGCGACTTCTATTTGGTATCCAAACTTTCCATGATGCACGACAAACTAGAAGAGTCCAATCTGCAGGCTTCCCAGCGAAGTAATGCCCATGACTCCATCAGATACCTTGCATCACTCATCATCATCCTCCTCATCTTCCTCACCATCTGAAAGAGAAGTGCATGGTCGTATCTGCCGATAACGGTCCAACCATTTCTCCACCATTTGTGTAACCAATGGATGGTTGCGCCGACGGGAGCTCCTTTGCTGTGCAACGAGAACTCCACCCTCAGTGACACAACAGTCAAGCCATTCTCTCAGTAGTTTCTCCTGCTGGTCCTCATTACCAATCTGTAAAAAAAACTTCAGTTATTTCCAATTTATAACTCAGCATCAATGATTGCCAGTGAAGTAACAGATACCCTGTATCACTCAACTTGTATACAGTATTTAGTTGCACTAGATTTGTGACTTGAGTTTTTAATGCTCAAGTGACACCAACTGTTGACTTAATTATGAACTTTATACACTTCTAATATTAAGCAATAGCAAACAGCAGACAAACTGACTCATGTCAGGACACTCTTCTTCTGGGACTGTATCTTAATCAACAGCCTCTTCCTGTTTTGCTACAGAAATCACAATCCTGGCATGACCAGGTCAATCTTTAGATCTTTATAGTTCAACTAGTTTTTAAAAAAGGCCTTTTTAGTTAATCAAATATCTCATTTGGAAAAAGAAAAGTTGCTCCTACTTCCAAAATATAGTGGGAACAAGGATGCTAAAAAGCAAGTGAGAATTCAAAATTTAAAGACTACAATAAGTGGCATAGATTACATTAGTTAGAAAATAAGAGTAAAATTAAAGTTAAAATAAAATGGACACAAGAATAGCAAAGTAGTTAATCTTGTATATGATTATTGCAGTAAAAAGTGTTTTTCAGCATCACAATTTATGTATCTCAAATGCACTGTATTCCTGCACTGCCAATGTCATCCATTTTTAACTCACCTTCAGCTCATTATAGCAATCATTCACCAAAACTATCTCCATAAAAACCAAAATTGTCTAAATAAAATTAAACATGTTAAACAAAACCATTTGAAGGATTGCAAAAGCAACCATCATTGTTCACTAGCCGCATCCCATATATAGCTATGATACTTATTCACAACAGGCCAAAGTAACAGGACAAAAACAAGTGAACAATTGCATAGGTTGAAGTTAAATTTAATTATTTTCTGAAGCATGTTAAAATTAGTGATGTGGGTAACAAAAATTGAAAAAGAAATTTTATGCTGTATACAGCCACCTACATGTACCTCATGAGCAGAAAGGAAGTGGATGTGCAATAGCTTCCTCTCACTGTCCACCAGTGGCAAGAAGGTAATGTTGACATCATCATCTGTATTTAGGTTGGCGCCAGCACCTCGATTGTCATAGCCAACATTTTCCATTGCGACCAGTGCAGAGAAGTGGCCCCTTGTATACCCCAGAGCTATAGGGCTCTTCCAACAGAAACTCTGTTCCCATAGCAAAGGCAAGTACACACCTGAGGAGGAGAGAGAGTCGTATCAGTAGACAAGAAACTTGAATCCAATATTAACAGTGATCTAATAACCTTCATTATAAACATTGGACTAACTGGTCTATAATGCCATGCATTCATATTGCTTGATTTTTGACCACTGATAACATTTGCTGTCCTCCATTATAGCCATGTATTTATGCACCTCCTAAAATCTTTGTCCATCTCCTGGAGAATTCTAGGGTGCATCATCTATTCATATTTCTATTAGAATGTGCTTCAATGCCCTCCTCACAATACATACATTTTGAAATAATCATGTGAAAATTAATTTAACATTTGTAATTTCCAAATTTCCCTGTAATATTTCCACACACATCTTTTACAAGCGCCTAACTGCTCTTTAACACTCCTACTTACATAGCTGAAAAATTTCTCTGGACACAAGGTCAAATTCTTAACGGGCAGAGTGGTGCTGGAAGGGAAGGATGCAAATATAACTAGATGATTATAAATCAGGCTAAATAAACCAATCAAAATTTCAGCCCTCACTTTGTGAATCTTTCCCAATTATAGTTAAACCATCTGTTATCAGGGGCTGAACTACACATTTCACAAATCTTCTGTTCTAGGCTAGACAAACAACTTGCTTGCAGTCTTTGTTCCACAGAATTGATGCAAAGATTAAAAATAGTATCCGAACTACCAACCACACATTAGAAAAACTAAGATTTATGGAGGAATTGTGTGCGCACGAGTATAAAGTAGTTAAGAGTAGCAGATACTGATTTGTACATGAATTAAGCATTATACAAAGCAATTATTCAGGTATTCTGCACAAATGGCAGAGGGAATGCCTTCTTCCCCACTAAACTTGACAACTCAAATGTTCAAATTATTACAGTACAGTCTAATCTGGTTACTTCAAAGTCATTTTTGTATTCAAAATTCAGATTATCCAGTATTACAAATTATGAAACTTTCAATTAACAGTAGACTGTATACAATTGCTTGGTTCTTAATCTACTATATTCTTTGGAAATTAGTATAGAGTTGGAGTTATGTAGGTTTGAAAATTAGTGAGGGATGATGTGAATAATGGGAAATCATGTGCTGCAGCACTGCTAATTCTCAAAAGGGAGCCTTGAGACAGTATCTGAGCAGGAGCCCCGGCCAAGGAACCAATAGAGCCATCCTCACTATTTTGATGCGAATCTAAATTAGAAGCTTTTTCAGGACTCAGAATTGCAAGTGTTGGCAACCACGATGTTGCCACATACTGATGGAGATCGACTGGTTCTACTTTAGAGGAAAGCTGTATAAACCTGTTGTTCTACAATGGAATTGTTACACTACGCCTGATTCTGCTTTTTATTCTTTTCTGAATCCAACTGACAATAGACAAGCCAAGCATTCTGATTGATCAGTTGGATAGCGTAATTTTTTAAAAAAAAACATGCCATACCTGTGATTCTATATATACTAAATCAGCTCTTTGAGAACAGTCCTGATCTGAAACCATTATTCCACATCAGCTGACATTTTGCCTGCAGCAATTTTGTCAAATATATATTTGTTCAAAGCAGCTCATCACTCAAGTACCAACCAACTGAAATCATTTACCAATTGAAACAATTCTTAAATGAAAATATCCTCTGCATGCAATTGAGAAAATATCCAACATAATACCTGCCTTCATGATGTTCATATTTAATTACAAAAGCCTATTCATTACTGCTTCTATCATTAACTTCACTACCCACAGAAAACTCCAGCACCAGTTCAGTAAAAGCACAATTGTTAAGAAAAAGTTAGTAACCTTGAAGTTTCAGTTAATCCCATCTACTTAAAAAAACTGCAAGGCAGACTTGCCACCATTACATTTCAAAAAGCATTCCTTAAAAGACCTATGCATGCTTATGTAGTGAGAATGCAGGAGGAACTGGTGAGTAGGATTTCCTCCAGAGTAATGCCAGTTTTCCACATATACTTGGGTGGGTGGGTACGGGAAATCGAGTAGTGACTCATTCCACTATTTCTAAGGCCTCGAGTCATCCAGTATCACTTAATTGTCAGCCTTGGCTCAGTGGTAGCAATTTCATCGGAGGCAGAAGGTCGTTGGTTCAAGCCCCACTCTAGAGATTTAAGCACATAACCTAGGCTGCCCTATTTAACAAAGTTAGGAAGACAGTGTTTGGAACAGTTCTCAGAATAGGCTTATACAAGATGACTTAGATATTTGCAAATTCCTTACCTTGAAATCGTGTGTACCCTAGAGTCTCACCACGGAAACTCTTATAGTACTTCACTCCATAGACTATAATTGGTCGGCGAAGAATGTGAGCCAGAACAAAGATATGGGTCTGCTCTAGACTGGCTCCAGGCTGAAATGAGTAAGACAATTCAATTTGTATTAAATCTTCTAATAAAAAATTGGTTTATATTTTAAATATGTACAGGATGTATATAGTTTGACAGTTCCCAACATACCCATTAGATAAAAATGTAGATTCAGCCACTGAAATAACTTACTGGGTGTTGTGAAACATTAATATAATCCAGTTAAAATCACAACTCTATATGCAGATGCAACATACAAATTTCTCAGCAGGTGTTGGAGATTTAAAAACTTGGAAATGTGGACATTTTTCCAAAAGATTGTGTCCCCCATTTCCCCAACTTCTGGAACCTATTTTTTCTTGCTTGGCAGTCCCTCTGGAGCGGGAAATCTCATTGCCACTCTTGCAATAAACATACACTATATATAAATTTACACCATCAGCAGACACAGCAGTGTTACTTCTCGGTAATCTATTGAGGATTATTCTTGTAGTGATTATGTCACATATTTAATCCTTAGTGACCACGTCATCATGCATCAATTGCACGAAATGTCCAAGCTGTCAGCAACACCTGCTTCAAAAAAAGAAAAGCCTTCAATTGACAGCAACACATGGTAACAGGCCAGCCTTCATTTCAGTCATTTAAAACAGCACTGCTGTATATATTAAATGAATACTTGGGGGTGGGAGAAAGATCACAAAGTAAACAATCTTGTTTTGAAAATCAGACGGCAGTTGCTTGCTGGGATCTTAACCAATAGCCAAGGTCATGAACAATCTGTACTCATTGGTTGCCTCTGGCTGCATCTCAAAAAATACCTTGTGGTTTAGGATGCCATCTAGCCACTTGATGAAATATCATCCCCACCCACTCATCGTACGTTGTACAAGACACTTCATATTAAATTCTTATAAATTTGTAGTGAGTACACCAAGGACATTACTGGGCATCAACTGTGACATCCTGGGGATGTCCTTCAAAACACACATGAAAAAACAAAGTGAAAACAAAACTGCCCCTCCAATCTCAAAATTAATACTACAGAAAATAGACACAGGCAACAAATTTATTTTGAGGTAGATAACTTGTAACAATATCAAATGAACTCATCAATAAGATTACCCAGCAGCCACTTCTGGGTTTACATTATTCGACACAATGGGATCTTAATTCTATGGCATTGCAAATTATCCATCACTATATCTTGCACAATCTTGTGTAAATTCAGTATGACTTTTAATGGGCCATAATTTACTGTCAAGTAACAGCAAGGCTAATGGCACTTGCATTATTTATGAGCAAATGCTACAGCCACTTCAGGCGAGGGCAGATGTGCAGTTAGATAGAATGGTTACAGCACAGGAGGCCGCCATTCGGCTTGTGCCGGCTCTCTGCAAGAGCAATTCAGCTAGTCCCACTCCCCCACCCTTTCCCATAGCCCTGCAAATTTTTTTCCTTCAGGTACTTATCCAATTCCCTTTTGAAAGCCACGATGGAGTCTGCCTCCACCACCCTTTCAGGCAGTGCATTCCAGATCCTAACCACTCGCTGCGTAAAAAAGTTTTTCCTCATGTCACCTTTGGTTCCTCAAATCGCCTCTCAACCTTCTCTGCTCTAAGGAGAACAACCTCATCTTCTCCAGTCCATCCACATAACTGAAGCCACTCATCCCCAGAACCAATTTTGTAAATCTTTTCTGCACCCTCTCTAAGGTCTTCACATCCTTCCTAAAGTGCGGTACCCAGAATTGGACACAGTTGAGGCCAAACCAGTGCTTTTTTAACCACTTTCTCAACCTGCCCTGCCACCGTCAACAATTTGTGTATATACCCCCAGGTCTCTGTTCCTGCACCTCCTTTAGAATTGTACCTTTAGTTTATATTGCCTCTCCTCATTCTTCCTACCAAAATGCATCAATTCGCACTTTTCTGCAATAAATTTCATCTGCCACGTGTCCGCCCATTCCACCAGCCTGTCTATGTCCGCTTGAAGTCCATCACTATGCTCCTCACTGTTCACTATACTTCCAAGTTTTGTGTCATCTGCAAATTTTGAAATTGTGCCCTGTACACCCAAGTCTAAGTCATTAATATATATCAAGAAAAGCAGTAGTCCTAGTACCGACCCCTGGGGAGCCCCACGGTGTACCTTCCTCCAGTCCGATAAACAACTGTTCACCACTACTCTCGGTTTCCTGTCACTTAGTCAATTTCGTATCCATGCTGCCACTGTCCCTTTTATTCCATGGGCTTCAACTTTGCTGGCAAGCCTATTATGTGGCACTTCATTAAACGCCTTTTGGAAGTCCATATACACCACATCGCCCTCATCAACAAACTCATCAAGTTAGTTAAACACAATTTGCCTTTAACAAATCCGTACTGGCTTCCCTTAATTAATCCATACTTGTCTAAGTGACTTATTTTTGTCCCGGATTATCGTTCCGTTAATTGCGGAAATCCAAAAGTTGCTGTCCAAGATGTGCTGCTCAGTCATTAGCTTCGTGAAAACGGCATCTTGCTGTCTGCCTCACCATTGAACTGCATGAAGTTGCTGTACTTGCATGGTCGATACGAACTAAACTCGCCACAGAAAGTCAAGTCTTGTCATTTCAAGTCCAAGTACCCTTTTAATGACATGGCAAGTGTTAATTACTGCCAAGGAAACCTCTCTGTCACTGAAAATTAACTATTACAAGTGTGGATTCAGGTTTTAATCATTGGAGATTTAAAATCTTTTCCTTTGTCTGTTTTTTCCTCTCTCTCGATCCAATCTTTCTTTCCCTCTCTTTCTGTACCCGATTTGGCATTGAATTCACCCACTCTACTTTACACTTCCTTCTCAGTCCTTGCACTGTTAATTTCACAATGCTTCAATCTGATTGGTTAAGGAGCTACACAGTTGCTTGCCCCATCCACTCAGGTCCCAGACACACGGTTTCCCTCGCTGTGCCATTATCAGCTCGCACTTTCAGCAACTTGTGGCGCAAAATATTATCACGGTTAAACGGGCAAGGACAAGTGGCAGACACCGTTCATTGCTCTGCGACAGCAAATTATGATCCATGTTTTTTCACATTTTTCAAAAAGCATATGTCTATAAAAATTCTGGAGGCGAGAGGCTACTTCCCGTCTTAATGTCATTATCTTCGGTCAAGCTTTTGTCAACATTTCCCATTACTTTTTGCTGTGTCAACAGTCACAATGCAGTTGCAGCCCCCCCTCCTCCACTGATGGCACTATAGCATCTCCCATTGATGCCATTTCTTCACCCAACTAATACTTTTTCTGCCTACTTGCCTCCCTTTCTTTTCCTGCTGCAATTCAAAATGCTGGCTCTGGATGCACTTCCTACCACCTCTTGCCCCTCTCCTAGAGGCTTGGTGGTATTAAAATTGCTGACCCCACTGTTTCTCTTCCTGTATTTACTCGACAGCTGTGCACCACTCCTCAGCTCTGCTCCCTGGCTCTGCCCTGCTCACAATTAAAATGCCAGTTCTCTGCCTCTTCCTCGCAGCTATTGCTCCTAACCAGACTGGCTACCAATCCCCTACTGGGGGCTCTTTTCTCCTGGCCAGCCCAGCTTCTGACCCCATTCGAATTTAAAATACGAGCTTCTGGTATGACTCCCAGCAGCTCTCGCTACTGAATGGCCCAGTCTCTCTCCCCCATTCCAGGTGGCTCTTGCTCTTGGCCGAGAGGGAAACAGGGTGGAATGTTTACCAGGAATTTCCTGGGACTTCTCGGCATAACTATGGCACGAGGATGGAGTTGTGCCATGTTTATTGAGGAAAATCGCATGCAAATGATTTATGCTGGGTTTTACACCAGAACATTGCTCGGCACGAATTTCCGATTGTTGGTGCCAATTCTGAGATATATTTGCTGAAGCCCTCTGCTCTCATACAAATGACCTGCTCATGCGACTTTCTGCATTTACATCAGTATTGCGCTAATGTAGATTTACATCAAAAAAATTTGGCCCAGCAGAACCCAATAGCACCGTAACTAAGGGAGTAACTACATTTCTCAAGTCTGAAGCTTTAAAAGAAAATTCCGAAAAAAAACTGAACTAGACACTTTTTTGTTCAAAAATACCATTTTTATATCTGTCTATAATTAATTTTAACTTAAATATAAACTGCAATGTCTGCCCTAGAGATTCAAATACTTTTTCAAGTTCCCCTGCAGTGCACCATCAACTTACTTAAATGAACATTCAACCTAAATATACAAACTACAAGATCCAGCGCATTCTCCATAAAACTATATTATTGCACATGAAATTGCTAAAGACCTGCGGTTATGAAGCTTTATTCTACCACTATGCTTTGTAAATAACTAAAGCACAACTACCGAGTTCTTAGATTTTGCAAGTATACATAAAAATAAACAAATACTAGTCCAATTCAGCAATACAATTATAAAGGTAGTTGTATGAAACCATGTGATCCAGTTATAGCTACTATTCAAATCCAGTTTTCTGAAAATTCACATTTGGACTTCCTGATTTAGTTATACTTATCAGTCAACAATTAATGAACAAAAGGCTAATGTATTAGCAAATTTTATTAAAAGGAATATACATTGCAGTAAAAAGTTTAGTAAAAATTTTGGTCAACTTAGTTAGGACATGACTAAGCAACCATAAATTTAAGCCCCTGTCCAGCCATTCAGAATATAGAAATAAGAATGCAAGAGAATGTATGCTAGTTTTGCAGAAGTTATTACATTCTGGCATAGGCAAGAGTTCCGAGGAAAATTTGGCCACAAGATCCCATCAACAAGACCGCTGGAGAAATGGCATACATTTTGGCGTGATATTTGCCAAGTGTGATCCAGGAAATAAGCAATAGGGAAGGGGGATGTGCAATGGTGGGAGGATGCAAAATGAGAGGATGGGGACAGGAGGAGAAGGAAAGGAATACAGGATCAGGCTAGGGGAACAGAGTGCGAGTTGAGGCACGGAGTACGAGAGGAACGATTAGGTCAGCGGATCAGAGAAGTAGAGGGCAACAGCTATTGAGAGGAGCGGATAGCTGCTCAAGACAACATAATGGACAGATTAGTAGCACGAGAGGCAGTTAATGAGATTATGGAGGATACAATTCATCAGTTTTGATCTGGTGAAGTTTTGCACCTGTGGACTGACAGTTGGTTAATTAGATATTACAACATTTTATTGTAACATTAAGATACTGAGTGTGTAAGGTGTAACAATGTGAAACAAGGCACTTGGACTACAAGGTCCTCTGTTTACAATCAGGTCACATCTCTTCAAATCTCTGCCATACCAAGTAACCCGCATTTCCCTGGTGTCCATTCGTGTGCACATTTTGGCTGCCGCTCTGGACCCAAACCTATTACTTCTATCTTTTTCGCCCATCTTGACATTCTCCAAAAGGGCTGATCGAGGCACCCGTCGCTGAGCAGCAACCCCACCTGCCTTACCCTGCTCTCTCACCAGCTGGGGGTTAACTTCACCAACACCACCTTGTCCCACTTGCCACTGCTGCCTTGGGGTCTGTCGTGTACAAACAATCACCGCCCCCTCCACATTTCCCACCAGCATGCCCATTCACTTGGAAACAAGGCCGCTGTATCCATGACCTTATTTTGTGGACAATTGCATTGATATCCTGGCTTTGACTGAAACCTGACTCACCGACAGCAACATCTTGACCTTTACTAAAGCATCCCTGCCTGGCTATACTTTACACCATTTACAAATGGTTCCCTCTATCCAGGTATTGGCCCTGCCCTTTCAAAACTGAAATCATCAACCCCACCCTCGACCTCTGTCCTTGCAAACTACCACCCTATCGCCAACCTCCCTCTCTGCTCAGGTTCCTGAACATATTGTCTCCTCCCAAATGCGTACCCATCTTTCCTGCAACTCCAAGAGGGAATCTCTCCAATCAAGTTTCTGCCCCTGAAACGGCCCGAACCAAAGTCACAAATGACTGATCATGGTGCATTATCACTCCTTGTCCTCTTTGCAGCTTTTGACACCGTCAACCACACAATCTTCCTCCAACATCATTCCTGTTATCCAGCTCAGTGGAATTGCCCTTACTTGGTTCCACTCTTGCTTGTAAGATCTTAGCTAAAGCATCGGCAGCAATTGCTTCTCTTCCTGCCCCCGCAGCATCCTATTCGACCCCAAGCTAGGCTTCCGACTATCACAAAGATTGCCTACTTTCACCTCCGTAACATCTCCCACCTCTAACCCTGCCTCAGTACACAGATTTGCAATGATACCCCCTTGGAATCAGAACCAGATATTCACCTCTTTCACACATACTTGCCCAATCTTTTAGAAGACTGACCAAGAAAACACCTCGCAAGACTAGACTACATAAAAATTAAGCTGCTTTAGACCAACAGTTACGAATTAACTTATTTAATTCATTCAATAGTACAGCTTGTCTTCACGTAATACAAAATAAATGAATGTGCTCCCCCACATCAGAGAGTCATCTTGCTGGACAAAATATTCCCCAACTAGCCCCCTCATTCTCCTTCTGAGCCTGTCAAAAACTTGTCAGTCTTTTAAAACAGAAAGCTGACTTTGTGTCTCATTTTTATCTTCGTGTTCACTACCATAAAAGAAAGGCCCACGCCTGATAATCTTTGCTGAGCACCCAGGAAATAAAAGCACCGGAAAAGGTGCAAGGTTGATAGTTCTCAAATCTATCTTCATAACTGTAACCCAAGTCTTTTTCACTACAGCTGGGAAGATTAAGGGATGATCTGATACAAGTTTCAAGATTATGAAGTGTTATGATGAGATAAATAGTGATTGATTGTTTTCATTGGCTGGTGAGACACGAATGAGAGCAGACAAATTTAAAGATAAAACACAACAGGACCTTTTTTTTTTGGAGGAGGAGTGTTGAAAAAGATTCTGTAAGAGAGGGTGTTTAAAACCTGGATTTCGCTATCAACAGTAGAAGATTAGACCAGGTGGCTCATGTGCATAAAAACACGTACTGATTTAATGGGCTGAATAGTTGTAACATTCTATGATTCTAGTAGCATTATACCAAAAAATTCACTCAAATAAAAACAGAGCATAAGGATTTGGCTAAATAAACTTACTCCCATAAGAACATGGTGATTTTGTAAACATTTCTCAATACTTATATGGTAAGAGGAAAGGGGCAAAGGAACCATAAAAAGGTTCTTATTTAGATCATGATAAAAGCTACTTAAGCAAAAGAGGTTACCAAGTCCTGCAGGAAAAGTTGTAGCAAACCTATAGGATTAATGTCTCTGCAACATTTGGAGAAAAGATTGCTGAAAAGGTTGAAGTACTGTTTAACCATTAACTGACCTGTTGATACTAAAACTACCCTGATGAGCAAAGGTTCAATCGCAAAGAATCCTTCTTTGTTTCATGCTTAGTTCTATTAACAGCGTGCTAGCATTAAATTTAATCCAGAACAGCATCGGAGAGGTACAGTTCCTTAGACAGACATGCTTATATATTTTTTAGTAGAAACTCCAGACTTTGGTAAGTGATTGATAGGCCAGGTTGCCTGGAGTAATGCATTAATCTGGAAAAGCTAAAATGCCAAAAGATTAAGTATTATTCGGTTCCGATTACTTCAAAGATCAACTTAACCTCAACAGAAAGTGAAATAAAGCTGTTGGCAGTAGTATAAGCTGTACTTGTTCAGTTTGTGATATTTTATAGTGAGCCAAAAATTAATTACATGCCTAATGCTGTGGCTGTATATTTTCTGAGTTGGTTCGTGTCGGGTGAATCAAGTGCCACATTACACATCACAAATAAAAACTCTAGACAAACCTAAATGTCTACAGTCCAAATTATAAACACATTTATCAGTTAAGTAACAAAAAAGCAAAACAGTAAAAAAGTCTTTCAATCAATTTAGTATGAAAGTCAAGTCCAAGTGTACCATTTCATGCCACAATCAACTTCATTAACAAGAAATCACTTTTTAGAAGCAGTTTTCAAATGGGTGCAAAGTTACTACAAAGCACCATGCAACGTCAACACAAAAATCAATTGGATACCTTAAAAAAAACTTGCAATACTTTTAAAAACAAAGTTATTTTCCACTATACCTTAAAATCCCCAAGCTATTCATGTTAGCCCAAAGATTTATAAACTGAATTTCCACCTTTGCTGGAAGACTGAAGTGGCCATTTTCAAATGCAAATATTTGAACGTATATTTAAAACAAACATTTTGGTATCATTTATTTACCCAAAGTAAACCTTGTAACTGATTAGTGAGATTTATAGCTAGCTACACAACTGGTGCACCTAACTTGTGTTATTCAACACTCTGCAAAAATTTCAGTCATAATCATATTAAAGAGCAGTTTGAAAATGTTAGTATAATTAGTGTTTACAGCAAGAAAGAGAACTAAAACATTTAAAACACATTGCTCCATTATTTGGAGATGTGCTCAGAGTTGGTACATTTTTCATGATGACCCTGTCCTGGGACCAACAGGACTGGATTAAACAGATGGTGATTTCAGCTTCATATATGTTAAAGCATAAAAAAATAATCTAAATAATAGGTAGCTATGAAAGGTTCTCATTTTAAGTTGGATGCATGATGCTCTACTTTATTCAGGATCCACTCAGCAGGTTAAAAATGCCAAATTGCAGCACCAAAACTAAATCCATCTTTAAAATCTTTATGGAAGACAGTAGAAAAGTCACTATTTACCTGACTTGCAAGCGAGAGAATGAATGCCCAGTCCTCCTGCCACTGCTCCTCCCGTAGAGAGAAATGCAACCCAAAGCTCTGAGAGTACCAAGACTCCCATTCCTTCCAGCGTGTATAAAACCTGACAGGAAAAAAAAAATTAGATGCAGCAATATTATGGCAGGTTAGAAGACTGGAAACTTTGCAATTAATGAACCTTTTATCTTGCACTTCAACACCAAAGCCCCTTCATGGTAAAATATTAACAAGTGTTTTTTTCTTATGTATGCAATAGTGCCTTTTCAGTTAACCTACAAAATGTGCAACTGGTCAAACACACATCCATTACATAGAAGATAGGAGCAGGAGTAGGCCATTCGGCCCCTCGAGCCTGCTCTGCCATTTAATGAGATCATGGCTGATCATCCAAATTCAGTACCTTGTCCCTGCTTTCTCCCCATATCCCTTGATCCCTTTAGCCTTAAGAAATATATCTAACTCCCTCTTGAATATATTTAATGAATTGGCCTCAACTGCCTTCTGTGGTAGAGAATTCCACAGGTTCACCACTCTGGGTGAAGAAATTCCTCCTCATCTCAGTCCTAAATGGCTTACCCCTTATCCTTGGACTGTGACCCCTGGTTCTGGACTCCCCCGCCATCAGGAACATCCTTCCTGCATCGAGTCTGTCTAGTCCTGTTAGAATTTTATAAGTTTCAATGAGATCCCCTCTCCTTCTAAACTCTAGCGAATACAAGCCCAATCGACGCAATCTCTCTTCATACGTCATTCCTGCCATCCCAGGTATCAGTCTGGTGAATCTTCGCTGCACTCCCTCCATGGCAAGAATATCCTTCCTCAGATAAGGCGACCAAAACTGCACACAATACTCAAGGTGTGGTCTCACCAAGGCCCTGTACAACTGCAGCAAGACATCCTTGCTCCTGTACTCGAATCCTCTCGCTATGAAGGCCAACATATCATTTGCCTTCTTAGCCGCCTGCTGCACCTGCATGCTTACCTTCAGCGACTGGTGCACAAGGACACCTAGGTCTCGTTGCACTTCCCCTTTTCCCAATCTATTGCCATTCAGATAATAGTCTGCCTTTCTGTTTTTGACACCAAAGTGGATAACCTCGCATTTATCCACGTTATATTGCATCTGCCACGCTTCTGCCCACTCACCCAACTTGTCCAAATCATCCTGGAGTTTCTCAGTATCCTCCTCGCAGCACACACTCCCACCCAGCTTTGTCTCATCTGCAAACTTGGGGATATTACATTTAGTTCCCTTATCTAGATCATTAATGTATATTGTGAATAGCTGGGGTCCAAGGACCGATCCCTGCGGTACCCCACTCGTCACTGCTTGCCACTCGGAAAAAGACCCATTAATTCCTACTCTCTGCTTTCTGTCCGCCAACCAGCTCTCTATCCAAGTCAATACCTTGCCCCCAATCCCATGTGCCTTAACTTTACACGCTAATCTCTTATGCGGAACCTTATCGAAAGCCTTTTGAAAGTCCAAATACACATCATCTACTGGTTCTCCCTTATCTATTTTCCCAGTTACATCCTCAAAAAATTCCATGTTGACTTTGTCCGATCCTGTCACTGTTTTTCAAGTGCTCAGCTATTACATCCTTTATAATGGACTCTAGCATTTTCCCCACTACAGAGGTCTGTAATTCCCCGCTTTCTCTCTACCACCCTTTTTGAATAGTGGGGTAACATTGGCTACCCTCCAATCCATGGGTACAGTTCCAGATTCCATCAAATGTTGGAAGATGATCAGCAATGCATCTACTATTTCTATTGCCACTTCCTTAAGTACCTTAGGATGTAGATTATCAGGCCCTGGGGATTTATCGGCCTTCAATCCAGTCAATTTCACTAACACCATTTCCCTGCAAATACTGATTTCTTTCAGTTCCTCCCTTTCATCAGACCCTATGTTCTCCAACATCTCTGGGAGGTTATTTGTGTCCTCCTTTGTGAAGACAGAACCAAAATATGCATTTAATTGGTCTGCCATTTCTTTGTTCCCCATTACAACTTACCCTGCTTCTGACTGCAAGGGACCTACACTTGATTTCACTAATCTTTTTCTCTTCACATATCTATAAAAGCTCAGTAGTTTTTATGTTCCCAGCAAGCTTTCATATTCTATTTTCCCCTTCTTAATTAATCCCTTTGTCCTCCTTTGTTGAATCTTAAACTGCTCCCAATCCTCAGGGTTACTGCTTTTTCTGGCCAATTTATATGCCTTCTCCTTGAATCTTATGCTATCCCTAATTTCCCTTGTTAGCCACGGTTGAGTCACCCTTTTTGTTTTATTCTTATGCCACACTGGGATGAACAAATTCTGTAGTTCATCCATGCAGTCTTTGAATGTTTGTCATTGCCTATCCACCGTCAACCCCTTGAGTGACATTCCCCAATCAATCCTACCCAATTCGCGCCTCATACCATCGTAGTTTCCTTTATTTAAATTCAGGACCCTAGTCTCTGATTCAACTATGTTCCCTGACATCTCTGGGAGGTTATTTGTGTCCTCCTTTGTGAAGGCAGAACCAAAGTAGGTATTTAATTGGTCAGCCATTTCTTTGTTCCCCAATATAAATTCCCCTGATTCTGACTGCAAGGGACCTACGCTTCACTTCACCAATCTTTTTCTCTTCACATATCTAGAGAAGCTTTTAGTCAGTTTTTATGTTCCCTGCAAGCTTACTCTCAATACTCTATTTTCCCCCTCTTAATTAATCCTTTTGTCCTCCTTTGCTGAATCCTAAACTGCTCCCAATCCTCAATTAATAGAATGCCTATGAACTGGTATGCACTATACACAATGGAAGCACTGATTTTCCTGAAACAGACTACCTACTCCAACTTCCAAAAATGAAGTTGCAGTTAGGCAACTTGTAATAGGAGAGTATAGATGATCAGAAAGATCTGGAAAGGGTGGAACAGGGAGCTTGCATTTATGTAGCTCATTAGCACATCCAAAGAATCTCAAAGCATACACAAATGGTTTTTTGAAGTGCAATCATTTATAGAGGCAAACATGGCGCCCAGTTTGCACACACTATCCCACAAACATAGTGAAGATGATGTTAATCAGTTTTTGGTGCTAATGGTTAAGGAAGGAATGTTGGCCAGGAGGCAGAGAAACTCCCAGCTCTTCTTTGGAAAAAAAAAAGTGCTATAGGATTTTTAGCATCCAATAGAATAGGCAAGTGGGACCTCAGTTTAATTTCTCACCCAAATAACAGAACCTCCAACAATGTAGCATGCCCTTAGTACTGTACTTAAGTGTGAACTTGGATAACGTGCTCAAATCCTAGAGTGGGATTTGACTCAACATTCTGGCTCAGAGGTAAGAGTGCTACTACTAAAAATAAAAAAAAATACTTTTTCTATTAGTTCTTTTTAAGAATAATGGGCCTGAATTTCCAATTGGAGGCTTCCTACGGGCGGATGCCTCCGATCGGAAAAAATCCACACTTACCTGCTGGCTCCGTAGGTCCCGAGACTTCTGATCCTGGGCCTCTCCACTACGAAATGCGCAGAGGCCCAGGTATCCCAGGGGTGCATGCGGTTCGCAAGTGTCCCTGGGATCATGTGGGCCATGGGGAACTAATCAAAGAAGGGAATCCCCATTCACACTTGACAGGTCTTTACACACAGAACTGTCAAAACTATGAATGGGGATCAGTAAAAAAAAAAAAAAAATTTTTTTAAAAATCATTTAAAATTAGTTAAAATTATATTAAATTAAATATTTTAAACAAAAATTTAATTTTTTGAAAAAAATTAGTTTTTTTTTTTACAGGGCTAAAAATAAGCTTACCTTTTTAAAAGTATTTTTAAATTATAAATGAGTGAACTTTAAAAACATTTTTTTTAAAACTCTTATGCTGGTAAAAACAGGCCGTACGCAAGCTTTTACCAGGCGCAAGATTTTTAAAGGCTTTCAGCGGGCGGAAGTTCTCTGCCCGCAGAGGCCCTTCTCCCAGGCATGCGTGCGATCTGTCAAGAGGATTCTTGACAGATTGCAAGTGCCGAGTTTTAGCACATGCCTAAACCCGGCACTTGCGTGGCCCCTATGGGTGCGTACACACCTCGTATGCACCCATAGGGGTCGCAAAATCCGGTCCAATGTTTGAAGAGCAAGTCCTATGTACATCAAGCACCTGGATTGAAGCATTTACTGATTTAGGCAGTTTACGTCAGCTGAATTTATAACGCTCTAAGTATCCCAGGGTGCTTCAGCTGCATGTCATCAATTGGGAACCCGATTTGTTTCGGATGTTCCCATCCTTTGGTTTTCACCCCCACTCAACTGTACACAAGGTCTCATTCTGGAATCATGCCATTAAAAGATACTTGAAAGACCACAAGTGAGGAGATGACAAATTCAAAATCTTACAGCTACAAGCACTAGGTTAGAAATGGAAGTGGCGAGACACAATTAAGATATCAAAATACATAGAAGTTACAACACAAAAACGGGCCATTTGGACTAACCAGTCTGTGTTGGCATTTACCCTCCACATGAACAAATAGTTCCAATCACATTTACCCACCCTATTGCCTTATCCCTTCATCCAAATCTAATCTTGAATGCTGACAATTTCTGCCTCAAGCTCCAACTCTGGAAATGAATTCCACAGCCACACAATTCTCTGAAGTTTCTCCAACCCTGTTCTAAACCTCTTACATTTAATCTTGTAGCTATGGCCCCTCAATCTTGACCCCAAAGCAGTTCAGTGCAACAATTTTTGATATACATTAATGACTTGGGGGTACAGGGCACAATTTCAAAATTCGCAGATGACATGAAACTTGGAAGTGTAGTAAAGTGAGAAAGATAATAGACTTCAAGAAGACAGACAGGTTGGTGGATTGGGCGAGCACATGGCAGATGAAATTCAACGCAGAGAAGTGTGAGGTGATACATTTTGGTAGGCAGAATGAGGAGAGACCATACATACTAAATGGTACAATTTTAAAGTGGGTGCAAGAACAGAGACACCCAGGGGTGCTTGTGAACAAATCTTTGAAGGTGGCAGGACACAGGTTAACAGCAGTTAATAAAGCATATGGAATCCTGGGCTTTATAAATAGAGGCACAAAAGCCAGGAAGTTATGCTAAACCTATATAGAACACTAGCTCAGCCCCAGCTGGAGTATTGTGTCCAATTCTGGGCACCACACTTTAGGAAGGACGTGAAGGCTTTGGAGATTTACTAGAATGCTTCCAGGGATGAGGGAATACAGTTACATGGATAGACTAAAGAAGCTAGGGTTGTTTTCCTTGGAGCAGAGAAGGATAAGAGAAGATTTGATAGAGGTGTTTAAAATCATGAAGGATTTAGATAGAGTAAATAAAGAGAAACTGTTTCCAATGGCTGAAGGGTCGATAATGAGAAGGCACAGATTTAAGGTGATTGGCAAAAGAACCAGGAGGAGACATGAGGAAAAATAATTTTTTTTTTTTAAAAACACAAGTGGTTAGGATTTGGAAAGCACTGCCTGATAGGGTGGTGGATACAGATTCAATATTAGCCTTCAAAAAGGGAATTGGATAAATACTTGAAATTGCAGGGATATGGAGGAAAACAAGGGAGTGCGACTAACTGGATTACTCTTCAAAAGAGCCGGCGCAGACTCAATGGGCCGAATGGACTCCTTCTGTGCTGTACTATTCTATGATTCTCTAACAGAAAAGGAAAAAGAAAAACATTGAAGGCAAGTGTAGTTGAGGGGGGAAAAAAAATACAAATTCCAGCTAGATAAAAAGGCACCTTGCCCTTTTCAAATGAAAGGCAAAAATAGAACCATAGATTAAAGAGAAATATTTAAACAGGAAATGGAAAGGTTGAAATCAAGTACATACTATTAAAGTTGAAAGGTAGTGTATCAAAGGTTTGGGTTCAATGGATGAACAGGGAGATTAGATAAAATTTGAAACTAAACAACACATTTAACATTTACAGAGCAGATTAAAAAAAAAAGGAAGCCAGGATACACAAATACAGGAAAGCTATAAAAAGATCAGCAAAGCTATGAGAGAGTTGGAGAAAATTAAAAAAGGGAAATAAAAAGCTTTCTATAGGTACATCAATTTTTATCCCATCCAGTAGCTCAACTATCACCTCTTTCACTGACTTTGGCAGCATCCTCTTCCTTGGTAAAAGATAGATGCGAAGTACTCATTTAGTACCTCAGCCATGCCCTCTGGCTCCATGCGTAGGTCTCCATTTTGGTCCCGAATCGGCCCCACCCCTCCTCTTATTACCCGTTTACTATTTATATGCCTATAGAAGACTTTTGGATTCCCTTTTATGTTAGCTGCCAATCTATTCTCATACTCTCTCTTTGCCCCTCTTATTTCCTTTTTCACTTCCCCTCTGAACTTTCTATATTCAGCCTGGTTCTCACTTGTACTCTCAACCTGACATCTGTCATATGCCCCCTTTTTCTGCTTCATCTTACTCTCTATCTCTTTCGTCAGCCAGGGAGCTCCGACTTTGGTTGTCCGACCTTTCCCCCTTGTGGGAATGTACCTCGACTGTACCCGAACCATCTCCTCTTTAAAGGCAGCCCATTTTTCAATTATAGTTTTGCCTGACAATATTCGATTCCAATTTATCCGAGCCAGAGCCATTCTCAACTCACTGAAATTGGCCTCCCTCCAATTAAGTATTGTTACTGTAGAGTGCTCCATCCTTTTCCATAGCTAATCTAAACCTTATGATACGGTGATCACTTGCTCCACCTGGCCCACCTCATTCCCCAGAACCAGATCCAGCAATGCCTCCTGCCTCGTTGGGCCAGAAACATACTGATTAAGATCACCTGAACACACTTCATAAATTCTTTCCCCTCTCTGCCCTTTACACTATTATTATTCCAGTTTAGATTAGGGCTGGGATAATAACTTCCTCACATTTGAAAGATATGGGAAGTGGTACTGCACAGGCTCTGTGACCTGAACTGTTCTTATTTACTATATACATAAATGATCTGATTCAGGACCAGTATTGAAGTTTGCCGATACCAAATTAGGGGTATGGCAGATTATGACAAAGATTGTGCAGGAGGACATGGCTGACTAGCAGCATTGGCAGATAGGTGGCAGAGGCAGTTCAAGGTTAACAAAAAGTGAAGTAATACATTTTGGAAGCAGAAATAGTGAAAGTAAATATACCTTAAATGGAGGACACAAAATACAAAAGCATGGAGGCAATGTAGAACTTTTACAAGACTGTAGTTAGGTCATAGCTGGAGTATTGTATGTCTCTTAATCGCTCCTGCCTTCCATCCCATACCTTCCCTTTTGTTCTTTCCTCTCCTCCCCTCCCCCCTTTCCCTGCCCCTACACTTGCTTAAAAACCTGTTCCATCTCCAGCTTTTTCCAGTTCTGACGAAGGGTCATCGATCTGAAACGTTAACTGTTTCTCTCTACAGATGCTGCCTGACCTGCTGAATATTTCCAGCATTTCCTCTTATTGTATGTTCAGTTTTGGGCACACATTACAGGACAGATAAACCTCTGGGGGGAAAAAAGTGGCACTTCAAGGAAAACATTTATTAAATCAATAGCACCCTGGGTAATTTCCCTGTACTCTCCTCTTTCGTCCCCCAAAAAGTAGGATTCTTGCTTAGATGTACAGTTCAAACAGTAAGAAATACTAGATTTATACATACTCCTGCTGGTCTACAGAAATGATACAGATCAACAACATTTGACTGAAATATATTTTAGAACAGTCAGTATTTGCTTTCTGGGTTAAATTACAATAGTGTACTATTGCAGACCAAACTGGTTAAGGTTTCTCTGCAGGAGAAAAAACTAAATTAGTTAAAATTCATACCAATGTGAGCAGTCGTGCAAGCTGTCATGAAGAGCTTTCCGCAGAACCGAATCTTTGTCATAAATACCCCATGTTGCTTGTAGCACCGAGTCAAGCAGGCAGTCACCTGCTGTGCGGTTCCAGAGAGCATACAGTCGACTATCCAGGCGGCTTCCTAGCTCCAAGGACCAGTTTATAATGGGGGATTCTTCCTCTAATTCTACAAAACCAAAGAGTTATGGATTAAAATAACCTTACATAAAGTTAGACTCGTTTTCAAAATTAAAAAAACAAGTTATCGAAAAGTTTGTTTCACAAAATAGACACTTGTAAAATGTACCTAATTTATGAGAAAATATCTTCAGTGCTTTAATTGCCACTTAGATATTTGTATACCTCTGTAGGTCTTTATACTGAAAATACATGTCTTCTATTAGGTAGAACAGTATGCTGGTACTCCAATCTTCTGGGACCATGGGCTCACACCTATAAACCTCTGTACAGTCTGTCCCCAATCAGATAGGAAATTAGACTGCAGCATGTAGAGGTCATATAATTATCCATAGGGAAAGTGGCAAGAGGAAACAGTGAATTGCTTTTGCACATCTTATGGAACAGAAGTAGGCCATTCAATTAAATCATCCCTGATCTGTACCTCAACTCTATATGTTCCCATACCCAACAAAAATCTTTTGATCTCAGGGGTTGACAATTTCAATTGATCCAGCATCCACAGCCTTTTGGGGGAGACAAAGAGAAAGAAAAGAGAACACGTTCCAGATTTTCACTACCCTTTGAGAGAAAAAGTGCTTCCTGATTTCACTCTTAAATGGCATAGCTCGAATTGTAACAAATCCTTTATAATGTTAAACATCTTGATTAGATCACCCCGTCAACCTTCTAAACTCAAGGTAATACCAGCCACATTTATGTAACCTGTCCACATAATTATGGCCTGTTACAGAACAGAAGCAGCAAAGCCCAAAGAGATTATCTTCTTACTTCAGTTTGATGCTTGATGCAGGGAGACCCCAAATATCAAAGGGGGAGCGAAAAATAAACATCCTAGTTAACGTTTTCCTAATTTTATCTTTCTCGTCCCAATTTTGAGAGAATATTTTGGCTCAACAGGACGAGATACTACTGTTGGGCAATGGAAAACATTTTTATTCAGATATCCAGCACCTGCATTAAGCACTTCAAGATGCAGATACGATACAGCCAAATATACGATAAAGCTCCCTTTTTCTGCCCAATGACCTAACACCTAATCTCAAGAACTTTCCTATTGCAGTAGTGTAATATTTTCCATTTATCATATCAGTCATTCCACTGGCCTGGACGACACTGCTGATTTAGTGCCAAATCAGAGGTAGTTTTGCACTGTAGCTTGGAACTTCCCAAATTCATTTTATGTAGGAGTCTTACAAGCAGCAGACAGAGACCACTTCAACCTGTCTGCCTGCCCTGCATTTGAACCCCGATGCCACAGATGAAAGAACAGTATATTAACCCATTACATCACCTGATCTCCTATCTCAGATCACTTCCTTATAACAAGTGTTGAGAGTTTTATGACTGCTCTGAATCAATCCCAATTGAAGTGGGGAAAAAGGATACTCTGTACAATTCATAATTATTCTAATAAAATGTTAGAAGTGTTACTGATTCAATTAGAATTGGAACAAAAAACATACTAATAAATTGCTTACCTTTCTGTACATCCCGATCAAGCACCTCATCAAACAATTTTTCCTGCACCGATGGCGGCAGGTCCTCGACATCTGCAAGAGACAAGACGCCAAATCAGATTGCATCATATCGTCCAACCGCGCAACTCCACTCACCCATCGACTACCCCCACCCCCCAAGCAAGCTCACTATCCGTTCTAAAAGGGACTTATATTTCAAATATATATGATTAATCCCTAGACCACAAAGTGCTTAAATAGTTCCTAGGTTGTAATTTCTAGAATGAGATTTATTAACATAGCAAGAAAGAAGAGCAGGAGTAGGCCATACAGCCCCCTCGACCCTCAGTAAGATTGTGGCTGAGCCCTATCCCCATATCCCTAGATTCCCTTAGCGTCCAAAAATCTTATCAATCTCAGTCTTGAATATACTCAACCACTGAGCATCCACAGCCCTCTGGGGTAGATAATTCCAAGGATTCACAACCCTCAGTGAAGAAGTTTCTCCTCATCTCAGTCCTAAATGGCAGATCCCTTATCCTAAGTCTATGACCTCTGAGCTCCAGACTCTCCAGCCAGGGGAAACAACCTCTCAGCATCTACCCAGTCAAGCCCTCAAGAATGTTATACATTTCAATGAGATCACCTCTCATTCTCCTAAACTCCAGAGAATATAGGCCCATTCTACTCAATTTATTGCTAAATTAGGGTATTAATTACATAGGAAAAAATTACAAGATTCAAAGGTAGAATGTTAGAAAACAATGTTTTTTTTCTCCTGTCCTCCCCAAACATGCGAGCACTGACTGTTACGTAACATATACGCTGTATAGAGTGTTAAAACAATGGTGTAAAATTTACAGTTTTAAGGCAGAACATTTCAGCATTACCAACTATTCCACACTTTCCATAACAATCTACCAAATTAATTATCTAATTTTCATCTGTTTTCCCTAGTGATAGACAGAGGTATGGTTCCAGTGATACCAAGTAGCCATTCTTCATGTTGAGCATTAGTAGGTCATTTGACACTCAGCATAGCTTAACCCCATCCTCAGACATCCATGTGCAGTTTCAGATGGGGTCACCGAATAGCTATTTCACTTCCCTAGCCCACTGACATCAAGACCAACAACAAGCTGCTCCACTATGATACTGCCACAATTTCTAGTGTGCTTGATTCAATGCCACACCATGCAGTGCCTTTACCTACTGAACCATGATACAAGAAAATAAACTTTGTTAAGTGTACCACATTAAACAAAAGTTATCTAAAAATAATCAGTTTTCAGATAATGGATTTTTTATATAGTATTGTGCAGTTAACTTTTGTTTGAATGAACAGTAATTTTCATTATTTGAGTACCATATTAATTGAAGTGTCAGCTGTGGCTCAGTGGGTAGCACACTCGCCTGAGTCAGAAGGTTGTGGATTCAAGTCCCACTCCAGGGACTTGAGCACATAAAGCTAGGCTGATGCTCCAGTGCAGTACTGCACTGTCAGAGGTGCCGTCTTTTGGATGAGACGTTAAACCCAGGCCCCATCTGCTCTCAGGTGGGCGTAAAAGATCCTATGACACTATTTTGAAGAGTAGGGGAGTTATCCCCAGTGTCCTGGCCAATATTTATCCCTCAATCAACATTAAAAAAAAGATTAACTGGTCATTATCACATTGTTGTTTGTGGGAGCTTGCTGTGTGCAAATTGGCTGCCGCGTTTCCCACATTACAACAGTGACTACACTTGAATTTTAGAAAAGTACTTCATTGGCTATAAAGCACTTTGCGATGTGCGGTGGTCGTGAAAGACGCTATATAAATGTAAGTCTTTCTTTTAGTAAAATTAATGATCCTGGATAGATTAAGTAATACACAAGTAGAGGATATGTTGTTGAGGTTACTTTAAACTGAGTCATTTTTAGTTTATGGGAATAGAGTACAATAACTGACATCAGACATGCATTGAATTCAAGCAGGTAGATACACTGAGCTAACAAGGTTTCATTTAAAAATGACTAGGCAATAAGCACATCTGATGCAAATCAAGCATGGAGTTCCTAACTGACTGCAGTTACAATACAAAGCAAGAGAATTGAATTTCATGTCAGTGGCCTAATTTTCAGGAAGGATCCATAAAATAAGCCATGTCTGAATGCTCCAGTTGTACTGCAAAGGAGTGAAATATTTGACTTTATTGAGGCAACATTGCAACCTGACAGTTTGGCCCTCCCAGCTCAAAATGTTCCATACTGGAACAGGCAGAATTCATACATTCAGGACTAATCTAACCAACAGCAAGTTATTAAATAATAAATTATAGATTTTAAACAAATAAACAGTGCTGATAAGGGCCTCATCTCTACTGACAAAATTCAACAGAAGATTGTAGAAATATTTCAAAATACAATGGCCCAAAAATTAGTCCCGCGACGCGAGAGTACGCACTGTGTACTCTCGCGTATTCTGTCACCAATTGCCGGTTTTCTGCATGCACTGCGCATGCGCTGAAAGCTGGCACTTGGTTTTTGGAAAAGGGGGCGGTTCCTCGGTGCACGCTACAGGCTGCGCGCACGCTGTGCACTTAGTGCTTTGGACGCGCAGTTAAGGACGGAAGATTTTAGAAATGAAAAAAGGAGTAAGACCCACTTTTAACAAGGTAAGTAGTGAATTAAGTATTATTTTGAATTTTTTTTAACAGGTATATCTTTTTTAGAGACTTTAAAGACAGGTAAGTTTATTTTTATAACTTTTTAAAAGATTTAAAATTTTTTCAAAAATTTTTTAAAATGGTTAATTTATTTAACTATACTTATTTTATTAATGTGATGGTTTTTAAAAAAAATTTAATTGAGGTTTAGCTGTTATTTTGGGGGTGTGTAAGATTCATAGCTTTCACAGCACGTATGTGAAACTTATGAATGGAAGATGGTGTGCTGCCATTGGCTCTAACTGAGTCACGTGATCCCACAGCTCGCACGAATTCACTACGCCGGTGGGATACGCAAGCACTGCCCAGCTGATGTCTGGAACATCAAGTTCGTGCGAGCTGGATCTGAAAAAGCCAACACGGAGTGAGAGATCGCGGGGAAGCCTTACCCCCGCGTCAACACTCAGTCTTTAATTTCTGGGCCATTGTGTAAAGTATGATAGAGAATATCAGTGCTATTTTAAATTTTTTATTAAAAGCTTAAAATGTATTAAATATATGTAATAACTTCAGACAAAATATGCAGTTGCCCCTAGAATGTTGTCAGGAAATAGAAAAGGTAGATAGAACACCTTTTGGTTAAAAAAAAGCCTTTCTTCAAATCTAACCTATTGTTTTGACTTACAATATAACCTAAAATTGTTTGCAAGAATTGTAAAGTTCTGCTGCATGACTTCAGTAATTTCAAAGCCCATTAACCAGCTGGATGCTTGCAACTGGTACTCAAATTGTCAATAACCCTTCCCTGTTGGGAAACAGCACACGATTTCTCGGCATATCAGTTTTCAGACAAAAATCCAGTGTCTGGTGCAAAAAAAAATCCCAACAAGCAAGTCATTTAAAAATGTATTGTATTGAAGCATTTTTCCTAATGGAGCTTGTTAAATCCTTTTTTTTTTATATAGATGATTTACAATTCACAGCATATTATACTAGTTAGTGAGAGCAGCCTTCTGAACCAGTTTTCACAAACTTAGAAATTCAGTCATGTGTTATTATACTGCACATCTCTGGACTACAGCATGGTTCACAGGAAGGTCATTTGTGAAACAAACCAGTTGTCAGAAGAGATGTCATTGAAGAAGTTTGCTCCTAATGGAAAGGCATTCAAGTTATTACACCAACAAGCACATGTTAAACATACCCATAGATTCATTTCATTACTGTCATCTCATCTGAGATCAGCCTGTGGGTCATAGGGTTTCCTCACAAAAGTGATCAGCAAGTACAAGAACATAGGAGTAGGCCATTTAATCCCTCGAGCCTGTTCCGCCATTCAATGAGATCATGGCTGATCTGTATCTCAACTCCATCCACCCGCCTTGAATCCATATCCTTTTATACCCTTGTCTAGCAAAAATCTATCGCTCTCAGATTTAAAATTATTAATTGAGCTAGCAATAATTGCTTCTTGTGGGAGAGTTCCATACTTCTATCGCCCTTTGCATGAAGTGTTTCCTAACTTCCCTCCTGAATGACCTGGCTCTGATTTTAAGGTCATGTCCCCTTGTTCCAGATTGCCCCACCAGCAGAAAAAGTTTCTATCTATCCCATCAATTCCTTTCAAAATCCTCAAAACCTCAATCAAATCACCCCTTAACTTTCAATATTCCAGGGATTGCAAACCTAGTTTAAGTAATCTCTCTTCATAATCTAACCCTTGAAGCCCTTTCTAAGGTGCGTTGCCCAGAACTGTACACAGTACTCCAGATGTGGTCTATCCAGGCTTTTGTATAGCTGTAGCAAAACTTCTTTATACTCTAGCCCCCTAGTTATAAAGGCTAACATTCCATTAGCCTTTGATTATTTTTTGTACCTACTACATTTTAGGACCTCAATCTCAAGACCTCCACCGTTCCTAGCTTTTCACCATTTAGATACTCGGATCTATCCTTTTTGGTCCAAAATGGCTGACCTCACACTTGCCTGCAATTGAAATCCATCAACCACATATTCACTTACTCACTTAAATCGATCAATGTCTTTGTAATTTTATGCTCCTATCTACATTACTTACTATACCACCAATCTTTGTCATCGGCAAACTTGGATATATGGCTCTCTATTGTGTTATCCAAGTCATTAACAGTGAATTGTTGAGGCTGCAGCACAGCTCCTTGTGGAATACCATTAGTCACTACCTTTAATTAGAGTACATACCCATTATACCTACCGTCTAACTAATCACCTAACCAGGTCCATAACTTAGCTAAAATTAAAGCTCATGGAATTGAAGACAACAATCTCATGTGGTACCTTATCAAATGCTTTCTGGAAGTCCATAGACATTCCCCGTCTACTACTTTAGCTACTTTCTCAAAAAATCGATTAGGTTCATTAGACATGACCTACCCTTTACAAATCCATGTTGGCTCTCTCATCAGCTCAAATTTCTCCAAGTGCTCAGTCATTCTGCCCTTATAGATTCCAATAACTTCCCCACAACAGATGTTAGACCAACAGGTCTATAATTTCCTGGTTTCTCTCAACTTTCTTAAATAATGGAGTTACATTTGCAATTTTGCAATCTAAAAAAGGAACAATTCTCGAATAGACGGAGCTATGGAAGATTATGGCTAAGCATCTGCAATTTCCTCACTACTTCCCATCTCTCCTAGTCCCATGGATTTACACTATTCTTTGCATTTTTGTTTGCTCTTTCCTTTAGTTTTATGTTATCTCTCGCCTCTTGTTGACCACGGCTGTTTTATTTGGTAAGTAGAGCGCTTTCCCTTGGGAATATATACTGATCCTCTATCAAGCTAAATTCTTTTTTGAACACCTGCTACTGTTTATCTGTAGTTTTACCCCAGTTTTGACCAGTTTGCTGCAGTCAGACTATCTTCCGTTAAAGTTAGCCATACCAAAATCTAGAATCGTAGTAACTGTTGAGTTTCTCCTTTTCAAACCCAACATTGAATTTGATCATATTCTGATCACATTTAGATAAATGTTCCCTTACGGTTAGATTAACTAAATCGGTCTCATTATTCATTGCTAAATCTAGTATGACCTGCCATGTTGTTGGTTCTAGAGCATATTGCTCCAGAAAATTATCTTGCATGCACTCAAGAAGTTCACTACCTTGATGACTCGAGCTACTCTGCTCTTCCCAATCTATATGAAAATTAAAGGCTGCGAAATTGGGAGCTTTAGAATCAGCCGTTGAAGCCGGGTTTGCTGAAAAATGGCATCCGACTTGCTACCAGTTGCGGGTGCCATTGCCTGCGCTCGCCATCCATATTTAAATGATGCAGATCATGACGTCAACTGGCGTGCAACGCCTGAATTGACGCATGATCTGTGATTTTCGATGTTGCCGTTCTTAATACCGTCAAATTACTCACAGAAGAATGTGTGCCCCTGTTGTATTGCTGCACGCACACATCTTTCAGCTAAGTTTAAGTCTTTGCTTTTGGACTTTTTTTTTTACATTTTATTGGAGCAGTGGCTTGGTGCAATACATTTAAGTAGTTGTTAAAATGTACAGGGAGTGCTGCTGGACGTTTTCAAGGCAGGTCTCTGAGAACACCACTTGCTCCCAGTCCTGGGGGTTCTAGTTGCAGGTCCCCTTGGGCTGCATCACATGGAGATGTAGCAGAGGCAGGAAAGAGGGCAAGCTGCTCACAGAAGAGGAAAAAGCAGAAGAGAAGGAGGCAAACGAGAGAGCTTCTTCCTGGCCGGGATTGAATCATCCGCCTGTGGTACCAGTGAACACAACCCCAATTCCCCTTTCAACATTTGTCCCACACCTTACCTTCCCTGTTACTGACCATCACTGCGTCCTCTTGGCCACAATGCTGAAATAAAAGCCACCACAAAGCAAACGTTCCAATCCAACTTTACCCACATATGCATCCAATATTACATCAAAAAAATCAACTAATCACCCTTGCACATTCCCTTAGTGACTGCCCTGCGTGTGCCTTTGCCTATCCTACCAATGTTGCGCAGTGCTACCCCAGTTGCTGTAGCATGGCTGGTGGAAGGCTTCTGACTTTGTGGGAGACTCTACAGATGGCCTTGCAGGACGACTCGGAGCTGGTGGCTGGGAGTGTGAAATCGATTGACTGTTTCTTCTTCACTCTCCTTCTTGGTGAACCACTGGCTGGGCAGGCTGGATTTCTTGGGTGTCTGAAATGAGGAAGGCACAAGGGTTGCGGTGAGGGGAGGGGGGTAAAGCAAGAGGTACATGCTTACACCATGTGTAGCTTGTAAATCAGCAGATATTGTGGGGTGAGGGGGAAGTGGGATGTGAGGAGGATAATGTATGAGGATACCAGCATCTTGTACTCTTTCAGCTCTGTCGCTGGCCAAGGGTCAGCTATGCCCCTGCCAAGAATGGCCAGCACCATTTCCTCCAAGGCGATGAGGTGAAGCTAGGAATCTGAGGTGTGCCTCATGTTTGGCAAACATTGTTGGTAGGGGAGTGATTTTGGGGGGGGGTGGTCGGTGGTGAAGGGAGTCGTGCATTGAGCAGTGTGTGAGGCTAGTGGTGCAGTTGGTAGGAGACAGCTTTTGAAGATACATTCACTGAGGATTTGAAACTTCTTTGGGCACTGGAGCTAGGTCCTGGGGAAGACACTGCTGATAGTGACCGCCTCGGCAATCTGGTCCTACATCTTTCTTTCTGGAGGGCTTCCAGGCCCCGTGGGTAGAGAACCTCTCTTCCCGTGTTGATCCCCTGCACAAAGCTCAAGTGCTGCATCGGAGACCCTGGGTACCCTCTCCCTGTCCTGTTGAGCCATTTGTGTTAGTGCAGAAGCACTTTTAGCACTTCGGCCCCTTGCCGAGCGCACAGCCGGTCAGCAGCACATTCATCGCTAGGCTGTGTGCTCCTATCATGGTAATTAGCAGGCAGCACCAAATTGACGTACTGCCTGCGCCTTCTGAACAGGCCTATCTTGCATCACGGTGCCTGCGCTGGTTTTTGGGCCACATCAAATTTTACCCCCAGTCTCCCATTAACACAAACTTTGCTTTTGCTACAAGTCTCTCCAATCTCTGAATTAATACATTCTGCCACTTCATTGCTGCTATCAGGAGGCTCGCAGACAACTCCCATTAGAGGTTGAAGTCCTCTCTTATTCCTCAATTCTAAAATCAGAATCTCCGCTGGCTGCTTTCCCTTACCTATATCCTCGCTTACTAATGTTGTAATAGTATCTTCAATCAATAAGGCTACCCCTCCACTTCTTCCAGTTTCTAGAGATCTTATAATCTGGAATATTTAACTCTCAATCATGACCAGCTTGCAGCCATGTCTCTGTAATAGCCACCATGTCATACCCTCTAAGCTACATTTGGGACTCTAATTCATTCAATTTATTTATTATACTCTGTGCATTAGTATATAAAACTTTTATTTGGGCAAGAGACCCTACCTAACCTGTCCTTCTGGACTGATGCTGCCTTTCTCACACCATCTAACTTAACATGTTTCTTATTTGCTGTAACTACTTAGTTATTTTAGTATTCCTTCACCTGGTGCATCTATAATCACTGTTTGTGCCCAGAACTCTGCTCTTATCCTTTAAAAAAAAAAAAAAAATCTTTAAACTATCATTTTTACTATTGTTTCCAACTGAGCCCTCCCCACACTTTAGTTTAAGTCCTTTTTACCACCCTATTTATCCTTTCTGCTTAGGACCTTGGTCCCAGCCAGGTTGAGGTGCAGCCCGTCCCAACGGTACAGCTCCCTTCGGTTCCTGGTGCCAGTGTCCAATTAAGTGGAACCTCTCCTCCTCACCACTCCTTTAGCCACGTGTTTATCTTCCTGATCATTTGTCCCCATGCCGATTAGCATGTGGCTCATGTAATTACAGCCTTAAGGTCCTGCTTTTTAATTTAGCTCCCAACACACTCTTAGCAGAACCTCCTCCCTTTTCTTCCCTATTTCATGGAGGGGTCCAGACATGGACCATGACAACTGGATCTTCCCCTCCCTCTCCAAAGTCCTCACTTTAAAAAGGTGCTATATAAATGCAAGTTATTGTTGTATTGGGTGGCCTAACTGGATACATCTAGAGATAGCAAGGATAGGTGTCACCTAAATGATCCCTTGGTTGCTACTTTCAGCATGGGCTAAAATGGAACTGATTGCAAACATTAGTTTTCCCCAAAAGTTACACCAAAATCTCTGGTTAATGATCACCTCTACATTTGAATTTCTGTACACATGGGAAAGAAAGAAAGCAACGTAACACTTCACCACTGGTAATCCATGTTCACTTTCAGGTCTTGTGTTTATGATTTCAGCAACTAGCAAATTTTGTCAAATACAGAGTCTGTTGTAAAATATGTATTGAACTTGTATGTTAACTAGTGTTCTAAAGAGTTAATGTCTTAATGGAGCAGCTAATGTTTGCTTTAAAAACCCACAAGAATAAATGCTCCACTTATACAGCAGCTCATCTATAGTCAGCAACAGCAGCATAAAGACAGCATGATAGTGGAGAATGGAGGCAGCAAATACCATCTGAACTACTGACTTTCAGTTGTTTATCTAGAGGCCACAACTAAACAGTGGATGGTAACAGATACTGTCCACCAATATGGGAACGTGATAATAAGCCCCTGGTATTTTTCCCTGCGATGAGGCCACTTTTATACATGCCTTGCCCTGCTAAATGGCAAGGTAAACCTGCCAGTGGGAGGAACAATGGCATTCATTACCTAATCCCACTTCCATCTACGGTGATATAAATGGCTCTGTGTAGGAATTTGAAGAGGTGCAATGTCAAGGGAGAAGAACCACATCTCCTTGTGAGCAACAAGATGGCATTTTGATGAAGCAATGCACACTTATTTAACTTGGTGCACAGTACTCCCTCAATTTAGCACCGAGATAAGCTACAACAGTATGCTGCCATTAAAATGAGCTATATTTTTCATTTTATCTAATAAAAAGTTTTTGTTTTTTTTTAAAGTGTGCCTGGTAGACAGTATTCATTGTACTACTACTTCAGTTCACAGCTTGGTTCTACACTTAAGTCAGGGAATTCTTTACTCTATATATTACATAGCACCGTAAGACTCCAAAACATATCATGGGAACAGGTAAATGGGCATGATCCGTTACCAGAGATAGCTGGATGAGAAACAGAAAATATCCAACTCTCCACTCCTCCCGCATACTGAACTAATACTTGGAGAAAGAATCATTTGAAAGTTTTTCCAAGTACTCCTCCAAGCTTCATCTTCAGCACATCCATACTAACAAACCCACTTTTTTGCAAAACTACACCACAGATTAAAGTATAGACTGGGCTGTTTTGCAGAGTAAACCCAAGAGCCTCTTGTTTTTCTCCCTCCCCACACCAGCAATCCTTCAGGCCTCTGAGTGAGATTGCCAATTTAGTACCATATTTGGGGCACTTTTGGGTTGTGGCCTCACACTTGGCAGGAACTGAGTTAAGGCTCCTAACACACAAGTCAGTTACAACTGGCAGTTATTGGAAAGGAGACCTTCATCGCATCAATCTGGCATGGATTCATAAACAGGTCCCAGGGGTGAGAGGCCAATGGATTAAACCCACTCTTGTTAAAAGACATTTCTAACAACGTTACACCACAAGCAACCTATGCATAATTATATGAAAAGCCAGTGAAGCATCAACATCTACAGTTCATTCCATTGTACGTGCCAAGCCAAACATTTCTGGTAATTTATGTTTACTGCCCATGTATAATCTCTCTTCTGTCGTCTACTGCATTTTCTAGAGTGAGATCAATTCCAAACTTTGCTTCATTACGTGTCCCTTGTTTTACTTTCGATAAGAACAAGAATAAATTCAAAAAAGAGTAAAGCTGCAGAGCTCAGTAAGGATATGCACCAGACTCCCACTGACTTCAGAAACTGGACTATGTAGGATTTCCGTAGGTAGGATGAACAGAATCGTCTTGTAATTTGACTTCATTGATTTGCACCCATTTTCTAGCTTGGTTGTACATTTCACTCTTGCCCCAATTTCTCCCCCCAAACAATGTTTTGGTTGATAACAAATCAATCATAGTTGAGACATTAATCATTTTTCAATTTTTAAATACATCACAGCAACTCCTATCTTTGCATAAAGATCCCCATAAACAAAATGGAGAAGCAGCTCTGCAATTTTTTTTGTGCTGTGCTTACATGTTGGTTTCCCCTAGAACTCTCCCCACTTGAGGAAAAAGCTAATCAACCTTTCCCTTCCAACACCACCATCTTCCTCTAACCGAGAAATATTTGAATTATTTCTGCAAATAGCCCAAACCACGTATAAATGTGGTGCTATTCACTAGGAGAATTCAACATTGATCTCTTCTCCACTTACAAGGTACTCAGCTTAAGTTATGAATTTGGAAATGTAGTTTTCAGTGTTAATGGCCCCCTCTGTGCCATAAATTTCTATGATTCTATGTCTGGTTATCAACCCATTTGTCAGAGGAATCAGTTTCTACCTACTTGCTCGATCAAAAACTCTCTAGGTCTCCTGTTAACTTTCCCTGCTCTAAAAGTAGAACAATCCCAGTTTCTACAATCTCTCCACATGACTGGAGAGGGTACAAAAGAGGTTTACCAGGGATGAGACACTTCAAAGCCTTGACATCCTTCCTAAAAGTGTGGTGCCCAGAACTGTACACAATATTTCAGCTGAAGCCTAACCAGTGATTTGTAAAGGTTCAGCACAACTTCCTGGTTTTTGTATTCAATGCCCCTATTTATTAACCACCTTATCAACTTGCCCTGCAACCTTCAAAGATTTGTGACTGTGCACCCCCAGTTCCTCTGCTCTTGCACCCCCTCAAAATAGTACTATTTAGATTATACTGCCTCTCCATGTTGTTTCTCCCAAAGTGCCTCACTTCACACATATCCACATTAAACTGCATCTGCCACATGTTTGCCCATTTCGACAGTCTATGTCCTCCTGCTGTCTGCTACTATCCTGCTCACTAGTTACTACATTACCAAGTTTTGTATCATCCGCAAACTTCAACATTCTATTCCTATACCCATGTTCAGGTCATTTATATATAAGAAAAGCAATGGTCCCAATACCGACCCCTGGGGGAACCCCACTGCATACTTCTCTCCAGTCAGAAAAACATCCTTTCACCACTACTGTCTGCCTCCTATCCCTTAGCCAATTATGTACCCAAGTTACCACCATCCCTTTAATTCCATGTGCTTCTATTTTCCAAATAAGGCTGTTATGTGGTACTTTATGAAAATGCCTTTTTAAAGTCCATAGAAATACACAACATCTATTGCACTACCTCATCAATCATCTGTTACTTCATCAAATAACAATCAGGTTAGTCAGACACGATTTGCCTTTAATAAATCAGTGCTGGCTGTCCCTTATTAACCCATGCTTCAATTGAGAATTAATTTTGTCCTTGACAATGGTCTCTAGATAGAATCTAGATTGAAGTAGTTGACGCTAGTTCTTACAGTACAAATGTTAATCTTTGTTAATACAATCGGACAGATTAAGAACTAATACATCAGTCAAGTCTATTCAGTGCAACGGCCATAATAAAAAGAGCAGTGCTGCCAGTGGGCATTTTAACAGCTAAAATGTTTGCTCTTGGCTTTTATCTGCAGGACCCTTTTCATTAAGGTTTAATAAAAGTTACTGGAATGCTGTACCAAATATATTACAATAGTATAAAAGCTTAAATGCTGGATTCCCAATTCATTTTTTTTTTTTTTAATTGAAAAATGCAGATGAAGAGCCAAGTCTCAGTGCAGTATCAAAAGGATGAACCGAAAAAACAGTTGGAGAGAAGAGGTAAATCAGCTGGGAATTCGGGGGCACCTAGTTTAGGTTTTAAAGCTTGGAGACTGCAAAAGGCTATCTAGCAATATGAGATTAGCGAAATATACATATAGAATTTTCCCTCCTTCAAACATTAGAGGACAAATTACTAGAGTTTCAACTATTTTTAAACGCAAATCATTTCAAAGTTTTTAAAAAATCAGCCCTAAAAAGCTGCTACAGGTAAGATATTTATTTTCAAAATTATTCTAAGAGGGTATGGGGCATATGATTAACTGGATAACGCAATCAAGAAATCCTGCACAGGCACGATGGGCTCAATGGCCTCTTTCTGTGCTATAAAATTATAATTCTATTTAACTTGCAGGATTTTTTAAATTTTATATTGTACATTGTCTGTTTATAGGTCCTAAGTACATACAAACTAGAAAGTTAATAAACTTTAGTAATACACTATTTTCCTGGAGTGCTATATTAACTAACTTAGACCTTTGAGTGCGCAAGTGTATACCATTCACTTCAGGAAAATGGGTTTTACTTACTTGTGCCAAGTTCATGCATTTGCTTCTTTACTGAGCCATTCAATTTCACTGACCTAGCTCTAAAGACATTAATTCGCTTTCCATCTTGCACAAAACATTAAATTTAAGTTTTTGCAGCCGGGCCAAACGGTCACTAAATACTGCTAGAGTGCACATCTTGGAAGTGAATTTCAATGATGTTTCTGGGTAAGGTGAAAACTTCAACTCAACGCTTACCCCAGCAAAATTGAGACCATGTAGTAGTATTGCTGTTTTGCATATTAAGTGATGATGCAACAGAATTTTTAAACCACCTGTATAGAAAGTAGTTAACTAAAGGAAACCTATGCAAACATGGAGCGGGGTACAAGTAACTTCAAGAAAGCTTTGATTAGCTTCAGTACGCTTATGCAAACAGCTCAAAATGCAAGCCCCAAACTTTATTTTACATATCTATTGCCGTGAGACCTCATTAATTTCACTACCTGCTCAAATATGTGAGGTTGCTTGGCCCCTCCCCAACCTACTGCAGTTTTACTTTTAAAGTCAGCCAAAACAATGTTGAAAGACCAAAAATGTGTAGAAATATGTATATGCAGACATGGATTCAGATGACAGAGGACTCATTTTTAGTCTATTGTTTTGTATCACGGTCAAGCCTTCTCTGCATTGGACACTACCAATATAATACAAAATCTGAGGCCATGTGAAGACTGTTGTTGCAGATGTAGAGATAAGATAGCAACTGAAACACACATTCTTACCAACTGAAGAACAGACAGTTCTGTGCCAGACACTTTGAACAGCGAGTCTGCATATTTAAAGACAGAAAAGACCTAGAATGAGTAAGGTCACTTGGCTCATCAAATCTGTTCCTTCCAGACCACACATGCTCATTTCCATCATGGACTCAATCCATTTACTCCCTTGAGGAAATATACGCAAAATTTTTCCATTCCGTCTCCAGGAAAAAAAAAAGTAAATTAAAATAAACTACAGAATATCTAACCTTGGTTTCTAGGTTATATCTTATATTAGTTCAGTGGAATAAACATGTACACAGCTGGGTTAATGTCATGACACGAATTCCACATCCTTCATGTCTGAATCAATAAATCTTCAAAGCCAGTATCCCCAACGAGTTCATCAAGGACAACTAATTATACATAAAAATAGATCTCCTGTGGTATTGCTCATGGGGCATGCAAGTGCGGTATTCCATGCACGTTACCGGTATTAAGCGAATGTTTTTCCTTTGTTCCTCATCCAGGTTTGGCAGTCATCCCTCAAAGGCTGTGTTTTTTTGGGGGGGCTGGAAATGGGGACCAGGACCATTAGGAGATGAAGTTCAGCCTTTGAGACAAAGGATATACTGGTATACATGGCCACATTAAGAGGCTTTAGTGCCTTCTGAAAGGTCTTCATGTATCTATGTTTCTTGGTGTGATGGCTTGCATTATACGATAGTGGCGTCTTGCAATAGTGTGACCTGAGGTTTTTTTTGTTTTTATCTATTTGTGATTTATGCTTTGGTTTGATTTTACATCAGATTTATTGGCAGCGACTATGATTTGCTTCACGTGTTTAAGTGGTGTGCTAAGCTATCTGAATATGGATAATAAATGCAATATTGGTGTTTGCGTGCGTTTTTTTGGGGTGTGAATTCTCGGTGCATAATGTGCTTTTCTGGTGTGTGCTATGATTATTTTTAATTTTGATGTGAATTTTCTCATGTATGTAGCTGTGTATTTGCCCCTGATATTGAGCATGGATTGAGGATTGGTTAATGGACAGAAAACAGAGTAGGAATAAACAGGACTTTTTCAGGTTGGAAGGCTGTAACTAGCGGGGTACCGCAAGGATCAGTGCTCGGGCCTCAGCTACATTTAATCTAAATCATTAATATAGATTGAGAGACTGAGTGTAACGTATCCAAGTTTGCTGAGGATACAAAGTTAGGTGGGAAAGTAAGCTGCGAGGAGGACGCAAAGAAGCTGCAGAGAGATATAGACAGGTTGATTGAGTGGGCAAGAACATGGCAAATGGAATACAATGTGGGAAAGTGTGAAGTTATCCACTTTGGTAGGAAAAACAAAAAAGCAGAATATTTTTTGAATGGTGAGAGACTGGGAAATGTTTGCATTCAGAGGGACCTGGGTATCCTTGTACATGAATCACAGAAAGTTAACATGCAGGTACAGCAAGCAATTAGGAAAGCAAATGGTATGTTAGCTTTTGTTAAAGGGATTAGCATATAAGAATAAAGAAGTCTTACTACAATTATACAGGGCATTGGTGAGGCAACACCTGGAGTACTGTGTACAGTTCTGGTCTCCTTACCCAACGAAAGACATACTTGCCTTAGAGGGAGTGCAGCAAAGGTTCACTAGACAGGTTCAAGGGATGAGGGGATTGCCCTATGAGGAGAGATTGAGTAGACTAGGCCTATATTCCTTAGAGTTTAGAAGACTGAGAGGTGATCTAATTGAAACATATAAAATTCTTAAGGGGCTTGACAGGGTTAATGTTGGGAAAATGTTTCCCCTAGCTGGGGAATCTAGAACATGGGGTCACATTCACAGAATAAGGGGTAGGCCATTTAGGATTGAGATGAGGAGAAATTTCTTCACTCAAGGGTTGTGAATCTTTGGAATTCTCTACCCCAGAGAGCTGTGGATGCTCGAGTATATTGAACACAGAGGTCGATAAATTTTTGAGAACGAAGGGAATTAAGGGATATAGGGATAGTGCGGAAAGGTGGAGTTGAGGTAGATGATCAGCCATGATCTTGTTGAATGGCGGAGCAGGCTTGAAGGGTCAAATGGCCTACTCCTGCTCCTATTTCTTATGTTATGTTCTTATTTGATGATCTCTGTGTGGCTGTGCATCAATGGCATCCAATATATCTCCTTTTATGATTCAATATATTTTTGATGTGCGCTTTGTTGACCTCTAGGTTAGGTTGCCCCAATCTGGTATGGAGGACAATATTTGTCATCAGGGAACAAGCAAGCAGGAAAGTAGCAGAATGATTTTATGTGGCATAAAAAGGTACACGGCAGCCAGGTGAAGAATGAGGCAGGTGGCAATGGAGCAAAACACAGGCTCACAAGCAGGTCCAGGAGTTGGAGCGGGAAGGAGTTACGTGGGGACATTGGGCAGTGGGAAGTCAGAAAACTTTAAATATTAAAAAAAAGTTGAGCTTTGTAGCTGGTGAAAAAAAGCAACTGGCAGCTGGAGGTAGATAGCTGATGCCACAGCATGACCAGTGGTGGGAAGAGTGAAAAGCAGGCATTACCAAACCTTACAAAAGTGTTCGGCAATATAGATCGCTCAAGGTGTTAGTCAGGGTTCTTGCAAAAGCAGGGATATTGTACAAATAGTATTGCCAGACACAGATATCAGCATTGGGCCAGCCCTGTGAGCACTTGGAAGAAGGGTACGGCAGTACTGTTTCTCAGGGTTCAGCAGTATTTTGAGGGGGAGTCCCAAAGTCTGGGAGCAGTGGGAAGGGTCTTGCAGGAAATTGGAGTGTGAGGTTTAGGAACATAAGAAATAGGAGCAGGAATAAGCCATTCAGCCCCTCGAGTCTGCTCTGCCATTCAATAAGATCATGGCCGATCTTCTACTTCAACTCATCTTTTCGGCACTGTTCCCATATCCCTAGATTCCCTTAATATACAAAAATCTAGCGATCTCTGCCTTGAATATACTCAACGACTGAGCCTCCACAGCCCTCTGGGTTAGAGAAGTTAAAGATTCACCACCCTCTGAGTGAAGAAATTTCTCCTTATCGCAGTCCTAAATAGCCGACCCCTTATTGAGACTGTGACCCCTGGTTCTAGACTCCCCAGGCAGGGGAAACAACCTCCCTGTATCTACCCTGTCAAGCCCTGTAACAGTGGAGCAGGGCCTAGGATCACTGAGCATTGGGAAGAAAGATACCAAGGATTGAGTGGCTCTGGGATCAGGGAGCACTGGGAATATAGTCTAGAGTTTGCAAGCACTCTGAGGGGGTCCTGGAAATGGGAAAGGTGCAGAAGAGGGGAATGGAATCTAGCTGGATTAGGGAAGATATTTTGGAGCATTGGGGATCTAGATTTTGGCTGTATCAGGTTACGAGGATCGGGTAGTATTGTGACGGATGAGCAGGGTGTAGCATCTTTGTGGGGAAGTAAACCGTTCTTGACCCCTTCAAACCATTAGGTCCCACTGCGTACCTGCCCCTCAACCTCTAAACTATCCACAACACCTCCTGGCCCCTCAAGTGCCCCACTACTTGCCCCATAGTCAACCAGTTCCTGTCTTTACACTCTTGTTTTAAATTGAAGGGTAAATTTTGTGCTTCCTAAAAATTAATGTATGGAAAAATCACATGCTGGGGTTGGGAGGGGGGGGGGCGGGGTGCAATTTCCTGATGTGTCCCTGGCATGCAAGTGCAAATAGGGGGGAAATTATCCTTTAATGCAGTTTGTCAAATTCTATGGTCTGTAATAAACAAATTTCCCATAAAGATACAAAAATTACCTCAAAACACTCACCATTTTACAGTTTCCAAGTTTTTAAAGTTAAGAACAAGTTCCTGAAACCTCAAAAAATGGTTCAGAAGAGACTGTTTAATTGAATAAAGTGGCGAGTGATTTAATCAAAATCAATTCTTGATAAACAATCGATTTTCTTACTAAATAAACCACAATTGCAGGTGCTGCCTGTCTGACCAGTTTATCATAGAAAACAGCATTTCTTAATAAATGTTAACACTTGACTGAAATAAAGCTTAAGAATTTAATCTCCAGTTCCTTTCAAACTCTTGAAGTATTAGACAAAATAATGACAGAATGCATGACTTTAAAATGTGGGACTAAATCTGCATGACCTGTTCCAATTACTCCCTGCCCTCTCCTCATTTCACTTGAAGACTACATTTGGTGTGCAACGCCACAGGCAACTGGTATAATGTGAGTAAAGTGCTGCCCAACTCTCACCACCCTCCCTCTCCCGCCCCTCACGGGATGAGGAAGTACAACTTTCTATCCTTCAAATCCTATTGATGCACATGCATAGATGTGTTTGAAAGCTCGCCAACTGCTGTATGGCAAACAAATTCCAGTCAAAGCTTTTATGGCAGGTGGAGACCTTGAAGTAAAATTTAAATGAAATCATGAAAAGACAATTCAATGAAAAAATTTAATTCATTGTTAAATTTTATACATTATATTTTTACATTAATTTGAAATGTAATTTTCAATATTAAAAATTTCAGTTAGAGGAAGAAAGGCAGGATTTTTTCCCCCAAAAAGTGATCAATTGGTTCATCAATAAACCATGGTTAAAAATTTATATAGTGTTCCCATAAAATGTTGACATATGGGTTTCCATTATAAATGTGTGACACTGAAAGATATTTGTGCCCAGGAACTGTGAGCTATACACAAGATTTTTTAATGATTATATCTAATTATATTAGTCGATCGTATGCAGCTGTGCGCACAGGGAGTGAAAACCAAGTGCAGTCTTCAGATGATGTGGGTTAGAGGGCAGAAGATAATTAGACTAGTAAACACAATGTTATTCAGGTCCCCATTCAAAAATGTCATTCATCACTTACTTAGTAGGATACTTTGATTTTATATGACAATTGCCAGTGAAACAGCAAAACTTACAGCAACTTGGGAAACAGAAAAGGTAGAGTTGGTAGGAACATTTCACTGCAGTACAGGTTGAAGAGTAGGGAGAGATAAAACTTCGGTGCTATAGTGCCGCCACTGGCACGAGATTGTAATTTGATTTTTATACATTAAAGTCACGACAAATACAAGTTGTGCCATATGATTGGTGAATAGCCATATTAGAAAAGGAGAAAAATCGATAAACATCCAAATGAGAGATAGTCACAACAAACATTAGTTAGAATGTTCACCATCAACACAAAAATAGTCAAATACATGGGACACAGGAGAAAAAACTATTCAACTTAAGTTTCATCTATTCATAAATTTGATTAAGATGGGAATCCCAATAGTGAAACCCCCTCTATTAAAACTGACTAGATCCTAATTTCCATTTGATCACCAGTTTTTAAAAACTGGTTGCAAATACAAAATATTCAGAACTGTAATACTTTAATGTAGCATTAATTTCAGAATTATTTCTTCTGTAAAGCAGTTTGTTATATTCTTTGGTTGGGTCTGAATTTACCAATTACACTTTGAGCAGAGCTCAGTGAAGTGGGTATGGGGAAACGACAGATTTTGCAAGATTAGAGTTATTGAAAAGGTCATTATCATGCACATTTCTCATCATCAACCTTCCCCCAATGTCAGGAAAAGGACCATGGAGGCCAGTAATCACAGCTTAACTTGCCCAAAGCTATAATAGGTGATTATGGCAGCCTGTACCACTAGATGTGTCAACTGAAGTTCTTCATCTACATGCAGGGGAGGGGGGGGGGGAAAAAACCCTTTGAGGTGGATCTCTAGCAGCAGCATGAATATTAATCAAGCAGTGCCTCTGACAACATGAAGTCAAGGCTGACCATGGCAGCAGTGCTCTCATACAAGTATGATATAAATGTCACTTAACCTTAATACAGTTTATGGGTCTCAGTCTCCAGTACCTCACTGGTGGCAATTATTCAGTCCAGCCAGATTCCATTCTCATCCAAAACATGTGTAGTAGTAGCAGCAGCCGCAAGAACTTCTATTTATATAGCGCCTTTAAGGTAGTAAAATGTCCCAAGACGCTTCACAGGAGCGTCATAAAACAAAATTTGACAGCGAGCCACATGAGAGATTAGGGCAGATGACTAAAAGCTGGGTCAAAGAGGTAGGTTTTAAGGAGCATCTTAAAAGAAGAGAGGGGGAACTCCAGAGCTTAGGGCCTTGGCAGCTGAAGGCACAGCCACCAATGGTGCAGCGATTAAAATCGAAGATGCTCAAGAGGCCAGAATTGGAAGAGCGCAGATATCTCAGAGGGTTGTGGGGCTGGAGAAGATTACACAGATAGGGAGGGGCGAAGCCATGGAGGGATTTAAAAAGCAGGAGGAGAATTTTAAAAGCGAGGTGTTGCTTAACCGAGAACCAATGTAGGTCAGCGCGCACAGGGGTGATGGGTGAACGGGACTTGGTGCGAGTTAGGACACGAGCAGCAGAGTTTTGGATGACCTCAAGTTTATGGAGGGTAGAATGTGGGAGGCTGGCCAGGATTGCGTTGGAATAGTCAAGTGTAGAGGTAACAAAGGACATGGATGAGTGGGAAGGGAGATCACTGGACAGTACTGCAGCAGGAACCCTAAACAAGTTTTTCTCTTCCTGGCCCAGGAGTGTTGAGTCAATCACTCGGACAGCCACCCCAGCTCAGATCAGCTAATTCATCAAAGACTGGGGGACCAGACTTTTCTGTATGGCTGAGCTACTAACTGAATAAACTCACCAAGCAATCAAGGGAGCTTAACATTCTTATCAATATCTGTAGGATTATTTGTTAAAAATTTAAAATAAGCATTAACATTTTTTTTTATAGCATTCATCACATAAAAACATCAAGCAACTTTCTACAATGATGACCTTGTTTTGAAATACATTGCTCTCATGAAAATACACATAACAGCCAAGCTGTACCAGCAACATCACACATAAAAGGACCATGAAATGAATGACCAATTCGGTTTTGACATTGATTGAAAGACTTGCAATTATATAGCGCCTTTCACAACCTCAGGACATCCCAAAGCGCTTTACAGTCAATGGGTACTTTTGAAGTGTAGTCACTGATGTAATATAGCAAACGCGGCAGCCAATTTGTCCACAACAAAGTCCCACAAACAGCAATAAGCTAATGACCAGATAATCTGTTTTAGTAATGTTGGTTCAGGGACAAATATTGGCCAGGCCACAGGGGAAGACGACCTCAGCTCGTCTTCGAAATTGTGCCATGGGATCTTTTGCGTCCACCCGAGGGGGCTGATGGGGCCTCGGTTGAACGTCTCATTCGAAAGACAGATTCTGTTACATGGATCACAGCGCTGTACAATATACTAACACCACAGCTACCATGATTACAGGGAGGGTTCTTGCAGCTGCCGACAGCAGAATGAAAATGCTCAACTTGATTCATTTAGTCAGTTCTGTAATCCAAGAAGTTATTTTTTTGTTTTTGTTTGTTGCACTGATGTCATCAGCTGGAGTGCCTAAACCCTTCCAACTCCCCACCTTCTTTAAAGACCCTCTTTAATATCCATCGCTGACCAAAATTTGGGTCACCCCTAATATTTCTTCTGTGGCTCAGATCCATTTTTGTCTGATTATGCCTCTGAAGTGCCTTGGGATGTTTTTCTACATTAAAGGTACTATATTAATGCAAGTTGCTGTTGTTGGACTTACTAGATAAAAATCACTCTGGGTTAAAGCTCCCTCCTGCCGAGTGCCAATGGCTGGTGAGAAAAGTAGTTGGGCAGATAGTTGTCTCACCTATCTGGCACTATTTTGTGACATTATTGATAAATATATTACATCTTACCTCACATGCAAACTCAATCACTTGTTCACAAATAAATACCTCCGCACATAGTATCGATCACATTCACTCGCCAATTCCAACTTGCTCTCTATTAAAAGGTGACATACATAATTCAACATTGTATCTAAATCCACCCATTGGAATGTTATGGTTAGGGTACCTGCAGGTAATGTGAATGTCACCAGATCAGTGAGGAAGTAACAGGCAAAGTCTCCCTTGCGTTGATGGAGGGATGCAGCGATCTCACGGCGGATCTGTTCAGTTAGCTCTGGGCACACCATAGCAGGTATACACTTGGCAGCTTGTTGAGACACCTATAGTGAAAGAAGCAGAATAAAGGCACTATATATTCACACAAAAATTTATCAGAATTCAAGCTGAATGTATTGATACACATCCTAGAATTTCCAATGTAATATTTCATTATTCAGACCACAAATGTAGCCAGAGAGTAAATTTAAGAGTTTTATTTCAGAGGCAAAAACACCACATCTTCATCCTCCACAATTAGACTTTCACCTTCATCCCCAGTGGTGCTACTTTCACTAATTATTTTAAATGCTTAACAAGTCTTTTATTAGTATTTGTCGGTGGTGTTATTCACATTTTCTTGGCACGAAAAAAAGACTCCTGGTATACATCCAAGGGAGAACAATCAAAACAAAATTTAAACTTTCAATAAAGTGACTTTGTTTTGGGTGGAGGAGGAAGACAGATGAAAGATGCTTCAGGCTTGAGAGTTAGTACAAGTCAGGCATTATTGCTCACTGTACTCAACATTCCAATGTCAAGCCCCATTGTGATAAAATATTCCCTAATGCCTTTTAATGCTGTGTATATTAAGTGTAGCAACATGTGTTAAGTACAGAGACTGCCACTTGGAATTTTGACTGGTACCCTCACTGTATTTGAATTACAAAAATCTCTTTTGTACTTACTATATTAGGTTTAATCTCAAACTGCAAGGACTCATTTGACATCAACCCGTAGCTTTCCTAAACAGAAATAGGGGGGAAAAAAAATAATAGAACTATTAGACTAACTCACCTCCGTCAACAAAATTGCCAACATGTCCTGTCTCTGAAAACGGATAGCAAGGTGTACAAGGGTGTAACCTACATCAAAAGCTGAAGGACGATTCAACAGGCGTACTTCATCTGATACAAGTTGCCGAGCAATGTCACTTCCAGATGACTTGTAAGCTTCTACTGCAGCCAGATCCCCTTCTACTACTCCTGCAGGACACAAAGCATGCTCGATTCAAGTTATCTGTTCCAATACTGCTACAGACTACAAGAATCTACATATATCACAGGACTTGGAACCCAGGACCTGGTTAAGTGAAAACTGCGAAGATTAGAAAATCGCTCAAAATATAAACACTTAGACCTATTGGACAACTATTTTTTCCTTTTGCAATTTTTTTGGTACTTGTCTTAGTGGGACTTCAATAACTTTTTGCATTAAATAAAAGTTGTTTTAAAAGCAAAAAAAAGTTAAAAATCAGTTTTAACAGGTGAAGTTCTGTTGAGAAGACTTAAGGATGCATATCAGACAGCAAATCTGCTGAAATATTGACAATAATTTATGAAACACTAATGGTGAGGAATACAAATTCAGTGACAATGAAAAAGCTTTCAGCTTACCCATCACAGAAAATTAGAGGGAATCTGAAGGCAAATACAGCTTTATTAATATGAATGTCTGTGGATGGGAAAGGTGCACCTTACAGATTATCAAAAATTTGAGCGAAATCTGTACTACAGTTTCAGCTGTGATAGCTTGCTTTTCAACGTTCTGCCGGCAGCCTTTAAGCATCAGTCACTAAATTAGGATTTTTACCATATTTCATAACAGGCAAGTATGGAAAATAGGAATAGTTGCAACTTTAACATTTTAATACAAACACACTCAGTTGTAATACAGAATGAAATTAAGTAATCCAGCCAAGCATCAACTTTCTTCATTCTTTTCTGTTCCAGGAACCAAAAGGTTAAGGTAGATTTGTAAAAGAGCTTGTCTCATTTATTTTGCAATGCTTACAAGCAATCACTTCCTCCTTATTTTAAAAAAGGTCCAAGATTACCTTCTCCTTTAACAACCCACCAGAATGAGAAAAATGCCTCACGTCAAATTTCAAATGGCATTTGATAGACACTTGAGACACCTTTTTCTGAAGAGAAAGTTCATAGGTTTTTTTAAAGCTTTAAATGGAAAAATTAGCATGGAGAGGGGAAGAGAATTGATAGTTATTAACCGTAATTGTTCCAGTTAGGTCACTGTGACTAACTAAGCCATAGAGATAGAACCTGAGGCATGTACAATGCATCATATTAAATCAAAGATGGGTTGTGAAGAGTGAGGGGGAAAAAAGAGAAAAACAAAGAAAAGGGAAAATGGAAAAAGAAAAACACCAGATCCCAAGCCAGACTGATCGTAGATTGGAAGGTAACCAACAGGTGGCTATGAAAACAGTAACTCAGACATACTGTAACCAGATACCAGGACAGACAGATACTGGGGGCCAAGAAAGGATGCAAAACTACAAGGTGGACATGCATGAACACCAGAAGCAATATAAATATTAGAAACCCAATAGGCCGTATTTTGCAACCCCAACGGGTGTGTACGCGCCCGTAGGGGCCGCGCATGTTTCGAGTTTAGGCACGCGAAGCACATGCACTAAAACCCGGAACAGGAAGGTTATTTTAATATGGGGCTTCAATCAAGGAAATATAAATTCTGAACACCAAAGTGTATTGGACCCAGAGTTGGTGGACATAATGCCTTGCCACCCGCGTACACCTCCGACCCGAAAGAAAACTACGTAATTACCTCGTGTCTCTGGAGCTTCAGACTCTTGCAGTCCTGGGCCTGCAGGCATACGCCTGCGTAAAGGCCCACTTATCCCAGGGGTGCATGCGGTTCGCAAGCATCCCTGGGATCACGTGGGCCAGGCCAACCAATCACAAAGGAGGATTCCCATTATGGGGATGCCATTTATGCACGGAATCCCCATAAGCATAATAGAAATCACCTAATAAATAAAATTTCACACCACTGAAATAAAAATAAATGATCACAGGTTCAAAATTAATTAAAATACCCTTTAATAAAACATTTAAAATAACAATGTAATTTAACGGGACAAAATTTACCTAAACTAATTTTAAATGTAAGTGAATGTTTAAATCATCTTAAAAATGTTATTTTAACATTTATTTTATCCCTTACGCTGGTAAAAGCAGGCCCACGCCTGCTTTCACCAGGCGTAAGGGTTTCGTGGGTATTCAGTGGGCAGTAGATAGCCCAACTCTGCGGCAGCAAAAGTGAATTTACAGCGGATGCGGATGATCTGCCAAGGGAGAAACTTGACATCGCAAGTTCTGCTTTTTCGCGCATGTGCAAACCCAGAACTTGCGGGGCCATTCACAGCACTTACGACAGCGTACGCAGTCATAGGCTCCGTAAATTCCAGGCCATTGTATGTTATCTTCATGATTCAGTGCCGTCAGGTTATCTGGGTAACCTATTACCAAGTCAACATGTACATCATCTGCAGGAAATAGAAGTCATGGCACCTTTGGGTATAGGGATGACCTAATGATCAAGACCGACATGATCTGGGATTCAGAAATACACAGGACCAAGAGCCAAAAAGTGAGGGATCAGCTTATGCTATTTGACTGGAGGTGTGGGGGGGTGGGGGAAGAAAGAGGAGTAGTGTTTGTTCAGCTCTTCAGTAGAAGAAAAATAGAACACTCAAAATAATGCTGAGCATGTAGACAGATAAATACCTAGGATCAGTAAGCTTAGACTAAACAAGCAAGACCCAAAATGAGATGGGTGCCATTTTACTTCTCCATTAAAGAAAAAAGACTGCGCACAATTCCCGAGAAAGACAGGCTACAGGAGGAGGGACAGTAGGAAGAGGAGACACAGCAAATCTGGGAATTCAGTCAACTAATGCTGTAAGGGATGGAAATGTGGGAGGTCCTGCACCCACGGATGTTCGGATTTGCTGCTGTTTTACTTGGACCCAATCAACAGATTGTGACAGAAAAATGTGATGGAAAAGACATGGCAGAAAAATAGTAGCAGGACAGTGTTATAGGAGTTTGACAGTTGAAAAATGGAATTTCATTACTGCAACTTAGATTTATCAGAGAGGTCCATCCGCAGGCACCAGAGACTGACTATCATCTCCATGTGGAAAAATTGGGTACTTAAATTGCCACAAGAAACATTTAAATTACTGGAAATTCACACCTCAATGCTCTGCCCGTCAAATTTCCCCTGGTCTCTCACCTGTCTCAGCATCTGGATATCAATTCATCGCTGATTCACCCAACCACCAACTTTCAGACCTCGGACTTCAAATCCAGTATTTCGAACGTGCTGTCTCCTCGCTACACCACGCGCTCTCGAATTAGCATGTAACCACGTTTCCCAGTATCCATTCGCATGTGCATTTTGGCTGCTGCTCCGAACCAAAGTCCATCATTTCTATTTCCTCTTTTCTCTCCTTCCCCCCCACCGCCCGACATCATGCCTCCTTTCTTTTCTCCACCCTCGAGTACTCTACTCTCAAACTCCAATTCTTCAGTACTCCTCATCTTTACTATTCGCCTACCGCTGTCCTGTACTTGATTCCCTCTTAAATAATTCTACAGCTTCTCTCTGTGCCTCCGTTGGTATCCTCCGAAAGGCCCACCGAGGCACTCGTCACTGTCTAACAAGTAGCAATCTCAATTGCCCCATCGTATTTTCTCCCTGCCCTGCACGCCTGCTGTGGGCTAATCTTGCCAACCGCCATCCAGTCCCTCCCAGCTCCGAATCTTTGGACTCTGCCAGTAAATCGGCCATCATCACCCCTCTCCACATTTCCCTTCAAAATGTACATTCACTTGTGAATAAGGGCCTTGCCATTCATGAGCTTATTGTGAACGATCACATTGACATCATGGCCTTGATGGAGACATGGTTGAGGGATGATGACACCTTTCCCCTTAAATGAAGCTTCCCCTCCTGGCTATACTTTCCACCATTTGGCCGGCTCAAACCGCCACAGTGGTGGCATAGCCTTTATCGCTAAATCACATCTTGGTATGCCTCCCTACTCCTCTCTGGCAACTTTTGAGCATATGTCTTCCTTTTAAAATCCTGGTTCTGTATCGCCTACCCAAATATCACACTGAATTTCTCAGATATCTCCTCCCTCTGCCCCAAGCAACTTCTTATCCTCAAGTGATTTCAACCTCCACCTCAAATCTTCTTGATCTCTCTCCTGAATTCACTGCCCTCCTTTCTACCCTTAATCTCTCCCTCCATATAAACTCTCCTACCCATATACACTGCCACTTCCTTGATCTTGTCATCTCACGTGGACTCGCTACTCCCACAGTAACTATCACTGATACAGCAATATCTGATCATTTCCTTATATCGCTCTCTACCCATATTCCCCTTCCCCCTCCCAACTCCACATCTTTCTGTGTCCGCCCCTGGAAAAAACTCTCCCTTAAGTCCCTTACCACTGCACTTTCAAATTACCAACTAGGCCTTTAGCCTACAACTCATGACATTTCTGCAGCTACTGACTTGCCAAAATCACATGCTCTCCACCACCTTTGATGTTTGTGTCCCCACTAAAACCATTACACTCTCACCTTAGTCATTCCCCCGGTATGCCCCTCATCTCCAAGGGTCACAGACTTGAACGTCTTTGGCTCATAACTGGTTTAACCATCCATATCCAGATATGGCTGGTTCACAAAGCATTATCGGGTCCCATAAGAATTAGGAGCAGGATTAGGCCACTTGGCCCCTCGAGCCTGCGCCGCCATTCAATAAGATCATGGCTGATCTAGGGCTCAAAGCCACTTCCCAGCCCGCTCCCCATAACCCTTCACTCCCTTATTTTGCAAAAATTTGTCTATCTCCACTTTAAATGTATTTAATGAACCAGCCTCCACAGCTCTCTGGGGCAGAGAATTCCACAAATTTACGACCCTCAGAAGAAGTTCCTCCTCATCTCAGTTCTAAAAGAGCGACCCTTTATTCTGAGACTGTGCCCCCGAGTTCTAGATTTCCCCACCCATCTTTGCATCATCCGCAAACTTGACGACATTACACTCGATCCCTTCATCCAAGTCATTAATGTAGATTGTAAATAGTTGGAGCCCCAGCACCGATCCCTGTGGCACCCCACTAGTTACCGTTTGCCAACCAGAAAATGACCCATTTATCCCGACTCTCTGCTTTGTTAGTTAGCCAATTCTCTATCCATGCTAATATATTACCCCCAACTCCGTGAGCTTTTATCTTATGCAGCAACCTTTTATGTGACACCTTATCGAATGCCTTCTGGAACTCCAAATACACCACATCCACTGGCTCACCCTTGTCCACCCTGCTTGTTACATCCTCAAAGAACTCCAGCAAATTTGTTAAACATGATTTCCCTTTCATAAAACCATGCTGACTCTGCTTGACTGCAGTATGTTTTTCTAAATGCCCTGCTACTGCTTCCTTTAATGAAGGACTCCAGCATTTTCCCAATGACAGATGTTAGGCTAACTGGTCTATAGTTTCCTGCTTTCTGTCTCCCTCCTTTCTTAAATAGGGGTATTACATTAGTGGTTTTCCAATCCGCTGGGACCTCTCCAGAGTCCAGGGAACTTTAGTATACTGCAACCAATGCATCCACTTCTTTTAAGACCCTGGGATGCAGGCCATCTGGTCCAGGGGACTGGTCATCTTTTAGTCCCATTATTTTACCGAGTACTATTTCCTTAGTGATAGTGATAGTCTTTAGTTCCCCACTCCCTGTGGCCCCTTGATTATCCATTATTGGGATGTTGTTGGTGTCTTCTACCGTGAAGACAGATACAAAATATTTGTTCAGAGTCTCTGCCAGTTCCCCGTTCCCCATTATTAATTCCCCAGTCTCATCCTCTAAGGGACCAACGTTTACTTTAGCTACCCTCTTCCTTTTTATATATCTGTAGAAGCTCTTACTATCTGTTTTAATGTTTCTTGCCAGCTTACTCAATTAATCTTCTCTATTATTTTTTTTAGTCAGCCTTTGCTGGTTTTTAAAAATTTCCCAATCCTCTGGTCTCCCACCAATCTTGGCAACATTGTATGCCTTCGTTTTCAATTTGATACCATCCTTTACTTCCTTAGTTAGCCATGGATGGTGCTCCCTTCTCTTAAAATCTTTCTTTCTCACTGGAATATATTTTTGTTGAGTTATGAAATATCTCCTTAAATGTCCGCCACTGCATTTCAACTTTCTTACCCTTTAATTTGTTTTTCTAGTCCACTTTAGCCAGTTCTGCCCTCATGCCATTATAATTGCCTTTGTTTAAGATCAGGACACTAGTTTGGGATACAACTTTCTCACCCTCCACTCTCCACCACTAAAACTGCCCACTATTCCAAGATCATCCAGGAAGGCAAAGATAACACCAGGCTTCTCTTCACCACTAACTGTCTTCTCAAACCACCCTCCCGTCTCCTACTCCCTGACCAACAATAAATGCAAAAAGTGCATGGACTTTTTGTTACAAAGATCGAGAACATCTGTTCAGCTGCCTCTGCTACTTCCCTCCCTTCCCCTAACCCACTGGCCTAACTGCCCCATAGTTCCCCCCTGCCCTAACCGTGAATTTGCATATTTCTCTAGTTTCTCTCCCATATGCCCTCTCAAAGCTCATCTCGTCGAGACCAACCTCCTGCTCTCTTGACCTACTAAACTGCTGACCACCCAACTTCCCTTCCTGGCTCCCATGTTAGCCGATATTGTTAACGGTTCTCTCTCCTCAGGTACTGTCCCCCCCTCTCCTTCAAATCTGCCATCATCACCCCTCAAAATAAAACCACCCTTGACCCCTCCGTCCTATCTCCACCCTCCCTTTCATCTCCAAAGTCCTTAAACGTGTTGTTGCCTCCCAAATCCATCGCTATTTTTCCCGGAATGCCTTGTTTGAATCCCTCCAATCAGGTTTCTGCCCCCGTCCAGTACTGAAACAGCTGTTAGCAAGGTCACAAATGACATCCTAACTGACTGAGAAAGGTAAACTATTCCTTCTCGTCCCGTCTGCAGCCTTTGACAGGGTGCACCACACAATTCTGCTCCAACACCTCTCCACTGTCGTCCAGCTGGATGGGACTGCACTCGCTTGGTTCCATTCCAATCTTTCTAGTCATAGCCATAGAATCACCTGCAATGGCTTCTCTTCCCGCTCCCGCACCATTACGCTGTTGTCCCCCAAGGATCTATCCTTGGTCCCCTCCTACTTCTCATCTACATGCTGCCCCTTGGTGACATCACCCGACGACACAGCATGAATTTTCACGTGTAAGCTGACAATACCCAGCTCTACCCCGCCACCGTCTCTATACTGTCAGACTGCTAGTCAGACATGCAGCACTGGATGAGCAGAAATTTCCTCCAAATAAATATTGCGAAGACCAAAGTCCTTGTCTTCGGTCCATGCCACAAACTCCAAGCTCTTGCCGATTCCATCCCTCTCCCTGGCTGTTCGCAACCTTGGTGTTATATTTGATCACGAGGAGCTTCCTATCTCATAATCGCACCATCATGAAGACAGCTTATCTGCTGCTGAAAACCTCATCCCATGCCTTTGTCACCTCCAGACTTGACTATTCCAATGTACTCCTGGCCAGCCTCCCTAGTTCTACCCTCCATAAACTTGTCATGCAAAACTCTGCTGCCTGTTTCCTAACTCGCACCAAGTCCCGTTCACCCATCACCCGTGCTCGCTGACCTACATTGGCTCCCAGTTAAGCAACACCGATTTTAAAATTCTCATCCTGGTTTTCAAATCTCCTCCAGCCCTACAATTCTCTGCGCTCTGCCAATTCTGGCCTCTTAAACTTGCCCGATTTTAATCGCTCCACTATTGGTGGCCGTGCCTTCAGCTACCTCGGTCCTAAGCTCTGGAATCCCTCAGCCTCGCTACCTTGCTTTCCTCCTTTAAAACACACCTTAAAACCTAGCTCCTTGACAAAGCTTTTGGTCATCTGCCCTAACATCTCATGTGGCTCGGTGTCAAATTTTGTTTTGGTAACGTTCCTGTGAAGCGCCTTGGGATGTTTTACTACGTTAAAAGGTGCTATATAAATGCAAGTTGTTGAATTAATAAGACACTAAATAAGGGGGAAGAAAAAAGACATCTATCAATTCTACAGAAGACGAGAGTTCACTAGAATTAATATAGAACATGAAGAAACATTGTAAATGGATAATCAGAGGGCCTAAAAGGAGCGCGCTGAATAGGATTTAATAAGGAAAAGAAACTTAGCTGCAGACATAAACCATAATAGTAAAAAATTCTTTCAGCACTAGAATAGTAAAAGTCAGAAGAGGAGAGAACCTTAAAAGATGGAAATGAGCATAATAGTTAATTTACTAAATAATTATTTCCTCCAAGTATTCACTAGTGAAAAAAGGGATATGGGGATGTGCAGAAAGGTGGAGTTGAGGTAGATCAGCCATGATCTTATTGAATGGCGGAGCAGGCTCAAAGGGCCGAATGGCCTACTCCTGCTCCTATTTGTGTTATTTGCTTAGAAAACACGTAGCTTGCTTTCCCTAATTCTATTTGGGTTATCTATCACTATTTAAGAACTTCAATAAAAATTATATAGACAAGCTAAAAGGGCTCAAGGCAAGTAAATTCCTAGGAATAGATGGCATTTATCCCAGGAGTACCGAAAGTCAAAGAAGGAGAATTGTGAAGCACGACCGCCATTGAGGGAATTTAACACTAGGGGGGGGTGGGGGGGGGGCCAGGAGATTGGAAACAGGCTAACATGATACAAAAAGGCAACCAGGCAGATGGAAGCAACTATGGACATATTAGCCTTACTTCAATGCTAGTTAAAATAATCGATGATCAGGAGTAAATTTGGAAATTGCCTGTATGATAATACTATAGTAAACAGCAGTCAATGTGGAAAGCTCAACACATCAGGGATTCAATGTAAAATTTGAGAATGGACAAAAAACAAGTGGTTCCTCAGTGTGGTTTTGCTAGCCTAACCAGAGTGTCAGCAAACTATTAAAGACAAGTAGTGTCTGATAGATTTTAAGAAACAAAAGTGGAAAATGCTGGAAACACATTAGCATGTCAATCAGCATCTGTGGAGAGAACAGATGAACCAACATTTCAGGTGTACATCCGGTGTTCTGACAAAGGGTCTATTCATTCCTCTGTTCTCATTAAGTTGGATTAAATATCCCAATAATTTGCTTTTTATTTGCACTTTTCTTAGCGTTTTAGAATGTCAGTAGTTTATTTTGACCTGGTAATCTATAGCAACCGCCTAGAATTAATTATCTTTGCTGCATTTGAAATACATTCTAGTCAGAGTAACTCACTGGGAGTTGATCTGGTGCCTATAAGTCTACCGTCTTTATTTCTCAGTTATCACTGGCAAGTAGAGCTACCCCGGTGTCCTTTCCTGAAAACTCTAAACCCTTTTATGTTATACTCATTACAGGTTAACCATGTTTGGAATTTTTAATCACATTGTAGTTCAATTTCCGTAACTGTCTCGAGTTCAGTCATCTGTTACAAATGCTACTAGTATGTGAATTTTATAATTTTGAATGTTTTAGAACACGACCAGTCATTTTTGCCCACAAGAGTACGAAGTAAGATTACTTCTTTTAAAAAAGAAACTGTACCAAAACAACAAAAAAAAAACTTTGTATACATACCATCCCTTTCCAAGTCATTTTATGGACCAATTAGAATAAATGCAATTTAAAGAATTCAAAAACCATGAGTCAATTCAACCAACTTCAATTCCTCTGGATATCTGGTTAGAAAGCAGCTCAAGTGAACTTGGATCACTGGCAAATTAATTTTAGCTATACCATAAGCATTTATCACAAGAAAAAAGGATTTCTGAAAAAAAAACACTATACAGGGTACATACATAAAACCTCACCCATCCTTCTAGGGTTAAAAGAAACACTGGATTGTAAGCAATGTAAAATTTATGGTGGAGGACTCATGTTTTGCTATTTTTGACAACAGCAAAGGTCAGCTTCCAAAAAGTTTTTAAATTTAGGAGTTACCAGCAGAAGTTGGAAGCAAGTGCAGCACTGAACAATAGTTAGAACTTTACCTGGAACTAACCCTCCTTCTGGAAAACTAAAACTATGTCATAGTCATAGAAATTAATAGCCAAGGCAAGTAACTTCACACAGCCTATGATTTATGGTACTTACACTTCACACCCCACCCACAAAGTAAAGCAGTTTTCCCAAAAAGGAAAATTCCCAAGCGAGTGCAAATGCCAGTTTCTGGTTCCCATTCCTGTTGAGGATAATCCAGTTAACCATGTGCACACTGCCTGGTCAATGTATTAAGTGTGTCAGGTTTAAGAGTTCCTGCTCAAGCTACTTCCATGATCAATATCTGTACCACCTATCAAAGAACTGTTAGCATGGCAGGTTACAATGTTAACTGAAACCATTCAAAGTTGTTGTTTTTTTTTTTTAAAGTAGTACCCATTGCAAATCTCCCATATATATTCAGATACATCAGTACCCTCATCCTAAATTTCACTTTAATGGACTATGATGCCATGATAAATATTATACACTGATCCATCACATTATCATTCCTGCAGATGAGAATTCCCAAAATCTATCCACATGATTTTGCTTCACAAATGCAATGTACTTTTTGGTAATTTGTGGGTCATAAATCACTAACAATTGCATTTCTATCTTGCACACTCTACTCGATGAAAGGCAAGTTCTTTAAACATTTGAGAAACAGCTATAAGCTTGCAAGCAAGGTTTTGTGCAAGTTGGAGATAATCAACCTAAACAAAGACAAGATCAATTCCTTCAAACAGCAGCGCTTTCTTTTGTGGGTGGGGGAAGAAGAGGAGAGGAGAGAGGAGGCAAAACCAGGAATGCTAATCACTTTGAATTCCATCAATTTTCTTTCAAAAGAAAAATACTTTTACAAGACTTCTTTTAAACAAAATCAGTTCTCCTAAAATAGCCCTCATTATTCTAAATGTTATGCTTTCCCTGCTCTTAGAGTGACAGCTTTCAGGCCAAGGGGGTGGAGTTATGGAAGACAGAGATAAGAGGAGGGGGTGGAAGACCAGGGGAGGAGGGATATGAAAAGTTTGCTTCACTGGGGGTGGGGTGTCAGAGTGCAAATTTTGCCTCAGCAGGAGATAGGAGCAGTGGGGTAGGTTCAGCTTGCAAACCTTGAAAAGGGTACTGAAAAATGTCCAATTTCTGCTTTGGGTGGGAGGGAAGGAAAATAAGTTATTCGACATTCAATTTCTATCTCAGCAAGGGTTACAGGGTGGCAATACAGAAGTCCACTTTCTGTCTTGGAGGTGGTGGTTGGCAGATTTTGACTGACTCAATGGTGGGGTGAATCTGGCCTCCAATTTCTACCTCAATACAGGGGGCATCATTGGCATCAAACTGTGATTAGTCAATCCTTTGAAGGTTTTGAGCACTTTCTTCGCCTTCGGGAGGGGCTCCCAGGGCTCATCACCAATATTTGTGGTTTGCTTTTGCAGTTGGACAATTTTACTGCTTTTCCTGTAGGATAGTGCGGAACTCCAAGAAGTTTAGAGTTTGTGGACTTATAGAAAAAGATAGGAGCAGGAGTAGGCCATTCGGCCCCTTGAGCCTGTTCCGCCATTTAATGAGATCGTGGCTGATCATCCAAACTCAGTACCCTGTCCCTGCTTTCTCCCCATATCCCGTGATCCCTTTAGCCTTAAGAAATATATCGAACTCCTTCTTGAATATATTTAATGAATTGGCCTCAACTGCCTTCTGTGGTAGAGAATTCCACAGGTTCACCACTCTCTGGGTGAAGAAATTCCTCCTCATCTCAGTCCTAAATGGTTTACCCCTTATCCTTAGACTGTGACCCCTGGTTCTGGACTCCCCCACCATCGGGAACATCCTTCCTGCATCTAGTCTGTCTAGTCCTGTAGAATTTTATAAGTTTCAATGAGATCCCCTCTCATTCTTCTAAACTCTAGCGAATATAAGCCTAATCGACCCAATCTCTCTTCATACGTCATTCCTGCCATCCCAGGTATCAGTCTGGTGAATCTTCGCCGCACTCCCTCCATGGCAAGAACATCCTCAGATAAGGCGACCAAAACTGCACACAATACTCAAGGTGTGGTCTCACCAAGGCCCTGTACAACTGCAGCAAGACATCCTTGCTCCTGTACTCGAATCCTCTCGCTATGAAAGCAGACTTGCTTTTTGTTTCCTGTTTTATTGATGGCTTAACAGCACCATCTTTAATAAAGCCATATTCAGCTACAGCCGGCAAGGATGTCTTTTAGTCCATTACTAGAATGTACTCTATCCTTTTTACTGTTCAAATATTTTGCCAATTAAAAAAAAATATAAATAGACTATCCTTTTATCCAGCCTGTTCTCAATTTGTTTTCCTCCTGCATGATTCCAAAGGTAGGTTTCTATTTTTCCCCCCCCTGCAGCTGCCCCTGATGTCATTTCATCTAACTTTATGGTCCCAATGCCACCTACAGCTGCAATACCTTTGTCAAAGTTGCCACACCATAGTATTTCTAATCTAGAACATTGACCGGGTCATATTCATTCCTATAGTCTCCTAATAGATCTACAAAGTCTGCTATGCAAGTTGCAGCCTCGTACTTTTCTGCCCACTGAAAACTTAGCAGCTTATCCTAGATTTTACATTAATTCCTTCCAGTAGTAAGCATTTTATTATTCAGTTAGGATTATTAGGTATAGCATTACTTGTTTTTGAGATACCATAAATAGAGGCCAGTAATCTTCAAATAGGGCTAAGTGAATTTGTATGAGTATCTTCAACCTGCCCTCTATATAGCATCTGCTTTTATGGACTAGAGGTGATAAGGTAAAAGATAAACAAAAGGATCACCATAAGAATCCATTGCAAATATTACTCGAGAACCAGGGACCATGTTAATTTAAATAGTTAAACAGAACAGTTGGAGTGGTTTTTTTTTTTAAACCCCCTGTACTTAACACAAATGAAAAGAGATCAAATATAGAAACTTTAAATCCTAGACTGAAGGACCCAGTTTTACAGTTAAGTTTTCACCCGTTCTCATCTCCTCTGGACTTTGTTCTAAGAATTCATGCATGTCGACCACCTGTGTTTGCCACAGGCATGTCAACATTCTGGGGGCCCTACGCAACCACTACCTGCTTGTAATCTTAGAACAATTGACTGCTTTCAACTGTGGGCAAAAAATATTATCCAGTGCACCATTAACTTACTTAAAATGAACATTCAACCTGAATACATGAACTACAAGTTCCAGAGCATTTGTAACTTCTAAAGAACTGTGGTCATGAAATTTTATTCTACCACTTATGTTTTGTAAATAGCTAAAGCACAACTTCAGAGTTCCTAGAATTGCTTACTTCATCATCAACTACACCTTCACTGGTCATCAACAAGCATATCTTCCTAGAAATGGTCACTGGAAAGCTCACAAGGAGAAACATGATTTCATCCTCTAGTCCAGGATCACAGAAGGTACCTGGCAGCCTAGAACCCTTTTCTGGCAGCCTGCGATTCCAACAACTCCCAAAGTCAGAACCACTAACCAATAACTCCGTCCTACTGCCCACAAAGGGCAGTGACCTTATCCTGCAGAAACCTTGGGATTCAGTCGAGCTGGGTGTATACCCATGACTCATTAATTTATCCTAGTCCTAAAGTACACAGTTCCCAATAGGTGTAAAATCACATGACTTTCAATGTATCTCCCTACATGTACTGTCTACAGTAACTTTGGGAAAAAATTCTCTTTCCTTAAAAGAAAATGTAAGAGTAAAAATAATTGAATATAATTTTGAATCTTCTATGTACAAAGGAATGCTGAATGTAGAACATCAGTTTTACTTGCACAATACCATTGCTTCGGAGTAAAACAATAATATAATGCAATAAAAGCAACCATTTAAGAATGCACCATCAAAAAAGAGGAGGAGAGAACAAAACAAAATGCACTCGCCAACTTATCTTACTTAAGAATGTATGGTACAGGTTTATGAATTTTGAAATTAAAACAGGAACTCAGTCATGGCTGGAGTATTTTGTATCAGAGGTCGCCAATATTGTGGTTGTAAGATCGTTCAGAGAGACTCTGCTCCACAGAATTGTCACAATCAATGGATCCTAAACAATTTTATTCTAACTCATTGTGGATGTAGCCAGATTGAAATACTTTTGTGCAGACAGGCAAATCACATGCTGCATTAATGTTATTGAAAAGGTTGGTGCAAACAGAACATTCTGAAGAGAGAATGCACGAGCACAAGCGAGTGTATATACATACACGAGAGCCCAAACCACTAAGTAGATACTATACAACCAAGCGGTCACTTAAAAAAAAAGTAGCTCAATGCTGTTTACATATCTTTTGGGGCACAGCTTAAAATGTATTGTACTGATCAGCTGTAGCCAATACAGAACAGTTCTTGGCCTGTCGAGTAATCACAACAAAATATGGTAGCTGTCTATTAACAATTATTGTCCTATAAATTTAACACAAATGATTTTTAAACTTGGCATCATTGAAGAGATTTTGGCAGCAGTTACACATTCCTCAGAAGTGTTCATAGTTTACTCCATAATTCATTGTAGTAAACAGTATGACTCACTGGAACCTGTTACAAATCAGGATAGCTGTCAGTAAGGAAGAGGATTTTCCTTATTTGGCAACATAGCAGGCTTACAGATTATATATTTTATTGGCAAAATATTTCATAGTGGAACCTTCAGTATTAGTTTCTACTGATCAGCGAACAAGTTAATCTTTAATATAACCCTCAGTTTTCTGGATTTTGCTCTAACAATGAAAAAAGTTCCAATAGTGAATTAATACTTAAGATATAAAATCTGATATTGCCATTACACAATCCCAAATACTAGCAAAGTACCACTTTGTAATTGAAAACCTGATCAATTAACAAGGGTCAACCTTTTTTCTGGGGAAAAAACACTGCCAATTTACTGAGGAGGTGGAGGTTTTGGCTTAAAACTTTTAGCTTCAGAATCTTCACAACACTGACTCAGTCCAGAATTGAAGCAGTCATGCATGGAATATGGATGCAGCAGACTTGATGGGCTGAATGGCCTTTTCTTGTTCCAAATTTTTATGTTCTCATGATAATAATCGCACTAGAGAATAAGGTAAAAAACTTGGTATGAACTACCCATGGTATGGCTACTAAATGGATGCATATACACAGCAATAAAATTCATCCATAAAAACAATGAAGGATTTGTTATGTGTTACAAGTTTGAAATGACATTTTACCACTACAGGATGCACTACATGAAACAGGCAGTCCCTTGACCAGATCATTAAGAAAGCTTCTTTAGAAGAATCTTAATAGAATATAACTACAAATGTCCAGAAATGAGACAGGGGGGGGTTCAGAACTGTCTGTCCTCCTACAGTAAGTATTACAATAACTTAGTTTAGAAAATCAGTGGCATTACATCTATGTTTAGAGCCATTCAAAAAGTTAAACATCGGTTCACTCACAAATAGGCTAACTGTTTCATAGTTTGGAACCACCAGTAGCTTACATTTAAGTTAGCCACAGCTAGTTGAACAGCTTGGCTTCAGCAAGTAATTAAGAGCAGTGTATTTAACTTCTAGCAGGTATTTCCAAAGTGGCACTGTTGCCCCTGGAGGCACGAGATTCACCAAAAGAGCTGCTTTTCACCAACAGTTCCGAAGGCAGCAGGAAATATGAACACTGCCCTTTTACCACACATCACCATAATTTTATTTCCCCAAGTAGGCCAGGTTCTCAGATACATGATAGTGTGGTTTCCCCATCAATGGCCTGTACAGTCTTTTCCCTGACATCGGGAGGTTATGGTGACAAATAGTGTAGTCATGAATTGCAGCTTTCAAATTCTTGCACAAGATTTCCCATGCATAAATGTTTGTCATTTGCTCCAATGCTGTGGAATTCACCTCATTTACATTATGGGGAGGACTCCATAGCATTAGGAGCCTAGGACATTACAGCATAATTTCTTCCTGAAGCAGTTCCATAATACAAGCAGGCCATACATTATACAGAACCTCCATTGCTGTATGCTGTAATTCTAGAATGCATGGATTAGTAAACAGTATTTTACAATATAAACACTTAATCCTCTAAATGGCTACAGTAAAGTTAGGAACAAATTTTGGAAGCACAGAAAAATGGATGGAAAAAAAGAGTAGATGCAACTTTAAGTTTTGCTACAATTTAAATTGTAACCTTCTTTAAAAAAAAAAATACTTTTTTAAATTCAGAAAAATATTGTTCCAGTCCACTAATGCCACCAGAGTCCTGGACCTACCAATTTAGCTTTAAAAATATCTTCACATCACCCAATATGCAGGGCAAAATTAGACCTTTAGGACGAGAGAAAAAACCACCAGTATGGCTGAAACTTACAAAACACAGTGCCAAACTAAAACAGGAATGCTCATAAAGCAGAAGTGAGGTGGCGGGGGGGCAGGGGAAAGAGAAAAAGAGAGGCGAAACAATGCTCTTAAAAAAAAACACAAGTATGCTTAAGGACACTACTTTTGAATGACTTATAAATGTCATTTATTCAAAAACATTGCTCTTACAGTCCATGAAGCCAAAAATCTCTCACTTCTGGCCCAGAAGCACACATCAGCAAATTTTGTACCCCCAATCCATAATTTTCTGTCCATTAACTTTAAGCAGAAAGTTCATCCTTACATTCTTTCAGGCACTGACTTCAAGGAAAGCAGTGGTGGTGGGGTCCCTGAGGAAACAAGACAGGCTGTAGATAGGTTGGGGGAGGAGGCTAGTGAGCAGGAACACACTGGAAGGGTGGCACCTGATCGTCTGAAAAGAGGCCAAGGGTAGTTTATGTCCCATTCTCCTGTACCCCCACCCCCCTCACAGGTCTATTAGACTATGCTCCCCTGCATTACAGCCTAATCCCAGAAACCCCATCCCCAAATAACACCAGACCACTTTCCCTCTAATACTGCCAGGCACATTCCCAGAGCTGCCCAAATAAATAGAGTGCCCCTAGCAATACTGATTGGCATAAATACCCCTGTTCTTAAAAACCTTTAACTCACTGAGCAATGTCCCAGAACTGATAGCCTTGGACAAGAACTAAGTTTTTTAAATTTGAAGGCTGTTCAATATATCTCGACTAAAAGGGAGTGCTCTTAATATTTTCAACACTTCACAGCACAAAAAGCAGCTCTGCGACTGGGGTAACAAGCCCTGCACAACCAATAGGAACATAGTTCTTCTTGATATGTAAACAGTTGAAATAGAATGGCTCACCACTACGTCTAATCCTAAAGCAAGTTTTTATTAAATTGTGATAAAGAGTACAACTTACACATTGGCACAAACAATCTTTTAGCCCTCAGCCATCTAGCTTAAAGATGCAAATGTGAAATCCAATGTGATATTAATTTGAATGATGAGGCAATTAATTTTTGAATTATAGAATATTGCTCTTACCATGTGACAAATGCTAAAAAAGTCAATGAACTTTCAATAAACATTTATCGCAAAAAAGCCTTCATCTTCAAGAGTTGAAGCGTTAAACTTATGTTCAAAGCTGAGCATCAGATTCTGCATATAATGCAATGCATGTCTGAACTTAACGATCTCAGATTGCTAGCAATCAAAGTTACCTAAACAGATGTCAATTTTAATATGGGAAATGTAAAATATTATTTTAATATGGAATTTAATGCAATATAATGTGCATTAACACAACACATACATGGCAACAAATGGGAATTTTGCCAAAGGTGAAAGGGAGGAAAATGTTGGTGCAATTATTTAAACAGTCAAAGTATGCAAATGACATACAGTTATCATTAAGTACTGTGATGCATTTTCAGAGCATCAGCTTACAAGTAAATTACGTCAATTTAACCCTGCACAACTCCTTGATGAGCCACATTTGAAATATCTCAATACAGATTTGGATAACTGACCTTTAACAAGAGACACTGGAGGGTTCAGAAGAGATAAGGATTCCAGGACTTAGAACGATAGGTTATGGAAGTAGCAGGCAAAACTTTTCAGTTTTCCTTTCTACCATGAGGAGTGGACATGATCCAAGTCTAGCCCTACCCTCCCTTTCTCCACCTTTTATCTGTCCCTTTCTCCACCTTTTATCTGTCCCCCTCTCCTGAAAGCAGTGACTCCTTCCTCGAGTAGGTCAGTCAGGCACCAGGGCCCCAATGGTACCTTGCCCAAGTAGTTTATCTTCATGCGCGAGCCGACACAGCAAGTATTGGCAGTCTACTCAACCACGGGGCATTACATCCGAGCCCAGTCCTGTCTTTGACATCCAGACTGGGCACAGGGGTTTGGGTGGGTGGCTCTACTGATCAGACGTAGGAACCCTGGTTAAGTTTTCCCTTCCCTTAACTCAGGGGGATGGCCAATTATAATGCTGTTCCACTATTAGGTCAAGTCCTTCCCAGTATTTAATGCTGAAGCACTCCTGGTTTAACCAGTTTTAGCCATCAGGAAAGTCTAAATCTATCTATATTACAGTAAACTCTCTCGTATCCGGCACCTACGGGACCAGGATGGTGCCAGTTGATGAAAAATTCTGGATAACAGAGAGGTAGGCAATTTGTAATACAAAAAAAAAACCATTGACTAACTCGGCCACCGCAGGAAACTTGGACTCGGAAAAACAAAAAATGGATGGATTCAGCAAGATTACCGGTTATCTATTTTGCCGGTTATTAAAGAATTCCGGATGATTAAGTGCCGTTTGAACAAGAGTTTACTGTATTATTTAAAATCCTGCGTATGTTATGCACTGTCTGTCCACAAACCTTAATTCTGCTGTGCTTTGAAATGGGAAACAGAAAGCGTTGTGTTTTCTGGATGCGGGCATCACTGGTAAAGCGACATTTATTGCCCATCCTTACGTGTCCCAAGGTAGCGAGCGGGCTGCCTTAGGTACCGATCATTTTACAGACAGCATTAGGAGTCAATCCCATTGTGTGCAACTAAAAGGCGGCCAGACCAGGATAGAGGTGGCAGGTTCCCTTCCCAGAAGGACATCAATGAACCAGTTGGATTTTTGTCTGGCACCTTTTCAACCCATAAAATTACCAAATTTATTGAATTCAATTTCATGACCTGCCATAGCAGAACACTCAATTTCTGGATTGCAGGTCTAGCACCACAAGCATCATGCTACTGTATGCCTAGAAAATCTGTTTATAAACATTTAGAATGGGAAAACCCTATCCAAACTATCAAGATTTCATCACAACATTTATTGAACCACATCAAAATCAATTTCTTTTAATTGTCAATTTTTCACCATAACTGAAAGTTCTGATGTCCAAATTAGGTTTTAAAAGAGACAAGAGTTTAAAAAATACATAGACAAATTTGTCCATTAAAATGATCTTGTGTCTTTTGCTATCTTCATTAAAGTTTTTACTTCAAGGCCTTAGGTTGTCAAAAGTCTGGGCTATGTCTGTATACTTCGTCCCAACACTTGCAAGACAAGCGCTTTCAACCACATCTGTACATCTTGAACATTTGCAGTTTTCATAATTTTCCAGCAACACGATTACGAGTAGAAAGATCCCCTCATAGATGAGAATTTATTTACAGTACTTTTCTCCTCTTCCATTCTGCCATCTACTGAAATTGCAGAGATCATGTTGCAGTTCATGAAATATACAGTAACCTGTGTAGAGTGACAACTACTCTGTTCAACCCCTGCATCTTGCTACATTTACCTAGATATTGGTCAGGTAAAGCACACAAGTTCGTTGGGGACACAAGGTCTATTTGTGGGAGTGACTAGTGATGCTGAACCCATGAAATTTATCTAGCATAAAAACCCAGAAACATAATAGAGGGTCACAGGTAATCAGAGAGAAAGACAAAAAAGTGAGCCTACATAAAGAACAATCTAGTTGAGCAGAAAGGTCTAATCTTTCTCCTAGTTTCTTGTAACAGTAAAGTGTAAATTAATCAAATATTTTGGTGGGGATACTAAGAAATTTCATCAAGGTTTCAAATTCTTACTTCCGGGTATCCAAAGTTTTGATGAAGGAATACAGATTCAGAGACTGTTGTTCACCTGCAGAAGCAGGTAATGCTCTTTCAGACCACACAAACAAAGAGCCAACTTGTGAAAAGTAGTTAAATAATTAATTTGTCGCACCTTTTTAAATGGGCGATGGGGGTCATCAATTATATATTTAAAAAATCAGCCTGCTGTACTTCTGGTTTAAAGTCTATTTTCAAATGAACAAAGGACTACTGTGATTCAATTTATTGGGCCACTTAGAGTGTTCCTGGACTGTTATTGCAATAGCAATTCCCTTTCTCAACACAACAACCCAGAAACAATTTGCAGAGCATAGAAACATAGAAAATAGGTACAGGAGTAGACCATTCGGTCCTTCGAGCCTGCACCGCCATTCAATGCGTTCATGGCTGAACATGCTACCTCAGTACCCCATTCCTGCTTTCTCGCCATACCCCTTGATCCCCTTAGTTGTGAGTGTTATATCTAACTCCCTTTTGAATATATTTAGCGAACTGGCCTCAACAACCTTCTGTGGAAGAGCACCACCCTTTGCTTCCCCCAAACCACATTTAGTTGAGACAAAGAAAACTGAATAAATTATCCTTAATAAAAGGCTTCACTTTGGAAATCATTGGAATCTAACTACTTTAAAATTGTTTGGAAAATGGATCCTAAAGTAGTTCTCATTCCAAATAGTGTTCTGCATTAACAATTTATAGAATAAAAGTGTGGACATACTGGATAGAAATCAAGCACACAATAAGCAACAATATCCACCAAGAATTGCATAATCCAAGTACATGATGATTTTTCAGATTTCAAACAAACACAAGTCATCTTTACATTCATCTTTTCCCACAATATTCCTTTACAAACATATCACAGAATTCTGCACATCATACACAGACAACTATCTCATGTATGCGAGAAAATTACACAAGGCATTAAACACAAAAATGAAGTTTAAAAAAGACCTACCTACGCATGCGTTGAGAAAGAGCCAATCTGATCTTTTCATTCTGTTCTTTATTTGTTTGAGTCTTTTAAAGTCCACTTCCAGCTCCTCTTTACTGCCAACAGCCCCAGGTGCCAGCTCAATCCTCTGAAAGTCCATTTTCATCTCAGATTCGCGTTTGGGTACTGGAGGAGACCTCCTCTGGCTATTGCCGCTACTACCACTGCTCCTCCATCGAGCCCTATCCTGCTCATTTATCAGTGATGACGCTTCCTCCGGCTCTGCAAATTCAATTGCTTCCAAATTGTTAGGCCTAGGATAGTCACAGACTGCACACTTCCGAGACTTGGGACAGTTCTCATATGTGCAAGCTGTGCACGTCCAATGCAGCGCTTTTGTGTGCAGTCTGTTTCTGTCATTATATTCTTCGCATGGGTCCTGAGAAGCCTGAACTGGTCTTGAAATACAACCAGATGACTGGGGGGACTCTGTAGGACTTCTGGTCCGACGCTGGGACAAACACTGCGTGCATCTTATTGCTCTTGGCCAATTCAGATAAGTACACATGTGGCATGACCACTTGCTTGCACTTTCTGAATTGTAGGATGATTTAACCCTTGGTCTAGCACTAGAGTCTGGACAAATCAGAGGGCTGCTGCCACCCTCTATACTTGCGGTATCCCAGTCTTGATTCATATCACTTGAGCTGCCTCTGATTGGATCTTCAGTAATTATAGTGCCATTCGGTCTTGGTGCACGACACATGGTGCATTTGATTGCAGATGGCCAGTTTTCATATGTGCAGTATTCACAGGCCCACTTTATTCCATATTCAGTCATCGTTGCTCACACCCAGCACCAGTTTCCAATTCTGGACTGGAGGCTGCAAAATAAAATTAAACAGTACTAAGTACATGGATTCTTTCCCCCCCCCCGCCCCCCCAAATCCCATTTAGGCAGCACATACACATTGCGCTGAAACATTATGACACTACATTACTTTATATAATGGCAGGACGATAAATACAACACCCTTTTAGTAAAATTTTACAGGGAACACTAGATGATAGTCAGGTCAAGACAATTACAGTGCTCCCCTCCCAGCTCAAATTTTAAAACAAGTCAATACAATAATAAAATTTATATTTAAATCTGTAAGCTATTAAAATGAAATAAAAGGACTAGCAAATCCAATTAACCCAAGCCTGTACTATAGTTGGAACTAGCTTAGAAAAGTCTCGACAGGCATACCGTTTTTAACAGTTCTGCCACAAATAGCTGGATGGAAATTTGATAGACTAAACTTTCACCTTCTGGATGCACCATTCAAACCTAAGAGCACTTAATATTTCCTACAATGAAAAAGGAGCAAAAACTGAATAAGTAAGGCTCGGCAAGAATCAATACCGCAAAGTTGCCTGGGTTTCATCTACTTAGTGTGGAACAAGCATAGAATGAAGCTAACTGGTATAAAGAAGTGAATCTTGTGTCCTATTACTGCATGGATTGGGACAAAACTAAAGCTATAATTCTGTGCAAGAATTGCACCAAAGCAACTATATATTCATTTTCTACTTCAAATTATTAAGTTAATTGGTTATCAAGCCAATCAATGCGACCACAGTACAGTACACACATTTGTTTGGCATCTCAACGTTACTGTAATATGGTTACTGTAAAATACCAAGATGAAAAATTGCTCATGTGAAGTCCTCAAAAAAATGAGCAATTACCTCCACTACATTGCATTAGATATTTACCACTACACCCTCCAAGGCTTAATGCGCGTGTTCTGGTACAAATTTGCTTCCATTACACCCAATGGTATGTTGGCCTTCGTAGCGAGAGGGTTTGAGTACAGGATCAAGGCTGTCTTGCTGCAGTTGTACAGGGCCTTGGTGAGACCACTCCTTGAGTTCTGTGTGCAGTTTTGGTCGCCTTATCTGAGGAAGGATGTTCTTGCCATGGAAGGAGTTCAGCGAAGATTCACCAGGCTGATACCTGGGATGGCAGGAATGACGTATGAGGAGAGATTGGGTCGATTGGGCTTATACTCGCTGGAGTTTAGAAGAATGAGAGGGGATCTCATTAAAACTTATAAAATTCTGAAAGGACTGGACAGACTAGATGCAGGAAGGATGCTCCCGATGGTCAGGGAGTCCAGAACCAGGGGTCACAGTCTAAGGATAAGGGGTAAGCCATTTAGGACTGAGATGAGGAGGAATTTCTTCACCCAGAGAGTGGTGAACCTGTGGAATTCTCGACCACAGAAGGCAGTTGAGGCCAATTCATTAAATATATTCAAGAAGAAGTTAGATATATTTCTTAAGGCTAAAGGGATCAAGGGATATGGGGAGAAAGCAGGGACAGGGTTCTGAATTTGGATGATCAGCCATGATCGCATTGAATGGCGGGGCAGGCTAGAGGGGCCGAATGGCCTACTCCTATCTTCTATGTTTCTATGTGTTCCATTCTTAAACACATGCTTTGAAAAGCAAATCCAAAACCCATAGCAAAATCCATTTGTTCAGCATCAGGCAGGACTCGTATTCTAACCACCCCATTAATTTGTTTAAGACAAACTTCACATGCATATGAAAGCTGTTTGGATGCAAATGACAAGTTTATGCACTCATATATACTGGTCTTCAAGTGAGGCGTGACTTATCCCTGTACACCATTTATGTAAATCTTACATTTTAATAACTGATCACATTACCTATATTTTTCTTTATTTAATAAAAGCCTCTATAAAATGACTTGTTGCGGAGAAACTGATTAAACATTGTCCACTATACTTCCAGTTCCAGCATTTCTAATTGGCAGATTTGCAATAAAAATAGCATTACTGAATATCCTACACTGCTTCAAACAAAAGCCATTCTGTTTGATTTTGCTGCTGGTACTCTTCCATTTGCCCCACTTACACTACAAAACAGATTTGAGAGCATCAGCAGCAATACAAAAACTATGCATGCACACCTTGTGGTTTAAGTTATGACTGCAACTTGCATTTTCTCTTGACAGACCTTCCCCAACTTGACACAAGGCATATTTAAATCAAAGCTAGACAGTGCAATTTACTCAAGTATTTGTTTTTGTATTACAGGGTTAGAATTACAGTAATGAAGCTACTCCTTGCATCCTAGCTTATTACTGTAATAGTGAACATTTCACCACAGTAGGTGGGGTATGGTACTGGACTAATAATCTAGAGGCCTGGACTAATACAAGAGTTCAAATCCCACCATGGCAGTTTGAGAATGTGAATTCAGTTTTTAAAATCTGCGATCAGTAAAAGTGACCATAAAGCTGTTGGATTGTCATAAAAATCCAACTGGTTCACTAATGCCCTTTGGGAGAAGGAAATCTGCTCTCCTTACCTGGTCTGGCCTATATGTGCGACGTCAGTTCCATACCAACTCTGAACTGCCCACTGAAATAGCCTAGAAAGCCACTGGGTTCAAGAAGGTGGCTCACCACCACCTTCTCAAGACAACTAGGGATGGGAAGATGCCAGCCTTTCCATTGACGCTCACATCCCATGAATGAAGATTTAAAAAAAAAAAAAGCGCACTGGAAAATTTCTATTAAAAATGAAGAACCCAGAAAGCCCAACATTCCAAAGACCTGCTATCAGTCTACGGTTAATATTAGCAGCATAGCCAATTGTTTGCTTACTTCATGGACTTTCTGCTTGTTCACTGGAACCAAACCAAATGAATGATCATAGAATCATACAACACAGAAGGAGGTCACTCAGCCCATCATGCCCTGTGCTGACTCTTTGAAAGAGCTATCCAATTGATCCCCCTCCGCTGCTCCTTCCCCAGAGCCCTGCAATTTTTTACCTTTTCAAGTATATATCCAATTGCTATCGACTGCTTCCGCCACCCCTTCATGCAGTACATTCCAGAGCATAACTATTACTTAAGACAAGTTCTGTAAATGGAGTTCTGATCAGAATAGACAGAACTTAGCTCCAACGTAGTTGTATACCTGGATTACAAAAAAAGTTAAACTTCACACAAATCTCTGAGGCATTCTTCACTTATTTTTATTCTAAACACATTCAGATAATACAAGATACAGTAGTTTAAGCCAGCTGCCCTACATATTTACAGATAAAACTGCAAGACAGAAAATGCTTCAGATATTCAGCACTTGGAGAAAGGTTAGCCTATTTTTACATCTAGAACTAGATCCTTTTTTGGAATTGGAAATTTACAGTTTCCAAAAGGGTATACACCTGAAACATTCTCCGATCTTTGTATTTACAGATGCTGACTGACCCTCTGTTTTTTCCAGCATTTGTTGTTGCTATTTTGTACTATACTCTTTATAGAACAAGTTTCCTCACATCCCTCAACTGTGTATACATTACTGATGCTGCTCCTTACAGCATACTGAAACCAAAGTAAGCATCATGTCCAGTATAACATAGCAGCCTCAGCCCAGATGAAAATTATATTTGAGCTCCAAAACTGAGGTAATATGGGCTGAAGTTAGAAATAGGAAAGGAGCGGTCACGTTGTTAGGAGTTTTCTACAGGCCCCCAAATAGTAATAGAGATGTGGAGGAAGAAATTGCAAAGCAGATTATGAATAGGTGTGGAGGTCACAGAGTAGTTGTCATGGGTGACTTCAACTTTCCAAATATTGATTGGAACCTTTATAGGTCAAACAGTTCGGATGGGATAGTTTTTGCACAGTGTGTGCAGGAGGGTTTCCTGACACAATATGTGGATAGGCCGACAAGAGCTGGGGCCACGTTGGATTTGGTACTGGGTAATGAACCGGGCCAAGTGTTTGATTTGTATGTGGGAGAGCACTTTGGAGATAGTGACCACAATTCGGTAACTTTCACTATTGCAATGGAGAGGGATAGGGCCATACGGCAGGGCAGGGTTTATAATTGGGGGAGGGGTAATTATGATGCGATTAGGCAAGAATTAGGGAGTATAAGATGGGAACAGAAACTATCAGGGAAAGGCACAAACGAAAAGTGGAGCTTTTTCATGGAGCAATTACTACGTGTGCTTGATAGGTATGTCCCTGTCAGGCAGGGAGGAAATGGCCGAGTGAGAGAACCATGGTTCACAAAAGAGGTTGAATGTCTAGTCAAGAGGAAAAAGGAAGCGTATGTAAGGATGAGAAAACAAGGTTCAGTTGGGTCGATTGAGGGGTACAAGGTAGCAAGGAATGAGCTAAAAAAAAGAGCTTAGGAGAGCTAGGAGGGGGCATGAGAAGTCCTTGGCGGGTCGGATCAAGGAAAACCCCAAGGCTTTTTACTCTTATGTGAGAAATAAAAGAATGACCAGGGTGAGGGTAGGGCCGGTCAAGGACAGTAGTGGGAACTTGTGCATGGAGTCAGAAGAGATAGGAGAGGTGATGAATGAATACTTTGTCAGTGTTCACCGAGGAGAGGGGCCATGTTCTTGAGGATGAGAGTGTGATAAAGGTGGATAGGCTGGAGGTGGTAGATGTTCTGAGGGAAGATGTTTTAGCAATTTTGAAGAACCTGAGGGTCGATAAGTCCCCTGGGCCAGATGGGATATATCCTACGATTCTTTGGGAGGCCAAGGGAGGAGATTGCAGAGCCTCTGGCTTTGATCTTTGGGTCCTCACTGTCCACGGGAATGGTGCCAGAGGACTGGAGAGTGGCGAATGTTGTTCCTCTCTTCAAGAAAGGAAATAGGAATGACCCTGGCAATTATAGGCCGGTTAGTCTTACTTCGGTGGTTGGTAAGATAATGGAAAAGGTCCTGAGGGATAGGATTTATGACCATTTGGAAAGGGGCAACTTAATCAGGGATAGTCAACACGGATTAGTGAAGGGTAAGTCTTGCCTAACAAATTTGATTGAATTCTTTGAGGAGGTAACTAAGTGTGTAGATGAAGGTAGAGCAGTTGATGTCGTATACATGGATTTTAGTAAGGCGTTTGATAAGGTTCCCCATGGTCGGCTCATGAAGAAAGTAAGGAGTTGTGGGATAGAGGGAAATTTGGCCGATTGGATAAGTAACTGGCTATCTCATAGAAGGCAGAGGGTGGTGGTGGATGGAACATTTTTCGGACTGGAGACCAGTTACCAGCGGTGTGCCACAGGGGTCGGTGCTGGGTCCTCTGCTGTTTGTGATTTTTATCAATGACTTGGAGGAGGGGACTGAAGGGTGGATCAGTAAATTTGCTGATGACACCAAGATTGGTGGAGTAGTGGATGAGGTGGAGGGCTGTTGTAGGCTGCAAAGAGACATTGATAGGATGCAGAGCTGGGCCGAAAAATGGCAGATGGAATTTAACCCTGATAAGTGCGAGGTGATTCATTTTGGTAGGGCAAATTTGAATAAGGATTACAGGGTCAACGGCAGGGTTCTGAGGAACATGGAGGAACAGAGGGATCTGGGGGTTCATATCCACAGATCTCTGAAGGTAGCCACTCAAGTGGATAGAGCAGTAAAGAAGGCCTATGGTGTGTTGGCGTTTATTAACAGGGGGTTTGAGTTTAAGAACCGTGAGGTTATGCTGCAACTGTACAGGACCGTGGTGAGACCACATTTGGAATATTGTGCGCAGTTCTGGTCACCTCACTATAGGAAGGACGTGGAAGCATTGGAAAGAGTGCAAAGGAGATTTACCAGGATGCTGCCTGGTTTTGGGGGGGGGGGGGGGGGGGGGGGGGAGGTCTTATGAGGAAAGATTGAGGGAGTTGGGGCTTTTCTCTTTAGAGCGGAGGAGGATGCGAGGCGACTTAATAGAGGTTTATAAGATGACGAGGGGGATAGAGTGGATGTTCAGAGACTATTTCCTCGGGTAGAGGCAGCTGTTACAAGGGGGCATAACTATAAGGTGCATGGGGGGAGATATAGAAGGGATGTCCGAGGTAGATTCTTTACTCAGAGAGTGGTTGGGGTGTGGAATGGACTGCCTGCTGTGATAGTGGAGTCGGACACTTTAGGAACTTTCAAGCGGTTATTGGATAAGCACATGGAGCACACCAGAGTGATAGGGAGTGTGATAGCTTGATCTTGGTCTCGGACAATGCTCGGCACAACATCGAGGGCCGAAGGGCCTGTACTGTGCTGTACTGTTCTATGTTTCTGTATGTTAAAACAATGGCTACCCTCAATAGAAATTAGCTTCCACCTATCCATGAAAACTGAAATCTGCTGGTGAACACATTTTGCTCCCAAGAAATTAATTTTCAAAAAAAAAGACATATGAATCCTTCCTAGAAAGTAGCAAGTAGAGCAAGGCAGATGTATTTGCAGGTTCTGATTTCAGCTGATTACTACTGTACCATTTGCAAGATTCAGCATAACCAGTGGAAAACAGAGATCCACTGCAAGTACACAAGATACATGCTTACATTTGAGGTGGAGAAATAAAATGCAAAATCTGATTTACAGAATTTTTCCATACATATATACTTCTGTATATAAAAACCACACATGTAAAATGTTCTGGAGTAACTTTTCTTTTGAACCCCATAACAGATTCCAAAATGTTGATCTACTTTAGCAAAATCAATTTCTATAAAACTAGACCACAACAGGTTGTAAGTATATTAAAATTCAACTTTCACAAGAGGATAGTTACTATTTGATTTTAAATGATTTACAAAACAAAGTTAGAAATTTAACCATAAAGTAACTTTAAACACAACAGACAAAAATCAGTCAAAGTAAGTCTGACCATTTAGAGCAGATCGGTCAAACATTGTTAGAAAATGAATGCTGCAATGGTGACTATTGTTTCTGAAAAGCAGTCTTGCAGTTCAAGACCAAAGAAAGCTTTGAAACCTCCAATTGTAAATTGCAACATACCCTTAATTTTTCTAAAATGTCACACCTTGCATGAGTAATGCACACTGTTTAACAGAATTGGTAAAGATCTTCTCGTTTAAAACACAATGGGCCGTATATTCCGATGCCTACGGGTGTGTACACCCCCGTAGGGACACTGGAAATACCAGTTTCAGGCATGCGAAGCGCATGCACTGAAAACTGGTATTTCCAATCTGTCAAGAATCCTCGACAGATCGGATGCCTGCCCAAGAGAAGGGCCTCTGCAGGCGGAGAGTTCCGCTTTCTGGAGAACCTCCGCCTGCAGAAAACCCTTAGAAATCTTACGCCTTATGCCTGCTTTTACCAGCATAAGAGTTGAAAATTCCCCCCCCCCACTCATTTATCATTTAAAAAATACTTCTTAAAAAAGTTTATTTTTAGCCCTGTAAAAAACTTTATTTTTTTCAAAAAATTTAATTTGTTTAAAATATTTAATTTATTGTAATTTCAAGTCATTTTAAAAATGAGAGTTTTAAAAAATGTATTTAATGTTTTACTGTGTTTTTGGGGTGATCTCCATTCATATATTTGACAGGTCTATCGGTCAAGTGTATGAAAGGAGATTCCCTTCTCCCATTGGCTCCCCATGGCCCACGTGATCCCAGGGACGCTTGCGGACTGCATGCGCCTCTGGGACACGTGGGCCCTGCGCATTGCGAGTTTGGAGGGGCCCAGGAGCGGAAGTATACGTACCTCGGGAGCCCTCAGGTAAGTTCGTAGATTTTTTCCAGATCAGAGGCCTCCGCACACAGGAAGCCTCCGATCGGAAAATACGGGCCATTGAAATTTAAAACAAATATAAAAACCTTCCATACACATCAGGCAATATTACGACATCTCAACTTGCATTCTGTAAGACTCCTCATATGCAGGAAACTTTAAAATGCCTTAGATTGAGGAAAAGTGGATGCAAGCAGTGGGAGAATGACAGCACAATCAAAAACAAAGGTTTTGATAATTATTTTGAAACCAGGGAAGGGGGTAGGGAAGTCCAATCCCATCCTCACCCACATGCAACTTCCAACAGGGGTCACAATACAGATCAGCAGGATTCCTACTGTTGTTGTTGTTCCCCTCCCTGGCCCAGTGGTGAAGACAACAATTGTAGCACCCACTGCTCAAATAACAATATATTTTTTTAAATTAAACTTGGGGCCTTCCTAGCCCATATAGCTCAATCCCATACAGGAACTTTTAATCCAGAACAATCACTGCACACAGAACATGCTATACATACACAATCCATCATACAATACTCAAAGTCAGCCCTTTTATATGGAACCTTAAGATACAACATACAAATTTGAAGCAAAATAGCTTTTTGACTAAAGTTGGATATCATCTATAGTATGACAAGCCCAGAAAAGAGCACCACACTATTCAGTGCAAACATTTATTTAGTGTAGCAATTCTTAAACACCCCAAAACATTATGCCTTCTGATTATTAGAATAGAACCTATAGGGAGTTAAACAATGTTATAAGAACATAAGGAGCAGGAGTAGCTTGAGCTTGCTCCGCCATTCAGTAAGACCGTGGCTGATCTTCGACCTCAACTTATGACAGAAGTACAAGCTTCACTGCCTGAGTAACAAAGTGGAGCTCCAACAAGGCATAACCAAGGAATTAACAAATTACAAAGAAGCTGTACACATGTCTTATCTGCTACAAGATATTTAATGAGAGTGGAAGGGGAGAAACAGCATTTACCAAGAATAAAATTACAATTTTCTTTTGTCTACACAACTTTAACATCACCCTCTTGGTCTAATCAAGATTACTAAAAATAGGAGTGCACAACACCAAGCAAGTACTGTTTAATTTAGCATCAGACAGTATACATCTGATAATTCCATTTTTTGCACTAAAAAATTGTATTATCCAATAATTTGAATTTAGCAACGAACACAGCCGTGAGAAATTAGAGTTAAAATACAAGATAATTTGAATTAAGCAAATTTGAATTAAGAGTTGACTGTACACTGCATTTTGGATTTCAGCAAATTTGGATTAACTGAACTACAACACTGGATTGGGGGGGGGGGGAAGAAAGAGGGGGTAAAGGATTTGCTAGATTATGATTCAACAAATGTGACCAAAAGATTCACCATAATTTTATTTAATAACCCAGCGGTTTTGGACAAAGACCTCGCACTTGACTAAAATAGTAAACGTGAACAGTCAGTAATAAGCACACCTCGAAAAAAGACTCCATTTATAAACGTTTGCAGACCTGACGTTAAAGTGGAATGCCGCCCACATTGCAAGAGATTGACAAAATACTACAAAATAAAAAAATCACATTACAAATGTAATACTTTTTTTTCTTTTTGGTCATCGAGATTGTAATGTCACAAAAAAATAAGGGTTTAACAACCGCTGTATACTGGCAATGGCGGAATGAGTGACGCTTTCTTGCTCGTACAGTGGTCTGTTTGCAAACACTTGGGCTGTTCATTAGAGGTAAGTAAACCTCCACAAACGTGGCATTAGGTTTGGAACAAATGCAATTGGAAACAGAACCCCAGAGAAGTGAAGTCATACCAAGTTAAGTACGTCTATTTTTGTATCTTAACACCTTTTTTTATTTTTTCAACGACCATAAATTTGAATGATTATCCAGAGGCTGTTGTAATATCGTACAACTCATTTAATGAAAAATCCGCGATACATAAACACAAAACTAACTTCCCCATGCACAATAAAAAAAAAGTGCCAAACCAGGGTTTTCCTGACAATACACCGAAATCGCGATTCTTAACGACAAACTTTTGAAAACTCAAAACTCTGCTTAAAGTCATGAAATAAAAGCTTTGTTTAAACGGGACCTAAAGTCAGCACAACAGGTCAGCAGAATCCATGTCATTTTTTTTTTAAACTAGCTGTTACAAGAAACGAAGGTGCATCTTTTACTCCAACTTCACGCTTGGAGCTTTAAAAGGAGCGGACCCGAGTAGATTTGACCTCACGCTGCGCCCGGCCGGGCTGCGATCAGGTTTCTGTCACTTCGCGCAGGAGAATTAAAACAGCGCGATTTGAGCTGCGGATTTTTCGTTACTGACAACCAGCAGTTTACCTAATTCCAGATCTCGGGCACCGGCCTCACATTCAGATGCGCTGGGGCTGCACTTCCACTCCGCCGCCGCCGCCACCCCATCTTTACCTTATGTTTACGTTAGTGTCAGAGGGGCCGCATACAACAAACAGACCTTCTCCCCCGCGCTCTCTTGTCTCTCTCTCTCCGCTGCCGCCGCTCCAGTCGATCTGGCTTTTCCAACCTCCTCCCCCCCCTCCTCCTCCACTGCCGCCCCCGCCGCCGTCGCTCTTTTCCTTACATGGTGACCGGGTCAAACAAAAAACCCCGTTCACTCCCACCGCACCGTCCGACAGGCGACCTTCGGCTTTCCCCAGCCTCCTTTTTTCTTATTTATGACATTTTTTCCCCTCCCCCCCCTCTCTTTCCTCAAGCTCCTCCGTTCGACTCTAATGGCGACGGCAAAGACAACATCAGACAAAGTTTGCTGGGATATTTAAAACGTCACACCGCACCTCGCGCCCGCCCGACTCCCCGATTGGACGTTGCTCCAGCCAAGGCGAGGGACGAATCACAAACGCCGTCCTTGGTGTTTTGGAATGGACGTCACCCCGAGTAACCAGGCTGTGACGGCGTCGCGTAAACAAAATGCGAGCGAAGCGGGCGGGCGAGCGGCGGGTCACGTGACGCGACCTCGCTCCGCTTTCGATTGGCCCGCGATGACATCACACAGTTCGATCGAGTGGCATGCACCTCAGCTGACAAAAGTTTGTGGCAAAGTTTGTGCGCGTCAGTAAGAGTGCGATTCACACCCAGCACTATTGAAATTTTAAATGGAGTGACTCACCTTAAAATTATTGACGTTTAAAATCTTCTAAATCGAACTAGTTCGACGCGAAGCATCATTCGAACTGATCTGGAGGTACAAACTAATGGGCAACTTTTTGGGATGGGGCAGGAGAAATCAAATGTTTTTCGTGGGTAATTAACAGAAGTACGTTTTCCTTGAACATCTGCCTTTGGCGTTAACTTTAAGACATTATATAACTTGGAGGTGGCATAAGTTTGTTTTAAATTGATTTTAATAATGAAACGATCTTCTGTTCCTGTCTTTTATATTTTCTTAAAATTTAAAAACAAAAAAAATAAGCTGCTTTACCCCTCTTATACTGTCAGCTGTGGCTCAGTGGTAGCACTTTTGTCTCTGAGTCAGAAATGTTCAAGTCCAGCTCCAGAGACTTGAGCACATAATCTAGGCTGACACTTCAGTATTGAAGGAGTGCAGCAGTGTTGGAGGTGCCCTATTTCGAATGTGATGTTAAACTGAGTCCCCGTCTCCCCACTTAGTTGGACATAAAAGATCCCATTGGCACCATTCGAATAAGAGCAGGGGAGTTCTCGTGATGTTCTTGCCAACATTTATTCCTCAGTTAACACTTAAAATAGATGATGTGGTCATTTATTTCATTACTGTTTGTGGGAGCTTGCTGTGTGTAAATTGGCTGCTGCATTTTCTACATTGCAACAGTGACTACATTTCAAAAGTACTTTATTGTTTGTAAAGCGCTTTGGGATATCCTAAGGTCATGAAAGGCGCTATATAAATGCAATTTTTTTCTCTTTATTTTAGGGATGCAGCAGAACTAAAAATCAGCCCAGAAGTTGAGCAGAAATGTAATAGATCGCTGGACTGCTGCACCCCTGTGGCCTTTACAGTTGATACAAACTGCTTAGCATGTATCTGATGCCAAGCAAATGGAATTGCAATCTGATAAATGATAGTGATTTGGGGGGAAAAAAATAGATTGCTTGTATCTGCCCTTTGCCAATCATCAGAATGCTAACTTTCTAAACTGAGACTGTCAAAGATGCCGTAAAGTACTTGTTCTCCATACTCCTTAATTGGGTATGGTGACTTTGAGGAACTGATCAGCTTTTTTTGGTATGACAGATGTAGCGATGATTGGATTGATGTTGTAGTTACAGTGTAAATGTAGTTGGAAACTGTAGTTAGAGTTTAACTTGACATTGGAGCAAAGCACTTGGAGTCAGTTTATGCCTTAACACTAAGGTTACCAACTCCTGTTGGAGACAGTCCTGGATGCTTGATCACATGATGTTCTGACCATGTGAAAAGCCATTGTTTATCCAAGCTTTCTGTCACCTCTCTTAACTCTTGTCATCGGCTCTTTTTATTACTTTTATCTTTTGTGGTTTTTGTTTCCTTACCCACCCCTCGTGGGACATTTTTTACATTAATGATGCTATGTAAATCCAAAGCTGTTGTTTAGCCTGTAAATACTAGCACTATTTCAGTGCAGAAATATTTTCACCTAAAACTATGTGAGAAATACTAGCATATGCATGAAACTGGTTGTAAGCATATTCCAGTCTTCATGTTTACGATCAATGTAATTCAGATTTTATCGACATGTAGGATCTAAACAGTTTTAAAAAAGCATCTTACATCAACCATTTAGAAGAATTGATGGTATTTTGTAGGAAAACTAGCAACATCCTGGATACAATTGCAGGAAGACTTGTCATTCTGGGAATAATGTAGGCATCATGGGTAAGCTAGAAGGGTTAATCAGTGCATTCTGGGAAATTGTAATAAAAGGGCTCAAATATCCTAGAACTGCCTGATGTTTCTATTTAAAACTTGGTAACAACTTCAACTTTTTTTAAATTTGTTCCTGGGATGTGGGCATTGCTGGCGAGGTCAACATTTATTGCCCATTCCTAATTGCCCTTGAGGTGGTGGTGATCCACCTTCTTGAACCATTGCAGTCCGTGTGGTGAAGGTACTCCCACAGTGCTGTTAGGGAGGGAGTTCCAGGATTTTGACCCAGCGACGATGAAGGATCGGCGATATACTTCTAAGTCAGGATGGTGTGTGACTTGGAGGAGAACTTAGAGGTGGTGGTGTTCCCATGCGCCTCCTGCCCTTGTCCTTCTAGGTGGTAGAGGTCGCGAGTTTCGGAAGTGCTGTTGAAGAAGCCTTGGCGAATTGCTGCAGTGCATCTTGTAGATGGTACACACTGCAGCCACAGTGCATTGGTGGTGGAGGGAGTGAATGTTTAAGGTGGTGGATGGGGTAGCCAATCAAGCGGGCTGCTTTGTCCTGGATGGTGTTGAGCTTCTTGAATGTTGTTGGAGCTGCACACATCCAGGCAAGTGCATAGTATTCCATCACACTCCTGACTTGTGCCTTGTAGATGGTGGAAAGGCTTTGGGGAGTCAGGAGGTGAGACACTTGCCGCAGAATACCCAGCCTCTGACCTGTTCTTGTTGCCACAGTATTTAAGTGGCTGGTCCAGTTAAGTTTCTGGTCAATGGTGACCCCCAAGGATGTTAATGGTGGGGGATTCGGCGATGGTAACGCCGATAAATGTCAAGGAGTGGTGGTTAGATTCTCTCTTGTTGGAGATAGTCATTGCCTGGCACTTGTGAATCTTTTATTCAAACCAATAATACCACTCATCAATTACATAGTAAATCCATTACATTCATCCATCACAGTAAAACATAAAGCCTTAAAAACAGCCTTATAGTTAATATAAATGCAATGCGCCTGCCTGGCACTTGTGTGGCATGAATGTTACTTGCCACTTATCAGCCCAAGCCTGAATGTTGTCCAGGTCTTGCTGCATGCAGGCATTATCTGGGGAGTTGCGAATGGAACTGAACACTGTGCAATCATCAGCGAACATCCCCACTTCTGACCTTATGATGGAGGGAAGGTCATTGATGAAGCAGCTGAAGATGGTTGAGCCTAGGACACTGCCCTGAGGAACTCCTGCAGCGATGTCCTGGGGCTGTGATGATTGACCTCCAACAACCACAACCATCTTCATTTGTGCTAGGTATGACTCCAGCCAGTGGAGAGTTTCCCCCCTGATTCCCATTGACTTCAATTTTACGAGGGTTCCTTGATACCACACTCGGTCAAATGCTGCCTTGATGTCAAGAGCAGTCACTCTCACCTCACCTCTGAGTTTCAGCTCTTTTGTCAATGTTTGAACCAAGGCTGTAATGAGGTCTGGAGCTGAGTGGTCCTGGCGGAACCCAAACTGAGTATTGGTGAGCAGGTTATTGGTGAGTAAGTGCTGCTTGATAGCACTGTCGACAACACCATCCATCACTTTGCTGATGATTGAGAGTAGACTGATGAGGCGGTAATTGGCCAGATTGGATTTGTCCTGCTTTTTGTGGACATGACGTACCTGGGCAGTTTTCCACATTCTCAGGTAGATGCCAGTGTTGTAGCTGTACCACCATCTGTAACCTCATGGCCTTGGCTAGAGGCGGCACTAGTTCTGGTGCGCAAGTCTTCAGCAGGACAGCTGGGATGTTGTTGGGGCCCATAGCCTTTGCTGTATCCAGTGCGCACAGCCGTTTCTTGATATCTCATGGAGAGAATCGAATTGGCTGAAGACTGGCTTCTGTGATGGTGGGGACCTCAGGAAGAGGCCGAGGTAGATCATCCACTCGGCACTTCTGGCTGAAGATGCTTGCAAACACTTTTCCGTTTGCGTGCTGGGCTCCACCATCATTGAGGATGGGGATATTCATGGTGCCTCCTCCTCCCGTTTGTTGTTTAATTGTCCACCACCATTCACAACTGCATGTGACAGGTCTGCAGAGCTTTGATCTGATCCATTGATTGTGGCATCACTTAGCCCTGTCTATAGCACGTTGCTTTCGCTGTTTAGCATGCATGTAGTCCTGTGTTGCAGCTTCCCCAGGTTGGCATCTCATTTTTAGGTACGCCTGGTGCTGCTCCTGTCATGCTCTTCTACACTCCACATTGAACCAGGGTTGGTCCCCTGGCGTGATGGTAATGGTAGAGTGAGGGATATGACGGGCCATGAGGTTACAGATTGTGGTGGCGTACAATTCTGCTGCTGCTGATGGCCTACATCGCCTCACGGATGCCCAGTTTTGCACTGCTAGATCTGTTCTGAATCTATCCCATTTAGCACGGTGGTAATGCCAAACAACACGATGGAGGGTGTCTTAAGTGTGAAGACGTGTCTTTGTTTCCACAAAGACTGTGCGGTGGTCACTGCTACCAATGCTGTCATGGACAGATGCATCTGCGACAGGTAGATTGGTGAGGATGAGGTCAAGTCGGTTTTTCCCTCGTGGTGGTTCTCACACCACCTGCCGCAGGCCCAATCTGGCAGCTATGTCCTTCAGGACTCGGCCAGCTCGGTCAGCAGTGGTGCTGCTGAGTCACTCTTGGTGATGGACATTGAAGTCCCCCACCCAGAGTACATTCTGCGCCTTTGCTACCCTGAGTGCTTCTTCCAAGTGGTGTTCAACATGGAGGAGTACTGATTCATCAGCTGAGGGAGGGCGGTAGGTGGTAATCAGCAGGAGGTTTCCCTGCCTATGCTTGACCTGAAGCCATGAGACTTCATGGGGTCCGGAGTCAATGTTGAGGACTCCCAGGGCCACTCCCTTCCGACTGTATACCACTGTACCGCCACCTCTGGTGGGTCTGTCCTGCCGATGGGACAGGACCTACCCAGGGATGGTGTTGGAGGAGTCTGGGACATTGGCTGAGAGGTATGATTCTGTGAGTATTACTATGTCAGACTGTTGCTTGAATAGTCTGTGTGACAGCTCTCCCAATTTTGACACAAGTCCCCAGATGTTAGTGAGGAGGACTTTGCAGGGTCAACTGGGTTGGGTGTGCCGTTGTCGTGTCCGAAGTCAGTGCCGAGGTCGATGTCGGGTGGTCCGTCCGGTTTTATTCTTATTATTGTTTTCTGTAGCAGTTTGTTACAGCTGATTGGCTTGCTAGGCCATTTCAGAGGGCAGTAAAGAGTCAACAACATTGCTGTGGGTCTGGAGTCACATATAGGCCAGACCAGGTAAGGACAGCAGATTTCCTTCCCTAAAGGACATTAGTGAACCAGATGGGTTTTTACGACAATCCGATGGTTTCATGGTCACCATTACTGATACTGACTTTTTATTCCAGATTTATTTAATTAACTGAATTTAAACTCCCCAGCTGCTGTGGTGGGATTTGAACTCACGTCTCTGGATCATTAGTCCAGGCCTCTGGATTACTAGACCACTAACATAACTTGGGTTTGATTGAGACTGCAGACTAATAAACTGATTGATTTGCTATGGTCTGTGGATAAATAAGTTTAATAACTTAAGAACCTTGAGCTACCCTGATATCGGAAAAGGTTTCTTCAGAGTGATTTAGGCACTGGCAATGAGAAGACATTTAGTTCGTATTTGGAGACCTGTCAGTCATCAAGCTAATTAAAACATGGCAATTACAGTTTTTGTCCCTCCTATTCCCAGCAGAGCCAGAGGTGCCCCTCTACAAGGTTTCTCTCCCCCACCCACTCTTTTTCCAATCTCCAAAACAGATGGGTCACTTCCCTTGAAAAAGATCTTGCTTTTTTTCTCTCTTTCCTCCCCACCACATCGTCCACAGGGGGTTCCCACTCCCTTCTAATTGTCGCATATTCAGGTTTATCCATTTCCCAGGTCACAATGCTACTGAAGTAAATAGTAGAAGTTCATTCATTGGCGAGAGAGAGAACCTCCTAGCTCCTCTTTTTTGGCTATCAATTAGGATGATTAAATCATGAATCGGAATCACTTAAACCATTCTGTGCCCCCCTTTTAAAGGGGCACAAACAATAAGTTCCAAATTATAATAAAACTAATGGAAAAACATATCAAATTATAATTTTGTTTCCTGTATCCACTATGCACTCCAGTCCCTCTGGTGCCCATCGGTCACGGAAAGCCTCAAGCATACCGGCGTACATTGTGTGCTCCCTCTCTAGGGACACTCGGGCATGGACATCGCCGCAAAAGGGAGGCAGGCAAGCAGAGCAAACACTCCCCACCCCCCATCGACCACGTCTGCCTGGACTTGTTAATAGCCACCCTGGCCAGGCCCAGGAGCAGACTGACGAGGCGGTCCTCCGACCTGCCCGCTCCCCTCCGCACCGGATGGCTAAAGATCAGGTGGGACTGAAGTGCAATGCACACGTATCGAGGTCTGTTGGTTATACCAAGAAAGAAGAACATACCTTTGCAACTGCATTGGAACTTTGTATGTGCGGTGGCTCCTGGGAATTGTAATCTTTTATATCAGAGTCAAATTTCTACCCATGTACATTTTGTTGGTTTACATCAGGACTCTGATTTGGGGAATCAACTGGCTGGGTGGGGATCCTGGGGTATTGCAGTGGGTAGAAGGAAGTGTACCTGGAATTTGTAATGGTTAGATGCTCAGCCGGGTGTTTTGTGCTGTTTGTGGAAGAGGGTAAAGTTGAAGTGTAATTTTTTTAAGACATTATTTTACATGAATTTTCATTCTTACAGTGTATATATAGTAGGATGGGTGGGGAACGGTTATGCTACTATGTGGGGATTATGGAATGTAATTAGAATGTTTTCTTGGTAAAATTTGAATATGTGATACTTTTTGGTAGAATGCAATTGAGTGGTATGTTTTTTTGAATCTAATTGGTCAATAATCAAATAGAAAGGAGAAAAACACAATCTTAACCAATGAGAAAAATTGACACGTGACCATCACAACAGAATCAACATTCACCACAGACAAGAAATTGATTATATAAATATATAGGAGTGTTATATATGCAATGCTGTAACATAATGAATGGAGCAAGCTTAATGAGCTAAATGGCCTTTTCTTGCTCTGGACTTTGTTCTATAATATACTAGTTGATCTCTCATGGTGTTGCTCACGGAGGGGGAAAATTGTTTGTTTCTATAGCTGCCTGACTGTCTCTAATTCCCACCCCTTGACCCCTCTATCCTTGTAAACTACCACCCCATCTCCAAACTCCTGTTCCTCTCCAAAGTCCATGAACATGTTGTCACCTCCCAAATCCGTGCCCATCTTTCCCACAACTCCATGTTGAACCTCTCCAATCCGGTTTCTGCCCCGCCACAGTACTGAAACTGCCTTTATCAAAGTCACAAATGACATCCTGTGACTGTGACCATGGTGCACTGTCCCTTCTCGACCTGTCTGCAGCCTTTGACACAGTTGACATACCATCCTCCTACAACACCTCCCCTCTGTTGTCCAACTGAGTGGGACTGCCCTCACCTGGTTCCACTCTTATCTATCCAGTCATAGCCAGAAAATCACCTGCAATGGCTTAACTTCCCTCATTCGCACAATTACTTCTGGAGTCTCTTAAAGATCCATTCTTGGCCCCCTCCTATTTCTCATCTACATGCTGCCCCTCGGCAACATCATCCGAAAACATAAAGTCATATTCCACATTTACGCTGACACCCAGCTCTACCTCATCACCACCTCTCTTGCTCCTCCACTGCCAAAAATTTGGCACACTGCTTGTCCGACATCCAGTATTGGATGAGCAAAAATTCCCTTCAATTACATATTGGGGAGACTGAAGGCATTGTCTTCTGCTCCCGTCACAAACTCATTCCCTAGTCACTGATTCCATTCCCATCCCTGGCCACTGTCTGAGGCTGAATTAGACTGTTTACAACCTTGGCGTCCTACTTTACCCTGAGCTGAGCTTTTCACCCCATATCCTCTGCATCACCAAGGCTGCCCACTTCCACCTCCCAAATATCGCCTGTCTCCACCCCACCTCAGCCCATCTGCTGCTGAAACCCTCATCGATGCTTTTGTTACCTCCACAATTGACTATTCCTGGCCAGTCTCCCATCTTCCACCCTCCGTGAAATTTGAGCTCATCCAAAACTCTGCTGCTCCTATCCTAACTTGCACCAAGTCCCATTCAGCCATCAGCCCTGTGCTCACTGACTGACTCATGTCCAGCAACGCCTCAAATTTATAAGTCTCATCCTTGTGTTCAAATCATTCAATGTACAGAGATAGGGAGGGGCGAGGCCATGGAGGGATTTGAAAACATTGATCAGTCAACCACTCCCCTCCCCGCGGGCTCCAAGCCCCGCCCCCCTCCCACTCCTCCTACCCTCCCACTCCTCCTCTCCCCTCCTCCAAGCCCCGCCCCTCCCCTCCCCTGCAGTCTCCAAGCCCCGCCCCTCCACTCCAAGCCCCGCCCCTCCACTCCACTCCTCCAAGCCCCGCCCCGCCCCTCCACTCCTCCAAGCCCCGCCCCTCCCCACTCCTCCAAGCCCCTCCCCTCCACTCCTCCAAGCCCCGCCCCTCCACTCCTCCAAGCCCCGCCCCTCCCCTCCAAGCCCCGCCCCTCCACTCCACTCCACCTCCCCCAAGCCCCGCCCCTCCCCTCGGGTTCCACGACCTGCCCGTTGGCCTCACGCGGCGCTCCTGTTCTTGAAGATGGCGGCCCAGGTGCAGCGGTTGAGTCACCTTGCCTTTCACGTCGCCAACAGCGAGCGCCTGGCCCACGACCTGGTCCGGCGCTTCCGTTTCCAGCTGTGCGGCAGCCGGGAGACTGAGCAGGCCAGGCAGCTGGTGCTCCGGAGCGGCTCTGCCGTGTTCATCGTTAACGAGAGCCCGGGAGGCCGGTGCTCGGAGCCGGGTCCCCGGGACTTACTGTACGATGTGGCTCCGGCCCGTGTGGTGGACACCGCCTGCAACGTGTCCTTCGAGGTGCAGGACGTGGAGCGGGCGACGCTGCGCCTGGGCCGCCTGGGCTGCCAGATCCTGGTGCCGCCGAGCCCGGTGGAGGACGAGCTGGGCTGGGTCACCTATTCGGTGGTGCGTTCGGTGGTTGGTAACATCCGTCACACTCTCATCGACCGGAGCGGCTACTGCGGGGACTTCCTGCCCGGCTTCGGGCCGCCGCCTTCTCCCGGGGACTGGGCTCCGGAGCAGCAGGAGGCCGGAGGGCCGGGGGCAGTCACCCATTTCGACCACATCACCTACGCGTGTCCCCAGCAACACACCGCCCAGATCATGGACTGGTACCGCAGCTGCTTCGGCTTCCAGCGCTTCCTCATGAACCGGTGAGTGGGATTTGGAGGAGTTTCAATGAAAGAATGAAGTGCTTCCATCCATTCTATATCTACAGTGCATTACTTTTGAAACGCAGCGACAGTTATGTAGACAATCTGACCTGTGTAAGTGTGCCATTTAAGAACCTAAGAAATAGGAGCTGGAATAGGCCACTTGGCCTCTCGAGCCTGCTCTGCCATTCACTAAGATCATGGCTGATCTTGGGCTCAAAGCCACTTCCCCGCCCGCTGCCCATAACCCTTCACTCCCTTATCTTGCAAATATTGTCTATCTCCACCTTAAATGTATTTAATGACCCAGCCTCCACAGCTCTCTGGGGCAGAGAATGCCACAGATTTACGACCTCTGAGAGAAGAAATTCCTCCTCCATCTCAGTTCTAAAAGGGCGATCCTTTATTCTAAAACTGTGCCCCCGCGTTCTAGATTTCCCCACGAGGGGAAACATCCTCTCTGCATCTACCTTGTCGTGCCCCCTCAGTATCTTGTATGTTTCAATAAGATCACCTCTCATTCTTCTAAATTCCAATGAGTATAGGCCCAACCTGCTCAACCTTTCTTCATAAGTCAACCCCCTTCACTCCCTCATCTCTGGAATTAACCTAGTGAATCGTCTCTGAACTGCCTCCAATGCAAGTATATCCTTCCTTAAATAAGGAGACCAAAACTGTACGCAGTACTCAAGCTGTGGTCTCACCAATACTCTGTACAGTTGTAGCAGAACTTCCCTGCTTTTATACTCCAACCCCTTTGAAATAAAGGCCAACATTCCATTTGCCTTTTTGATTACTTGCTGTACCTGCATGCTAACTTTTTGTGTTTCATGCACAAGGACCCCCAGGTCCCTCCTGAACTGTAGCATTTTGTAATCTCTCTCCATTTAAAAAATAATTTGCTTTTTTATTTTTCCTGCCAAAGTGTATAACCTCGCACTTTCGCACATTATACTCCATCTGCCAAATGTTTGCCAACTCACTTAGTCTGTCTATATCCCTTTGCATGTTCTTTGAGACCTCTGCACAACTTGCTTTCCCACCCATCTTTGTATCATTTGCAAACTTGGCTATATTACACTTGGTCCCTTCATCCAAGTCATTAATGCAGATTGTAAATAGTTGAGGCCCCAGCACCGATCCCTGTGGCACCCCACTAGTTACCGTTTGCCAACCGGAAAATGACCCATTTATCCCGACTCTCTGCTTTTTGTTAGTTTTCATAACCATCTATTAACAGCAAGCGTGGCTGTGCTTACATGTGAACAGATGGATCTGTGGTTATTACCTAGCAGATTTATCTTTTGCTCCCTACCCATCGCAAAGGCATTTGAGCTATTTCTGCCCTTACCTAATCCTCACTGCTGTTTAAATGTTGATTTGTACCTTTGTTGCTTCCAGGCTCAACCTCACCACTGTTCTGTTTCCTGGCCTCTCAAGATCCACCTGATACAAATGCCAACTTCTCTGTGGCTCAGTGGAAGCACTCTCTTCCCTGAGTCAGAAGGTTGTGGCATCAAGTCCCACTCCAGAGGCTTGAGCACAAAATCTAGGCGGACACTCCAGTGCAGTACTGAGAAAGTGCTGCACAGTCGGAGGACGAGATGTTTCTCCCGACCAATATTTATCCCTCAACCAACATAACATTAAAAAAAAATCTGGTCATTATCTCATTGCTGTTTATTGGAGCTTGCCGTGTGCAAATTGGCTGCTGCAATTCCTACATTACAAAAATTGCTACACTTAAGAAGTACTTAATTGGCTGTAAAGCGCTTTGGGCCATCCTGAGGTTGTGAAAGGCGCTATATAAATGCAAGTCTTTCTTTAAAAATCCTATTATTTATATCCTCACTGATCTCCAATGGTTCCCTATCCTTCACATTGAATTCAAAGTTGAGGTTTACAAATCCTTCCCCCTGCTTTGCCCTCACCCAACCTCTCCAGTCTCCTATAGCCCTACATGCCAGCACACACTTTGCATTCCTTTGATTCTGGTCTATCTATTTCCTCTCTGCCCACTCTTCTTCTCCACCTTCGGCAATTGAGTTTTTAAGCCATCTTGGCCTTACACTCAAGGACGCTCCCCACTTTTAAAAACCATGGCTTTGATCACATCGCCTAATTTTCTTATTCCTGCTCAACATCCATTTTTCATCTTGGGGACGTTTTCTATGGTAAAGGTGCAAAAGTTGGTTTGTTCAGTTCTACAAATGGGTTCACTTATCTTCCATTGGTGAACGAGCCTCTACCCTAACAATTGAGCCATCTTTTTTCTCTCTTTGGATAGTGGGATACTTTTCATTTTAGATATTCAGCATTTGTAAAAATGATTTTATCAATACAGACTCCCATCTCCAACATCCACTCATTGAGTGGTTGGATCTGTACACCGTAGCCACCATTTCTGTCATACTGTCCCGTGTAAATAAGGAGCTGATCGGTAACAGCCTGTTTTAAGCTAAGATTCTTTGTCAAGACACCTCTTTCCTGTAACTTCTTAAATTTAAATCACATATCTTCATTATATGAAACCTGTACAGTTTGTAATTTCAAGAAAGATGCATGATGTATAGTATTAGCTGACTGTTGCATGTCCATAAGCATTTACCCTACCTTGCTAGCCTCTATAGATCTATAGATAGGCAGGGGGATGGGATACGGAGTGGAGCTATAGTAGGGGGTGATGCACAGCCAAATATAGAGGAAAAAACAAGTCAGCCTGGAAGGCAGAGCAAATATGTAATGGCACAAGGGAGTATGGCAAGGCTGGATGGCATTTATTTTAATGCAAGTAGTCTTGCGAGTAAGGCAGATGAATTGAAGGTGTTGATGAACACATGGGAGTATGATATTGTTGCTATCACAGAGACATGGTTGAGGGAGGGGCAGGACTGGCAGCTCAATATTCCGGGGTATAGAATCTTCAGGTGAAACAGAGGGGGGTGTAAAAGAGGAGGGGGGTGTTGCAATATTAATCAAGGAGTCAATTACTGCTGTAAGGAGGGATGATATCTTAGCAGGTTCCTCTAATGAGGCCATATGGGTAGAACTTAAAAACAAAAAGGGGGCAAGCACTTTGCTGGGAGTGTACTATAGGCCCCCAAACAGTCAGGGGGAGATAGAGGAACAGATATGTAGGCAAATCTCAGAGAAGTGTAGAAATAATAGGGTAATAATAGTAGGGGATTTCAACTTCCCCAATATTAACTGGGATAGTCAGAGTGTGAAAGGCTTAGAGGGTGCGGAATTCTTAAAGTGCATCCAGGAGAGCTTTTTGAGCCAGCATGTAGAAAGTCCTACAAGAGAGGGGGCGGTACTGGACCTAATTCTAGGGAATGTAGCCGGGCAAGTGGTAGAAGTGTCAGTAGGAGAGCATTTTGGTGACCGTGACCATAATTCGGTGAGATTTAAGGTAGTCATGGAAAAGGACAAAGATGGACCGGAAATACAGGTTCTAAATTGGGAGAAGGCTGATTTTAATATGATAAGGCAGGATCTGGCCAAAGTGGACTGGGATCAGCTACTTATAGGAAAATCCACATCAGAGCAGTGGGAGTCTTTCAGAAAGGAAATAGAGAGAGTACAACGCCAACATGATCCTGTAAAGGTCAAGGGTGGGACCAACAAACCCAGGGAACCTTGGATGTCAAGGGATATACAAGAATGGATTAGGAAAAAAAAGGAGGCTTTTGGCTCTAAGGACTAAAAACAGTGGAAGCTTTGGAGGAGTATAGAAAATGCAGGGGGGTACTTAAAAGAAATTAGGAGAGCGAAGAGGGGGCATGAAAAAACACTGGTGGGCAAAATAAAGGAAAATCCCAAGGTGTTTTATAAGTATATTAAGGGCAAGAGGATAACCAGGGAAAGAGTAGGGCGCATTAGGGACCAAAGTGGCAATCTGTGTGTAGAGCCGGAAGATGTAGGTGAGGTTTTAAATGAATATTTTGCATCTGTGTTCACTATGGAGAAGGACGATGTAGGCATAGAAATCAGGCAGGGGGATTGTGATATACTTGAACAAATTAGTATTGAGAGGGAGGAGGTACTAGGGGTTTTAGTGGGCTTAAAAGTGGATAAATCCCCAGGCCCAGACGAGATGTATCCCAGGCTGCTGTGTGAGGCAAGGGAGGAGATTGCAGGGGCTCTGACACAAATTTTCAGAATCTCTCTGGCCACAGGGGAGGTACCAGAGGACTGGAGAACAGCTAACGTAGTACCATTATTCAAGAAGGGTAGTAGGGATAAACCAGGGAATTACAGACCTATGAGCCTAACATCAGTGGTAGGGAAATTATTGGAAAAAATTCTGAGGGACAGAATTAGTCTCCATTTGGGAGAGGCAAGGCTTAATCAAGGATAGTCAGCATGGCTTTGTCAGGGGGAGATCATGTCTAACCAATTTGATTGAATTTTTTTAGGGTGTGACTCGGTGTGTGGATGAGGGTAGTGCAGTTGATGTAGTCTACATGGACTTCAGTCAGGCTTTTGACACAGTCCCACATGGGAGACTGGTCAAGAAGGTAAGAGCCCATGAGATCCAGGGCAATTTGGCACATTGGATCCAAAATTGGCTTAGTGGCAGGAGGCAGAGGGTGATGGTCGAAGGTTGTTTTTGTGACTGGAAGCCTGTGTCCACTGGTGTACCGCAGGGATCAGTGCTGGGTCCTTTGCTGTGTGCAGTATACATTAATGATTTAGATATGAATGTAGGAGGTATGATCATTAAGTTCGCACATGACACGAAAATTGGTGGAGTGGTAAATAGCGAGGAGGGAAGCCTCCGGCTACAGGACAATATAGACGGGTTGGTTAGATGGGCAGAAGAGTGGCAAATGGAATTTAACCCTGAAAAGTGTGAGGTGATGCATTTTGGGAGGACTAAAGGCAAGGGAATACACAATGAATGGTAGGACCCTAGGAAGGACAGGATCAGAGGGTGTGCATGTACATAGATCCCTGAAGGCAGCATGACCGGTGGTTAAAAAGGCATATGGGATACTTGCCTTCATTAGCCGAGGCATAGAATACAAGAGCAGGGAGGTTATGATGGAGCTGTACAAAACGCTAGTTAGGCCACAGCTGGAATACTGTGTGCAGTTCTGGTCGCCACACTATAGGAGGGATGTGATTGCATTGGAGAGGGTGCAGAGGAGATTCACCAGGATGTTACCTGGGCTGGAGGAGCACTTCAGCGATGAAGAGAGACTGGACAGGCTGGGGTTATTTTCCTTAGAGCAGAGAAGGCTGAGGGGGGACCTGATTGAGGTGTACAAAATTGAGGGGCATAGATAGGGTAGATAGAAAGGAACTTTTCCCCTTAGTAGAGGGGTCAATAACCAGGGGGCATAGTTTCAAGGTAAGGGGCAGGAGGTTTAGAGGGGATTTGAGGAAAAACTTTTGCACCCAGAGGGTGGTTGGAATCTGGAACTCACTGCCTGAAAGGGTGGTTGAGGCAGGAACCCTCACAACATTCAAGAAGCATTTAGATGAGCACTTGAAACGCCATAGCATACAAGGCTACGGACCAAGTGCTGGAAAATGGGATTAGAATAGACAGGGCTTGATGGCCGGCGCGGACACGATGGGCCGAAGGGCCTCTTTCTGTGCTGTATAACTCTGACTCTATTCCCTAGACATTGCAGAAGGTCAATGCCCAGAAATGAAAGTCGCAGTCATGACTTTCAAACAACTTTGGAAGCTTGTCAGCGCAGTTATTTTAATGTTGCTGCCAGTGTTATGGAATCTACCCTGTAGTGTAAATAGGCCAGTTCCACAGCACTGCGACTGAAGTCTTTTACAAAAGAAATTCTACTACAAGCACTACACGAGGCACAACTGAGGCTTTAAAAAGAATGCTTAACGTTCAGTAGTTTCTCAGTTGTCACTCTCTCCAACTTAAAAAAAAAAACCCTGCAAAACCTGTCTGTGATCATGAATCCATTCCATTATCTATTCCTATTTATTTATTTTCTTAACCCCCTCCCCCAAGTGATGGAAACATTTTTTACATTAAATACAAGGTGCTATATAAATACAAATTTATCAACAGAACTGTTCTTGAGACATTGATGTATAACTTTATGTTTTGGGAGTAGCCCACCAAAAATCTGAGTTATTTAGAGCTTTTTGATGTGAATAATTTGAAACATGATGTCAAATAATTTTTTTCAACTTTTCTAGAAGTGATGATGTAGATAACAGTTGTGTCATTGAAGGGAATGACATTGGACTGCGCTTGACTGCTATGCAGTACTGGAAATGCAGTGAGGTTGGCATGTCAGTTCCTACTAAAGGCAAGAAAATAGACTGCAAGTTTGTGATCGCTGAGTCCTTGCCCTCTCAAGGTATTGTATTATTTACAGTTATTGGTACCCAAGTAATCTTCACAGGCCTTATATATTTGTGCATATTATAGATTGAATACTAAGACTGCATTTTAAAGTAAGGATACATTCTGACATTCCTCACATCATGTCTTCTAATGCTAAGTGTAGGTCTTTTGGTCAAATGCCTTAATTATATTAAATTAATCATCTGAATATAATTAAACCATTTTCATTACAATTCTTTGGTATAAGATCTAATATGACCTTTAACTTTTCTTTTTATATGTGAGTCATCGGCAATAATGGATACTGGTGACATTCCATGTGATTATAAACACAAGTCTCCATATTTAAAAAGGGGCTCAAATTTGATTCCGGGAACTACCAACTCATTAGCCTAACATCAGTAATAGAAACAAAAGCAAAATACCTCAGATGCTGGAAATCTGAAATAAAAACAGAAAATGCTGGAAATACTCAGCAGGTCAGGCAGCATCTGTAGAGAGAGAAACAGAGTTAACGTTTCAGGTCGAGGACCCTTCGTCAGAACTGGAAAAAGTTACAGATAGAAACATAGAAACATAGAATCTAGGAGCAGGAGTAGGCCATTCGGCCCGTCGAGCCTGCTCCGCCATTCAATACGATCATGGCTGATCATCCAAATCCAGTACCCTGTCCCTGCTTTAATCCCCACAGTACACATATCCCACCCTACCCCCGTAACCCCACGTATTTAATTCCCCCTAACATATCCCATCCTATCCCCATAACCCCACATATTTAATCCCCCCTAACACTAAGGGTCAATTTATCATAGCCAAATCAACCTAACCCACACATTTTTAAGCAAGGGTGGGGCAGGGAAAGTGAGGAGGGGAGGAAATAACAAAAGGGAAGGTGAGCAGCGAATACAGTATACTAAATTGCAAAAAGTACAAGTAATTCGCTGTTTCACCTGGAAGGAGTTTATACTGTATTTGCTGCTCACGATGCGGTCCCCTCTACATTGGGGAGACCAAACGCAGATTGGGTGACCGCGTTGTGGAACATCTCCGTTCAGTCGGTAAGCGTGACCCCGAGCTTCCGGTCGCCTGTCACTTTAATTCTCCGCTCCACTCCCACTCTGATCTCTCCATCCTCGGCCTCTTACATTGTTCCAACCAAGCTCAACGTAAGCTCGAGGAACAGCACCTCATCTTTCGATTAGGCACTTTACAGCCTTCTGGACTCAACATCAAGTTCAACAATTTCAGACTATAACCTCGGCCTCTATTTAAAACAAATCCTTTTCCTTTTTTTTATCCTCTCTCATGGCAGCTGTTGATGATTCTGCCATTGCCATTTACACCTCATCTAGAGTCATCTTTTGTTTCTTAACTTGTCCCATTACCATCAGTAATGGAAACGTTTTTTTTTAAGGAGCAGGCTGGTGGGTAACTTAACCTGTGTTAGCAATAGCTTAATAAACAATCAGCATTTATACAGATGGGGAAGATTTATTTCTTTTCAAAATGTTAATAAAATAGATATAGGAACCCCCCCTATAAACTGATTTATTTGGATTTTCTGAAAGCTTTTGACAAGGTTCTGCGTGAAAGACTTTTAAACTAAATCATGGAAACCTAGGATAGAACATGGGACTGGATTTAAAAAAAAGTTAAATAAAAGCAATAGGAATTTGAGAGTAATCTGAGATGTACGTCAGAGCATGGTGAAATACAGAGTCGAGTACTTCAGGGGTTAGTACTTGGATCCTGCTGTTTCTTGTATATCTACATAATAAATTACCTGAATGCAGAAAGCAATTGTAAGCTTGTTAAAAGTTGCAAACCACGCTAAAATAGGAAGAGCAGTAGGAACAGAAGATGCAATTAAGAATTTGCAGAAGGATTGAGCCACCGTGGAGAAGCAAATGGAATGTTATGCATAGCAAGGACAGCAGAGGACAAGTCTACAATGGTTATTCTGAGGCTTTATAATACACTGGTCAGACCTCACTTTGCTATTGTGTATGGTTATGCAATTAGGCAGAGAAATGGCAAATTAAATTTAATACTGAGGAATATCATCTTGCATCTTGGGAGGAAAAAATAAGTGGTACAATAAAGGGACTAAGCACACCCAGAGTTAGAAATAGGCCTAAAGAAGAAAGGAAGATCAAATTGCACTTAAATAGCTTAAACTATACCATGCGTCCGCACGATTATTTTGTGAGATGAGACGGATAGGTCACATCTCCTTTTATCATCTCCACCTGGAGCATTGTTTGGTCTACTGAATATTGGCCTTGTCTCCTGCCTTACAGAATGAATATTCATTTCATGCTGCCTTATTCTGCTTTTTTATACCTGACGTTGATAGTGATTGCTGTTATGGATCTGAGAAGTCTCTTGTTTCAAATCATGTAAAGGACTATATTAATTTGTTCATGGGATTTGGTAGTTCTACAGCTTGTAATTCCTTTAATTTGATTGTGTGTTGGAAGAGGCGACAGTGTTACACATCTGTGCCATACTGATGCCATAAATGGCAGATAAATCATCCCTCTCTAGGTGGATTACTTCAGGAATAGGGCTTTAAACTAATAAGCGGGAGGGAGGGTTCAGATAAGGGTAAATATGTAAGTCTGAAGAGAAAAGTCAAGGCTGTGGAGCAGAGTAGCAATTTGGGTAAAATCAAGCAGATTGTGTCAGGAAAGGAGAGAGTTTAATAACAGTAATAGGGCATTAGCAACTAAGGTCACATCAAGGGGAAAAAAAGTTAAAACTACAGGCTCTATATTTGAATGCACAAAGCATTTGTAACAAGATAGATTAATTAATGGCACAAATAAAGATAAATGGGTTTGATCTAGTTACTGAGACGTGGTTGCAGGGTGACCAAGGTTGGGAACTAAATATTCCAGGGTACTTGATAGGCAAAATAGAAAAGGAGGTGGAGTAGCCCTGATAAATGCAGTTGGGAGAAAAGATCTTGGCCATGAAAGTCAGGATGTAGAATCCGTATGGGTGGAGCTAAGAAATAACAAAGGGCAGAAAACACTGGTGGGAGTAGTTTAAGTCCCCTAACGGTAATCATAGTGTTGGACAGAGTATAAATCTGAAAATTAGAGGAGCATGTAACAAGGGTAATACAATAATCGTGGAGGACTTTAATCTTCATAGACTGGGGAAACCAAATTGACAAAAGTAGCTTGGAGGACGAGTTCATGGAATGCATTCAAGACAGTTTTCTCGAACAATATGTCATGGAACCAACTAGGGACCAGGCTATTTTAGATTTGGTATTGTGCAATGAGACGGGTAATTAGTAATCTTATAGTAAAGGATCCTCTCTGGAAGAGTGATCATAATATAACATTTCATATTAAGTTTGCGAATGATGTGGTTAAGTCCGAAACTAGGGTCTTAAATTTAAACAAAGCCAACTACGGAGGTATGAGGGGTGAGTTGGCTGAGGTAGATTGGGAAATTAGATTAAAATATGATGGTCGATAAGCAATGGCAAACATTTGAAGAAATACTTCATAATTCTCAACAGATATACATTCCCTTGAGGAATAAAAACTCCACTGGACAAGTGGTACAGCCATGGCTGACTGGAGAAGTTAAAGATATTATTTGATTAAAGGAAGAGGCTTACAATGTTGCCAAAAGTAGTAGTAAGCCTGAGGATTGGGAGGGTTTTATAAATCAGCAAAGGATGACCAAGAAATTGATAGCGGCAGAAAATATGAGAGTAAATTAGCAGGAAATATAAAAACAGATTTAGAGCCTTTACAAGTATGTAAAAAGGAAGAAATTAATTGAAGTAAACATCAGTCCCTTAGAGGTAGAGACGAGATAAATTATAATGGTGAATAAGGAAATGGCAGAGGCGTTAAACAAATATTTTGTGTCTCTTCACAGTAGAAGATACAAAGAACATACTGGAAATTGTGGGGAACAAAGGGTCTAATGAGAGTGAGGAACTTAAAATAATTAATATTAGTAAAGCAAAAATACTGGAGAAATTAATGGGACTAAAATCTGACAAATCCCCTGGACCTGATGGCCTATACCCTAGGGTTTTAAAAGAGGTGGCTGCAGAGATAGTGGATGCATTGGTTTTGATCTTCCAGAATTCCCTAGATTCTAGCATGGACCCCGTGTGTTGGAAGGTAGCAAATGTAACCCTGCTTTTCAAGAAAGGCGGGAAAGAGAAAACAGGGTACTATAGGCCAGTTAGCCTGACATCAGTAGTAGGGAAAATGCTCAAATCTATTAAGCATGTGGTAACAAAGCACTTGGAAAATCACAATATAATTAGGCAGTCAATGTGGTTTTATGAAGGGGAATACAGCTTTTTGAGGGTGTAACTAGCAGGGTAGATAACATGCAAGCAATTAGGAAGGCAAATGGTATGTTGGCCTTTATTGCAAGGGGGTTGGAATACAAGAGTAAGGAAGTCTTGCTGCAATTATATCGGGCTTTGGTGAGACTGCATCTGGAGTACTGTGTACAGTTTTGGTCTCCTTACCCAAGAACAGTGTTTCCCCCTATTTTTTCTTTTGGGGTCTGCGCTGCCTTTAAGGGCCAGCGCAGGCCATTCACAGTTTCTTTAACATTGAAAAAGTCGGTCCTGGGCTGTGTGGGACTGGCAGAGAGCTACGCGGCTGCGCAACTTAGAGGGAATGTTGCCTAAGGAAGGATATGCTTGCCTTAGAGGGGGTGCAATGAAGGTTCACTAGATTGATTCTTGGGATATGAGGGCTGTCATATGAGAAGAGATTGAGTAGAATGGGCCTAGATTCTCTGGAGTTTAGAAGAATGAGGTGATCTCATTGTAGCATATAAAGTTCTTGGAGGGCATGACAGGGTAGATTCTGAGAGGCTGTTTCCCCTGGCAGGAGTGTCTAGAACTAGGGATCATAGTCTCAGGATAAGGGGTTGGTCATTTAGGACTGAGATGAGGAGAAATTTCTTCATTCAAGGTTGTGAATCATTGGAATTCTCTCAGTCGCTGAGTGTATTGCAGACTGTGATCGATAGATTTTGGGCACTAAAGGAATCAAGGGATAGGATGGGAAAGTGGCGTTGATGACTTTATTCAATGGCGGAGCAGACTCGATGGCCTGTATGGCCTACTCCTGCTCCTATTTCTTATGTTCTTGTATTGGTTGCAAAATTCACCCAGTTGTTACAGACAATTGATATTAATTACCAGGCTGCAAAAAGACGACTCAGCTGGGGATTGCTAACCCACCGAGCTTGTGTGTCTGTTATTTAAATGGAGTGAGACTACAAAATGCTGCGGTACAAAGGGATCTGGGGGTCCTAGTACATGAAACACACAAAGTTAGCATGCACGTACAGCAAGTAATTAGGAAGGCTAATGGAATGTTGGCCTTTATTGCAAGGGGTATGGAGTATAAAAGTAGGGAAGTTTTGATGCAACTTTACAGGGCGCTGGTGAGACCGCACCAGGAGTACTGCATACAGTTTTGGTCTCCATATTTAAGGAAGGATATACTTGCATTGAAGGCAGTACAGAGAAGGTTCACTAGGTTGATTCCTGGGATGAAGGGGTTGACGTATGACGAAAGGTTGAGCAGGTTGGGCCTATACTCGTTGGAGTTTAGAAGAATGAGAGGTGATCTTATTGAAACATATAAGATTCTGAGGGGGATTGACAGGGTGGATGCTGAGGATGTTTCCCGTAGTGGGGGTATCTAGAACTAGAGGGCATAGTTTCAGAATAAGGGGTCGCCCATTTAAGACGGAGATGAGGAATTTCTTCTCTGAGGGTCGTGAATCTTTGGAATTCTCTACCCCAGAGAGCTGTGGAGGCGGAGTCATTAAATATATTCACGGCGGAGATTGACAGACATTTGAACTACAAGGGAGTCGAGGGGTATGGGGAGAGAGCGGGAAAGTGGTGTTGAGGCCAAGCTTGGATCAGCCATGATCTTATTGAATGGCGGAGCAGGCTCGAGGGGCCAATTGGCCAACTCCTGTTCCTGTTTCTCATGTTGTTCTTATGTTCTTAAGGTTTGTTTTGTGTCAGATTTTTTAGATTGAATGAACCACACATTTATCTGGTTACTGTTTGAATTTTGTTTCTACTAACTTTGTTAATAAACCTGATAGTTGTAGCCTGATGTGGTCGGTCAGAGTGTTTTGTCTGTTGGTCAGAAGTCGAGAGTTCAGTGTACACATATATGGAAATGGGTTATTGTTCATCAACCCATAAGGTCACTTTACAGCTCATAGTATATGTGGGATTACATAAAAAATAAGAGCTGGAGTAGGCCATACGGCCCCTCGAGCCTGCTCCGCCATTCAATAGGATCATGGCTGATCATCGACCTCAACTCCACTTTCCTGCACTATCCCCCATATCCCTTGATTCCCCTAGAGTCCAAAAATATATCTCAGCCTTTAATATACTCAAAGACTCAGCATTCACAGCCCTCTGGGGCAGAGAATTCCAAAGATTCACCCTCTGAGTGAAGAAATTCCTCTTCATCTCAGTCTTAAATGGCCTACCCCTTATCCTTAGACTATGCCCCCTAGTTCTAGACACTCCAGCCAGGGGAAACAACTTCTCAGCATCTACCCTGTCAAGTAAGCATGCAGGTGCAGCAGGCGGTGAAGAAGGCAAATGGTATGTTGGCCTTCATAGCGAAAGGGTTTGAGTATAGGAACTGGGATGTCCTGCTGCAGTTGTACAGGGCCTTGGTGAGACCACACCTTGAGTACTGTGTGCAGTTTTGGTCGCCTTATCTGAGGAAGAATGTTCTTGCCATGGAAGGAGTTCAGCGAAGATTCACAAGGCTGATACCTGGGATGGCAGGAATGACATATGAGGAGAGATTGGGTCGATTGGGCTTATACTCACTGGAGTATAGAAGAATGAGAGGGGATCTCATCGAAACATATAAAATTCTGACAGGTCTGGACAAACTCGATGCAGGAAGAATGTTCCCGATGGTCGGAGAGTCCAAAACCAGGGGTCATAATCTAAGGATAAGGGGTAAGCCATTTAGGACAGAAATGAGGAAGAATTTCTTCACCCAGAGAGTGGTGAACCTGTGGAATTCTCTACCACAGAAGGTAGTTGAGGCGAAGTCATTAAATATATTCAAGGATGAGTTAGATATATTTCTTAAAGCTAAAGGTATCAAGGGATATGGGGAGAAGGCAGGTACAGGGTACTGAGTTTAGATGATCAGCCATGATCTCATCGAATGGCGGAGTAGGCTCGAGGGGCCGAATGGCCTACTCCTGCTCCTATCTTCTATGTTTCTATCCCCTTCAAAATCTTCTATGTTTCAATAAGATCACCTCTCATTCTTCTAAACTCCAGAGAGTATAGGCCCGTTCTACACAATCTCTCATCATAGGACAGCCCTCTCATCCCAGGAATGAATCTAGTGAACCTTCGTTGCACTGCCTCCAAGGCAAGTATATCCTTCCTTAGATAAGGAGACCAAAACTGTGCACAATACTCCAGGTGTGGTCTCACCAAGACCCTGTACAATTGTAGCAAGACTTCCTTACTCTTATACGCCAACCCCCATGCAATAAAGGCCAACATGCCATTTGCCTTCCTTATTGCTTGCTATACCTGCATGCTAGATTTCTGTGTTTCTTGCTCGAGGACACCCAAATCTCTCTGAACACCAACATTTGAAAGTTTCTCACCATTTAAAAAAGATTCTGTTTTTCTATTCTTCCGAGCAAAGTGAATAACCTCACATTTCCCTACATTATACTCCATCTGTCACCTTAACTGCCCTCTCACTTAGTCTATCTATATCCCTTTGCAGACTCTGTTCTCCTCACAGCTTACTGTCCCACCTAGCTTTATATCATCAGCAAACTTGGATACATTACGCTCGGTCCCTTCATCTAGGTCATTAATATAGATTGTAAATAGCTGAGGCCCCAACACTGATCCTTGCAGCACCCCATTAGTTACAGCCTGCCAACCTGAAAAAGATCAGTTTATCCCTACTCTCTGTTTTCTGTCCGTTAACCAATCCTCTATCCATGCTACTACATTACCCCCAACCCCATGAGCCCTAATCTTGTGTGATAACCTTTTATGTGGCACCTTATCGAATGCCTTTTGGAAATCCAAATATACTATATTCACTGGTTCCCTTTTATCTACCCTACTAGTTACATTCTCAAAAAACTCTAATAAATTTGTCAAACACGATTTCCCTTTCATAAAACCATGTTGACTCTGCCGAATCATGTTATGATTTTCTAAGTGACTTAATACCACTTCCTTAACAATGGATTCCAGCATTTTCCCGACGACTGATGTCAGGCTAACTGGCCTGTAGTTCCCTGTTTTTTCTCTCCCTCCTTTCTTGAATAGCGGTGTTACATTTGCGACCTTCCAATCCGCTGGGACCATTCTAGAATCTAGGGAATTTTGGAAGATCAAAACCAATGCATGCACTATCTCTGCAGCCACCTCTTTTAGGATGTAGGCCGTCAGGTCCAGGGGATTTGTCGGCTTTTAGTCCCATTAGTTTCTCTAGTACATTTTCTCTACTTATATTAATTACGTTAAGTTCCTCACCCTCATTAGACCATTGGTTCCCCACCATTTTTGGTATGCTTTTTGTGTCTTCTACTGTGAAGACAGATACAAAATATTTGTTTAACGCCTCTGCCATTTCCTTATTCCCCATAATAATTTCTCATGTCTCAGCCTCTAAGGGACCAACGTTTACTTTTGCTACTCTCTTCCTTTTTACATACTTGTACTGTAATGTATTGTGTAATTTTTAAAAATGCAGCTTTTCACTGTTGGGGAAACTGTTTTAAGAAATTCCAATTGCGCGGAACAGACTACCAGCCTGAGCACCCGTATCATTCTCCTCCCTGCCCCCCGCACCACTCCTGTCTCTTGTTACTCCCATCCATCCCCATGATAAATACGCATTACTCCTATACTTGGCAACCCCTCCCCCCATCCCAAAGGTTTCCAGACCCAGCCATTACAATCCAAGTGCTGCCACATCCAGCACCTTACTCCCACCCCTTTTCACCTCAATGTTTCAGTACCCTCTCCTCCTCCGACAATACCTTGACCATAACTGCCCCACACAGTGCGACCACATCTTGCAAGACCTGGTTCTCCCAGACCCTTGTGCGCTCACCATTCTCAATACTTGACCACGCTTCCGAATCATAGGCCACTCTACCTCCAACTACTGCTGCACACAGTTTCTCCTACCTATCTAGATAATCTTTGACCTCATCTTCCTCTATCCTAGGATTTAAATAAATGAGATAAAGTTAACTGCATAATTAAGCTAGCTTTTAGAAACATAGAAGATAGGAGCAGGAGTAGGCCATTCGGCCCCTCGAGCCTGCTCCGCCATTCAATGCGATCATGGCTGATCATCCAAATTCAGTACCCTGTCCCTGCTTTCTCCCCATATCCCTTGATCCCCTTAGCCTTAAGAAATATATCTAACTCCTTCTTGAATATATTTAATGAATTGGACTCAACTGTCTTCTGTGGTAGAGAATTCCACAGGTTCACCACTCCCTGGGTGAAGAAATTCCTCCTCATCTCAGTCCTAAATGGCTTACCCTTTAGACTGTGACCCCTAGTTCTGGACTCCCCCACCATCGGGAACATCCTTCCTGCATCTAGTCTGTCTAGTCCTGTTAGAATTTTATAAGTTTCAATGAGATCCCCTCTCATTCTTATAAACTCTAGCGAATACAAGCCCAATCAACCCAATCTCTCTCCATACGTCATTCCTGCCATCCCAGGTATCAGTCTGGTGAATCTTCGCTGCACTCCCTCCATGGCAAGAACATCCTTCCTCAGATAAGGCGACCAAAACTGCACACAATACTCAAGGTGTGGTCTCACCAAAGCCCTGTACAACTGCAGCAAGACATCCTTGCTCCTGTACTCGAATCCTCTCGCTATGAAGGCCAACATACCATTTGCCTTCTTAACCGCCTGCTGCACCTGCATGCTTACCTTCAGCGACTGGTGCACAAGGACACCCAGGTCTCGTTGCACTTCCCCTTTTCCCAATCTATTGCCGTTCAGATTATCTGCCTTCCTGTTTTTGCCACCAAAGTGGATAACCTCGCATTTATCCACCTTATACTGCATCTGCCATGCATCTGCCCAATCACCCAACCTGTCAAAATCATACTGGAGCTTCTCTGCATCCTCCTCACAGCACACATGCCCACCCAGCTTTGTGTCGTCTGCAAACTTGGAGATATTACATCTAGTTCCCTCGTCAAGATCATTAATATATATTGTGAATAACTGGGGTCCAAGCACCGATCCCTGTGGTACCCCGCTAGTCACTGCCTGCCACTCGGAAAAAGACGCGTTTATTACAACTCTACTTAATTGTAATCAAGACCACTGATTTAGCTTCAATGCAAATACATACATAATCATTGAACTTGAGACCAAAAATATCACAATGTTCCTACAATACTCAAATATGCAATTTGACTTATGAATCACCATAAATCAGTGGATCGGGCATACTATATGCTACATGCATTGTATAAATGATATTTTGTTTCAATGCAAGTCTTTCTTTCCTTGCATGGAATAAAACAGTATAGATTCCTGTCTCTGTGAGCACTACCACAGAAGATCCGTGAACCCGGTGAGGGGTGTGTACTGTTGTGCTTGTGTGATGCTTGATCTTTTTGTTTGCAATAAATTTCTAAACAGAAAAACGTGAGGTTAGCACAAGTTTAGCTCTGCTCACAGCCAGCCCTTTTTGTCGTCTGGCCCTGATCTGTGTAAGAAATATGTAAATGAGTTATTGGCTATTTTCACAAATACTTTTTTGTGTGTTTAGGTAAAAACCAAGTTGACACATTTCTGGAGCAGCATCATGGAGCTGGGATACAGCATGTGGGATTGTACACGACTGACATAGTTTCTGCTTGCAAGTCCTTTACAGATGCTGGGGTTGAGTTTTTCTCTCCCCCTCCTGCATATTACACTGAGGTACAGTACTAGTTCAACAACTTTGCTGATCTTCAAAGGAAATAAAATCAATTTGCAATGTGTCAAAAAAGGAACAATAAATATAGTAACACTATTGTCTGCATTAAATGAAGTTTGTGTATACAGTTTTTAAGTGGCAATGGAGTGGCTAGTGATTAGATTTGTGACTTTCTTTATATTGAGTTAATGATAGTTGAGCAGCAATAGGTTTGCACCGACTGCCTAGAATTATTTATTTTTGAATAGTTATCACTAACTGATCATTCAACTCAACTCGTGGTTTCTTTACAAAAAGTGTCATCATTGCATTGATGGAAGAAGTATTTCTTAAAATTTAGTACTTTAGGACTGCATTGTCCGGTAGAAATCGCTGACTTGCCACAGATGTGGCTATGGTGATACTGTTTTAGCCACATGCACTAATTTTAGTAGAAAGTATCTTGCACAATACAGGTAAATGTACTTCATTACTTAACAAACATTTACCACCATTCAGTGTGAAACTTTGCAGTCTTTCTGTTTCACCAAAAGTTGGAATTCTGGCATGAATTTATCAGACACAGCACATCTTAGTGCAGCTTTTAGGTTTTTGTTCAGTAGTTGCGAGCTGTACCTTGACTTCATCAGAGTGATTGCTGAGTGTAGCCTTGCACAACAAGACTCACCATACCCACCCCTGCTCTCCATCCACAATACAGTTCGATGCTGCTTGCCCTTTTAAGACTTCATGTTTGTGTTCAGACCCTGAGACTTATTGAAATACAAGGTTCAAACAAGATCCGATCAAACGGTACTTTATTGAATTCGATCAATAATATTTGCAATAACTATGCACTTAACTTTGGATTATTTTGCAATATCTATGCACTTGCACGCAATATCTATGCCCTTACATGCAATATCTATGCACTTGCACGCAATATCTGTGCCTTTACACGCGTTTGGCCAATACATACAATCACCTGCAGTTGATCAATCCGAGTTGGTTGTAGGTCAATGGGTCTGATTCACCCGGCAGAATCCTGTCTTCCTCTTGGCTGCAGTCGCCGTCTTCCTCTTGGCTGCAGTCTCCAGCTTCCTCTTGGCTGCCGTTCCCGTCTTCCTCTTGGCTGTGTTTCCCGTCTGTGTCCAGAGTTCAGAATTTATTACGTTTTATAGGGTCACTGTGTGCATGATCACTCACTGAACTGCTCAGAGATTATTTGGTTAGCAAACCCTTCGATCACCTCACTTTGTGTTCTGGTTCCTTAACTGCCTTGTTTGCTGTGTCCACACAGGTCAATTAGGCCAGACTGTTTGCATAGCTTCAGGGTTTTTGCCAGTATCGTAGTCTTATAATTTTTTTAAAAAAAATATTATTTCATACAATCCTGCCACGTCTCCTTACACCCTTTGTTGTGATGTGTCCTGTTGGAGCTGCTCATTGTTTGGGCTTGATTTCTTGTGCTGGCCTGAAGCTGTAATTCCATTTGGTCGAGCTGATCACGATGACCGCTCCCTTCTCCGTACAATGTTACTAGTGTTTCCATGGTGCTGAATCCTGGTGTTGCACACCATCTTAACAGATAAGAAGCAACCAAGGAAGTAAAGCGTGCACAATCACAACAAAAAGCGCTCAACACTCTGCTTTTCATCTTAGATTTGTACCAAAAAATACACACACTGGTTAAAGTACGCAAGAATACACCATGCAAATATGAGTATTGAGATCACATGCCCAACAACGGTATCTATTGCTCTTTTTATTTACTAATCAAGAATGCAATTAGCCACATCTGGATTCCAAATTAACATCTGGCTAGTGGCTAACATATTGGACAACACTGCTTTATGAAATATTTAATAATATATGATAAGAATGGAGAATTGGAGAGGCTGCCCGCAGAAGTAGCTGGCATGCTGCTAGGACTTTCTTGCCAATCTAATGCTGAATAATTTATTGTGGTTACTTGCGGTTACACATGCAACTCCCATTAGTTGACCCCTGTTGGTGTATATGCCATTGATTTCTCTATGAATGCTAAAAATCTTAAATATTGTGTTTTACTGCTAATAGTAAACAGAGTAACTGAGCAGAGATAAGTGAGTACTCGGCTCCTTTCACCTGCTCTGTCGCCTTGGATCATAAATGTGGCTATGGGCTTTTCATAACTACATATAATCTTTTGCTTGCCATAGATAGTGTAGTCTCAAAATCTGTAAACATAAAGGGGTGAAAATCTGACTTGGAAAAAGCTTGCTTCATTTCATATGGAATTGTCTTTCATCATTTTTATTCATTCATAGCTTGGCAAGTCACTTGGAAGTTTAAAGTGAAAGCCATGGCTGCTGTGATTATGAATTCTTTTTATCTTAATTTGTGAGCCAGCAGTTAAAGCGTAATATGCACCTCTATATTTGCATTGCCTATAGTAGAAATATCAGTCATCTATTGTATGTCTGTGCAGTGAACTGGCTGATACTGCAATGTCTCCAATATTAGAAGGAGCCAGAAACACACACAATGGGCCAGAAATTCAGCTTTCAGGCTTCCTGCGGGTGCAAGCATCGTGCGCGTACTTGCCTACCGCGCCTGCAGTTGTGCTTTGGGCCCACGAGGACTTCGGGTCCTGGGCCTCCTCCAGCTGCCGGCGCGCAGTGCTTGTGTATCCCAGGGGCGCAGTTAGTTTGAAGCGTCCCCTGGGATCACGGCCATGGAGAGCCAATCCTAGCAGGGCATTTTCATTCATAGATTTGACAGGAAGATCTGTCAAATCTATGAATAGAGATCGGCCCCAAAACTGCACTTAAACTTCAAATATTTTTTTTTTAAAACATCACATTTTTAAAATAACTAAGTTAAATAAATTAACTACTTTAAACAAAAATTTAAATTTTTGAAAAAATTAATTATACTTTGTAATGGTGCTAAAAATAAACTTACCTTTAAAGTATCTAAAAAAGATAAACCTGTTGAGAATTTTTAAATTGTATTTAATTAACCACTTACCTTGTTAAAAACAGGCCTTGCGCCTCCTTTTTAAAAGCGTAGCTTCGTCATACTTACCTTCCCGGAGAAACCTGAAAAAAAAATCGAAGTTCGCTGCGTGCGCGCAGCCTCTCCCGCGCACGCGTTCGACTTCTGAACCGCTCCCTTCAGGGGAACGGAAGTTCTGGTTTCATGCGCAGTGCATGCAGGAAACCGGCACTTCAGATGGCCTTACGGGTGAGTACACAGCGCGTACTCACCCGACAACAGCCAAATTTCTGGCCCAGTGAGTTCTGTGATCACCCTGATGGCCAATGACCATGAAGTTGCTGTACTTACCCACTAGTTACCCACTAAACACGCCAGAAAAAGATATGGCTGGTGCCCTAAGTGAATTTTTAACAGCATGGTAAGTCTTAAATACTGCCAAACAACCTGTCTAGCATTGATAATTTAATTTCATAAATATGGAGTCTTATTCCTTTAGAATTTAATTATTGTTGGAGATTTAAACAAAAATTATTTTTTTTTTAACTTTTTCTTTGTCTCTCATTTCTCAATCCCATCTTTCTTTCCCGCTCTTTATTGCACTTTTGATTTTACAATGAATTAAATATTCTAATTTCTACTTCCTGGTTTAGACTCTGCATGTCTCCGTGAGGATTCTTCAATCTGGTTGAAGAGCCACACTGTTGCTTGTTCTGCTCACGCCACAGATTCCCTGTAGAGGGCGCTGCGCTTAAAATTATCTCTAAATACCATAAGTTGCCACTCAAACACCAGTGATAAGTCTGTGGGCAGTTGCAAGCGTGATGAACGGCGAGCGCCGTTTTTTCGCTGCCAATCACAAAATCTGGGCCAATATTTGCCTTCACAATCCTTACTCGCAATCATTCAGTTCAGTAGGAACACACGCACATATGAAGCGTGGTGGCTCTAATTTGGTGTGCTCCCCCTCAATCACTAATTATGCTGGAAACGTCAAGGCAAATGCATGCATAAAGAACGTTTGCACAAGGTAGCTTCTGCACATTAACAGTAATTTTAAAATAGGTAGAAATTGGGTGTGAAACATGAGCAACTCCACACTCCTGATTATACTGAACTGTAGCATTCAAAGACCGCCAGCATAAACCTCATCACCAACAACAATTTCTCGGCCATAAACATCTGTGTCCCATACAACGGAAAAAGAAAAATCGTGGCATAATCAATATTCCTGCTAAGCTGTGCGGCCATGCAGCAGTCTGGAGGTCCCGTGCAGACCACTCACCGGCTTTTAAATGGAAAAACCGCACATGCACGTAAATTTGAATGGGTCGCACAGCTAGTTAAAAGGACCGCACACTAAAAAAAAAAATTAGAGAGAACATTGGGTGCCATCTAATGCTCCTGTGATCTAGATTTCTTTATACTGTTGCACTTGGTCATTTTTACAGTATCCTTCGTGAGGAGCAGGTGACCAGTGGTTGCTATAAATACTGAACCTTACAGGCAGGTTGTTTTATAATTCTAACAGCTGGGAGCACTCAACTGTTTAGAAACTAGTGTTTTCTTTGAAGGACAGTGAATAAATTCATTCCCCACCCCAGTTTTAAACACATTTAATAGAGTTAATTGCAAACTGTGTGTGTTTTATTTTGGCCCCATTCTCAATAGTTGATTCTGTTTCTAGTTCCTGTCTTTAGGAAGTCCAAATTTGAACTTGATTTCCATCCCTTGTATACATGTTTCTTTTACAGACAGAGAAATGGCAGGAGATCGTGAAAGCAGGACAAGACCCAGAGTTGGTTTCGCAGTATGGCATTCTTCTGGATACCGAGGTAGATGATGAGCATTGTAAAGAAGAAGCCAAATGTCAGGGGCCAGCTAATAACAAGAAAAGGTTTGTGTTCTCTCAACCAAAGTTACTGGAAACTTTATGGTCAATTGAACATTAAGTCTGTATAATTAATACATGAAGCATTGAAGGCAAGAATCTATTAAAGTAACCACTTTGTTAGTGAGTGCTTTCTAATTTTCATCTTGGGCCAGAAACCAATTGTGAGTAACCTCCTAGAGACTCTCTCACTCTCAGTACTGCTGAGTCAGCCCTCAGGCGCTGTGCAAGAATGGGGTTAGGACATACTTGGCCTCTGCTCAGTGCCTTCCTGTAAGTTCTGATCACCCAATTGGCTCCCAGGCCGGCAATGTCTCGATTTTAAAATTTTCATCCTTGTTTTCAAATCTCTCCATGGCCTCGCCCCTCCCTATCGCTGTAACCTCGTCCAGCTGTACAACCCTCCGAGATATCTGCGCTCCTCCAATTCTGGCCTCTTGTGCATCCCCGATTTTCGTTGCCCCACCATTGGCGGCCGTGCCTTCAGCTGCCGAGGCCCTAAGCTCTGGAATTCCCTCCCTAAACCTCTCCGGCTCTCTCACTTTCCCTTTTCCTTTAAGATGCTCCTTAAAACATACCTCTTTGACCAAGTTTTAGGTCACCTGTCCTGATATCTCCTTCTGTGGCTCGGTGTCAAATTTTGTTTGATAATCACTCCTGTGAAGCGCCTTTTACTATTAAAGGCCCTGTATAAATGGAAGTTGTAGTTGTTGTGGCTGAAATTGGGATCTTGACATCACGAAGCATAGAACTTGCATTCCACACATTGGTATCTAATGCATTTGCAACACTGTTGTCCTTTGACCAAGTGTCTGAAAAATAAAGTTTTGCACCTCTTTTATTACCTGGGAGGGCGTTTAAATTTAACTCTTGTGTTAATTTTAGAGAAATGCACTATATTGATGAGCAGAGACCAGCTGCTTTCCTATCTATAATCTGATTTAAAAATATTGTGTGTGCATATATCCTGTTATGTTTTTGTCATACGGTGTCAACCTTTTCTCATTTTATAATTCCTTTGTCCACATTTAAATTGGAGATCTCCTGTGTAAACTTGTCATGAGTATTGCACAGCCACAGGTGACTCTGGAGCAGCTTTCTGAACAGTCTGTGCCAGCTTTTCTGCCATCATATTTTTTCCTAACTGGAGAAATTAGGTTATTAAAGCTTTTATTCGACCATTTAAGTTTTTTAAAAAACTTTAAAATATTCAACTTTTAAAATGTCATACACTTCATAAGAGTATCATATTGATAAACAATTATGCCATTTTGAGGGCCGTCCAGCTTCCCCTTTGTCTAGCTTGCTGATTTAGGTGGTCGAGGGTTTATTTTAGATTTTAGAATGAATGTATAATTGTTTATAAGTTAGAACTTTTAAATCAAGCAATGTTTGGTGCTCCCTGGTTATGAAGATGTTCTCAGCCTGCAATTCTGTTCCCCAGCCCCCAATGCTCAAACACTTGTTGGCCTGTTCCTACGCTCTGCCCTGCAGTTCTTCCTGAGTATTGGTGCAACTGACCACGACTGGAGCCTGTTCCTCGTATTTATTTTTAAGATCACAGCCCCATTCACTGCGCCTTCTCCCGAAGTTGCTCCTGTGTACTTCCTTGTACCTGGTTACAGAGCAACATAAGCCTGAGTATATGAGGTGGGAAGCAAAACTTAGTTTGTTTCAAAATAAATATTGCAACTTGGCAGTACATTTATTTTTGTGTGTATCTTTTATAACCAAAATGTTTCCTTTGTTGTAGATATCTAATGCAAATGTTCACAAAGCCAATCTTTTCTGAAGAGACTTTTTTTCTTGAGCTTATTGAACGAAAGGGTGCCTCAGGATTTGGACAAGGGAACATCCGTGCACTGTGGAAATCTGTTCAGACTTGCATGGACCAGCAAGAGGACAAGAAAATTGTCAAAGAATTATCAACTAGGAATGGGCTTGCTATTGATGTAAACAGCTGAAGACTGCTGTGTAACAGGGGGGAGTCCATTGGGCCAGATACCATCTTCTGGCAGTGGGTTTCCTCTAGGTGCCTTACACAGAAAAATAACTCCTCTTTAAATGCACTATTAGAGGTATTTATCAACTGTTCTAACTAGACCACAAAGACTGAAGTGCATAATCCAGTAATCCAGATTATGAATTTTTCAAGGGCCTTATGCATATACTTGGCTGCTGCATTTAAGATTTTTTCTGAACTTGGCAGAATGCAGGAACTCTCTAACTGCTCTCCCGACCTTCCACACTGCCTCAAACAGGGTGATTGATGGAGTGAGCCAGACAGCATTTTGGAAGCACTTCGGTTTTCAAAATGTGCATCATTTGATTTGGTTTTAGCTTGGATCCAATTAGATTTTTAATCCTACTGTTAAATTAGTTTCATTTCTTTGGTTTCTGCCAGAAAGCCCTATACTCAGATTTGTGTTTTCCAGTCAATGTATCTGTTTTCTTCCCTAACTAGACTGCAATTTGATACACTATTGTACATGCAATTTGTTAATATATATATATTTTGACCCTGATACTATGCCGGAGACTTGAACTCATAATTTAGGCTGATATTTCAGCACAGTACTGAGGGAGTGCTGCACTGTCAGAGGTACCATCTTTTAGACGAGATGTTAAACCGAGGCACTGCCATAGAATATAGAAAAATAGGAGCAGGAGTAGGCCATTCGGCCCTTCGAGCCTGCTCCACCATTCAATATGATCATGGCTGATCCTCTATCTCAATACCATATTCCCGCTGTCTCCCCATACTCCTTGATGCCTTTTGTGTCTAGAAATCTATCTATCTCCTTAAATATATTCAGTGACTTGGCCTCCACAGCTGTCTGTGGTAGAGAATTCCACAGGTTCACCACCCTCAGTGAAGAAATTTCTCCTCATCTCAGTCGTAAATGTCCTACCCCGTATCCTGAGACTGTGACCCCTCGCTCTAGACCCTCCAGCCAGGGGAAACATCCTCCCTGCATCCAGTCTGTCTAGCCCTGTCAGAATTTTATACATTTCAATGAGATCCCCTCTCATTCTTCTAAACTCTAGTGAATACAGGCCTAGTCGACCCAATCTCTCCTCATACGACAGTCCTGCCATCCCAGGAATCAGTCTGGTGAACTTTCGCTGCACACTCTCTCTCTATGGCAAGTATATCCTTTCTTAGGTAAGGAGACCAAAACTGCACACAGTACTCCAGGTGTGGTCTCACCAAGGCCCTGTGTAACTAGTAAGACATCCTTGCTCCTGTGCTCAAATCCTCTTGCAATGAAGGCCAACATGCCATTTGCCTTCCTAACTGCTTGCTGCACCTGCATGTTTGCTTTCAGTGACTGGTGTACAAGGACACCCAGGTCCCTTTGTACATCAACATTTCCCAATCTATCACCATTTAAATAATACTCTACCTTTCTGTTTTTTCCTACCGAAGTGGATAACTTCACATTTATCCATGTTATACTGGATCTGCCATGCATTTGCCCACTCACTCAACTTGTCTAAATCGCCTTGAAGCCTCTTTGCATCCTCCTCACAACTCACAATCCCACCTAGTTTTGTGTCGTCATCAAACTTGGAAATATTACATTTGGTTCCATCATCCAAATCATTAATATATATTGTGAATAGCTGGGGCCCAAGCACTGATCTCTGCGGTACCCCACCACTAGTCATCGCCTGCTACCCTGAGAAAGACCCATTTATTCCTCCTCTCTGTTTCCTGTTTGTTAACCAATTTTCAATCCATGCCAGTATATTACCCCCAATCCCATGTGCTTTAATTTTGCACACTAACCTCTTATGTAGGACTTTATCAAAGACATTCTGAAAATCCAAATACACCACATCCACTGGTTCTCTTATCCTACCAGTTACATCCTCAAAAAAACTCCAGTAGGTTTGTCAAACACTATTTCCCTTTCATAAATCCATGTTGACTTTGTCTAATCCCATTGATATTTTCTAAGTGTCCTGTTATCACATCCTTTATAATAGACTCTAGTATTTTCCCTACTACTGTCTGTCGTTCCCTGTTTTCTCTCCTTTTTTAAATCGTGAGGTTACATTTGCCACCCTCCAATCTATAGAATTTTGGAAGATGACAACCAATGCATCCACTATTTCCATGGCTACCTCTTTTAGTACTCTGGGATGCAGATTATCAGGCCCTGGGGATTTATCGGCTTTCAGTCCCATTAATTTCTCCAGCACTCTTTTTTTACTAATACTAATTTCCTTTAATTCCTCCTTCTCACTAGACCCTTGGTTCCCTAGCATTTCTGGGAAGTTATTTGTTTCCTCTTCCGTGAAGACAGAACCAAAGTATTTATTTAATTGCTCTGCCATTTCCTTGTTCCCCATTGTAAATTCTCCTGTTTCTGACTGTAAGGGACCTACATTTGTCTTCACTAATCTTTCTTTTTACATACTTGTAGAAGCTTTTACAATCTGTTTTTGTGTTCCTTGCAAGTTTACTCATACTCTATTTTTCCCCTCTTAATCAATCTCTTGGTCCTTTTTTGCTGAACTCTAAACTGCTCCCAATCCTCAGGCTTGCTACTTTTTCTGGCAACTTTGTGACTCCTCTTTGGATCTAATACTATCCTTAATTTCTTTTGTTAGCCATGGTTGGGCCGCTTTTCCTTTTGTGTTTTTGCGTCCGAAAGGAATGTATAACTTGCAATTCATGCATTCGTTCCTTAAATGTTAGCCATTGCCTATCCACCGTCATGCCTTTTAATGAAGCTCCCCAATCTATCATAGCCAACTCACTCCTCATACCTGTGTAGTTTCCTTTGTTTAGATTTAGGAGCCTAGTTTCAGATTGGACTTCTTCACAATGAAGCATTCTATCATGTTATGGTCACTTTCCTAAAGGACCCCGCACAACAAGATTATTAATTAACCCATTCTCATTGCACAATACCCAATCTAGGATAGCCTGTTCCCGAGTTGGCTCCTCAACGTACTGGTCTAAAAAACCATCTCGTACGCACTCCAGGAATTCATCCTCCACAGTATTATTTGGCCAGTCGATATGTAGATTAAATTTCCTGTTTGATGCCATCCCCTACATTACCACTACTGTTTGGAGGCCTATAGACAACTCCCACCAATGTTTTCTGCTCCTTGGTGCTTCTTAGCTCCACCCAGACTGATTCTACATCTTTATTTTCTGAGCCAATATCCTTTCTCACTATTGCTCTGATTTCATCCTTTATGAACAACGCCACCCCACCTCCTTTTCCTTTTTGCCTGTCCTTCCTCAATATCGAATATCCTTGGATATTCAGCTCCCAGCCTTGGTCACCCTGCAGCCATGTCTCCTGAATCGCAATTATATCGTATCCGTTTACATCTATTTGCGCTGCTAATTTGTCTACCTTATTGCGCTGTTAATTTGTCTACCTTATTACGAATGCTTTGTGCATTCAGATACAGTGCCTTTAGATTTGTCTTTTTAACATTTTTAGACATCTTAACATTTTTTTGTACTATGGCCCTATTTGTCTTATTACCATTTTTTCTTAGCCGGACCCTATTTGTTAGTGCACTCCTTTGTTTGTACGCTCTGTCCCTTCCTGACACAATCTGGTTATCCTTACCCCAATTCCTTTCCTGCACTACTTCCTTGTCTTTTTCTCTTTAGCATTCTAGATTTCTCTCCACCGGGACCCTCCTCCCCACCCCCCCCCTCCCCTCCCCTTATTTAGTTTAAAGCCCTGTCTACTTCCCTAGTTATTCGATTTGCTAGAACTCTGGTCCCAGCATGGTTCAGGTGTAGTCCGTCCTAACGGAACAGCGCTCTTTCCCCAGTACTGGTGCCAGTGCCCCGTGAATCGAAATCCACTTCTCCCACACCAATCTTTGAGCTATGCATTCATCTCCCTGATCCTATTGACCCTATGCCAATTTGCTCGTGGCTCCGGTAATAATCCAGAGACTATGACCTTTGTGGTTCTGCTTTTTAATTTAGTCCCTAGCTGCTCAAACTCTCTCAGCAGAACCTCTTTCTTTGTCCTACCTATGTCGTTGGTACTTACGTGGACCACGACAACTGGATCCTCCCCCTCCCCCTTCCCCTCCAAGTTCTTCTCCAGCCAAGTTCTTCTCCAGCCTGGAGGAGATGTCCTTTATCCTGGCACCAGGTAGGCAACATAGCCTTCGGGACTCACGCTCCTGGCTGCAGAGAACAGTGTCTATCCCCTTACTATACTGTCGTCGACTACAACCACCTTCCTTTTTACTCCCCTCCCCACTTGAACGGCTTCCTGTACCGCGGGGCCGTGGTCAGTTTGCTCGTAGTCCCCGCACTTGTCCACAAGGGTTGCAAGAACCTCGAATCTATTAGACAAGTGCAGGGACTGAGGCTCCTGAAATACTACCTCCTGGATCCCCGTACCTGCCTCACTCACAGTCACACCCTCCTGTCCCTGACTACGTGTCAATTTTAAAGTATTTAATCTAAGGGGTGTGGCAAAAGGTCCAGGCAACCCTCTCCCTCCCTGATGTCTCGCAATGTCTGCAGCTCGGACTCGAGCTCCTCAACTCGGAGCCGAAGTTCCTCGAGCCGCAGATGTAGTCACCCTGGACAAAAATGTCCACAGGCTCCCACATATTGCAGCAGCAACACATCTCCTGTTCTCCCATTATTTAATTAATTAATTAGTTTAGTGTTAATCAAATTATTTACGTTGTTTAGTTTATTAAATTAATTAAATTCAAGTTTAGTTTTTAAAATGTAGTTATATGTTAAACTTAAAACTTAGCCCACAGTCACTACCATACACTTACCTGCCTTACCTGTGACGTCACACTGCCGTTTTCTCTTGTTGATGCAGGTCTGCTGATGCTTTTATCCCTGCTCTTGGGCCTCGGTCTGCTCCCACTCAGGTCCACCGCCGCTCTGCGGGAGAAGTTAGGAAAAGCAAGCACCTCCTTCCTCCACTTCACCGAACTCCCACACTTACCAAACGCCCAGTTGTTCACTGTGCCAAACTACACTCCAACCTCCCTTATTTATACTGCTGAGATTTGAGTCAGCTCTCTGGCAGATGCAGAACCAAATTAGACCAGTTAATTAACTAACTAGCTCCACCCACTCTCCAGTGCAGAGCTTGCTTAGCCCAGCCCAAGCCTGGAAGAAACTTAAACCTTAAAACAGTAAATTTAAGTTAAATGCTAATTGCAAGCACATGACTAGATTTTATAAAAAAGAGATTACCTTGAGATTCACTCCCACACTTACCAAACTCCCAGTTGTTCACTCTGTGACCCACTGCACTCCTGCCCACTCAAGTGGATTTAAAAGATTCGATGGCACTATTTGAAGACTACGGTGTAATGGGCGGGAAGTCCATTGGGCTAGATACCATCTTCTGGCAGTGGGTTTCCTCTCGGTGCCTTGCACAGAAAAATAACTCCTGTTTAAATGCACTATTACAGGTATTTATCAACTGTTGTAACTAGATCACAAAGACTGAGGTGTATAATCCATTAATCCTGGATTATTAATTTTTCAAGGGCCTTATGGATATACTTGGCTGTTGCATTTAAGGTTTTTTCTGAACTTGGCAGAATGCAGGAACACCCTAACTGTCAGAGGTACCATCTTTTAGATGAGATGTTAAACCGAGGCATTGCCTGCCCACTCAAGTGGATTTAAAAGATCCCATGGCACTATTTGAAGAAGAGCAGGGAGTTTGCCCAGGGTCTTGGTCAATATTTATCACTAAATTAATGTCACTTCAAAAAAAAATATAGATTATCTGGTGATTTTAATCTGATTCCGGTTTGTGGTACCTTGCTATGTGCAAATTGTCTGGTGTGTTTCCCTATATTCCAACACTGCACTTCAAAAGTACTTTATTGGTTGTAAAGCGCTGTATAAATGCAAGTTTTTTATCTTAAGTCTGTAATGTAATTTGTAGATTTATTGTAATTTTAAACAAAATTGGCAAGTGCCACCCTCTGACTCCAGATGTTTAAGTGCAAGTTCTTTAATTTGTGGCAGTCCCAATACTTAGAGACTGATCAGTAGTTTGCCACAAATTGAATTTTTACAATTGTGTCTTGTTTTGTTTTACTTGAGGCTTGATACAAAATGTCTTAATTTTCTCCATGTCATGTGAATGCTGCTGTTAAGTTAGCTGAAGGAAATGCACAAGAACAGTCCACAGAAGAGACTCTTGATTTCCTTTTTCCAGCAGTTTTAAGATTGGGATCATAGAGTGGAGATTGGACCTATATTCCCCCCCATTGATGGAACGCATTCTTGTTCGATAACTGTTCTGAGATCTTTTTTAAATTAATCAAATTGTAGCCTATTTCCCCTTTTTTTACATTTAAAAAATGTTTTCCCTAGTATGGAGAACATTTCTCTACAATATTTGTACTGTGCTTGAAAGTCATTGCCTCTGCAACATAGTAATTTGTACAAGGTTCTAGGTGGTGGACCCTTACCTTAATCCTGTATGCACTGAACATATGCACTGAATTTGATTTTTGTTGTAGATTTAGTGTTTAAAAGTTTGAAAGCATTAACTTAGAAATATGCTAAGGTTGTAACCATATAACTTGTTGGAGAATTGTTTGCTTTGAGATAACCTGGAGATATGAGAATGTTAAAACCAGTCATCTGTATGCTGCAGTTTCTGTTTGGACTGGATAGTTCCAAAAACCTTTCAATACTGCATTGAAAAATCAGTAATTAGTACCTTAATTTACTTTATAAATGTTATTTTCCAACAGCTGGTTGCAGCTAAAGTGAATTCTTCAATTCTGATTATTTTTGTACTTTTTTCTAACTTTGACATATCTTGAATTCACAATGTCATTCACCTGTTGCTTGGATTTTTTGATGGATTTATTCAGGGTAAGGAAATACATTGAGTTTCCCAATTACTGATGATTCAGTCATAAGATATGCAAACAGAGAAGTATAGAAAACAGCATTATAGGCAAAATTGGTTTAGCATTTTGCACTAATATAGAATCTTTAGAATACTAAACAGCAATCTGTGCATGACCATTAATTTAGATTAATTAAAACTGTTTGATTACTGCTGTTACTTTTTACTGAAGTGACCAGCTTACAGTAGTTAATGTTAAAATGCCTGTTTCTGTTTATAGTTAACTAATTTCTGTGACTGGATGCTTATGTTGTCTTAACTCATTTAATCTTGTGTATCCGCCCTGTCAGAAGTTAAGCATCTTCTCCCAACCCCCTGCACAATAACCTGAGGTAACCATGCCGTTGTTTCCTCTGTACAAAACTTCCATATCAGGACCTTCTGGAGAGATGAGGTGATGGTGATTTAAAAGATTCAACTTTGGTTAGGAACATGGGCCCTTGTGTTTTTTGATTTGATTTCATTGGAATCTGCACAATACCTTAATTCTGTAAATCTACACTATTCCTAAAAACCTCTCATAGAACAGATACTACACAAAGCCTAAGGGACTAACTAGGAATGATGATAAAAATGCTAATAGTTCATGAAAAAGTCATGATGATTGCAAGTATTAGAATAGAATTTTAGACATTGCCTAAACAACACTGCAGGTATTCTAGAATATAAGAATCCATACCTGTGGTGAAACTAAATTCAAGTGTATACCATTCTGCAAACTAGAGCTACATGATATGATTGAGCCATACTGTGTGCTTTCATGCAACTGGGAAATGTCTGCTACCATGGAAGGAAGGCTAAAGTTGATCTACAAGTTGACACCCCCCCCCAAAAAATGATGCAATTACACAGTAGAAACTTAAGCCCTGCCATAAACTCCAATATGTAGGGGTAAAAATACTGTGAAATGATTAGTGCCTTCTCCAAGATAGTTATCCAGGACCACCTTTGTCTGTACAAAACTGCAGAAATACATGCTTCTGTGGGGATCCAGTTGTGACTTACTCTAATCCCACCTGCTTGAAGGTATAGATTACATGCTGGACTGCCTGCCTACCTACCAGACTCAAATAATGAGTCCTCTAGATATGGAATTTCTAAAATACTGCAGCAATCATTACATACGGACTACTGAGAGGCACAATTTAAAGATCCTGAAAGCCTGGGAAAAGCTAAAAGAACTCTTAACTAAAACATGAATTCTATGTGGAAGTACATATCCTTTAGATCTGTAACTGGTAACCAGTCCTCTGAGCACCACTTACATAATGGCCCGTATTTTCCGATCGGAGGCTTCCTGCGTGCGGAGGCCTCTGATCTGGAAAAAATCTACGGACTTACCTGAGGGCTCCCAAGGTCTGGACACTTCTGCTCCTGGACCTCTCCAACTCTAAATGTGCAGGGCCCATGTATCCCAGAAGTGCATGCGGTTTGCAAGCGTCCCTGGGATCATGGGGAGCCAATCAAAGGGAATCTCCCTTCACACACTTGATAGACCTGTCAAATATATGAATGGAGATCACCCCAAAAACAAACATTAAATAAATTTAAAAATCACTTTTTAAATGAGTTAAAATTACAATAAATTAAATATTTTAAACAAATTTAATTGAAAAGTTTTTTCCACTCGTCTTTTAAAAGTATTTTTAAAAAGTAAGCTTATTTGTAAAAATAAGCTTACTTTTTAAAAGACGAGTGGAAATTTTTTTTTTTTTTACTTTTTACAACTCTTACCAGGCGTAAGATTTCTAAGGGTTTCCTGTGGGCGGAGGTTCTCCAGAAAGCGGAACTCTCCACCCGCAGAGGCCCTTCTCTAGGGCAGGCGACCGATCTGTCGAGCATTCTTGACAGATCGGAAATGCTGGTTTTCAGCGCATGTGCTTGGCACCGTAGGGATCAGAATATACGGCCCAATATGTGGGAGTGTAAACAACTTAGTCATATTTTTATAGCAAAGTAGGTGATTCAAACCACCATGTCTGCACTAAAGAAGCTATTAATCCACTTCCCTCTTTAAAAGCTAGTGATTTCTACTTTGACCACGGCTTCTGGTAGGGAATTCCCTGTCCTAACAACCCTCTGCATAAAAAAAAATTCTAACCTTATTCTTCATTCTTTTGTGGACATGTTTATGGCTTCTAGTTATTGACTCAATAGTGGAAATAAGGAAAAACTTTACTTATAAAAATTCCTCAATTTTGGAACACTTCTATTAAATCTGCACTTGGTTTCCCCTCATTACTAAAGCCTCTCATCCCTAGTACCATCTGAGCAAATCTCCTTTCCCTCTTCACAGCAGCAAGAGCATTCATAAAGAATAACTCCCAAAACTGGGCCCAATATTGTAGCAAACAGAAAATGCTGGAAATACACAGGTCAGGCAGCATCTGCAGAGAAAGTTAAACATTTCAGACGTTAACTGATTTTCCACAGATGCTGCCTGACCTGCTGAATAACTTTCCAGTACTATTTATTATTTACAATCTTATCTAATCATTTTACTGCAAACTTTTATTCTCATTGTGTCACTCTTGTGTGAAAATGGAGGTAAAGTACTCATTTAGCATCTCTGCCATCCCTTAATCTTTCATTTGGACTGCTGACTTCAGGAATTGATTCAATTTCCTGAGATTGAAATGGGGCAAAGGCTACCTGATTTCTTGAACATAAAACAGGAGTAATGCCAGGCTACTTGTGGGTACATGCTAGATAGCTCCTAAATTTAGGACTTTAAATTTTGAATGTTAATGAATTGATCACAAGTGCGTCCTGGAAATTAACTGAGCATACCATCCCCAAAAATTGTGGAATGCAAACTTGAAATGAAGAGATTGCTTTTGGCTGTCTCTAGCACATGGAGCAGAGATAATTACTGCCAAATAAATCTGCAACACAAGCTCAGTGCAAAGTGTGTGTTTGGGGTAAGGTGTCCAAACCCCCTGTACTCCCCAAATGTGTCCTCCACAGCAAAAAGAGGAAGCCCTCACCCCAGCATACAACTTTATTGTTGCACGTCTGCCATAGCCTTAATGTTTGGGAAATTGGATTTATATTTACATTGAGGTTTCCACCAACACTTTCACCTCACCACCAAAAGCACCCTTCCCATCAAATGGAAGTTTAATTATATGGAGTTGCAATTGCCAAGGTTGACTGCCCTGCGCGCGCCCCCCCCCCCCGGATGGCATCTACTGTGAGAAAGTGCTAACTGTGATAGGAGAAAAATATAAAAGGCTGCAGAGCACTATCAACTGCCAAATGCCCATCGTGGACCTAACCTTATCCCCAATGCATTGATTTCAAAATCAGTGTCCCAATCTTTGCATAGCCTCACCCCATCCACGTGATTTCTATCGGTGGTAGAACTTTCAGTTGTTGACCCTCCTGGTCTTTAAAAGTATCTTTTCAAAACCTGCCTATTCAACCAAGCCTCGTCACTTCCAAATCACCACTGTACTCAGTGCCCATTTTTACTCTTCTGTAAAACATCTTGGGGTATTTTTCTACAGTTAGCAATGCTATGCAAACCACTGGTTCCCAAGTAGAGGGACACGGGGACACTTACATACATTAGGGTTGTTGGAAGCATCCTACAAAAATACTTGGTGCCCTGTGTACAAGAATATAATGGCAACATAGTATTTTCTAGTCCAGATCAGTTCTGATCCCATTACTCTATTGCTCAGTTTATTGGTCTCAGGTTTGTGGATTAGTTTAGTTTTAAAGGCTAGAAATGATCTGGGGTTTTTTTCTGCAGGGGAGGAGAGAAGGAAAATGTACTTAAATTTCTTCAGAATTGCTAAAGCACATTTTATGGAGCAAATTCAGACTACCATTGGAAGATAGCTGGTGAGCAAAATTTAGAGAAATTGGATTCAGTGAAACTGCAACTGGTTTCTTAATCATTTGAATTTGACATTACAGTGTCAGTGAATTCTAGTACAATTTGCAATTGAACACTCAATGCAAACTGGTCAGAGGTAACCCAGAATGCAACCAGAACAGTCTGGTCATTCAGTATAAACAGAACATACAGGGCAGCAAAGAGGGATAAAGTTCAGCAGTAAAAACATGATATCAATGATTTAAGTGGCATTTCACACTTTTTTTATTTTCAATAGTTTAAGTATTTCCAAGGACAGGGAAGATAATATCTGTTAAGAGGTTTCCTTTGCCACTCATTTTTACAGACATTGCATACAATATTTTGGGTATATGCATATAAAAAAATTAACTGCATCTTCGTACTTTCTACATTTCCATTTAGCACTAACTTGCTGACTCCAAATACTTCATAGACAGTGCAATGCTAAGGTTTGTTCACTGTAACTTTCTAAACTGCCAGTGAATACTTTATAATGCAGAATCAATCTAATCTAAGTACATTCTACTAAATACCAACACTGGTATTCAAAACTATGTAGAGTAGGTAATCAACAACCTTCCCTCTCTAGTGATCTTGTCACTAGGATATAGTGCCACCACTGTCATCAACTACCTTGTGATGCTGTACCACAGGCTAGGTCAACAATTACTGGAATTATTCTGGATAGTAAATGGTGCAGCAAGTATTCAGTTCCCCCCCCCCCAGAAACCAATTGAGCATAAATTAACAGCTAGAGAATACTGCCAGAATATTCCACACCAGTAAGCATTTCAGGGAAAGATTTGGTCCTCAAGGAGATTCCATCTCTTGCTCTGTTGGGAGTGCTTTGTGCAATTCCACGAGAAAACCCTTGGGAAGCCAGTCTTGAGCAGAAAGTGGTTCAACAGTGGTATATGGATGCTAGACATTAAACATCTTTAGTTTGTCAAAAAGTTCACTGGGATTCATTCCTACTACAGTCCCAATCTATGAACACAAAGTATTACTGCAATTGTAGCCTGAATATTCTGTACAGTATAAATACATTTTGTAAAACAGCTGACACCGCAACTCGTCAGTGCCAATCTTGTGTTTTAAAAAAAAAAAATACAGCAGCCGTTATGGTGTCTTAGAAAATCTGTCAGCAGTAATAATGGATACAAAGTCCAGCAAATACAGATGGAAATGGGTGCAATACTCTTGATGATTATAGGTCAAGATCAGTGTGTTCGTTAGAAGTTATGTTACTGTCCACACAAGACATGGCTTCTTAAACTGCAATACAGAAAAAAGGGAAAACCAACTGTTTAGTTGTCAAAATTAAAAATATATAAACTTAAATTTAAGGCCCCAGGATAGTCATATAAACCTGTGAGAACATGAATAGGCATTTTAACTTTAGTCAAGTCCCATGCAATATTGTGAGTAGCAAACATTAGCTATCAATTTCTGCAACTGTATAGCATATAAGCTTACTGAAAATTAAAATAGGCAACCATTAATTTGTCTGAATTTTGGTGCTTGTAAGGTAAGGGATGACTGTGCTGGTGAAAGGAAGTGTTTTACACTTTGTACACAGGTTAGAGCATTACACTCATGTCAGATTAAATCAGAGCCTCTCATCACTAAACAGGGAACATTAACCAACCAATCTCGGTGTACTCCAAAAATGCACCATTGTGCCACTTCCACTGCTACTTACCTGTGGCATTTTGGTAGACATGATTATATGCAGCCTCTGAATTTAGAAGCCATGAAAGAAAAATTTATACAGGATGAATTGAATTATGCAATAATGTTTACTGCTTATACTGATAAGTATTTTAGTACCACTGAAAAGAGATGATTTTTCCAGACTTCAGAAACTAATTTTACAATTGATCTTTTCAAAAATGAAGTTTGACACAAACTTGAATTAATTTTATTCCAGTTTACTTTTAACAGCTACATTTATATTAATTTTGATTGTTAACAAACCTAATGAATATTGCCCAGTTTCAAATGTTGCATCTGCAAAAGTTTTCTAATTACCATTTACAAATACCACTTAAATTTTAATTTAGGAAACTGTATTTAGTAAGTTTGAGACTCAAATTTTGTGCAAACTTCTGTAATCATTTGACGGTAAGAGCAGTATTCACGTACTTTATGAAATATAAACGTTGCTGTTCTGATTATACAAAATTGTAACATCAGTCAGGGATCAAACAAATTGAGAGAAAATCCAAATGAGCCATTAGTACATTTTCCTTTCATGTTAGTTAGCAAGTCGAATTGAAACCCTTAAAACCAAACTGTTCAGATGTAATGCACATCAAATCAGATTGTTACTGACAAAATGATGGGGAGGATATATTTGGTGTTGTACAACAGTTTGAAAATACACTGACAGCTTAAAAAAAAGTTTTGAATTAAGTTAGGTAAAATGTGATCAGAAATTTACCATGGATGCCCTCAGGCTCATAAAATCTGCTTGGGGAGTTAGTTCTCTTACTTTGAAATGGATACGATGCATTACACTCTTAGATACACACACACACGAAATTCCTGAGTACAGGATGGGTACATTAACTAATGTAAAAGCTCCCTGTGACTGGCAAATGTAGCACAAGAAACAGCTTGTACACATACTTGTCTCAAGTTGTACAAAAGATTGTCACCCTTTCAAAGATTAGACAACTACCCCAAAGAAAAGATCGATTAATGGATTTCCTAAATTTAACTTGATATTTTTAAATCTTAGCAGCCCCATTTTGGACAAATTCAGAAGCCAGCAAATTAAAACACTTAATTCTTGTACATTTCTCCTGCAAGATTTGCTTCTGTTAATCTCAATAATTTTCCTTTAATTCTGGTTGAGCGTATGAGCAAACTTGATGGCTATCGTCTTTTATGAACTGAAACCTCTTCTCAGCTCCATTTAAAAAAAAACGCCTAGACTAAAAATTTGGCAAACAGAATTGCAATAAAATCAAGAAAATTACAGCACCCAAAAAGGAATATAGCAATAATTCTAGTAAACAGGAGCAGTGAGCAGTAGATTATTTTTATATACAAATTTTGCTATACTACCACCAGTCAGGCACATAATTGATGAAGAAACCAAAGATTTTTGGATTACATACTGGCAATTTACATTTCCATTTTTAAAAGGACTGAATGGTTAAGTGCAGTGATACAGTACAGTACACTACACAACTTCAAAATGTCCAAATAAGACAGTCCTACTCACAGATAATCTCACAACGTGCAAGCTAAAGCAATTATATAATCAATCTTTGTTCAAATTCGGCTACAAAGAATTGAACAAGCACTAATTTGGCTCTTAATGGGGTGAATTTTAAAGGCCGCTGACAACGTTCCCTTTTGTGAGCCTGCAAAAAAGGCGAAAACAAAATATAGTGCAAGAGGTACGGTATTGTCAATTTAAAACAAATTCTTCATTAGGTACAGACCCAGCAGCGATTGGTTTAAAAAAAATCTGGTGCTACCATTGTGTGCCAATAGTTGGTATTGTGCCTTTGGAAGCAATTTTTGGCCATTACATGTGAACCTTTCTAAAGTGTACAGAAAAATAATCCTACATCCTGTTTATCTGAAATGACACTTTTCACAAGGCAATAAACCATCACATGTAGGATATTTAAGCTTTCTGCACACAGCAACTTTCCTGTTACACATCGATTCAATTGCTTGGCCTGAAAACCATCTTCTTTCTCGCATCTTTCAAAATTAACGTGCATCACAAAATTAGTGCCATAAGAATCTGTTATATTTGTGAAGTTTGAGGGCCATTTGTATCTTCATCTGGATGTGAATTCGGACACATTTCACCCAACGCAGTGTATTCACTGTCAGATGTTTCTGAAGGTTCGTGCAAGCTTACATAATTGTCCTCTTCTTTAGTAACAGTATCTCCATGTGCTTTTTGTGATTGGGGACTCCCCATTCTGCTTCCATAGTAGTTGGGAGCACTTGTGCTTGGTGAAGCTTTACCAGCAGAACCCACACCCTGTAACCGAGGCACATAAACACTACTCATCACCTGCAAATTGCCCCTAGCAGTATCAGATAGATCAGAATTAGGCAACAGAGCAATAGAGGGGTCCAAGCTTTCTTGCATATGTACTTCCATTACTTGTCCAGGACAGGTCCGCAGGATAGGCATATGCGCTGAATTTTCTTCCGCTAATCCTCTATTCAGTGCAGCTTCTTGAAGCTCTAAGTGGAAAAATAACAAAGAAATTATTAGAAAGTACTGAATACATTTTATCATCACTTATTCATTTGCCCAAAGAAAACAGTTTAAATGTTGTGGTGTTCTAGAAACCTTGACATTTTGCTGTTGGGTGGTTGCAATGGCACTGGGAGCTACAGGGAATATTTACAGAATTATTGGCTGAAGCAGTTCTACAATATAAATGCAGCAGCAGTAGAGAGCGGTATATGCTGCATAGGAAATAGCCTAGAGGGGAGGGTTTGTACACTACATTGTGATGACAACGTTGAAAACATAGCGAGTACATCACAGCTGTGTCTGCAGAGCACTACAGAATTTTAAATCGGGGTTTAAAGTGATTTGTCTCGGCTACTGATCCAGGACAGCATGTATTATAAACTACAGTCCAGCTACAATAATTTGCAGTAGCTGTCCAAAGTGTTTAATTACTTGCCATTTAAATATTTTTTAACCTTTAGGCTGTAGCAGGTTTGGGGAAATCCCAGTCTCCCTGGGCCATCTGGTTTTACAAGCTTCAGCTTATGTAGTAACATTACAATAATAAAACAAATTCAGCAGTAGCTTTATTAACCCAAAACTACTAAAATGTGCATCTTCGAACTGTTGTAAATAGTACACCAAATCTGCTTATCTGGTCATCCATTGTCTCCTCTATTCGCTTCCTTATGATTCTCGAGCACATTTCTTTCAACCTAACCTCCTCTTCCCAGCTTTAAAACCTTTACTTATTTTCTTTCACCACAAGTCCATTTTAGAGGCAAGAACTAACAGACTGGGTTGTCCTTGGTTTAAAAACAACCTAAAAAAGGACAATTCTCAGCCAGTTGAAAGCAAGCACGTTCACATTCCAAAATCAGAAGCAGCTCTGCTGACTAGATGAGTAACCGCCCCTGCACTACTGAGTCAATTGTTTTTTAATTTCTTTCCAAGTTTGTGCTTGGCAACTTGGGGCACAAATAGTTAAATTGAGCAGATTGACTTTGCAGGCTTAATTTTAATTTTGTGAAACTAATGGGCTATCACACTGCTGAGGAATATTTTCAAACTGGTATTAATCTAAAAATACTGAGTCCCACAATTTATACCTGCATAATTTTGATTAACTTTGCTATCCACCTACAATAGCCAGCAATGAGTAAACAAACTACTCATTCCATTATGCCTTTATACAGCAAACACTTTCATCCAAGTATTTTTCCCTTCAGTTTAAAGATATTTTTGCTATAATAGCTCTACTTCATTGCATTTTGCATACTTACAGGATTCTGCTAGCTATACAAGCGAGAGTCGGCCTACTGCTCATTTGTTTGTTCAAGAAAATTAAATCAGTTCTTGGTGAAAACCACTCAGCGTTGATTTTTTTTTTTTAAAGTCTTTTTTTCATCCTAGCAGTATGCAATTTTATATTTCAGTTACTTACTCTTTTCCTCCTCAATCTCTCTTTTCCTGCGTGCTATTTGTTTCTTCAGTTTATCCACTTCTAGCAGATAACTTTCAACTGTTCGTTCACTTTTTTCCACTTCTCCACATACAGTCTGAAGTGTTAAAATAAGGTAATTAAAGTACACTATATTAATGGTCTTCAATTCAAATACATCAACAACAACTTGCATTTATATAGCACCTTTAACATACTAAAATATCCTAAGGCGCTTCACAGGAGCACATTCAGACAAAAATTGACATTGAGTCAAAGACGACGACATTAGGATAAGTGACCAAAAGCTTGGTCAAAAAGGTAGGTTTTAAAGGAGTATCTTAAAAAGGAGAGGTTGAGGGAGGGAAATCCAGATCTTGGGGCTTAGACAGCTGAAGGCACGGTCATCAATGGTGGGGCAAAGGAAGTCGTGGATGCACAATAGGCCAGAATTGGAGGACTGCAGAGTTCTCAGAGGGCTGAAGGAGGTTAGAGATGGGGTGGGGGCGAGGCCATGGAGGGTTTTGAACACAAGGATGAGAATTTTAAATTTGAGGCATTTCTGGACAGGGAGCCAATGTAGGTCAGCGAGCACATGGGTGATGGGACTTGGTGCGAGTCAGGATACAGGCAGCCGAGTTTTGGATGAGCTCCAGTTTATGAAGGGTGGAAGATGGGAGGCCAGGCAGGAGAGCATTGGAATAGTCAAGTCTAGGAGGTAACAAAAGCATGGATGAGGGTTTCAGTGGCAGCTGAGGCAGGGGCAGAGACAGGCGCTATTACAGAGGTGGAAGTAGGTGGTCTTGGCGATGGAGGATATGGTATCGGAAACTCAGGATCGGATTCTCCACTGAGATCTTACCAAACTGTTTTAGGGATTTAGCAAGAACAAGTTCCAGAATGTCAGGTGGAGTGACTGAAAGCTCTCTGCCAATGGTAGGGCAGCAACAAGGGAATGTACAAGAAGGTGGAGTCAGAGGACCAAAAGGTGTGGCAAGGGATGCATCGCTGGAGGAGGTTGCAGAAGTAGGGAGGTGCGAGGCTTGTAGAGGAATCTGAAGACGAGGACTAGGATTTTAAATTGGATGCACTGGGGGACAGAGGTAGGGCACAATGCAGGCAGCTGCATTTGACAGGTTGAACAAGTTAGGAGTTGATGAAGCAGATTATTGGGTTGCCTCAATGCAATGCAGAATGATCCTCCAGGTAGAGCAGGAAAAAAAATGTACGTAGCAGGCGAGTACAAAACACGAGGTACAATGGTACTCCCTGGTGTGGGGAAGGGATCAAATCATACCCAAAGCACTCAGATCGCCATATGTAAAGTTATGCACTGAACAAATTGTCAATTTGATACCATTAGCTCCTCTCTGGCATGCATCTGTAACCTTAATCCCTTGAAGCTAGCAAGATCACAACTGGGTACCTGGTGCACAGATTTTTTTTAAAAATATGCACATCTTCACAACTTATAGCAAGACTAAACATGAATTTACTTGAAGCACATTAGTGAGACTTTGCATTCAATTATTCCTAGTTCAGTTAACTCCCTACATGATGATCTAACTTACTTGCAGTTTTTCCTGAAGCGCATTGTACACCTGATAAATGGCCCTGATATCTTTAATCACTCCATCTTTGTCAAAGAACTCAGCCCTGTGTAGAGAAAATAAAAAAACAATAGCTTATTAAGTCAAGCTTGAAAGTGCCTTTATGCACCATGTTTAAGAGCTACACACCATGCCAAAGGACATTGTAAATCAAGGCCTGTTCGCAATACTGAATGGTAAAGAACTTAATTCTTCAGGTTTTAGTAACTGCGTGTGATTTTTAAAAGTGATATACGGGTTAGTGACTGGATAATTAACAAATTAAGTTTTGTAAAGGTAACATTCAATTTGTAGATGGGATGGGCATATTGAGCAATAAGGCCTCCTTGTTCTGTACTCATAATACAATATCTAGCAGATTATATGTAGTCTTCATAGCTACTGAGATACCAATAATACTTTTAAATGTTCTGAAATACTGCTACAGATTGATAAAGAAAAAAAGATTGTGATTCAAAAAAAGAGACATACGCCATCACGTGTATTCAAATTCAAGCTTTTCTTTATACAATTTTAATTCAGTAGCCTTCATTTATTGTTACCCTGAAAAACAAGTCTAACATGCACCTTAGTTGTTAAAGTGAAGTTAGATTGGGCCAAGCAGATAGAAAACCATTTTTGTCCTCCAAATTTCTCCGCTTTCCCCTTTCTCCATGTTGAAGCATGGTTGCAAAGGTAGCATGCACTCTTTCATATTTTGTCCAACTCACTGTTATTCATGTGTGAGCCTCAGAGTGTCAACATTCTATTTGACCCATGGGGGGGAGAAAGAGGAACGAGTGAGTTTAGCATTACAGCTCAACCATCAGGTCCTCATCTGATGTTCAGTAGGGGCAAGCAATGGGTAGCAATCAGGAGAGGGAATTGTAGCCACTTTTCTTCTCCCCTTACCAGGGACATGAAAATCAATTGCAATATGCCTACTACCTGGTGGAGATCAGCAAATTCAGGTAGAACTGTGCTCGAAACCTTCCTGGTTTGTAATGCTCAACTATTCACTAGATGGTGAATACCCAACAAAATAATGTTATTGCTAATTTCTGCACAAAGTTTGATCCATGTGCACACCATCATGTCCAGATTGCACTGGATAAAGTGTGGACAACCATCTCTAAATGGAATGGAACTAATCAGCTCATAAGTGCAGTCATCACAGCAAAAAATGAACTGTAGTTTGTCGCAACTATGTGAAAAGACATGAAATGTAATTCTGCAGGAATATACTAGATGATCAAATTATGGCTGGTCACATTACAAGTTCATGTGACTTTCAGTTACATACCAAATTGTGCAAGGTCAATTTCAAGCTCATTTTGATAGGATCCCTGCACTTGTCAGGGTCTGTCATGGATCAGAAAACAACATTTTCTTGCAGTGCTGTAAACTGAAATTAGATTCATGAAGCAGTAGACAAGTTGAAACCAAGTTGCTGTTTTGTAACCTATGCACCAATATAAATACCAATGAAATTAGACGTCAAATATCAACAGCACCACTTCTTTTTTTTTAAATAGTTACGAAGAACGGAAAATGCTGGAAACACCAAGAAGGGTCCCTATCCGAAACATTGTGTCTGTTTCTCTCTCCACAGATGCCGCCTAACCTGCTGTGTTTCCAGCGTTTTCTGTTTTTGTTTTAAATTTCAAGCATCTGCAATATTTTGCTTTTATCTACAAAACACATCCTTATTTATGTCCTTTAGACATCATCAGGCTTAGTGGTTTACAGGAGTTAAGATCCCAGTAATGGGAGGGACCATAAGTTTAAGTTACCAAAATCATAAATAGAACTTAAAACTTGAGAATAGATATGTTTCACTGAGCAATTAGCAGCGAGACTGCTGGAAGATGTGCCTGTCATATTAGCTCAGAGCAACATAAGAAACTGATAATGTCCCAGAAACCACTGCACTGCAATGATCAGCAGATAGATATTTACTGAAGACTTGTGTTTCCTGACAACATGCACATACTTCCTACATGTTACTGAACAGACAAGTTTAGATACACAGACAGCATCACTGCAGGGTTTTCCAGAGTCATCTCACTACATATCATTTATTAAAATATTTTTTGTTGGAATATTTTGAAACTAGTAGTTTAATACTCACCCATGTTCTGTTACCACTTTGTCATAATTCCACGATGTGTTTGGCACCGAGGAACTCTTGTACTCCTGCTGACTAGTATTCCCCAAATTAGGGATTGTGAGCGAAACTCTCTGATCATACCTTCAGAGAAAGGTAGGACATTTAAAAAACTTAAAATACTCCATGGCAAAAAATCTCCGCAATGCCTGCATAAGACAGTTGCATGAGTTTTTCTTAAATAGATTAACAATATAATTCATGACAATGTAAAAGTTTCTATACACTCAAGTATAAACACATTCTAATTTCAGTACTTTGTAATTCTAGTTAACCCATAATCGCAAATATATACATTGAACTTATTAAGATTGGTATCTTATTTACAATACACACATATCCAACCATAAAATCAACATGCTGTGAGGTGGGGGTGAAAGAGACTTAACAGTTTTACTAGGTGGTTATGAAATAAATGCTCAAAATCTTTAGAATTCATTCATTCATTCATTCAATAAATCTAAGCAAGCTAGAATGCTTACCGGCGATTGGGTCTAAAGAGCACATACTCCAATGCATGTGTTGAGTTGTTTGCTGTGGAGATGAAGCTAAATAGAAGGAAGACTAGATCAGGCACTCCAAGGATGTTGGTCAGCTGTTTATGGATAATATGTTCTCTGTAGGACATCTGCTGCTGTGTATTCCTTCTAAATCTGTACCAGCCAATAACATTCTACAGAAGGAGGAAGCTATTAGGACTTTCATGCGCAAGAAACCTATTTTACATAATTACAGTGCAACACTTAGCTTCAAATATTCAAATCTTTGAAGGGGCTGGGCCGGGGGGGGGGGGTAGGAAATTTTTCCTTGAGAAATTTGATTCGGAACCAGGAGAAGTTGACACTTCTAAAAAAAAAAATCAGATATTGTTCCTCCCTTATTCTAAATGTACCAAAAAAAAGCAAAACTATGAGTGACAACCACGTAGTAATGTAGCCATCTTAGCTCTTGTGTACATAATTATATTTCTGAACTAAATCAAGGGTCGGTGGGGACACTACAACTGGCCTCAGAGGGAAAGTTTCCATCTAAAGACATCATCTGGAAAGTATGCATGCGGACACCAGATGAAGTTGCATACCCTTCCAACACAAAAATCACTAAAAACTTAAAAATATCACAGGTACAAAAAGTGATCGATAAAGCTAATAAAATGTTGGCCTTTATCTAAAGGGGGCTGGAATACAAAGGGAAGGAAGTTATGTTTCAGTTATACAGAGCCTTGGTCAGACCTCATCTGGAGTACTGCATTCAGTTTTAGGCACCACACCTCAGCAAGGATGCATTCGCCTTGAATAGTACATCGCAGATTTCCCAACACACCAGGCCTTCGTGTGTTAAATTATGAGGACTGGTTGCGTAAGCTTGGCTTGTATTCCCTTGAGCTTAGAAGGTTGAGGGGTGATCTAATTGAGGTGTTTAAAATGATAAAGGAATCGATAGAGTAGACACAAAGAAGCTATTTCCTCTGGTAGGGGAATCCAGAACAAGGGGCCACAATCTTAAAGTTAGAGCTTGGCCATTTTGGAGTGATATTGGAAGCACTTTTTCCACACAAAGGGTAGTGGGGAAATCTGGTTATCTCCCCAAAAGGCTGTCGATGCTGGATCAAATTTTCCCCAAGACTGCGATCAACAGCTTTTTGTTAGATAAGGGCATCAATGGATCTGGATCAAAGGTGGCTAAATGGAGTTAGAAGTCCAGAACAACCATGATCTAACTGAATGGTGCAACAGGCTCATAGGGCTGAATGGGCTACCCCATGTCCTATGTTGCAACGTTACCAAAAAAAAGTCAACACTTACTTTCCTCCTTCCTTTGAGGATTCTATCCAGACTTTCTTCATCAACTCTTCCTGCGAAGTCATAAAAACTGAAAAAAAAGATTTGAGATTAAAAGGATGTAGTATTTGTAACAGTATGCTAGATTTGGCAATATTAATATCTTAACGCAAGCAAAAGTCTGAGGACACCTTAAATTGTTTAAGTAAAATGGGTTTGCTTGGGAAAATATGGCTTTAGAAAAATGTATTTATTGTTATTTGCACGGATGACAGTGCCAGACAGTGTATACATAGACCATGGACATGGTCTACCAGCTGGTTGGGAAACTGAAGTGCCAGTACACCATCCATGCTCATCAGAGGCAGCCGTCTATATTGGACAATTAGCACTAACCATTTGCCAGGTCTATACGAGTCAATTACAAAGGCGCTGCTTAAAATGTGTTAAGCACGCAGATGATTTTGGGCAGTTCAGTAAGTTTTTTTTGCACCTCATTAATCCGCTGTATTTACCGATTTACTCACTGCTTCACAACACCCCTGTATCTGCATGATTTTTTTATGCACTTGGGATTTCTGAGTTAAGCTTGAGTTGTATGATCACAGAAACGAGGATAGCGAGGATTAACTTATCCAAAGAATCACAAGAACCGCACGCGTTAAAATAGCCGGACCGTACTTGTAGACGGGAGTACATATCCTGAAGTTAATTGATCTGGCCATTAGAATGCTTGCAGATGAATGAAAATACATTTATGTTTTAGGTTTAAACTGTATATGTTCTTCTGTTGGTCTTAAACATGAGGCACTTGTGATAAGTTTATATATAATGAATCGTAGAGTTGACCGTCCTATTGCTTATAGTGGCAGAACCACCAACGCACCAGTTATAAGTGGTAGGGACTGTATTTTCAGTTATTGGCATTTGAGAAAGTCAAAGTGAAAAACCAATGACAAACAGCAGCCTTATGAATATTGAAATATTAGATTTAAACATCAGCATTAAGCCAGAGTTTAATGTTGTAGTCATATGATTAGTTTGTGTGCAACAACACTGGTGCTGCACTACAGAAGCTAAACATAGTATAGCATCATCATATGGAGGTGCATTACTTCTGCAACTGACAATACTGACCAAATAATACACATTACAGTATTCAATATTTGATTGACCAGAAAGAATGGCTTGAAAAGGCTAAACAAACCTTGTATCTGACATCCAAGTAAAAATTATTTCCAAACTGTAAGACTGCACAAGCTTGTGACCCCAGGGCCTAGAATTTCCAACCAAGCAGTGAGGGCAGACAATACAACACCATGCTGTTCATCTAGATTGCTTCAAAAATGGCAACAGCATAAAAGTGACTGAGGATGTGGAAAGGAAACTCTTCCAAGCAAGAGGAGACTTGTATTTTTTGACAGGCTACAGAACTTCATTTTTAATTTAGGGTATTTGCTAGACTATTACCTCACATGGTCAGGGTTCGTCCCCAAATTCTCTGCAGATACACAAATCAACATTAAGTTAACATTTGTTTTTTGTTTTTTTTAAAAAGAACCTCCTTGGAGTCTACGAAGGTGCAAAGGTCAGAAGTACTGTTAAACAACAGTAATTCAAACACCAATTTATTTCACCTACCCACGCAAGTGTATTCTTGTATCATAATAGAATAAGATGAGACCAGCCGTGCATCAATTGGGAGAGCTGTCCCACAGATGAGTTAAGCAACAGCCTGACAGTCATACTCAAAGAATCATACCTTTCAGCCAATGTCCCAGACTGCACCATCACCATCCCTGGGTATGTCCTGCCACCCCAGCAGGACAGACCCATCAGAGGTGGCAGCACAGTGGTATACAGTTGGGAAGGAGTGGCCCTGGGAGTCCTCAACATTGACTCTGGACCCCATGAAGTCTCATGGCATCAGGTCAAACATGGGCAAGGAAACCTCCTGCTGATTACCACCTACTGTCCTCCCTCAGCTGATGAATCAGTACTCCTCCATGTTGAACACCAATTGGAAGAAGCACTGAGGGTAGCAAGGGCACAGAATGTACTCTGGGTGGGGAACTTCAATGTCCATCACCAAGAGTGGCTTGGTAGCACCGCTACTGACCGAGCTGGCTGAGTCCTGGAAGACATAGCTGCCAGACTGGGCCTGTGGCAGGTGGTGAGAGAACACAAGGGAGAAACCTACTTGACCTCGTCCTCACCAGTCTACCTGTCGTAGATGCATCTGTCCATGACAGTATTGGTAGGAGTGACCACCCCTCAGTCCTTGTGGAGACCAAGTCCCATCTTCACGCAGAGGACACCCTCCATCGTGTTATGCTAAATGGGATAGACTCAGAACAGATCTAGCAACTCAAAACTGGGCATCCAGGAGGCACTGTGGGCCATCAGCAGCAGCAGAATTGTATTCCACCACAATCTGTAACCTCATGGCCCGGCAGATCCCTCACTCTACCATTACCATCAAGCCAGGTGACCAACCTTGGTTCAATGTGGAGTGTAGAAGTGCATGCCAGGAGAAACACCAGGTGTACCTAAAAATGAGGTGCTAACCTAGTGAAGCTACAACACAGGACTACATGCATGCTAAACAGCAGAAGCAGTGTGCTATAGACAGAGCTAAGCGATCCCACAACAAACAGATCAGATCAAAGTTCTTCAGTCCTACCACATCCAATTGTGAATGGTGGTGGACAATTAAACAACAAACGGGAGGAGGAGGCTCCATGATCATCCTCATCCTCAACGATGGCAGTGCCCAGCACGCAAGTGCAAAAGGCAAGACTGAAGCATTTGCTGCTATCTTCAGCCAGAAGTGCTGAGTGGATAACCCATCTCGGCCTCCTCCTGAGGCTCCCACAATCACAGAAGCCAGTCTTCAGCCAATTCGATTCACTCCACGTGATATGAAGAAATGTCTGAGCGCATTGGATACAGCAAAGGCTATGGGCCCTGACAACATCCCAGCTGTAGTGAAGACTTGTGCTCCAGAACTAGCGCCGCCTCTAGCCAAGCTGTTACAGTAGAGCTACAACACTGGCATTTACCCGACAATGTGGAAAATTGCCCAAGTATGACCTGTCCACAAAAAGCAGGACAAATTTAATCCACCCAATTACCACCCCATCAGCCTACTCTCAATCATCAGCAAAGTGATGGAAGGTATCGTTGACAGTGCTATTAAGCAGCACTTACTCACCAATAACCTGCTCACCGATGCTCAGTTTGGGTTCCACCAGGACCACTCGGCTCCCGACCTCATTACAGCCTTGGTCCAAACATGGACAAAAGAGCTAAATTCCAGTGGCAAGGTGAGAGCAACTACCCTTGACATCAAGGCAGCATTTGACCTAGTGTGGCACCAAGGAGTCCAAGTAAAATTGAAGTCAATGGGAATCAGGGGGAAAACTCTCCACTGGCTGGAGTCATACCTAGCACAAAGAAAGATGGTTGTGAGTTGTTGGAGGCCAATCATCTCAGCCCCAGGACACCTCTGCAGGAGTTCCTCAGGGCAGTGTCTTAGGCCCAACCATCTTCAACTGCTTCATCAATGACCTTCCCTCCATCATAAGGTCAGTGGGGATGTTCGCTGATGATTGCAGTGTTCAGTTCCATTCACATCTCTTCAGATAATGAAGCAGCCCATGCCCGCATGCAGCAAGACCTGGACAATATTCAGGCTTGGGCTGATAAGTGGCAAGTAACATTCGTGCCACACAAGTGCCAGACAATGACCATCTCCAACAAGAGAGTGTCTAGCCACTGCCCCAAGACATTCAACAGGATTACCATCGCCAAATCTCCATCAACAACATCTTTTGGGGCAGGGGGGGGGGTGTCACGGTTGACCAGAAACTTAACTGGACTAGCCTCATAAATACTGTGGCTACAAAAGCAGGTCAGAGGCTGGGTATTGTGCAGCAAGTGTCTCATCTCCCTACTCCCCAAAGTCTTTCCACCATCTACAAGGCACAAGTCAGGAGTGTGATGGAATACTCTCCACTTGCCTGGATGAGTGCAGCTTCAACACTCAGGGAACTTGACACCATCCAGGACAAAGCAGCCCACTTACAAATGCACCCCATCCACCACCTTAAACATTCACTCCCTCCACCACCAGTGTACCGTGGCTGCAGTGTGTACCATCTACAAGATGCACTGCAGCAACTCGCCAAGGCTTCTTCGACAGCACCTCCCAAACTCGCGACCTCTACCACCTAGAAGGACAAGGGCAGCAGGCGCATGGGAATACCACCACCTCCAAGTTGCCCTCTAAGTCACACACCATCATGACTTGGAAATATATCGCCGTTCCTTTATCGTCGCTGGGTCAAAATCCTGCAACTCCCTCCCTAACAGCACCTTCACCACACGGACTGCAGTGGTTCAAGGCGGCGGCTCACCACCACCTTCTCAAGGGCCATTAGGGATGGGCAATAAATGTTGGCCTTGCTAGTGACGCTCACATCCCATAAATGAATTTTTTAAAAAAAATCACGATTTTACAATTTGGCAGCAAATCAGGGCCCACAGCACTTTATGCAGCTTCGTTTGTTTATTACATCTTAACTCCTTCATTGATACACTTGTCTTTTAAACTCAAGACATTTCCTTTGATGTACACTGTACTGAACATTTCAAAGTATGCTTGTAAATGTCAGGACAACTGGAGGTTAGTAAATTTCAGGTTCCAGGATAAAATGGCTGTAAAAAAAATTACAGAACCTGGCCAAAAGCCTGATCAAGAGACTTTTGAAGGTAGGGAAGGCATAACAGGGTAAGAGGCTGAGAGAGAACATCCCAGAATATGGGGCAAGATGGCTGAAACCTCTGGCACTGATTGTACAGCAGAGAAGGAGAAGTGGAGACCAGAATTGGAAGCAGAGGATTCAAACAGGGAAACAGGACTGGAGGTTGCAGTGGTAATGACGACACAGAGGTATTCGTTAATCATTTCTGTCCTACCTGTCTCAACAAAGCCAGCACACCACCCACAACAGTTTCTCTTCCTGTGCTCACATGCATAGCTCTGGCATGCCATAGAATTTAATTCTCGGCCTCCCCAATTCCTCATTTATCGGCTGCCCCTCATATACTGATGATAGCCAGCTTTACCGCTCCACTACTGCCCTTGATTCCATGATTGTCAGTGCACTGTTAAGTACCTGTCCAACATCAAGTTATGACATGACTTCTAACAGCTTCACAAAACCGAACCCATCCTGTTCAGCCTCTACCAGAAACTCCGTGCACTAGGCCAATCCAATCCCACATCCTGGATGCCGGCTCTAGCTCAACCCATTGATGTGCAATTGTTGTCCTGCTCGACAAGGCAGATGGAGCCTCGGTTTAACAGCACATCCGAAAGATGGCAGCTCTGGACAGTGCAGCACTCCCTCGGTACTGACTGAAGTGTCAGCCTAGATTATGTGCTTTAGTCTCTGGAGTGGGGCTTGAACCCACAACCTGACTCATAGGTGAGAGTGCTACCAACTGAGTCAATGCAGACAGTCAAAATCAGCTGGACTTCTAATTCGGATTACAATCCAGCAATCCCTGCTGGTGTGCATGCAGAGTGAAGTGAGGATAGGAGCAGGCTCAGCTCTGATGCCTTGCCTGCTGTCTCAAACCCCTGCAGTTGCAACACTGTTTAGTCTCTTACTTTAAGGAGGAACACTGAAATAGCACCAATGGAACCAGCAAGGGTCAGCAGTAGAGAAGGGGAAAAGAAAAGAAACCTTCACTTTAACACTTGAAAGTTACCCTTGTGCACTTTCTCCCAGTGCAGTCCATTACAAAGCACTCCACCAGTAATCAAGCTGAGAGGCAACCACAGATTCAACTGCTAGATTAGAATGACAAGCAACGTTGGCATTTGAAACCCAAACTATTCACAAGTAATCTCTATGGTTATCAAAATAGTTTCAAAAATTAGCAATTAAACAGATTATAATGGCTTACCTAAAGAGCTGGTAACCAGGCTCATGGTTGTGGATTTCTGTAATGAAACAGAAATAAACATACACATTTTAATAGTAAATGTAAGCCATACTGCAGAATAACATTTTTAGCATCTTTAAAATAACCGTACACATTATTGTGCAAATCATACTGCAGACTGAGGATCTCAGGAGGATAAAACAGTATAAACACCAGACACTACGGATGTGCATCACTATCCGTTAGCAAGAGCTGCACACGTGCAACTTTGACATTCTATATGCTCTTACAGAAGCCAGCCAGCAGTATGTATAAATTGTTAAGCACAGTACATAATTTGGGTATTGTAATTTTCTAGGGTTCCCAACTTTAGCAAATGAAAAATAGCTTAGTTTAAAAATAAACACTTGGTCCAAGCCACAGTAACCCTGCAGAAATCAAAACTCATTTCTGGAAAGATTGGTGCAGAAATATTATTCACCTTACATTAGCTACTTCTGCACTTGTATTGCCGAATTACTTCAGGAAGCAGCTCAGCCATACCTGCAGAAACTCCTGCTGCTGTGGAAACTATCCCATTTATATTTCAGGATGGTTTCCATGCTAGATTAAGGTCATTAAAATCTGCACGCTTATTTTAAAGTCACAGTTCAAGATTATTTCCAACCATCAGAGTGCATTCCACATGGAACCATACTACAGCACCGGTCGCTGCCTTGACAAGAATAGGAAGGGGAGAAGAGATACAACTGAAAATAACTGCTGACAAATGAGCTACATACTGACAAAAATAAACCTGGGAATCTAGTAAAAGCTGACATGTTGGCAGTTTTACACAATTCCAGATTTAGCAAACAGCTAAATTCACAATTATTTGGTTATACTTTATCAAATCACAGAAGTTCCTTTGAGGATTCATCAATAGGAGTTACATCAAAGGTTTGTTTTTGGCCCTCACCCCTGCCCCTCCCTCCCGGAACCACGATAGGGTTCCCCTTGTCCTCACCTTTCACCCCACCAGCCTCCACATTCAACGGATCATCCTCCGCCATTTCCGCCACCTCCAGCGTGATCCCACCACCAAACACATCTTCCCCCCTCACCTCCCCTTTCAGCATTCCGCAGGGACCGCTCCCTCCGCGACACACTAGTCCACTCCTCTACCACCCCCAGCACCCCTTCCCCTTCGCCCGGCACCTTCCCGTGCACGCGCAGGAGATGCAACACATGCCCTTATACCTCCCCTCTTCCCACTGTCCAGGGCCCCAAACACCCCTTCCAGGTGAAACAGCGATTTACTTGTACTTCCTGCAATTTAGTATACTGTATTCGCTGCTCACGATGTGGACTCCTCTACATTGGGGAGACCAAACGCAGATTGGGTGACCGCTTTGCGGAACACCTCCGTTCAGTCCGTAAGGGGGACCCCGAGCTCCCGGTGGCCTGTCACTTTAATTCACCGCTTCACTCCCACTCTGACCTCACCGTCCTCGGCCTATTACACTGTTCCACGGAAGCTCAGCGTAAGCTCGAGGAACAGCACCTCATCTTTCGTTTAGGCACGCTACAGCCCTCTGGACTCAATATCGAGTTCAACAATTTTAGATCATAACCTCAGCTCCAATCACATTTATATTTTATTTTATCCACCCTTTTATTTGTCCCCCCCACCTTTTTTTTTTCCTCCTAGAAGCTGGCAGCTGTCCTTCATTCTGCCAGTGGATTTCACACTTCATTCAGCCTTAATCTGTCACATTAACACCACCTCTAGCCTTGCATATCTCTTAATGTCTCTTAATGTCTCTTCATCTCCTCCTTTGTTCCTTTATCCCCTCCCCCTTTTCCCAGCTTTACCCTGGCCTTAAATCTATTTGATTTCCAGCTCTTCCCAGTTCTGATGAAAGGTCATCGACCTGAAACGTCAACTCTCTTTCTCTCTCCACGGATGCTGCCTGGCCTGCTGAGTTTTTCCAGCGTTTTCTGTTGTTATTTCGGATTTCCAGCATCCGCAGTATTTTGCTATTGTATTTTTGTTTTTGGCATAGTTCATTTAACCATACTGCATATTGCAAGATTTTCTATTCTACTTTCCCTTCTCTTAGTTTGTTCCAAGTTTGCTGTCCCCTCTCCTCCAGTCCATTCCCATTAGACTGCCAAGAAAAAAATCTATTCCATCATAAACACATCAGACAGCATTGATTCCTTTGTCACGGTTTTGATTAACCTCCCCTGTCAAACCCACAGCAGAACAAGTTAAAAAAAAACTATTGAGCTCAAGGCAACAATTCAACTTTAGGGATCTGCTGCCATTTTAAGCCACTAAAGTTGTATAGTTGCATCTTATAGGACAGCAGAACTTAACAAACAATCTCCATTTCCCAGTGATGAACTGTTATTACTTAACTCGAAGTGACTAGGTCACAATTCTTAATCCTTCAGCGTGGACATCATCAATTCTGTGAAGCATCCAGCCAGTGAATAACCATCACACCCACTCCTATGGTTTGCATTAGAATCTCGGAGATTACTGCCTCCAAATCTCTAACAGATCAATTAGTCTCCATTTTAAACAAACACAGGTCAGTGTCAATTTTATTAATCCTGTGGGGGCACTCACACGACTGCACAATCTAGTTGTTTGTACCTTTAGTGAAACAGTCCCTTCACAACAGCTCATGAGAAAATGACTTCTGCAGGAATTTCCACACTCCCTTGGTTAAACTGTTTTAGTGCAGCACAGATTGCATCCCCAAAATAGACAGAAGGAAACAAAAGATCTCACAGCAGTAATATTGGCAACAAATAGGGAGAAAATGTTCAACCATTTTATCACCGTTTTATTTTCACGTCTCAGGATGCACAGAACAGCCATGGTATGTCCCACAAATTAGAACTCAAGCATGGAGGCGGACAACATCATCAAGTTAAATAAAGAATAGCAAGAAATCCCTCTGTAAATGAGCTGCTTCAACAGATTTTTTTCTACTTAAAAAGGACAAAAGGATAAACAGCCATAGAAAATATTAGTTTAACGCTGATTAAAGTATTGGCTGCAACAGAGATAGCACTCTGCTTATAAACCCACGTTTGTTGACACAAGTTATGTAGTTGCTACCAGGTTGCAGCGATTGTAAAAACTATTGGTTAGGTCAGAAAATGCAATTGTAATCGCAGCAGTTATCTATCCCAACACATGGCAAAAGAATGAATTACAGGACACATCTATTTGACTCAAGTCTGAATTACTAATGTTATGCACTGTAAATGGTAGGGCAGAAGGTACTCCTGCAGTTTATCAGGTACTTTCCAGATATTAGCAGTGCCCTTTGTGCCAGAAAGCAAGGTGTTTACCCAGAGAGAATGACTACCTAGAAGAATGGAAAAGGAGAAGTCCCTTTGGGCTACTCATGTCTACCCCTAGTGGCCAACTTGAGAGCAAATTATCGGTCAGTGAGAAAAATTAGACCCAAACTTAAGTAAAAGCCAAGCCAATAAAAAGTACATGAAATAATACAGTAATTGGTGCAATACCCTTAATAGATAAATCTCTTTAAAACTATTTAAATCTATTTTTTAATTACTAATGTTGTGTAAAACAAGTTTGTAACTTCAGACTCCTTCATTGATACTAATGAATGAAACGTGCCAGTGTTACATTATGCTTTAAACAAACAGCAAGTTCTAAACAGATATGGTTTATTAAACTATTTAAGGACTTTTTAAAAATTGGTATTGTCTCATATTACATTAGTCTTTAGAAACAGAGTTATATCTGTTTGGTCTCCCAATAGACTTAAGCTAATTTACTACTAGTCACTGATGTCTTATAATCCTACATGCCTTAAGAGCCTTAAAATGCTAATTCTTCACTCTGAGGAAAGGATACTGGCTGGTTTAGAAACCAGCACTGACCCAGTTCTGCAAACAGGGCACTCCTCAGGCCTTTGACCAAACATTGGTTGGTTTTGCAAATTCTACAGTTGTTTTGTTACTCTGTCAAGTTTAGGGATTTCAGACTATGCCAACACAGTAGGATTTTGGTGCATTAAAAATGCTACTATTAAATTCAATGTACCTCTCAATGAGTTCAATTCATAGATCATCAGAACTGGGAAAGGTAGATTCGGATCCAGATTAAGCATCTGAACCAGAGTACTTTAGACAATGGGAGTTAGTGTAGGTATCCCAGTGAACATCCACTGCTTTTGTCACTGTGGTGACCTATTCAGTTGAGCACAGCATGCTGAGAATATACTTTTGGGAAACAGATAGCTGGTTTGGTTGACTGAAAAATTCGTGAATGGGGGAAGGAGTTGGGAGGGGCAGTCTAGAATAAGAGGAAAAAGGACAATAGGACACATGAAGTCAGTCAATCCAATTTGGTCTGTGAAGGAAGCCCAGCTTCATGAGAGAAAACTTGTTCATCTTAAGCTCAGGGGCAGTCAGAACCAGAGGGCTGTCTAGGAAAAAGTTAAGTTACCCATTAACGTAGAATAGTGTGGGTTTTTTTTTTAATGAAAAACTACACCACAAGGAGCAGTTTGAACTTAACTGAATTTTAATTACAACTGTCACTGTACATTCACTTGTCTGTAAAGTAAAGCAGTTTATCAATTTGTATTTGGCCTCATCTCGCTGATGTGTTTGCAGTCCATCTACTGAAAGACTGGAGAAGTGCATGTGAAGGCACGCGAGAAAGACAATATCCAATTCAGATGATCAGGGAGAACGATCGTTACGCCCCCAGCTTACATTATCGTATGATTAGTTATTGGGCGGTACAGGCACATTCCTGAATGCAAGATGCAAGGATCGCCTTGCACTACTGATCCAAGAGAATATCTAAGGCAGACTCAAAACTTGTAATTAAATTGAAGGAATTTATTAGGCATTGTGCTAGTTCAATCGAACAACATCTGATATTATCAAAGGAACTTATGGCCAATCACCATTGAATCTTTGGACAAGGTTGCATAAGCTTGGGTTATAGTACCCTGCTTTTGAAACCTCTAAGCAGTATTATTCCAATGCCCTCCTTTTTGGTCTATCATCCTCCACAAACTCTTCCCATATCCTGACCCACTCGCCAATCCCCAATTTTCGATGACCCACATTGGCTCCATGCCTCCAATGTAGTAAGTTTAAATTCCTTGCCCTCATTTTCAAATTCCACCATGGCCATGGAGAGATTTGAAGAGAAATGGCCCATTCGATCTCTCCATCCGCCTTCAGTTTTATATCCCCAAACACCCTCCCCCACCTTTTTTTGTCTGCCATCTTCATTGTTAATAACAGTTACATAGTAGTACAGTAAGGCAGGTGACTACAGGACTCAGAAAAGACATGCAACATAAGATTGCAGCACTAGGAAGCTGAAGGGACAGAGTATTGTCTGAACAGGTATGGCTATTCTCTTCTATAACATGCACATTTTACATAACATGAATTTTAACGCATCTTTGGATCATAATGCGGAGTACTGCAGTATGATCATTTCTGCAATGCTGTGCTTCATTTGGCAAATGAAATGTGTAACTGGCAAATGAACTTCAATATAGGCAAGTGTGAGGTGGTACATTTTGGGAGGAAGAATAAGGAGGCCACACACTCCTTGGAAAATAAGTATCTAAATGGGATAGAGGAGCAGAGGGATCTGGGGATACAGATACACAAATCACAAAGTAGCAACACAGGCTAATAGGCTATAAAAATCAAACATAGCACCGGGGTTCATTTCTAGAGGGATAAAATTAAAAAGCAGAGAAGTTATGTTAAACTTGCATCAAACCTTGGTTAGACCACACTTTGAGTATTGTGAACAGTTCTGGTCTCCATATTATAAAAAGGATATAGAGGCCCTGGAGAAGGTGCAAAAAAGATTTACTAGAATGATACCAGAACTGAGAGGTTATATCCATCAGGAAAGATTGAACAGGTTGGGGTTCTTTTCTCTAGAAAAAAGACTGAGGGGTGACCTGATAGAGGTCTTATGAAAGGGTTTGATAGGGTAGACATAGAAAAGATGTTTCCACTTTTGGACGAGACCAGAACTAGGGGCCATAAATATAAGCTAGTCACTAATAAATCCAATACGGAATTCAGGACAAACATTTTTTACCCAGAGAGTGGTTAGAAGGCAGAACTCGCTATCACAAGGAGTAGTTGAGGCGACTAGCATGGATGCATTTAAAGGGAAGCTACATAAACACATGAGGGAGAAAGGAATATAAGGATATGTTGATGGGGTTAGATGAAAATGGTTGGGAGGAGGCTCGTGTGGAGTATAAACACCAGTATGGACCTGTTGGGCTGAATAGCCTGTTTCTGTGCTGTAAATACTATGTAATTCTCTGGGCAATATTAGTTTAGAATACTGATGCACTATGGATGCATATCCTTAATCTTCTAAAGAACATAATTTTCCTACAGAACATAAAAATTGAATTAAGTTTTCATGCCACAGGTGAAACAGGCTCCTTTATAAATTTTAGCTGCATTCCCTAATTCCTCCAGTTCAAGTTATGAATACTTCAAGTCTTTCTTGGGCAAATGCGAAATGCTGCTGAGTCCACAGAATTCTTTCCACAAACATTGTGCAACAGGTTACAAATTTATACGCTATATATAGTTACACTGAACTCCTGGGAGTAATGGAAGGCTCTACATTTTACATTCTTCAGTGCACTAGCAGATTTCCCACTGTGTTGCTCACAGTAACTTGGATGTTTCGCTGTTTTACAAGGACACAAATTAAACACTTAAACGAAGGTCCGGACTGCCTGCTCGGGTGGACGTAAAAGATCGGATGTCTCTATTCAAAGAACAGCACAGGAGTTCCCCAGTGTCCTGGCCAACATTTATCCCTCAACTACCACCACCAAAACAGATTATCTCATCATTTATCTCATTGCTGTTTGTGGAACCTTGCAATGCACAGACTGGATGCAGAGCTTGCCTGCAAAACAACAGTGACTACACTTCAAAAGTAATTATTTATTTGTAAAGCACTTCGAGATATCCCGAGTCCATAAAAGGTGCTGTATAAATGCAAGTTGTTTCTTCCAAGTTTTTGCACATAACAGTAACTGTATTGTACACAAAGCTCTTTGGACATTTGAGAAAGATGATAAGGTGCGATATAAATCTATTATTTTTCTTTTAATGAACATCCATAAAGATCAGCGCTATGCTGCACATGTAAACATTGTCTTTTGTTTGCATCTACAAAATTGGCCATCACAATTCTCAACTCTGTTGTGCAGTCTTAAATATACTATTGATGTCAAACTGACAGCAGTTTGTTTGTATTTAATATGATCAAAGCCATCTGTGCTAACCTGTTACACTGACCCAACCTCTACTAAAAACAGTTAACGCTTTCAGTACATTTCTCAAACATATTGTAATGGGCAACTTGGGACCAAGATGCCCATTATAAATTTGGGTCTTGCTTTAGGTATTCTCTCAGGTACAGTGGTGCTGGTTACTCCCATTAGTGGTCCCACCACCTTACTTTTAGGTACTGCCCAATGTTTAACTATACAACAGTGTAACCCTGGGGTGTAACAATAGGACCCACGTGTTTTGAACTGAATATTTGAGTCTTTCACATGTGCAACTCTCCAATCTTATCATAGGCTGACCAAGAAAACCGGGTAAGACAAGACCAGCACAAAACATGTTTTGTTTCCTTTACAGTCTCATTTAATTCAATTAGTACAACATACTTTTGCATAATAAGAAACATGCTTCCCACAGTGGGTCATTTTGCACAACTTAAAATAACTTCGAAAATACTGTCCTGCATTCTAACCTGGAGTCTGGTGAAAGCCTGCCCTAGCAACTTTCTGTTTAAAACTTGTCAGTGTGCATTTCTGTCCCTATTTTTATCTCCGTGTTCACAGCCACAGGGGAGGGCCTATGCTAAAACAAACCTCATCAAGCACCTGATGGATGTGGTGTATTTGGATTTCCAGAAGGCATTCGATAAGGTGCCACATAAAAGGTTACTGCATAAGATAAGAGCTCACGGAATTGGGGGTAATATATTAGCATGGATAGAGAGTTGGCTAACTAACAGAAAGCAGAGAGTCGGGATAAATGGGTTATTTTCCGGTTGGCAAACGGTAACTAGTGGGGTGCCACAGGGATCGGTGCTGGGGCCTCAACTATTTACAATCTACATTAATGACTTGGATGAAGGGATCAAGTGTAATGTAGCCAAGTTTGCAGATGATACAAAGATGGGTGGGAAAGCAAGTTGTGCAGAGGACTCAAAGAATCTGCAAAGGGATATAGACAGGCTAAGTGAGGGGAAGTGCGAGGTTATCCACTTTGGCAGGAAAAATAAAAAAGCAAATTATTTAAATGGAGAGAGATTACAAAATGCTACAGTTCAGAGGGACCTGGGGGTCCTTGTGCATGAAACATAAAAAGTTAGCATGCAGGTACAGCAAGTAATCAAAAAGGCAAATGGAATGTTGGCCTTTATTTCAAAGGGGTTGGAGTATAAAAGCAGGGAAGTCCTGCTACAACTGGACAGGGTATTGGGGAGACCACACCTTAAGTACTGCGTAGAGTTTTGGTCTCCTTATTTAAGGAAGGATATACTTGCATTGGAGGCAGTTCAGAGACGATTCACTAGGTTAATTCCAGAGATGAGGGGGTTGACTTGTGAAGAAAGGTTGAGCAGGCTGGGCCTATACTCATTGGAATTTAGAAGAATGAGAGGTGATCTTATTGAAATATAAGATACTGAGGGGGCTCAACAAGGTAGATGCAGAGAGGATGTTTCCCCTGGTGGGGAAATCTAGAACGCAGGGGCATAGTTTCAGAATAAAGGATCGCCCTTTTAGAACTGAGATGAGGAGGAATTTCTTCTGAGGGTCGTAAATCTGTGGAATTCTCTGACCCAGAGAGCTATGGAGGCTGGGTCATTAAATACATTGAAGGTGGAGATAGACAGATTTTTGCAAGATAAGGGAGTGAAGGGTTATGGGGAGCGGGCAGGGAAGTGGCTTTGAGCCCAAGATCAGCCATGATCTTATTGAATGGCGGAGCAGGCTCGAGGTGCCAAGTGGCCTATTCCTGCTCCTATTTCTTATGTTATGAGACCAGGGACTTCCATCACAACAGGTGCAAGACATTGAACAACTATACAGACAGGCTAACAAATTATTTACTGTTTTCGGTCTTTGCGGAAATAATTTCAATGCCTAGCTCATTAGTATTTTAGACAACCTTTCATCTTGGTGCTTTTTTATTTATAAACCTTGTGCGTAAACATTTCACTTTAAAAAAACTCAACAATTAAATACAACTCTTTCACAAAATCCTCTCGTGCAAAAATGACCAAAATTCCATAACATAATACCGCCCTTTAAATCAATGCTTGAAAATATTAATTGCAGAAAATGTTTAAAGGCATTTAGAATTACTTTTTGGTTAAATGCTTCTTGTAAGTTAAATTGGTCACCACTCACTAATCAAAATCTACTAGACCACAATGGAGCGGAAGTCAAAACAAAATTTCCCGACCAATTCTTCAGCGGCCTCCAGCAGTCCCTTTAAGGCCTGGAAAAACTAGTCAGAGCATGCACGTCGCATGCTCCACCTAGTTTTCCCACACATTTTGCAGCATGGTCCTAAACAGGCGCAGGACACTTCTGTGCATATTTAAATTAATCTAGATCATACCCATATAAAATATAAAACATAAAATGAGTCTGATACCCCTGTACTAGAGAAAAGAAAGCTCCAAGGTCACAACAGATGTTATTTCCAGTTTCAAAAGAATCGAGGAAAAACCTATTGACTTAAGTTCCCATATACAGCATAATGTGTTACACTACTGGCAGCAGTAGTTTTAATTTTGTGTGTTTTTGCACTACGTCTATCACTTTACTTCTACGCCTATTATAGATCAAAATATAAAAACAAAAAAAGTAACTTTTCTGGAATATATTGATAGCATTTAACAGGACTATCCAAACTGCAGACCCCAAAAAATCATTTGAGATTTATTCAGCTGTATCAGTATAAAATGAACACTTTACAACAAAAGCACTGCATACAAGTCACCTTCTATTAGCACATCCTAATTCCCACTGTGACTTCTCCCACACTTCTTGGATGGATTCAGTTAACTTATTCTCAGGAACAAACATTGAGTGTCTCGCTTTTCAGCCACCATGCAATTGTTCCCGAGTTGACAACTTAAGCATCAAGCTTACTTCCGGTATATTCTAAACAAATATGAACTGCTTTGTTGCAGTGGAAAATTAAAATGTCAGTCAGATTTGTTTAATTGTACATAATCTGATTTTAATCCTCCATTCCTCCTCCCCTTCCAATTTTTAAAAGTTCAATACAATGCATCATTAGTAGTGGGGAAACTAGGATTACAACTTTTCAGTAGACCTGTACAGAATATGAAATTAAAATAAAAGCACTCCCTACCTTTTCATTAGAAGCAGCCTGCTGATTATTTAATCAATTATTCTGATTACTTCCATAAAATCATTTTACACCAGTAATGCCAAAATCAACAGAACAAAACTATGTATTGCAAGTCCACAACTTTCATTATGAATTGGATCTTATTTCAAACCCCTCGGTCCCCACTCTGACATGGTTACATATACAAGGTTAGCAGACTTACCTATTACTTGCAGGAGCTCTGTGTTGCTGATCTGTGAATCACTAATACTGAAAGTCTCAAGTTGTTTTACATCTCCCAAGAGAAAGCCTTCCTGCAATGAAAAACTCAACTAAATTAGAACAAAAATAAGGAAAAACTAGACTGCAAAATAAAAAAGTCAATAAATTAGAGAAATCGGCAGAATAAAAACAAATAAAGTCCTTTCACTGTAATTAACTTGCTCATCCCAACTGTACAGCAGATAAACTAGATAGAAGCAAAATTACTCCACTGATAGAGCTGTGAATGCATTGCCAGTTCAGTTGTTTGAAGACCAAGACAATTTGTGACAACTGGGTAAGTAGCATTGTGACCATTTTAATACTAGACTTGTCAATAGAAACAAACCCAAGGCTCAAATGTTACTTGTCTGGTTGACAAAATTCTACACTGATGTCGTCATAAAGTATGTAAAGACAATTCTGTAGCAACTATTTGCACATCAAGAAAACTGGGCCTGGCACATTTTTAAAAAAAGTTACAGCAAAAACATTGAATAAAAGTTCTATAAAGGAAAGGCTCAACACTGCGCATTTCTTGCCCTGAAAACTTTACACCCGGTCGCCGTTGCAAACGTTTTGCACTTTGGTTGAAGAAAGCATTCGGAGGAACAGATTATAAGGTCGCAGATCAGCTCCAGAAACTAGAACAGAAAGTGGGCGCATCCAGTCAATCAGGTTCCATTCGCAATCAAGGCTGCAAAGCAGTGACTCCCAAAGCGGACTCACTCTGCCGGCTCAGCCAGCAACTCAGTGTTTTGCAACCGATTTCCGCCACGACCTCTTGCCGGGGACGGAACAGCTGCCGCCGGCCGCCCGGGGCTGCGCTTGTCACAGATCCGAGGCACTTCCCATCCTGCGGGGGGTTCCAGTTCTTTATTGTTGAACAAGCCGAGCCCTCCCGGCGAGGAAAGGCCAGCGGCGGAGAGCCGGAGCCTGTTCGCAGGGCGAAAGCCGCGCTAATAACAAGCTCACGGCGTCCGAGCGCGGCCCTGGGGAAACCCGGGTGGATGCCAGACGGCGGGTACCTACATGGTCCGAGGGGCTGTTGGCGTGATGATAAACTAAGGAACTGAAAGTGTAGCCCGAGACGGAGGCGGCCATCTTTTCCAACCTGCCCACCACCCACACACCCCCGCGGCACGGGCACTTCCGTTCCACGCACGGACCGCCGGGAGCACCCAACTTCCGCCCCTCAGCTCCTCAACTTCCGCCCCGCTGCTCTTTATATAGACTGAGGCTCGGATCTCACTTCAAGCGGGGCCTTTGGGACCATAGAATGGTTACCGCACAGGAGGAGGTGGCCATTCGGCCCGTGCCGGCTCTCTGCACGAGCACTTCAGCTAGTCCCACTCCCCGCCCTTTCCCCGTAGCCCTGCAATTTTTTTTTCCTTCAGGTACTTATCCAATTCCTTTTTGAAAGCCACGATTGAATCTGCCTCCACCACCCTCTCAGGCAGTGCATTCCAGATCCTAACCACTCGCTGCGTAAAAAAGTTTTTTCTTACGTTGCCTTTAGTTCTTCTGCCAATCACCTTAAATCTGTGTCCTCTGGTTCTCGACCCATCTGCCACTGGGAACAGTTTCTCTCTTTCTACTCTGTCTAGACCCCTCATGATTTTGAACACCTCTATCAAATCTCCTCTCAACCGTCTCTGCTCCAAGGAGAACAACCCCAGCTTCTCCAGTCTATCCATGTAACTGAAGTCCCTCATCTCTGGAACCATTCTTGTAAATCTTTTCTGCACCCTCTCTAAGGCCTTCACATCCTTCCTAAAGTGCGGTGCCCTGAATTGGACACAATACTCCAGTTGTGGCCGGACCAGTGTTTTGTAAAGGTTCATCCACACAGCAGCTAAAAGCAAGGTCCCTTCTAGCGAGTGACATTCTGTCCTCTTGGAAAGGTGCCCAATTCTGTGGCTTGATCATAAATCTCTCAACTGATCCTCAGTGTTGTAGCTCTAGGTATTACCTAGCCTGTTAGAAATTCTCTCACTGCTGCTGACATTTAGGTCCCATTCCTTCCCAGCCAAGGACCTGCAGCCGCCAGTCATGGGGCCGAAAGTCTGGATTCAAAGCGAAAGGGACCAGCTGTTGGTTATTCAACAAAGTGTAACTTTGGATGGCCCTTCTCTTTTGACATCTGGTTAATGTCAGACTAGAATTTCCCCACTGTCGTTGTGTCTGGTACCACAACAAGAGCAGGTGTTTTTGAACATCTTAGCCCTGTTTAATTGATGGGGAGAATGTAGGGGGCAAATCTGATCTGGCGATGGGTTGCAGCTGAGGCTTGGTAGTTTGGCAGGTAAGAGCCCCCTGACAACTGGTGTGATGTGTATGTGTTTTTTTTTAAACATCTTGGCCTCATGGGAATATCACTTTGAACTCTAGCACTGCGTTTGAGTTAAATGGTCAGGAGTAGTTCATCTGTCCACAGTGCCTTGGTAGTCTAATGGAAGTGGAGGTACTTTCTCTCCCATACCAGCCTTTTTATTTGAATTTTAGATGCTGATAACATAACTTTTAGATGTTTGAAATTCTTTGAGTATATTTTGCTTATCTTGTGGCGCTCCAATATACTATGTCAAAGGAATGGTATGATGTGGATTCATATTTTTCCACGCTGCGATCTCCTGAACTTGTGCAATCACTCGAGGGGGAGAGAAATGGAAGAGAGAATGCAGGGCCATCTCCACAGAGGGACATGGTCAAACCAGGGCGACAGTCACCCCCACAACTTTCCGGCATCTTCACGAGTAAAAAAATAAAATTGGAGGATGCCTCCCTGCTTCATGTTTAGAGCTCTGCATAGGTTAATCAAAAACAGGACATAGAAATATCCAGCATTTTCTGTTTTTATTTCAGATTTCCGGCATCCGCAGTATTTTGCTTTTGTACATACAACATCGATGTTCCTTTACTTTAACTGTTAGTGAGAAGTCGCACAACACCAGGTTATAGTCCAACAGTTTTATTTGAAATCACAAGCTTTCGGAGCTGCTGCTCCTTCGTCAGGTGAAGTCAACTGTTAGTACAGTTCATCTATCATTTTAATGATTCTGGATCAGTTGGTGGTTGACTAAGGATCTGCGACCGAAACTTCTGAAGTTTTATGGGGAAGGGGAGCCGAAAGCATTAATTCTGCCAGTCATAAATATGGCGGCCGCCTGGCGAGTCACACTCACTATTTATTGTCGGCAATTCTTTGCAGCGATCAGCTCGACTTCCTGGGTCAGCAGCGATGGAAGATGCCGTGAGTCCACATGGCTGCGAAAGGCAGGAGAAAGCAGCCGTTGAGAACCAGCCCCCGGAGAATGATGAATTCCAACCGTCCGAGTTAGGAACTAAAGAGTAGTATGTGTTACCGTTAGTTTGCTTTTTATTAAGTTGTATTTCAATTGTGAAGTTACGGCTGCATTTGACAACTGACCCAGTGCAATGAAAAGCGATTACATATAGCGCGGTACTTGTTGAAGTTTAGTGAAATGTGTTCACTAACATGACTGTCAGTGACTGCACAGTTCATAGCAACTCAGGAAAGAATGATCCATGTGACTCCAGTCCGACACTACGCGGCTGACTGGTATTCCCTCTGAAGTGGCAGAGCAAGCCGCTTAGTTGTAAATATTCGCTACCAGATTCAAGAATAAGGCAACACCCAGGCATTGTATCAGGACGAGACGTGGGCAAGCTCAGCCCAGCCCAGCCCAGCCGACACTGTAAAGTGCTCCTCACGAACAGCTGGGTACTGGAGAGCTGTACCACAGGCTAGTCAAGCAACAGCCTTGCATAGTTGTACTCACAGAATAATATCCATCAACCAGCATCCCAGACTCTTTGCTCACCATCGCAGGCTATGTCCTCTCCCATTGCCAGGATAGACCAACTAGAAGTGAGGACACAGGGGGATACTGTTGCATTGGAGTGGCCCATTGATTCCAGAACCAATGAAATCTTACGGCTTCAGGTCAAACAAGGTCAAGGAAACATTCTGCTTATCATTACCTAATGCCCCTCCCCCTACATGAATCAGTGTCAGTCCATGTTAAACATCACTTGGAGGAATTTCTGATGGAAGCAAGGTAACAGAATGTACTCGAGGTGGAGGACTTCAGTGTCCATCACCAAGAGTGGCTTAGTAGCACCACCACTGACCGAGTCCTTAAGGACATAACTGCCAGACTGGACCTGCGTCCGCTGGTGAAGGAACCAACAGGAGGACACGACCTACTTGACCTCGTCCTCACCAGCCTACCAGTTGCAGACAAATCTGTCCATGATAGCATTCGTACCACAACTGACGCACAGTCCTTGTGAAGACAAAGTCTTGTCTCCACAGTGAGGACACCCTAATCGTTAGTGTGGCACTACGACCATGCTAAGTAGGACAGACTAAAGATAGTGTCCTCGGCCCAACCATCTTCAGCTGTTTCCTCAATGACCTTCGTTCCATCGTAAGGTTAGGACTGGGACTGTTCGCTGACTGTTCTAGCGTTGAGCTCCATTTGTAGCTCTGCCAATGAAGCAGCCTATTGCCACTGGACTCAGTATCCAGCTCCTCCATCACCAGGACGTTGTGGCTGCAGTATGTACAATCTACAGGATCGCAACATTAATTTGACAGAATCTCTCTCCCCAGCGAGCTCTACCTGCAAGGACAAGAGCAGGAATGTGGTGGGAACACTTATCACCTCCAAGGTCCCCTTCAAGTCACACACTATCCTGACTTGGACATATATCGCTGGACATATATTGCTGGAATTCTGAACCTAACACCATTGCAGGAGCACTATCACCACAAGGGCTGCAGCAGTTCAAGGAGAAGTCCCACTGCCACCTTTTCAGGATATCTAGGGATGGCCAATAAATGGCCTTGCTAGCATCGCTCGCACCCCGTGAACAAAAAAACCAGTTACAAAATGCTACAAACATAAATTTCATAGATTAAAAGTTCTCAAATTCTGCAAATTAATTTGTGAAATATTACAGCACAAACTGCTCATCACCCCTTACAATATCTTGGAATTCAGCTGAAAGAAAGGCAGTTATTGTACGTTGTTTTCTTCTGATGTGGAAATTTACAAGTACCTTCCAATGTACAAACTTCCCTCACCAACCGCTGTTCAGCAACAGTAATTGATCTAAGGATTTGCCTATTTACAATTAGACTTTATGATTGAACGTGCAGGCCAAGTAAAAGAGAGCTACAGCTTAGCAGCAGAATAATACAATGTCTGTCACATAGTACAGTGTTCCTGTTGTTATAAAATCCTGGGTCAGATAGGGATGGGTACAGAAGGGGATATATTACTTCTATGCCTGTATAATGTGCTCCCAGGGGGGTGGACTGAGGCTGCTATTAAAATGGTATGATTCTGAGCTGTGGCTCAGTTGGTAGCACTCTCGCCTCTGAGTCAGAAGGCTGTGGGTTCAAGTCCCACTCCAGAGACTTGAGCACAAAAATCTAGGCTGACACTCCAGCTCAGTACTGAGGGAGTGCTGCAATGTTGGAGGTGCCGTCTTTCGGATGAGACGTTAAACCGAGGCCCCATCTGCTCTCTCAGGTGGACGTAAAAGATCCAATGACACTATTTCGAAGAAGAGCAGGGGAGTTATCCCCAGTGTCCTGGGCCAATATTTATCCCTCAACCAACATCACTAAAACAGATTAGCTGGTCATTATCACAGTGCTGTTTGTGGGAGCTTGCTGTGTGCAAATTGGCTGCTGTGTTTCCTACATTACAACAGTGACTACACTTCAAAAAGTACTTCATTGGCTGTAAAGCACTTTGGGACGTCCTAAGGTCATGAAAGGTGCTATATAAATGCAAGTCTTTTTTCTAAATTGGCTGTAATATTCCAGTTCCTTTTGCCTAATAGTTGATCGTCTCAAAGAGTCATGATATCTTCAGACTTCATCCAGCTGAAATTACAATTAAATACAAAGTGTTTTTGGGGTATGTACATGTCTACTTTTTGAATAATTCAACATCCTTGGAAAATACATAATTGCTATGTTGGCTCGTCTATTTTAGTGCAATGCAATGACATCACTGAGTATCAGCTTTCCAATCCACTGCACATGCATGCCTCTATTGCAACAATGTGGGTAATACCAAAAATGCAATCATTATTGGAAACAGAATGGGCTCTTCCAAACAGTCTGCACAATAGCATAGTTCTTTTGAGAAAATGTAATTACAGCATTTTATCTTTGAATAAATTAACCCGTGTTTTGATCTGCTCTTCTGTCTCACACCGGTCTGTTGCAGTGAAGGTTTGGTTTTAGTTTTAAATATCTGAGAATTTTTTTTCTGTATCTTCTTGTAGTTGGGACCGTGCTTATGAAAGGGAGCTGCAGTCCTTTCATGATTCAGGCGATGTTGGTGAGATTTGGTAAGAAGCAAAACAGAAAGAATATTAACCCTTAGATGAGGGTCAGTGGTGGTATCTTCATATATCTCTTCCCCCACCCCCACCCACCCCCTCAACTGGCTATTTAATTTAAGGGAATGTATATCTTCAAAATGGAAAAAAAAGAGACTTCAAAATCTTGCAACACCATGGCTGGGACTGTAATATGTACTGATTACAAAGGTGGGTATTGAAACATGAATTTGGATGCCCAGTTGAGAATCCTCGCACCAAAAGCAGTAACCAGTGTAGGTCTCTGAGGGCCGCTGCTGAGAATATTTCAAAAATACTTTTTTTTAACTTGGAAATGTTTGAGAATTACGTTCTTATAAACTCCAATTGTGAAATATTCCTTCAATAATGTAAATTATTTTAAAAATTGATAAAATGTTGCTTTACATTATAGTAGAACTGATTATTATTTAATCTGCAGCAATTATTACTGTTCCGTCAACATAATAGAGACCAAAAAATGTACTTCCCTGTTGCGCTGTTGAAGGAAAGATGTTAGAAAACTTCACAATAGGTTTCTTGCACTTACAAACAGAATACAATGAAGGGCTACTAGCATGAAATATTTTCAGTGATCTATTGAGCCGGTCATTCTTCTATAATATCGAGTCTCTTCGCCGGGAGCAAGCGGAAGCCAAGCGCAAACAGCGGAAGGAACGCACGTCAACCCAAGCACCCCACCCACCCGCCCCTTCAACCACCGTCTGCCCCACCTGTGACAGAGACTGTAGGTCCTGCATTGGACTCATCAGTCACCTGAGAACTCATTTTTAGTGTGGAAGCAAGTCATCCTCGGTTCCGAGGGACTGCCTAAGAAGAAGAAGAAGAAGATTCTTCTATAATATCCGGTCCATGACTAAATTTCGTGGTCACGGCCTAGTAGATTAGTGTTCACTTTGAGCGTTTCATTGCATCTAATGGTGTCCTTTTTAAGCTTTTAACAATGTTTTTGAAATATTTATATTAAGGTATAAATCTTCACAAAAGGTTCCCCTATAATTTAGTGGGTAAATACATTAGTAAGCAGATCAGAAGGATTCACAATTTGTGCCGAGTTAGCTACTCACAGACAGTACAAGCACTACACTTGGTCTCTGAATCCCTGGGCTGTGGAGGGGAAAAATTACCCAGGTTTCATGTTCTTAATTACTACTTAATGACTCTAGCTGGAAAAAAGTGTTTGTGTGAGGGCAGGATCTGGGTTGGTTGTGACTCCTTCCACTATTGAATAGCCTGCTGATGCTCTCTCTAGGCTCATAAATGAAAAATGGGCACTCCGAGCAAAGGCTCGGAGGGCTGCTAGTGTCTTTGGAACTTTATCCCAGCACCTCTCGGATAGGAGAGCAGGGGCGGGAAGAAAAAGGAAGATTTCTAAATAAATTTGCAAAAACTTTTTAAATTGACATTTTAATTTACTGCCTTTTAAGTTTAAATATATATTGTTTTTGAAAAGAAACTGAACAATAAATTGAATTCAATAAATTTATTATTTTATAGGTCTCGCAGATATGTGGTTTACTGCTTACTTGGTTGCCCGTTGTTTGATAGATTTATTTCGTGCTTCAATCTGTGACAATAAATACTGATTTAATTTCTTGGAGATAATTACTGGTCAACAACAGTCACAACTCTGATGTCCTTTAGGTTTGGTGAAGGAAGTATGGATCGTGTAATAACATGGTTGGAAACGCAAAAAATCCCAAAGGATACTGCCCTGCTGGATATTGGGACAGGAAATGGTGTTTTTTTGGTTGAACTAGTAAGTATATTTTTTAATCGAAAAACTTTTCAATAAATTCTGATGCCTCATAACCTAAATTGGCCTGTTACCCACACTACAGCTGCATCCCCATTACCCTTGTCCTTGCCAGACTCTAATAGCTTTGATCTTCTTATCCTCACGTCCTGGCCCTCTAACATTGGTCTACTTAATGTTCCCTGCTCCAGTGTTCGTGGTCACTCCTTCGGCTGCCTTGCCCCTACTCACTTGAACCTCCTCCCTCAGCATCTCTGCTTTGTTATCCTCCTTGCTGTAAAAACCTCCTTAAGACCATCCTCTTCGACCATGGTTTTGTCCCTCCTAAACCTCTTTTCCCCCCAGCTTGGAGTCCACTCGCTAACCACCTCCCTGTAAAGTGCTCTGAGACATCTCTGTCTGTAATGAATGGTGTAGAAATGCAAGTTGTTTCCTAAAAAACATTATACTGTGAATACCAATTTCCATATCCATTTTCAGTCCCTGGCTTGCTGTCTACCTGCGACTGGGACTGTCGGATCCAGGACACAGCTCTACATGTACGTCATCACATGCATGGGTAGAGCTTTATTCTTGGCTGTTAAAATTTCAATAGATTGAGAACATAGGTAGGTGCATCCGGACTCTCAGTATATTTAAAATTTAGAAAGTTCCCAGAAGGTCCAAGGGAATCCCTAAGCACTTTGTAAACAAGGTTTGACACCACACTGAAGCAATACTCAATGTGATGTCAAATCGAAATCATGTGACTGCCTCCTGCAGCAGATTTCACACTACTTCCCATTGGAGTCAAATTGCTAAAACATAACTCCAATGGAAGCTGCAAATTTTGAGTCACTGCAAAGTAGAAACCACTTCGCAGCAATGCTAGACTTGTAGGGGGAAAATTCGGTTGATTTGCGCCTCCCATTAGCACTCCTGCGAAATTCAGCGGGGGGTTAGTGGCGGCGGTAACCGTTAGAGCCCCGCGGCGCGGCGCTTCCGGCGATGACATCATCGCCGTGTGCAGCGCCCCTGCCACGATCTTCGGTAGCGCCCCCTGACTTACCGCCGGACGCTATGTCCGACAGTGTCGGGGGCGTACGAGCGGCCGGGGCGGCGCAAATTAAAGTGGAGGTGCCAGGCAGCCATATTTGTTGTTGGCCACCTGCCCCCGTTGCTGTCCCCGGCCTCCTGTGAAGCCCCCTCGCGGGGTGCCTGCTGCGCTCCATGAGCCCAGCACTCCTCTTGAGTGCCGGGCTCTTTTGCCGGCACTCCGATCCCTGGTAGCCCAGCTGGGCCCCGGGTCGCGCTGCGCTAGGCCCTTCCCCTTTAATAAGGGGAGGAAGGCCTGCAATACCGCGGTGCGGCACGTAGCACCGTAATATTCACTCACAGCGGCCCAAGAGGGAGAGGGAGCGCTTCCAGTAGCGACCCACCTCTCTCTTGGGGCGCTACCATTGAATTTCGGGTGCGGGGTTGCTTTCTTTTTCAGGGCGCTAAAAGTAGCACCCTGGCAAAGTTAGCGTCCCAAAGGGGGTGCGACCCAATTTTGCCCCCATAGTATATCACTTGAGATTTTCATAATTTTCAAAAATGAGAATATAAAGAATCAAGCCTGAAAATCTGGTGGTGTGAGTATTCCTAAAAGTAGGTATATTAAAGATTGAAGACAGCCAAAGGCAAGACCATTTTATGTTCTAAATATATTTTAAACAGAATGTTGGTACTTTTTATTTATTTAAGGCCAAAGCTGGATTTACTAACCTGACTGGAATCGATAATTCATCTAGTGCTGTGGAACTTGCTAAAGCCATTGCTGAAAAGGAAGAGGTGTTGTCTTTGAAATTACAGGTAAGGATTTTAGCAAGTATTTCCTTCAAACTTCGTTTTACTTAATACATGATAGTGGATAAGTCAAACCATTGTCAGCTTTTTCTCTTAAAAATTTATCTTTTTTTCCGCTCCCTCAAATTGTTTAATTATTTTTCTTCCCTGGCCCCCACCAGAACTATACGGCATTCGCAATCATGGAAGTAGGCAAGCAACCTTCTAGAGGTCTCCGGTAATATCATTCTCTGACTGACTGCTGGGAGAGGGTGGATATGGTCTGGATTGACTCCCCATATTATTTCCCCCTCTGAGGAGAAACATATCGGCTGCACTCGGCGCTTTTCCAGATGGCTTGGATGAGATTAGGAACCCGATATGTGTGGAAACACTGAGGCGAACCTGCATCTTATTGCCTCTGGTGCAGCTTGTTGATGCATAAATGCGCTGTGCTACAAGGCTACCGAGAACTTTTTTAACTTCCCTTGTGAATTTCTGACTTGTCACAAACTGTGAATTGAAGATGATCTTCCATTTCCCACCCCCCACCCACCGCATACCCAGTGAAGTCAATGACTTCTGCTGGGGTTACGGCTCCAAGGACAGTAGCATCCCACTTGCCAAAGTCCTCATTCTTTGTGTGACCTGGAACTTTCTGGTCTGTATGATTCATTTGCATACTGACTTGAGCAGCTGAGTTGTCTGCTGTTTTTTTGTAATGCGAAGTGATACATTTTGGGAGGAAGAACGAGGAGAGGCAATATAAACCAAAGGGTACAATTCTAAAGGGGGTGCAGGAACAGAGAGACCTGGGGGTATATGTGGACAAATCGTTGAAGGTGGCAGGGCAGGTTGAGAAAGCGGTTAAAAAAGCATACGGGATCCTGGGCTTCATAAATAGAGGTATAGAGTACAAAAGCAAGGAAGTTATGCTGAACCTTTATAAAACACCGGTTCTGCCACAACTGGAGTATTGTGTCCAATTCTGGGCACCGCACTTTAGGAAGGATGTGAAGGCTTTAGAGAAGGTGCCTAAAAGATTTACAAGAATGGTTGCAGGGATGAGGGACTTCAGTTACGTGGATAGACTGGAGAAGCTGGGGTTGTTCTCCTCAGAGCAGGGAAGATTGAGAGGAGATTTGATGGAAGTGTTCAAAATCATGAGGGGTGTAGACAGAGTAGATAGAGAGAAACATTGGCAGAAGGGTCGAGAACCAGAGGACACAGATTTAAGATGATTGGCGGAAGATCCAAAGATGACATGAGGGAAAACTTTTTTACGCAGCGAGTGGTTAGGATCTGGAATGCACTGCCTGAAAGGGTGGTGGAGGCCGATTCAATTGTGGCTTTCAAAAGGGAATTAGATAAGTACCTGAAGGAAAAAAATTTGCAGGGCTACGTGCAAAGGGTGGGGGGAATGGGACTAGCTGGAGTGCTCTTGCAGAGAGCGGCATGGGCTGAATGGCCTCCTACTGTGCTGTAACCATTCTATGAATGCCTTACACCGTCTAGTTCTTAGGTCCTGAGAGATTTTTTTAAATTAAAATTCCTTGGAAATGGTTTATGCGATCTCCTTTCATTAATTTATTTTGTAACCAACCTTTCCTCCTGCCAGATTTGCCTGCTACCACCACACTTCCTTCAGCTGTGGGAATGGGATGATGTACATGGGATGAAGTTCTCCATGGTTCCTATTAATGTTGCTGCGGGGTCCAATGATGCTGGTCATGTTATCTTGTCATCTCCCCCTCCCCCCCCCCCACATACACACCTTTCCCCACACCGCCCCCAGTATTTTAGTGGCTCAGTGAGACCACATGAAACATGACAATTGAGCAGATTGAAATTTGAATGACAACTGAGACTGAAATATAGCTTGGGACCTCCAGAATAGGGGTCACATAGTCTGCTGTTAGAGCCATTCCCAGTCTACCCTAATCCCAGTTCTGAATACTTTTTTTTAAAACTTAAAAAAAGACAACAACAACTTGCATTTAAATATTACTCCTCCCATGCAAGAAGGCATCTCTGATAAGGAGGAAAGGGATACAGTAGACACAGAGCATGGGAAAACGGGAGAGAAATGGAAATACTGGCATAGTGAACCAAAGGTCCAGTTAACGAGGAACGTTTTGAAAGCAGGGAGGGAGGTGGTATGGTAGAGGGAATGAAGTTTGAGGAGAAGTCCAGTCTTGGAGATTGTGCAGGGACACAAAGCAGGGGACATCAGTAGGGTAGGGTGGGGCAAGGCTATGGAGTGACTTGACAAGAAGAATGAGAATTTTGAATTCGACATAATGGTGCAGTGGAGCTTGGAGGAGATGGGGTGATGGGAGTGTGTGTCTGAAGGGTGTGGCTTTGTCTTGCCAACCATCAGCTGGAGGAAGTTTTGGCTCATTCGGATATCTTGATATCGGACAACAATTTGATATCGTGGTAACAACCTTTGGGTTGATGGAGGAGGCGGTGAGATAGAACTGGTTGTCCTTAGCGTACTTGTGGAAGCTGACCCCTGCTTCTAGGAAATGTCACCAAAGGGTGACCTGTAGATAGTTAGGAGGAGGAAGCAACTGAGGTGGTTGTGCAAACAGGGCAAGATGATGATGGCAGCAATGTAGTGCCTGCATTGCCTTAGCTCAGCAGAACCAGGAGAGGGCAGTGCCCCAGAAATGGCTAACAGAGAAGACATTGGAGCAAGATGAAGTGGTCAGTGGTGTTGAAGGTAACAGAGAAGTTGAGGAGGATGAGAAGAGAGAGAGCAGCCATGGTCACAAGCGCACAAGATACCATTTGTGACTTTGATCAGTATGGTCTCAATACTGTGGGTGGGCCAGAAGCTAGAGGGATAGAATTGAAAAGTAGGGAGGTTATGCTAAGCCTGTATCGAACCTTGGTTAGACCACACTTAGAGTACTGCGTACAGTTCTGGTCGCCATATTATAAAAAGGATATAGAGGCACTGGAGAGGGTGCAGAGAAGATTTACAAGGATGATACCAGAAATGCGAGGGTATACATATCAGGAAAGGATGAACAGGCTGGGTCTCTTTTCTCTTGAAAAAAGAAGGCTGAGGGATGACCTAATAGAGGCCTTTAAAATTATGAAACATTTTGATAGAGTGGACACAGAGAGAATGTTTCCACTTGTGGGGAAGAGCAAAACTAGAGGCCATCAATATAACTTGGTGACCAAGAAATCCAATAGGGAATTCAGAAGAAACTTCTTTACCCAAAGAGTGGTGAGAATGTGGAACTCGCAACCACAGGGAGTGGTTGAAGCAAATAGTGTAGATGCATTTAAGGGGAGGCTAGACAAGCATATGAGGGAGAAGGGAATAGAGGGTTATGCTGATAGATTTAGATGAGGAAAGACGGGAGGAGGCTCAAGTGGAGCATAAACGCTGGCATGGACTGGTTGGGCCTAATGGCCTGTTTCTGTGCCGTATATCTTATGTAGATTGTATTGATTTGAATAAGGAATGGTGACAGAAGTAGGAGCATAGTTGCAAAACATTCCAGAACTTTAGAGAATAACGGAAAATTTAAGATTGGCCAGTAGTTAAAGAAAGTGAAGGAATTTAGGATGCATTGTTTTCTTTATTTGTTCTTGGGATGTGGGCAATACTGGCAGGGCAGCACTAATTGCCATCCTAGTTGCCCTAAGGGCATTAAGAGTCAACCACATAATGTGGGACCAGAGTCATATGTAGATCAAACCAAGTAGGGGAAACAGATTCCCTGAAGGGCATTAGTGAATCAGTTGAGTTTCTATGACAATCTGGCAAATTTAATGGTAATTTTCTGGTGCTAGCCCACAAATTACTAGACTTAATGAATTTAGTTTCACATGGGTGGGATTTGAACTCCCGACTTCTGGATTGCAAGTCCAGTACCATCACCACTAGGCTACCGTACCCTACAAGAAGAGTTTTCCAAGCAAAAAAACAGAAGTTTTGAGGATGGTGCCGGAAAAGAAAGACAGGTTAATGACGTCGGTGAAGATGGGTGATCGGGGGCTGCGATGGAAGGGGGTTGAAAGAGCAGGTTGATGGGCTTCATGGATAAGATAAGTGAGCTAAGGGCAATGGGGAGGAACTGCAAGGAACAAGTACGGTTAGGTGGAGAACAGTTGGGGAGAACCAGGAGAGGGCAGTGAGAGGCTCAGGATGTCCAGAGAAGGCAGCAGCTGCAATGCAGGCAGCTTCAAGTTTGGACTCATAGTTCATTGAGTTCCTCATGTTTTTGGTATGGGTGGCGTTCTGTGAAAGTGTTAATGGTGTGGACAAGGAATTTGAACATTGTACTCTCAAGTATTCAAAGGGAGTGGGAGTCAACTTGTACATTCCTGTATAGGAGGATTTGTCAACATCTGGTTAGCTGGAATGTAGAGTAATAGTTAATGCAATTAAAATAGGTCTTTGGGTGTAATTGGCTCATAAATTATATAGACTCATTGCTCAGAAGTTAATTGCTGGTAACATAGCAAATTAAGGAGGTTTTATCCTGATGCCAAGCTTATTTTTATCTTTGCAAGTCCTTTGTCTGTGCTAGAATTTTGAGCACTTCTTGAGCAAGCTGTTACAGTACTGGCACCAAACAATTGTTTTAAACGCACTGGCATTGATCCTGTAACAGCACCTCCTCGTGACTAAGTGCAGCAAATGATAGGGAAATCTAAGACACTGCAAATTGTTTATTCATAGTTCAGGTGAATATAGCAATAATAAATTGTTGCCATGTGTACACTTTACACCTCAGTCATTTTTGCTACCAGTAAGTAGTTCCGTTTTAACTTCAGCCCATAATTAAGTTACACCTTTTAACTATCATCGTAAACCGCCCTGCTTTTAAGAGGGGATTATATTTGAGGCAAAAATGTGTCAAATATTCACAGGACCCAAACTTCATGGTCCATGTCATTCAGCACTGTGTTGCCAAGGTGGCCAATCAGTTAAGTGTGGTCACATCGATGAATTTATGGATAATAGTAATAATTACTGTTTGTAGCTAAGTGATTATTCCTGGGTGTTTCTGGAGAAATGTGACCACAATAACACGCGAAAGAGAGAATGTTTCCCCTCCCCTCCTACCACATTAGTCTGTGTTAATAAACTGGAGCAGTTAGAGCATCTGAAATTCTATTCTTAACATAGTTTTGCCTTATTTTTAGGTGGCAGACTTTTTGCATCCATTTCCTAATCTTCCTCAGTATGAAATTTGCGTAGACAAGGGAACTTTTGATGCCATTAGTCTTAGTCCTGACCACCCAGCTGAAAAACAGAGTTTTTATCGGCAGTCCTTGCATAGTGTTCTGAAGGATGGAGGCCTGTTCCTTATAACATCCTGTAACTGGACCAAAGAGGAACTCGTCAATCACTTCAGTGAAGGTAAATTATTTCTTTCATTATTTCATTGGTGTTTTAAATTACCAGCTTTATTGTCTTTAAGTTTGAGACTAGAAATTTGCTAAGTAAGGAACGATAGCTTCAAAACCATATTTTACCACTCTGGCACTTTTATTTTTTGCTGTGCACCATTTCCATGAATTTGGTGAAGCTGTTTACAGGTGGATTACCCTTAGAAGAACTGTGCTTGAAACAAGACACTGGAACAAAAGTGTGTAAATACTTGACTCTGTAAGGAATCTTTGATTTCCAACTCTCCTTATACCTTTTCCTTCTCTCAGTTCAGCTGCCCCCCGCCCCCCCCGGGCGTGCCACAAACCATTCCCTAAGAGAGCCGACTGTGATGTTCCAGGCCGTTGTCTATGACCTTTCTCAGGTGACCACTAAAGGAGATCAATGAATGGCAGGAGGTTTACATTGCTTCCCTCGGATTTCTTCAGTGCAGTAAATAGATTGATTCCCCTCAGCACCAGTGCTGTGAAGTAGAAATGCTGCAAGATGATCCCTGGGTGCATCTGCTGTGCCAAAGTAGATGAATGCAGGGCTTCTGGAGGACCCCTGTACAATAGCATCATTTTAACAATGTGCAATGCCAGTAACTTGTATCGGACTTAGGCCACACCATTTCTGGCCCCTACTCCTACATTTAAGGACCCTGTAATAGATATAATGACCGTATGTATTGGAGAAGTATGTTTTAAAGTGCACCATTGACTTTCCAGAGGTAACAATTATTTGTAATATAGTAGCTATGTACAGTAACAGTGATGTGCTCTTTTTATTTGTTTTATTACAGGATTTGAGATGCTGCAGGAGCTACCAACACCTAAATTCCAGTTTGGAGGAAAAAGTGGAAATAGCGTAACAGCACTGGTTTTCAAACGGAAAGAATAAGTTTGGATAACTGCAGCTCACAAGACTCTCCCAGTGTTCAGCTCCAAATTACGGCTCTCCTAGAACCAGAATTACTTAAACAAACTGCAACTGGTCCCCTGAGATTCGATTTTCTTTTATTTATACATTTTGATCTTTGAATTCTGCCATACAATGGACACTTCTTTGTGAAAATGATAACTTTCATACTGAGGTCAATCACTCAACAAAGCTTGAAGTTGTGATTAAAACGGTTGCAAAAATGTAACCTAAAATGATCTGTGACTTTTTAATAAAGAACTCTCGATTATTCCCCTCGTTACCCCACTGAAGGATCGCACAGCAGTCACAAAGTGCACTAGTGTCCTCTAGTGGCAGAAAACTGGAAATGCACACATCTGTGGCATCACATTAATGCTATCTGTACTTGGGGAAGAACTTCAATGTTAAAATGAAAGATTACAGGTCTGTCACTTATTCCAAGAATACAGTGAATTTAGAACTTCCTTGTGTTACACTCTCTTTGAAATCCTGTTTGATCTGTATTAAAAGGCCGACAGAAGCTTGTTTTGGCGGGTGTTGCGAGTCAGACGATTGTGGGTGATTTGAAAGCTGTAAAGAGCATTCACTCTCAAACTTCAAGACGTTAGCCAACACATTGTGTTAATGTTTATATGAGTTTGCATATTTAAAATGTAGACATTAACAGGTTAGTGTGCCTTGGGAAAGATGGACTGTGTGTGATAGTCAATGACCTTGGTAAATAAGACTCTCTTAAGCAAAGCTGGCTCAACGCGTAAAATTTTGAATTGGCACTTGAGAAGCCCGGAGTTGCTGCTGGAAGTAGTAATTTATAGAATGGAAAGGTGGGATGAAGAAGTAGCAGTTTTGTGTTGAATTTGGCTGTGATGTAGCATGCTGGCACGACGAATTGGCAGTCTAATACTGTGCGTAGGATATGCGGTTGTGCCTTCTTGCTATAATATCTGAGGAGTTGAGTGGATGGAATAGTCCACAAAATCCACCCTTTTTTTTAGTGAATCTCATGAGGACTTTTTCTACCGTGTTTCTTTTTATACAAAAATCACTTCAGATGAAATTTGAGACCATTCTGATGTTGGAAAAAGTCTTGCATTAGTTACTGTGCAGAATAAAAGTGTGGACTGTATAAAGAAATATGCATGAATACTTTGTTTAAATCAGTTTGCCACATAATCCTATATGTGTTAAAGGGATGTACTTGTATGATTTCTTTTGCTCTTATATTTTCCTGATTTCATTTTTCCTTTTTCTTTTCCCCCTGTTTTCTCCTCTCTGTTCTGAAGGTACCAATCCTTGTTGGGATACAGGATATAGGTGCTGGCAACCCTCCAGCATCTCACAGCCCTTCACTATTTCACCCAAGTGGCTAGTCTTCATGAGTGAGCTCTTCAGTGTTTTGATAAACTATTTGATTGTGGAGGGCATCACAGGCAATCCCAATTCTATCTTACTCCACTAACCACACGTGCTCACTAGATAGTGATCTGGACCAAGCGCACTGGCGGATTGACCCCCCTCCCCCCCATACTCGGGGAATTTGAGACCAATTGGGGGTGAAATTGGTCTTCGGCGGTAGCAGAAAAAACTACTCGCAGCCCATTTTACACCCTGCCCGGTTTTCTTTTCTATTACCTTCAATGGAAAAGGCAAAATAAAGACAGGGTGTAAAGTGGGCTGTTGATTTGCTATCACCTGTTCTGCGCTATCGCCGAAGACCAATTTCACCCCAGTTGTATTTGCTTGCATTGCTGTCCTGGCAGAGATTAGTTAACTTGGAGAACAAGAATCAAATCTGATAGCAATCAGTAATGGGGATTCTGGTTCATTTTTCTCTCCCTAGCTCCGGTATGCTTAGGCTACTATTGGTCCATCTGTTGCCACCTCGGCTGAGATCAGATAACACAAGAGATCATACCTGGGACCTTGCTGTTTGTGTGGCTCTGTACTACACCCTTGAACATCAGAAGAGCTCAATTCACCTTTTTTGTGGGCAATAAATGGGCTGATAGTGAGTCAGAAGGCTGTAATTCAACTGGGTGATTCTGATAATTCCCTGGTAGATATTTGTTATACTGTTTTCAGAAAATAAAATCAATTTTATTTAGTTTATTTTAACTATTCGGTCTCAGGAAGCATTACATAAGTGAGCAGGTGATAAACAATAGTGATGTCAGTCCTAAATATATGCTATATTTTTTCAGCAAATAAAGCAACCTACAATAGAAAACCAGATCTTAGCTTCTGGTAATAATCTTTGTGTGTTGAAGGTTAGGCTGTTGGGTCATTTTGAACAGAGGTCATTACTGTAAAGTACCAGGAAAAGGGGAAGTCACCGTGTAATTACTGGAAAACCGAGGACTCCTGGACTGCCAAGCAACTCGGTGATTAAGCCAGATTTTAATGCACACCTTGCATGCAAAAAATATATAACTTTCCCAGCGTGAGAGTCTTCCAAAATAAAGCCGAGACACAGTAATGGTGGGAGGACCTTTAACCTTCACTTTTAGAAAGATGCATCACCAGGCAATCAACATCTTAGAATTACATAGAATATAAAGCACAGAAACAGGCCATTCGGCCCAACCAGTCCATGCCGGCGTTTATGCTCCACTCGAGCCTCCTCCTATCTTTCCTCATCTAACTCTTATCAGCATAACCCTGTATTCCCTTCTCCCTCGTATGCTTGTCTAGCTTCCCCTTAAATGCTATTCGCCTCAACTACTCCCTGTGGTAGCAGGTTCCACATTTTTGCCACTCTCTGGTAAAGAGATTCCTACTGAATTCCCTATTTGATTTCTTGGTGACTATCTTGTATTGATGGCCTCTAGTTTTGCTCTGATTGAATAGTTTGAGTGAGAGAGTTAGCATGCACACTCGTCCAAAAATAGTCTGAGAAAACAGTCAAATGAGTATTAACCCAGTAATTTGCTGAAGTCTGATGCACTTTTTATTAAGACTACTTGCTCCCTGACTGACTACTCAGTGATACGTATCTACTGCTGCGGAACGTACTTGATAGCATTGCAAAAGCATATGCTTGGAACAGTTACAACAAAATTCCTCAAGCACGTAGGAACAGGAGTAGGCCATTCAGATCTTGAGCCTTATCAAATGTCTTTTGGAAGTCCATAAAGAGAACACCCAGAGACACTCCCCTATCTGCCATGCTCGTGACCTCAAAAAACTCAACTAGTTTCATGCTAACTCTCTTTGATCAGCTGATAATTGCCCAAGTGCTCAATCTCTTAAAAGTATACACCAAGTATCTCGGTACTGAAATTACCCCTTGTTGCAGCTGGAAGATCAGTTGGTACTTTTTAGCTTTTTTTTAAATAGAACTTTCTACCCAATGGTGCTACTTTGTATTGCATATATTCCTGTACCTGGGAGATCAGGCCAGTCTGGTCTTAGATTGTGTCAACGTTGCCTTCTGATTTTCCAGTTAGACACCTTATTCAAATGGCAAGTTGCTCTATGCTGGTTACTCTCCCTCCAATGGATTATTTAGCTTCTGTATAAAATCTGGTTGAAATGAGGACGACGAGTTTGGGTCACAGGCAGCCGTCGGACTCAAATTGACGGGCTTTAGTGCACAGTTGAGCACTCGGCCCCTTGGTTATGCCAATTGAGGGTAATTTTGAAAAACAGCACTTTTGCATTTTTATGGAAAAAGTTTAAAATATTGAGGCCTTTCAGGAGTGAATAATGAGTTCTGTTGTATTCTGTGTCCTCAGAATTGTCAAGTGAACAGTAGGTGGTGGTGTGTACCACACAGATCAGTCATCCAGAACATTCATTGAAAATCTGATGTACTTAGCCAGTTTCTGTAGATTTATATACCCTTTAACTAAAGTAACTATGTAACACATCCTCTTAAGGGCTGTCTTTTTTCACTTGGCAAACATTTGAATTTTGCACACCCAAACATTGAAATAAGGTAGCAGATATTTGGAGACTTAAGTGAACCAGATTTGACACAGCCACCATTTTGACAATTTCCTATTGTCAAAATGGTAAATATTAAATAAATTCCTTAGTGGGAACCTGAAGGAAGAAACCATTATTACCTACGGAAATCTGATGTGAAAGCCAACAGCAACTTACATTTCTGTCATGCTTCTCTAGTACAGAGCGGCACCTCGGAATGCTTTACAGGGTGGTGGACAACAAACAGGAGGGAGAAACGGGTTAAGAGTGAGCAAAGGTACAGTCAAAGAGAAGGGTCTTAAGGAATGTTTTGAAGGTGAGAAGACAGGCGATGAGGCAGTGACACTGAAGCAGGGAGTTCTAGTGGATACAGGCATAGTGGCTGATGGATTGACCATTGATGGTGGAGTTAAGGTGGTGGGAAACGAGAAGTAAGCCAATGTGAGGATGTGCATAAAGAGGCACAGCTGGAAGAGAACATGAGATAAGGAGGGCAATGTCATGAAGTGATTTGAAGGGTAGGATAAGAATCATAGAATCTTACAGCACAGAAGGCGGCCATTCAGCCCATCATGCCTGTGCCAGTTCTTTGGTAGAGCTGTCCAATTAGTCCCACTCCCCCGCTCTTCCCCAGAGCCCTGCAAATTGTTCCTTTTCAAGTATGATAGCCAATTCCTTTTTGAAGGTTACTATTAAATTTGCTTCCACCACCCTGTTAGGCAATGTATTAGAATCTTTAAAAAAAGAGTTGTTCCTGCTCCCAGGAAGACTTAAAGGCTTTGAAAAGGGAGTAACACTGATCAGGATGGAGAGGAGGTTAAAGAGATTAACTCTAGGGGAACTATTTGGCAAATGGTATCAATTAGTTAATTAGGATGACTACTGGGACAAATCTGGCAATAGTTGTTGCGAAGGATGCTTAGATTGAGGCCGAGGGAGACTGTTAAGTTTATCCAGAAGCAATGTGAGTATGGAGCAACGCACAGAAAGGAGTTTGGCTGGGGAGTAGGGCGAGGCAGCAAGGTGAGCTGGGAATCGTTTATTGGAGAAGGTTAAAAGTATGAGAAGATAGTGAGTGGGGAGAGGGTACAAGGTGGTGTAGGGAGGAGAAGCAAAAGAGCTTGCACCTGGGATGGCGGTCATTTTGCAATCACAGTGGAAATGGGAGCAACGGATTTAAGACATTAAACAGAGGTTACAGTATTAGCATTAAACAGCAACGGTAAGAGTTTAAGTACAAGGGTTGGTCAAAGATGCAGTGCCTGGAGCAGGAAATGGTTCAGACAGTCAGGAGTCGTGATCAGCTAGGAAGCCAGAGAGTAGTTTGTGGCCTGCATGAAGGTCACAGAATAGACCAGAGCCTGCACAAAGGTCAGAAGAGTAATCCAGCATCAGCACAGAGTCAGAAGAGTCTGAAGTGGTAGTCAAAGAATCTGGGGTCTGCATAACAACATGAAGTACATAGTATGGAATATATTACTCTTGGTTATTTAATTTAATTTTTTTTGTACTTGCTACATGTCTCAGTGTCACACAGTGTCATCAACCTGTGTGTAATTACAAAGTTCCCAGACTACGTCAACTATCCACACCTAATATTACCAAATGTACGGGAACTAATTTCCTCCCACGTTATTTTCCTTGTACTTCTCAGAACAACTCTGTCTGCAATACACCTACAAATTTGTCATTTTAATTTTCCTTGAAAGCCGCACCCACTGTGAGCAACACACTGTAATTGGCAGTAGTGAAGTTAATAGCATCAGAAAGTCAGAAAAAGCAAGGCCATCTTGGGAGAATTTGTTCTATATGTAAAATGTGAAATTTCCTGGTGATACAATGCGGGATTCTTCAAATGTAAATTTTACTGAATAGCCTTTAACCCATATTTGTTTTATGTTAATATTTATGTTGAATAGCCCTGACGCATGGGCGACCACACCTCTAATTGCTGCTTCCTGGTTCTATTATTTTCAAAAATGTTTGACCTTTCTGTTTTCTAAACATACTATGCCACCTTTACATTGTCTCAAAATGACTCAGTAACTTGTTCGCAATACTATGTTATTTTTGGGGCCTGTTCTTTTTCCTCATTTCCTACTGTGGTAATAATGACAATTTAAAAGCTGTGATTTGTGAAGTAGTGTGTTTCCAATTATTCCTGTACGGTGCTGTAAACAAGCCAATTTATGGAAATGAGTAGCCCAGGGGTGATGGTTGAGGTACAGGAGAATTCTTTCACTTGGTACTGCTGGCTTTGTAGTGAGCAGCTCTGCTTCCTGACAGTAAGCTGACTACGGAGTCATGGGTGTACCTTATTCCAGCTGTTGCCAAGTAACCTAAATCCCATCCCATTTTTCTGATTAACTGCTGCTGTCGCTACATATTATCCAACAGTGTTATTTTTCTTTCCCCTCCCCCCACAAACCCCACATACCATAATACCCACCATCTGCACTCAACTTAGCTCCCTATAGCCCAAAGACTTGGATTCAAAATACAGGAAACTTTCGTTTATCCGGCATCGACGGGACCGGCGTGGTGCCGGTTTATCGAAAGTACCGGATAACGGAGAGTTATATCTACCGAGGCTATTTTTAACCTAAAAAAATCAAGAAATGTGCAGTATACAGTATTTGGGTACTCACCTACAGAATGTTGTGTTAAATGGATAGTGGACGATGCTTGATTAAGTACAGTACTGCCAGTTGAGGGTAATCCATAACTCTTTAATTAATTAACAGTAAAACAAAACTTATAAACGACTGTCTACAGTACTGTAGTTGACTGTACACTTATTCCGAGTCATCTGGTTCATCAGAAATATCCGTGCCAGCTGGGTCATCAGGATCACGCAGTTCCACCGATTCTTCAGGCACTTCCGCTGCTGCGACTCTTTTGGAAGCTTTCTTAAACATGTTGCGGATGTCAGTTTGCTTAGTGGACTCTTGCCTTTTCTGTAGAAAGGTGGAATGCAGAATATGGAGTTGCATAACTTCTTGTGCAGTGTAGCAATTCTGCCTTTCAGCAAATTTGAGGATTGTAGAAAATCCTTCTGCAGCTTTAGCCCAAGAAATCTTCTCTTCTTCAGAAATCTCATCCTCTTCACTTTCCATCTCGCTTTCCTTTTCTTTCTTTGGATTCAAAACATTCTGAATTATTCCATCATCACTTAGCATATGCACAACACCAACTTCTCTATCTGCATCAACCCACTGCTCGATATCACTTTCACTGAGGTGACGTAGAGGGTTTGCTGGGCCTGCATTTTTCACCATTCCAGCCATTTCCATTATTGTACTCTTCTTGGGACGAACACTGAACCCATGAAATTCCTCCTCTGAAGAAGAACCTTCAGCAAACATTACAGAAGGCCACAATTTGCGCCAGGCTTGCCTCAGAGTGTGACCTTTCACCAATTTCCAGGAACATGCAACATTATAGATGGCATCTTTAATATTGTATTCCTTCTGCAAATCTTGAATATTCTCATCTTGGCTTAGCAGTTTACGTAGGAAGTCTTTCTTGTAATGACACTTCAGATTTTGGATAACGCCCTGGTCCATGGGTTGGATGAGAGAAGTTACATTTGGTGGCAAATAAATGGTGAAAATATTTCCCGAAACCAACTGGGATTCATGCGGATGGGCTCTGCAATTATCAAGCAATAAAATGCATTTGCTATCTTCAGGTTTCCCTATTCTGCGGAAATGTTCCTTCACAGATGGAACAAAAATATGATGGAACCAATCGGAGAAGATTTCCTTATCCATCCAAGCATTTTTTTGAGCTTTGTACTCAACAGGTAAGTGCCTCACATTTTTAATAGCACGGGGATTTTTATACTTCCCGATAACAAGAAGTTTAACCCGGTGTGATCCAGCAGCGTTCGCACATGTTAGCACGGTTACACGATCTTTATTTTTCTTGTAACCTGAAGCATTAGCCTCACTAGCCCCAGCAAGCGTTGATTCTGGCAAAAACCTCCAAAACAAGCCAGTTTCATCGGCATTGTAGATCTGTGCTGGCGACAAATCATGTTGCTGCACAATCCGATTGAAATAATCGCAGTATTCTTCTGCGGCTTCGTGATCAGCTGATTTCTTCTCCCCGGAAATATCGAGTCGTCGTATCCCGTGCCGTAACTTGAAGCACGTTAGCCATCCATCGGAGAAAGCACACTTGTCAGTGAGCTCCATCCTATCGTAGAATTCCTTCGCTTTCTCGATGAGCATGGGTCCGGAAATTGGAACACCCTCTGAACGCTTAAGAGAAAACCATTCATAAAGCACGGTATCCAGCTCTTCAAGCTTAGGCTTACGAAGCGTACGCCGTTTCTCTACACTCTTGCATGTCTCCGAGCTTGAATAAAACTTGAGCAGCTTATCCTTCTGCGATTTGATGTCGTAGATTGTTGACGAACCGATTTTGAATTCATTCATAATGTTGATACGCTTCTCTCCCCTTTCTAGTCGTTGGCATATCTCGATTTTCTGTTTTAAAGTTAAGACCACTCTCTTCCTTTTGCTTGGACCAGCTTTTGGGAATTCCATAATGCAAGATGAAGGAGATAATTGCCGATGAAGATGGAAAGACACACAGAACAATGGTGGCTAGGAAGAGACTACCAGCAGCGTGGCAGACACACAGCAAAATGGTGGATCAGAAGAGACTACAGTACCAGCAGCGTGGCAGACACACAGTAAAATGGTGTATCAGAAGAGACTACAGTACCAGCAGCGTGGCAGACACACAGTAAAATGGTGTATCAGAAGAGACTACAGTACCAGCAGCGTGGGAGACACCCAGCAAAATGGTGGATCAGAAGAGACTACCAGCATCGTGGGAGACACCCAGCAAAATGGCCGATCCGAAGAGACTCCAGGCAGCGCGGGAGAATCTACTCATGCTACTGCAATGTTTCGGACTTGCGACAGCGCCAGGAGGCCGAGTAGTGGCACTTTTGAAAAGTACCCCTACTGACTAAATCGGCGTTCGCGGACTCGGACTCGGACTCGGGATCGGCAACATTGCCGGTTATTTGAGAGGAGTTTTCGGAGGATGATTTTTGCCGGTTAAGCGAGAATTCCGGTTATTTGGGTGCTGGATAAACGAAAGTTTCCTGTACTTGTTTTCAAATCCTTCCAAGGCCTCATCCTCCTCTCTTTTGGGCAATCTTTTCCAGCTATGCATTCTCGCCTATATCCTCTATTCCTCATGCTCTGGATTATTCCTTGTCCCTTGCTCTCTCTGCTCGACTACCATCGCCCATTTAAGACAGAGATGAGGAGGAATTTCTTCTCTCAGAGGGTCGTGAATCTTTGGCATTCTTTACCCCAGAGAGCTGTGGAAGCTGAGTCATTGCATGTATTCAAGGCTGAGATAGATTTTTGAGCAACAGGGGAGTCAAGGGTTATGGGGAGCGGGCAGGAAAGTGGAGTTGAAGCCAAAATCGGATCAGCCATGATCTCATTAAATGGCGGAGCAGGCTCGAGGGGCCGACTGGCCTGCTCCTGCTCCTATTTCTTACGTTCTTATGTTCTTATCTGATCTTTTAGCCATTACACCTCTGCCCTCAGGATCTTTCTTTCAAAATCTCTTTTGCCTTGTTACATCTCTTTCTACTCTCAAAAACCTTTTTTTGACTGTGCCTTCAATCTCCAACTCCCCAAATTCCTTTACTTCCTGCTCAGTGTCCTGCTCTTCCCACTTATTCCAATTTATCCCTTTTAAGATGTGGATGTGCATCACTCAGAACACAACGATGATATTGTAACAGGAGGTTATATTTGGGGGATTACACCCCTAGATTCAGGTTCATACAGGAACACTAGGGAAAGCTGACAGAGCCCTCAAAAGCCAACCACTCACACACACCCTAAATATAAGTTTATGTCACTGGAAACGCAATGGGACACAGGTTTGTAACTTAAGATGTAGATACACCCAACATTCCTTCACTTGTATTGGAGAAAAAATGTCGAAGTACATCATAACCTGAAGGAGATACGATTATTGAAGGCATAAGATTTAATTTCCAGAGGGCCCCGGGGTCATACCCCATCCAGAAAGTTTAGATTTTTGACACTTGCTACAGTTTGCAGTATTTTGGAATCTGTAATTAACATGGGAATTGCAATTTTTTCATCTAAAAAATGTACTCAATTTTTATTGAAAACGACTCTATTTGGAGTCTAGGAATTAATTATTTTTTGTTATGTTCTTTCTGGAATTAGGTAAGTAGGGTGTGTGGATGAGGAGAGAGTGTGCACTCCATATTATGAGAAGTCGCACAACACCAGGTTATAGTCCAACAGATTTATTTAATTTTACAAGCTTTCGGAGCAGTTCGCTCCTTCGTCAGGTAAGTTTAGCAGTGAGAGAATCTCCCAGAATTCACAATTTAAACACAGACAAAATATATTCAAATCTTTCCCACATCAAAGAGCATAGCCAAGACAATGAGATGTCCCCATCATGGCCGGTCTTCCCAGGTGGTTTTTTTTTTAAAAAAAGGCTAACACAAGAACCTACACAGATTGACAGGATATGCAGCCAGCAGGTGGTTTGACACGTTGGACCCCCTGGGACACATCTCATTGTCTTGGCTGTGCTCTTTGATGTGGGAAAGATTTGAATATATTTTGTCTGTGTTTAAATTGTGAATTCTGGGAGATTCTCTCACTGCTAAACTTACCTGACGAAGGAGCGAACTGCTCCGAAAGCTTGTAAAATTAAATAAATCTGTTGGACTATAACCTGGTGTTGTGCGACTTCTCATTTTTGTCCACCCCAGTCCAACGCCGGCATCTCCACATCATGCACTCCATATTAGGCAGCAGATATTCTATTCCTTGAAGCAAAATGTTTTAATTAAAATTTTAATAAATTGCCAAATAGTAAGTTTAAACCCCATCTTATTGACCATGTGTTCATTCCAGTCAGGGATGTAGGGAGCAAAATTTAGAATTATGCGAACTCCTTCCAAATGACCGCCTTTCCCCACTCCTCCCTCGGCACCAATTAGTGGTGTATGGTGCATTTCTTAACTGTAGTAAACTTCACTCCTCATCTCACCAGGATCGCCATTATGGTCAGTAGTGCTTGTAACTAGCTGGTTCGGCATTTGTCCTCAGCTTTAGACCCAATTGTTCTAGAAATAACACTTGGATAAAATGTAGTTCTAATTGTTTTTACTCACTGAGAGCTGCTCCAAAGGTCCTGGTTGTAACTCACTCAGTAATCCATAAACGCAAAATAAATGGTGTCTCATTGACACAATTAAAGAAAGACTTGCATTTATATAGCGCCTTTCACGACCACCGGACGTCTCAAAGTGCTTTACAGTCAATGAAGTACTTTTGAAGTGGAGTCACTATTGTAAAGTGGGAAATGCGGCAGCCAATCTGCGCACAGCAAGGTCCCACAACAGATAATGGGCCAGAAATTCGGCTCTCCGGCTTCCCGCGGGTGCAAGGATCGCGCACGTACTTGCCTACCGCGCCTGCCGTTGTGCTTCGGGCCCGCGTGGAATTCGGCTCCTGGGCCTCCTGCAGCTGCCGGCGCGCACTGCTTGCGTATCCCAGGGGCGCAGTTAGTTTGAAGCGTCCCCTGGGATCACGTGGACCATGGAGAGCCAATCGGAGCAGGGAATCTCCATTCATAGATTTTGACAGGAAGACCTGTCAAATCTATGAATAGAGATCGGCCCCAAAACCTCACTAAAACTTCAAATAAATAAAGAAAAACATCACATTTTTAAAATAACTATAAATTACATAAATTAACTACTTTAAATAAAAATTTAAATTTTTGAAAAAATTAATTACACTTTTTAACGGTGCTAAAAATAAACTTACCTTTCTTTAAAGTATGTAAAAAAGATAAACCTGTTGAAAAAATGTTTAAATTGTACTTAATTCACCACTTACCTTGTTAAAAGCAGGCCTTGCGCCTCCTTTTTTCCTGCGCAGCTTCTCCGGACTTACCCTCACGGAGAAACCTGAAAAAAAAAATGAAGTTCGCTGCATGCGCACTGCCTCTCCGGCGCACGCGTTCGACCTCTGAAACCCTTCCTTCAGGGGAACGGAAGTTCCGGTTTCCAGCGCATGCGCAGTGCATGTGCGAAACCGGCACTTTCGTTGGGTCTACGGGTGAGTACACAGCGCGTACTCACCCGTGGAGACCCGAATTTCTGGCCCAATCTGTTTTTTGTTATGTTGGTTGAGGGATAAATATTGGCCAGGACACCGGGGATAACTCCCCTACTCTTCTTCGAAATAATGCTTTTACCTGAGAGAGCAGACAGGGCCTCGGTTTAATGTCTCATCTGAAAGACGGCACCTCCGACAGTGCAGCATTCCCTCAGCACTGCTCTGGAGTGTCAACCTAGCTTTATGTGCTCAAGTCCCTGGAGTGGGACTTTTACAATTTTACAATTAGCAGATGAGCAAGCAATCAGAGCAACAAATCTTGAATTGCCAGTACAGTATCTCAAATAGTGCAGACTTAATGAATTTTCCTATTATAGAAGATTCAGGCATTGCTGACAAATCTTAGCTTAACATAAAAATCTAAGACAAGAAACTCGCCCTGAGATACTGCCCAGGTAATGCAAAATGTCAGGATGGTCTTCAGGCTCAGCTTCACCATTCCTCAGCATATTACATTTTTTTCCCACCATTTCATGTTTATGCTTTGAGGGCCAAATGTCTAAAATTAAGTTCATGATGGAAAATCCTACAATTAATTTCCATCCCTTCATTTTAATGGTTAGAAAATTGGGTGTGCACCATTGGCAACACGGTGGCATAGTGGTTAGCACTGTTGCCTCACAGCGCCAGGGACCCGGGATCGAATCCGGCCTCGGGTGACTGTCTGTGTGGAGTTTGCACATTCTCCCCGTGTCTACGTGGGTTTCCTCCAGGTGCTCTGGTTTCCTCCCACAGTCCAAAGATGTGCGGGTTAGGTTGATTTGGCTATGATAAATTGACCCTTAGTGTTAGGGGGGATTAAATACGTGGGGTGATAGGGTGGGATATGTGTTGGTGCAGGCTCGATGGGCCGAAATGGCCTCTATCTGCATTGTGGGGATTCTGTGATATTTCATGATACGTGCTTCCAGTGGACGAGATTACATTTGTAATATTAGCCTTTTAAATAGGAGGAGGGGGGAGGGCAACATTTCTGTGGGGGGTTTCCTAATCTCTCACAGAAGATCGACTGAAACCAAGAGTTGGGCCGGATTTTGCGGTCAGTGGTGCCGTTCATTACACTTGCACTTGCCTGAAGACTTTCTATATGCTTTTGTACTGGAAGTTCCTGTCAGCCAACTATTGAGAAAGCATGGCACCCTCTACAGGGCATCTGGGACCTGAGTGAACAGGGCAAGCAACTGTGTATCTCCTTAACCAATCAGATTGAAGAATCATGAATGAGCAGCCCAGAGTCTGAACCAGAAAGTGTCAGTTGGTATATTGAATTACATGTCAAATCAGGTACAGAAAGCGAAAAAAGAGAGGGGAAAAAAGATTGGGTTAAGAGAGAGAGATAAAAGAGACAGAAAGAAAAAAAAAATTATTTAAATTTTTTAAATCTCCAACAATAATTAAATTCTGAAGCAATGAGACGCCACACTTGTAAAAGTTAATTTTCAGTGCCAGAGAGGTTGTTTGGCAATAATTAAGACATACCACACCATTAAAAGAGTACTTACACTGGAATGGACAAGCCCTAACTTCTTATGGCGAGTTTAGTCCGTATCTATGAGGTAAGTACAGCAACTTCACGCCATTCAGAATGGGGAATCAGTCTGCAAGATGCCATTTTCGGGAAACTTATGGAGAAGCAGGGCATCTCGGACAGCAACTTCCGGATTTCCGTGTTTAACTACGTATCATGCTCTCTCTCCTCTGAGTTCACTAGCCTCCTATCCTCCCTTAATCTCTCCCTCCATGTAAACTCCCTAACCCATATTCATAGCCATCCCCTCGACCTTACCATCTCTCGTGGCCTCGCTACTCCCATCGTGTCAATTGCAGATAAGGCCATCTCTGATCATTTCCTCGTATTGCTCTCCACCGCCCCATCTCCAACCTCCCTTTACTCTCCAAAGTCCTTGAACGTGTTGTCGCCTTCCAAATCCGTGCCCACTTTCCCGCAATTCCATGTTTGAATCCCTCCAATTAGGTTTCCACACTTGCCACAGTACCGAAACATCTCTCATCAAAGTCACAAATGACATCCTTTGTGACTGTGACAAAGGTAAACTATCCCTCCTCGTCCTTCTTGACTTGTCTGCAGCCTTTGACACGGTTGACCACTCCATCCTTCTCCAACACCTCTCCACCGTCGTCCAGCTGGGTGGGACTGCACTCGCCTGGTTCCATTCTTATCTATCTAATCGTAACCAGAGAATCACCTGCAACAGTTTCTCTTCCCGCTCCCGCATCGTTACCTCTGGTGTCCCCCAAGGATCTATCCTTGGTCCCCTCCTATTTCTCATCTACATGTTGCCCCTTGGCGACATCATCCGAAAACATAGCGTCAGTTTCCACATGTATGCTGACGACACCCAGTTCTACCTCACTACCTCTTCTCTCGACCCCTCCACGGTGTCTAAATTGTCAGACTGCTTGTCCGACATACAGTTCTGGATGAGCAAAAATTTTCTCCAATTAAATATTGGGAAGACCGAAGCCATTGTTTTTGGTCCCTGCCACAAACTCCATTCCCTAGCCACTGACTCCATCCCTCTCCCTAACATCTGTCTGAGGCTGAACCACACTGTTCGCAACCTTGGTGTCATATTTGACCCTGAAATGAGCTTCCGACCACATATCCGCAGCATAACAAAGACCGCCTACTTCCACCTCCGTAACATCGCCCGTCTCCGCCCTTGCCTCAGCTTATCCGCTGCTGAAACCCTCATCCATGTCTTTGTTACCTCTAGACTTGACTATTCCAAAGCACTCCTGGCTGGCCTCCCACATTCCACCCTACGTAAACTTGAGGTCATCCAAAACTCGGCTGCCTGTGTCCTAACTCGCACCAAGTCCCGTTTGCCCATCTCCCCTGTGCTCACTGACCTACATTAGCTCCCGGTTATGCAGCACCTCGATTTCAAAATTCTCATCCTTGTTTTCAAATCCCTCCATGGCCTCACCCCTTCCTATCTCTGTCATCTCCTTCAGCCCCACAACCCCCCGAGATATCTGCCCTCTTGAGCATTCCTGATTATAATCGCTCAACCTTTGGTGGCCGTGCCTTCTGTTGCCTAGGCCCTAAGCTCTGGAATTCCCTGCCTAAACCTCTCTGCCTCGCTTCCTCTTTTTCCTCCTTTAAGACGCTCCTTAAGACCTACCTCTTTGACCAAGCTTTTGGTCACCTGCCCTGATTTATCCTTATGTGGGTCGGTGTCAAATATTTTGTCTTAAAATATTCCTGTGCAGTGCCTTGGGACGTTTTACTACATTAAAAGCACTTTATAAATGCAAGTTGTTGTTGTTGTTGTATGTGCGGTCTCTGGAAGTTACTGCCTGATTACCACGTAAATGACGGTGAGGGCTGTTAGCCTCACCATTACTTCTACTGCAAAATCCAGCCCAATGTAAATGGCCATTTACACCATTTCTCTGGGCTTTCTGACAATCTTCGCTACAGTTACATGATCTTCCATGGTAATTCTTACCTCAAGTCAATAACTCTGTCAAGAAAAACTGATCCTGATATTGGCAGCTACTTCTAGGAGATAACAAGCATAGAAGCATAGAAGATAGGTGCAGGAGTAGGCCATTCGGCCCCTCGAGCCTGCTCTGCCATTTAATGAGATCATGGCTGATCATCCAAATTCAGTACCCTGTCCCTGCTTTCTCCCCATATCCCTTGATCCCTTTAGCCTTAAGAAATATATCTAACTCCTTCTTGAATATATTTAATGAATTGACCTCAACTGCCTTCTGTGGTAGAGAATTCCACAGGTTCACCACTCTCTGGGTGAAGAAATTCCTCCTCATCTCAGTCCGAAATGGCTTACCCCTTATCCTTAGACTGTGACCCCTGGTTCTGGACTCCCCCGCCATCGGGAACAACTTCTCCAATTATAAAAATTCCAGCTCTTTGGCTTGGTCAACATATTCAAACTAAATTGTAGTAAAGAAGACTAGAAAAGTTGTTAGAAGATCATAATTCTCGATCGTAGTGCTTGTGTATCACTATTGAGTGATGTTTTGCAGAGAAACTGTTCTCTTGGCCTAGCCTTGGTACTATTCAAGGCCATTCAAACTAGGATTGGATTATAAATAAACATATAACATAATTACATCACACAAAGAATTGCTTTTATAATTGCACCAACTTATTATCAGGCAAATGTAACAGCCATTCTGTATCAGGAGTGTCCCACAAACAGCAATGAGAGGAATGACCATTCATCTGTTTTATTCTATAGTTTTGGTTTAGTGAGGAATGTTGTCCAGAACACTGGGAGAATTCTTTGTTCTTCAAATAACACATGGAATTCTTAATGTCCACCCACACCCCTAGGGCAGACAGTTTAATGTTTCATCTAAAGTGCGGCAGAGTCAACAACGCAGCACTGCACCAGTACTGTGCTGGAGTGGGAGCCTGGGTAATGAGCTCAAACCCTGGTATGGAGTTGAAGCCACAACCTTCTGACCCAGAGACAAGAGTACTACCAACTGAATCAAGCTGATGATCATGCTCTGCTCAAAGGCTACTCTCAAATGTCAGAGATCTCGCTGGCTCATCATTCCTCCACAAGCTCCTGATTAAGTAGTATCACAATAATTATTAGTTCTTAAATTGGATGTCCATGTTTATACCAGAAACACAAGGCTTCATCTCAATATCAAGTGTCAGCCTGGCTCAGTTGTCACCCTTCTCACGTCTGAGTCAGAAGGTTGTGGCTTCAAGCCCCAATTCAGGATATGAGCTTGTAATCTAAGTTGACACTTGAGTGCAGTGCTGAGGGAGTTGCTGTATTGTTGGAGGTGTTGTGCTTTTTAATAAAATGTTAAACTGAGGCGCAGTCTGACTGTTCAGCTGAACACAAAAGATCCTATGGCACTTTTTGAAGAAGAGCAGCGAGTTCTCCCAGTCTTCTAATCAACTTTCATCCATGAACAAAAAAACCCCACCAAAATGAAACTGATTGGTCATTCATTTCATTTGCTGTTTGTGGGGTCTTGTGTGCAATTTGGTTCTACACTTCAAAAATAGGTCATTGGCTGTGAAGGACATTTGGGAAGTCCTGATAAGATGCTATGTAATTGCAAGTTCTTTATAACAATCTGCATGGAATACTGACAGTAAAGAGTCACGCACCACTTCTCTTGCGTTTGAAATTTTCTCTCTTAGACAGTGTTATTGCTTGAAACTCCATATTTTGTATGCAGTTAACAATCATTTGCTCAACTATTGTCATTGAACTAAAAAATGTGTGGTCCTTTCAAATGTGTTCCATTCCTACAAGTAGTTTGTGTTCCCAGCAAACGCTAAGGTCAAATCTGTAATTCATTTGTCCACAGTACAGCTATCTGCAGTGTAACCTTATGATTGTTGGGAGTCTTGAAGGAATACTGCAAGTTGAATGATCCATTTTAAACACCTTAGAGCACAACCCAGCCTTCTAGTTCAGCACAAACAAAATAGCAGAATGTTACATGCGATGAACCTTTCTGATAAGGACTATTTTGTTGAACTCCATAAGTTTTTAATAATGAAATTTAATCACAGATATATTTGTTGTTCCACCAGCCATTACATTCTTAGTCATTAAATGCCTCAAACATTTGATCAGCAAAAAGAGGCATTTAGTACCTGATGCCTGTGGGAATCGAAACTGTAATTGCTAAATTGAATTTGTCTGAAATTGTATTTCACGCTTTGCCATTCCGGAAGTTTCTAAATAAAAACGGAACTGTAGAACCACTGAAAGTTGTATTTTCGTTAAAGCGAATGTGACTAAATAGTGACCGTTTGAGAAGTGTTTAACATATTCCTAATATTTTCAGGAACCAATGTATACTTTGGAAATGGGGAATATGTATTTATCATAAATGTATTTATACAGGAGTGAGTAATGTTATTTGGAGAGGGTTTACAGACAAATATAGATGTGTCTGGATGATAAGAATTCATAAATGTCCCAGCGAGTGCTTTGGCAAACGCAGGCCACTATGAAAATCCCATTAAGTTAATATTCCTTCTGGCACCCACATTCTTATGTTTACTGTAAAAGTACATCATGCATTGCAGAGTGGAGTGAGAGGATGCACCAACTTAGCTATATGAGTAATGTATTTTTCACAGAGTTACGTTGCTGTGATTGTTTTCTAGAGAGCAGTTCAGTCGGTCTAACCAGTTGAGTTCCATATACACTTTTTTTTTAAATGAATTCGTGCAACCTAACATTTAACTCTAATGCCTACTGATTTTGTTATTTTCTCTCCCCTTCTTATCCTAGTCTTTCCAGGCTAACTGTGTTCGACAGGGTGCGCAAAATGGCTTGCTCCCCGATACCTTTTAGTTCTGCTGCTCTAAACCAGTAACTGTGATGACTGTTCTTCTGATATATCCTCGCCCCGGGCTCCACTTGGCCCTTCCCGCAGCACCAATATCAAGACTAGATGCTGGCAGTGTGGGTGATCACAGGTACAAACTAATGCCTTGTTACTTATAGAACCACGCGTTGTCGCTTCAATACATGGCACCAGCACCACCCTGATTGATTAGTTTAACTTGCTGAATTAAGTTCAGGAATGCGATCCAATTCTATATATAGTCATATTGTAGGCCACCACATATAGTCACTAAGTATGAGCCTAAGGCCTAAACAATGCACACCAGTTTCCTTATATTCATTTGAAAGATTTTTCCATGATACTTTTGTTTTAGTGATTCATAACTGTGCAGGTATTTTAAAATGTAAGCTTTTCATTTCGATTATCTAGAAAAATGTATTTTTAATTTTAGGTCAGGTTAACAGTTTTTTTTTACAAATTCTGTCATCAAATTCACAAGAATTCCTGAAATCTGTAATAAGGTTGGTTCAGTGTCAGAGGCAATTTGACTTCAATGGTGTCTGTCAGTCAGTCTAATCTTCAGTAACTCTGTAAAGGGAGATAGTAAATGGATGGAAAGGAAAATGATTTATTCTGGAAATAATGGAAGCACAGCAAATAAGACTGCAGTTCATAAGATTTCAGTGACCAAATAATGATTCATGTGATCGATCATGTCATAAGATACTCCGTATTTTACTATTATTTTATCAAGAATCTATAGTCTGCCAGCTCTCAGGCCATTTCAAAATAGCTTCTCTCAAACTGATGAAGGGTCCCAGACCTGAAACGTTAACTCTGTTTCTCTCTCCACGGATGCTGCCTGGCCTGCTGAGTGCTTCTAGCATTTTCTGTTGTTATTTCAGATTTCCAGCATCCGCAGTATTTTGCTATTCTCTCAAACTGCACTTTGGGGGGAATTCTCTGCCAATTTGATTTCTGCATTAGAGGGAATGCACATCCCTCACGTGTACGTAGACTGCTACTTCAACCATGGATGAGTCTCCTCTGTTTGGGTGGACTGCTTAGCTAGTGTTAGAGACAAAGGGGTGAAATTGGTCTTCAGCAGCAGCGCAAAATGGGCGACAGCGCTATCGGCAGTCCGTTTTACACCTCGCCCCATTTTCTTTTCCATTGACTTCAATTTTGCGCTACTGCCGAAGACCGATCTCACCGCCAGAGGTCGTCCAGGTGTTAAAAACAGTTCATTTTAAGCACCTGGCCATGAGAAAGGGACAACACTAATCGTTTGGAACTGCTGACCCACTGGGGAGCTAAGCTAGCACTATTTGTAGGAGAGTTGTGTTGCTTCAAAGCTATAAATGTTATATCAGGAATACCTGTCAGGCAGACTATGTGCCATTGAAACCTTTTTGTGATTGACAGCTGTATTTGATCTTCCTTTGTCTCAGTTTGACTTCACATTAAAGGACAGATATAATTCCAATTTTTTAGTGTTACTACATTTTTTCAGGCAGTTAAATGAGCTACAGAAACACTCCATGAATGTCTGCTTTCACATATAGGCTTTTCCTCACATGTGTGTTACAGGTTTTGAGAATTGTTAAAAGCTTTCGGACCTTATTATTTTGAAATGGATTCAAAGTACTGGTGAGAAATCAATTATTCTTTTATCGTAATCTGGTGACATCTGCTGTGCTTGCCCTTGCTTCCATTTCATTTTACTTCTTGATAAACCCGCTTCATAGTTTGCAGCTTGAAATATACAGTCAGGGCGTTATTTGATTGTCATTCAAAAAGATCAGGAGCTAACGATGGTATTATTTCCAGTGAATATGTTGATTGACAGTAGCCATCCATGTGCATTCATGGCACACGTCCCAGATTACCTCACACATAAAATCACATTTCAGTTCATGGGAAGTGCGGGCTTGCCTGCTGAAATGGTCCTTTGTGGCGGGCACAAGAAAAAGTATCTTCTATCTGGAGAGCACCTGAATCATAGCGGCCATGTCAGATGGTGCAGAATTAGTAATGTAGTACAGTTAGATAGTATGGAGTAGATTTATTAGCTACCAATGGTTTTGGCATTATTGGATACTATGCCGGTTTTAATGTGGAGACACTACAGTCTGACCCATTACATGCCGAGATATGTCATGCTGGCACAGTTTTAACTGTATATGTCCAGTTGCATCATATTTCTTGATTCCAAATACCATTGATTCCTAATACAGCTCAGAATCATAATATATGAATCAGATCCATTTATGCATGGTTAAGTACAACTCATATTGCCCCGTGTTTGCAACCTTGGCTGAAGGTAGAAGATATAACCTTTCCATAAACAGTACGTGGCATAAGTTATTAGACACAGGACAATCACTAATTGGCTATAACATGGAGTTCATAAATTACATCCTCTTCATCTACAATTATGCATAGCTATATCTGATGCAACATTAATCACAAATAGGAACATCAACACCTGGCCACACATAATTAAAACATGTTAACTAATTTTAATGGGCTGAGCATTGTGAGCAGCTTGTGCCTGAATCTGTGATAAGCCCTTTTGCTTTACCATGTTCTTATACCTAGATATCGAAAAGGAAAATCTGCCCCAGTGTATCTTAACATGCAGCAAGGTAACATCACTATTGAAACAAGGTAAAGTTTATGGGGGAAAAATTCGGTATCGCCCATTTTGGGGTGCTAATATTGGCCGGGTGTAAAGTTTAGCGCCCGGCGCTAATTATCGCCTCCGACTGCAAAATTCTCCTCTATCGCCCCTGGAAGTGATTTGAGCGCTAAATCAGGTGCTACACACCTCTCTTAAGGCGCAAACGTCAGGGAGCGAGGCGCTGCCTCAGAACACTACCAAAGCTCAGGCGATGTCTGTTATCATGGAAACCAGACAGACTGTTGCCATCCAGTTCTTAAAGGGGAGGGGCCATCTTGCTGGCCAGCCACACCTTGCTCATTGCAGCCTTGAATCTCGGCCTGGAGAGACCTCAAAAGCAATTGTGTTGGAAACACTAATTGATAGGCGCAGGGAAAGAGCTCGGCGCTTAGGAAACTCAAAAGTGGTGCTGAGGGCCAAAACTCCTTAGGACAGCGTTAAAACCAAAAATTTTGCCGACAAGAAAAGGCAGGAAGCGCCCGCCTTTAAATAGTGCTTCCCCAGCCCCTTCCCGACTTGAAAACCTTCCCCTCTACCTGTCATTCCTAGCGGCAGGCGCTAAGGCAGGGGGCGCGACTCAATATCTGGTCCAGGGCGCCACCAGGGTGTTACACGCTTGACTGACGTCACGATCTACGGGCGCAGAAGATCGTGGCAGTAGTGTTTAGAGCCACCGCAAAATGACTGGTCAATTTCACGAGCGGCACTAAAATCACCATGCTCGGGCGCTAAGTTCCTAGCGCCTCGTTAGCATCCCCCGGAGGCGCTATCGGGAGGCACAAAGCAACCGAAATTTTCCCCCTATGTGTTCTGGATGTCACTTGAATACCATATTTGTTCGAATGAACGAGTTATATGTTTTAGGTAAAAGCTGTAATAATACTTTCCCCAATAGCTCAGTAAGCTTGTACAATAACGCATTGAACTATATAGACCAGGAAGGTCACAGGTTCGATTTCTGTTCTGTGCTCAGTTAGTTAATCTCTGCTGGAGCGGTAATAGGGGTGCCACATTGGCCTTAAAGTCCCAGGGTTAGGGAAGAGACAGCCAACTGGAGTTCCGACTGCTGATTATTATCTGCTGCTCCGTCCCACACGTTCACATGTAGATGTTGGGTGAGGCAGGATTGGGCTCAGCAGTGATGCCTCCCACCATTCCCCTGCTTGATTAGGCTGCAAATACTTTGTCATAGAATCATAGAATGATACAGCACAGAAGGAGGCCATTCGGCCCATCATGCCTATGCCGGCTCTTTGAAAGGGCTATCCAATTAGTCCCACTCCCCTGCACTTTCCCCATAGTCCTTCAATTTTTTTCAGTTCAAGTATTTTTCAAATTCCCTTTTGAATATTATTATTGAATCTGCTTCCAACGTCCTATCAGACAGTGAATTCCAGACCAAAACTCGCTGCGTAAAATAAATTCTCCTCATGTCGCCTGTGGTTCTTTTGCCAATTTCCTTCAATCTGTGTCCTCTGGTTACTGACCCTTCTGCCACTGGAAACAATTTCTTCTTAATTACTCTATCAAAACCCTTCAACACCTCTATTAAATCTCCCCTTAACCTTCTCTGCTGTAAGGAGAACAATCCCAGCTTCTCTAATCTCTCCACATAACTTAAATCCCGTATCCCTGGTACCATTCTAGTAAATCTCCTCTGCACCCTTTCTAAGGCCTTGACATCCTTCCTAAAGTGTGGTGCCCAGAATTGGATACAATACTCCAGCTGGGGCCTAACCGATGTTTTATAGAGGTTTAGCATATTTTCCTTGCTTTTGTACTCTGTGCCTGTGTTTATAAAGCCAAGGATCCTGTATGCTTTTTTAACAGCCTTCTCAACTTGTCCTGTCACCTTCAAAGATTTGTGTACATATACCTCCAGGTCTCTCTCTGTTCCTGCACCACCTTTAAAATTGTACCATTTTGTTTATGCTTGCCTCTCCTCATTATTCCTACCAAAATACATCACTTCACACTTCTCTACATTAAATTGCATCTGCCATGTGTCTTCCCATTTCGCCAGTCTGTCTATGTCCTCCTGAAGTCTTTTACTATCCTCTTCACTGTTTACTGTCGAGGCGCACAAATAAATAATGGCCACTTTGGTGAGGTCCATGAGGGCCCAGCAAGGAATCAAGAGAGGAGGGAAATTAGTGGAGAAAATCAACGAGTAAAAAGGTGTAACAAATGTTGGTGCAGAGTGCCATTCAATGCAATTGCATAAAGTGTTGGCATTTATAACCTTTAGCTTTGGAGCGAGCCTTTGGCTTCGTGGAAACAGTCCTGCCTCTGCTTCAACAGGTGCAGGGTTCAAGCCGACTCGAGACTGTCCTGGCGAGTGGAGACAGGATCTCCAGCTCTGAATTTTGGGTTGACATCCAGCGAGGTACTCGGTCCGGTGGGTGTGGGTGCCGGTCCCCCCCCCCCACTCCACCCCGGCCCGCATCATATGGGTTATGGGAGCCCATAAAACTCTCCCACTGTATAAGACTAACCACCCTATCAACTGGTATGAATATGGTTTCGGCCAAGGAAGAACGTTCACATTGCGGCCTGTCGAACTGTTAGTCAGCCTGTGAATCCTTCCACTACTTCACACTGTTCTCCAAGGGAAGAATGTGAGGATACGAAAACAACGACCTTTAGCTTTCAAAGCACAAAGTAGGCAGAAGATCAGATTGCTAGAGTGTGAAGTTGGAATTAGAGTATTTTAGCAGCTTGAAAGGAACTATTGGCAAACTTTACACCTTTAGTAGTGTGGTTTGAATCTGAAGACTTATTTACACATATAGCACCACATATATAGTTCTTGTTATTTTTGATTAAATTACTAACATAGCAGATTTTTATAAGGTTTGTGATTGTGATTTTGATTTATTATATTCGCTGAGGCCTGTCAAGCCAAACAGTCACTGATTTAAAACAATTGTGGCATCAGTTCTATTTGATCTCTTGTAGGAGACAGAAACCTGTGCATTATATGACATTTGTCCAACATGGGCACAAATGTAGAAATTGAGATTTGCTACATTGACAGCTAACACCAGTGAAAAACATGGCATCAGACTCATGCATCCCAAATACTGGGGCACAAGAACACAAAGGGAGACATTAAATTGATAGCTGATCCAGAGTGAAAAAAACTTGATGTAGCATTGATGTCATCAGATTGCTAATTAATTACAGAAAAGAATTTTGAAACCAACCTTCAGATTTTCAAACCAATTTATTTTCAGAAGGATTTATGTTGAAAAAGCAGCTGAAACAACTTTAAAATATACTTCAAATCTCAGTATTGGGAGGTTGTTTCAAAAATGGATTGCAGACAGGAAATTAAAGATAATGTAAGTACCTTTGAAATGCTTTATTTACTACTAATGGCAAGAGATTAGTGAAGCTGGGGAAGAGACTACAAAAGGAAAACATGAACTTGCGGAAGACCTTAAGGAACTTGAAAAGAGTTTTTTGATTAAAGGCTATTAGCTTGTTAGAGATACTTGCATAGATAGTTGCAGAGAGGATTAGATTTTCCCAGGTTCCTTTCTAGCTAGTGGTACCCTGCATTCTGTACTTTTATTGCACTACATTTTAACAGCCATAAGTGAAAACACATTTTTTCTAATGGTGTAATCCAAGCAACCATTCTATACTTGGCTGAGAGGGGCAAAAGGTCAAGAGCAGGGTTTGCCATCTCATGGTCATCGTGAAGTCGTTTGAATTGTCACAATTTTCTCCGTACTCTCTTGGTTTACCTTTACTTGTCTGTGAAGTGTTGCAGTTGTTCCTCCTGGGAACAACATTGAAAGAAAGTCGTCTAGTCCCTCTTGTGCTTGATGACTATTCTACTCCTCTAGGTTTTCCAGTTTTTGCCACCAAATAGCAGAACAAGCTGAGTTTCGTCTTTTATAGAGGAACTCTAATCAGCTAAACTATCCATCAACAGACAAAAGGGAACACGGATTCTCTGTGATATATTTATGGTGTCAAATGTCTTTGTGTAGTGAGGGAATACATTGGAACACACCCACAGTGCTCTTCAATATCTTTGGAAAATATATTAATGATATGATCCATTATTCTCTCCAATTTATTAGAAGCAAAATACATCAGCTAGATTTTGGTTGAGAAAAGCTAGAGTGAGCTATGCAAGTATATAATGGTAAAACCCTCCCATACACAAATATGTGCAATCACACACATTTATTTTGCTCCATGTTATGCTTGATAACATTCAATAAGGGTTAAATCAATCACGATGAAAACGAGAAAGCACAACATCGGTGTATGTGATGATACAGGACCTGAATGCAAAGTTTTGAAATGGAAAGAAAGGGAATTGTAGAACAAAGAATATAATAAAACCCTTTGCAAGCACAGTTAAATTGTAAGAAAGGGCTGAAACTAATACATTTCTGGTGAAGGATGAAAATCAGCCAAGGAATTGACACCCACTGAAACTATAGTGGGGCTATTTACATCTGCATATGCCAACATTAACCATATATGTTGTAGAAAAAAGTGTTTATAAATTTTGAGGCTAGAGTACATCATTTAATGTATGGATTTTCCTCCCTAATACTTCATTGTAACATTTTACAGAAGAGAAATATAAGTTGGATTTACACGTTGTTGGAGTCAGTTAAAATTTAGTGAATTGCTGCCCAGTCTGCAGGTGCTCTCGACTCTTTTTTTTCATTCTTAGGATGTGGGCATTGCTGGCAAGGTCAGCAGTTATTGCTCATCCCTAATTACCCTTGAGAAAATGGTAGTGGGCTTTCTTGAATCGCTGCAGTCCATGTGGTGAAGATGTTTCCACAATTCCAAGGTAGGGAGTTCCAGGATTTTACCTAGGGATGATGAAGGAACAGCAATATATATCCAAGTCAGGATAGTATGTGACTTGTAGGAGAAATTAGAGGTGATGGACCATGCACCTGCTCTCCTTGTCCTTCTAGGTGTTGCAGGTTGTGGGTTTGGGAGGTGCTGCTGAAGAAGCCTTGGCGAGTTACTGCAGTGCATCCAATAGATAGTACACACTGCAGCCATGGTACGTAGGTGGTGGATGTTTCAGCTAGTGGATGAGGTGACGATCAAACAGACTGTTTTGTCCTGGATGGTGTTGAGCTTCCTGAGTGTTGTTGCAGCTACACCCATCCAGGCAAGTGGAGAGTATTCCATCACACTCCTGACTTGTGCCTTGTAGGTGGTGGCGAGCCTTTGTGAAGGCTTAGGACTGTGCTCTAAGAAACTCCTGCAGCGATGTCCTGGGGCTGAGATGATTAACCTCCAAAAACCAGGTATGACATCAGACACTGGAGAGTTTTCCCCCTGATCCTCATTGTCTTCAGTTTTAATAGAACTCCTTGGTGCAACACTCGGTTGAATGCTGCTTTGATTTCAAAGGCAGTCACTCTAACCTCACCTCTGGAATTCAGATCTTGTGTCCATGTTTGGATAAGGCTGTAATGAGGTCTGGAGCCCAGTGGTACTGGCGGAACCCAAACCGAGCATTGATGAGAAGGTTATTAGTGTGTAAGTGCCACTTTATAGCACTGTTGATGACTCCTTCCATCACTTTGCTGATGATTGGAATTAGGCTGATAGGGCAGTTATTGGCCTGGTTGGATTTGTCCTGCTTTTTGTGGACAGGACATACCTAGGCAATTTTCCACATTGTCGGGTAGATGCCAGTGTTGCAGCTGTACTGAAACAGCTTGGATAGGTGCCGATGCTGAATAGTTCTGGGGCACATGTCTTCAGCACTACAGCTCGGAATGTTGTCGGGGCCCAAAGCCTTTGCTGTGTCCCGTGCACTCAGCTGTTTCGTGATGTCACGTGAAGAAAATCGAATTGCCTGAAGACTTGCATCTGTGATGGCGGGGACCTCAGGAGGAAGCCGAGAAGGTTTATCTACTCTAACTTCTGTCTGAAGATGGTTGCAAATGCTTCATCCTTGTGCAACCTGGTTTAAAAGCTGCTCTTGTAATAATAAAATATTGTTTGCTAAAATCAATAAGTGAGAAGTGATTTTTAGACCCTAATAGCATTCTTCAGATATTATTTTCTGAAACAGCCTTTTATTTTTGAGCACATTGCATTTAAAGCCACGTCAGAAATGGAGATTGAATTTTCCAAAATGAGTAGCTGTTGCACAAAGAAATATAAAAGGCTGAATTGGAAAAATAATGGCTGGGAAAATAACATTGGATGCTGCAAATTGATTTTGTCAATTGATTTTGACAAACAATTATTCCAGCTGGGAGCAGCCTTTGAAATGTAGGCCAATGAAATTAGGAATGGACATTGCATTCAAGCATCAAACACTGTTTGATGATACTTTGACAGATTGCACAATTGCCACAGTGCAGACCTTTATATAAATACCCAGTGTCAAAGAATTGTAGATAATCTACAAATGTTGAAATGTTTTACTAAAATAAATATGTGTAAAATAGGAAGAAAAAGTTAGTCCTGAAATTTATCAAATACATTAATGGTTCAACTAGTGATATTTTTATGAATAGCTGCTAATGAGCGCTGCTGAGGAGCAGCAAAAACTCAGAAAAACAAGAGAGAGTAGAATCCACTGATTCCACTGATACTTCATGAGCTCCAGGTACCAGCCACTGCTATGTTTTAAAGTACTCATGACAGTTAAAAATAAATGACAGTTCTCCATGTGAAGTCAGATTGTGCCTCAAACTATGTTTGAAGAAGGTAAAATGTTCCAAACTTAAAGATTTCCTTGAATCTATTGCAGACAAGCTGGAGAATAACATTATTTTGCAAGAACTCCACGAAAACTTGGCTGTAAAGAAAGATACTCAACAAACCATAGTGGCTGAAACCTGGGCCGGAATTTTGCCGCGCACACTGGACTTTCCCGATGTCGGGTCTGCCAATGCTGAGCAGATCCGACAGGCAGTGGCACGGGAGGCAATTAAAATCATTAGTGGCTTGTTTACAGCCACTTATCAATGGTTTTGTCCCAGATTTTTGGATTTGACAGGTCGCTTACCAGTTTGCCGCTGTGCAGCTCGTCTGTGAAGCTGAGGCGGGAGGTCAGTGGCCATTGATTCAGCTGTTGAGGTGACAGCTTCAAATGTACAGTAAAAGCTCCCACCTTACAGAGATATCTTCCCTCAGCCACAAACTCTTCCTCACTGCAGTTCCACAACAGATTCACCATGCTGCAAGTCTTTACACAAGTCTCCATCCAGTCTGACCTCATTACCTCTCTTACCATTGACAGATCAATTCCGTCATCTCTACTTCGCCTGCCATCTATTCCATCAGTATGGGTGCCCTTTATACTCTCTCACCTTGGTCCTCAGAATCTCACCATGATCAGCCCCAACACCAGCAGCACCAGGCACACCAGCAGCACCAACAACACCAACCTTCTCCGCAATCAACTGATGCTGCACAGGACACAGGGCATCAGCACCCGACCACATTGCTGCCCGAGAGGCCAGGGATGGCCTCACCATGGCCAGATTTACTTCACTTGATGCTGTACACCCTGGCTGCCACATGATGTGCCAGGTTGGCACCACTCCACACCAACACCATAAAGCATCCCTACAATGTCCAAGCTATTCTTTTCACACTTATCACCATTGTGGGGAGTACCGTTATGTCTCACCATTCACTGCAACTCACTAAGCCACTTCCAAAGGTGCACACAAATCTGTCCAAGAACGCAAAGTGTTCAAAATAAAGGTTTCAATGTTTGACACCAAATTAACAGAAACTTTACATGAACATTGCATAAAACACCCAAATGCCTACCCTTGTGTATTGTTAGTTGGTATGACGGTGAATGTGAGGGGTGGCTAGTGAGATGGGGATGTAATAATATAGATAGAGAGGGATGGGTGGAGGTGCAAGGTAAGTTGATGTGAGTAAGGATGTGCAGGAGTAGGGTAGGGAAGGCAGAGTGATGGGGATGTGATGAGAGGCACAGCAGGGTGAGGTTGAGTGTGGCTTTGTATTAATGTTTTGTGATCTACTGAGATATTGAAACATTTGCGACAATGCACCCAGGTCCTCCTGACCACATCCCTGCTTGTGCCCCCCTCTGCAATGTGCAACAAGGCTGTGTTGATCTCCTGGGGAGGTATCTTTGTGCAGTCATTGTCAGTGTTTGCAGCACCTCAATGCTGTAGAACACTGACAGCACAAAGGTCAAAATAAATTTGGGCATGGTCCCTTTAAGGAAACTGGCTGATGACGCATCATCAAATGAAGTTGTCAGACCCGCTTCCTCTAATTGGCCGGGAAACGCGCTGGGCGGGCTTAACAGGCTCCATCAAGGTAAATTCATTTTAGAGGCTGGGATGGAGCCAGCAGCGGGGTTGGGACCCGCCACCTACATCGCCCACCACGGACAGTAAAATCGCGGCCATGGACTTGTAACTAGAAACTGACACTGGAATCACGAAAGGTATGGTTTGACTTTAGCATCTGTCTGCACACACCAGACACCCAGATGGCATATAGAATGTTTGAAGCACCTGCCTAATGGGTAGACCATTTTTGCCCTCGTCTGTCTGTTCTGTGTATCTTCCTCTTTCCTATATACCTCCCTAAAACTGTGCTGCTGCTTCCTGATCCTACTCATAGCAAGGGAAAGAGATTCAAGGGAACTCTACTGGGAAGTGGGGACTATCCCTATCTTTTTGACACCCTCAAACCAGATTTAAAGGGCAGGTGAGGCTGGGTTAAGTTTATATTCCAGAAGCAGCCTCTCAGTCTCTCTATCCTAAAGGACAGGAAGCAATAGTGCCATTTTATGGAGTAAATGAAATTTAATTCTGTGTTCAGGTAATTGCCTTGGCTTGGTGGTAACATTCTCAACTCTAAGTCAGAATGCTGTGGGTTCAAGCCCCACTTCAGAGACTTGAACATATAAACTAGGCTGACATTTCAGTGCTGAACTGAGGGAGTGCGGCATTGTCAGTGGTCTTTCAGATGAGACATGAAACGCAGGCTCCGATGGCTCTCAGGTGGGTGTAAAAGGTCCCATGGCACTATTTGAAGAAGAGCAGGGGAATTCTCCCCTTGTCCTGGTCAACATTTAACCCACAACCAAAATCATTAAAAACAGATTATCTGGTCATTTATCTTGTAGCTATTTGTGGGACCTTGCAATGGGCAGATTGGTTGCTGCGTTTCCCTACAGTGACTACCCTTCAAAACTACTTCATTGGCTGTGTAACACCTTGGGACGTCCTGAAATCGTGAAAGGCACTATATACATGCAGGCGCGGCGTTTGCCCTGTGGGGGTCCTCTGCAAAGGTTCGGTTTGAGGCCCCTACATTTTACTAGTCGGCGCTCATCCCATTGGCCAAGGGTACCACCACCACCAGTATTAATTAGTCACTTACTCTCAGTTAGCACAAAGATGCGGTGAAATCGCAGCCGCCTTCCACATTTAATAGTTGCAACCAATAAAAGCTTCAATTTATCTTCGCCTCCACAATACTGCCCTCGTGACATTTCCTTTCTTTGTTGCTCAGACATCACAACAGTGGGCTGAAGGCCTATTATCCGAATTGCTCTTGGAGTGAGCGAATGTGCTGCTCCCCGGGACCCCTCAACCGCTCCCCGGGGTAAATTCACTCGCACCACCAAACACAAGGCACAGCGGGCTAAGGGAAATGTTTGGAATAGATACGCGTCTTTTTAAAACCGCGAAATGTGCAGTAGAAAGCAGCCTTGTGTGGGTAAATGTCTGGGTTTTAGTTGCGTTTCTGGGAATTATTGGAGGGAAATGGGTTTTAAGGCAGATCACAAATCATCAAATAATAATATTTATGCTGTTGGGATCAGGCTTATAGTTGGGATAGTAAGTAAGTGTGTGTGATAAATCCATTCTGTACAAGTATGCAAGAACCAAGTCGTTCTCATTTTGTTCAAACGTGACGTTTTGAGAGAGGCCAAGTTCCCTCTCCCCCAGCAACACTGCGGCCTCGGTTAAAGGACGATCGCACCGTCAGAGGAGGTGCGGTGGAGCAGATCCCAATCAGAAGGTTTGAAGCTGCCGTGCTTTCTGAGAGCAGGAATATCTGCAATCCTTAAATGTATCACTGGATCTGCCCCCCTGACTGGCTCAGGACCCTGTACACTTGCACGGGTTCCACGGTCCTAACCCCGCCTTTGTACAAATGGCAGTTCTTTCTTTTAGTCGGCATTTACTGAACAAAATTGATAGATTTTTAGTTTGAACATGTAATACAGATAGTTTGGGCTGGTAAAATATTTCCTGAAGGTTATGAGCTCAAAAAAACTAACACTAATCCCGATTGAAGAGGATGTGTATTCTATTGACTTGTCACTTAATCCTAAATGTTATAAAGGGAGATAGATGTAGTTATTAATGTTTCTTAGCTTCCCTTGTTACCATGTCTGATGCCCTAAAATGTCTAACTGGATGTCATCAGGGAACAGGCAGAACTCTTCCTCTTGTGACATCATGACTCTCCTGATTATATAAATAGGGAGTGCTGTCCACAGCCTATTATCTCACTGTAGTGAAACTTCATAATGTCGCCTCAGGTGTCTCACACAAAATAGCCTCCTAGCTTTAACTAGCATTTTAAAGAGTGAAACATGGTAAAAAGGGGTAACCAGAAGTAACGATAAGTTTACCGGTATCTCCCTTGATAACATTCAATGAATTACACATTTTTAGCTCACCAAATCTATACATTTTAAGTATAGCTGAGGGGGGAAAAAAAAGAGTTCCATTCCCTTAAGGTGAATATGAAATTGATAAAATTACAATAACATCTGCAGCAGAAGATAAACAGCAATGACAGCAGTTATATTGGAGCTTGTTTGCCAAGTATCTCCAACAACAAAGAAACAAAAACCAAACACCACAAATTAGGAAATTTGATCAGCTGTTGTTATACTTGTTGATGGAAAGCACATTCAAAGCACTGTGAAAAGTGACCAGTAAAGCAAACAACCAGGAACGAGTCTGCTTAACCATTTGAGTTAATATGCTCACTAAGGGAAGGAAATGGAATATTTAGAATATATATTTACCCAGATTGCATTATCAAATTCTCCTAAGTTCAGAGTAATGTATAAGAATATTGTAAACGTTCCATAAACTAAAATGCATGCATTGATCTATGTATTTATCACACCCTAAATCAGTATTAGATTAGATCAATTCTTCTATATTGCTTGAATGAGCAATGAAAAAAATCAGTTGCACACAACAGACATGCACTCATATTGATCTAGACTAACTTCAGGTACAATTGATCCTCTGATAAGCATATGGTCAATACAAATCATCAGTGGGATGCTTATCCCACTGTTGGTCTGATAAACAATCAGGCAAGCCTTTTCTCATTGTTTATATATACATGCGTGAATGATAGCAATGGTTTCAGAAAATGTCATCTGATTATGAAAACATAAATCACATGAAACCATTGTGCTGAAAACTACTTGTGATTCTTCTGAACTCTATCACTCCTCAAAATGGTGATTTTGTTCTTTGCAGGTTGCTGCTTGAAGTAATAAATGAGATTGTGCTGTACAATCCTGCAGAAATATATAATTTTCTCAATGGTTCATTTGGTAAATGCACTGCCCAGTGTGGTACTGAACCATACAAACCTGGAAGCTCTTAGGTGTGATCCCTTGTCTGTGCTGAGTTACTAATATCAGTTTAGTAGAGGGCCATAGGAGCACTCAGGAAGGCAAATGGTATGTTGACCTTCATTGCAAGAGGATTTGAGTACAGGAGCAAGGATGTCTTACTACAGTTATACAGGGCCTTGGTGAGACCACACCTGGAGTACTGTGTGCAGTGTTGGTCTCCTTACCTAAGAAAGGATATACTTGCCATAGAGGGAGTGCAGCGAAGGTTCACCAGACTGATTCCTGGGATGGCAGGACTGTCGTATGAGGAGAGATTGTGTCGACTAGACCTGTATTCACTAGAGTTTAGAAGAATGAGAGGGGATCTCATTGAAACATATAAAATTCTGACCGGGCTAGACAGACTAGATGCAGGGAGGATGTTTCCCCTGGCTGGGGGGTCTAGAACGAGGGGTCACAGTCTCAGGATACGGGGTAGGACATTTCAGATTGAGATGAGGAGAAATTTCTTCACTCAGAGGGTGGTGAACCTGTGGAATTCTCTACCACAGAGGGCTATGGAGGCCAAGTCACTGAATATATTTAAGAAGGAGATAGATAGATTTCTAGACGCAAAAGGCGTCAAGGGGTATGGGGAGAGAGAGGGAATATGGTATTAAGATAGAGGATCAGCCATGATCATTTGAATGGCAGAGCAGGCTCGAAGGGCCGAATGGCCTACTGCTCCTATTTTTCTATGTTCTATGTTTCTAATAATGATCTCAGTACACCTGAAGTAAAGAGGGGAAAGTTAGTTGGGATTCCTATTCCTTATTGTGATCAAATGACCCTGTTACAAAGTCCTAATATATAGGTGTTGGGTGGAGAGAGGATCAAGCTCAGCTGTAATCCTACCCTCAGTTGAATAATCTGCTGACATTGTTTAGGTTCACACATAAAGATTGGTTAGTTGGGCAAGGTACAGAAGGGCTTCTAGTCCCTGTGGAACTACACTTCAGTAAGACAATCCTCTGAACTGGGGAAGTGTGACATTTTCTTTATTTTATGTTACTACACAAAGATAAGTTCTACTGATTGAATTATGTGAGTCTGATCATAACTGCTGTTCTGAAGGATCTGCAGAAGAGCTGAATTTGTAACCGTTATCAATAACACCCTCTGTGACTACAATTGTGACCCTTCCTTATCCTCCTCAACTTCTTTGCATTCAATAGTTCCCTATTCCATCCTCCTCCATTGCCTCTCCTCTCCATAGTCCATCTTCAAAGACTGTCCCTCTCTTGGCTCTACTTCTCCCTGTCTCAATGTATATGCTGGCTTCTCTTCCCATCCCTACAAGTCTGGTCCTGTTCCACCACTCCTCCATCAGTCGCAGAGTCTTCAGTTGTGGGGGCCATACACCATGATCTTCTCCCAAACCTCTCCACTTTGTCACCTCCCTGCCTTTAAAAGCTTCCACAAAACCTATGGTTTTGAATGCCTTTGGTCATCTCTCCTAAGTATTCCACTACCACTCAGTGTACATTCTCTTCAGTGTGAAGAGCTCCAAGGCGAGGAGATTATGTTAAAGGCGCTATATAGATGCAGATTGATATGATTATTGTGATACTCCTAATGTTGCCCAGCTGAGGTCTCCAAACTCAGCACAGGGTAGAAATCAAACCTGGTCTGTATGGCTCGTTAGCACATGATGTGGTGAATTACCCCCGCCATCGGGGAGCATAGGCTAGCGTCTACTAAACTATTCCTCTGTACCGCCCCTATTTCTAGACTTTTTGTACTTGACATTTTATTCTATGATGTATATTTATTTTATTTGTTGCGTTACTTTTTTTATATGAGCCATCCTAAATTGCAGAAGAATACATGTTGGGGCTGGGCGTCACATGTGCACATGTATGTACTCTTATGTAAAAGAAATGACAGTTGCACGTGGACACGTAGGGCGGTTTCATTTAGCTGCCGGCTTCCTCCTGCAGCGAAAGCCCCCGTTTAAAAAGCCAGTCCTCTTGATTGTGGAGTTGGGAGCTGGGTCTCACTTGGGTCACTGCGCCATCTAGCACGATAATCGCGACAGCACCAAACATTCCGCCTGGGTCAAAGTCGGGGGGGGGCAGTGCCAATCCTCAAATGAATCGTTTTTGTAAAGCTGACATTTCACGTAGTTAAATTAGAAAAAAAAACGTTGGTACTTTGCATATTGCTCGCGGGACAACTTTTTATCCCTCCCTTCAAGAAAACCACACAGATTCATAACAACAGACTGTCCAGGAAGTGACAAGCCGACTTCCCTTTACATTTCAGCTGATGAGGAGTAGTGGTGAGTGGACGGCTCCAAATCAGGAAGAGGGTGGGGAAGGTGGTATTTCAGAGGTAAGTGGAGCAGCAAAGAGTTGATCGGAGCCGGGGGAAGACTGCGGGCTTTGTAGACGGGGAGCGTGTTTTTGCAGGTATTTGATGTTGGAGCGGCCGAGGTGGGTGCAGGGAATGGGCTGGGGCGGGTTGGCAGAGCCCGTTGCCTCCCCCTCCATGGCGCGGAGTGGAGCGGCTGTGTGCGGATATTGTTACAATGTGTAAAGTCAGGCTGTGAGACAGAGTTTGTGACAGTGCTGAGACGGGCTGGGAGCAGCGTTAAGAACAGCTGAAAGCTTTCTCCGGGGCTGAACATGTCCTCAGCCTCGCACCACCACCGAAAATTGTGAGAGAGGGGGAAAACACACACCAAAAAGGAGCTGACATCCCGATCTGAAGAAATAACGTTGGAGAAAAATATATTTATTATATATATTTTAAAAGATATATATACATATATATATCTATTAACCGATCCAGCACGTCGCATCCTCTTAATCCTGAAAGGATGGATGATCCTGTGGGTATTAATTTTCATGTGATTATACAATAGTTTCATATCCAGCCCGTGTCAAAAGTAATATTTAAATAAATATATCTGAGAACGAGCAAAGAATGCAAAGGCTCATTTACATTTTGTAATGTCTGAACCTATTGTTCAATAGTTTTACTTTGATTTTTTTTTAAGGATTTTTTTTGTGGGGTGGGGAGGTGGTTACTGTTCGGAGGAGGTGCTGATGGTATGTTTTTTAGTGGGAGCCTCGGTTTTTGGAGTGTCTGCTTTGGAGGGCGGTCGATTCCTTTTCCAGTCCATTTAGTGCAGCTCGCCAGCACACTGCTGGGCTGCGTGAGGCTGCACATGGCGATGGCTCGATACACCGGTCTGCCCTTGAAGGCTGCCTGAGGAAAGTCGCATTCCCAGCAGTACGTCAGTGATTTGGAAAACGCCAGTAATCCCGGGGGCTTTTCTTCCCAGCGTTGGTTTCTCGCTGTCACTTTTGCACAGCCACGATTGTATTAAAGGAAAACTCCTTAAAGTTTTATTTTTAAATTTTTTTTTGGGGTGGGGGAGAAAAAAAGGGTTTGCAGTTATGGTGGGATTTATAAGACATTTTTTTCTTGGAAGCAAAAATAGTTTCTAGCAAGCAGTTGTATAGATCATTCCTGGGCTCAGATGCCATCTCCAGTTTGCAACAGTAACCTCCCCTGTCTGGGTGCATAGATCAACATTACTTTGCTCTATAGAAAGAATCAGCTGGCAGTTGCAGTAATTATAAACATATAGACAGTTTTTTTTAATGCATTTATGCTTTGAATGGGTAGCTTTTGCAAATTTTCGAAAGCGATAAATGATGATTTAGGATTTCTTCCTAACTACGGTCAGCACGTAAAATGCAGACTTTGCCGTATTTGCTGATGCTCTGAAGTGTTTCTTGGATCTGTTAAAAGTTGACTTGGGGCTTGATGCCCTGAGACAAAGTGCAGATTATGCTCCTTTTAACTGTGTTGACAAATGAAGGCGTGACTTGGTGCCAAGATCAGATACTGTAGTATATTCCTCCTGTGCAGGCTAGTGCCACAATACACAACTGTTTCTAGTTGGGAGGATGGAATGTGTAAGGTATTTTTGAGGTTTGAGATTGGTGTCACATGGAGAACACTGTACAGTAAGTGCACTTGGATGCCTTTGTGCAGGCAGCTGGCAGCAGTGTATGTCCGTAGAGTTGAGACATTGTTTGCAATACATGATGTTGTTTCTAATACACATTAGTTCTGCTTGTTCTCTTTTGTCCTCACTCGCCGCGTACAGTGCATTTGATAAAGTTCTGTTTTCCCCATTAGATCCTCATTATTTTTTAATGTCTGATCATTTTCCAAGGAAGAACGTTACGCCATGCATGGGCCATTATTTTAATGTTGTACATGTTTCCTATTAGGTTTTGCAGGAAAATGGAAAAAGATTAAAAATGTCTGAATGCTTTAAATTCTGTCTTGAGTTAGCTGATAGACTCTATGGGTATCTTCCTTCCCAGAGAGGATCCATATTGAAAGTGCTGTTAAAAAGTATAACCTTTATGGAGGAGGACTGAGAGATATATAATTAAACAATCAGATCTTGAAACTCATTATCCAAGGATAAATCCTTTACTTAACTCTCTAACAATATTCCCATTTAGAAAGAACTAACTTGCATCTATATAGTACCTTTCATGTCTTCATGATGTCCCAAGGTGCTTTATAGACAATGGATTACTTTTGAAGTGTAATCGCTGTTGTTTTGTAGGCAAACAATTTTGGTGGTGTCGGTTGAGGGAGGAATATTGGCCAGGGCACTAAGTGAACTCCCTGCTTTTGTTTGGGGGAAAAAAATGCCATTTAACATCTCATAGCACCACCAGCAATGCAGCATTCCCTCTGCACTGAACTGAAGTGTCAGCCTAGATTATGTGCTCAGATTTTTGAGTGGGGCTTGAATCCACAACCTCTGACTCAGGGGGCAAGAGTGCTACCAACTGAGTAAGCTGATACTTTACTATGGCCGCAAAATTTGGTAGGTTAGCGCCTGGCGGGGGCGCTAAGCCCGGCCGCGGCGAATCCAATGCCGCACGCGACCTTCATGGCGAATTAGCGCTGGCGTTTTTCTTGGAGTGTCTGCTTTGGAGGGCGGTCGATTCCTTTTCCAGTCCATTTAGTGCAGCTCGCCAGCACACTGCTGGGCTGCGTGAGGCTGCACATGGCGATGGCTCGATACACCGGTCTGCCCTTGAAGACTGTTAGCGCCTAGGCCTCTAGCGCCTCTCACATGGTGACGTCAATGCGTGTGCAATGCCCCGTTAACGGCCCCGATGCAAAATTGCCTTTCGCACCCCCTGCTTTAGCGCCTCGTGCCGACAACCAGTAAGAGGAGGCGTTGTGCACTCAGAAGTGCGCTGCAGGAGCGGTAATTAAAGGGAATGCTTCTGTGTTGCTTGAACATCGCGAAAAAGGCGTTTTCAGTGATCGCACCATTTATTACTTGCACCAGTCTGCTGCCTGCGCAAAATTTATTACACCTTTTCCTCAAACATCTCCAAACGCTGCACTTCCTGAAAGTGATGGGGGCTGCAATGGCAGTCGCCCAGGCCACGTTGAAAAACACCACTGATGACTCTGAGGTTATACAGTGTGATTGGCCCTTCCCTTTAAGAGATGGAAGCAGCCTGTGTGATTAAAGAGTGCTGTTTGGACTGCGCATGACCTTTATCGCTCTGCCGGTAGCGCCCCTCTCTCTGAGGTTAGTGCCCTAAGTTTGGAGTGTAGCGCTTGATTTAGCGCTCCACTTCCCTCTTGGAGCGCTACCAATGAATGTCACTGGAGTTGACAATGATTAGCGCCTGGCGCTAATTCTTCAACTTTTAAAGTTTTAGTGCCCCAAACGGGGCTATACCGAATTTCTCCCCCTATGTCTCATAGTATCAGGCCTCTGTCAATTCTTAACAACAAAAGCGACTTTCATTTATATAGTGCCTTTAATGTAGTAAAACGTTCCAAGGTGTTTCAGGAAACATTTTTAAGAAAGAACTTGAATTTGTATAGCGCCTTTCAAGACCTCAGGATGTCGGAAAGTGCTTCACAGATAGTGAAATAGAAGTTTAGTCACTATTGTAATGTAGCCAATTTGTGCATAGGGAAGCCTTACAAACACCAATGAGATAAATTACCAGATAATCTGTTTTTTACTGATGTTGGTTGAGGGGTAAATATTGATAAGGACACTGGGAGAACTCCCCTATTCTTCAAATCATGTCATGGGATCTTTTATGTCTACCTGAGGGGGGAGCGGGCACCTCAGTTTAGCGTCTCATCTGAAGATGGCGCCTTAAACAGTGCAGATCTTCCTCTGCACTGTGCTGAAGTGTCAGCCTGCATTATTTTAGAACAAGGAATAGTTTTAACTACTGTGAAGTACTGCTATTGTAGCAATAGAACCAATAACTATCTGTACCTTTTTTTAGCTAATAGTGCAATTGTGCCAGTTCAGTTTTGGCATGGTAAGAACAATGGGTGATGCACAAAATGAAACAGGCTTGCGCACTGTTAGAATAGCTTTTATCTTGTAATATCAATTGTCAATTTCCACGTGTCACTTTTTTTCTACAAAATGTATAACTTTTACCATTTTTGAGGGAATTCCCTAATATTGAAGTGTAGTCTTGAGGCCCCTTCAATTGTTGTATAACTGTGGAGTATCATCTGAAACCTGTCTTGACAGATGCAAATATTTACAAATTAGTAACTTTAAAACAACAAAAAAAGTCATCTTTCCTTGCTCAGCAATTTCATAAAAGAAAATGGCAACCATTTTGATTGTACCATCTAGAGGGAACTCGGGAATAAGATGTGCAGCTGACCCAAAAGGCATAATCTGGACACAAAAGGCATCAAGGGGTATGGGGAGAGAGCAGGAATATGGTATTGAGATAGAGGATCAGCCATGATCATATTGAATGGCGGAGCAGGCTCGAAGGGCCGAATGGCCTCCCCCTGCTCCTATTTTTCTATGTTTCTATGGCATTGAGACTATTGTGTGATCATTTGATTGCTGATGGGGATTTAGCCATGTTTTTACACCCTATTTACTTTGCCATCGTCAATGACAGCCCTGCGGTCACTGATAAAATGGTAAAGTAAACAAACTGGCACCAGTTTCATCGGAGGTGGTGTGTGCCACCCACAAAGCTGGCACTAGACCATGCCTCTGATGGCTGTGCTGTAACAAAGAACAAGATCAGCACTTGCTGCACAGGCACCATATTTTTGACCAAGGTGGCTAAAGCATTTGGCAAGCCCCATTTAGGCCAGTTGGCCTATTAATTACCATCCCAGTCATTGGTGAAGATTTTTAGTCCCAGCAAATCAAAAGAAATCCTGAATCGTGATTTTTAGAATGCATTTGTTTTAATATCTTTAAACACTGCATGTGTGTTACCTTGCACACATGCAGTTGTTTAAATGTTGACCCAGTACTGTAGAAATTGCCTTGTAATATAAGCAACATAATTTCCTCATCCTGATGGCTATAAACCAGGAAGGTACCAGGTTCGATTACTAGTCCGCGCTGCGGTAGTTGATTCCAGTTGGGAAGCAGGAGGGCAAGACAGCTGGTTGTAATTCCCCTGGGATAGGAAAAGGAAAATCGGCAGGAATGCCCACTCCTGATTGCTAAACAGCAACCCCTATCTGTGGATCTGTATCAGAAAGAAGGGGAAGAGAGGAAAATAATAGTCATTTCTACAGCACTGGGAACTGTATCTGGCAAGCCAGAACCAAATTTTGAAGTTGAGCTTCAATATAAGTACAGAAATATTGACCAAGACTACTGTTCCCAATCGTTGAGTAATGTTATTATTCAAATGTTTACAGTTCCATGTAACTGGGCAGTAAGGTTTCATTTAAATAGACACCATCTCCATGAAAAAGTGTTGGCAAATCTTTCTTCAGGGTGGAGGATATCAGGAAGAGGAGCTATGCACATTTTAGTCTCATTAACATTACACATAAGTGAAGTAATGATGTGTTTGGCTTTGACCTACATCGTTCATCTGCAAACACTTTTTAATCATAATAGTTTCCATTTGAGAGTTTTCATGAAAATTACAGTAGCAATTGCTTCAAAAGTGATTTATTTGGAAACTGCGTGTATTGATTTATTGCAAAATCTTGACTTTTTCTGGAAAAAAAAGTATCACATGGGATTGAAACATGTTATGGTCACGTCACACTGTCACTTTGGAATTGCTTACCTGACAGCGTTCATGGCAGTCGCTGTAAACATTGTTTTTAAACTTTGGCTTTGTTTCAGGATATTAATAGCAAATTTAAAACATTTGTTGAAACACAAATAGGACTGGATAACTCAACTGTACGTGGATTTGATTGGTCCATATACACCACTTCTTCTACACCGAGAACTGCTAAACCTATCTGTTGATGTGCAAAAGTGGCAACTGACAGCAAGGTTATCACCGTGACATGCTGCCGTACCTGTTAGCGTTTTGTAATGACATAGATACCTGGAAGTGATTGAAAGGCAGTCATTTAATCCAGGAGTTCAGATGGCATCATAAACCTGGAGAGAAAATTGTGAATCATTCATAATGGCCGTTGAATCTATAGATTAAATTACTGTAGAGCTGCAAACATTTTTTTTCAATGCTGGGTTTGTTTTTTGGCCTGCCAGTTACATAGAAGACAACTCACGGTATAATTTGTGTTAGTAATGGGTAATGTTCAAAAAGAAGGACTATTGATTTGAGCCGCAGTTAGTATTGAGAAATGATCCGTAGTTGATTTGCCAGAAAATTTATGTGGAACACATTTTATAAATCAGTAAGTGTGGCATGGGCCTTGTCTACAAAAATCATTCCATTTTTGTGTATTAATGGAGAATGCATTTGCAAGCTGAAGTTTTTCTGTGGTGAGGTTGGTGTGAAGTAAAGTCTCTATTTCCTATGCAATGAGATGGAGCAGGGGTGACAGTCGTGTTTATTGTCTGAGGGTCTACGGTTGATTACAGTTGTAACTTGGGATTTGCTACTTCATGGGATCTGTGTTTTTACGCTACAATAACACGACTTGCCAGTCATCAGCCCTGAGCAATCTGCCAGTTAGAAATTTACTTCAGACCCATGTGGCCTCTGGGTGAAAACAATTAGCAAGGCATTGAAGCAAATGGCACAATGGAGCATTTTGTATTGCCACTTTTAGTTTGGCAGCTACAAAAACTAAGAATTTATGGGAAGCACTAGTAATAGGCCTTTACTCACATGTAATGCTGTTTTCCTAATGAAAAACACTCTGGATTGCTTTGTAACAAAATCACTTCAAAGTAGAGGCCACTTTTTATAGGGGCTGATAATGCCATATTGTAGAGATTTTGAATGTGCTACTCACCTACAGGGTCAGTGCCAGCCATTACAAACTGTCTCAAGACTCATTGTCCTCTTTATTCATGGTGAAGAGCACATTGACAGGACTGGTATGATGTCATTGAGTCCAGTATTTCATTATTATTAATTATAATAATTTTAGTTTCAATAAAATCTAACAAAAATTATTAAAACCATATTATAACATTTCAAAGTGTATCGATATAGCAGCAGTAAACCCGAACCAGCAGCCAGCATAGCAGGACTGAAATGAAGTTTTCAGCGCTTTCCTGGGACTGAGTCTGTCCGGTACTCCTTTAGAGAAACTTCAAGCACTTTGGTCGGAATGATCAAGCTGAGGAGTAGAAGGTGGGCAGCACTGTACCTGAATCCATCGCTTGAAACCTCTGAAATAATGCAGTCACGATAGCTTGTTTTACGTGTAAACTGCTGCATTTCATTCGGAGACTGATTCCAAATAAAAGCCTTGCACAGTATTACGTACTTGGAAAATAATGGATAAATAAAAAGAAAACTAAACTGCAAATACTTGAAATCTGAAATGAGAACAGAAATGCTGGAATTACACTTCAGGCCAGTCTGCATCTGTAAAGAGAAAAGACCGGTTAACCTTTCAGGTCACAATATTGGACCTCTGGGAATGATAAAGTATCTTTAGAGGTTTTGTTGCATCATAATCCATATCACTAAAATAGCTTACAAGTGTCACCTTATCCAATCCCAGAGATAAGATTATAGCTGTAACTCCCTTGGGCATATATATTTCTTATGAATGGTCTATATATTATGGATATAAAGTATTAGTGTAGTTATCAGCTGTTGCTGGTGTCTAAAATATTTGAAAGCTGTGATGCATATTTACCAAAAAGTTTGCTGGTTCTATAATGTGATGTGTTACATATAATATATGGTGGTATGAACCGGCAGTGAAATATCAGCTTGTCTGTGCCATTGAGATGGATGCAGTGTAGACGCTTATCTGCCTAAAGGGATAGGTGGAAAAATGTAGAGCTTGTTGCCAAACATTCTTCTTGCACACTTTGAAGTGGCTGGAACAAGAGCAACATTTGTGACGGCCTAGGAGCAGGCTGTTTGTTTGGCTTCTCAGATGGGGAGTGGGTGGAGATAACATTAAAAATGGCAACAGGAAATTTTGTGAGGCCTGCCATTTTGTAGGGGGGGCGGGGGGGGGGGGGAAATTCCAGTCCAGGGGATGATACTGCAGCACAATCCTGGCGGGAGTTGCGGGGGGGGGTCACAATTTGGGGGCGGAACCCACATCCGCCAGAATTCTGCCCCTTGCAACTTCCCCAGTACCATTTCCAGAGCGGGCGAGCACTCCTTCTGCCTGGCCGCCGATATGCCCAAGGACAGCTTTGGGAGCGTGTCTGGGGACCATTCCTGGACTTCCCTGGGAATTCCATCCAGCTCGTCACTGCTAGGCCCAGTGGCACCTGCACCCACTGAGAGCAGGCATAGGTCCCTTTCCGAACCGGGAAGAGGCCCCAAGAATAAATAAAAAGGTAGTTTATCCCAGAGGCTGCCCGTTGCTCCCTGAGCGGAACTGTAAAATTTGCAAAGCTATTTTTCTTTGGACCTTTCCCGGCCTCCTGCATCATCTTTCAGCGTGGCAGGGTGCTACTGCGATTTCTGTCTCCTCAGTGAGGCAGGAGCCTCTGTTGTACTGATACAGCTGCAGGTGTCCGCCCTGAATATTCTAATGACCCCAGGCCCTGGATCTGGCCTAGGGTCAACGGCAGAGCTAAGAAGCAGGCAGAAGTCTTAACTCGTTGCAATTTGACCTCTTTAAAAGAGTCTGTGAAAGTCCTAGGCTTATATCTTTAATATTGAAATGAATCTAGGATGCCCTCAGATTTATTTTAAGAGTGGAACTGTTTAGTTGAAGGTCACAGTGGAGAACCATACATTTTGGATTCACTTGTTTATCATTTTCCCCTTTACTTTCTCCTTTGATTCCAGCTTCACACTGTCTACCTTCAGATCCTCGCGGGAGCAGAGGGCTGTGCCTCGGGGGATCCAGAATTTGTTCCATATGTTGTATAATTTGTTCTCCTGTATGTTGAGCAACATATCATAGTGTAACACATTGCATTGCTGACTGAGTGATAAGTGAGTTTGACCTGTGATTTTCTAACATGAGTTTATGCTGTCAGTCATTGTATGCAGCAAGTAGTAGTGCTGTCACAGGCCAGATGATTATGCACTGAGAGGGAAAATTTGCAGCTCAATCATGCTGTGCTGTTCTTGCACTCTTCAAAACAGCAAAGGCCTGGGAATAGGTTTTCTGCTTCTTGGTTGGAGAATGGTACAAGGCACAGTGGTGTGGTGTTGAGCTCAACAGGACATCCAAAGTTCAATCCCTGGTCTATGCCACATTAGTTGGTCTCTGCGCAAGTGATGGCAGGGGTGCTACAGTTGGCCTCAGCACCTCCGTTAGGGGTTTTTTTCCGCTCCTGATAACCAGTAGTTCCAGTTGGAACATGGCTGAAAATCCTGCTGACGCTCAAACCTAGATTTCCAATTGGTGTTAACACATCCTATTTAAACAGGTTACACACCCTATTTAAACAGGTTAACGCTAATGTTAAAATAACTCCAATTGGGAGATCTAAGCTTCACTGTCTAGGCTCACACAAGCAACATGGCCATTTGGGAGAGCTACTGGAGGACTGCCAGCACCAGCTGCCAACCCTGATCCCACATGAGTCACCATCTTCAGCAGAGGAGGGCTGAAACTAATTCAAAATAATACATTATGTAACATATGGACCAGATCCCATGGGGACGCTTTTCATTAACTTGGTACTTGTGATGTCATAAAAGCAAATTTAATTTTAAAGTGCTATTTTTCTCTCTTTATCTTTCTATCATATAGTGAGAACTTAGTGTGTGTCACACTTCCTGTAAATTTAGCTCCGTCACACTTTGTTGATGACATCCCTTTGGTTATAAAACAGCACATCTCATGAGCAATGCCACGGGAGATTTGATCTGTACGTACACAGTCCTGAGTCTATTACATGTCGGTCACATCTAGATGTCACATTTGAAAGTATCACAAAAGTACAAAAAGTGAAGAAGAAAGGCAGTCATTTCCTGCTGGCTCACCTTGATAACTTGGAGTCTCTTTCTACAAGCAGCTGCTAACCTACAGAAACTTCTCTGAACAGTTAACCTCTAATTAACCTCATTATAAATGTGTCTATTTAGACTGTTTCCCCACAGGGAGTACCAGACCAAGCTAGGTTAAACACAGATCCATCTTGGCAGCTAAACATCACTACTGTGCTCCAGAAACCAGACTATCCATTAGCAAGGCTATGGAAGATCAGCTTGTATTTCAAATATGCGATATAAATAGAATATTGCATGGTAAATGGAGAACTATGATAAATATCTCTGCTTATGAGCATCATAACCCAACTCGGTTATTTTCCCATCTGATTGACTGCTATGAGATCCCTCAGTTCATGTTTCTCGAGGATAACTCTACAGAGACTAGTGATGAAAATACTGTTTAGTTTCCACAATTTAAAAAAAAAAACGTACTTACTGTAAGTCATCCAGGAATTCAAGATTGCAATGAACATATCCCAATCGACCAGACTTTAAAAAAAACATTAATGGACCTCCTATTGTGTTGCTCATGGACAAAAGTTAAAAAAAAAGTCTCTGAGTAACAGCTTGCCTGTCTTGCACTAATTCTTTCTGTGTTGTTGTCTCTTTCTGTTTGTTTGTCACTCTCTTTCTGTCTCACTCTCTGTCTCCCTCCTTTTCCACCCTCTCTCTGTATTCCTCTGAAACTTTCTCTTGTGTTGTCTCTGTTCATTTCATTTTTTTCTCTCTCACTTTTTCTCTCTGCTTTATTCTGTAAGTCTCTCCTTCCCCGTGTCTCCACAAGCAGAGCAAGGAGCGCGAGATAGGAGCCACTTGGAGCACTAGGGGAGGAGGTGTGGGGGGGGGGTGCGGGAACTGGGATGGGGAAAATTCAAAGCCAGAACACTGCAGGGGCCACCGGCAAAGACAGGATCGAACAAAGTCAGGATGGGCTAAGATTGAAAAGGAGTTCGAAAGTCTAGGGCTGTGCTACAGGTAGGTTTTCACGCACGTGCCTTTGGATTCCTGTCCAGACATTGCTTAAGTCTGGCCTCAAAATGTGGGATCTCAAACTACAGAGGCGGGCGGGTAGATCTGGTGCTTTCTGCTAATGAGTAGGGTGTACGCAGGTTTGAGGCCCATGTGGGGATGGGGAGTAGCTGTTGAACTGATTGGAGATGGAATAAATAAGCTTATGGATAGATTTGTGGATTTTAAATTCCTGAACTGAATACTATGTTTTATTTTTAGGGATATGTAGTGAGCATGACGAACTGTCATGGTGGCTGTATCTCAGAATTTTGTTTGGTGCAATCTAGGGAGAAAATTTGGCGGGGGTGGGAGGAAGAAAGGATTGTGCAATGTGGTTGAGATTACAACAGTGGAAAATGATAATTTGAAAGCAGATAAAAACAGATACGTGAGGAAGGAGTAAATTGACGCATATTACAATGTTGAGGAGAATCACTACAGATACAAGAAGTTTCCTTGGCTATTCTAGGAATCTTTTTGTTGCTTAAGTACCAGGTGCAGTATCTTAACTAATTCAGTTATTATGTTAATGGAATCTTGTACGATAAATCCAAAAATGTATTTTAACCAAGGCTTCTCAAGACTGGATTGCTTTGATAAAACAGGACCTGCTAGTGACAATATAAGCACTCATGCATATTGCAACTCCTCTAATACCTTTAGTTTTGGCAAAGTTATTAGACTGTAAGTTTTTACATGTATTAGAATTTGAAAGTACACAATGACCCATTGAAACTGCTGTGACCTTTTTGTTTAAATTTCCAACTGGATGGAATCAAGCTGAGGAAAGGCCGAACATTACAGTTTAAAATGTTTTAAAATTTATTCATTCATGGGATGTGGGTGTCGCTGGCGAGGCCAGCACTTATTGCCCATCCCTAATTGCCCTTGAGAAGGTGGTGGTAAGCTGCCTTCTTGAACCGCTGCAGTCCATGTGAAGGTACTCCCACAGTGCTGTCGGGTAGGGAGTTCCAGGATTTTGACCCAGCAATGATGAAGGAACGGCCGATATATTTCCAAGTCAGGATGGTGTGTGACTTGGAGGAGGTGGTGTTCCATTCGCCTGCTGCCCTTGTCCTTCTAGGTGGTAGAGGTTGTGGGTTTGGGAGATACTGTCGAAGAAGCCTTAGCGAGTTGCTGCAGTGCATCTTGTAGATGGTACACACTGCGGACACGGTGCGCCGGTGGTGGAGGGAGTGAATGTTTAAGGTGGTGGATGGGGTGCTGATCAAGCGGGCTGCTTTGTCTTGGATGGTGTCGAGCTTCTTGAGTGTTGTTGAAGCTGCACTCATCCAGTCAAGTGGCGAGTATTCCATCAAACTCCTGACTTGTGCATTGTAGGTGGTGGGAAGGCTTTGGTGAGTCAGGAGGTGAGTCACTCGCCACTGAGTACCCATCCTCTGACCTGCTCTTGTAACCACAGTATTTATGTGGCTGGTCCAGTTAAGTTTCTGGTCAATGGTGACCCCCAGGATGTTGATGGTGGGGGATTCGATGATGGTAATGCCATTGAATGTCAAGGGGAGTTGGTTGGACTCTCTCTTGTTGGAGATGACCATTGCCTGGCACTTGTGTGGCGCAAATGTTACTTGCCACTTATCAGCCCAAGCCTGGAGGTTGTCCAGGTCTTGTTGTATGCGGGCATGGACTGCTTCATTATCTGAGGCACTGCGAATGGAACTGAACACTAGTCATCAGCGGACATCCCCACTTCTGACCTTTATGATGGAGGGAAGGTCATTGATGAAGCAGCTGAAAGTGGTTGGGCCTAGGACACTGCCCTGAGGAACTCCTGCAGCGATGTCCTGGGGCTGAGATGATTGGCCTCCAACAACCACAACCTGGATTGTGCTAGGTATGACTCCATCCAGTGAAGCGTTTTCCCCCCTGATCCCTACTGACTTCAATTTTACTCTTGACTCCGTGGTGCCACATTCGGTCAAATGCTGCCTTGAGTCACTCTTACCTCACCTCTGAAATTCAGCTCTTTTGTCCATATTTGGACTAAGGCTGTGATGCGGTCTGGAATCGAGTGGCAGGACCCAAACTGAACATTGGTGAGCAGGTTATTGGTGAATAAGTGCCACTTGATAGCACTGTCGACAACACCTTCCGTCACTTTGCTGATCGTTGAAAGTAACTGATGGGGGGTGGTAAGTGGCTGGATTGGAGGGTTACTACCTCCCGACTGCATATCACTGTGCTGCCACCTTTGGTGGGTCTGTCCTGCCAGTGGGAAAGGACGTACCAGCGATGGTGATGGAGGCGTCTGGGACGTGGGCTGATAGGTATGATTCTGTGAGTATGACTATGTCAGGCTTGACGAGTCTGTGGGACAGCTCTCCCAATTTTGGCACAAGTCCCCAGATATTAGTGAGGAGGGCTTTGCGGGTTGACTGAGCTTTGTTGTGTCTGAACCCGATGCGTAGATTGATGCCGCCCGGTTTTATTCTCATTATACCTTTTTGTAGTGGTTTGATACAACTGAGTGGTTTGCTATGCCATTTCGGAGGGCAGTTAAGAGTCAACCGCATTGCTGTGGGTCTGGAGTCACATCGGGTAAGTACGGCAGGTTTTATTCGCTAAGGGCATTAGTGAGCCAGTTTGTTTTTTACGACAGTCCTATAGTTTCATTGTCACCATTACTGATACTAACTTTTTATTCCAGATTTATTTAATTAACTGAATTCAGATTCACATACTGTCATGGTGGGATTTGAACTCATGTCTCTGGATCATTAGTCCAGGCCTCTGGATTACTAGTCCAGTAACATAACCACGATGCTACTGTACCCATTCATTACAATCACTTTTGTAATATGAAACTGCCACTAGTCTTGAGCAGTATGGTTGTGGCCCATTTTATTCTTTTATAGATCAGTTCAATCCTCTTTTACAGTATGTAGAGGTGCTCTGATATCCAGTATCCCTTGATTTATAAATAAAAAGATTTGTGGGAACACCAGCACCTCCACTTTCCCCTCCAAGTCACATACTGTCCTGACTTGGACATCTGCCTTCATGGTCACCTGGTCAAAATCCTGGAATTTTATACCTATCACTCTTGTGGGAACACTATCACCACAAGGACTGCAGGAGTTTAAAGAGAAGACCCACCACCACCTTCTCGGGGCAAATATGGTTAGGCAATTAATGTCACGTCACCCACAAGCTAGTCACTATAAGTTTAGTTTATCTGTGCATATAGCCAATTTCCTTCCTACTATCCATCTTGGTAACTCAAAACCAGTGATCCTGATAATGCAAATCAGCAACATTTTTAAAAATTAAAACAAAGTAGATTGAAACTCCTTGACCTCAGCTGCACTATGCTAAGTTATTCATAATTCATTTTAAACATGGGATTTTTCTTAAAGGGAAACTGATGGTGCAATTCCTTTTTAAAAATAAAACAAACTGTATATATCCCTACTCCACTCAAACATGATTAATAATGTTTCGAAATATTGAAGATAGCATTTGACCACCATATTTTTTAACATTATTATGGTATGGCTTGAAGGAGAAATGAAAGCAGATTGTAAGATGGCTGCTAGAGTTCTGAGATGTAAATGCTATTCTTCATAACGGTGGAAAAGTTATGCGGTCACAACACCCAGCATGATTACAGCATGAACCTAGACCACAAATATAACTCAACAGTATTTTACCATTAATCTCCGGCTGTAGATCAGAAGCTGGGTATTGATCCTGCACATAGATTTAAACATTAATAAGCAGAAACAAAATAGATATACTGATAATACAATCTATACAAACAAATTAACTTAAAGATATACAGTGAATTCTTGACTGGTTTCCAGATTTTGTTTGAAATCAAAGTCAGCAAAAATATTTTATAACTTAAAACAACAGCAAACAGTTGTCAAGTACATCACTTTCATGATATTCTAGTAGCAGTCGTTTTCCCTTCTCCCATTGTGGCCTCCTCCCAGCTGAGATTACTGGATAGTCTAAGCTGTGTTCCAAAAATTTTTGAATTTTTCTATTCATCCAGATGAGGGTTGCTAGTGCTGGGAATGCAGCCAGTGCCAGAATTAAGCACTACCAGGCCAGGTCTCAATGACTCTTTTCTACTCTCACAACGTGCCTCAGCCTCAACCTCTGAAGAACACCCTCTTTGGAGCAATGTGGCATTTTCCATATACCACGCCAGACATTTTATGGGCTTTCTTGATTGAGATTGCCAGTTTTGTGCTGTTGGCCATGTATGCTTCCTGGGAACTTGCCCAAACTCACTTTACCTAGGACTCCTACAGATAGAGGAGACTTTCAATCTAGGCTGTATTTGAACCCAGATCACTGAGGTCAAACACGAGTGTGCTAACTCGCTGTGTCTTAGGTGCTTTAGGTCCAGATGAACGGCACATTTTTCTTCACCTGCCAGTGCAGTGACACTGCTGCAGTCGGTGAAAACATTTCACTTCATCTGGACTTGTGGCAATTCCATTTGCCAAAGAAACTACAACACTTGGTGCGAGAGAAAATAGTTCTTAAATTTGAGCTTAATCCCAGCATTATCCATAAGCATTACAGAAGCCAAAAGGCATCACCAGAAAGTTGTACAAACCTTGTCCTGTTGTAAAGACCACTTTAGGTCTGCCTACAGAGGCTACTTCTAAACTATACGAGAGAAAACATGAGACTTGTTGCAAAGATTAAGGTCCAAGGTATTAAAAGTAAAGTGGTAGCATGGATAGTGGGATGGCTGAAAGACAGAAAGCAGAGAGTAGGAGTAAATGGATGATTCTTGAATTTGCAAGATCTAGCTAATGGCCTTTGTATCAGTATTAAAGGCATAAAGGGAAAGGAAATGTTTGCATGCTAAGGCATTACCACAAGTAGCTATTGAAGCCATGCCAATCACAGCATTTAATAAAGAATCACATAAATACTTGAGGAGGAAAACAGAGAAAAGAGATTGATCTCCACTCTATAGTTGAATAACCCCTTTGGACTAATGTACACCTCGATCTGGGGGCAAAGTGAAGGACGTCAAAGAGACAATTTCCTAAGCAGTACATTTATTAATATTAATTTAACCAGTCACAACCATATGGCTGAATTCATTATCTCTCTCAGTAAAGCTGTCTCAGTAGAGAAGAAGGAATTGTTTCACCTTGTTATATTGCTCCTCATTAAAGTCAGCCTCACTGGGATTGAATTGGGTAAATTCTGAATTCTAACTTGCAGATCCAAATGACTGGTTTAATCACTTGTTTTCAGTAACTGTACTAACTTTGATTGCAATCTCCAGACAGGGCACACTACTGAGGATAAAGTTGTCCACCAGTGCTGTAATAACTGCCAAACACTGAAATGCTGATAAGAGTATTACAGACTCCATTACAGCACCAGCTCCTTTTCAAAAACATTTCTAAGCACTGAGAATGAGATCAAACTATGATATTTTTGGTCTGATGGGAGAATACATAAGAACAAAAACACAATGAACAGCAAATGTATTGATTAGTTCTCAGGCCCTGAATTTGCAAGTTCTTAATCCCTGCATAGGGACTTACTCCATTTTAGGCATCTGACTCTCCTCATATCAGGGTGGAATTTTAGCTGGATCTGAAGTGCTTACTTCAGAAACCATCCTGAACCATTCCTGGGAGAGCACAGACGGAAAATGTATGTGACTCAACAGAAGTATTTCCTGAGGTGAATCTGTATTTACTGTTGGCAAAGGAAATGTATTCCCATCAGGGGTTGTTGGGACAACTGTATAGTCACCAACACCTGGAATGTTGAGATCTAAGCTCCCAAACTGAATCTCTGTTCCCTCTCAGCCAGAATGGCCAACTTCTCCTGAGTTTGGTAGCAGAGTGCTTGAGTGTATGGTATGAGGTGATCCCCAACACCTCTGTGCAAGTGAAAGCATAATGACATTCTGAACAGAAAGTTCAGAGGGGAAGTGGAAAAGGAAATAAGAGGGGCAAAGAGAGAGTATGAGAATAGACTGGCAGCTAACATAAAAAGGAATCCAAAAGTCTTCTATAGGCATATAAATAGTAAACTGGTAGTAAGGAGTGGTGGGGCCGATTAGGGACCAAAAAGGAGACCTACGCATGGAGGTAGAGGGCATAGTTGAGGTACTAAATGAGTACTTGACATCTGTCTTTACCAAGGAAGAAGATGCTGCCAAAGTCATAGTGAAAGAGGAGGTAATTGAGATATTGGAAGGGATAAAAATTGATAGAGTAGGCAATATAAACTAAAGGGTACAATTATAAAGGGGGGTGCATGAACAGAGAGACCTGGGGGTATATGTGCACAAATCGTTGAAGGTGGCATACGGGATCCTGGGCTTCATAAATAGAGGCACGGAGTACAAAAGCAAGGAAGTTATGATGAACAACCCCAGCCTCTCCAGTCTATCCACATAACTGAAGTCCCTCATCCCTGGAATCATTCTTGTAAATCTTTTTTGAACCCTCTCAAAGCCTTCACATAAAACACTGATTTGGCCACAACTGGAGTATTGTGTCCAATTCTGGGCACCGCACTTTAGGAAGGATGTGAAGGTTTTAAGAGGGTGCAGAAAAGATTTACAAGAATGGTTCCAGGATGAGGGACTGCAGTTATGTAGATAGACAGGAGAGGCTGGGGTTGTTCTCCTTAGAGCAGAGAAGATTGAGAGGAGATTTGATAGAGGTGCTCAAAATCATGAGGGGTGTAGATAGAGAGAAACTGTTCCCATTGGCGGAAGGGTTGAGAACCAGAGGACACAGATTTCAGGTGATTGGCAGAAGATCCAAAGGTGACATGAGGAAAAACTTTTTTACGCAGCGAGTGGTTATGATCTGGAATGCACTGCCTGAGAGGGTGGTGGAGGCAGACTCAATCTAACCCTAACCCTAACCTGAAGGAAAAAAAATTGCAGGGCTACGGAGAAAGGGCGGGGGGAGTGGGACTAGCTGAAGTGCTCTTGCAGAGAGCCGGCACGGGCTCGACGGGCCGAATGGCCTCCTACTGTGCTGTAACCATTCTATGATTCTGTAGAAATGTGACCTTTCACCCCGCCACCAGTGCATGACAGGTCTCTTGATCTCTTTGTGGATGGGATCCGCCCCAGTGTTGATTAGCAGCAGGTGGTCTTTCTGTACCTGCTGCAGCCCATTTAAAAGATAGTTCTTTTTATGAGGTGCTTTGGTTCTGCACTGGCGGCAGAATGCCTCATCCATCTGGCTTGTATAAGTCGTGGGCTCTTCAAACTATGTTTTCCTGCACTTCTTGCAGTGTTTTTCCTCCTGTTGATCTTTGTAGATTGCTTGACATATTACCATAGTTACATCTATCAGTGCATGGGTATCATCAACAGCTGCTGTCGTCAGTCCTGTCCTAAATCATTGGAAGCTTCTAGCATAAAGAACAGCGCACAGAAGGAATGAGTGCTTCTAGAGTCTTACTCTCAAGTAGAAATCTTCTAATTCTGCTCCCACTATGCATTATTTGTACAGATTCTTCGGTTCTGGCATCTGTTGAGCATATCATGAATCCAACCAATGTGAATATTGCAGAGAAGGATCATAGCATTTACTGAGTGAAAAATCAAACCTTATTCCAGCACAGCACGGAAAGTCCCAGTAGACCTTCAAGAAGCATGCTTTCCCTGGAAATGTTTCAAATATGTCATTCATTAATATACACACACACTGCTATTCAACCTCCAGTGGAAAGCTAGGTGCTTTGCTATGATGGTGAAAGGAATTTTTAAACTTCCAGTTTTTGAGTTTTTCGATTATTCTGTTAGCACTTGGTTAACAAGCAGCGTGTGTGTACCTTTATTTTCAAACAAAACTGATCAGTTCAATGGTAGGTGTGTTACTTAAGTTCATGAAGCCCAAACTTTCTTCAGAACCTACTCAAAAAGGCACGGTTTATGTTAATCCTGCTATGTAAATTATTTATTTAAATTTGACAAAGGCAACATATCCTCCCAGAAAATCCACCTTTTCCACAAATTTATAACTGAAAATGAGAAATATAATGTACCAGCATCTATACAATTTAGAATCTCCATTCTAATGTTGTCTATTTACTGTAAGTGTAAATAGTGATCTGGTATCTACAAGTGGTGTAAGCGTTGTTGCAATACAACATCCTCAATTTTAGGAATTTAATAAGTCTTTCTTTTGAATGTTAAAACTCAGTAGGCAGCAAAGTATCTTTATTAGGCAATTATGGGTTTTGCTGCTTACTGTCTTGACAAGTAAATCACTTGGCACCAGTTTGACAAGTTTGTTAGAGTTTAGCCAGACAGTAGGGCTGAATTTTGCCGTCACTCAGAGGGCGGGTTCGGAGGCGGGTCCGCTGTCAAAATCCAAATGATTGACAGCGGGGCGGTATCCCGCTCTAAACCTGCCTCCTTGTGAGTTTCCCTAGCGCCGGTTCTGCCTGCGCTTTGCAGACACGGCACTAAGCGGCAGGTCATTCAATTGTGCTGGTTGAGAGGGTGTTTAAACCAATTTACTCACCATTTTACCAGGTACAAAGTATTTTCCCAAGTTTTCCACGAGGTTCCCGTCGCTCGGGGATCACGAGGTAAGTATGTCGGGTTTTGAACAACTCTCCATTTCTTTCAATAGGTGACAGCTGCAAAAGTGGCTTAAAAACTACCATTTTACAGCTGGTCACTTTCCACTCCGAAGCTTCAGGCTTGAGTATTTGGAACAGAGTTTTAAGCTTTATGCATTTGGGAAGTGTTTGCAGTAAACTCTCTATTCACTGTCGCCTCCTTGCAACATCATATCTAACCCTTGATAGATTGGTTCTGTCATCTGAACTTCACCTGCCATATGAATCATCAGAATGGGCACGATTTATGCTCTGTCACTTTGGTCCTCCGAATCTGATGACGATCAGCCGCAGCAGCAGCAGTAGCAACAAAAGAGCGCCAACCTTCTCCTCAACCACCTGATGCTGCACAGGGCAGAGGGCAACAGCGCAGGGCTGCACCGCGCCGGAGGCCATAGCCCCAAAACAGGGTATACAGGCAGAGGATCAGCTTCCTCAACATGACGGAGCAGCAGTGCCAAAGGAGGCTCAGGCTATCGCGCCAGGTTGTCGCAGACATTTGCACTTTACTGGAGCAAGACCTGCAGCCCAGAGGATCGGGTGGACACTCCTTACTAGTGGTTGTCAAAGTCACCCTTGCCCTCAGCTTCTTCACCTCAGGCTCCTTCCAGGGATCTGCAGCAGACCTTTGCGGCATCTCACAGTCGGCCGCACACAGATGCATCGAACAGGTAACCGATGCCCTGTTTGACAAGTCAGCCAATTATATCAACTTTGCCACTGATGAAGCCACTGTCAATGAACGTGCGCTTGGCTTTGCTGCTCTAGCTGGCTTCCCACGGGTGCAGGGAGTCATCGACTGCACACATGTGACCATCAGGGCACCCCATCACAACCCAGTAGTATTTGTTAACTGCAAGGTTTTCCACTCCCTCAACGTTCAGCTGGTCTGCAACCATAGGAAGATTATCATCCATGTGTGCGCCAAGTTCCCTGGCAGCTGCCATGACTCATGCATCATTCCATCATCCTTCAGCTCTTCGCACCGCCGAACAGTCTTGGCAACTGGCTGCTTGGAGACAAGGGCCATCCCCTGAAGACGTGACTCATGACCCCTTTGAAGAGGCCAACAAATGAGCCTGAGGGACGTTATAATCAAAGCCACATCTCCACGAGAAGTGTCATTGAGCAGACAATAGGCTTGCTCAAAATGCGCTTCAGATGCCTCGACAGATCTGGAGGAGCCCTTCAGTTCGCACCAGCTAGGGTCTCGCGAATAGTCGTGTTGTGCTGCGCCCTGCACAACAAAGCGCAGCAGCGAGGATTAGTACTGGATGAGGAAGACGATGCTGAGCGCAGAGCCTCATCGGAGGACGAGGAGGATGAGGACGAGGAGGCTCGCCATGAGGTTGGTTACGAGGATGAGGAACACCTGGACGAGCCGGCGGTCCCATTGTGACCAGTACGCGAGCACGTTGCTGCCCGTCACGCCAGGGATACCCTTATCAAAGGCAGATTTCAGTAACTTCATGCAGCTCATACATGTGGCTGCCACCCGCGTACGCAGGTTTGCATCACCCAACACCAACACCATGCAGCAGTTAAACAATGATTCGTCCCTTCTTGTGACTCTCCCCACCATTGCTGGGTGTGAAATGAGTCCTGACCCTTCACTCTGCCACTTCCATTTCATCACACAAAATTGCCAACGACTTCCAAGTGTGACAATTAGATGATTTATTAACAGCACTTCATAGAATACCAACATGACATTGATAAAGAAAGACACACCCGAGTGACTACCCTTGTGACTATTTGCGTGGGATCTTTCTTTTCTGGGTGCTTCTACATCGTGCTACCCCTGCGACTTCAGCAGAGGTAGAGGCAGCCTCCTCATCTCCGTGCTACACCTGCTTAGACACCTTTGGCGGTTGTCCTCTGGGTTTTGGAGCCACTGATGGCTCCGGCAAAGTCTGCTCCTTCTGCGACTGTGCATGCGCAGACTCGGCCATCACTGTCCGGGGAGGCATCTGGGGCTCTGACCAAGAGGTTGGCAAGGGGGTGGAAGTCAGAGCGCTTGGAGCGGAGCCCCCACTTCCATGTCCCCTCCCACCATCATCCCTCTCATGGGCCATCCGAACTTCCCTGCTAGCAAGTAGCTGGAGAGCACCTTGCTGCACAGCAGTGGGGCCACGAGGGCCCACCTCTATACTGACATCCCTCCTACAAAGGACGTCTATGAGCCTCTGGTTTCTCTCCTCCATAGATGCCCATCTCTCCTCCATTTTCCCCATCTCTCCTCCATAGATGAGCATCTATTTTGAAGAGAAACCATGTTCTCATGCGACTGGCGCTGTGTCTTCTCCATGCAGGTGGCCATCCTATCCATGGAGGAAGCTATAGTTGCCAGTGAGTGCGCCATGGTGTTGCTCATGTTGGAGATGGACTCCTCCATTCTCTGCACACTCGCAGTCATCGTGGTCGCAAAACCAGTCAGAGCCTCCTGCACTTGTTCCAGGATCGCCCTCTTCCTGGATGGACCCTGAGGCTCAGTGTCTGCATGCAGCTGAGCAGAGCTAGGAGACTCCTGCGCCCTCCGACGAGGAGTCTCCACTGCTGTCAATGTCTCCACCATCTGCTGCTGCTCAGTTGTGATCTGTGAGACACCAGGTGACAACACTACTCTATCTTGCGACATACCCACCGAGGTGTGCGACTCTGTGCTGGTGCTGGGTTGCGTTGTCTGAGGTGACGCTGCGCCCTCAGAGGCAGGAGGCTCCTCTGAGTATTCTTCTTGCTGTTGCTCCTGGATAGTGGGAGGGGGCTCTTGATGGACCTGTGGGGACAGTGAAGACATCAGTTAGATATACAGGATGTCTACTGCAGACACATACCACTATCCACATGATGAGCATTCATCTTGTCTTGACATCACACCCCATATGAGGGACTGATGAAAGGCATGCAATTGTATGGAAATTCATTCTGTCACCAGCTTCTTCTACTGAGCCCCTCTCTCCGGCCCTCACTTCTGGAATGTCCACCACTCCAGCGATCTCCAGTGCCGCCTCCTCTGCACTCGTCAGATATGATATGGTTTGTGGAGGCCCTCCTCCCGTTCTCTCCCTCTCCCTCTTATTGTGGGCTATCTTTTCCAGCAAGGAGGGAAAGAAGAGAAGGTTCAGTGAGAGTGATGGTATGAGTGTAAGGAATGGAATGGCATAGAGCTTTACACTGACAATTTGATGGAGTGGGTGGCAATCCCAAGTTGCCTCCTTTTGTGTTGATAGTTGCTGTCATTGCATAACAATGAGGCTCAGTGTGAGGGCTGCATAGTAAGATGGGGACCTGATAATGTAGATAGAGTTAGAGAGATGGATGAAGGTACAAGGGATGTTGGGCTGTGTAGCGTTGTGCAGGAGTAGGGGTGGCAATGTAGAGTGGTGCGAATGTGATGAGACGCACAGCAGCATCAAGGTCATTGTGGCTTAATACTCACTTTTCCTGATCTTACTAGATCATTGAACCTCTTGCACCCAGGTGTGAACCACCACTGACAGCCCCGTAACCTCCTGCGATATCTGCAGCCACGCTGCCTTTGTCTGCTGGGGAGGCCTCTTCCTGCCGTCCGTAGGGAAGAGAACCTCCCTACGTTCCCTCACTCCCTCCACAAGATGATGGAGGGACTCATCTGTGAAGCGAGGTGCTGCTCGTTGGCGCTGCAAGCTCATAGTGCAGAGACTCAAACACTGACAGCACTGAATGCTATCAATTTGCAACTGACAGTAACTGGGGCCATGGCCCCTTTAAATAAACCGTCAATAATCGCGTCATCCTTTAGTAGGGTCGGGAAACGCGCAGGGCGGGCCTTACGAGGCCCATTAGGGAAAGATTCGATTTATCGACGGGATCCACGCAGCAGCGTGGTCGCCTCCGCCGCCGACCTCTCCCACCTTGAAGCCGCCCAGGTTGGTGAAATCACGGCCTAGGTGTGACGTCCATCATTGGGGCTCAGGCACAGTTTGAGCAGACAACTCTTTCCTCTGTGGGCTGTTTCAATGGCTCACCACCACCTTCTCGACTGCAATTAGGGATGGGCAACAAATGCTGGCCTTGCCAGCGATGCCCACATCCCAGGATCGAATTTTTTTTAAAAATCACACAACAGCTGCATCACTTCAACTAAACTCAAATTGTCGTCATTTAACAATGGAGGAGAGGATATTAGCCAATCACCTATCAGGGTTCAAATGAAGTACAACTGAGTTGTTTCATTGTAGGCAAACAGGTCTGCACACAGATCCCCAAACATCTTGCGTGCACAAAGTATTAAGTCTGATGCCCCAAGAAACCATAGGTACTAATTTATTTAAAAAAATTAAAGCACTGTTAGGTGTGTTATATGAAATAAACAAGCAGGATGCACGTAAAACTAACTGCTGTAGTGCTAGTTTATTTGGAGAGAAATTGGATGCAAAGTACTATCTATTTTTCAGTGGAAGACCATTGTGACTTTTGCTCTTTCATCCAGATACAAAGGAACTTTCCTATGAAATCAAATATAGAAATGTGTTGCTTTTGTTAATTTTTCCCATCAATTCTGTTTAGCAACTGGCCCTCAGTTTATTCTACGAGAGCATTGAAAGGCACAACATATTAGTACTGTATTATGCTGTGCTACTGAGTGTAGGATCTGGGTTCATACTTGTGATTCCTCCACATATTGGTTCCCTGACCTCCGTCATGACATTACAGGGGACACAGAGTGGAAGCCAGTCACCTCCCCAAAGAGGGAGTGAATTTTCATGGGGACGTCACTCTGAGCTCTTATTTATTAATAACCTGTGGATGGTTAGAGAGCAGAGTTGCCAGAGATCTGGACGCAAGTTACTTGCCAAATCTTCTTGCCTGGAATATGGTGCATGGCACACCGAGGGGAGGGGAGGAAATAAATATTCAGTAGATATTTAACTCTTCAAGTTTATGATTTAGTGAACAAAAAACTTATACGTGCCTCTCTCTTTTTCTCTCCTTCATGGTATTGGACAGTTATGAAGAGCATTGCAGTAGTATACTCACAGCTAACTCTCACGCTGACCTGAAATGGAAGATGTGGCTTAAAATGATACCCACTGACTACTGCCCATGGTGTAATGGACCCAGAGAGGTAACTGTGTTACCATGGTGACTCTTTTAACCAAAGGTGTGGAAAACAAGGGCTTGGATTATGGTACATGCAACACCTTCAACACTGAACTGGTAAGCTTATTTCTTAAGCCTAATGCGTGGATCATTTTTAAACATTTACTTTGATTTTCCAATATAAATAGTTTCAGAAGATTACTTCTACTGGTAGGTTATATTGCGCAGCTTCACAATCTTAGTGAATCCTCGAGAAACCCTCAAAAGTTGCATTTGTGAGGCTTTTCTTGTGTCGTGCTACTACTAAAATGTAAATTTAATTTCAAGCTGGTTTTCTCTGGGCCATTTACATTGATTTCATTGGGATGGCTGTAGTCTTTACCTGATTCTGCACTGATATTTAGAGTGCCACATCACTCCTAAAGTATACGGGATCCTGGGCTTCATAAGAGAGGCATAGAGTACAAAAGCAAGGAAGTTATGATGAGCCTTTATAAAACACTGATCCGACCTCAACTGGACTATTGTGTCCAATTCTGGGCACCGCACTTTAGGAAGGATGTGAAGGCCTTGGAGAGGGTGCAGCAAAGATTTACAAGAATGGTTCCAGGGATGAGGGACTTCAATTACATGGATAGACTGGAGAAGCTGAGGTTGTTCTCCTTAGAGCAGAGAAGGTTGAGAAGAGATTTGATAGAGGTGTTCAAAATCATGAGGGGTCTAGGCAGAGTAGATAGAGAGAAACTGTTCCATTGGCGGAAGGGTTGAGAACCAGAGGACACAGATTTAAGATGATTGGCAGAAGAACCGAAGACGACATGAGGAAAAACTTTTTTACGCAGCGAGTGGTTAGGATCTGGAATGCACTGCCTGAGAGGGTGGTGGAGGCAGACTCAATTGTGGCTTTCAAAAGGGAATTGAATAAGTACCTGAAGGAAAGAATTTGCAGGGCTACGGGGAAAGGGCGGGGGAGTGGGACTAGCTGAAGTGCTCTTGCAGAGAGCCGGCATGGGCTCGACGGGCCAAATGGCCTCCTTTTGTGCTGTAACCATTCTATGATTCTAAAATATCAGAACAGCAGCCATGTAATAATCGTGGCAGCTTTCCTGGTGCTTGGGGCAGCTGCTGAAATAATAATTAAAAAAATTCAGAAAAGTTAGTTAAAATTAAATTTCACATATCTGTAGCTGGCAGTACATGAGGGAACACTACCAATATTTAGGGAAAGCCTCACAAATGCAATTTGTGTGATCTTTTGGGGAATATCCCTTTTAAACTAACAGATGAGTTTGTATCAATGGCAAACAGGTTGTTCAGAGTTTAAGTTCGATCCATGTACAGCAAATATTTTAATGTCGACGGTTTTGTCACTAATATTTACGTGAGTTGGCCAACAAATCTATTTTCCCACAATATGGGAGCATTTACTTGATGTCCAAATGGAGGGTATGTGCAGTTATCCTACTTGGTCCTGTATGCATTCTAGTGTACTTTCTAAACTGTGTTGTACTTGGGTTACACCTATATAGATAAACAGCTAATTATTATCCCATAGGGGTGATGCAAAGCATAATTCTGAGTGCTAATGCTACCAAATTCCACATTATTTATGGACTTTCTAAGAATAAGGTTGCAGAGCTAAATCCAGATTGTTTTCATTCATTTCCGATATTAGTGTGGCTCAATTTAGATTGAGAGGTATGAGGACATATTTCACTTAACGACCGCATTTCCTGCCAGTTGTAGGATAGTGATGGAGAAGATAAAAAAATGAGAAAGAAAATGGCACTAAGTTTGTTGGAAACACCAGCTTGAATCAGGATGAGTGTGTTTAAATAATTGATTTGCTGCAACACATGTGGTGCCCTTGGTGCAAAAGGCTAAGACACTTTGGCCAACTTTACAATGTCATTCTCAATCCCACATCTAGTGGCACAATGCAAAAAAAATCCCTCGCAGCTGCTGAATGGGGTCAACTTATGCTATTTAGTTTGTACATCACCAAGTTGCATTAGTGCCGTGACTAGGGCTAAAGTTCAGTTTAGCAGTGAGGCAATGCTAAAACATAGTATAAGTGTATGGCAGCACTGAAGATGTTATGGAAGCTTACAGTGCCAGGCTTATTCATAACAGCAGAGTTACTCCATGCAAAGAATGCAGAACATTCATTATTTTCTATTTGTGCATTATAACATAAGAAACATAACATAACATAAATAGGAGCAGGATTAGGCCATTTGGCCCCTCGAGCCTGCTCCACCATTCAATAAGATCATGGCTGATCTGATCTTGGCCTCAACTCCACTTTCCTGCCTGCTCCCCATAACCCTTGACTCCTCTATAGTTCAAAAATCTGTCTATCTCCACCTTAAATATATTCAATGACCCAGCCTCCACAGCTCTCTGGGGAAGAGAATTCCAAAGATTCACAACCCTGAGAGAAGAAATTCCTCCTCATCTCCGTTTTAAATGGGCGACCCCTTATTCTGAAACAATGCCCCCTAGTTCTAGATTCCCCCACGAGGGGAAACATCCTCTCTGCATCTACTGTGTCAAGCCCCCTCAGAATCTTTTATGTTTCAATAAGATCATCTCTCATTCTTCTAAACTCCAATGAGTATAGGCCCAACCTGCTCAACCTTTCTTCATAAGACAACCCCCTCATCTCAGGAATCAACCTAGTGAACCTTCTCTGAACTGCCTCCAATGCAAGTATATCCCTCCTTAAATAAGTAGCCCAAAACTGTACACAATACTCCAGGTGTGGTCTCGCCAACGCCCTGTACAGTTGTAGCAAGACTTCCCTACTTTTATACTCCAGCCCCCTTGCAATAAAGGCCAACATTCCATTTGTCTTCCTAATTACTTGCTGTACCTGCATGCTAACTTTTTGTGTTTCATGTACAAGGACCCCCAGATCCCTCTGTACCTCAGCATTTTGTAGTCTCTCTTCATTTAAATAACTTTCTTTTTTATTCTTCCTACCAAAGTGAATAATCTCACATTATACTCCATCTGCCAAATTTTTGCCCACTCACTTAACCTATCTATATCCCTTTGTAGATTCTTCGTGTCCTCCTCACAACTTGCTTTCCCACCTATCTTTGTATCATCAGCAAATTTGGCTACATTACACTCGGTCCCTTAATCCAAGTCATTAATATAGATTGCAAATAGTTGAGGTCCCAGCACTGATCCCTGTGGCACCCCATTAGTTACAGTTTGCCAACCTGAAAATTACCCATATATCCCAACTCTCTGTTTTCTGTTAGGTAGCCAATCCTCTATCCATACTAATATATTACCCCCAACCCCGTGCGCTCTTATCTTGTGCAGTAACCTTTTATGTGGCACCTTATCGAATGCCTTCTGGAAATCCAAATACACTACATCTACTGGTTCCCCTTTATCCACCCTGCTCGTTACATCCTTAAAGAACTCTAGCAAATTTGTCAAACATGATTTCCCTTTCATAAAACCATGCTGACTCTGTTTGATTGTATTATGATTTTCTAAATGTCCTGCTACTACTTCCTTAATAATGGACTCCAGCATTTTCCCAATACAGATGTTAAGCTAACTGGTCTATAGTTTCCTGCTTTCTGTCTCCCTCCTTTCTTGAATAGGGGCGTTGCATTTGTATTTTTCCAAACCGCTGGGATCTCTCCAGAATCCAGGGAATTTTGGTAGATTACAACCAATACATCAACTATCTCTGCAGCCACTTCTTTTAAGACCCTAGGATGCAGGCCATCAGGTCCAGGGCACTTGTCCACCTTTAGTCCCATTAGTTTGCCTCGTACTTTTTCTCTAGTGAAAGTGATTGTTTTAAGTTCCTCCCTCCCTATAGCCCCTTGATTATCTCTTATTGGGATGCTTTTAGTGTCTTCTACCGTGAAGACCGATACAAAATATTTGTTCAAAGTCTCAGCCATTTCCTTGTTTCCCATTATTAAAAAGAAAAGCTGAGCTGTGGATTTTTGTTTTCTTCTAAGAACAGCAGGGCTTCAGTTGAATTCTATTCTGAGGTGACGACATTATCTTAGTGGAAATATTGATTGCAACATTTTCTTTTTAAAATACCAAACTGAATCAAAGAGAGATTGATGATCAAGAGAATGCAGTAGAGATGAATGCTGAATCATCACAGTGTGAACCTCGCTAGAAAACGGAAATGTTGCTTGTGGTTTTGCATGCTGTAGAGCAACTTTTTTATTAACTGGTGTACCAATGGGAGCTCTCCATCCAGTCATATTGATTCAGTAGGTTCTCTCTACTGATCCCCTTTGTGATGTTCAATACTAAGCTTTCATAATGGGACATCATTTTATATTATGTTTGATGATAAAGAGCAGCTTTGTGCTTGGCAAAGCATCAGAAAAAGTCTACTGCTCACACAGTTAATTACGAGATATGCAAGGTAGCCTGTAAAGTTTAATGTTTAACCTGCTTTTCCACTGGGCTTTGCCTTTCAGGATTTGGTCTTATGCTCCTGCTTCTGAATTCTGCTGGATCTTTGTACCTTCCACGTCTGTTGTTCAGTTTTGACTGCGTCTGCTGTGTTGTGCTTTTTTGATTGTGTTGGAAGTTCTCCTACTGTATCTTTTTGCTATGTGCCTGTAATGCCGAGGATTGGTTTGCTGCACAACAGGCACATGACAGGAAGGTACAGTAGGAGAAGCCATTGTCTTGTCTTTTGCTCCCAATTTGTCTCGACTCCCTCTGGACACAACATTTATGTGTTGCACTACTTTCTGCCAGCCATTTTGCACCACTCTCTGAGAGGGTGCCCTGGAGTGCCAAACCGGGCAACCCTCCTTTTCCCTCATTTCTTCCATGAGCATCTAAACTGCTGTATTTGTAAATCTGAGTATTCTTTGGTGCATAAATTGCTAATGTTGGAACTGCCAAACAAAGACAGAAAATGCTGGGAAAACTCAGCAGGTCAGGCAGCATTTACAGAGCGAACATTTCGGTTGTGGACCCTACAAAGTATCTACACCTGAAATGTTAACTGATCTGTTCTCTGCACAGATGCTCCCAGAACTCGCAAATTATTTTTGCCAGACAAAAGTCCCTTCCCTTTAAAAGGTTATTGCAGCCCTTTAAATGGTTGCAGCAGTGCCGGATAGCCCACCCCCAAATTTGTAAGCTCCCCGAAACTGGTAGATTGAATGATTGGAGCTCAGAATGAATAAGTAACAAGGGTCAGCAGCTCCAGAGATTTGACAGAGTTGGCCATGCCTTACTCAGATTGGTGCAACATTTCTGCTGCATCCATCCACATCATGGAAAATGCATTCGATGGTCACATCAAGGGCAGATTTTCCTCTTCAGTGCCTGGGCATAAGAGCTTGGCAAGGTGGAAGCATTTATCATAAATTTGGGCACAAGCTGCTCATGATTTTCCATTCAATAAATTGTCAGCTGCTTGTGTCCTAGTTGCAATAAGCACTTCTGCTCTGCCAATCTCTTATGCCCAGACATTGAAGAGTAAAATTTGCCCCTAGTTTCTGAAACAGAACCTAGACCTGATTGACAGAGAAGGCTTGAATGGGTTAAATGGCCTTTTCCCATACTAATTTTACTACAGGTACATAACCCTAGAAATTACATTTGGTGATATTAACAGACAAAAGCTTAACTCATTTCTTCAACATTCCTTTGTCCAGTAATTTAACCAACGCATTAAACTATTTAGTTTAAATAAATTAACTCTTCGGTACAGAAGCAGACAAAGGACTATATCACGAACATTAACCATTTGCCTGCTAATATTGGCAACTGTAATTTCTAGGCCTCTAAATCTCGTCATCCAGAAATAGTTTTTCTTTTAATGTAAGCACAAAGTCAGAGCAGTAGACCATGAGATTTCTAGAGGTTTTGATAGGATATGGCATTCTGGCTTCCTAACCTCATTGAAAAAGTCACTGTACCTCATCATTCTGTATCAATTTTTTTAAAACCCATACAGAATATAAGGAGAAAAGCTTCAGACACTGGCTCTCCTGTGGAGCTCCCTCCCAGAAGGTGCAGCCACCTGGAATTGTATCCCTTGTTAACAGGAGTTCAAATGGACAGTCAGTCATCACTTGATAAGCTTTGATTGTTGCAGCATGTAATAAGTTATGGGAGATCTCTGACAGTATAGTTTCTCCTTTTGTGCTCTCTGTGACTATTGAGCTGAAGTTTGCGAGAGATCTGCCTTCGTTACACTAAATATTTACTCTTGCCTGCTGTTCAGAAGTGAAACCAGTGTTTACCGCTTCAATACCGAACAGATTTACGACTGTAATACAACACTTGCTGCACGGAATGGAACTGGTGGTTCTATTTCTACACAGCATCAGTTGATTAAATTTAAACAACTATTTGAGTGTTTTATACTTAAAATTCACTCTAACTCTTGCAATATCTTGCTGCGAATAGTTGTATAATTTTAGTACTTAATCTCCGGCTTGACTGATTTTCCAAGATGGCAGAAAGTCACTTCGAGACTGAAGAGAGGAAGCTGGTGTGACATAGCAGGGGATATTACAGACCCATCTGTATTCATAACTGTGCCCATTTTAATAAATAAATCAGAACAAGAAACATTTCAAATGTGAGTATGAAGGGTATGCTCTTAATAAATATGAGAAGTCGCACAACACCAGGTTATAGTCCAACAGCTTTATTTGAAATCACAAGCTTTCGGAGCTGCTGCTCCTTCATCAGGTGAAGTGAAGGAATACGAATCGGCAAAGCATATATAGACAGAGTTCTTTGTTCTCTGTCTATATATGCTTTGCCGATTCGTATTCCTTCACTTCACCTGACGAAGGAGCAGCAGCTCCGAAAGCTTGTGATTTCAAATAAAACTGTTGGACTATAACCTGGTGTTGTGCGACTTCTCACTTTTGTCCACCCCAGTCCAACACCGGCATCTCCGCATCTTAATAAATATGATAGCCATTTGCAGGCTTTAACACCCCTAACAGCTCATTTTGTAAAGACAATGAGTAGCTGGCTGGTCAAACAGCCCAGGAAATGCCCGGATTTGTGTTCATTTAGTAGATCTCAGTCTGGGTGACAGTAAGGCCACTATAATTAGCCCGAATGTCTCTGGGGTTGTTGACGGGAAAAGCAGTCACTGTTCTCGCTCCTGATCACTGTCCAAAAACGCCTGCAGAAAGTGAGCCCATGTGAAAGTCTAGCGAAGACAGAGTTGGGCTCCAATATGGTACTACCATGGTCATAATAACCTGTTGAAAAACACAGATGAGGAATGGTTACTTGGATGAAATACTGATGCCAGGCAGCTGTGAAACTGCATCTTGGCAAGGAGGTCATGAGAGAAGATGGGCAGAGGAAATAAATGACCAGAAAAAGGGGAAAATATAATCCGTAGACTGGCCATACTCACTCACTTATGGGAATATTTGATATATCGTGCTTCTGGCTTAGCTACTTCCTCTCTTAGAGAGATAAATGTGAGAAGTCGCACAACACCAGGTTATAGTCCAACAGTTTTATTTGAAATCACAAGCTTTCGGAGCGCTGCTCCTTCGTCAGGTGAAGTGAAATAGTCAGAGGAACTTTCTTTCACAGTACAAATCACTGCAACGAGTACTGGATAATGCAAATGATCTTATTTTGGAAATGGTAGCATGTAATTCATTTGTAATTCTCTTGTTGCCACAGGATGTAGTTGTTGATGTTACGATATTCTGGAGTGGTTGGGCCAAAGCTGTAAACAAACTACTTACTAACGTATCTTCGATATTTTCTGGATCTTGCAAATAATGTGTGCACAAGCAAGAAGAGATTGAACCTCAGAATTGTTTTTTAAAATAAAAGCTAGTGGTCAGTTAATGGGGTGGGGTGGGGGGAGGAACTTACAGTGCAGAGTGAATGATAAGGAGGAAGTCACTGGAGTCTAGTCTGACTTGGATCAGCTGTTCCAGTTTACTGATTTCTGGTAGTTTAATCTTCAGAGCGCAGGAGTCTTGGTTTTAACTCCTAAGGCATATCAAGCAAGGAGTTTGAAACAGCACATGAATGCCTGCAACCGCAGTTGTTTGAACCAAACAAGAGTCCTCGGAGATACAAGCAGTGCCCGAGGGTTAGTGTAGCTTCCAGCAGCACAGGACAGAAAGAAGCTGAATTCCCTCTACGATCACAAGAAATTTGCTTGTTATTTAACAGACTCTTGAACTCAATTAGGAGCTGGTCTTACGAAGGATAATTGACTCGTTACTGATATTCTTACTGTATGTATGTAGGGTATTCTTAGCACATGTTGATTATTGTGCTTCATCGTGCTATTTGTTTGTAACTGAAGACAATGGCCCAGAAATTGATCTCGCTCTGTTCCCGCGGGGGTAAGCCTTCCCCGCGATGTCTCACCTCGCTTGTGCTTTTTCAGATCCAGCTTGCACGAACTTGATGTTCTGGACAGCTGCTGGGCAGTGCTTGCGTATCCCACCGGCGTAGTGAATTCGTGCGAGCTGTGGGATCACGTGACTCAGTTAGAGCCAATGGCAGCACACCATCTTCCATTCATAAGTTTCACATACGTGCTGTGAAATCTATGAATCTTACACCCCCCCAAAATAACAGCTAAACCTCAATTAAATTTAAAAAAAAAACCATCACATTAATAAAATAAGTATAGTTAAATAAATTAACCATTTTAAATAAAAAATTAAATTTTTGAAAAAATTTAAAATCTTTTAAAAAGTTATAAAAATAAACTTACCTGTCTTTAAAGTCTCTAAAAAAGATATACCTGTAAAAAAAAAATTCAAAAAAATACTTAATTCACTACTTACCTTCTTAAAAGTGGGTCTTACTCCTCCTTTTTACATTTCTAAAATCTTCAGTACTTACCTGCACGTCCAAAGCATGAAGTGCACAGCGTGCGCGCAGCCTGTAGCGTGCACGCGATGCACCGAGGAACCGCCCCCTTTTCAAAAGAGCAATTGCCGGTTTTCAGCGCATGCGCAGGGCATGCAGAAAACCGGCAATTGCAGAGGGAATACGCGAGAGTACGCAGTGCGTACTCTTGCGCACCGCGATGAATTTTTGGGCCATTAGTTACTTTAGTCTGTAAACTTCTGGTCTGTGTTGTAATATTTGCCACTTCAAAGTGAATTTGGTAATGTAGCACAAATCTATGTTAATTCCAGTAAGCAGATGGCTTTAAGTCGGATAATTGTTAGCTTCTGAGGTATAATGCTTTGGGTGCAGAGTATAGAAAAGGTTCAGCTTTGAGATTGTAGGACACAAGGTGTGCTTATAGGAACTAAGCAGGAAAATGGTACTAAAAAGTGACAACATTTTAACATCAATTATTGAAACAACAAATGTTCTAAACGAAACTCTACCTTTGTGCCAAGTTAAAGAAGATATATATCATTTAAAATATTTAATTTTTGTTTCTTCACACTCCATTTCAAACAAGTTATATTTTTTAAAGTTCTTACATTGGTGATATTCAAAATAAGTCAGTTAGTGGTGTCATAATGTCACATGGTCACGTGACACAATTCGTTTGTTGTGATTGGGTAATTTTACTTGCTGTAAAATGTCACGTTACATCAGTAATTTTGTCAATTACATGTCTTTTCCCCTGAGTTGTGATTGGCTCATTTCATGACATAATTGTAATAGTGTTTTTAATTTTTTTTTTAAATGCATTTTTTTAGTCAGCTACCTGTAAGTGCATTTTTTTAATATATTAAATACTCTTTAACTGGTAGTCATTATAAATTCTGGCTTAACTGCTTTTTTTGCTTATTTTCAGCACGATCCAAAGAAGATGAGTAAAGGGCCTACACTCCTCTCATGTGGAATCATGGGTAAGTGTAGAAATGATTTGTTGGTAAGAATACTTGGACCACATGGACATTACGTGTGCCAATAATGATCTTTTAGGATACAATACTAAGGTGGGATGAGTTTCCTTTAATAACATTAATTAGGGAGGCTAATTCCATAAGCTTAATAATATGCACATGATGTTTTCTCTGGAGTTTGGTCAGTTTTCATGGTTGTTGGTAATAGAAGATTTTCTGGACACGAAGAGTTCTAGTTCTGAAAGAAAATGATTAGAGCCCTTTTTAGAGCATTTGCATCATAGCTCCAAAAATAATGATCCAATGGAATATGTACAACATTACACATACATTATGAGGGACACAAAGCTTTATATGGAACACAGAGTTTTGGCAGCCCCTGTGACAATGTGGAAAGTATTGTGAGTTGTTTTTAAACTATAAATTCACCAATCCTGTGCTCTCAGCATCGAGCTGTGCTTGAAGGGAAAGTGGATCAGAATCAGTGCTATAAGTATTGCAGCCCAGTCTCTGAGCTATGCTTCCTTCAAATGTAGTTTCCCACTGGAAGTACAGAATCGCTGAATTTGCCTTTATATGAGTGTAAGTCGCAGAGGGAGACCCAGTCCATGGTGTAAACAAACCCTCCTCCCATATCCCGATGGCATTGTCGACCAATTAAAGTATAGGCTTACAATTCTGTCAATAGAATAAGGGAGCTGATTTTAGTCATGTAAATGCAGGGAGCTGGTCGTGTAAGTTTGTTTTCTGCGGTGCCCCATATAAAATCAGAGCCAAGTATTTCTACAGAGACTAGCTCCGTAGCCCAGGTATAAAAGTGGGAAAGAGGCACAAAGCAATTGCTCTCCCAAACTGGATGAAGTACAATCTCCAGATATAAAACCATTATGTTAAAAGGAACAAAGGGTGTAACCATCTCATCCCTTAAACTATTTAGGGTGGAAATTCCTCTTCCCATTCAATTAAGAGCCATGGGATTGCTTCAAGCACATAATGAACTGATTCTCCTGATAGTTTGTGTGTATCCGGCATTACCTAAGCCAATAGACTGTAAATGTGTAAAATACTGATAGTGTCCTAACCTATTAACCTATCATATGCACTGCTAGGGGAGTGATAAAGTCAACAAACTCTGAGCATATCTAAAAACAGGTCAATGTTTCAATTGCCAAAACTTTCTCTAGCTTTTTAAAAATAAATTGCACCTGGTGTTTCTGGTGCGGTTCCTTAGGGGGAAAAATTCAGTGGCACCCCAAGGACCCTGCGCCGTAAATTCAGTGGTAGCTCCCCAAGCAGGAGGTGGGGCGCTACTGGAAAGTGCTCCCCCTCTTTCTTGGGGCGCTACCACTGAATTTCGCGGCACTACATGCAACAGCGCTACACGTGTTGGCACATAGCGCTATGTCATTGCAGGCCTCCCACCCCTGATTAAAGGGGAGGGGCCTAGTGCTGCGCGCACTGGGACCCTGCCAGACCACCCGGGAGCGGGGTGCCGGGAAACCAGCCCGGCACTCGGGCTGAGCGGTCGCAGCTGGCACCCCAGATACAGAGGTAAGAAGGAGCAGGTGCTGGCAGTCGGCCAAAAGTAAAATGGCCGCCCGGCACCTGCCCTTTAATTTGCGCCGCCGCTGCTGCCAAAACAAAACCCTGACCCTGTCGGACATATCGTCCAGCGATAGGTCAGGGGGCGCAAGGGAAGTTTGCGGCTGGGGCGCTGCGCTGCGCACGGGGATGATGTCATCGCCGGTGGCGCAGCACTGCGGGGCCCTACCAGCTACCGCCGTCGCTAACCTCCCGCTGAATTTTGCGGGAGGCATTAGTGGTGCCATGCCCGGGGGCTAGGGGCTTTGCGCCCCGTTAGCGCCCCCGGGGGTGCTGACGGGAGGCGCAAAGGAACTCAATTTCCCCCCCTTAGCGTTGAATGGATTTTGAGCAATATTTTGAGTCTTAATCAATCAAATTTGGTTGATTTGGGATTTTATTCTGAAAAGTTATGATTTGGCTGATTGGAACTAGAGTAAATTATTGAAAAAATAAATAAATAATTAGTTAAGTGCACATATCGGTGAAAACTGACCTTTACATATGCTGAACAAAGTATAGATGAGACATAAACTATATGGTTAATTTAGCAATCATTGTAATGCAAATGACTTTTTTGAGGGAGGAACAACTCGGGTGGGATAGAGAATAGCAGTATGCTACATTCCAACTCACCATACAGTGGACTGGTACTATACAGACCGACACCCTGACTCCCCAATCCCAGACAGGTCTTTGTGGCAGAGACAACTGGGATAGGTTACACACCTGCCCTTTTAGCTTCAATATGAGGCATGGCATTGAGCAGAAGCCATTAGGAAAATTGTGGCATGGATTAGTAGTGTGAAAATGTTGCTGTTTTCTCTCCATTTGCACAATATACGTTATTAGGACATCCAACTGTTATCAGCAAAGCTTGCCAAGAATTTTGTGCACCTCCTTGTTTGGTAGGTTTTTCTCATCAACCCAAATAATAATTGGTTCACATTCTACATACATAAGGGCCCAGAAATTCTGATCGCAGGCCTCCCGCGGGCGGAGGGCTGCGATCTGGAAAAATCTGCGCCTGGACTGGAGGGCTCCCAGGAGGCGCAGAGTTCCGTTGCTGGGCCTCTCCAAACTGCTGGTGTGCAGGGCCCACGTATCCCAGAGGCACAGGTGGTTCGCAGCGTCCCTGGGATCACGTGGGCCATGGGGAGCCAATCAGAAGGGAATCTCCCTTCATACAGGGCCTCTGCGGGTGGAGAGTTCCGTTTTTTGAGACCCTCCGCCCGCAGAAAACACTTACAATTCTTGCGCCTGGTAAAAGCAGGCATAAGGCCTGATTTTACCAGGATAAGAGTTGAAAAAAGTTTTTAAAAAAAAATTCCACTGATTTATCATTTAAAAATACTTTAAAGAAAGGTGAGTTTATTTTTAGCCCCGTTAAAAACTTTAATTATTTTTTTCAAAAAATAAAATTTTTGTTTAAAATACTTAATTTATAGTCATTTAAAGTCATTTTAAAAATGTGATTTTTTTTAAATTTAAGTTTTACTATGTTTTGGGGGTGATCTCTATTCATATAATTGACAGGTCTTCCTGTCAAATGTATGAAGGGAGATTCCCTTCTCTGATTGGCTCCCCATGGCCCACGTGATCCCAGGGACGCTGCGAACCGCCTGCGCCTCTGGGATACGTGGGCCCTGCGCACCGGCAGTTTGGAGAGGCCCAGCAACGGAACTCTGCGCCTCCCGGGAGCCCTCCGGTCCAGGTGCAGATTTTTCCAGATCGCAGCCCTCCGCCTGCGGGAGGCCTGCAAACGGAATTTCTGGGCCAGTATGTTTTTCTAAATGTCCTGCTACCACTTCCTTAATGATGGACTCCAGCATTTTCCCAATGACAGATGTTAGGCTAACTGGTCTATAGTTGCCTGCTTTCTGGCTCCCTCATTTCTTAAATAGGGTGTTACATTTGCGGTTTTCCAGTCCGCTGGGACCTCTCCAGAATCCAGGGAATTTTGGTAGATTACAACCAATGCATCCACTATCTCTGTAGCCACCTCTTTTAAGACCCTAGGATGCAGGCCATCGGGTCCAGGGGACTTGTCCTCCTTTAGTCCCATTAGTTTGCCTCGTACTTCTTCTCTAGTGATGGTGATTGTTTTAAGTTCCCCCCCACCCAATAATCCCTTGATTATCCATTATTGGGATGCTTTTAGTGTCTTCTACCATGAAGACCAATACAAAATATTTGTTCAAAGTCTCCGCCATTTCCCTGTTTCCCATTATTAATTCCCCAGACTCATCCTCTAGGGGACCAATGTTTACTTTAGCCACTTTCTTCCTTTTTATATACCTGTAGAAGCTCTTACTGTCTGTTTTTATATTTCTTGCTAGCTTACTCTCATAAGCTATCTTCTCTCTCCTTTATCATTTTTTTAGTCGTCCTTTGCTGGTTGTTAAAAATTTCCCAATCCTTTGGCCTTCCACTATTCTTCGCAACATTGTATAGCTTTGTTTTCAATTTGATACCATCCTTTACTTCCTTAGTTAGCCACGGATGGTTCATCCTTCTCTTAGAGTCTTTTTCTCTCACTGGAATATATCTTGGCTGAGAGTTATGAAATATCTCCTTAAATGTTTGCCACTGCTTTTCTACAGTCTTACCCTGTAATATATTTTCCCAGTCCACTTTAACCAAGTCTGCCTTCATACCTTCGTAATTACCTTTATTTAAGTTCAGGCCACTAGTTTGAGACCTAGCTTTCTCACCCTCAAACTGAATTTGAAATTCTACCGTGCTATGATCACTCTTCACAAGAGGATCCTTCACTTTGAGATCATTAATTAATCCGGCCTCGTTACACATTACCAGATCTAAAATAGTCTGCTGCCTGGTTGATTCCACAACGTATTGTTCCAAGAAACCATCCCGCATACACTCTAAGAACTCTTCCTCAAGTCTACCTTTGCCAATTTGCTTTGTCCAATCAATATGAAGATTAAAATCTCCCATGATTATAGCTGTACCTTTCTTACAAGCCTCTATCATTTCTTGATTTATACTCTGTCCTACAGTGTGGCGACTGTTTGGGGGCCTGTAGACCACTCCCACCAGTGACTTCTTACCCTTATTATTTCTTATCTCCACCCAAACTGATTCTACGTCTTGATCTTCGAAGCCAATATCATTTCTCACTACTGCACTGGTCTCATCCCTTATTAACAGAGCTACACCACCTCCTTTTCCTTTCTGCCTAACCTTACGAAATGGCAAATACCCCTGAATATTCAGTTCCCAGCCTTGGTCACCTTGCCACCACGTCTCTATAATGGCTATTCTCCTCCATTTGTCACTTATTCTTTCACCTCATGTTACACCATTCCCTACTAGGAGGAGTAAATGACAAGCATCCGCCAATGCACCCCTTGAGAGGGCAGAAGCAGTGCCATGATGGTAACAACTTCGACCTCTTTCCATTGTGCCGGGACTGGGTGGGTTGAAGCAGTATCATCAGAAATGCATTTACTTTTGGTTGTAATCTTTACAGCTTGTTTAGATTGTTTTAACAGTATAATCTTGATTTTTTTAAAGGAAATTCCTCTTACATGAAAATTTTATTTTAAGGATTGAGCCAGGGCTGCATTTTCTCTACCATTTGAGGCTCTAATCAGCCACTTTGTACACACAGCCAATCCTGATGATATTCAACTTTTAAAAATGGGCTGTGTGCTTCCGTACAGCGGATGTCATTCATCCTGTTGCGATGATACAGCATGGATTCCCTGGAATGACATGTTTTCATTAGACCCATGTGATAATGTCTTCTGGAATCCTAGCCTTTTCTGTTTATTATCATGTAAATAAGGGTGGGAGAAGGTGGAGTGATTCTACCTTGTGTAATGCAAGCAGGGCAAGAACCCAATGCAAAATCAGTGAGTCAGAGAGCCTGCCCACGGCAAGGGTTCCTGTGGCAACAGCTGCAAAACTTGGAAATGCAAAAGAATAACCAAATAATAAATATTGGTGAAAGCTAGGAGAGCAGCAGCTGTGATTCAACAATTTTTAAAAATCGCATTGGGGATGGAGGAAGGAGGATTTTAGTTCTCTGACATAGGTTCTTCGAATATTATGGCCAGGAGGCTATTCAGCAGATTGCACCTGTGCTGGCTCTCAGAAAGAGCTAGCACTTAGTTTCATTGCCTTGCCTTGTTCCACATTTCTCCGCATTAAAGGCTGTTTGTGCTCCCACTGGGGAGTGACACTCACAGGAGGTACATGGTGACAAATCACAGGTTGTACACTGCCATGTGCCCCCGCCCCCACCCCGTGAGTGCCGCTCCCCACTGATGATGCAGAATCACCCTTAAATTTCATGTGACATCTATCTGCCCAATTTACTAACCTATCACTTCTCAAGGGCAATTAGGGATGGGCAATAAATGCTGGCCTTGCCAGCGACGTCCACGTCCCATAAACGAATAAAAAAAAAACTTACAGTCCTCTTCATAGTTAGACATGCCCCCTATATTTATGATGTCTGCAAATTTTGACATAGTGCCCAATATATGTAAAAAAGCGCAATGGTCTTAACACTGTCCATATCGTCCAAGTTTGAAAAACATCTGTTAATAACTACTCTTTGTTTTCTGTGCTCTCGTCAACTTTCTGCCTATGCTGCCACATTCCCTTTAATACAGTGTGCCCTAATTTTGCTAACAAGCCTACTACATGGCATTATATCTATCAAGCGTCTCTTGAAAATCCGTATGCAAAACATCTACTGCATTTCCATTATTAATACACTTCACATTATTTCCTCAAAGATCTATTAAATTTGTCAGGCACACTTTGCCTTTTATAAGACTGTGCTGGTTATCCTTAATTAATCCATATCTTTCTAAGTGAATATTCATTTCATCATGTATTATTCTGGCCTTTGGAAGTTTACCCACTATTGATGTTAGGCTGACTGGTTTATGGTTACCTACTTTCTCCCTTTTTCAACAGAGGTGCTGCTCGCAGTCCTCCAGCACAATTTCTAATTTGTGGTCAGAGTGTCTGTTACCTCCTTTCCCACTTCTCTCAGTATTCTATCAGGGCCTGATGCTTATTCCACTTTTGAGTTTCACCAACTTTTTCTGTTCTGCATCCTTTTTTATAGTTTTCCTATCTAATTGCTCCACCTCCTCCTCCTCTTGAACCCTTTCATTTCCATGATTATACTCTTCTGTGAAAACTAAGGCAAAATACTCATTTAGTATCTTCACCACTCCTTCGCCTTCCATGAGAAAACTGCCTTTTAAAAACAATCTCAGCTTCAGTAAGCCGATTGGCCTTTTTTTACCCTGCGTTCCTTTTACATCCTTATGATGGCTGAGATTGTTGAGGTCTAGGCACAAACCCGTGTTCTTTTTGCGTGGTACATAGCTGTACCATGATGTCTTCCTCCTCTCCCCAAGAACGCTGTCTGAATCCGAATCTATGCTTCCACACTTAAAAGCTGCTCTAGGTAAAAGGGGAGAATAGTAATGATCTTGGCGCTCAGTGGCAACAACTGTTAACTCTCCTCGGAGCTACCCTTCTGTGCTTGAGGTGCACATACCATCAGTATTGCAAATCACAAAGTCCCAATGCACATTTATGCTTGTGATATATAAGATTTGTGTCCAAACAGTTCAATTCATGTCTCCAGACTCATAGGCATATGGCAGAAGGGTTTCCTTTGGCTTATGCTCGAGATTCAGGAGCAAGTTGCAAGGAGGGAAGGCATTGGTTTTCACCGACCAGTTGCTTAGTACCATGGCGGCCATGTTTCTTTGTCACGTGATAAATAAGCTTGGTACACAGAACTGGATTTGAACATCTAGATTATCAGGGTGATAGGAGAGCATGTGTTGTCCTGCATAGGTCCTCTCTTCACTCTGAATGCAGGTATCTGTTGTCTCGCTGATGAGGATAGTTGGGGGCTTAGCCTGACAGTCAATGGAAAACATTATCTTGACGATGATTGGGTTGCAAAAAAGGCAAGCAGCTGCTGTTCAAACCCTGCTATTCACCGTTCAGTAGGTAGGGTATGTAGCCGTACTGTGATCTTGAGGATGTAGTAATGCACGCGCGCACTTTTTCAGGTGAATTGTTTTGGTCATCATACCACTCATGAGAAATTCCTGGTATCTTCTATCTTCCCAGAATGGACTCAAACACAAGTTTAAGAACATAAGAAATAGGAGCAGAAGTAGGCCACATGGCCCCTCGAGTCTGCTCCGCCATTCAATAAGATCATGGCTGAACTTCTACATCAACTCCACTTTCCCGTCCTATCCCCATATCCCTTGATTCCCTTAGTGCCCAAAAATCTATCAATCTCGGTCTTGAATAAACGAATCGACTGAGCATCCACACCCTCTGGGGTAAAGAATTCCAAAGATTCACAACCCTCTGAATGAAGAAATTTCTCCTCATCTCAGTCCTAAATGGCTGACCCTTTATCCTTTTTAAAAATTCGTTCCTGGGATGTGGACGTCGCTGGCAAGGCCAGCATTTATTGCCCATCCCTAGTTGCCCTTGAGAAGGTGGTGGTGAGCCGCCGTCTTGAACCGCTGCAGTCCTTGTGGTGAAGGTACTCCCACAGTGCTGTTAGGGAGGGAGTTCCAGGATTTTGACCCAGCGACGATGAAGGAACGGCGATATGTTTCCAAGTCAGGATGGTGTATCCTGAGACTATGACCCCTAGTTCTAGACTCTCCAGCCAGGGGAAACAACCTCTTGGCATCTATGCTGTCAAGCCCTCTAAGATTTTTGTACGTTTCAATGAGATCACCTCTCATTCTTCTAAACCCCAGAGAATATAGTCCCATTCTACTCAATCTCTCCTCATAGGACAACCCTCTCATCCCAGGAATCAATCTAGTGAACCTTCGTTGCACCCACCTCTAGGCAAGTATATTGTCAGTGGCTAATAACTAACTAGTGACTTTCAGTCAGCGGAGAGGCAAGTGGGCTTTGCATGATGACGTGCCTGCCGATGGAAGTCAACTCTGATAACTGGAGTATTCCAGAGCACTGTTGATAACTGACAAGCCAACGTGAAGGGGTAGACGGTCGCTGGAGCTGGAATTCATCCCACCTGAGCCCAGGTGACCCTGCATGCCAATGCACTAATAGGTAGGGTGATCCTAACAGGATAATCAGCAGGAAATTTGCCAGTGTTCTATGAGTAAGTCCAGCAGTACCCCTGCACACACTTGGAGGGGTCTCCATGCTGTGGCTTTCTGCTAAGTGGAACCTAGATTCTGTTAATTTGGGTGAGTAGGGTGTGCACTCTACAGGCAAACAGAAACTCCACCTTTGTGGATTTCTCAGTGCTTTGGTTTGGAGACTCTTATACTTGGTAATGTGTTTCTCTACTGCAAGATAGCTGGCCGGCCAATATATATATATTTTTGTATGCAACTCTTCACTGGCAGTGTTCAGCCTATTTTTTTTTCGTTCCTGGGATGTGGGCAAGGCCAGCATTCATTGCCTATCCCTAAATGCCCTTGAGAAGTTGGTGGTGAGCTGCCTTCATGAACCGCTGCAGTCCGTGTGGTTAGGAAGGGAGTTCCAGGATTTTGCCCCAGCGACGATGAAGGAACGGGCGATATGTTTCTAAGTCAGGATGGTGTGTAACTTGGAGGTGGTGGTGTTCCCATGCGCCTGCTGCCCTTGGTGCCTCTTACTTAGGTAGTAAATGTGTTAGACAAACTAACAATAAGTCTTGACCCTGCTCAGTTAGGTTACAAAAATAGCCCCACCCTCCAGTCTTCAACATTGTTCAGTCCTTATGAATGCAATATTTTGGTTTAATTGCCAAATATTGCAAAGCAAGACTGGAAAAATATATGAAAGCTTAAAATGCTTCAATATGCTAATATAGGGTGGGCATTTTGCAATATGCAATAATGACACAGTATTTGGTTATATTGTTATGAATGCTTTCAGATATATAATTATGCAATTCCTTTTGTTCACACTCTTAACAATGAGCTGGAGTAAAATTTAAAAACGATGTCTTAGGCGTTTCTCTCCTTGCCTCTAAAACTCATGAGATGTGATTTTTGTTCACTTTCAATTTTAGCTTTCCCACTCTTGATTTTCCTATTCCTCATTCCATTAGTCTACTCTAGTGTCCAGAGAGGCAAACCTACTTTTGTTAATTGTACTGAGAAGTCCGTGGAAAAATTATCAACAGAAGGAATCTCATTCCCCAGGTTCTTGGGCATGAAGCTCGCTGGTTTGGATTTGGACCATTGCACATCTAACCACAGATTTTCTAAATAGCACAGAATATTTTGACTCTAAGCAAAACAACATTTATGATGCAAAAATTCAAAGGAAAGCAAATAGTGCAGTTCACATCCTGCACTGTACAAAGCCAGCAAATATTTCACTGCTACGCAGTTTGTCAGTTCCACAAACCAGCCAATTTTTTTCCTGTCAAATAACGCTGAAGACATTTCGCAGAACATAAAATGAAATAGTGCTCCAGTATTTTTAGCTTTCAGTCTTTGTTTGTTTTTTTATTTTATTCCTCTTTGTCCTTTTCCCCTCCGAATTCAGCAGCCCCTCTGAAACTGTTTTACCAGCTCTTGAAGTACAGAATGAACAAGGAAAATCTGAAATACATTTTGGAGGATTGGCTCAGTCCCCAGCACAGCAAAGAGAAATATTACATTCCCTTTTGAATCTTTCGTTTTGCTTCTGCTGTTTTGTAAGCCTTTCCTGGAATGTTCTAACCTGGTTATTATTTTCCGGCTTCTAATGTACTTTTAAGATTTGCCCCCTCACTTCTTCCACCATGAATTTTTATAAATGTCTTTTTTTCAGTCTTCTGTAACAGGTTTCTGTATCTTGCTAAAAGTCTCTGCCTGTGGAGTCCTGCTTGTGTGTTTTCCGCACTGGCTGTGAAATATCATTCTGAAATGTTCTTTTTCTCACATTTGAATCCTGATTTCTGGTTGATTTTTGGTCAATTCTTGGTGAGCTGACCTTTGTCTCCGTTTACTTTTTTTTTTCCATTTCACCCGTCAACTTTTTTTTTGTTGCCAATTTTCTCTTCCACTTCATCTCCTGAAGGCGCTTTCCCTTCCAGGGGTGCAGTTCCACGGGCAGTAGAGACCTCCAGTAACTCTCTCAAGTGTCTGGTTCATGGCTGAGCTGACCGTGGATGTCAGCGGGCCTATATGTCAGTGGACCCCAGCTGAACCCCATCCTGTTCGTGCTTGATGTCCACCATGCACACTGTCCAGCCAGGGGCAGAATCCTGGCTTTCCCACCCCCCCCCCCCCCCCCCCACCCCCCAAACCCACTCCCCTCGCTCCCTATCCTGGGGGCACTGAAGCCAATTGTAGCACCCTTTTCACTGCCACAGCTGAAAGCAGAGCAGCAACAGACCTTCCTGGCCGGCAAGGCTGAGTATCCCACCAGGCAATGCATTTATCCACTAAGCCATTCGAGCCCACTTCAGCAACAGGAGGACCAAATGGTTCCTGCCAATCAGATAGTGTTTTATTCTGCAGGGCAGAACTGGAAAGTCACAGAGAAATTGTAGATTCTTCCCATTGCTGGGGACACGCCCTGTTTACGCTGCTGAATGATTTCACTGATGAGGGAGGTGGTGCTGGCGAGGGCCGAAAATGCCAGAGGGCAGATTTTCCTCTTGGATCCTAGAGTGGTGCAGCTTTGGTGGGGGGATGTGTCTTCTACCGACCCCATGGCTACATCCCTGACCCAGGCCAACTTTCTGGGGTCAAGGTCATGAGTATAAATTTTGCTGGCTCCCAGTGGTGCTTTTGCTGCTGCCCGTCTCAAGTTGCGGAGAGCGGGGTGGGTAGTAGCTGCAGTGTAATGTGGTCGGTAGCCCTGGCTGAGGACCCAAGAAAATTGAAATCTCCCGACTAATGCAATCGGTCGCTCTGTGACCAGTAAATGCCTGAAACCTTCCTGCTTGTGCCTCGACTGCAAACAAGATGTTTCCTATGAGACTTGCCTTGGGATGTGGTTCTTGGTCATATGTCAGAAAAACTGTCTCGGTTTTCTTTTTAAAGCTATAGAAGTGCCGATGTACTGCATGCTATGCAGTTTTTAAAAAGATTTTTTTTTTAACTCATATATCAAGAGTCACCCCCAAAGGGAAGTTGCTTAAAAAGCACTTCAGTTGCACCAGTGCATAAGTGGGAGAGGTCAGAACAGTCAAGCTGCAGGCCTTGTTTTTTGGCCTTTTCAAATTTGTTTGAAGTTTTTCCACAGCTTTAGTGACACGTAACAGAAGTCAAAGTCACAGCTTCCCTTTGATTTTTTTCAAAACCTACAAAAATGGTGGATTTCATCTATTTTTTTTGCCTCTTTGCCAGGTTTGCATAGTCAAATCACCCAGCTTTTCTGTTGATCTGACTCCCATTTCGTTTGAGATGTTAAAGACTGGAGCCTAGAATTTACTACAGCAGATAAATGGTTCACACAAGTGTTAAATGAACACATTCATTTGCTAATGTCGGCGACGTTACTTTCTAGCCTGTGTTCTGAATGACCTCTGCAGTATATATGGCTTTGCTCGTCAGCCTTTACTTTGCTGTCTTTGCAACTCGATAGGGCTGCAGCAGCAGAATGTAACTTTTTTAGCAATCATTAGAGGTTTTTACTAAATGTTCATGTTCATTGTTTATCTACTCGGCTATTTTTCTAAAGCAACAAACTTGCTTGGGTAAGAAAAATAAATTGAATTTCTGACTATTTCTCATACTGTAACTGAGCTCCTTTGCAGCATGCCCATGTTCTTAGAACGACACGTTTTTTTGTCCCATGCGCTGCAGTTCACAGAATCATAGTACAGCACAGCTAATCAGTGAGAGACTAAGGTTCATTGTCTACAACTTTTGGTGAAACTTAATAACAATTACAAAAATAGAACTTGTCCAACTATTGCTGTGACTATAGAGTTAAATAGGCCGTGACCTAAAGAACCTGTCGGCTAGCTCCCCCAGTAGCTCCGTGCGTTGAGCCAGTGAGTAGCTAAGCCACAGAGACCAGGTTTGATCCCCAGTCTGTGTTGAGTTGGCTGATATCATCTGGAGTAGCGGTAGAGGTCCTACAATTGTCCTCGGGGAGCCCGAGTCAGGTGGAAGAAAATCAGCTGGGCTTTCCAGTCCTGACTTGCTACCCATTGACCTCTGCTAGAAGTGTGCAGGTGTTGATGTTGGGTGAGATGAGGATTGTGCTCAATTGTGACGAGTTCAAATGGCTGCCGATTCCAGACATAAATAATGACCACTTGGGTGAGGGCAGCCTCGGACTGTACCCCAGCTGGGATCAAAACCTTGGGCAGGGGAACAAATTGATGAGGGAAGAAGAAGAAACTGAGTTCAAGTTTAGTTTATTTTTATGGTGGCAAAAAACCTATTTGCTCAACATTCACAGTGTAAACTGACTTTACTGGAACGAATGTTTTGGGTTATATTCTCTTCCTCGTCCTGCCATTAATGCAGGTGTGGAGGTAGTTGTCCTGTAGCACATGAGGCGCTGTTACTAGTTATCACACTTCATATGGTGCACCTACTGTGACCATTTTAATTTTAAAAATCCTTCCTGGAGGAGTGAAATATATGAGATGTACAGCCAGGAAATTGAGGTTTTTTTTAGAAGAAAAACTAAATCTATTCAATGTCCAAAATTATTTTAGTGGCCTGTTTTCTTTTAAAAGTTTTGTTTTAATAATTCTGATGGTGTTCCTCCCTGCGGGATGTAAATAGTCTTTGTATTTTATACACTGTGTGAGGTCATCTGACCATGTTACTTTAATAAAATTCTGAATTGAAGAAAACAATGGGAACAGGACAAAATCTTCTTCACATTATGTATTGCAAAGCTATTACTTGGCACTGCCGAGTAACTTGGGTGAATCCTAGCGTTAATGCACTAAAATGAACTCAAGTACAGCACCCTGCCTCCTGCTTTTTAAAAATAAAACCTTAAATTAAAATAGCAGGAAAAATAGACACACCAGAAAAATCAACACATTTTGCATTTAAAAAATGATGCTACTCTTTTGTAAAATTAAATCAATCCCTTTTATTTCGGAATGTTACTTATATGTATGTGGACTTCACTCTCAGTGGTTTTTCTGCTTTCTGAATGATTTCTTCAATTTTCCCTTTCAAACCGTGTTGTACATGTGAGTGTGTGTTGGGGGGTGATTGGCAGGATTGTCTTCTCATTACGCCCCAGTGCATTGCTCACATTGCTCCTTGTCACTTCAGTAATTTCTCATGAATTATTCCCTGGTTTCATTGGCAGGCACGGGATCTGTTCCTCGATCCCTTCCATTCCATTCTGTAGTCAGTATGTAGGAGTAGCCCAGGGTGATTCTGGGATTGAATTTTCTCAGAAGAATTTCTCTTGGCTTTTACTTAGTAGCCTCTCATGTGACTTAACCAGAACTGTCAGTTAGCCACATGACGACGGAGTTACAGGCTTGGACATGTCATGGCACGAATGCACTGTGTACTGTGTTGACACATTAATCACCTTTTTAATTCTGTTCTGCTCAAATGACAAATGTTGAATAATGCTGTTTTTGCAGTGTCTTGGTCTCCTTCCCCCTTGTTGACTTAATGTCAAATTCTACTATTTGATTCCTGTTGTAAATATGCTGTGTTCAATTTTTAGCAAGAATCACTTTGCTTCAGTGCCATTTACTGATCTGAATTCTGTAGATGTGATATAAATTCAAAATAGCTCCATGCTTGACTCCTAAATTGAATTGTATTAGGGGTTGAGAGAGAGCTTTCTGAGTTGAATATTTAATCCCTGTTTGGAAGATTTTTGTATTAGTACCTGATGGAGGGCAGGTAAAAGGCATGATAAAAGCCCCTTGGATCTTCACAACAGTCCATATTTAAATTAAACATTTATTCATACTAATGTTTTAAACCTATAAAGCTATAACGTTAACAAAATAATGAATCACTGTGATATAAATATATTCACTTGTGAGCTGATAACTTGCCTTTGGCTCAGAGTAGCTTGTGATGAACTGCCCGCTCACTGATGGAAATAATTATTGCGTCATATATCAATCATTCATGATACTGTGTTAAACAATTGAATTCCTATTCAAATGACTAAGAAGCAGAGCCTTGTAGGTGATTGTAGTGTTGTCCACAGTGCTGACCTGCTACCTTACCATGGTAACGAGAGCAGGGAGTTGTTCGTGAAATTGTAAGATAATTATGGATGAGGCAGACCTTTCATCCCATCTTTGTTCATTCATCCAGAAAGATTTTGAAATCTGTCAATTGCAGCAACCAACTCACTCTTGGATGATTCCAGGGAATTTTTGTCCCTAGTATTTTGTCAGGGAATCCATTCCATGTATTGATCACGCTATAGCCCCGATTCTAACCTAACCCGCCTCGCGTATATAGGGCGGGTTCAGGCTGGACGCCCAATTTACGCCTTGCCTGATTTCAATGGAGCGTAAAATCGGGCAGGGTGTAAATTAGACATCCGCCCTGAACCCACTCTATTCACGGCAGGCGGGTTAGGTTAGAATCTAACAGGTTAGAACCCACCCCGTTTTCGCCGAATGGGTAAGATTAATAAAGAGCTAATGCTTGAAGAAGAACTTCCTGATATCAACCCTAAATTTACCTTTTTACTAGTTTGAACTCGTGGCAATTTAAATGCAAGTTGTTGTTGTCATTGTTGTCCCCACACCCTACTCTCAAATGAAAACTCTGGAATCATTTACAAATCGCTTGAATGCTGTAATTGACCAATTTCAGAATCTTTCTGGATGAATGAAGAAAGATGGGCTGAATGGTCTTCCTCATCCGTAATTATTATATGATTTCATGAACAACTCACTGCTCTCGTTACCACGGTAATATAGCAGGTCAATGATGTGGACAACACTACAATCACCTAGAAGGCTCTGCTTCTCGTTCATTTGAATAGAAATTAAATTGTTTAACACAGTACCATGAATGATTGATTTATGATACAATAAGTAATGTTCTGCACTTGCTTTTTCCATGCTGTTTACTGTCTTGTGTACCTCTATGATCACCTCACAAATGCCTCCTTTCAAGGCTGAAAAGCCCAAATTTCTCCATTCTTTCTTCATAATGCAGATCTCCACCACTAGGGATCTTCTGGGTACATTCTTCATTTCTTGTGATTTGTTATTGAAAGAAATAAAGGAGGAGAAAAAAGGTACACTTGCATTGCACCTTTCAGATCCTCAGGATGGGCTACAGTGCTTCACAGCCAATGGGATGCTACGGAAGTGTAGCCACTGTTGTTATGTAGCAAATGCACACAGCGAGGCCAATACTTTTTAGCGATGTTGTTTGAGGACACCATTAGGATGGCCTTCTCTTCTTTGAATAGAGCCACAGATCTTTTATGACCACCTGAACAAACAAATGAGGCCTTGGTTTAATGTCTCCTCTGAAAGACGGCACCCCCAACAATGCAGGACTCCTGCAGTACTTCACTGAAGTGTCGGCCTGGATTATATGTTCAAATCCATAGTGCAGGTCGAAGCCACTTGGAGCTGAGAGTCCTACCACTGAGCCAAACCTGAGAGTATTGTTCAGAACGCTTTGGGACTTTTATAGTAAAATTGCGATAGTCAAACAGTAAAGTTTGATATATGCAGTATGTGCAGAAATTTGCAGGATTTATCATGGAATGCTTTACTTCTCAGAATCACTTGTCATAAACATGGGTAAGCAACCGTTTTGGCAGGACAGAGCTGTTTAAATTTGTGGCAAATTGAGATTATCACCCAGTGCCAAAAGAGGAACTACCTTTTTACTGAATTAACCCATAGTCCTAAATGTAATAAGAGACAATTGTACACTTCTGAGCATCTCTCAGCTGCCTCTTATTCCTCTGATGCTTTAGAGCTACTGGTTAGAATCATGACAGTGTGAATGGGAACACCTAGCCATTCAGCACATTCATGGCAGAAGATCATGATGTCATAGCAGAAGTCCAGTACAAAATATCTGGCACTAGACTCTGTTTTAACCGTAGCTTAAAAAATTAATACTGAGCAATAAGATGTTACTGAGAGATGCCGATAAGTATACAGATATCTTTTATCACAGTTAGGATTGTGTGCATGTCTGTACTTTCCCGTTAAATAAATAAAGCTTTGAAGGCATGCTGTCCCAAATCATTGACATAACCTCACACTTCAAAGAACAATATGCTTGTTGATGCAGTGTTGTTGGTAGAGGAACTGCTAATGCCGAGATTCTGTTGCTAGGGGAGAAAAACTTACGTATTTAGCAATTTTCTTCAACCAAGGAATAGTCCTGGTACCCGATTTCAACATGGGCAGGCTGAGGTTATTTATGTTTAGATGAAGTGACTTGGAAAAGATTGGGGTAGTATTTCCTTAACCCAACTGACCCCATTTATCACCATGTTGACCCAATATTGTGGGTGTCCCATACTTGACCCACGCAATTTGATGGAGGTATGTAGTATGGAGTCAGCTAGCCTAACACTTTTCCAAATCATTTAATTAAAAAAGTACCTTTTTTGAAGGACGGAGGGTAAGCAAATATTTATATTTAAAATATAGATTTAAATTAAGATATGCCATTCCTTTTAAAATGTTTCTTTCCTTAAGAACTAATCCATGCTGTGGCATCAGGACACAGACTAATAAAACATTTTTGTTTTGTTTGTTTGAAATAAAAAGAGGGTGATCGGTGGCGAGACCTCAGCAGGAAGTGTCAAATTGACCTTGAGCAGACCACCAATAATCTGGATCCACCTTGGACTTGTTTGACCGGCTCAGATGAGTGTCAAGAGAATGCAGTCTGGCCAAGTGATTCAAACCCAGCATCTGCTGTGACCAGTTTAATCAAAGACCTCAGCCTCAGTGACCGAAACGGAAATCCATCAGCACCTCCCAGCAAACGGCAGTGTAGGTCGCTGTCATTTTCAGATGAACTATCAAGCTGTCGGTCACCGTGGAAGCCTAGTGGGTCAAAGGTATGGACTCCAGTGGATAAAAGACGCTGCCACAGTGGGAGCAGTGTGCAACATTGTTCAAATGGGGTGTCTACAATGCAGAGGAGTTCAAGTTTCAGTCTGCCTTCAAGATCCAATGTCTTTTCTTTTCCCTGCGAACCCTTGGCTACCAGCAACAGGTCTGTGTGCTCCCAGGGGCAGGGCTTTTGGACCTCGCCCACTTGTGGAAGGTTTGAAGATGATCTGCGTCCTGATTCCGATTCAGGAGTTGCGAGCGGGGTCGATCTGCTGCGACCCCTTTCTGTATCTCATGAGCAGATATCAGTGCTGGAGCTCGGCCCACCGTCCACAAAGAGCACGTCGGCTGCAACCCCAGAGCCTGCGCAGCAGACCAGCCGACTCCTGCGATGCCGATCTCAGCCGTGTGTCCACAATGATCAGAAAGTTGGGATGAAACGTCGCCGACCGGAAGAAGAGCAAAGGCCATCGCTCGACCTTGCCAAGATGACTCAGGTATGAGATGCCAATGTGGCAGACTGGAGGCTTCGGCTAACATTCATTTTCAACTCCCCCCTTCCCCCTAAATGCATATAAAACAAACTGCAGTAATAATGGATTATAAATCGCACCGATGTATATACCACTGCCCTATATTTACACGAGGACATAAACACATTGGGTGCGACTTATGTGTCAAATTTTACAGTATGTAAAACAGATGCAGTTTCATTGTGGTGGGAGATCACTCGACATTTTCACAAGATTACATTGAGCTCCCAAGGGAGTATTATTCGGTCTTGCGCACAATTACATTTTAACAGGAAGGTAAAAAGCTGATTGAAGAGAGATGTAGGGATCAGCATTTTTGTTCGGGCACTTAGTAGGGCAGGAATAGATCTGAACAAAGACTGTTATGAAAATGTTAAATAACCTACAACGAACAGAGAGACCTGGGGGTATATGTGCACAAATCGTTGAAGGTGGCAGGGCAGGTTGAGAAAGTGGTTAAAAAGGCTTACGGGATCCTGGGCTTCATAAATAGAGGTATAGAGTACAAAAGTGTGGAAATTATGATGAACCTTTATAAAACACTGGTTCGGCCTCAACTGGAGTACAATTCTGGGCAAAACACTTTAGGAAGGATGTGAAGGCCTTAGAGAAGGTGCAGAAAAGATTTACGAGAATGATTCCAGGAATGAGGGACTTTAGTTACGTGGATAGACAGGAGAAGCTGGGGTTGTTCTCCTTGGAGCAGAGAAGATTGAGAGGAGATTTGATAGAGGTGTTCAAAATCATGAGGGGTCTAGACAGAGTAGATCGAGAGAAACTGTTCCCATTGGCAGATGAGCCGAGAACCAGAGGACACAGATTTAAAGTGATAGACATAGAAACATAGAAAATAGGTACAGGAGTAGACCATTCGGTCCTTCGAGCCTGCACCGCCATTTAATGCGTTCATGGCTGAACATGCTACCTCAGTACCCCATTCCTGCTTTCTCGCCATACCCCTTGATCCCCCTAGTTGTGTGTATTATATCTAACTCCCTTTTGAATATATTTAGCGAACTGGCCTCAACAACCTTCTGTGGTAGAGAATTCCACAGATTCACCACTCTCTGGGTGAAGAAGTTCCTCCTCATCTCAGTCTTAAATGGCTTCCCCTTTATCCTTAGACTGTGACCCCTGGTTTTAGTTTTCCCTAACGTTGGAAACATTCTGCCCGCATCTAATTTGTCTAAACCAGTCAGGATTTTAAACGTCTCTATAAGATCCCCCCTCATTCTTCTGAACTCCAGAGGATACAAGTTCAGTTGATCCAGTCTTTCTTGATATGTCAGTCTGGCCATCCCAGGAATCAATCTAGTGAACCTTCATTGCACTCCCTCAATAGCAAGAATGTCCTTCCTCAAGTTAGGAGACCAAAGCTGCACACAATACTCCAGGTGTGGCCTCACCAAGGCCCTGTACAACTGTAGCATCACCTCCCTACTCCTGTACTCAAATCCCCTTGCTATGAAGGCCATCATGCCATTTGCTTTCTTGACTGCCTGCTGCACTTGCCTTCCCACCTTCAGTGACTGATGTACCATGACGCCCAGGTCTCGTTGCACCTCCCCTTTCCCTAATTTGCCACCATTCAGGTAATAGTCTGCCTCCCTATTTTTACCACCAAAGTGGATAACCTCACATTTATCCACATTGTACTTCATCTGCCATACATTTGCCCATTCACCCAACCCGTCCAAGTCACTCTGTAGCCTCCTAGCATCCTCCTCATTGTTCACACTGCCTCCCAATTTAGTGTCATCCGCAAATTTGGAGATATTACAATTAATCCCTTCGTCCAAATCATTAATATATAATGTAAACAGCTGGGGCCCCAGCACCGAACTCTGCGGTACCCCGCTGGTCACTGCCTGCCATTCGGAAAAGTACCCATTTACTCCTACTCTTTGTTTCCTGTGTGCCAACCAGTTCTCAATCCACGTCAACACATTACCCCCAATCCCATGTGCTTTAACTTTGCACACCAATCTCTTGTGTGGGACCTTGTCGAAGGCCTTCTGAAAGTCCAAATACACCACATCTACTGGTTCCCCCCCGTCCACCCTATTGGAAACATCCTCAAAAAATTCCAGAAGATTTGTCAAGCATGATTTCCCTTTCACAAATCCATGCTGACTTGGACCTATCATGTCGCCACTTTCCAAATGGTCTGTTATGACATCTTTAATAATTGATTCCATCATTTTACCCACCACCGATGTCAGGCTGACCAGTCTATAATTCCCTGCTTCCTCCCTCCTTTTTTAAAAAGAGGGGTTACATTAGCCACCCTCCACTCCTTCGGAACTGATCCAGAGTCTAAGGAATGTTGGAAAATGATCGTCAATGCATCCACTATTTCCAAGGCCACCTCCTTAAGTACTCTGGGATGCAGATCATCAGGCCCTGGGGATTTATCAGCCTTCAGTCCCATCAATTTCCCCAACACCTTTTCCCGACTGATAAGGATTTCCCTCAGCTCCTCCCTCTTACCAGATCCTTTGATCTCTTTTATTTCCGGAAGGTTGTTTGTGTCCTCCACAGTAAACACCGAACCAAAGTACTTGTTCAATTGATCTGCCATTTCTTTGTTCCCCATTATGACTTCCCCTGTTTCTGACTGCAGGGGACCTACGTTTGTTTTTACTAACCTCTTTCTTTTTACATATTTATAGAAGCTTTTGCAGTCCGTTTTAATGTTCTCCGCAAGCTTCCTTTCATATTTTATTTTCCCTGCCCTAATCAAACCCTTCGTCCTCCTTTGCTGAGTTTTAAAGTTCTCCCTGTCCCCGGGTTTGTTGCTACTTCTGGCCAATTTGTATGCCACTTCCTTGCTTTTAATACTATCCCTGATTTCCCTTGTTAGCCATGGTTGAGCCACCTTCCCTTTTTTATTTTTACGCCAGACAGGGATGTACAATTGCTGTAGTTCATCCATGCGATCTCTAAATGTCTGCCATTGCCCTTCCACTGATAACCCCTTAGATATTGCTTGCCAATCTAACCTCGCCAATTCACGCCTCATACCCTCAAAGTTGCCCTTATTTAAGTTCTGGACCATGGTCTCTGAATTAACTGTTTCCTTCTCCATCCTAATGTAGAACTCCACCATACTATGGTCACTCTTCCCCAAGGGGCCTCGTACCACAAGATTGCTGATTAGTCCTTCCTCATTACACAACACCCAGTCCGGGATGGCCTCCCCTCTAGTTGGTTCCTCAACATATTGGTTTAGGAAACCATCCCTTAAACACTCCAGGAAATCCTCCTCCACCGTATTGCTTCCAGTTTGAGTAGCCCAATCTATATGCATATTAAAGTCACCCATGATAACTGCTGCGCCTTTTTTGCATGCACCTCTGATTTCCTGTTTCATACCCTTCCCCACCTCACTACTACTGTTTGGAGGTCTGTACACAGCCCCCACAAACGTTTTCTGCCCTTTGGTGTTCTGCAGCTCAACCCATATTGATTCCACATCCTCCAAGCGAATGTCCTTCCTAGCTATTGCATTAATCTCCTTTTTAACCAGCAATGCTACCCCACCCCCTTTTCCTTTTATTCTATCCTTCCTGAATGTTGAATACCCCTGGATATTCAGTTCCCAGCCTTGATTGTTCTGGAGCCACGTCTCTGTAATCCCAATCACATCATATCCGTTAACATCAATTTGCACAGTCAATTCATCCACCTTATTACGGATACTCCTTGCATTAAGACACAGAGCCTTTAGGCTTGTTTTATTAACACCCTTTGTCCTTTTAGACTTATGATTTAGTATGGCCCTTTGTGTTTCTTGCCTTTGTTTACTCTGATTACCCTTATTGTTTCTCACCCTTCTAACATTTGTTTCTGACTGCATATTACTTCCCCCTGTTTCGCTACATAGGTTCCCATTCCCCTGCCATATTAGTTTAAATCCTCCCGAACTGCCTTAGCAAATATTACCCCGAGGACATCGGTTCCAGTCCTGCCCAAGTGCAGGCCGTCCCTTTTGTACAGGTCCCACTTCCCCCAGAACTGGTTCCAATGCCTCAGGTATTTGAATCCCTCCCTCCTGCACCACTGCTCAAGCCACGTATTTAATCTCGCTATCCTGTTCATGCTACTCTGATTAGCACGTGATTGGCAGAAGAACCAAAGACGACGTAAGAAAAAACTTTTTTACGCAGCGAGTGGTTAAGATCTGGAACGCACTGCCTGAGAGAGTGGTGGAGGCAGACTCAATTTTATCATTCTAAAGGGAGTTGGATAAGTATCTGAAGGAAAAAAATTTGCAGGGCTACAGGGAAAGGGCGGGGGAGTGGGACTAGCTGAGAGACGGCATGGGCTCGACGGGCCGAATGGCCTTCTTCCGTGCTGTAATCATTTAATGATTTCCTTTCCTTCATTTTGAGCTGAATTTCCATGCTGCGAAGAAACTGTACCATGTCTTCAGCAAATAATGGATTTTTACCTCAAACACTATACAGAGCCATTTGCTGTGGGAGCCACATGTGCCTCCTAAATAATGATCTCCACTTTGCGTCCAGTCACAATTATAATTGATGTTATCCTTTCTTCAGTATCAATCTTACTCCTTTCATATTACAATGTTCTAAATTTTTAATTCAGCTTTGTGGCTTCATTGAAATTCAGCTGTGCGGAAGCTGAACTTCTGTGTTTCTGGATTGGTTTCTGAAGCCAACCTGAGACCATCAAAAAACCTGGCAATAAAAACACAACCGACCATCCAAAGTCAAAGGTCTCAACGCACATTCCTACTTTTTGCCCTGGTAATGATTAAGCAGGAAGTGGAGCGATCGAGCCAGCAATCAATTCATTGATGGCCCAGTAAGTCCATAACTGATCCCAGCCACAGTAAGTAGTGCTTTTCAGAACCATTTTCATTTAAAAAAGAAAAGTTCAGTCATATTTTAGTGTATTTCATTGAAATGTCGCTAAAGAAAGGTGGTCAGTGATGTAGGAGGTAGTGCAAAGTGATGGGGGGAAGGGATTCCTCATATTTCCAGTTGATTTTTCCATTTGCAGTTTCTCCTTAGGGTGACATTTTGCATCTTTGACTGCTGCCCCACATATTATGTGTTTAAGGAGCATTTTGTAAATTAGATTTGCTGTATTGCAATAGCAGACCTTCCAATTCTCTGTCATTTCTGAATGATCGTTTGCATTTTTTAATAAGCCTAATCATCTTATTACTTAGGGCTGGATTTTACCAACCTCGGCGGGTCTGTGCCGGGCCGCTGTCCAAAATGATTTTCCCCTGATTGGGCTTGTTAAGCCCGCCCAGTGCGTTTGCCGGCCAACTGAAGGTAGCGGGTCTGATGACGTCATTTGATGACACTATCTACATTATCACTTCCCCATCTCACTAGCCACCCCTCACACTCACCCTCATCCAAGTGCAATCATACCAACTAACAACACACAAGGGTAGGCACTTGGGTGTTTTAGCCAGTGTTCATGTGAAGTTTCTGTTAATGTGCTGCCAAACATTGAAACCTTTATTTTGAACACTTTTCATTCTTGGACAGATCTGTGTGCACCTTTGGAAGTGGCTTAGTGAGTTGCAGTGAATGCTGAGACATAGGGGTAAAAATTCAGTTGGTTGCGCCTCCCGTTAGCGCCTTAAGAGGGCGCTAATGGGGCGCAAAGCCGCTAACGCCCGGGCACAGCGATGTTTGCGCCGCTCGGGAACTTAACTAGAGATTGTGCGGCGGCGCTAAAACTTACCGCTGCGACCACCTGCGCGCGCAGATTGTGACGTCATTCCATGGTGCAACGCCCTTGTGGCGCCCCGGAGCGGAAATTGAGTGGCGCCCCCTGCCTTACCGCCTGGCGCATCCAACGACCAGAAGACTGGAACGCTATCAATCGCTGTGGGGCTGGGGGGGGGCGCTATTTAAAGGGGGCCTCTTCCTGTCTTTTATTGTTGGTGGCATTTTTGAACTACGCATTCTGAGAGAGAGAGGGAGAGACTTCTGGAGAGATTCAACGTTGTGTGAAGGAGTTTTGGGTACTGAGCAGCACTTTGCAGGTTCATTTTGATTTGCCATTCCTTGTATCGATTTAGCAGAGACTGTGGGAGCTGCACTCTGAGCTCTTTGCCTGGTACTCTCCATTGTTCTTTCCAGCACATTTGATGTGCAAGTCTCTCCAGGCCGAGATTCAAGGCTGCAATGAACAGGATGTGGATGGAAAGCAAGATTAACCATCCCCTTTAAGAACTGGCCCGTGCCATTGTGTGTGTGTTCCATTGCTGACTGACATTACATGAGCTTCGCCAGATAATGTTTACTTCCCGCAATGTTGATAAGTGTGAAAGGAATGGCTTGGTCATTGTAGGGATGCTTTATGGTGTTGGTGTGGGGTGGTGCCAACCTGGTGCATCATGTGGCAGCCAGGGTGTACAGCGTCAAGTGAAGTAAATCTGGCCATGGTGAGGCCATCCCTGGTGTCCCGGGCAGCAATGTGGTCGGGTGCTGATGCCCTGTGTCCTGTGCAGCATCAGTTGATTGTGGAGAAGGTTGGTGTTGTTGGTGCTGCTGGTGTGCCTGGTGCTGCTGGTGTTGGAGCTGATTGTGGTGGGATTCTGAGGACCAAGGTGAGATAGTTTTAAGGGCACCGATGCTGATATTATAGATGGCAGGTGAACTTGAGATGACAGATCAATCTGTCAATGGTGAGAGAGGTTGTTCCAATGAGGTGACACTGGATAGAGAGTTTACTCCAAACACTTGCAACCTGCATAAAGCTCAATCTGTCTTCCAAATGCAGTAAGCAACAGCTTCTGAGCTTAGAAAGTGAACAGCTGTGAGTTGGGAGCTTTTATAACAGATTTGCAGATGATTCCATGGTCATACAACTCCTGACCTCTTACCTGACGTGATCCCTGAGCAGCGTAGACCCCATGGACGACCTGGTAAACTCTGAAGGTGAGCTCAAAATAGTTCTTAATGTTCTGTTAACGAGGTCATAATGACCTGAATTGCCTCCCCCACCGCTGTGTGTCGGGTCTGCTCAGCGTTGACAGACCCAGCATTTGGGAAAGGTGCGTGGCGGCGGGTTGACCGCAGGCTCCCGACCCGCTGTCCAAAAAAACATTTTCCCACCCGACCCTCCACCGATCGCGCCCGCTGACCCCCCTGAAAAATTCCCCCCTTAATGTCTAATATATTTTATATCAGGCTGAGTAAATGAAGCTTCAGGCAGCCTAGAACAGACCCTGAGCTCCAGCCAGTTTGACTACACCTTATGTCTTTGGGGCTTGACTGAATCTTCAACTTCATAAAACATTCCTGGAATTGGAAAGTCCAACAGCAAAGTGAATCGAAAAGTCCTTTAATCTCTTAGAAAGACGCCTTCATTGTATTTGGTAACATTTACTGCCTGTTTGCTGCTGCTGCAGTTGTAAAGGTTTTTTTTGGGGTAGGAGAAAGGGTTGCTAAATTATTAGACTATTAAGGGCTATTTAGAAAACTTTGCAAAAATTCACCATTTTCTATTATACGTTACTGATGAAATGATTTTAATATTAACCTCTTTATTTTCCAGCATACATTGCACTCTCCAATTTCTCCTTTTTCTTTTTGGCTCCTGCTAGAATATGGCCCACCAGGTGCTGGCCACCCATCAATGCCTCACCAATTCTTTAGTGTTAGCGTAGACGGTGAATGTTGGCGGTTACTTGACTATGGAGGGAGGGAGGGAGGGGGTGGGAGTGGGTGGAGGGCGTTGTAGTCAAGTTTGTTTCTCCACCCTAGCTCAGGGTCACTAAGGCCGATTGTAGCACTCCAACTGCCGCACTTGGCAAAGGGTCAAGCTCCGTGCCCTCTGGGTCTGTATGGTTCAGTTCAATGCCAGGTGGTACATTTATTTACTAAGCCATTAGAGAAGCTCTCCAGTATACTTTAAATATGATCACTGCAATCACAAATGCTTTTCAATTAGAAAGTACACTTAGAAATATCAGAGATTTTATGATGTGTCAAACTGCTCGCTGGACAGAAATATCTTTTATTTAGTAGCAAATAAATTACATTTAATAAAGGTGGAAATAAAGGAATAAAATGGTTGAATGTTCAGTAATAGTGGTGTGTTTTACAGTAAAATATACTTCTCCCTTATCTGTATGTAAAGTAACCATTATGTTTGCGTGCTGATCTTACCAGTCAATTAGCTCGCTCCTTGTGTGTGACTTGTGTTCACAACAAATGCATTTTATTGAGTCAAGGTTAGTTACCCACAGGATTTGCAGGCACACACTAAATAGGAGCTTTTAATCAATATCTTTGGTGTAAGGTACTTGGAGATTCCTGTGAAACCCCTTAGGAAACATATTGCTCTCCTTATCACAGAAAACAGAAATAGGCAGCATTGTCGTGTAATCAATTGTCTGTTGACCTTTCTGCAGTTTCGGAATACTTATCAGCTTGTTATGATGATCATAGAAATTTAGAAATACGTACTGTAAGGGGTTGGCTGAACAATATTTGTGTGTCTCTTTAACTTGGTGCTTATATAAAAAGATTAATATAGGTGACAATGTTATTTGCAGAGGGCAGCAAAAGCACAATGACATCACTACATGTTGTATGCATGGCTAGCATACAATGACTCCAGGACTGTAATCGAATGCAAACTGGAACCCAACTTGGAATTTTACCGTCACCAAAAAAATTACTGTTTCATGTCTCACACCATGTATTATAATATTGTAATACCATTCTTAATGACTGAAAGTGGATCGCACAATAGACTTTTATAAATTTCAGTATTTGTGACACATGTTTGAAGTTGTCAGCAACAAACTTTTAAAATCTTCACTGACTGTGGCACCAAATATTAATGCTCGCTGCAGATAGGAGTGAAACAAAGGTCTCATTCTGCAAACGTCACGCACGATAATATAGATTACCAGCGTGATTGCTAGTAAAGCTACATTTAGGACCTTGCTGTAGGCATCATCCATTCTCATCTCTCCTTCCACTTGTGTTGTTTTTTTTTTTGCAAAGCAGCAATTCCATAAAGTCCACAAGCTGGGCCGGGGTTGCTGGTCAGTCTAGTGCTGTGTAATAATGCTGACCTATGGCCATAAGAGTGAGAGCTACTCATCTACTAAACTGCGTACAGTACGATTGTCTCTCAATTGGTCAGCCGGTGGCTCAGTTGGTAGCACCCTCATCTCTGAGTCAGAAGGTTGTGTGGTTCAAATCCCATTCCAGAGACTTGAGCACAAAAATCTAGGCTGACACTCTAGTGCAGTACTGCACTGTCAGAGGTGCCATCTTTCAGATGAGACGTTAAATCCCGTCTACTCTCACAGGTGGATGTAAAAGATCCCATGGCACTATTTCGAAGAAGAGCAGGGGAGTTATCCCTGGTGTCCTGGCCATTTATCCCTCAATCAACATCACTAAACAAATTATCTGGTCATTGTCACATTGCTGTTTGTGGGAGCTTGCTGAGCGCAAATTGGCTGCCACATTTCCAACATTGCAATAGTGACTACACTTCAAAAGGTACTTCATTGGCTGTAAACCGCTTTGGGACATCCATTGGTTGTGAAAGGCGCTATATAAATGCAAGTCTTTCTTTCATAGAATGGTTACAGCACAGAAGGAGGCCATTCAGCCCGTCGAGCCCGTGCCGGCTCTCTGCAAGAGCACTTCAGCTAGTTCCACTCCCCCGCCCTTTCCCTGTAGCCCTGCAAATTTTTTTCCTTCAGGTACTTATCCAATTCCCTTTTGAAAGCCACGATTGAATCTGCCTCCACCACCCTCTCAGGCAGTGCGTTCCAGATCATAACCACTCACTGCATAAAATTTTTTTTCCTCATGTTGCCTTTGGTTCTTCACCTTAAATCTGTGTCCTCTGGTTCTCGACCCTTCTGCCAATGCGAACAATTTCTCTCTATCTACTCTGTCTAGACCCCTCATGATTTTGAACCCCTCTATCAAATCTCCTCTCAACCTTCTCTGCTTTAAGGAGAACAACCCCAGCTTCTCCAGTCTATCCATGTAACTGAAGTCACTCATCCCTGGAACCATTCTTGTAAATCTTTTCTGTACCTTCTCTAAGGCCTTCACATCCTTCCTAATGCGCGGTGCCCAGAATTGGACACAATACTCCAGTTGAGGCCGAACCAGTGTTTTATAAAGGTTCATCATAACTTCCTTGCTTTTGTATTCTATGCCTCTGTTTATGAAGCCCAGTATCCCGTATGCTTTTTTTAACCACTTTCTCAACCTGCCCTGCCACCTTCAACGATTTGTGCACATATACCCCCAGGTCTCTCTGTTCATGCACCCCCTTTAGAATTGTACCTTTAGTTTATATTACCTCTCCTCGTTCTTTTTACCAAAATGTATCACTTTGCACTTGTCTGCGTTAAATTCCATCTGTCTCGTGTCCGCCCATTCCAGCAACCTGTCTATGTCCTCTTGAAGTCTATCACTATCTTCCTCACTGTTCAATATACTTCCAAGTTTTGTTTCATCTGCAAATTTTGAAATTGAGCCCTGTACACCCAAGTCCAAGCCATTAATATAGTGCCGACCCCTAGGGAACACCACTGTGTACCTTCCTCCAGTCCAAAAAACAACTGTTCACCGCTACTCTCTGTTTCCTGTCACTTAGCCAATTTCGGATCCATGCTGCCACTGTCCCTTTTATTCCATGGGCTTCAACTTTGCTGGCAAGCCTATTATGTGGCACTTTATCAAACGCCTTTTGGAAGTCCATGTACAACACATCAACTGCATTGCCCTCATCAATCCTCCCTGTTACCTCATCAAAAAACTCTTTGTATCCTTCCTGTGCTGTGCTAGTTGTTACTTTGAGTGCCTTATAGCGACGAACCAGTTTGAATCCCTTGTTATAATGCACATTTTCTTATGTTTTTATTTATTTGGATTGTATACAGCATGGGTTATAACAGTTATAAGTTATTGAGACCTCATCAGTCCTCTTATTTTTATTTCAACATTTTTCATGCCAGTGTGTCTCCGTGAATCGTTTCGGGCGGTGAAACATATGTTTCTCTGTGTTCTTCTAGTACGAAGTGCACTTGCTGAGGTTTACATGATTTTTTTTTCTCTCGTAAGGCATCTCAGCATAGATACTTGGCTGAGACCTGAAAGAACTCAGTACATGGATGGTTGGGCTGCAGATAATGATGTGAAGATAGTATCTTTATTCCTTAGTCAGTTACAGTTGGTGAGTTCATCCAGATGACATATGTCCAGGTTAACTCCAGATGTCTTCTATAAATTGATGCAGTTGGGACTTTGTAAATATTTGCACATTATATTCTCTCAATTTGAATATTTTCATTTTCTTTCCCTCCTTGTGTCGCACATCGTTCACTGTTCAGAAGAGTGGGTAGACCGCCTACTATCAGCCTCTGCTAATGTTGCCCTGCAATTAACGACAAGGAGATGTATGAGAGTAGCTTAGGCTGACTGAGCCACTGTTGCTTGCTTTTGGCCATTACCACTGGAATCAACCCAGATACGATCAGGAACTTTCAGAATGGGAAACACAGCGGCCCAGCCCTGTCCTACCACTTTGGAAAGCCAATATGTTACACCACCTTCAACGAGCACACAGCATAAGGGATAGGGTTAAGTTTGTGTATCATGTTAAAGTAGTGAACCAACTTGCTCCGCTGATTGCACTGTGCAGGAACAGCATTAATGCAGAGACATGTTAAAACTTTTGAGCCAGTGGAATCAGAATAGGATTTCCGGCATCAGAGGTGTCATTGAATGAGCCTTGAACCGTCTCTTAAGCCAATGTAAATCTCTTCAATGTCACTCTAAACCTTACTAAAGATGCTGGCTTTCGGCTTGCCTTGCATTTCATGAAAATTCTTCCATTGCTGTAGTCAGCCATAAAGCATTTGTGGAGCATTGGCCATGATTTAAAGAGAAGAATCTATTTGGCTTAGAGCTGGCTGTCTCTGAAGAATATGAAACCTATATTTACACTGTGCTGATTAAGATGAAAATAAAGCAGTTTTGGCTGGTTTTAATCTGGTCGCTGTCAATGTTCCCTCCAATTTTTTTTAACGGGCTTCGCGTCCCATTCAAACCTCCGCCCGTGCGCAGTTTTTTGCGTTGTGAAGCTGGTAATTCAGGCGCAGTACATAGAGTTTAAAACGCCACCTGCACTGTCCCAGCCGACACCAGTACATATGTTGTGAAACCTGTTATTAATTACATGGTAACTGGGACGAGCACGCAGATTTTAAATATATACAGACTTTGCAATTGGCTCAGTTATTTGTTAATGTGGTGCACAGTTCACTAATGTCCTTTAGGGAAGGAAACCTGCTGCCCTTACCCAGTCTGGCCTACATGTGACTCCAGACCCACAGCAACGGGGTTGACTCTTAACTGCCCTCTGAAATGGCCTAGCGAGCCACTCAGTTGTACACCACCACCTTCTCAAGGGCAACTAGGGATGGGCAATAAATGCTGGCCTTGCCAGCGATGCCCACATCCCATGAACGAATAAAAAAAGTTATGAAATTCCAATTAGCCTTGGCAGCCATTCGAGGGGTATTAACAGAGAGTGATTTCAGTAAGGCTGAATCAAATAGATTGAAATCTTCACAGAAGACTTGGTAGATTAGCTAGCTCCCGCAGTAAGTAAAGATTTCAAAAAGAAAAGCTATATGTGTAAAGAAGTTTTAAAAAAATAAAAAAATGCTTTTAGATTGCAATATTTTATTGATTTTCCTTTTGAGGAGATAGATAACAGAATTTCTAATGTATGCATGTGTTTATAAATATATGTATGTGTGTATATAAAGTATCGCTATATCTTCTTTTGTTCATCATTTGTTGAATAAATTTGTTTAATAGTTTAAACCTGTGTCAGATGTTCTACTGCCTGTTAAGGACTGGAGAGAGACTCTGTGGAGGAATAGGATAATTCTCGTAGTTTAAAGATAACTAATAGATAGGGAAGTAGAAATTCGTCCCGGGCAGTGGTGCAAAATGGACGGTATCGGATGGGCCGCCCATTATACACAGCGCCTGATATTCAATTCCTTTGACTGCAATGGAACTGATTATCAGATGCTGCATATAACGGGCGGCCGATCCGATCCGATCCGATCCGATCCCACCCGTTTTGTGCCACCGCCTGGAGACGAGTTTCTGCCCCAGGGTTGTCCGTTTGTAATGCCAGGCACATTACCAATTGTTTATCTAGATATTAGGGCAATATTGATTGCCTGACCTTGACCCGAAAGCAGAAGTTTGATGGGAGGAGGGTTGGAGAATAAATGGAAAGAGTAAGTCCTGTGAGCAAAGCAGCATTGTGAGCACATTTGAAAAGCTGCAGAGAAATGTAAATACTCAGTATCAGGATGAGAAAATTTGCAATTCTAACTGTATAGGAAGCTCTGACTTCCAACACCACAGAGCACTGCATGCTACAGGTGCATTTTATGACTGAGCTCAAGGTTGAATTTAACAGGGTTTAAAATGCAAAGTTCTGATTATTGCCAAATTCTTCTGTGTGGAACATCTCTAATCCAGATTCTTTCAGGGGTTCTGGCTGCCAGATGGACATCTGCTTGTAGCAGTAAACAATTTTTTACTTTAAAAGTTTCTAGTTTCCTGAGAGTCAGTGTACTTCATAACTTCAAAACGGTAACTGTAGCAAAATGTCATTCGTCACAAACTTCATTACAATGAATGTGGAACTGACCAACCCTAGGGGTATTAACAGGGTTCCTGTTTTAATCAGATCTGGTTAATCCAATGAACTCCCTTTGCTTTGCTCTGGTCCACAAGTGATAATTCTGGCGTGCATCACCACATATCCGACATGCACCACATTCAGTACAGGATTTCATTGACACTTAACTCTTTCTCCAGCCCATTGTGTTTTTTAAAAAGCTCTTAGTGTCACATCATGTTGTGGTTGCTGTGAAGTGCTATTTGAAGGTCACTGTTGTTTGCTGTACAATGGATTTCCTTTAAATGGTTTTTGTTGCATTCTGTGATTTGTATCTGTGTTGCCGTCACATGTCCTTATTACTTGCTGAGTGCCATACAGATAATAGATTAGACTGATTGTAAAAAAAAACGAATCAGTACAAACTTAAAATCTAGAGTATATCTGTGGGATTTTAGGGTTTTATTCAAACCAATACGTACCAGGCTGTCATGTCAACAAAAGGGTTGGACTGTTTTGAGTTCCCAAGATTGTCTGAAATATGGGTTCCAGTCTGCATCATTGTCTCTGGCTAACTGCTGTTTCCTCCTTCAGCTTTTGCAATACTTTTGATCTTTGAATATGCTACCTAGATTACAGCCGCCATAGTCTCCTTTCTGCTGCTGCTAAGTATAGACCAGTTGTTTTGGAATCTAAAGCAATGATTTGTACACCACAAATTTTCTCCGAAATCCCTTTCAACGGAGTCCACAAAGCAACTGACAGAGTCAGAGTACAGGGCTCATCATTGTCACAGTAATATTTCACGATGATACTGACCCTGTATTACTGGCCCTTCCCATCACGTGCAAGGATAATCAGCAGAGGGGTTTTGTTATTTCTCTCGTATTCTTTTCTTCACTCCCATGATTCAAAAATTGCAACCATCTTCTGAAGACTGTCCTGGTAGAAACTGGCAGAGTTCACAGCACCATGACTAGAAAGTGGGCAGGCAACCAGCACCCAAGCCACTTGTGCTGATTTGTATAGTTTTACATGGATTTTTCTAGTTTTACATTATTTGTGCAGGGTGCATGAATATACAATAATCATTTCTGTTTGGAAAAGAAGCGTGAACCATAACTCATGGCCCTTATTTTCACTAATAAATTCCTGGATCTTAAAATAATTGCTTCATGATGGCACTGGGCGTAATAAATTATATTTTACACAGTGTGATGTTGGGTGCAATGAAATATATTTTACATAGATGTTATATTTATTCCTCGGGAATCCTGGAGATATGCTTTGGCAAAAATGTAAACAGAATAATGATTTGACCTCGCACCACCCCTGTGGTTTCTGACAAATGGAAGGCCTGTATGAGCCAGACTGTTGAATCAAAGTACTTTCTTGAGATGTTTTTTTTTCACAAGATGGTAACATGTGTAAAGGGTTATTGTCTTGTTTAATTCGTTATATAAGCCATTTTAATGTATTCGTAAATAGATACAACATGTTGATGTCATTCTATCACCAAGCATATATGCTCTGAAGTCATCTTCAAAATGAACCCAAATAGCCAAAAGGCACTTTGCAATATTTAGAACTGTGGGAGACAGAGAGTCTGACAACTTGTTAACTTTTCCTTTTGAATCAGTTCAAGTTGCTATGAGCCAAATGCAGAAACTCACCAACTAGATTCCTTCTCCTCTTCAAAAGAGTGCACCCCGCCCACACCCCATCCCTTCACCCCCCCCCCCCCCTCCACCCCGACTGAATGCTGCCGATTACCTGGAAAAAACGTGCCAATAATGGAAACAAGTTTCACAAGTCCGCCTACATTCAGTTTCTTCTTTGATACTAAATAAAAATTGCCCTTTTAAGATGTGACGTACATTGCTGCAGGGCACATCATAAGTAAGCCTACGTCTCACCTGAAAAGGGTGTCAGAGGATGGGTCAGAGCTTTGTAGTCTTTTTCCTGATAACGCAATGTGATTAACGCATTGTAAGGCACTGGCATTTCATTTAAGAGATATTTTAAGTGCAATATTTGGCCACCACAGATTTAATGGCACCAACACTTTACACATGGTGCACCTTTAAAAGCTCCAAAATCGTGGCTGAAAAATGGGTGTAATGTAGAGGAAAAATGGGTGCTAATCCTTTCTATCAATTCTGCCCCTGAATATTACTGCACCCTAACTTCCTCTATACCTTTTTTAGGTATCAGCACCTGACTGCGTCTGAAGAAATGAATGTCCGAGGGTTTAGCACCCGGATTTCCTCTACTAACACTGGGTGCATGTTGGGGAAAACTGTTTCCTTAAAAATGTGACACTACTGATTCCTGAGCTACTGTTGAGGAGCTGTCAGGCATAAGGGACAGATTGATATTGTCAAGAAAGATCTTGATTTTTGATTTTTTTTTTAAATGGGTGTGCTACTCCAGGAGTTGTTGGAAAATGCCATTAGTATTTTACATTTAGTGATGGAAGCCTTGTTCAGTACTGTGCAACCCCCTCCTCTCCCATTTTTGCAATATGCCTCACTTGGAGACAAATGAGGGGCAAGAACCACAAGCTCCCTTCGAGAGCCACTGAAGTCCTCTGCCTGGGCCTCTCCTAAGCCCCTAACAATTGTTTCGCCTCTATAGGAATCCCATGCTCCCTGACTGTACACCTGCCTCATGCCACCTGCAGTAAAGGGGGTGATTTTGGCAATGGGGACGTGATGGAGGCGGGACTGCTGCTTGTCAGGTTTTAGTCCTGCCTCCATCGACGTCCGGCCAACCCATGCTATTTTCCCTTGATTGACCTTGTTAAGCCCGCCCAGCGGGCTTAGCAGACCAATTAAGGGAAAGCCGGTTGGTGAGTGACGTTTCACCTGTCGAGAGCTCTGTGAAGCTGTCAAACACTGACAATCTGTCCTCTGAGTTGAGTCCTGGGACACAGGCTTACTTAGAGATCTCCCCTGAGCAGAAAGCTGATGCATTTGAGAATGCAGCGGCCATTCTGCTTTCTCTGCCAGTGAGATGACCTGAAGGGTTGAAGCCTGGAGGAAGAAGCAAAGGTAAGTAAAACTTTTAAAACACTAAAGACTCACCTCACACACTTACCTCTGCACACATGCACCCATCCCTCACCTGCACACCGGACATCACGGCCCCTCCGACCCCCGCAGATCCACAGCTCGCCTCTCTGACCCTGGCGAGGTTCGGAGCGGTTGGGAAGCCCACACTTTAGGTGGCAAAATAGGGATTATCCAAAAAATTAATTGGCACTAATCCCCTTCCCGCCTCGAGGAGGCGGCTCCCAGCGCGGGTCGGGTACCCGTCTCCTGGGAAGATGGCACGGAGGCGGGTTGGGAGCGGGTTCGGTACCCGCCCCCAGATTCTGCCATTTTCCCGGCAGTCCCGCCTCCATACCCGCCTCCCCAGGGCTGGCAAAATCGCCCCCAAAGTGTCACAGTCCAACCAGCACCCTGCTCCTATTCTTGCGCCATCATTCTTCATCCCCACACTTGTTTTCCCTGTTCTTCAACTTACTGTTTGGCATCACAGTGCTGCCCTCTTACCAGCTCATTCTAAGATAAACTGCAGGATTCCTCAGATTACTGCTTGGGGTGCTGCTGCCATCCTATTCATGGCACAGAATTGCAAGCTCATTCACAGGGGATGGCTCCTTTTAAATAAACATGAACACATGCAATTCACAGCTTCTGGCATGTGTCCTGTTCGATCCTAGTTTGGGCTTCTGACCCCCATATCCAGTCCATCACAAAGACCACCTACTTCCAGCTCTGTAACATCACCTGCCTCCATCCCTACTTTAGCCCATCTGCCGCTAAAAATCTCTGTCACCTCCATATGTAACTGTACCAATATTCTCCTAACAACCTCTCATCCTCCACCCTCCATAAACATTACCTCATCCAAAACTCTGCTGCCTGTATTCTATCCCTCACCAAGTCCCACTCACCCATTACCCTGTCTGCATTGACCTTCACTGGTCCCCCCAAAATGATCATTCTCATGTTTAAATCTCTTTATGACCTTACCCTCCCTATTTCTGTAACCTCCTCTCTACCTACAATCCTCTCAGTTCCTCCGTCTCTTGTGCTTCATTCCTTCTCTTCTCTCCACCATTGGTAGCTGGTCCTAGGCCACATGTTCTGGAATTCCCTCCCTAAAACCCACTGCCTCTCTATCTTCCTTTTTAAGACACTCCCTAAAACCCACCTGTTTGATCAAGCTTTTGGTCTCCTCTCCTAATATCTCCTTCTTTGGGTTGGCATCCATTCTTGTCTGATTACACCTCTGTGACATTTTCTATGTTAGGGTGCTATATAAATGCAATGTATTGTAACTTGCAAAAAAAAATCCATTTGGCTCTGCCACAAGGCTTTAACTGTGCCTGCACCTTTAAAGGAGCTGGTGCCTTTAAGGCCCAAGAAGTGCGCAGAATTCTTTCTCTCTTCATGGTTGCAGTCAACATTAAGCCTCAAGTGCACCCTTGCAGTTTCTCCTTTGATGCACTCCATACTAATTGCTCCTGGACAACACTGGGAAAGGAAGATTATCCCTATTGTGTTCTTTTTAATAATAGCACCAAAGAAACATGTAAATCTAAAGAGACTTGCCAGATTCATTACTGACAAGCTGTGGTCAGGTACCTTGGAGCATTGAGTCTGAACTATTTCTTTAAAGTGTACAACACTGCTCCCCCAGTAATCCTGCAGAACTCAACAATAATCTGTGTAAATGCTGAGATTTGTTGTACATGGGATTCTGATATCGGTGCTCTTGCTCTGGCAAGGTTCCAGGATTCATAATAGAGTTATGATATTGGCCGGGAACACTAGAACAAAACTATTCTGGCATTCCTGGGCAAACTGAATGGCATTCATCTGGCAACAGACAGTGTTTTAAGCTATTTATATGTCGTAATGTTGGAATTGCCTCAAGGTCAGTATGAATTGCAATTTCTGGCTGGTGAATGCCAGATTGGAACTGTAGTGACACACTGTACATTGGCAGCATGGACTTTACTTTCTGGGCTATAAGATGGACAAACAATGCCTGCTTTATACAATATTTGCATTCTGGAATTTGGGACTGTAGCATTTTTTGAAATAAGAAAGTCAGCTAACTGGTAGGAAAAGGAGGGAGATTGAAGGGATTTGTAAAATATCAACTAATAAGCACAGGATCCATCTGTACAGTATGTAAAATTTGATAATCCTCTTACTGATACAGTATCCCTCTTCTACTGAAATTCTTGGGCAGCTTCATGAATTCCATTTCAACAGCAGCTTCTTGTTATATGAACTGGCCTGAGACTGGAACTGCCAGGAAACTGGGCAATGCAGTAAAATGAAAAGTAACTACCTGAACGCAAACATTAGATACGGCAAAGCCACAGGCCCAGCCATTTCTTTGTTGCAGGGAGTGGTTTATAATTCTATTAATTCACTATATTCTTTTCCTGCGGGGAGGTGGTTCAAACGCCTATTTATTTATTTGGGAGGTGGTGGGATTGGGACATATTCATAGTTTTTCCTTTTCCCAATGCACTCCTGCCCAAATTGATGTCAGATTGGACTTTTAAAGTAGCATCAGTTTAGTAAGAAGTGCTTGGTGAATCTCTTTCCATTGGTAATCACATACACTCCGTGTAACTGTATAAAAGTGTTGAAGCACTTCACCGTGCCACTTGTGTGTGACATCTCCTGATGAAATGATATTTGTCTCTCCTGCCTGTTCTGCCTCCCCAACAACAAATGGTTTGCCAAGAACTTTTTAATAATGATGGCACTTCCAAAAAGAGAACAGTCCTTTCAGAATGGTTGTTTTTTTTAAATTTATTCGTTCATAGGATGTGGGCGTTGCTGGCAAGGCCAGCATTTATTGCCCATCCCTAGTTGCCCTTGAGAAGGTGGTGATGAGCCGCCTTCTTGAACCGCTGCAGTCCGTGTGGTGAAGGTACTCACACAGTGCTGTTAGGGAGGGAGTTCCAGGATTTTGACCCAGCGACGATGAAGGAACGGCGATACACTTCCAAGTCAGGATGGTGTGTGACTTGGAGGGGAACTTGGAGGGGGTGGTGTTCCCATGTGCCTGCTGCCCTTGTCCTTCTAGGAGGAAGAGGTCGCGGGTTTGGGAGGTGCTGCCGAAGAAGCCTTGGCGAGTTGCTGCAGTGCATCTTGTAGATGGTACACACTGCAGCCACGGTGCGCTGGTGGTGGAGGGAGTGAATGTTTAAAACGTACTACATGGAGAGAGAGCTGACTGCATTGTTCATGATAGTACTCAATTGCAAGCAATTTTAAATGGTGCAGTCCTTTAAATTGACACTGTTAACTGAAGATTGTACTGATTAAGTACTTCACAATTAATATTTTACAGAGATCGTGATGAACTTGGGGGCTGATTTTAACCCTATTCGCTCAGCAGCAGCCTGGCGGGTGGGCAGTTAAAATCGCCCTGGCTCTTACCTGTCCGAAAGCCGCCATGATCGCAATATCTGCAATTTTAACCTGCTCTCCTGAGCAGGCAGCAAGGACACGCACCTGGAGCCAACAGGGTCCTTCTTTACATATGCATGTTGCAGTCCGATGACGTAGATTCATAGAGTCATAACGACACAGAAGGAGGCCATTCGGCCCATCGAGTCCGTGCCGGCTCTCTGTAGAGCAATCCAGTCAGGCCCATTCCCCCGCTCTATCCCCAAAGTCCTGCAAGTTTATTTCCCTCAAGTGCCTATCCAGTCTCCCCTTGAAAACATTGAGTGTCTCCGCTTCCACCACTTCTGTCGGCAGTGAGTTCCAGGTCCTCACCATTCGCTGCGTAAAAAAGTTTTTCCTCACAACCCCCCTGTATCTCTTGCCCAAAACCTTAAATCTGTGTCCCCTAGTCCTTGTACCATCAACTAGTGGGAACAGCCTTTCCCCATCTAGCCTATCCAAACCTGTCATAATCTTGTACACCTCTATCAAATCACCTCTCAACCTCCTTTGCTCTAATGAAAACAAATCCAGCTTCTCTAACCTGTCCTAGTAGCTAAGATCCCCCATCCCCGGAACCATTCTGGTAAATCTCCTCTGCACCCTCTCAAGGGCCTTCACATCCTTCCTAAAGTGTGGTGACCAGAACTGGACACAATACTCCAGTTGTGGCCTAACCAGCGCTTTGTAAAGGTTCAGCATAACTTCTCTACTTTTGTACTCAATACCTCTATTTATGAAGCCCAAGATCCCATATGCTTTGCTAACCACTCTCTCAATATGTCCTGCCACCTTCAGGGACCTATGCACATTAACTCCCAGGTCCCTCTGTCCCTGCACACTCTTTAAAACTGTGCCATTAAGTGTATATTGCCTCTCCCTGTTCCTTCTGCCAAAATTTATCACCTCACACTTCTCTGTATTAAATTCCATCTGCCACTTATCTGCCCAATCTGCTAGCCTTTCTATGTCCTGTTCCAGTCGATTGGTATCATCCTCACTGTTTGCCACATCCCCATCATTGAGACCTGACTGTAATTTTAACTCAGGCCTGAGTGCGGGTTCCACCTGGAGTTAAAATTGGGGCCTTGGTGTCACGTTGGATTCTGTCATTTCTGGTGCTGACACCATTAACTCTTTTTTTTCTTAAGAACTTTTATTCAAAGTATTCAATGTCACTTACATAAACACTTGAAAATTATGTTAAATGAGAAGAAACTGAAAATCCTAAACCTGCTTCTACTTACACGGGGTTTATTTGCTAAGGTAAATGAAACTTTTAGTTGGCTGCTCCTATTAAGTGACTAATTTTTCTTTTGCCCAGATAGGATATGACCCAGTTTACAGGCCAAATTATAAACAGGGTACAAGTACCTTCTGTATAAATCACCTGGCGTAGTATTTCTACAATTTACCAGAACAAAAGCAACAATTATATGAAATGGATTACACTTCATGAAGTTTTCAATTGCAAGGTAAAATTGGGCAACAGGACAGCTTTATTAGTAATGTTTTAAGTGAATAAAACAGAACAGATCTGTAGTACAGAACAGAAGGAATTAATACACTACAGGAAACTCTATCGTATCCGGCACCGACGGGACCGGGGTGGTGCCGGTTGATTAAAAATTCTGGATAACGGAGAGGTATATCTACCGAGGCTATTTTTAACAAACAAAAATAAAAAAATCAAGAAATGTGCAGTATAATTGGGTACTCCCCTACAGAATGTTGTGTTAAATGGATGGTGGAAGATGCTTGATTAAGTACAGTAATGCCAGTTGAGGGTAATCCATAACTCTTTAATTACTTAACAGTAAAACAAAACTTATAAACGACTGTATACTGTAGTTTTCGGAGTATGAATTCTGCCGGTTATTAGAGAATTCCGGATATTTAGGTGCCATTTAAACGAGAGTTTCCGGTGTTATAAAAGCAGCGAGTGTGATACATCAAGTGAAAGGTAAGTGGCTGTAACCCAGACGAGGGCTGTGGAGGGCCATTTAAATGAGAAACAAACGTGTAGGATGAAAGCACACAGTAAAGGACACCACTAGGGTTGAAACGAATAGAAGAGAAGACAAAGTAAATCAGGTGACGCCAAACTTTGGTTGTAAAAGCCTCTAAATTGCAGGCAGAAGGGAAATCTGAGGGAGGTTAGGAGTTCCATGCACTATGACACACATATCTTTATTTTATACGAGATAGAAAATGGAATGCTTTAAAAGTTAGAATCTTATAAGAATTCTGGGACCAAATGCAGAACCTGCCATCCTATACTAGTGGAGAGATGCACTTGTTCAGTTCCTAGTCTGAGCTGAGTTAGATGATCTCCTTTGAAGCAGCAGTTAGATGCTAGAATTGGCCTCAGTAGGACTGAGCTGGGTGGGTGGGGAGGGGAGGGGAGGGGGTAAATCAGCCAGGGCTGCTGCTTCTGATCACCATTCAGTGACACCTGCTGGATATATGCATGTTAGGTGAGGAGCGGATTGAACTCGGCTGTGATCCATCCTCCCCCAAAGTGGAAGAGTCTGCACTCAGAAGACAACGACAATAACAAGTTGCACTTCTATCGTACCTTTAACATGGAAACACATCCCAAGGCGCTTCACAAAAGCATAATCAGAAACAAATGGTTGCCGAGCCAAAGAAGGGGATACTGGGAGGGGTGACAAAATGCTCGGTCAAAGAGGTGGGTTTTAAGGAGGGGAGAGCGAGGTGGAGGGGCTCGGGCACGGAATTCCATAGCATGGCGCCTAGCTGGCTGAAGGCATGGCCTTCAGTGGTGGGTCGAAAGTGGGGCATGCACTAAAGGCCTGAGTCAGAGGAATGGAGAATTCAGGAGATGGGAGGGGGGCAGGGGGGAGGGAACCAAAATGTCAGACTCAAGTACCTTGATAGCTTAGGTAGTTCTAAACTGTTATGAATCACTCTGCTTACTAGCAAGATGAGACTGTCTTTAACTCAGAACACCAAGACTAACCGCAGGACAATCAAGCTATTGCTTTTGGATCCCAACATTGCAGAAGCATAAATCTTTAAGCTCTTTATCTAGAGCTAGATTGCTTTATTGCAATTTATATCACTGGTAAAATAAATTAGAAAACAAATTAAAATGCAGAGTAATAAAACACTAATTACAAATGAGGCCTACAAACCTGAAAGGAAAGATCACAGCAGCCTTAAGATTTATTGGCAGATTTTCCAAGCAGTAGCAATAAATTGCGAGAAGACGCTGGACATCAAAATTCTAAATGAACTTCCAGACACTGTTGATCATAAAATAGTCATTAAAAATGTGATCATTATAAAAATATCATAAATAAAATTAAAGATTCAGTGCCCTATCCTGGCCATCTGTCAGCCTATATTGAAAATTTCAGTCTAGTCAAGTAGCTCAGTGCAAAGCTGGCCCAACATGTTGAACGGTAGCTGGGTAAGATGTACCAGCGATTTCTCCAAGTTTAATGTTTGTGATTGCCGCTGTGCTGTCTGGCAATGTGCTGTGTGGGGGCTGGACATTCCCATAAAGGAAAGGGGTTGGGGGGCGGGGGGAAGAATTAGAGAATGAGTCACCACAGAACAACATCTAGTAGCAGGCGTGGGATAAAGAAAATTGCAAGTGCTGGATATCTGAACTAAAACAAAGTCAATACTGAAAAAACATACGCATCTGCAAACAAAAAGAAAAGAGACAGATGAATGTTTTGGGTGAAGGCCCTTTAACTGACCTCTGATTTCTTTACCCACGTTCACCTGTCTTTTCTCTTTACGAATGCCGAGTATTTGCAGCATATTTCTGGTTTTAGGCCCCAGACATTGACAGAGGCCTGGGACCAGGTCCCCTGGCGCACACTCTCCCAGCAGTCAGGGACTGGTGAGGAAAAATAAAAATCATGAATCCTTAAAGTGGGGCGGGGGGGGAAAGGAGAAATGAAAGGTTAGTGTTTTGGGAATGACCCTTTATCGGAAGTGGAATGGTTGGCTTGAACGACTGCTGCGTCAGGGATTGGGTGCCTGCTGTGGGGACAGGATTTTTAAAGGAAGCAAAAAATATTTTAAAAACGTAGAAATCGAGAATAATTCATGTGCAGTCTAGTGTACTCCTATTAGCTGTTTACCATATCCCTGGTTTGAGGATTCACGGGCAGCCCAGTTAAGGTTATAAAGTCACCATTTGGAGATTTGTTGGGGGAGCAAACCTACCCTTGTGTCTCCAAGGTGAAGCATCCCTCCTATATTTAACTGTTTAGAATTCTGCTCTGTAGCATAATCAACAATTACTTGCATTTATATATTTAACATAGAAAGAACGGTCCCACAGGGCACCACAGAGGTGTAATTAGACAAAAAAAATCAATAATAATAAAGGTAATTGTTTTATAACTGTAGCCCATACCATATTGTTCATAGTTCACAACTCGATTATTACCATTTCTAATCCCATTGGGTTGATTTTCCTGAATTTCCTGGGACTTTGTGCCGCAGTAACTTCGCCAGAGGTTTCCGCTGCACTTCTGTCAGACTTGTGGTGGCGCAGCGGCAGACAGCCCGAGGAAATTCAGGCCCAATGTCTGGACTCGAGATAGCGTAAATGTCCCAAAGCTTCTTACCTACCCTGTAATTTATCGAGATAGTCAGGCTGCTAAAAATAGATTTAGGTTGAGTCTGCAGCATGTTCTGTACTCTCCTTCCGTGCTAAACTATTACGGAAAATCAGACAATGGACAGAAGTAGAGCCAACATTGTTTCCTGCACACATTCAGAATTTCAGAGGGTCAGGACATCAAGCATCTTATTCAAACAGCTCCCATGCAGCTTATTATGAAGTGTCAATTGGCAGAGTTCACACGAGGCTGTTTAACCCAATGGTTCCACATTAGGGGCCCTGGTCTTTCTGGCCTCTTCTTTCTTGCACACGCTGTAATAACTCCCTTTAGATTGTGATCTGTTTAAAAGGATCATGTTACTTGTTATAATCTGGGGCAGACAAAGTAGCCGATTGTGAGCAGTCGTACATGAGCGGAGTACGACTGCCCCCCTCCCCTCCTCCTCAGATGCAGCAATTGATGAGCAAACTGGGATTCAGAACAGACTTCCCTTTGCAAGAAGCTGGCTTCTCTCAGAGTTAAATCTGAGCAAACGTGACGGCACGCACACTTCATTTCCAGAATTTGATTGCCTGATGGACTCATTAAAAAAATAATCTGTCTACTTATTCATTAGTTGGCACAGCGGGTTTCCTGAAATTAGTCTTGAAACTGAGAAGAGTCACTGGAAAATGCAGTTCTTATATTTCTTTAATGTGTTTATTTTTTTGCTAAGGGTCAAAGAAACCCGTGTGATTTTTAGTGCTGTAGATTACTGCAAAGAAAAGACCATTCTTAAAGTCAGCTGGTTTGGATAAGAAACACATTTTTTCCTTTTATTAATTTGTTTTCTACCCTCTGTGCAGTTTGTTAATGATTCATCTTGCTTCTTTGAGAGCTTTGTTTTTGAAATTGGCAAATGTTCCAGCGTCTGTTTTCTGCCTAGCTGAGAGTCCCGATAATGGCTCGTGGAAAAAAGATCTTCCGATCTAATCGTCGACAAGCCCAGTCTGGCACTAGTGCAAGCCGTACCTCATTTTAGGTTCTAGATAACCTGTTTTCTTGAAAATATTCAAAGCAGACTATTTCGAAAGCGCTTTCAGCGCTCTGTTAGGTTGCCATGCTGAGGTTATCATTGTAACACCAGTGGTCTGTCCTCACTAGGGAGTTGGTTCAAAATTAATCATTCATTATATGTACAGTACAAGAGCAGCCCGAAGCTGGCCTTCACTGTGACTCTGCACCGTGCGACAGATGTAATAAGCTTTTGTAGTATTTCCACTCAGCCATATTAGAGCATCCTGGGTCATAATGTCCCACATGCCTAAGGTTCTAAGCCTTGCATAATTAACCCACGCACCCCCCCCCCCCCCCCACCTCCCGCCTCACAGCAGATCAGGAACAGGGATTAATTTACCTGCAACATAAAAAAATCAGCTCCCTCCAATGGTCGAGTGACTTTATGCAGTGAGTTGCACACAGGCCAGAAGTTCCTAGGCTCCAATCCTTGCTCTGTGCTATATTAGCTGATCTTCACCGGCAGGCAGTTGGGGGCACCTTTGTGCTACTGGTTGAGGAGAACAAAAATCAACTGGTGTTCTCGCTCCTGATTGACATCCAGTGACCTCTGGAATATGTGTGTGTGTGTGTACATCAAATGTGGCAAGGAGTGAACTCCCCTTTGCTTGAATAATCTGCTGCCGCTCACTGTCAAAGTTAACACGTGCAAAATGGCTGTTTGAGCAATGTCTCGGTGAGTGAATGGTGCCTGAGAATAGGGCAGGGAGAAAATTCACAAAACAAAAAAGCTAGAGATGTACTTTTCAAATAATGTGTATATAGAGAGAGAGGGGGTGAAAGAGAGAGAAGTATTTTAATGATTTGACTGTGTCTTCCTCTCTGAGTTACCTTGCCTTGCTGTGAAGTCTAAGACCTAGGAGGGTGGGTGTGCTGATGGTATATATCCCTGCCTCACCTCCTCTCTTGTGTTATTCAACAAGTTACAAAGAGAGAATCCAATGCCTTTGACGGCATGTATTCATCTCCTGTTAAATATGTTTGCTTTATTTCCTGTGCTGATCATAGAACAAAAGTGCTGAAAGAGTTACAAGCTCATGTATAGTTAGGCTTGATGGGTATTACTGAAAAGACGGCAAGGTTTTGGCCAAAAGAAACACACTGGGTGGGAATTTAACTAAACTGCATTAGTGTTAGAACAGGGCTTCTCCTCTGAGGCTCAAATCCCAGGATAAAAATCAACACAAGTTTCCAATTTACTTTTATAAGCAAATTCAAAAGCAGTGTAACTGAGCTATGTTTGTGTTAGGCCTCAGTAGTGTTCTCCTGCTGGTGGGAAAAGGTGCTGAAGGCTTTTCCCAGAATCACTTGGAGATCATTTATCTGATACATTTCTGATCTCTTGCTTATATAAAAAAAAGACAATTAATTATGTCACCTGAGATGAGGTTAAATTGTTGTTGGATTATTGATTCAAAAAATTAAGTTTGCCTTTTCAATAGTCACTTGTTCGTGTGGGCAACCGTTCTCATAATGTGATGTTATCAATTACATAGACAGATTACCTAACTTATTCCTAAAGAGTCGTACAGCTGTAGGTATAAGAAGGTCCAGCAGGGGACCAAGCTGCATCTGGGTCTGGTCTAATAGGAGCGTTCTTGGGTTATTAAATGTGGGAATATGGGTTGAGTTCATACTTTAATTAGGTGTTCACTGCACTGACCCAGTGCATTTTGTTGGGAGTTCTGTTGATTCTGCCTGGCATTCAGTCAATATTTCTGTGTTGGAATTGCTTTCTATAATCTCTAGGTCTGATCTCTCTACACTTTCATTTGCTCTTTATATATTTTTTGCTCATCAAGATGAAGGATCTCATTGCTGAGCAAGGGAACACTTTTCCCACTTCGGATACCCATGAATCATTCCCCAGGCAGGTATAGCACAGCCAGATGTCGAGTAAAGCTCCCTCGATTCTGTCGTTACTGTTACTTGGTAAACATTTAAGAAAGCAAGGCTCCATGTGCTTGACTGGTGCTGTGCTCCCACTATAGAGAACTAACTACATTTAGTGGGCTTACATCAAATGTTCCAGTAAACATGCTGAAAATATTAAGCCATATATCTAACATCATTGCAAAATAATGACAACAGAGGATTTTTACATTTCTCTGGTTTGGAGCAGTCGCTTTTTTCAAATTAATAATTGGTAACTAATTAAAAGATTGTTGGTGCTATTCAGTCAGTGTACCTGTAACTGAGTAACCTGCTGTGGATTTGTTTAGTATTAGTGTCCGGAATGTCCTGGCTGTTGCACACTTGATAAACTTTCCTAGATAGTCTCTCCAATCCTGTAAAACACAGTGCAGAGTGGTGTGCTCTGTGAAGCGGATTCAAATGCACGGGCTGAAATTTGCAGCTGTCTCAGAGACTAAACTCCTCCTAACGCTTTCCCTTTGGTGGGACTCACACTCTGGAGTAGACCAAGAGACAAAAGTGGAAAAATACGTTTTCAATAACACTAATCTTCAGTTGATGTTTGTTTTGTCCGTGGCTGCATTTTGAAAAAATTTTTTTTTAATGTTTTGATCCAAATATATATATTTCCTGTTTTTACTTGGGTGGTTTGACCATCTTGCATTGAAAAGCAACAAGGCTTCCAAAACCGCCTTCACGAGAAAAGATTGCCAGCTATCTACGGATAGTTTTAACCAGCCGGCATTAGACTTGCTATTCACAGTCTAAACATGTTGCATGAATTGAGACAGTTTATACATGTCGTTCTGAAATATAAGAATGGTGAAGTGAATCAACATTTGTAGCACACACTGGTTTGGCTTGTGATTCTTGTAATCTAAAGCATCTTTTAGTTGGAGAATATAATTTAGCCTCAAGAGGTTTTTCCAGGAGCCTTCTCCGTCTCCTAAGGGTGCAAAGGGCTGGATACTGGAGCCTTTACACTGTGCGTACCTGAGGGTGCAAAGGGCTGGATACCATGCACATATCCAGCCTTTACACCATACGTATCAGTTACTTTAAGCATTAGTTGTACGCCAGATGATGAATTAGTTCCTCATGTTTTCTGTTCTGTTGTGTAAGTAGCTACTCCGTTGCTCAGAAGCATATGACCCAGAGTTTGTAATGTGCGCAGGTGACAGCACATTATGAAATTTTATGATTTTATTTGGTGTATACGTAAGTGATAACCTTTGTTTGCCTGGGTAGTTTAATGCACCTGCAAGTGTATTAAACAAAATGCAGATGTTGGAAATCTGAAACAGGAACAGAAAATGATGGAAATAAACATGCTGGTCAGTCAGCATCTGTAAAGAGAAAAGATAGGCTAATATTTTGGATGTGTAACCTTCTTTGATTTCCAGCTTTTTCTAATTTTGTTTTAAATTTCCAATAATTCTAGTTATTTTTTTTCTATTTGTATAAAGCAGCTGCAATGCAGATTAGATTAAAGCTGCAAATTTCCTATTCTGTCAATAGACTGCGTGTTGCTTTCCCTCCTTTTTATATCCCCAATCAATAAATGTTGGTTGTACTTCAAGAGATACAATATCATACAAGTCAAACCAATACGTAGTGCAAATGCTGCCAAGGGGATCCCTTCACAGTTCCTGCACGAAAGCACTATATAGCCCCAAAATTTCAGGGGTTGGAGAGGGTGGACAGCCCGATTTCTGCCTGGGAGGCAAGAATTTGGCGTAATTCTGCTGTGATTTCACCCCATTTAGACTGCCCCTTTAAATTCTGGTAGAGAGGCCTGAAGGCAGATCTTCTGCGTGCTACACCCCCGTTCCCCCCCCACCAACGTCAAGTGAGTATGTCCGGAAGAGTTCCTGGGTTTCCCCAGGAAATTCTGTCCATTATACCCTCCATAAGTTTTGCCCAAAATTTCCTGAGAATCTCATCAGCACACGTTGGAACTTCAAGTCCCATGTAAAACAAGTGGAAATCAGAATAAACAATAGGGGCCTGTATCTGAAAGTATTGCTCGTGGTATACTTTATCATATACCTTTCTCTGAGACATCATTTTTGAATGCCGTAAAGGTATTTTTCCCTTTTACTTTACTATGTTGCATTAGCCTTTTGTGCAGCTTAACTTAATTTTAACTGTTTAAAAGAAACCTGATTTTTAACAATGTTTTCGGGTAAATTTTCATCTTCACTGCCTGGGCAGTAATCTGGCGAGTGGATTGCCCTCCTATTGTAGAACTCTCCCGATTTACATTTCAATGATTTCTCTGCAACAATATGAGTTGGGCAGTATTCTTTGGTTCTCTGCATATGTTTGTTTTTGCTGCTAAATATAGCCACGATATAGACAGTATAGAAAGATCTGTGTGGTTGGAGATGTAGTTATTTTCAGCTCACTGTGCATGGCTGACTCTACGTTTAATTATTTGAAATGGGGTAAAACGCTGATCAAATTGACATTGTTAAGCTGTGAGCTCCCAGCACTTCTGGTAATTATGGTGTCAGAAAAATGAAGGGAAAATGGTCCAATTCCACAGATATGGATTGTGTTTTGCATATGTTGGTGCTTTTGGATGAGCGTTTCTTGTTCATAATACACCCCAGTTAATTAGCGCAGATGTTGTATGAAAAATAAATTGAATTATTCGAAGGTTGACCAAGTTAAAGTTATGATAACACAATTCCCAGGGATTTTATAGGCAGGGCTAAACATAATGGGCTGTAATTTGCGGCCCCTACGGGTGCGTACGAGGTGCGGTCGCGCAAGTTCCGGGTTGAGGCATGCGAAGCATCCCTGGGAAAAGGGCCTCCGCGGGCAGTGTATTTGCCCAACTTCTGCCCAATGAATGCCCGTGAAATTCGTAAGGCGTAAGGTCTGCTTTTACAAGCGTAAGACTTTTAAAGAACAGAAAAATATTTTTTTTTTCAATAAACCTGCCATCCTTACCCGGTCTGGCCTATATGTGACTCCAGGCCCACAGCAATGTGGTTGACTCTTAACTGCCCTCTGAAATGGCCTGGCAAGCCACTCCGTTGTATTCAGAGAAGGTGGCTCACCACCACCTTTTCGAGGGCGAGTAGGGATGGGCAATAAATGCTGGCCTTGCCGGCGACGCCCACATTAAAAAAAACATTATTTAGCAGGGAACCGTGAAGGCAAGCACACATCATAGCACTCTGTGGTACACAGTGATCAACCATGCATGATAGTTGTGAAATTTCTAACTTGCATCTTGGCCAGAGAAGACATCCTCCCCCACTCCAAAGAAAACCACAACAGATGCCAAGTTCATCACCAGGCCAGCGAACTATGCTTCCTGTAGTGTGCTGCCAAATAAGGAGATTATTAGGAGGGGCAACCAAAAGATTGGTCAAAGGTGGGTTTTACAGAGGGTCTTAAAGTAAGAGATAGGGGCAGAGGGGTTTATGGAGGGAATTCCAGATTATGCAGCTGCCAATGGTGAGACAAAGTTGGGGGTAGAGGGGGGGAGGAGGGATTGAACAAGAGGCTGCAGTCAGAGGAACAGAAATTTTGAGTTGTAGGGCTGTAGTGCTGGAAGTTGCAGAGATAGGGAGGGGCAAGGCCATGGAGAGATGCTGAGCTGAGAATTTTAAATTTTGAGGCATTGGGAGATTGGGATCCAATGAAGATCATCAAGGGGTGATGGGCAAGCAAATCTTGGTATGTGATAAGATATGAGCAGCAGAGTTTTGGATGAACTGAAGTTTATGGAGGATGAGAGGCTTACCAAGAGAGTATTGAAGTAATTGAGTCTGGAGGTGAGAAATGTACGGATAAAGGTTTTAGCAGTGGATGGGCTAAGGTAGAGATAGAGGTGGATGATGGTGGAAGTAGCCAATTTTTGTGATGGAGAGGATGTAGTCAGACAGGGTCAAATTGGATGCTGAGGTTATGAACAATCTGGTTCAGTCTGACAGTGGTTGGGGAGGGGGATGGAGTTGGTAGCGAGGGTTAAAGATGATGGCTTCAGTTTTCCCAATGTTTAGCTAGAGAAAATTGTGGCTCAACTGAAACTGGATGTCAGACAATCAATCTGATAGCACAATGACAGTTGAGTGATCAAGAGAGATAAAGCTGGTTGTCATCATCATACATATAAAAGCTGATTGCATGTTTGTGGATGATGTCACCAAGGGGCAGCATGTAGATGAGGAAGAGGAGAGGGTCAAGGATAGATCCTAGGGTGACCCTGGAGGTTACAGTGTGTGGGTGGGCAGACAGCCATTGCTGGAGATGCTCTGGCTATAACTGGATAGATAAGAGTGGAACCAAGCGAGGGCAACAGAGGAGAGGCATTGGAGGAAGATGGTGTGGTCGACTGTATCGAAGGCTGCCGAGATGTCTATGAGGACAGGCAGCGGGAATAATGTCCACAGTCACACTCACACAGAGGGGGGAATTTTAACCATAAAAAATGGGTGGGTTGGGGTCGGGTGGGAGGTTAGTGTTAAAAATGTGAATCCCAACCCCAGCCCGGCCATTTTAATGGAGGCGGGACGGGGGGCAGACAGCCAACCCACTCCTCGGAGGCGGGTCGGCACTTTAAATATTATAATGAGGTTGGAAGCCTTGGATTTAACCTGCTGTGTTAAACTGTGGCCGGTCTCGGGATTCCTGGCAGCTGCAGCAAGGCGAGGACAGCCTCGGGGAGCAATCCTTGTGGGCACTCCTGCTCCTCCCGGCCCCCCCAAGCTCCCCCACCATCAGCACCCCCCTCCCCGGGATCGGATTCCCCCCCGGGGTTGGGGCTCGCACCTACCTGAGGCTGCGGCCTCTTCTCCAGAGTTCCCCCCCGACTGGAAGCCGAGCCTGTCAGTCAGGCTGACTTCTGGGCGTGGAACCTGCCCATGACGTCACACGCGTGCTGTGGAGTTAACTCAACAACGTGCGGGGTAAGCCGGACTTCCGGGTTTCCCGCGATCTACCAACATCCCCGAACCCGGTGGGTCTAAACGTCAAAATTCCGGCCAGAATGCCATTCGTGAATTTCTGCATTTCTGTCCTATTGGAGAGGTGGAAGCCTGATTAGAGGGATTCAAACAGAGAGTTGCGGGAAAGATGGGCACGGATTTGGGAGCCGATAACTTTTTACAGGATATTGGAGAAGAAAGGGAGGTTGGAGATGAGGTGGTAGTTTACAGGGACAGAGGCGTTGAGGGTGGGATTTTTGAGGAGGTTCTGAAAGTAAATAAACTTGCAAATGTTGGAAATCTGAATTTAAAAAAATAAAAATTCTGGAAATACACAGCAAAATAGTAAAAGAAAAGACAGGTTAGCATTTTTTGTGTACACCCTTCATCAGAACTTTATTTTCAGTGACTATTTTATTTGTATGCAAACGTGAGTGTGAGGATCGGTTGAAATATGCCACACTTGGCATGTGTAGCTGATCCAAGATCTGAGTACTTGTGATCTTGTAGAACCTATAAAGAGACATTATTACCTGGTGATGTATTGCACCAAAAAGTGAGAGCAACAAATGATGTGATTGGTGTTGGAAACATTAAGGCGCCCATTATACATTTTCATTGACTTCAATTGTATCTTGGTTGCACCTGTGGCTACATATTTTAAAAGCCTAAATCAAAGCTAACCTGAAGCTAATTGCATCTGCTGCAGCACAAGCTTGTCTCAGCATCTAACATGGTGGATTCTCCGCGGAAGCGGCTCATGTGCCTGCTAGCTCCCCAGTGTGACAACATCCCTTTAACTCAAAGCATTTTTTCCTGCTATAAAATCACAAAAGTGCAGTGTGCCTGGGTTTGAAATGTTATGCTCTTTCTAAATTGATTGCACTAACGCCTTTTTTCACAGTCAGGCTTCGACCTCAGCCCAAGGACTGTGTAACTGTGACTACTCGGCAAATACCAAAGACATGAAATTATCATCAATCCGCCTGAATCTTGCAGCTTTGAAAAGAGCAAAGTATTAAATTCCTTTTCTGTTTGTCAGTGTGGGATGCACAAATAGTCTGTTTATTTTCAGCATGTTGGCAGGAAAGCGAAAGGAGATGTTGGGGACTAAATGCATTGTGAATCCTACAGCGATGACAATTATGTTGACAGGCTACTTACTTTGGGGAATAAATAGAGAAGAATAGAATTAATTGTACGTCAGGAGAAATCAACTGCCCAATTTCCAACACTTGTCCTTCCAGCCAGCAGAACCAGTCTGTAATTCACATGTTGACGAGCCCAGTAATACCTCATTCTATAGGTCTGAAATAAACAGCGAGGTTGTTGTTGGCTACATCTCCATCAAGATTAATATGTTAATAAATTCATGCTGTTCTGACATATTTGTGGTGTTTTGCAATGCAAGGGTTCTGAATCAGTCTAGATTATTGTGTGATTACAAATCGTCAAGCCAAGCAAATCAGAACATGGCTAGCTAACAAACAGTATGTTGAACTGTGGTGTTCCATGGCACAGTTTAACATTGTGCTGTATCTGGGTGTGGGTGAGGGGCGAGGTTTCAGTGGGAGGTCTGATCATGTACCACTATTAGAATTAACTTGGGATCAATCTCTTCTTTCAAAATGCTAGTGCTGGAGAGATGAAGAGCCAGACGGTTTTAGTCTGTTTTCGAGCCCTGGTGAGAGCAGCATGTCCAGTATTTGAAAGTACGGCTGAGGTGAAAGTGCCAGCTGTTCTGTGAGTCATGCCCAGAGGTTTCACCTCCTACTGTGCTTTCGTCAATGGTGAGGCACTGTCTTGAATATTTAAAATTTATATTTAAAGTCAAGTCAAATTACGGTTAGTAAGTAAAGTGGACTGTGAAGTGTGGTATTGAACCTTATGAAATAGAACATCCCAGACGTGATCTACAGCCTGTGTTGAATTAGCTGATTTCGGCATTTGGGATCCTACAATTGGCCTCAGTGTTCCTGAACCAGCGAGGGAGGAGGGGAGGAGGGGAGGGGAGGAGGGGAGGGGAGGTGGGGAGGGGAGGGGAGGTGGGGGGGAGGGGAGGAGGGGAGGTGGGGGGCGGAATATTCAGACAGATTAGTGACTCCTGTTGTGAAAATCTGCAATAGGGACACATCTTGGTGTAAGTGCTGAGATGTGCCCACTGGGAGCCTCCGCTGCTGACCCTGGTGGACTTTCTGGGGCATGGGGACAATTCCCTACTTGGCTGCCAATAGTGGGCATCCATGCCACTAGGGTGCATGTAGATTGCCTGCCTACCAGAGGCAGGAAGGTCTAGCTGAAGAGTGCCAGATTTTCGGGGGAGTGTGGTTTGTTGTCAACATAGGGAGATCCTGCCCCTGGCTCCTCTGCCCTCTTTTTTGCCATTTTTGGGACAGGTGCTGGAAAAGGTTCCTGCCCTTCAGGTGGACTCCCGCTGAAGTTACAGGTGGGAGTATGCCAGAAAGGCCAGAGATTTTCGGGTCCAATATATTGGGTGTGCTTGACTGTGATGCCTTCTATGGTGGAATACCTTGTTGATATTGTTTAGGCTTGCAAAATAAAGAATGCCTACTTGGGCAAGGTACTGAAGACTATTGATGTATCTATGGTAGAACCTTACACTGCATCCAAGAGAGGAAAGGAGGGAAAAAACCTCTGGAAAAGCTATTTTTGTGAGTCTTACCTCAGTGTCCACCAGCTCCTCTGATACAAAATGAATTTAAAACTTGCGTGTGTTTGATATTTGACTTTTTAACCTTCAAACAAGTCTCCCCTGCTTCAGGATCCATGCGGCCATTAGCTTGACCCTACGTTCATGTACAGAGTGTTATTGATGCTCACAAGTGGCATGGGGATGCTAGGTGCTAAGTCAACACATCATTTCAGGATGGCCAAAAGCCAAACTGAAATAAAATTTTATTACACAAATATACTGCCTTGCCCGCAGGCAGTCCTCTTATACTTTATGTTTTAGCCCACTTGCCGGAAAGGTAGTATAGTTGTATAATAAAATTATATTTCTGCTGTGTGTCGTCTGCATTATTTTCAAAGATCACCTCGCTTTAAACTGAGCGTGGGATTAAAAAAATAACGTATGAAACACAGCTGGGTGTGAAATTCATTTTTACCTGAGAAACCTGTTTACACTTGGGGGACCCTCATAAATATGTGTGTGTTTTTTAAAGAGACCCTTCTGTGAAATATTCCTTAAAAGGGGGTGGGGTATGCAAGGGACGAGTACTTTGAATGATAATTCTGGATGAGTCCCAAGTATTTATAGACAGAAAGAAAAGCCATGAATGCTGGTAATCGGACTTAAAACAGAAAATTCTGAAGCTCTGTTCTGGCAAAGGATCCTGTCCAAAACATTTTGTTTTCAGATGCTGCTGACCTGCTGAGCATTCTCAACATTTCCTGTTTTCATTCTGTATATTTAGAGTTTGTGTGGTGTTTAAAATTCAGATTTTTAAGTACTCCTCCACAGATCCCTGGAGGCTGTCCATCTGCTGTGATAATATTTTAACTTCATTCCCGTTCAGTGTATTTAGCAAAACCTGTGAGTGACCAAGTTAAAAAGGAGAGTTACTCATTTGTTCCAGACCGTACGTTTTCAAATAGGGTCCTGACAGTGGTTAGAATTCTCCCATTTGTTGACTTAACTAGCATGTTGGTTCTGTTGCTGCATTTCAACAAAGAACACTTTCTGCGATGATAGCATCGCTTTCTTTTGGTCATCTGACACCGATGTTCCAAAGTTAGGACAAGGAGTGTATCAATATTTGCAGGTGGTCTCTCACACGGAGAAGTCTGAAACCACTCTTGTGGAACAGCGTGGACAAAAAAATGAGAGCAACACTCTGTTACTAATAATTATTTTCTAGATTTGAGTACTAGGCCCATTTGAAGACTGAGTTTAATTTTTTTTAAAAACACACTTTTGGGACATTAAAACGGCCTTGTTGAGCCTGGAGTCTACATAATGTAAAAGTCAGGTTTTAGACAGTAACTCTTGCTCGGGATTCGTTTAAATGCTGAACTGAGGGCCACTCGGCTTTCGAAGAAGTCTGGTGGGAACAAGAAGTGAGGGTGTACGGTTAACAGTGGAGTTTGTGTTACTGCTCCCATGTTCTGCTCGCTATACAAAGCAAGGTCCCGTCAGGTGGGCGGCAAGGCCAACCAAGCTAATCCCAATTCCTGAGTGATAGTTACATAGAATTTACAGCACAGACACAGGCCATTCGGCCCAACTGGTCTGTGCCGGTGTTTATGCTCCACACGAGCCTCCTCCAACCCTACTTCACCTCACCCTATCTGCACAATCCTTCTATTCCTTTCTCCCTCACCAGATGCTGTTTTTGTTTAGAAATATTTTGACACCTCTATTGCCAGAGGTGTGTGTGTGGGAGTTTATAATGTAGATACTCCAGGAGAATTTATTGCACATTAAAACTAACAGTTTCTGAAACAATCTTAATGCTAATTGGAAATTTGAAGAAAATTTGCCTATTGCTCTGTTCCATTCTATGCAGTAGAATAATGCGAATTAATGTTTCACCTGTTTTGATTTTAAAACAAGATTACTGTCACTAGGCTTACCTTTGCCAAGAACAAACTGTACCAGCTCTTGGAATGAAGTACTTTTGCAAAGAACATGTATTTCATCAAAAAAAGCCATGTCGAACTATGTAAACACAGTCTGTTAAACATTTTATCTGGAACTCTACCTTTCCGAACGTCACAGTATTCTCCAGTGTAGCATCAAAAATTACATTAAAACATTCATTCTCTCTCTACATCCTCTCTTTGTATTTTGCTCTTTCCCATCGCTTTCTCTTCTTCCTTTTGCTTTCTTTGTTTCTCTCCTGGCTGGCCTCCCACATTCCACCCTACGTAAACTTGAGGTCATCCAAAACTCGGCTGCCCATGTCCTAACTCGCACCAAGTCCCGTTCACCCATCTCCCCTGTGCTCGCTGACCTACATTGGCTCCCGGTTAAGCAGCACCTCGATTTCAAAATTCTCATCTTTGTTTTCAAATCCCTCCATGGCCTCACCCCTCCCTATCTCTGTAATCTCCTCCAGCCCCACAACCTCCCCGAGATATCTGCGCTCCTCTAATTCTGTCCTCTTGAGCATCCCTGATTATAATCGCTCAACCATTGGTGGCCGTGCCTTCTGTTGCCAAGGCCCTTAGCTCTGGAATTCCCTGCCTAAACCTCTCTACCTCTCTTTCCTCCTTTAAGACGCTCCTTAAAACCTACCTCTTTGACCAAACTTTTGGTCACCTGCCCTAATTTATCCTTAATAACAACAGAAAGTGCTGGAAACACTCAGCAGGTCAGGCAGCATCGAGGAGAGAGAAACAGAGTCAACGTTTCGGGTCGAATCCTTCGTCAGAATTGGAAAAGGTTAGGGAGGAGAGATTTTTAAGCAGGGGCAGGGAGGAGGGGAGGAAAGAACAAAGGGAAGATCTGTGATGGGATGGAAGGCAGGAGAGATTGAATGACAAAAGGGATGATCCTACTAATTTATCCTTATGCGGCTCGCTGTCAAATTTTTTGTCTTACAATACTCCTATGCAGCGCCTTGGGAAGTTTTACTACATTAAAGGCGCTATATAAATACAAGTCGTTGTTGTTGTTGGTTTCGCAGCCCAGTTGTCTGGGATTTCCTGCTGCCAATGTTTAGCTATTTTCTTTTTCTTTCTTTTGGTGGAGATTCAGAGACAGCAGGAAAATGCTATGGAAGTGGGAACACCCAATTACTTGATTAAAACTAGTTTTAATAGAGGGAAGAAAAGCAAAATACTGCGGATGCTGGAAATCTGAAATAAAAACAGAAAATGCTGGAAATACTCAGCAGCTCAGGCAGCATCTGTGGAGCGAGAAACAGAGTTAATGGCCAGAATTTTGCCTACCGCGGTGGGTCGCGACCCCGCTGCTGGCTCCATCCCGCTGTTGAAAATGAACTTATCTTAATGGGGCCTATAAAGCCCGCCCAGCGCATTCATGACGCGTTTTCAGCCGGGATATTTAAAGGGACTATGGCCACATTAGATTTGAAGTTTCATCTAACATAGTGCTGTCCGTGCACTGCAGCATTGGAGTGCTGCAAACACTGACACTGACTGCACAGAGGCAGAGGGCTGCACCCAGGTTCTCCAATGACTCAGAGCATGCAGGGAGGTCCTCTTCCCTTCCGATAGGCAGAAGAGCCCTCCCCAGGAGACTAAGGCAGCCTGGTTGCAGATTGCAGAGGAGGTCACAAGCAGGATGTGGTCAGGAGGACCTGGGTGCAGTTCTGCAAACATTTCAATTATCTCGTTAGATCAGGAAACGTTAGTACAAAGCCACACTCAACCTCATCCTGCTGTGCCTCTCATCACATCCCCATCACTCTGCCTTCCCTACCCTGCTCCTGCGCATCTTTCTCACACCAACTTACCTTGCATCTCCACCCATCCCTCTTTCTCTATCTACATTATCACATCCCCATCTCACTAGCCACCCCTCACACTCACCCTCATCCTGGTGCAATCATACCAACTAACACACACAAGGGTAGACACTTGGGTGTTTTATCCAATGTTTATGTAAAGTTTCTGTTAATGTGGTGTCAAACATAAAAATCTTTATTTTCAACACTTTCCGGTCCTGGTCAGATTTGTGTGCACCTTTGGAAGTGGCTTAGTGAGTTGCAGTGAATGGTGAGACATAGCGGCACCCCCCGCAATGGTGATGAGTGTGAAAGGAATGGCTTGGGCATTGTATGGATGCTTTATGGTGTTGGTGTGGGGTGGAGCCAACCTGGCGCATCATGTGGCAGCCATATGGATGTACAGTGTCAAGTGAAGTAAATCTGGCCATGGTGAGGCCATCACTGGCCTCCTGGGCAGCAATGTGCTTGGGTGCTGATGCCCTCTGTCCTGTGCAGCATCAGGTGATTGCAGAGAAGGTTGTTGTTGGTGCTGCTGGTGTGCCTGGTGCTGCTAATGTTGGGGCTCATTGTGGTGCGATTCTGAGGACCAAGGTGAGAGAGTATAAACGGCACCCATGCTGATGGAATAGCTGGCAGGTGAAGTACAGATGACAGAAGCATTCTGTCAATGGTGAGAGAGTTCTTCCAATGAGGTGACACTGGATGGAGACTTGCTGGAAAGACTTGCAGCCTGCAGAATCTGAGCTGGAAATGGACTGAGCAACAGCTTCTGCCTGAGGAAAGTGATCATCTGTCAGGTGGGAGCTTTTACTGTACATTTGATGCTGTCAACTAATCAGCTGGAGCAATGGCCACGGAACTCCCGCCTCAGGTTGACAGACGTGGTTCCCGAGCTGCGTGAATCCTGTGGCCATGCAGGGAAGTTTAAAATGTAGGGGGAGAAAGGCACTTAAATGTCTGTAAAGTACCTGATAATGATTTCAATTGGGTCGCCTGCCGCTGCCAGTCAGGTTAGCTCCACGATAACAGACGTGCCTGGGGGAAAGGCGCGTGGGAGCGAGATGACAGCGGGTTCCCGACCCGCTGTCAAAAATAACAACTTTCCCACTCGACCCACCACCGATCACGCCCGCTACCACCCCGGAAAATTCCGGCCAACGTTTCAGGTCGATGACCTTTCGTCAGAATAATAAGAGGGTTTTCACTTGTTCTGTTAGTGCTGAAAAATCTGCTCCACCTTGCTGTTCTTTTGCTTTATATCATTGGAGGGTGAGAGAGAGGAAGGGAAAATGGATGGGATTGCACCGTTGAGGCAGGTGGATAGTCATAATCTTGCGGATGACACACCTGCTGAATTTTGAGGGTTGACGATAGGAATCTTACCCAGATCCAGGCCTGCCAACTATCCTGCATTCAGCGGGGGGTCTGATGCATGAGAGTACAAAATCTCCGCATTCTTAGTGAAAGCGATTTAGTCGAGCTACAGACTTCTCCTGCCAATGTGTTTAATTACTGCGGTTATGTTTTGGTCACTCTAATGGTAGCTGAAGAAAATTAGCGCCACAGAGCGGCTGCGTTAGTGGCAACAAGACCAGAACATGTGGCCTGCATGATGGATGGCGCTTTCCCTTTAACCATGTTTTGTTTCTGGCGTGAAACAGTGCCTGGAGTATACTGCTGTTGATTAAACATCTCACACCAGGAATTTGCCTAATCTAGGCAGACCTGACATGGCCACCATCTCCGCAGATACAAAAATGTAATGCCAGGTTTCACACTTCTGGGCCTACAAGAACATACATGAGGTCTGTGCATCTGTGCAGATAGCATGGGAACATTTTTTGACTTCATGCTCCTCATCTGCCGGGAGCACACACCTGAAATTCACTTGTGCGCGGTGCATGATTTTCCAACTATTAATTTATATGGCTAGAAAACCTAGGGCAACGTGCGCCCAAATTTCTCATCTGAGCTCAGCGGGAGAGACATACAAATTTGAAGGGATTGACAGGGTAGAGGCTGAGAGGTTGTTTCCCCTGGCTGGAGTGTCTAGAACTAGGGGGCACAGTCTCAGGATAAGGGGTCGGCCATTTAAGACTGAGATGAGGAGGAATTTCTTCACTCAGAGGGTTGTGAATCTTTGGAATTCTCTGCCCGAAAGGGCTGTGGCTGCTGAGTCTTTGAGTATATTCAAGGATGAGAGAGATAGATTTTTGGACTCTAGGGGAATCAAGGGATATGGGGATCGGGCGGGAAAGTGGAATTGAGGTCAATGATCAGCCATGATCTTATTGAATGGCGGAGCAGGCTCGAGGGGCCGTATGGCCTACTCCTGCTCCTATTTCTTATGACTCCCAGCAGAAGCATGAAATTAAATAAGTCGAATTACCGACCTGAATTTGTACAACTTGTGTTCTGTAAGAATTTTTTAACTTTGGAGTATAACATGTAATTTCCAGTTTTTTAAATCAACACAATTTCTGTTGTATTAACAAGAATTACTAAGTTTACTGTTGATTATTGTAATCGTGGAGAAATATCTGGGACAATAAACAGATGCCACGTGGATCTTGCGCTAATATGATGCTCAAACAGTGAGTCAACCCAGCCACATAACACTAAGCATGAAGCAAGGGGATGATGTGTCTGGTTGGGTCTTTGCATTTAGATACTGGATTAGCAATCTGACGTGGTTGTTTTGGAAGCAGTTCAGATGTGATTTAAACTGTGATAAGGTCGCAAGGTCTGTGGAGGAGCCTGGGGCCTGGGCCAGATATTGGCGGTTCCCAAAATAGTAGAATGAGTAGAATTTTGGGTTAATGACTAATGTTAATTCATCACAGCTGAAGCACATATTTCATCCAACCAATCCTCCAATGATATTCTTACATTTGAAATAAAAATAACAAAAATGGACATAATATTTATTGTTATAATTAACGAAACATCTTATTAACTTGTTTTAAAGGTGTAGTAATAGCTATTAATTAAAAAATATTTGCCCAGTTATATTTTTAATGCTAAATGGCACATTGCAATGTAAAGTAAGCTCTGACATTGTAACTGAAGAAATAAGCAGGGTGGTTGTGAGGACGTTATGGGATGGGGTAGGCACCCAGCGCAAGTCCTGTAGTAAATCCCAATTTCAATGTCAAGGTTTTGTTTGGTGGAGAAAATCAATACTTTAAACTGAAGCAATTCCTTATTGATCATGTACATTTTAGTTTGCAGTGCAATACTTTTAATACTGTGGGCCAATAGGTACTATGCAGGACGGGTAACTGGTTCAATTTACATTTTATGGTGCTTCAAAATGCTGAATTCGGTCCCTACATAAGTCATTCCTTCATGCCAGGTTCTGGCCAGAGTGCAAAAGGTAAAGAAGTTTTTGTTTGTGTCAATCCAGTTTTACCTTTTTTCCAATCACCAAGGCATTTTCTCCAGAATCTTACAGGTCCCTGGCAATTCTGCTTTTTGTGAGGGATTTTTTTGTGTTATACTAACTGGTATAACTTTTGTTTGGTGCTAATAACTCGTGATGGGAATAGAGAAAAATATGTCATGACCTGCCTTTTGGTAAAACTGGGAGTTTACTGAACTCTCTTTGAATTTTGAGAGAATTGCCTTTCATCTGCTGTTTTGTGATTCCTCTTTATAGAATCTCAGGAATTTTCACAGCCCCAGCTCTGTGGGCACCACTGGGAATGACTGTTGCCAACGGGAACAGACCATCTCACCGAACTCAACCACAGCAAAGACATGGACGCCCCACCTTTATGATTCTGCTCCCATGCCAGGCACAACACCTGCCTGTAGTCCAGAACCACAGCATCACGGAGACTCGGAAAAACCCTCTACCAGCAAAGGGGAAACCAGCAGGGAGGAAACAAAAGAGTTTGGAACTGTGAAGCAAAGCTGTCGAAGTGATGAGAATGATAAAGACTCATGGAGGAGTGGGGAAGCTGGACAGGATATTTTTCAGCTGGATGGTGAACTAGACATTGAGCAAATAGAAAACAACTAGGCTATCAGGTTCTAGGATACATGAGCAGAAGAGATCTATAAAATTCTGCACAGTTTGATGCATTTTTTTTAGTGTTTTTAACAGTGCTGCAAAGGCACGTTAAGTCAAACAACTTCACATCTAACATGTCTATACCTGAAAGTTGAATTTGCCAGATGAGAGTCAGGCAGTCATGGGTCTGTGGGGGCAAACACAAAGTGGATTGGAGGTAATTACTAGTTTTTAAACCTGCTCATTATACTATAGTTATAATTGTCCAAGGCATTGAGCTTAAAGCTATGCTCAAGAAAGAGTGGCCCCTCTTTACATGTTTTTATACAAGCTTGATCACAATAGTTTTATATATACAAGCTGTTTCAATGCAGTGTGAATGATTTAATAATTGACACCTCCCCACCCCCCAGTAAATGAATGTCTAACAGAGATGCCAACTTTCCAACCCAAAACTGTGATCTCAATGGATTGGAGCCACAAAGGCAATCTGTCACATGCTGCACACTTACATTCTTTTTGTTTGATTTTTGTTTTCTTATACCTACCTACTTATTTTTTTTAACTGCTTTAATGTTTAATTTGCTTCTTTCCCTTTTCTTTTCTTGCAACTAAACTTTGCTACTGTCTTTTCCTCTGACATGGCTAGCAAAACACTGCTGCCAATGTTTTCCAGCATGTTTGTACTACTGATGCTTGTACTCCATTACTGCAGATATTTTCCTCCAGTTTTCAATGAGTGAAAAAACAGGAGCAAAACAATGGTTTTCCCTGCGTTATGTTCACATTTGTTTGCACTGGGACTCAGTGGATAGCTCTTTCAGAGAGCAAACACAGGCGCAAGGAGCCAAATGGCCTCTTTCCGTGCTGCAAAATTCGATGAGGAATATATACCCACTGGTATCTTTACAAGGCTTATTGACGGGCTCTTGGCCAAGTGATATTAGCAGCTTGACACGGGAGATGGTGACAGGTATGACAGACAGGGAGAGAAGGGAAAGCGAGTGTTAACATAATCAGTGTAATTCAAGAACATAAGAATACTGTCTTGGAACCACGAAATGGAGAGGAAGTTCATTAACTTCAGATAAAATATGCAGAAACTTATACAGGTTGAAAATTTAGTTCTAAAGGAAACTATCCAGGAATCCTGCCAAAATCAGGAGCGTTGGCATCTCTGGCTTTGGACCCCACCAGATTTCCAGTTATCAGTGTGTGTGTCTACTGTAGACTCAGGGTGTCCATAAATGGACTTGTGATATGAACATTTAAAAAAACAACCCACTCAACGTTTAATTTATATTAAAAGTGTTCAATACAGGACAAACATGTTTTCTACTGCAAGGATTATTTTCTTCTTCTTATGTGTAACAAATTATCTACAACCTCATTCTTTGCAATAAGCTTAAACGTGAATTAGTTACACAGGGTGTTTGAAAGATAAAACCAGTGCTGCTGGTTTCAGATAGAACTTAAGAGGATGAATATTGTAAGTGAGGTGGGAATGAGGCAGGGTTTGGAAAGGTTGCACTTTTAAGTGTGACTTTCTTTGTTTAGGTATTACAATTTCTGGAATATCAGGAATTCCAAGAAAAAAAAAGAAAGTCTGTAAAAGTATTGAGTATTTTAAACTACTTTATTTTCCAAATGTAGACCAAGCAATATTTATGCCTATACAGTACTACCTGCATGTGCTAGGGAAACTGACGGTAGCACAATGCATTGTTTAATGTTGAAGGCCTTGCAACTCATGAAATGCTGTCAAGTACAGGATGACTCAGAGATGAGCCACAAAACTCACTGGCTAAATGCAGTATTTCCGACCATTAGTAGCAGCAATAACGCAGCACTGCGTAACCGGTTTGCCTTACTTCAAACGCTTACACAGTAAACGCTACAGTTATATGTGGCAAGTCTGGACATTTTAACTCGATACTTAAGGAAACTTATGCTAGCAAATCTGGGTGCATATTCTGTATGAAAGACTGCTTACATGCAGTGAAAACATGGGCTACAGTTGCTGAAATGAATTGGAGAACACTACTGTATTTCAGAATATTTGTAATGCGGTTCTTAGCTAGAAGCAAGGAAGTTTTTGAAGATGCAAGGCATGTTCTGAATCAGTAAACCTGATTGTTATGTCTTCAGAAAAACTGTATCACTTCCTGTTGTTTTACATAGGCTGTTCTCAACTTTCAATAAAAAGTGAAACAAAAACCTTATTTTTTTCCTTCCTTATTTTACTGCTATTGTAGTCTGTTCACCATTGTGCATTTGGCATTCCCCCTCTCTCAAACTGGGAGGAAGGAGGTAGGGTCTGGGCCTCTCTTTGGGCAAGGCTATCCTCATCACCAGAACTATTCACCAGGCTACTCGAGTCTACTGGGTGAGACTGGCTATATCAGTTATTTATATGTCAATTCCCATGGGATTGCAACTGCAGTAACTGGCCTATTGATGCCTGATACAACTGATGGTACCCAGCAAAGGGAACTAACTCGATCTCACCAAGTGAGAAACTTCATAGGATTTACCGAGAAACAAATTTCTTTGGATTTTTTTTTTCAGGAAGCTGAATAACTCAGGATGTTTTATTTCAATTTCAGAAAAGTAAGACATCAAATGATGTCTTAGTAACTAATTAAAAAACCCCACAATCGGGTCATTTAAACCCTTTTATGGACCTGATGAGAGGTATAATCAGATGGTGCTCTGCTCGCATCGAATGCCTTTGCCCCTCTTCAGAGCTATCAGACTTCATTTGATTATATTTTTCTACAACAATAAAACTCTGATAAGCAAAAGAGAATTTCCGTAGCCTTGAGGCTGGTTGGTTGTTTACCAGACTGGAATAATTGGGCAAGATTTATTCTTAAATTGCCAGTAGTGAAATTAGTGATAGGGTGAGGGAAATGCTGGTGTCACCTCAAGTCTTGGGGTAAATGCACTAGTCTGAATAAAGTGTAACTCTGACTATATCCACGAGTCGACTACAATGCCAACAACTTTGAAAATAACCAGCTTTCCATGCATCAGTTTTAATACAATACATTGAATGCAGATTAGGATCAGCCTTATCACCTGCTGGTAGTAGTTTAGCACCTATCAAAAAGGAGGGAACTGCACAACAGGTCAAGAGTTTCTGATGCTTCTCCACATACTCATGCTAGGTGCCTACCATTAGTATGTCAAAGTACAGTAAGTTGGAAAATTGGTGGTGGTCCATTTTCATAGCTAGAATTATTATCCCTTTTTTTTGGGAGAAAAAGCATTTTCTCCCTGATCTATGCTCCTAAGCTATGGCTCTGTTGGTAGCGTTCTCGCCTCTGAGTCAGAGGTTGTGGGTTCAAGTCCCACTCCAGAGACTTAAGCACAAAAATCTAGACTAACACTCCAGTGCAGTGCTGAGGGAGTGATGTACTGTTGGAGATGCCAACTTTCGGATGGACGTAAAAGATCCCATGGCACTATTTTGAAGACGAGCAGGGGAGTTATCCCTGGTGTCCTGGCCAATATTTATCCCTCAAATAACATCACTAAAACAGATTATCTGGTCATTGTCACATTGCTGTTTGTGGGAGCTTGCTGTGCGCAAATTGGCTGCCGTGTTTCCTACATTACAACAGTGACTGCACTTCAGAAGTACTTCATTGGCTGTAAAGCGCTTTGGGACATCCTGAGATTGTGAAAGGCGCTATATAAATGCAAGTTTTTCTTTCAAGTCATACATCATAACAAGAGGCAGGCCCTATCTAGGATCTGTGATTGGAGTGGACGGGGTGGGGGGGGGGGGTAAATTTATTTTATAACCAAAATCAGGAGAAAGCCTGTTTTTTATAATTAACAATTCACTAATTATGTTTCAACGTTGCACAATTTTGTTACATTGTTAATTAGAGAAAAACAGGCATTCTCCTATGCATTTAGCTGAAATTTCTCTGCTATATTAGTGGAAATATTAACCTATTTATTTTAAACAGGTTAAACCTCCGCTAAAATGAGAGAGCGCAATTTCAGCCAAATAAGTTGTGTGTTGGTCCACTAGTATCGCACTGTATTATTTTGGGGCCTGATAACCAAGTTCACGATTCAAGTCAGCAATACATTGACTCACCTCCGCTAACGTACCCCTTCACCCTTTTCGCCGCAGATAAAACATGCAGAAACTTAAAAACAGGTTGAAAATTTTAGTTGTAAAGGAAACTGTCAGAACATTGGCTCAAACCCAAGGGAAACAAACCTGCAAGATTCTTAATCAACTGATAACAGCACTGTGTACTGCTTGGCAGGACTCCTGTCGACTAAACAACGTTTTAAACCTGAAGAGGAAAGAATGCATTTTTTTTCTGTAGAATGGCTCACGGTAAGGCTGGTGAGTTTTGTTTGTGTGTGGGCGGAATCCCAGCATTAAAAATTCATTTCAGTTGAAGGTTTAACTGGTAAAAGAACCAACATCTGAGGGTGCTGTCAATTTAAAACAATCGTTGTGTCGGGGAAGTTCAAGCTTAGTTATGTCAGTTATGTTTGAGCCACGGGGGTTGGAGATAGGGCTGATTCTCTGACTTGTGCTTCCCTTGAAGGCAGCTCCTCTGTGGGAGTCCAGGAATGCTGAATTTACCCTACGGCGTACCATCAAAGCACTGTCCATGATTATAATAATCTTAACTTAAAAGTCATAAAATAAAAGCAACACTAAATTGATAAATCCATTTAAAACAAAAAAACAAACTTAGTTCACACTTGTTCAGGAATCAGATGATGCAGTGAAGAAAAATTCCAATTCATTCTACTCATGAGACAGGCCTTTGCAATTTATTCCTAATCTTGCCATTCATAAGTTACCAAATCTTTGTTCCTGATGTAATTAAAGAGCTATCTGCCTGCTCATAGGAACAGGAGGAGGCCATTCAGCCCCCTGAGCCTGTCCCGCCATTCAATGAGATCATGGCTGATCTGTGACCTAACTCCGTATACCCGCCTTTGGCCCATATCCCTTAATACCTTTGGTTAACAAAAATCTATCAATCTCAGATTTAAAATTAACAATTGATCTAGCATCGATTGCTGTTTGCAGAACAGAGTTCCAAACTTCTCCCACCCTTTGTGTGCAGAAGTATTTCCTAACTTCATTCCTGACAGGTCTGGCTCTAATTTTTAGACTATGCTCCCTAGTCCTAGAATCTCTAAGAATGCTCGGGAGTTCCGTCCAACTCAAGTGACTAGTGCAGCTGAGGTCTACAGTCACAAAGCCACCACCAAACCTAAAGCTGTGAGACCAAGTTAAAAGCATGTCAGTGAGAGCAGTTCAGTGAATTGTTATCGCTACAATGGAAATCACTCACCACAGTCCTGCCAATACAGAAATGCAAAGTGTTTTCACTGCCAGAAGCAAGGCCATATTTCAACAGCTTGCAGAGCTAGATCTAAAGCAGGAAGTAAGAACCATTCTAGTGGCAATGCAAAGCAGCGACTGGTTGGACTGAATGGCCTGTTTCTGTGCCATATATCCTATGTAATGTAAGGTAATCCAAAAGGGAGGCATTCACAATATTGAAGTGAACACACTTGATGTTGAAGAACTAGACAACTACAGTATCTATACCACTAGCAGCTATGCTAGCAGTCGTGAGAAAGACTTCCGTACAAAACTTTTGATCAATGAGCAATATATTGATATGTGTTTCGACATGGCAGCGGACTGCTCTATCATGAGTAAGGATACGTATGAGAGTAAGTTTAATCAAATACCACTTACAAAGAGTACCGTAGAGTTAAAACCTACTCCGGAGAAATCCTAGAGACATGTGGACAGTTCAACACAATGACCAGTCAGTAAAGTTGCCTATTATTGTAGTCATGATGCGGAGTAGTGAGCTACAACAACAGACCAACCCTCATGGGCAAAGACTGGTTGAGAAAGTTAAAACTAGACTGGAAAACGTCTTCAGTGTAGATGCTTCCAAGAAGCGGCTTGACACAAGGCTGAACAAGTACAAAAGCATGTTCACGGACAGTAATGAGGGCATCACTGGGTATGACGTGCATATCCGCATCAAGTCCAACGCGAAGCCTGTCTATTGGAAGGCAAGGCCGGTCCCCTATGTGTTGAAAAGTCAGGTGGAGGAAGAGCTAACGAAGCTCAGAGAGCACGGAGTGCTAGTAAAAACTGTCAAAAGTGAATGGGCTACCTCGATTGTGGTCGTGCCCAAAGCAGACAAAACTGTACGCTTGTGTGGTGACTAGAAAGTTACTATCAACCAAGCAGTTGACGATGAGCAGTACCCGTTACCTACATCACAAGATTTGTATGCAGCACTCTCTGGGTCAAAGGTTTTCTCTAAGCTTGACCTGTCGCACGCTTACGCTCAGCAGAATGTTGATAAAGAGAGTCAACAGTATCTCACTATCAACACACACAAGGGACTGTACTCATCCACCAACCTGCTGTATGGTGTAAAGTCCTCCCCCAACATCTTCCAGACTACGATGGATAAGATTTTGCAAGGAGTTCCAAATTGCTTATGCAATTAAGATGATGTGCTGATTGCAACAAGCAGCGAGGAAGAAAATCTAGAAGTTTTAATATAGTGCTTCAAAGGTTGAATGCCCACAACGTCAAATTGAAAAGGAGCAAATGTGCTTTTGTGCAGCCCGAGGTTGTGTACCTCAGTCTGAAAGTTGATGCAAATGGCTTGCAACCAGTGAAGGAAAAGGTTGATGCTGTCATCAATGCTCCAAAACCACAGAACGTGTCTGAGTTAAGAACTTTCCTTGGAATGGTCCAGTGTTACACACGTTTCTTACCTGAGTTAGCGACCATGTTAGCTCCACTGCATGAGCTCCTCAAGAAAGATGTCCAGTTGAAGTGGACAAAAGCACAACAGGAAGCTTAAGACGCTTGTAAGAGAAGTCTCTCTAGCGATGCTCTACTTGTGCACTACGACACAGAGCGTGAGCTTAAGTTAGCATTTATGGTGTGGGAGCTGTCATAAGCCACGATGGATGATCGTGTTCGCATTGTGAACCCTCACAAAGAGCGAAAGAAACTACATGCAAATTGGAAAAGGAAGCACTCGCCACAGTGTCTGGAATCAAGAAATTCTAACAGTTCCTGATTGGCAGAAAGATTACCCTGATAACCGATCACAAACCACTCCTAGCAATATTGGGGCCCAAATCTGCCATCCCTGCAATGGCCGCATCAAGAATGCAACATTGGGCAGTGTTGTTATCACAATATGACTACACGATTGAATATCGCACTTCAAAGCAAAATGCAATCGCAGATGCCTTGTCCAGGTTGCCACATGAGGACCCATGTGTTGTGAGTGAAGGTGAGATTTTCATGCTAGGTGCAGTTGACAAAGACTTTCCCATTAATGCAACTGAGATTGTAGATGAGACTCAAAAGGACTCAGTACTGAAAAGAGTGTATGAAAACACCTTGAATGGATGGACTAATCAGTGTATGGACACAGAATTGAAACCATTCCATGACCGTTGTACTGAATTGTCCTGTGAGCAAGGTTGTATCAAGTGGGGAAACAGAGTGGTGGTACCTACTTCTTTGAGAGATAGAATTTTGGACGAACTTCATACTGAACGTCCAGGGATCGTTTTTGTTATGTGGTATATGTAATGCTGGAAAACGTGGGACCATAGTTTTGTTGTATTTGAGAGGGGAATATGTACATTTTTTTTTTAAGGGGAAAGCAGCGTAATGTATTATCACATGGTTTGCTACATGGTTTAGTATGAGCATGCTCAGTTCGCTCTGGCCTAATAAAGCAAGCACATGGACTAGCAATTCATCGTGTCTCTGTCCTTCATTTGTTCTACCCACATATATTATAGGTAACATCGCCCGTCTACACCCCTGCCTCAGCCTATCTGTTGCTGAAACCTCATCCATGCTTACATCACCTCCAGACTCGAGTATTCCAATGCTCTCCTGCCCAGCCTTCACCCTCCATAAAAAGCTCATCCAAAGCTCTGCTGTCCGTAACCTAACCCGCACCAACTCCTGCTCAAACACTGCCCCTGTGCTTGCTAACCTACTTTGATTCCTAGTCAACCAATACGTCAAAATTAAAATTCTCATCCTCATGTTCAAATTGCTTCATGGCCTCACCACACCCTATCTCAGTAACCTCCTCCAGGCCTACAACCCTCCGAGAACTGTGTGTTTCTCCAATTCAGGCCTCGTACCCATCCCTTACTTCCTTCATCCCACCATTGGCAGCCATTCCTTCAGCCGTCTAGGCACTAAGCTCTGGAATTCCTTTCCTAAGCCTCTCTGCCTCTCCACTTCTCTCTCCTTGTTTAAATTCATCCTTAAAGCCTACCTCTTTGACCAAGCTTTTAGTATCTTTAACATCTCCTTCTTTGGCTTGGTGTCAATTTTTGTCTGATTACGCTTCTATGAAGCGCCTTGGGACTATTTCCTCTGTTAAAGGTGCTATATAAATGCAAATTGTTGTTCTTAAGGTCTGGAAGCACTGGGGAGTAGGGTTAAATAACTTGGGAGCATTAGTAGAAGATATAGGGCCGTAATTTGCAACCCCCCACGGGTGCATACGAGGTGTCTATGTGCCCGTAGGGGCCGCGCAAGATCCGGGTTTAGGCATGCGAAGCGCATGCGGGAAAAACCCGGAACTTGCAATCTGTCAGATGATCTGCATCCCCGGGAGAAGGGCCTCTGCGGGTGGAGAGTTGGGCTATTTGCCCAACTTCAGCCCACTGAATGCCGTGAAATTCTTACGCCTGGCGTAAGGCCTGCTTTTACCAGCATAAGAGTTTTAGAAAAATAGAAAAATAAAATTTTAGCACTCATTTATACACTAAAAACCCTGTCCAATAAGGTAAGTTTATTTTTAGCCCCGTTAAAATATATTAAAAAAATTCAAAAAATTTAATTTTTGTTTAAAATATTTAATTAAATGGCATTTTAATTAATTTTAAATTTGTAATTTAAAAAAAAGTCACGTGTTTGTGTATTTTTTAAGTGATCCCCATTAATACTTATGGGGCTGCCGTACGTACGGAACTCCCATAAGTATGAATGGGGATTCCCTTCTTTCATTGGTTGGGCCGGCCCACGTGATCCCAGCTTGCGAACTGCATGCGCCCCTGGGATGCGTGGGCCTCTGCCCGCGGGTACCCAGAGAGGCCCAGGAGCGTGAATCTCCGTACCTCCCGGACCACCAGGTAAATTCGTAGATTTTTTTTTACAGGTCGGAGGCATCCGCCGCGGGAAGCCTCCGACCGCAAATTTTGGGCCATTGGTGTCTGGGAACATTGGTGAGAGGTATCAGGGGTTCTGGTGGCACTGGGAGTTGGATCCCTGGATTTGGGATCAGCATAAAGGTAGTCCAAATGTCTGAGAAAATTGAAATAGGGACACGGCTGCAAAAGTGGGGCAATGAATTTTCTCTCTGTTCTCTCCTTTTTCTTACCTTTCTCTGTCCTCGTTGGGTCACGGGGAGTGGAATGGATTTGGCCAGGGCTGGAAGCTGGACATTGCAGAACACAGGAGCAATCATAAGTGAGGGGATCAGGCCAGGGATGCACACCAGTGTCACTAGAACTTTATGGAAGTGTACATCAGGATCTGGGAGGCCTAAATCACAGGTAAGAATAGTTTAGACTTGACAGGCAGGCATTACAGATGGAACAAGCATGATGGGAATAGATGTGACAGGAAAGCATTATAGGAAGTAAGTGTGCCACGTAGAGGAAGTGAACATATACACAAGACTTTGAACATGTCGATTATGTGCTGGACCTTAAAGTACCAGCCCCTCCCTGGTTACATTGGAGCAGTCAGTTCATGGGTTTTCAGAAGTTATGTTTACTGTAAGCATAGAGAAATTATCAGAGATTTTGTTTCTAACACAAGGCCATTTGCTATCTATAATGTACAGGTGTTTGATGTGTAACTGGCACTTTCGTTTCAGAGTCTACATCATAGTACAGAGGGTCTAAGTATCTTAAAGTAGTGACACTCCTGGAGGGGAGAAAATATGCATCATAAATATTTTAGAAATATGTTTCAGAGGTACATTAAACATGCAAATATATGGTAATTCCATGCAGTGTGAACTACATTTTAAATATATCCTCCATAAAGATAAGTTATTTTTGTCCTGTTTTGGTACAACATACATTAGATTATTTCCCAGCCAGAGAGTGGGCAAATGATTTGCTCCCAGGCATTTCTCAATGCTGCTTTGTTCATGTCTTGGAGCTGACTTGCCTCCAATTTTCTCTCACTACCTCCCTCCAGAAAAATGATTACCTCGAGTAGCTTGGCTGAGATTGGGAATTTATCTTATGGTGTAATCTTAGGCTCAAATCTGCAAGATCGACCAACACACTAGGGATTTCCAAGGCCTGGAGTGAACTGGCAGTGAGATTGTGAAATGTAAGCAGCCATATTATAAATAATTCTACATTCCAATCGGCATTTACATATTCACTGTTTATAGAGTACTGCAGCATTTTGTTTCGTGCCAAGACTACTGACTGGGCCTGACTCTGAAATCATATAAGGTTCTTTCTTCGGCAAAGAAGGAAACTGTAGCAGAATTTTGTTGGGCCAAATACACTCAAAACTCGAGCTGGAAGACAAGTTGGTAAGGTGGTGAAAGTCTGAACTATATTGGTAAATTCTGGCTTCAGCAAGTTTATAGATCACATGCTGAATTGAAGTGATATGACTCAAATAGAATCTAACCTGTTCAAAGTACAGTCTGATTACCATGGTAATGAACTCAGGGACTGTACGGAAATTATACTTATAAAGTTCACACCTATAGGGCATGGTGAGCGCCAGTAAATAGTCAATGCCATCATGGTAAGTGGCAGGATAAGAACAAAAGCTATTAATTGGTTTGATTTGGGTCACACCTGTACTTAAGCTTATTTCATAACAAAAAAAAAAGACACCAAACAACTCATAAAGGATCATTCTGAATTTGGATATCATCTGAACAAAGATAATTTAACGTCTGAGATTCAGGGTCAAAACTGTCTGCACGGATAACATTCAGTCATTAAACAAATGCAGCTGCAGAGTGGTATGATGGCACCACGTACTGGAGCACCAGCTGTGGAATGGGTAAAAGTGGGTTTGCATCGATCATCTTTCACACACTGAGTTCCTGGCTCAGCTTCTCTATTGTGAAAGGATAGTGAGTGGAAGAGACAGTTGTCTCTGCATAAGGAGGGACAGATAGATCTGCCTGTCAGGCATCCTTGGATGCTCTCGTACAGCCTACGAGGTGAGCAAACTCCTGACCCCTATCAGCTTTAGCATTAGCTCAGTGGTCACTTTGCAGCAGTTAAACTTCATCAGATGTTCAAAACTGTCTCACCACAGGTGCTGACTGGTATTATGGAGCCAAGGCAGCTGGATGGAGTTATGATACAGATCAACCCTGATCTAACAATGGCGGAATAGGCTTGAGGGGCTGAATGGCTTGCTCCTGTTCCTAACCTGCTGCTCTCGTATGTCCAAGGAGAAAGTGATGAAAGTATTTGCTGTATCAAACAGGGTATCAGTCACCTACTTCAATGCAGATGCTTCAGAGTGTTGCTGATATCCCCTGTGGCAGCCTGAAAGGAGCAGAGACAAAGATGTTAAGGGCTGCAGTGACCTTGACAGTGACGGGCTAGCTGTGGCCGTTGTTTGCAGGTCATCTTACAGGAGGTGAGACATCCCTGTGACAGTCTCCCTAGAAATGCACTGCTCCTCAGAGAAGTGCAAGTATGTTGTAGCAAAATACTGCGGATGCTGGAAATCTGAAATAACAACAGAAAACGCTGGAAAAACTCAGCAGGCCAGGCAGCATCCGTGGAGAGAGAAACAGAGTTAACGTTTCAGGTCGAAGACCTTTCGTCAGAACTGGAAAAAAGCAGGAAATGGTACAGATTTTAAAGCAAGTTTAGGGGCTGGGAAATGGGGGAGGGGATGAAAGAACAAAAGGGAAGGTCTGTGATAGGATGGAAGGCAGGAGAAGTAAAGAGGCATTAAGAGATATTCAAGGCAAGAGGAGATGGTAATGGGACAAGTTAAGGAACAAAGGATGGCTCTAGATGAAGTGTGAATTGCGCTGGCAGAATGAAGGGCAGCTGGGAAAGAAGAAAAAAAGGCACAAACAAAAAGTGTGGATAAAGCTCGGCATGATGCTGAGCTCTTTTTCCGCCGCCTTCGCCTCCGTGCCCACTTCTTTGGCCAGGAGTCTTCCCCCCGCACGGCTGACCCTTTCTCCCGCTTTCAGAATTCCTCTGGCCTCTTACCCTCTCTAGATCTTTTCATTGCAAACTGCCGCCGTGACATCGGCCGTCTCCATTTCTCTGCTCCCCTCACTCACTCCAACCTACCTCCCTCTGAACTTGCAGCACTCCATTCTCTCAGATCCAACCCCGACATTGTCATTAAACCTGCTGACAAGGATGGTGCTGTTGTTGTTTGGCGAACCGACCTCTACCTAGCGGAAGCTGAACGCCAACTCTCCGACACTTCCTCCTACCTCCACCTGGACCATGACCCCACTACCGAACATCAAGCCACCGTTTCCAAGACTGTCACTGACCTCATCTCCTCTGGAGATCTTCCCCCCACGGCCGCCAACCTCATAGTTCCCCAACCCCGCTTCTACCTCCTTCCCAAGATCCACAAACAGGACTGCCCTGGTAGACCCATCGTTTCAGCCTGTTCTTGCCCCACGGAACTTATCTCATCCTATCTTGACTCTATTTTTTCTCCCCTTGTCCAGTCTCTTCCCACCTACATCCGCAACTCTTCCGATGCCCTCCGCCACTTTAACAGTTTCCAGTTTCCTGGCCCCAACCACCTCCTTTTCACTATGGATGTACAATCCCTCTACACCTCCATCCCCCACCAGGATGGCCTGAGGGCGCTCCGCTTCTTCCTTGAACAGAGGCCCAACCAGTCCCCATCCACCACCACCCTCCTCCGCCTGGCTGAACTTGTTCTCACATTGAACAACTTCTCCTTTGACTCCACTCATTTCCTCCAAATCAAAGGTGTTGCTATGGGTACCTGCATGGGTCCTAGCTATGCCTGCCTTTTCGTGGGATATGTGGAACACTCTTTGTTCCAGTCCTACTCGGGTCCCCTCCCTCACCTCTTTTTCCGGCACATTGATGACTGTATCGGTGCCGTCTCCTGCTCTCGCCCTGAACTAGAAAATTTAATTCACTTTGCTTCCAATTTCCACCCTTCCCTCACCTTCACATGGTCCATCTCCGACTCTTCCCTTCCCTTCCTCGACTTCTCTGTCTCCATCTCTGGGGATAGGTTATTGACAAACATTCACTACAAGCCCACTGACTCCCACAGCTACCTGGACTACACTTCCTCCCACCCCGCCTCCTGTAAGGACTCTATTCCATTCTCCCAGTTTCTCCATCTCCGCCGCATCTGCTCTGACGATGCCACCTTCCAGACCAGTGCTTCCGACATGTCTTCCTTTTTCCTCAACTGAGGATTCCCCTCTACCATGGTTGACACGTCCCTCGACCGTGTCCGTTCTATCTCCCGCACTTCTGCCCTCACCCCTGCCCCTCCCTCCCGGAACCACGATAGTGTTGCCCTTGTCCTCACCTTTCACCCCACCAGCCTCCACATTCAACGGATCATCATCCGCCATTTCCGCCACCTCCAGCGTGATCCCACCACCAAACGTATCTTCCCCTCACCTCCCCTTTCAGCATTCCATAGGGACCGCTCCCTCCACGACACCCTAGTCCACTCCTCTACCACCCCCAGCACCCCTTCTCCTTTGCCCAGCACCTTCCCGTGCAAGCGCAGGAGATGCAACACATGTCCTTATACCTCCCCCCTTCCCACTGTCCAGGGCCCCAAACACCCCTTCCAGGTGAAACAGCGATTTACTTGTACTTAGTATACTGTATTCGCTGCTCACGATGTGGTCTCCTCTACATTGGGGAGACCAAACGCAGATTGGGTGACCGCTTTGCGGAACACCTCCGTTCAGTCCGTAAGGGGGACCCCGAGCTTCCGGTCGCCTGTCACTTTAATTCACCGCTCCATTCCCACTCTGACCTCACCGTCCTCGGCCTCTTGCATTGTTCCACGGAAGCTCAGCCTAAGCTCGAGGAACAGCACCTCATCTTTCGATTAGGCACTTTACAGCCCTCTGGACTCAACATAGAGTTCAACAATTTCAGATCATAACCTCAGCCCCTATCACATATATATATTTTTTATCCACACTTTTTGTTTGTGGCTTTTTTCTTCCCTCCCACATGGCAGCTGTCTTCCATTCTGCCAGCGCAATTCACACTTCATCTAGAGCCATCCTTTGTTCCTTAACCTGTCCCATTACCACCTCCTCTTGCCTTGAATATCTCTTAATGCCTCTTTCCTTCTCCTGCCTTCTATCCTATCACTGACCTTCCCTTTTGTTCTTTCATCCCCTCCCCCATTTCCCAGCCCCTAAACTTGCTTTAAAATCTGTTCCATTTCCTGCTTTTTTCCAGTTCTGACGAAAGGTCTTCGACCTGAAACGTTAACTCTGTTTCTCTCTCCACGGATGCTGCCTGGCCTGCTGAGTTTTTCCAGCGTTTTCTGTTGTTATTTTGCAAGTATGTTGTGCTGGGCCTATACATTCTGTTAGGAGGGTAAGGATTCCTGCAAGAACACCGCCTTCTATTTGCTCATGACAACTGTGTTTGCTCCTTTCCCCTCCTGCTGCCCCTCCTTCTCCTCCTCTTACCAGAGTGGAATTGCCAGAAGGACCCCCATGAAGAATAAAGTGTGTTGCCAGAAGCCCCACAAAGTTCAGAACGTTCTTTGTGGGGGTCTGGAACTCACTGCCTGAAAGGGTGGTAGAGGCAGAAACCCTCATCGCATTTAAAGAGTATGTGGTGGATATGGCCTCCTTCTGTGTCGTAAACTTCTATGATTCTATTCTATGATTCTACAGCCACTAAATGCATTTGGAAATGGTCTGAATAGCCAAAAGCCACAATGTAATACAAGCAAAATGTCTCCCAACCGTTCCAGTGTTTTACCCGAGAGCAGCTGAGGATCCCTTTAAACACTGCTGGAAATAGTCGCCTCCCGACTTCTACCTCTCATGATTAGTGGGTGGGATGAGGAATAGGTGGCAGCAATGTGGGCAGAGACTAAAATGGCATTGAGGGTCTTGACAACCTCATTTGACCCCCGATTTGCATATAGTCATTAGGCCCCCTTCTTGTTTCCAACAGGAGCTTCAATCTGAGGTCCGCCTGAAAATTAGAATGGGCGGACTACAACAACAACAACGTGCATTTATATAGCACCTTTAACGTAGTAAAACATCCCAAGGCGCTTCACAGGAGCGTTATCGAACAAACATTAACACCGAGTCACATAAGGAGATAATCGGACAGGTGATCAAACACTTGGTCAAAAAGGTAGGTTTTAAGGAGCATCTTAAAGGAGAGAGAAGTAGAGAGAGGTGTCACTGCCCACATTGCTGCCACCTATTCCTCATCCCACCCACTAATCATGAGAGGTAGAAGTTGGGAGGCGACTATTTCCAGTAGTGTTTAACGGGATCCTCAGCTGCTCTCAGATAAAACACTGGAAAGGTTGGGAGACATTTTGCTTGCATTACATTGTGGCTTTTGGCTATTCAGATCATTTCCAAATGCATTTAATGGCTGTAGAATCATAGAATAGAATCATAGAAGTTTGGGAGGGAATTCCAGAGCTTAGGGACGAGGCAGCCGAAGGTACGGCTGCCAATGGTGGAGCGAGGAAAATCAAGGGTGCGCAAGTGGTCAGAATTGGGGGAGCGCAGAGATCTCAGAGGGTTGTCAGCAAGTTGGTGGGCCCATTCTCAACCTGGTTTTCATCTCCCTACTGCCCCATGCAAAGGGGGTGGCAGTGAGACAAAAATCACCCTCATGGTCTGCATCCCTCGCCCTCAAAAGCAACTGTCTCTCTTCTCTCCCCATTTTCTGTGCTTTTTCTGAAATTCATGTTCCCAGACGTTCAGCCTGTTTACTGTTCTATAAACAAAGTTCAAAAGGTAGCTGAAAAATACAAGTTTTGTTAATCAAAATGGAACATATGACAAAATGGTCACTGTTATATGCAACAACAATATAATAGTCAAATCATAGCAAATAATTTCTGTATTTTCCATCCGGTTTAATATTTTCTTTCTGATTGCCATATTCTGTCTGTGATTGATCGATTTTCTTTCCCTCCCTCCTCTATTTTAGTTTCTGTATTATTTTCTTCTTTCTTCATTGTTTCTCTGTCCATCTCTACGGTTTCGGTAATAGTTCCACTCTCTTTCTCTAGGTGCCTGTTTCGATTCCTCTTTCTGCAGTTTCTGTAACGTTTACTCTCCTCTCTCTGTCTCTGGTTTCTATGCTGTTCTCTAATTCCCGTCACTTTATGAACTGAATCTCTGTTATCTCCTTATTTCCTCTGTCTCTACCTAGCTGTAACTTTCTGCTGCTCTCCCTCCCTCGCAAAATCCTTCCCACCAGTCCCGCTGTCCAAGTACAATAAATTCAAATGAAAAAAGCTCTTGCCCGATGTTTTTATCACCTGTTAAATGCACGCATTTTCAGTCAAGCGTCTCTCTCCTGCCAGTCTCTGCCTGAAATAAATAATGTTGCGAGTTCATTCATTGGAGATGCACATAACACGCCCATTGTTGGTTATATGAAGAATGAAGCGCATTCCTTTGCACTTGTTTGAACCTTGGCAGCATGGTGGCATCTGGGAATTCTAGGGGCTGTGTTTCATGGCCCCCTCTGCCTTGGCTCTGGACAGGCACAGTGTACTTCAAAGCCAGGCCTTTCAGGAGTGAAGTTAGGAAACACTCTACATGCAAAGGATGTTAGAAGTTTGGAACTCTCTTCTGCAAACGACAATTGATGCTATGTCAATTGTTACTTTTAAATCTAAGATTGATAGAGTTTTGTTAACCAAAGGTATTAAGGGATATGGGACAAAGGCAGGTATATGGAGTTAGGTCACAGATCAGCCATGACCTCATTGAATGGCGGAACAGGCTCGAGGGGCTAAATGGCCTACTCCTGTTCCTATGGATGCTGTGGAAATCCTAGAGCTACGTAAAGGGGACAAAGACCCAACGTAACTGGTCCCCATCCACTTTTTCCTGACCTTTTCACTCAGTGAATTGATGATCCCTGAGGTCAAAGGCCAGGAAAATCAGCCCCATAGCTTTTTACATCTGAGATGGGCTCCTATGATTGCACATTGTGGCCACTGCATGAAACCTCTGAATGTGGATGCTGGCTGAAGATTGTGATTATGGGGTGGAGGGGAGGAAGGTGTGTCTGTATTCCAGGATGTTCAGAGGCCCAGCTGGATGCATCATTGGAGTTTAGAAGAATGAGAGGTGATCTTATTGAAACAGGTTCTGAGGGGGCTCGACAGGGTAGATGCAGAGAGGATGTTTCCACTCGTGGAGGAATCTAGAACTAGGGGTCGCCCATTTAAAATGGAGATGAGGAGGAATTTCTTCTCTCAGAGGGTCGTGAATCTTTGGAATTCTCTACCCCAGAGAGCTGTGGAGGCTAGGTCATTGAATATATTTAAGGTGGAGATAGACAGATTTTTGAACTATAGGGGAGTCGAGGGTAATGGGGAGCGGGCAGGAAAGTGGAGTTGAGGCCAAGATCAGATCAGCCATGATCTTATTGAATGGCGGAGCAGGCTCGAGGGGCTGAATGGCCTACTCCTGCTCCTATTTCTTATGTTCTTATGATCATACTGTTTGTAAAAGGAGGGGGAAGTTATTGGTACCAAGTGTATGGGTAAGTTTGTGATTAATTCGTGAATATTTTTAGAGACCTTTTAAAATCAATTTGAACTAATTTCCACTGATAAATTATTGGATTTATTTTGGGTGCTGAATTGGTTAAAAATTATTTCCTCCTGAATTGGAGGTTTAGTGATTTTCTCTGAATCTGCCCTGGTTTTTTGGGGTCTAATTTCTTTCACCTGTTTTCCTCTCAATTTCTGATGCAAAAAGTAAAAACTTGAAAAACACCCGAAAAGAGCTGTAAATCAGTAACAAAGCTAACTTTAAAAGGTCTTTGAATATTTTTTGCTTGTTATGTGGTAAATTTTATTTTTAGGGCATATAATAGGGTAAGTGACACCAATGTTTTATTTGAAAAATTAATTGGTTTAGTCATAAAAGCAGCCAATCAGAAAAGACATTATGGAACTGATTCTGAGATCTGATTGGTTGAAGGAACAGTGGTCTCTGGGATTGATTGGCCAAAGTTTGCGATTCAAAAAAATTGTGAGACTGGTCTCTGGTTCTGCAATCTGACTTGTCAAAGGGACTCTATAATATTATTTATTGCCTTCGCCCAGCTCACGACCCTGTTCTAACTCTTGAAGGGATCACCGGGAGGTATGCGAGAGTTATAAGAGCTGGCTTATACTACAACTTTCCCTCCATGCCATTGTGGAAGTGCTTTGCCTCCATTTAACACTTCCCCAGCAGGCCAGCTGAGTGATGAACTCACTCTGTGCGGAATCATAAGTACAAACTTACATTCTGCCACCCTATGGTATAGCACAGCACGCAAAAGCATTGCACCAGCAGACTGTCGACAAACCCTGATCCACTGCTTTTAGTAGTATTGAGATTTTTCCAAAAAGAACAGAAAATAATTGGATCAACACTAATTCATATCCATTATTCATAAGAAACTGTTGCCACCTATGCTAAGTATAGGTCAGTTGACTTCTATAAGAGATTATAAACATAAGCTAAAGTGCTGGAAAGTAGGTTTAAAATCGTATACATATCAAGTGGTCTTTGATGTAAATAGGTTTTCATTTAATTGTATTCAAAGGTACAGCTTCTAAATGTCAGCTACTTGGCAGTTGATCTAGGTGTGTCCATGACAACCTTGTCTCTCCGTGCAGAGAAAGCTCTTGACAGAGTAGAGAGGGAATATTTGTTTCTCACTAACTGTAGATTTTGTTTTGGGTCTTTCCATCCTAAAATCTAGCATATATAAGGAACCCGCTGTGACACTTACTTTTCTGATATACAGAAGAAAACTAAGGTACCCAACATCACCCTCATTTGTCCAAAAATGAGACAGACAGGTAACAGTGGGATCAAGGGATTATACTGTAGGTGAGACTGCGTTACATTTTGTTTCTAATATCTGTCTCACAACCCTGTATCTTTTAAGTCCCCTCTGCACTCGAGGTATTGAATTCATTGGACATAATCTGAGCTGATGCATCTTAATACCTGCCATTCTTCAGCCTTTTATCAATTGCATAGGCCCACAAATGAATGAGATGTCATGGTACATTGCTTCTTCTGGACCTAAACTATGAATTCCAAAATTCCCTAGATTCTGCAATGGTCCCAGCGGATTGGAAGGTCGCAAATGTAACACCGCTATTCAAGAAAGGAGGGAAAGGAAAAACAGGGAACTACAGGCCGGTTAGCCTATCATCAGTCGTCGGGAAAATGCTGGAATCCATTGTTAAGGAAGTGGTATTAAGTCACTTAGAAAATCATAACATGATTAGGCTGAGTCAACATGGTTTTATGAAAGGGAAATCATGTTTGACAAATTTATTAGAGTTTTTGAGGATGTAACTAGCAGGGTAGATAAAGGGGAACCAGTGGATGTAGTAAATTTGGATTTCTAAAAGGCATTCGACAAGGTTATTACACAAGATTAGGACTCATGGTGTTGGGGGTAATATAGTAGCATGGATAGAGGACAGAAAACAGAGAGTAGGGATAAACGGATCTTTTTCAGGTTGGCAGGCTATAACTAGTGGGGTGTCGCAAGGATCAGTGTTGGGGCCTCAGCTATTTACAATCTATATTAATGACCTAGATGCAGGGACCGAGTGCAATGTATCCAAGTTTGCTGATGATACAAAGCTAGGTGGGACAGTACGCTGTGAGGAGAACACATAGAGTCTGCAAAGGGATATAGATAGACTAAGTGAGTAGGCAGTAAGGTGGCAGATGGAGTATAATGTAGGGAAATGTGAGGTTATTCACTTTGGTAGGAAGAATAGAAAAACAGAATATTTTTTAAATCGTGAGAAACTTTCAAATGTTGGTGTTGAGAGAGATTTGGGTGTCCTCATGCAAGAAACACAGAAAGCTAGCATGCAGGTACAGCAAGGAATAAGGAAGGCAAATGGCATGTTGGCCTTTATTGCAAGGGGGTTGGAGTATAAGAGTAAGGAAGTCTTGCTACAATTGTACAGGAATAACAACAGAAAACGCTGGAAAAACTCAGCAGGCCAGGCAGCATCCGTGGAGAGAGAAAGAGAGTTGACGTTTCAGGTCGATGACCTGATGAAAGGTCATCGACCTGAAACGTCAACTCTCTTTCTCTCTCCACGGATGCTGCCTGGCCTGCTGAGTTTTTCCAGCGTTTTCTGTTGTTATTTCGGATTTCCAGCATCTGCAGTATTTTGCTATCGTACAATTGTACAGGGCCTTGCTGAGGCCACACCTGGAGTACTGTGCACAGTTTTGGTCTCCTTATCTAAGGAAGGATATACTTGCCTTGGAGGCGGTGCAACGAAGGTTCACTAGATTGATTCCTGGGATGAGAGGGCTGTCCTATGATGAGAGATTGTGTAGAATGGGCCTATACTCTCTGGAGTTTAGAAGAATGAGAGGTGATCTCATTGAAACATACAAGATTCTGAAGGGGATTGACAGGGTAGATGCTGAGAGGTTGTTTCCCCTGGCTGGAGAGTCTAGAACTAGGGGGCATAGTCTCAGGATAAGGGGTAGGCCATTTAAGACTGGGATGAGGAGGAATTTCTTTAAGAACATAAGAACATAAGAAATAGGAGCAGGAGTAGGCCAATCGGCCCCTCGAGCCTGCTCCGCCATTCAATAAGATCATGGCTGATCTGATCCTAACCGCCAATCTACTATCTATCACAGAACCATCTCCTGCATCTAACAGAATTGCACACACGAAATAGGAGCAGAATCAGGCTACACAGTCCCTGGGCCCGCTCCACTACCCACAGGGCCATGACCGATCCGAACCTAGACTCATGTCCAAATTCCTGCCCGCTCCCCGTAACCCTTAATGCCCTTTACTTCTAGGAAACTGTCTATTTCTGTTTTAAATTTAATTAATGTTGTAGCTTCTACAGCTTTTTGTGGCAGCATATTCCATGGACCTACCACCCTCTGAGTGAAGTAGTTCCTCCTCATCTCAGTTTTGAAAGAGCAGCCCCTTATTCTAAGACTATGTCCCCTAGTTCTCGTCTCACCCGTCATCGGGAACATCCTCCCCGCATCCACCCGATCCAACCCCTTCACAATCTTATATGTTTCAATAAGATCGCCTCTCATTCTTCTGAACTCCAATGAGTAGAGTCCCAATCTACCCAACCTCTCCTCATATGACCACCCCCTCATCCCCGGGATTAACCGAGTAAACCTTTTTTGCACTGCCTCGAGAGCAAGGATGTCTTTCCTTAAGTAAGGACACCAAAACTGTATGCAGTATTCCAGGTGCGGTCTCACCAATACCTTGTACAACTGAAGCAATACCTCCCTATTTTTATATTCTATCCCCCTAGCAATGAAAGCCAACATTCCATTTGCCTTCTTAATCACTTGCTGCACCTGCATACTAACCTTTTGAGTTTCGTGCACCAGGACCCCCAGATCCCTTTGCACTTCAGTACTCTCCAGTTTCTTGCCATTAAGATAATAAATTGCTCCAGGATTTTTCCTGCCAAAGTGCATCACCTCACACTTTCCAGTGTTGTATTCCATCTGCCAAATCTCTGCCCACTTACTTAGCCTGTCTATGTCCCCTTGCAGGTTTTTTATGTCCTCCTCACTCACTACTTTCCCTCCCATCTTTGTATCATCTGCAAATTTTGATATGTTACACTTGGTCCCTTCCTCCAAATCGTTAATATAGATTGTGAAGAGTTGGGGACCCAGCACTGACCCCTGTGGAACACCACTAGTTACTGATTGCCAGTCTGAGAATGAACCATTTATCCCAACTCTTTGCTTTCTGTTAGATAGCCAATCCTCTATCCATGCCAGAATATTACCCCCAATCCCGTGATTTTTTACCTTAAGCAATAATCTTTTGTGTGGCACCTTGTCAAATGCCTTTTGGAAGTCTAAATACACTACGTCCACTGGTTCCCCTTTATCCACTCTATATGTTACTTCCTCAAAGAACTCCAGCAAATTTGTCAAACATGACTTCCCCTTCGTAAAACCATGCTGACTTTGTCCTATTAAATTATGATTATCCAAATGTCCTGTTACTGTTTCCTTAATAATGGACTCCATTTTACACAGAGGGTTGTGAATTTTTGGAATTCTCTGCCCCAGAGGGCTGTGAATGCTGAGTGAGTATATTCAAGGCTGAGATAGATAGCTTTTTGGACTCTAGGGGAATCAAGGGATATGGAGATCGGGTGGGAAAGTGGAGTTGAGGTCGATGATCAGCCATGATCTCATTGAATGGTGGAGCAGCCTCGAGGGGCCGTATGGCCTACTCCTGCTCCTATTTCTTATGTTCTTATGACCCAGATCCATTTCTGCAGCAAAGATGAAAGGGCAAGATAATATTTTTAACTCTAAAGCTTAGTGGTCAAACACTGAAGGCATAAAAATTAGCAATCTTTCTGACGTTTGCGATTCATTTACTAAATATGCTACAGAAATCCCTATTTATATGGCTCAGTGAATATATTCAGCGGGTAGCTGAGCTGTATAGAAGGGTCCCTGGGTTGATCCCTGGTCTGTACTGAACTAGCTGATTTCAGCCAGTGTGGGAGTAAGGGCAACATAATTGACCTCAGCACCCCTAAGTTAGCAAAGGGAAAACTGGCCAGAGATTCTGTTCATGATCATATCTAGTGACTCCTACTGGAAGCGCACATATGTGAATCTTGGATGAAGACAGAATCAGGTTTGTGTGTGATGCCTCTTGCAGTCGATTATCTTGCCAACACTCGCCATGCAGTCGATTATCTTGCCAACACTCGCCATGTAGTAGATTAGTTTGCCAACACTCGCCATGTAGTAGATTAGTTTGCCAACACTCACCATGTAGTAGATTAGTTTGCCAACACTCACCATGTAGTAGATTAGTTTGCCAACACTCGCCATGTAGTAGATTAGTTTGCCAACACTCGCCATGTAGTAGATTAGTTTGCCAACACTCGCCATGCAGTAGATTAGCTTGCCAACACTCACCAATCAAGGAGTCAACACCTTCAGGAGAGGAGAGAAAATTTGTGAGCAGAACTAAAAAAAAAAAGCTGTTCATTAGCAAAAACAAGAGATCACATTTTATACTGGATGCTGCCTAAAGATAGAAGTTGCTTACAGTACCCAGTTTAGATTGTTATCATTTGACATTTCCAACCCAACAAATGGCTCTGTGGTTACTACCAACCCAAAGCCTCTTACATACATAGGAAGATAAGCTTCTGTTAAAACATATCAGGGTAGAGTTTCCGCTGATTTATGCCATTTATATCAGCGCAAACCGGGCAGTCTCGGCTGAACCAGCGGAAAAGATTGTGAATTTTAAACGTGAGTTACGCCCAAAACCACTTAAGTTCGTGTTTTCCCCGATCTTTTACACTGGTTCAAGATCCAATTCGCCCAAATCAGGCCCCGCCCACAGAACTGGCCACGCCCCCAGAACTGGCCACGTCCACCAGGTTGAAATTGCGAGATTCCGCCAATTACACTGGTTCGGGAAGGCTCTTCAAATTGCGTTCATTTTCTTAGGCACACAGCCACTGGTAGGTACATTTCAAAATTTTTTCATATCAAAACTATTTAATTTATTAAGAAACTGACTAGTGTACACCAATGAAACTTAAATGGTTCAATATAGTTTCTTTAAGTCATTTTCAGTGATTTTAATTCAGGTTACTCACAGGTGGAGGACTGAACATACTTATTAAAAATGCTTATTTTTTCTGATAAATCCATTCTCTGTATTAATAAAACTGAGAGGTCGCACAACACCAGGTTATAGTCCAACAGTTTTATTTGAAATCACAAGCTTTCGGAGCTATCGATTGCCCCTTCCTCAGGTGAAGTAAATAGATACAGAATCGCCAAAGCATATATAGATAGAGAACAAAGCATGTATCTGTATCTATTTACTTCACCTGAGGAAGGGGCAATCGATAGCTCCGAAAGCTTGTGATTTCAAATAAAACTGTTGGACTATAACCTGGTGTTGTGCGACCTCTCAATTTTGTCCACCCCAGTCCAACACCGGCATCTCCGCCTCATTAATAAAACTGCACTAGGTTATCACACTTAAATACATCAAGAAATACTTATTCATGGAAAGAAAAAAAAGTAACGCCGCAGGTTCATGGAAGATTTTACATTTGTGATTATGCAAATGAATTTTAGTGGAAACCTAACCAGCGCAATTTCCCAATCTTCCTCTCAGTCACGAGGAGCGTCCTTGTCTCAAAATTAACAAAGGCCCGTATTTTCCGATCGGAGGCTTCCTGCGTGCGGAGGCCTCCAATCTGGAAAAAATCTACGCCCTTACCTGAGGACTCCGGAGGTCCGGACATTTCCGATCCTGGGCTTCTCCTGGTGCGCGCGTGCAGAGGCCCAGGTATCCCGGGACGCAGGCGATTCGCAACCTGTAGGGACCGGAAAATACGGGCCAAAGATGGGAAAAAAAATTTTTTATTCGTTCATGGGATTCGTTCATGCAAGGCCAGCATTTATTACCCATCCCTAATTGCCCTGGAGAAGGTGGTGGTGAGCCGTCTTCTTGAACCACAGAGAGCAGTTAAGAGTCAACCACATTGCTGTGGAATGAAGTCACATATAGGCCAGACCTTCCCTAAAGGACATTAATGAACCAGATGGGTTTTTACAACAATCCGATATGGTCACCATACTAGTTTTTAAATTCCAGATTTATTTAATTAACTGAATTTAAATTCCCCAGCTGCCGTGGTGGGATTTGAACTCACATCTAGTCCAGTAACATAACCACTATGCTACCGTACCCGCAAGGTTTTAGGATGACAGAGGATAGGTTTGCTCCCCAAGTTAAAGTTCATAAATATATCACATTCTTCTGAGAATGAAACTATACTCAATCATCCTCGTATATGTTGGATATTGATGAACATTTTATATCTTCTGATCTAAAATATCAATATTATTGTATAAATGGAAGAGTTACTGTGAGCAGCCAGGTTTTCCTAACTGACTGGAATATTACAGAGGAAATCAGGTTGGAATAGAACGCATAAACTTGTAAAAACAAAAACTCGTTTAAGATAATGTTGGTTCTGTCGAGCGCCCAGAACGCTGAATCGGCAAATTTAACATAGATCTGTGTTGGTATTGTAAATCAGACGTGACCACTGTAAATCAGGTATGGCACTCTCGCACATTTTATGGTCATGCCCTGTGACTAGTATTTGTATTTAAACGATGGCGTCAAGGTCTGCTGATTTTCGGATCCCTGCAGACCCATTGTTTGCCATCGCAGGTGATCTACTGCATAGGTTTTCAAACTGGTCCTGTCCGAGCTGAGCAGATTTGTTCCCACAAAGCTGCCAGTGAAACCTAAATAATGGCGGACCCCAGAGATCAGTGCTGCCAACTATGAATGAAAAGCACTGCGGAACGTGAAAGCCACGGAATGTAAAAGACACCTTTTCCATGAGGGGTGATTTGATAGAGGTGTACAAGATTATGACGGGTTTGGATAGGCTAGACGGGGAAAGGCTGTTCCCACTAATTGATGGTACAAGGACTAGGGGACATAGATTTAAGGTTTTGAGCAAGAGATATAGGGGGGACGTGAGGAAAAACTTTTTTACGCAGCGAGTGCTGCTGACGGAAGTGGTGGAAATGGAGACACTCAATGTTTTCAAGGGGAGACTGGATAGGCACTTGAGGGAAATAAACTTGCAGGGCTACAGGGATAGAGCGGGGGAATGGGACTGACTGGATTGCTCACCAGAGAGCCGGCACGGACTCGATGGGCCGAATGGTCTCCTTCTGTGCCATTATGACTCTATTGACTCTATGACTCTACTGCAGGGCCTCTTGGTTCTCAGCTATCCAGAGATGCTTCTGTTCCACTTGTCTCCTCACACAGAAAACATGTTGCACCTCCCCTCAACCATCCATGTAGGAGGAAATTGCACTAAGACAGGATCGGAGGGAGAGATTGAGAAAAATGAATAAAAAACAGGAACAGACTCAGAGACAGAGAAAATAGAGGGGCAGTGAGAGAAGCAAGAGACAGTGTGACCAGAAAGACCACAGCAGTGTTTCTGCGTGGCCGCAGCAGTGAACGGGACAAATGGTGATCGATACACCCCAGAATTCACAAGTATTTGCAATGCTGCTGCCCGATCCTTCCCAGCCATCGACCCTGCCTCAGTGGGGACTGGGGCACATCTTCCCTCCTTCTGCATCTCCCAGGTCCCCCGACCTGCCAGACTCAGCTGGTGGGATGAGCAGATGTTACCAGTTCAGCAGGGTTGCTTGTACCCACGCCGCTGTCTACGACTGGGGAGATGGGTGCTTCTGCTGCAGAATGGGAATTGGTGATGAGGCTGTGCTCGCAGATGGGGAGCAAGGAAGGGTGCACTGGTCTCCCCTCTCTTCTACTTTTGGTGCCATGTGGGGTTGGATGTAATATGTTGCACAGTTATTCCACTGTACCAATCCACTAATCTGTTAGCCGTGGCTCAGTAGGTAGCACTCTCTCCTCTGAATCAGAAGATTGTGGCCATGAGAGGGATAATGGCGAAAGGGGTCATGGAAGTGAGGACTCCACTTAAAGCGCTTCCACTTCTCACCCACTGCCCTTTTCAGTCTGTAGCCCACATGTCTGTCTCCCGATGGCCGAGTCTGCCCCTGCACAGGTGGAGCAGTCTTTGGCGGGGCCCTCACGGGCTCCAAAACCCAGAAGACATTGGCCAAGAACGTGTCTCTGGGGCCGCTCCACCCCCTCATCCTCTTCCTTATCCTCCTGTTCTATCTTACACTCAATGCCCTCTCCCCTTTTCTCCTCTGGACCAGTGGGAAGGAAAGACAACAGGTTAGAATGGTGCTGCATGTCCATCCTCAGATGCTGTCTTGGGCGGTTGGCTGCCCAGGGACAAAACAATGGCCTGTTTAACTCACCTTGCGGCACGCAGACATCGGCAACTTCGGTGCTCGCCACAGGCGGGGCACTGTGGTATCGTAGAATCATAGAATTATACAGCACAGGAGGTAATTTGGCCCATTGTGCCTGTGCTGGCTTTTTGAAGAGGTATTCATATAGTCCAACTCCCCTGCTCTTTCCCTATAGCCCTGCAAAATTTCTCCTTTTCAAGTATATATCCAATTCTCCTTTGAAAGTTACTTCTGAATCTACTTCTAACACTCTCTCAGGCAGTGCACAAGATCATAACAACTCACTGCATAAAAAAGTTTCTCCTCATCTCTCCGTTCTTTTGCCCATTATCTTAAATCTGTCTCCTCTGGTTACTGACCCGCCTGACAGTGGAAACAGTTTCTCCTAATCCACTCCATCAAAACCTTTCATAATTTTGAACTGCATAATTAAATCTCCCCTTAACCTTTTCTGCTTTAAGGAGAACAATCGCTACTTCTCTCGTCTCTCCACATAACTGAAGTCCCTCATCCCTAGAGCTAGACTCCCTCTCCTCATGGACTGCCAGTGCTTTAAGGAAGACAGAACCCCCTCTGGTTTTCACATGCATTATGCACCAATTTACCCTATGAAGCGAAGAGAATATAGGAAAGGTGCCCAGTACATTGACTTGCCGTGCACCAGGTGCAGGTATCCAAGTGCCAGCTTGCTTTGAGGGTTCTGCTACTCATTTGCTGTTTTCTGAGCAGACTTTGCAAGCATTGCAATATGTCCTTGAGCAGTGACCTGAAGCTGCCTAATTCATCTCCAGCCCACTTTGAAAAGCTTGTCCTCCCTAGGCAACAGAAATTCTAGAAGTTTGTCAACTCTGAATTTGGACCTGAGTAAACAAATACATCGGAGCCTGAAAGCAGCTGCTCACCCCCTCTCAAATTCCTGCATTTAAAGGTTCATGTATCTTCCACTAACTGATCAAGTATTCAGAACTAAGTTGTGTCTCACAACATTGGAGATTTTAAAGAACTCTATGCTTTTAAACAGCGTGAAACAAGACCGCAACATGCTGGAAACACACAGGAAAACGGGCAGCAACTGTAAAGACCGGAAAATCTGTAGACTTCTGATTTTGTTCCTTTTTTTCTTTTTCAAGAGCGTGCTGAGTTTCTTACCTTGCCTGCCTTGTTCAGGTCATTATAGTTTTTGTGGCACTGGCCCCGACACGCAGTGGCAGTGAGGTGGTGCTCAGGGCTACTGCCGCCTCCTTCCACACTGCCCTGCCAACCTTGCCGGGGGTCCTGCCCCATTCCATCCCCAGGTGTTCTCAGCACCATTCAACTTCATAAGGAGGGCCTGCAGGTCCTCGACCCAAAGTTCAAGGTCCTCTTTTTGGATTCTTCTTGCGGCATATCTGTGGAAGTGGGTATGTGCAGGCACTGGAAATTATTTTTTACAGTGTTTTACAGCAATTTGTAACTAAAATAAACCAGTTTTAAGTGATTTGAAATGATTTCAGACCAGACAAGTAAATGATCTTGGCACTTACCTCCCACTGCCAATCTCCTTGGATTGGAAAATTGCCAATGTCACTCCATTATTTAAGAAGGATGGAAGAGATAACCAGGAGATTATAGACCTATTACTCTAACGTTTTTGTGGGGAAGTTATTAGAATCCGTTATTAAGGACAGAGTGACTGAGCACTTGGAGAAATATGAACTGATCAGAGAGAGCCAGCATGGATTTGTAAAGGGCAAGTCATGTCCAAATAACCTAGTTGAATTTTTTGAGGAGGTCACTAATGTGGTAGATAATGGAATGTCTACGGATGTTATTTATATGGATTTTCAGAAGACATTCGATAAGGTTCCACACAAGAGACTGTTAGGAAAAATGGAAGCACATGGAATTGGAGGCAACCTTTTGACATGGGTTGGGAATTGGTTAGGAGGTAGGAGACAGAAACCAGGGCTAACGGGTATGTCGTCCAGTTGGCAGGATGTGATTAATGTGTCCCCCAGAGGTCTGTGCTGGGCTCGGCTTTTCACTATATTTATAAATGACTTAGATGAGGCAATAGAGAGCCGGATATCCAAGTTTGCTGACGACATTAAGTGATGTGACAGAGTTAGTGTAGGTGGGAGCAGAAAGTTGCAAATGTACATTGATAGATTAAGTGAGTGGGCAAAACTGTGGCAGATGGAGTTAAACGTGGGAAAGTGCGAGGTTATTCACTTTGGACCTAAGAAAGATAGCTCAGAGTATTTTCTAAATGGTGAGAAGCTCGGAACTCTGGGGGAGCAGAGAGATTTAGGAGTCTATGTACAGAAATCACTAAAAACTAGTGGATGGGTACAAAAAAAAATTAAAAAGGCTAATTGAATCTTAGCCTTCATCTCAAGGGGGCTGGAATACAAAGGGGTGGAGGTTATGTTACAGTTGTATAAAGCTCTGGATGTAAATCCTACGTATTACATCCAGTCTGTTATGCATTAAGCATTTTTGTAGACACTGGATCAATTGAGCTAATTGAAGCTATTAACCATGAAACCACTCAAGAATAATTCCCTAGCGCACAATGGGTGACTGGGTATGAAAATACTTTGTAGGTACCAGCAGGCAGTGATCCAGAAGCTGCAAACCCTCACACTGTTACAAGACCCCCCACCGGCTTGGAGGTGGCCTTGTTTGGATGTGTTAAGTGTTTGGGATGATGTTGTAGAAACTATGGAGAATCACTTTACCAAAATAGTAACAGGCCAACACTTCCGAATGTGCACTATGATGGGTTCTAGACGGCAGTTGAGTGTTATGGCTCCTCCACCTTCTATTTTTAGCTGTTCTTGCTGGAGCAAAAACACATTCAGATTGTTACAAATTAAGGGATCAGCATGTTTCCAATCCAGATCTTCAAACAGTGCCCCTGTATAGATAAAAACAAATTAGATCATATACAGTAGTCTTTCGGCTGCAAATTTGCATTTGAATCTTAGGAAGAGTCAGTGCAGTGGAATGACTAAGCTCAAGCGCTGTTCATGTGCCAAAATCTTAATTTGAAAAAGGGCATGGGACAGAAAAGTGCATAATCAAACATAAACTACCATGTCATTGTACATGCAAGTATTTTCCTCTGACTATTCCCAGCATGGGGTGTGTGTTATATAGTGAAAGATCGTCAGTTGGGATTTACAGTAACTCTTGATCATTATTCTCCCTTTACACTGCATAGTTCAAAGACATTCTTAAATAACTGTGTACGGTTTTGAATGTATAAATAAAGGCTTCTGTTTAAACACGACAATTGCATTGTTTTTGTTCGAAAATATTTGTTTATTGCCATGGTACTATGCAAATCAAATGACTGTATGCATATTCAAACAGAGGACACTGACAGATCCACCACTGCTGATAAGAAAAGGCAGTGCAGTTATTTCGGTATTTAAGTATCAAATGCAGCCTTGGAAATCTCATCCTCTTGACAGCTGTCTAGCAAAACTTGGGCTAAATTCTACATATTTCCACAATTTATTCTAAACCAGAAAACGTTATGAGGGAGTTAAAGCCATTTGATGATTGGAACTAATCAAATTACAAGGCTGTTGTTTTGTAACCTATCCATAACACTAGCTTTAGAAGAATAATGTACACTGTCCAGCTGCAGATTAAATTCTTGCAGGTGGCCCTGAAATTCCACTGGGGTTCTTCCAGCCTCCTGCTGAAGTTATGATGGGAGACCCCTTGTGGACGGATAGTCTTCATTTTTTTGGAACATTATTCATATAAGCGGGGGGGTGTAGAAGGTACGTCAGTGAAACCTACTGTGATATAAGGGAGGATGTGGCAAAGACAGTGGTAGCCAGGTTGGTGTTGCCTGTTTTTATTAATGGCTGCAGGGAAATCATAGGCTCAGGACTCTCTTGGGTGACCCATTGACTCTCAACACTTTAGCATTAGTAATAATTTCAACTTGCTTGAACTCATCATCCTGACATGCCCTATACAATTATCAGATGCCTGTCAGTAGTCATATTCAACTGCTTGTCTTGCTCTGGTCTGCAGGTTACTTGTCTCATTCTATTCCTAATGTATCTTGTTCCACAGCATTTATTATAGAACTGGAAAAAAAAAATCACCCATTCTGATATAAGCATTTTTTTTCTTCTTAAATTTTAGATTCTAGAAGCAGGGAAATGATCTAACAGCCTCAATAAGTCATTGAAATGTAACTTGTGTGAAAATATAATGATTTTAAAGCAGATGCGAGACTGCACAAATGTTAGAAGAAACAGTCCCCAGATATCAAACACTCACGCTAAAGGTTCACGTATCAAACAACTCATCAATGATTCCCCCGAATAGATGCTATTACGGACACACAGATCCTTTTATGCTCAACATTGGTTACTAGATTATAAACAATTAAAAAATGTGATGAATAGATGAGCTGCTGCCCTCTAACTTGACAGCAAACATACAATTCAGGTACTAAATTCAATTCTTGTCCAACATAACTAACATGTAAAGGAGGAATATAGCAACATGTAAGGGTAGTACGTGATTACCAGACATCTACAAGTAGTTAACTTGCCAGTGATACTGCTTGGCCGCTAGTTTCTCCCTGTTGGAAGCTGCCTATTCTCCACCTGGCACCTTCCTGCAGCTTGGCCAAGATTGGAAACTTGCAGGTTTGGGAAAGAGAAAATTACAATCACAAACCTAATCACGTTGCGATTCAATCTATTAGAGAACGAGCATACCACGAGGCACCATGCAGTAGAGAACAATGCAATCAGCAAATTATGAGTGAAAGATATGCGATTATCTGAATTTATGTAGAACATTGACCATATTCTTGGAGCTCCTTTTGATGGCAGCACAGCTCTGTCCTCTGTTATATTTTTTCATGTGATTTTTAGCTAGGCTAAATATTGAGAATTTAAAATAGAACTCCATTTAATGATTTCTGAGAGGAACTCTATGGCCTTAAGGATCTGAATTTAACATAAAATACTATTAGGAGAAATCCTGTTACCCCAATGGGAAGGTGACTCAACTTAGGTTATATTATTGCTCAAACAAAACCTAATCAAGGATGACTGGCTACTAACTCAGGTTTGAAAAAAGATACTGTAATCAAGTTACCACCCTGAGGAAACAGCTCATTGTCTTACGAGATGGAGATTCCAAAAGGTTTTGTTTGAGGCCTGACCCAGTAAACATCTCTCCAAATAACGATGCGGCTGCTATCCACAATCTCATCCATTCAGGAGATAGAAATAATTATAATTTCCACCTGTTGAGAAAGAACTGTGAGCTTCTTCAAAGGACAGGCACAGTGACAGGCTTGATTGACAGTTCTGTGCTCAAAGGTTTAATCGTTTGGGACAGATTTGGCAAGCTATTTGGCCATTTTGTCCACTCTGATTTTACCCAAGACAACATCTGGTTTCAGCGATGCCAGGAAAGAGCGTCACCTCACCCATGCACAAGCAATAAACCAGGAATTCTTACAGTTTATTGGAAGAAGATAAAAACTCCAAAGATAAGTTCTCATAAACTACTTTCATTCTTTGTTGTTTTATAAGTATTTGTACAATCAGTATCAGGCTGTGTTATTTTTTTGCTTCTGTGTAATCATAGAATCTTTGGAAATAAATTTCAATTGTACTTTTAACCTGGCTGTAAGTGTGTTTTACCTTCTGCTAGAGATCAAGAGTGAATGGTGAGATCCCATCTGATTTCTGGAGTGAATAACTCAGTAAGAAGGGAATTGTCAATCCAAGACTGACAATCTTTGATGTGTTGTGAACAAGAGTAGTAAGTTTTAGATCACAGGGGACACGGGTTCACGTTTGGAAACTGCAATTAGCTGTGAACCCGGGGAGAGAGTTGAGGAAAAGCCCAATTGTAACATTCTTATTAGAATTTGCTGTGAGACAGCATGGTGTCTCATCTACAAGACAAAATAATTAAAATTCTCGAAGTACCGTTCCACCAAAAGTTCTCCCCAATAAATGTTTTCTCCTTCTACAAACTTTCAAACCATCAATTCTGAATGTTAATTTAAACGTAACTAAAACTATAAGTTGTAGAATTACTCTGAACATTGCCAGTCCAGTTCAGCAAACCACTAGCATTTAAGATCACACCACATAAAATTACCACCGTGTAGCTTTCCTTTTATATTTAAGCTAAATATATGAAAATGAACAGACACAAATCCAAACTGCACTAATACCACTCATTCTAGCCCAGGGACATGGGCTTTCCATGCGAGTTTGTGTGCCAAATTTGCTTGCCAAATTTGCTTTTGAGATTTGTGAATTCATCTTCCCCGGGGATTAGATTTTAACAGACCGAGCTTGTGGTTCTTTTCTCCATCACGTATCAACCTTTAGAGAGGGAATATAGTTATTTTCACTAGCTAGGCACAACTCAAACACAGATCCAAAAGTGAAATGACCCTGCTCTGGGTCGTATACTGTCACTGAGCTCATGACACCACAATGTAATAGAAATCTTCCAAATAAAATTTATACCTTCTCATTACTTTTACCATTTGACCTGATCATGGTAAGCTGTAGGTAATGTTCAGTATATGAGAAAATTCTACTGAAATGACAAACCTCAATGTTAGATTTAAATTATGTTTATTCAGAGTATCACAGTATGATTTACAGGTAACCTGATATTATTAGAGTCTACATAACTGTACATAAGTACATCATTTAGGTTTGTGTTAATAGTAAACCAACTTACAACAATTCTTTAATCCAGTATTTACTGCTTTGTAACATTCACCAAATCCTAAAGAGCAGTGCTAATTCTGAGAGGCCATGTAACCTTATGGGTTACTCCCCATCTTAGCAGCCAGAGAGTAAATGAATTTGTAGATTTCTAATGACTTCACATTCTTTGTTCATCACCAGGTGTTTCTTGGATACCAGTGTTCAAGTTACTAGTGCAGATGTTCGAGAAGAATTTTGACTGCTTGTGCTAAATTGTCCACACACCCATCTGCCTTCACTGTTGGGTGCTGTTCATCACAGGGTCTGCAAATAAAGTCACATAAAAATAAATCATTGACTTCACATCCCTTCAACAATGACCCATTAGGCTTATATATTATATTCAGCATCCAAAATGGGCTATACTTGTTGATGGAGGCAGATCACAGTTAAGAATGGTAAAGGCATAACTTGCCAAAGACAGTTTTACACCAAATACCATTATTTCTTTTCATTTGTTCATGAGGAAGTGAACTCTACCTCCAAATGAAATTTTACTATCCCTAGACAATGTAGCAAATGTTGCGAGATCTTTCTCCCAGAACTACGCCAATATGGTTCTGAGCCAGCTACTAGAAGCCATGCAAGAGCTGCTCTAAGATGACTCTTCTGATTTTTCCTCTTCCTTCCCTCTCTTCTCCCCCAGAACAGGGAAGCACCTGCTCGCCAATCAACCTTTTTTTTTTACTGCAACTGAAATTGGGAACTCAGCAACGTGATGAAATCGCAAGCACAAATCTACATCAATAGTGCCGCGTGTCAGTGCTCCGACACTCTGCTATTATATGCCACCTGCAATTTAGAAAAATACAAAAGCACACAAGATGTTGTGATACCAGTGTATTCTCGACATACGCAAAGGTCTGGGACAACTTGTCTGCATGTTCGCGCAGCCTGAACTAGCTGTTTGATGTGGGGAGATCTAAAGGTGAGGCAGAGGACAGGGGAAATGAAAGAACACAAACAAAATGTGGTTTCACATTGAGCACTGTGGCAGGTGTTTGTTAGTGGAAGCAACTATTGCCTTAAAAAGGCAAGTAATTGTCACTTTTTTTTTAAAGAATTTGTTTCCATTTTCCAGTCTGGTGTGGCAGAAAGCAAGAGAATTGCATGCCTGTTCCATGAAGGACAAACAGTGGTACGCAGGGTCCAAAGCTTTGCGAATAACTTTCAGCCATTACTACAAGTAATGGTCTTCACACCGCTAGTGCTTGAGATCTAGACACTCCTGTATAAGTGGCACTAAACACAGAGCTTTACCTTGCACTTCAGATGCTAAAATGTATGAAGTTTAATTCTCCAGTTTTTTTAAAACCAAAGACGTACAAAACATAATTCCACCCATTCACGGTAAATGGGCAGAAAATCTAGCTTTAATTACTGAGCAGAACTGTTAGTAAGGACAATTTCAAAAAATCATGGAAACATCCTTTATGGAATGAAGCCTTAGAAATAGAATTTAACCTACTCCTTAGCTGAATACCACACTCAAGAACTTACAACAATACAAATTTTTGTACATCGTAATCTACAATGGATTGTACAGTAAATACATTACTTTGAGCACACTGCTGACTTAGTTGTACCACTCCAGTGCACTGAAACTGTGTAGGCACAGTAAGTGCTGTCGGTTTGGTTCGACAACAAAAAATAACAGAAAGTCACAGTTTCGAGAAAACCAGCCAGATGGTAAAGGGAACCACAAATTGATACTATCTCAAATAATAAAGTCTCTTCATACTTCCTTAAACAGTGAAATCTCAGATTAACATACAGTCTTACAAGCAGCACCATCTGTACACACCGTTACCAAATATCAGTTGAGAGAGTCTGGAATGGATTACCAGTCAGCAACACATTGGAAGAGTTGAGGTGACATTGCACGCCCCAAGAACAAGCATCGCATCACTTTCATACTAAATAGTTACACAACCAATTCCATTTGGAAAACAAATGCAGTACCCATTTTGCACCACCTTTCACTGTACAATTTCTTGGCCAACAGGACAGATGCGCAACCAGACCTCTGACAATGCCAGCCATTTGACGAGCGCTACGAAGTACTTGCAAGGGCATGCTGTTGGCACGTGATTTACCACCCTGTAGGAAGTGCCTGTTCTTCAAAGTCAAAGTAGGAAATCTTCTGTAAGGAACCACAAATGCAAACTCCCGGCCTACTTTTTTGTGGCACTGCATTTTGGTGCACCAACCTGCAGCACCACTGAACTGCCATATTTAGGGTTGCCAACTCCGGTTGGATGCATTCCTGGAGATTTTATCACAGAGCTCTCACCTTCAATCGCTCTGCCCAGTCAAACAGCCTTCTTTTCCCCATCTCCAATAGTTTTATAAGTAATAAGCAAAAGTGTTCAAAGAACTGATAATGTTTCTCCCGGGTTGCTCGCAGTAGTGTCCAGGAGATTAATCTTTAATTCCTGGAGACTCCAGGGCAATCCTGGAGGGTTGGCAACCTTAGCCATAATTCAATTTTACAGCCCAGTAATTGGTGGGGGGGGGAAATTTAAAGAAAGATCAGAGATCTTGTGAAGACTAATTGCAATGTATGTATGTCACACCTCGCCAGCATCACCTGTCTCATACATGCACGATTTACATAGACACACTGGACCCGCTGCAGATCCAGTGTCAAGTCTGGGCTACCTGGAATCAAACCACCTCCAGGAAAGACAAAATGCGTTTCAAATTTAGCTATCTCTTACCGCATTAGAGGAAGGAAAATCATACTGCTTGGACAGAACAAAGAAACTACTCCACTGCTTGCTCACTGTAGTAATCCTTGGTCTATAAATGGCTCATGTCTGTTATCAGCACATTTTTCCCCCCAACCACTGCATGCAAACAGATAATGCTGTTCGTGCAATATCTTACCACACCTGTACTTACAGCACCTGCACTGTGTTAATATACAACATGCCTTACTTGACTTAGTTAAACCTAATCCTTTGTTTCCTGCTCGCCAACCGACTTTCTATCCATGCTGCCATATTTTCTCTTAATCTATTCATCTGCATGTTTGTAACAAACCTCCCGAGGCACACTATCAAATGCCTTCTGAAAATACATATACAATAAATTTACTGCATTCCCTTTATCTACACAATCAGTCACTTCAAAAAAATCCTAATTTGTGAAACACAACTTGCCTTTAACAACGCCATGCTGGCTGTCCTTCACTAACCCTTGCATCTCTAAATGCTCACTAATTTGATCTCAAATTATAGATTCTAAGAATTTGCCCACAAATGACATTGGACTAACTGATCTATAATGACCTGATCCACCCTTCTCTCACTTCTGGAGGGTTGTTACGTCGACTACCCTCTAGTCCCCGAGCTCAATTTGGGTATTTAAGGAGGATTGAAAAATTGTGGTCAGATCCTTTGCCATCTCTTTTCTGACGTCCTTCAACAGCCTTGGGCGCATGTCATCAGGATCTGGTGACATATCTACTTTGAGTTTGGCTACTTGGTTCCATAACCGATCCCTTTTCTACAGTTGTCTCTAACTGTTCCACATGCTCCTCTAGTACACCTACATTCTCATTTCCATCATTTGGAAAAACATGTAAAACATTTAATATCTTCAATGTACTTTCATCCTCCAAAACTAGATTCTCCCCTCATCCTATCCTCTCTAACTATTCTTTCAGTTTCTATATGCTTTATAATATAAAAGGAAATAAGGACTATTATCTGCTAGTCTTTTTACATATTCCTTTTAGCTCTTCTAATTTCCTTTTTCACCTCCCCAATGCACTTTCTATATTTCTCCATTATTTTTAGTATTGCTAGCCTTAATTTTAAACATATTTTAAGTTTAGGTTCAATTTTAATCTCTACTTAGCCAAGGAATTCTATACATTGATGTACCCCATTTTCACTTTATAGGAATATATTTATTTTGTACATTATTCATTTAATATTTGAAGATTCCACATGGCTGATCCTTCACCCTGTTTGCTAACTTTTCTGCCCAGTTTATTTGGGTCAGATCTCACAGAACTTTGCCTTTTTCTGGTCTAGTATCTTAATTTTTGACACTTCATTATCCTTTCCATTTTCACATTGAACCAGACTATGTTGTGGTCACTATTTCCTAATTGTTCTCTTCTCATCAATTAGTTGCCACACTTTCTTTTCTGTTGGACAAAGATGTAGGGAACTGTCTAAACCCCATATCCTCGCCATCAGAAAGACAGCTTACTTCCATCTCTACAACACTGCCCATTTCTGTCACTACTTCACAAATTGCGCAAATTGGCTGCCGCGTTTCCCACATTACAACAGTGACTACACTTCAAAACTACTTCGTTGGCTGTAAAGCACTTTGGGACGTCCTGAGGGCGTGAAAGCCGCTATAGAAATGCAAGTCTTTCTTTTTCTTTCTCGTCACACCCTCTGCCACTGAAACCTCTATGCATGCCATTGTAACTGCCAGACTTGACTACTCCAATGCTCTCCTGGCTGGCTTCCCATCCCCCATACATTACCTTTATCCAGTCTATCTTGGGATAGTTAAATCATCCAATATTATTGTCCCATTCTTATAGATCTCTAAACTGTCCACAAATCTCCCCCTCTACCTGCGCTCCACTGTTTGATGGCCCGTAATACAAAATGAGAATTCTACCATTTCCTTCCTGTTCCTAAATCTATCCATATCCAATCTGTCCAGCATTCTTATGTTCTAGCACTGTGATAAAGGCCTTAGTAATACCGTTATCCTACCCCGTTCTCTCTCTCTTTTGAAAATATTATAACCAGGAATATCAAGTTCCTAGTCTTGCCCAAAGCTAAACCACATCTGTTTTAAGAACTGTATCATACCACTTCATAGTTAATAATGCTTCAAACTTTCCAAATTTGTATTGAATGCTTTGTGCATTCACATACTTACCATTCAATCCTGACTCCAATTTATTTAGCAATCTTACTATTTAATTCCCAATCCTTCAGATCTGTCCTTTATTACATTTCTGTATTTTATTTCCCCTTTCAGACACCCCTTGCTCTTATTCATTCCTGAAAACTCCCTCATCTTGTTTCTTCCATCCCCCTTACCATATTAGGTTAAATCCACCCCCATAGTTAATCTCCCAGGGAGGACACTGATCCCAGCCCTGTTCAGGTGACTACTATCCATCCTGTACAGGCTACTCTTGTTCCAGAAATTAAATTAAATGGAAGATTTTTTTAATCAAAATAGACTGGAATAAGATAGAAGTTTGCAGTCAAAATAATGAGTGGTACTTAAAGCATTCAGGACTGTTTCTTTAAGAAGTATGTTGCACGCCCAACAAAAAAGGGATACAGTGCTAGAACTGGTTCTGGAGCAGTGACCAGAAGATAGGAGTACACTGAGAAATGGTTAACCATTGTCTAATTGGTGCACATTGCAAACAGATAAAGAGAAAGGACTCTAAGCTAAATGTCTTAGTCTGTAATCTAGCTAATTTCAGTGGAATGAAAGGCAATCGAGCTCAGACTAAATGGTTGGGGGAAAAAATGACACATTGGGCCATAATTTGCTGTAGCAGGACATGTTAGGCTTGCCCTCGCACATTTAGGTTTTGAAATTTTTTGTGTGGGAAGTTGCTGAAAGTGCGAGCTGATAACGGCGCAGCGAGGGAAACAGGGCATCTGGGACTTGAGTGAACAGAGCAAGCAACTGTGTATCTCCTTAACCAATCAGATTGAAGCATTGTGAAATTAACAGTGCAAGGACTGAAAAGGAAGTGTAAATTAGAGTGGGTGAATTCAATGTCAAATCAGGTACAGAAAGAGAAATAGAGAGAGGGAAAGAAAGATTGGATTAAGAGAGAAAAAAGACAAAAAGGAAAAGTTAAAAAAATTAATTTAAAATTTTACATTTTTAAAATCTCCAACAACAATTAAAACCTGAAGACACACTTGTAAGAGTCAATTTTCAGTGCCAGAGATGTTGATTGTAATGAACACTGAGCACGTCATTAAAAGGGTACTCAGAATTGAAATGATTTGACTTAACTTTCTCTGGCGTGTTTAGTTTACCGCACAAATACAGCAACTTCACAACATTCAATGCAAATATTTTGACTGGGAGTAAGGGAATACAAAGACAAAAGTTTTAAGGATAAATAAAGAGAGGTTAGAGCAATAATGGAGATGTGTGTTCTAGAGACATACAATAAATATGGAAGGATAATAAGTAAGAAAGCTAAAAGAAATATGAAAAAAAGGAAGCAAAAAGAGAAATTAGGAAAACTAAAAGAACATAAGAACATAAGAAATAGGAGCAGGAATAGGCCACTTGGCCCCTCGAGCCTGCTCCGCCATTCAATAAGATCATGGCTGGTCTTGGGCTCAAAGCCACTTCCCCGCCCGCTCCCCATAACCCTTCACTCCCTTATCTTGTAAAAATCTGTCTATCTCCACCTTAAATGTATTTAATGACCCAGCCTCCACGGCTCTCTGGGGCAGAGAATTCCACAGACTTACGACTCTCTGAGAGAAGAAATTCCTCCTCATCTCAGTTCTAAAAGGGCGACCCTTTATTCTAAAACTATGTCCCCGAGTTCTAGATTTCCCCACGAGGGGAAGCATCCTCTCTGCATCTACCTTGTCGTGCCCCCTCAGTATCTTATATGTTTCAATAAGATCACCTCTCATTCTTCTAAATTCCAATGAGTATAGGCCCAACCTGCTCAACCTTTCTTCATAAGTCAACCCCCTCATCTCAGGAATCAACCGAGTGAATCGTCTCTGAACTGCCTCCAATGCAAGTATATCCTTCCTTAAATAAGGAGACCAAAACTGTCCACAGTACTCAAGGTGTGGTCTCACCAATACCCTGTACAGTTGTAGTAGGACTTCCCTGCTTTTATACTCCAACCCCCTTGCAATAAAGGCCAACATTCCATTTGCCTTTTTGATTACTTGCTGTAATATTAAAGATGACTGGCAGTCAACATTAACGAAATGGTAAGGGATTTTATAAGTGCATATGAAGTATAAGGACAACGAAAGAGGTAGACCACAAAGACAAAGGGGGTCGTCTTGCATTTGAGAGTGAAGGAATGGCAGAGATGTTCAATACATATTTTTCATCAGCTTTTACAAAGGAGTGTGAATGTAGGACTGTAAGTGTACCCAAGGAGAATGTGGAAGAGCCACTACTGGAGATAAGTATTCAAAAGGGTACCGTCACCAGACCTAGCTAGTATACATCACAGAATACTAAAAGAGGCAGGAGAGGAGACAATGGAGGAACTAACCATACATTTTCCAAAAATCCTGAGTTAATGGAAAAAGTCACCAATCACAGCACAGAATGGATTCTGGAAACTAGATAGCCCTGAACATTCTTTTGGCAGCAGACAATATACTTGTTTAGGAGAAGAGAGTGCCAGAATCTGTCAAAGGGTTTTGAGATATCAAAGACAGATGCTTCATTGTTTTGGAGCAGAATTCCAGAGGTGGATAACTGAGAATGGTCATGGGCTAGACCCAAACCTTTAAAGTTATGGATAATTTGAGAAACTTCAATGCTGCGGAATAAGATTTTCCATTCTGGGCACTTGTTAGCATCATGCACTTTCAGCTAGGTATGGGTCAGATGCATGGTACCATGCCCTTTAGTTTCCTTAAGTAATACATTTAAACCTAACTGCAGAACGGCAGTGTGACATTTTAATTCTCAGAGGAGGATGCCAACATGCTTTTTGTGTTAGGCTGAATGCTATGCAGAACTACTCAAAATTATGTAACCATACATGAGGAAACCTTATGTAGTTCACCGAATCCCTACCCAAATATCCAGACTGGAGCAGTGATCAGAGCACAGGGCAAACCTAGCTCGACATCTGGCGTTATCCGTGGCATCGAACCTTTGCTGCAATCAGTGTCCTGACTTGCTGCATCTGTAACCTGGTGTGGTAGTCAACCTCTACAGCTAGACCGGAGTCCCTGGATCTGCCTCTCTGTGGCACACGGCTAGCCCCAAAAAGAAACAGACTTTAAAAAAAAGGCACTTAGCCCCAACTTGCAAGCTTTTGTAGAATTTTATTAGGCACCCCCTGCTTTCCAGCAGGGGAGGCCTCGTGGCTGGTGAGACTTAGTGGGGAGGTGGGGGAGAAAATAAAAAAGAGGGGAGAACGGCAATAATGTTGGGCGTCATTCATCAGGCAGCCTGCACCTCTCTTTCTGGCTCAGCTGAAAATTTTTAATGAAAGGGGAGGATGGAGGATGCGGCACGAAATACACAAACCGCCTGGGAGGGAGAGAAGAGGCCAGGGCCCGATCACTGACCTACTGGGGCCAGGTCCAGCAATTGAGAAAGGAGACTTTCATTTCTTCATTTCAAACAACGTGAATTCAGGTCTCAGAGCTGAAAAGACAATATTCTAACTCTCACTGCCAGTCACCAATATTTGCTTAAACTGCAAAAATCGCACATCAGTGGAATCACAAGCCGGCTCTCTGGGATTCTGAATAGTAACGGCCTGTGTAGAGAAAAGTCTGCCGAGCGAGCACACATTCCTTTATCTTTGTCACCAAAAGGAAGATTTAGCTTGGGGCCAGACATGGATTTGCCATGGCTGAAAACAGAGACAAATCTACTACCGTCTGCCCATCAAGAAGTAACACCTACTGGCTCCTAAATCCTAAGTGCGATACAACAAAACAGCAATATATCTGAACACAAAGAGCTCATTTGTACAAAGAAATGTCACATACGAGTGAAATAGGAGGACACCACATAGAGAGCTGAGATCATAGCCACATTCACAGCAGTGTGCAGCTTTGTCAGTTTTAGTCGTAGGCCAAAATAAGCTTTCCAATAGCTTTTATTCACAGAAAGATGTCAACTGCATTTCAATTCACTGCACCACAGCATTTCAATTCTTTGAAAGTATAACTGTCCAATCAGCCTTTAACTGGATTTACTTTATGTTCTAGGTGTTTGTGAAGAATAAATTTCAACCTACGATGATGGTGTTTTCCATCCTGACCAACACATTCCATACAGTATATTTAACAGAATGGCACAATGCCCAGCTTTGTCCTGGAGTCTAAGGTATTTGTGCCTGCACTCAATCATGGATTGTTTAAAGACAGATCAGTCACACCATGATGGTGAGCCTCACAAAAGTCAAATTAAAATGGACTGGCACTTTGAGAACGAAGATATCAAATGAATGGAATATGTCAAGCTTTTCAAAACTAAAACAGGAGCCCTTCGTCAAACTTGGCTATTATGCCAATTTAAACAATTGGTTGAAAACTGTTTGGACAATAAAAATCTAAATTGAAAAGAAAAATTGGGGAATATTGCAGAATAACTCATGCCCGACGACATTTTCCCCACTCGAATTGCTAAGAAAAATCAGGTTTTACAAATGCTTTAGGTTAGGTGTGTGGTTTGTGAGCCGCTGGCAAAATTTAGGTAGATTGGAGATTAAGTTTGCCATTTTATGTACTGCATCTGTTTCTAATTACTCCGGGGTTATTCTGTTGTGATGAGAAATAAAGTGTACTTAGTTACTTCAACATTGATAAGTTCAGAAGCACATATGTCTGCAGCAAAAATAAATCATTACATTGGGAACAATGCAAACTACCACAAGGAGGGTAGATGTGAGACAAGTTTGTATCATCTTACTGCTGCTCTATGATTGGCTGCAGAGGACTGAACCCTGAACCCGAGATGGAGCTTAAGGTGAAATTAATAACTCGGATTTAGGACCCTCCGGTCTGGAGTCTAACACTATTACCAGAAGTACCAGGTTGACTTGTGATTTTTTTGCAGGGGAACTGTAAAGAACAAGACATCTTGCTGCTGTCCTGGGCAGAAATACTTCAAAATGCCAGAAATGTGGACAAAGCTTTGAAAAAAGAATTTTTCAATTAATCCATGTTATTTCATAAATAGTTGCTCTTTGCGGACAAGTATTTGTAAATTAATTTGCCAAAACTGGATAAAACAAATTGCCATTGGGCAGATGCAACAGTTGCATGATGACACATCATGTAGGTTCACTAACTTGAGGGATGAAGGGAGTACCAGGATGCAGATTCAGTCTCCTGGCCAGCTCAGAATGGAAACTTCAGAGTAGATGGTCCACCAGGTTGGCAGAGCTGTCAACCGGTGAGATTGTGTTAGAATATTTTAAAGTGGTTTAAATAGTCAAAGTATCCCAGCATGCTTTGCTTTAGCATTTTAACCAGAGAGCGAATATGGAGGAAAGGGGAAATTGAATCTTGTCGCTGTGTATGAACAAAGACATTTTGGAAACTCAAAAGACAGAGAATGATAAACAGCCAGGTCAAGAGATGGCCCATATCCAGAAAAGGGACTAGTTGCTAAGACACCACATGCCACAGTAAAAGATAAAGATTGGCCTATACATTACAGTACAATAAACAAAGCTTGTAGGACAGAGTTAGAGGCCAAAAAGATTAGAACATGGAATAAACATCTCAAACGTGGCGCTAGCTTGGTGGAATACTGTTATACGTAGGTGCAGCCCAAGGTAGTTGAATAGTATAAGAATGAAATGTATTAAAGTGGTCTCGGGACAGTCAGAAGTCAATTCATCTTAATGGTAGCCTAGAGAGCCGGAACTGATCACTCCGGGCCTAGAAACCAGGTTGTATTAATTGTTTGCCATTTAATGTAATCTGTAGAATAGTTGTATAGGAACCATACTGTTATTAGTCAATGCATATTAAAGCTTGTTGTTTAAAACGATTCGGGCCTGAGTCACACAGAGGCTATTGTTGCAGGACTAACAAGCCTTTGTTATGACTGTAACCATGGGAAATCCGCTAACAGATTTTCAGCTGTGAGTCAGTCAAATACTAGAGGCATGGGTAAAAGTGGCAAACTGCATCATCACATAAACTTTAGGTGAAGGCTCATGCATCCCCCTCCCCCACTCACCTTCCTTCCCCCCACCCCCAATTAATTTTCTCCCTCTTCTCTGAAGGTGTTATCACTTTGCTAGGGGTCTGGATGCCTTCCACCCAAGTGACCATTCATCATCACATGTTAACTGGTGTTAGGTAGACAGTTTGCCTACATAACAGTAACTGAACTTCAAAATAAGTATTTGTGCTTGAGGTGCTTTGAGATGTTTGAGACACAAACAAGATGTTATAATGCAAAACTTTGAAGTGTGCTGAAGGTGAGTATCCCTAAATTAGTGTTACAATTATAAAAGTTTTTTCATTAATCTAGTACCAATTGCACTCTCTGTCCACACAAGCTCACCAACAACTGTGGGTGCTATCAGGTTCCAGGGTTTTGGCAGACTCCTTCCTGTGTTAATGCATAAAAGCAGCATGATGCATTCATATATGTTTGCCAAGTCTGGCCAATCTTTCCACTGGTCGGAGTCACAGCCGTTATAGCTGGCATTAAGCCAATAGAAAACTCAACTTTTCTAAACTTTAATGGTGAGAAGGAGAAAAATAAGCAATTGAATAATGTTCTTTTTTTTCAGAAACAAGGTTAGGATAGATCAGGCAGGAAAAATTAAAGCTAATAAATATGGATGAGAACTGGGAAGGAGAAGGAATGGGACAAAGGATGGTTGTTAGGTCACACAGATTGTTTTTAAGATTGTTAAAATTGCGTTTTGTGTATAGGTTCGCTCTATAAGATTATTATATTAACAAAGCTGCCCCCGATTAAAACAGCTGAGTTACTGTAAGTGTTTTCTCAAGCTATGCAGTGCATGAACTAAAAACTAAACCAATCTGCCCAGGGATTTCCCTGGACCTGCCGGCAACCTGAGGGTTAAAGTGAGAAAGCAAAAGAAAACTAATGCTGCTGAACGAAACAACAAAATGTAATTTCAGGGGAGAGAGGCAACGCTGATGGACTGAACAAGTTACTTAAAGTCCAACTGTATCAACATTTCTTTTATAGTTTCAAATGAAAATAATAGATACTGAAAATACAGGATAGTAGCAGGTTCCAGCAAAATCACAAGCTTGGCAACATCATCGCTTTTCTGGTCCTTCTCACGCATTAACTGAAAATACTGGCAAGCTTCAGAACCACACCTGGCTGCCAATGACAAGGAAATCTTTGCAGCTGAAAGATGAGAACTGTGAGCATTTAATCAGAAAATCCATTTAATTTCATCCATTATTCAAACAAGAGTTGACTGGCAGTAATTTGTCTTTTACTAGTAACATTGATAATTTGTTGAATACTGAAGTGCCAGGAAACTCCTGGCAGCATTGTGATACGCATCTCCCATTTATTACTTTCTCCCCTCTCCATCAAGAAGTTGTATTTATAGTGTGCCTTTAACGTAGAAAAGATGTTGCAAGATGCTTCAGAGGCACAAAGGGAAAACAGATTGAAGGCCAAGCCCCAGGAAACGTTAGGAGGAGTGATCAAAAGTGGGATTTCAGGAGGGTTTTAAAGGGGTTTAGGGAGGGAATTTCAGAGGGTGGGGCCGAGGTGGCTAAAGGCATGATTTCCAATGATGGGGCAGAGAAGGGTGGGGTTGCACAACTGGCTGGATTCAGGAATGGGAAACATTTAGGGAGAGTGGTTGTAGGGCTGGAGGAGCTTACAGTTAGCGAGGGGCAAGGCCATGGAGGGGTTTAAACACCAGGATGAGAATTTAAATTTGAGGGGTTGGGGGACTGGAAGCCACTGCATGACAGTGAGGACTGGAGTGATGGGCAACGAGGACAGAGTTTTGATAAGCTGAAATTCATGCAAAGTGGAGGATGGGAGGCTGCCCAGGAGAGCATTGGGATGAGTCATGGCAAAGGCATGGATGAGGGGTTCTGCAGCGAGGATATGGGCTTGGAAACTCAGTTTAGAAATGAATAGGACTCCAAGGGGGCGATTTTCTCACTGGAGGCAAGATGGAGGCGGGTTTCAGACCCGCCTCCACTGATAGTTTTCAAAAATTTGCGATTTTCCCCTGATTGGCCACTTAATTTCAGAGGTGTGGGTTGCCCTTGGTCAGTTAGTGTTTTGGGACTGAAACTCGCCTCTGCTGACATCACTTTTCCAGTCTGATTTTATGGTTTCTTGCTGCCTTGGCTCATTCCACAGCATTTCTGCCTATGCTGCACCAACTGCAACATATTCTGAGAAACCACTATGTCCAATTCCAAGCCAAGGGCCTTCCCGAGGCTCTCGGATGAGGCGCTGCAAATGTTGTTTGAGGGGGTGCAAGCTAGCATGGAGGTGCTCTTCCACTCATCTGGGAGGAAGAGGCCTGCCAAAGAAACCAAGGCTGTGTGGGTACAGCTGGCAAGGGATATAACCTCCAGATCTGTGTGCAGGTTGGGAGAATGTTTCTGTGTATTGATGAAATGCCATCCCTGTTGGAAAGCATTAAAATGATTTGAAGCCAAAATGTTGGCGTTATGGCATCTGTTCTTTCGCCTTAGGCAGCTCCACATTGTGGGCTCTGCCACACTTGCATTGTCAGGTTGGTGGCCTGAGTGAAAGGAGGCCAGAGAGTCATGTCCATTGTCAATGATGTCCTAGGATGGAGCCAAGAACATGTGCCAACTTGGGCAACCTATGCAAATCTGGCCATGATAAGTTCATCCCTTGCATCCCAGGCAGCCATGTGCTCGCGTGCTGCCGCTGGTCAATACACCGGCGCTCTGACCTCCTGCTCCTCCTCCTCCTCATCTGAGGAGGGTTGGAACTGAGCCACTTGCTCATCAGGAAGCAGCAAGCCATGACGCTGTGCGATGTTGTGCAGTGTACAGCAGACCATGACCATTCTGGAGACCCTGTATGTTGTATACTGCAGGGCTCCACCTGATCGGTCAAGGCAATGGAAGCGCATCTTCAACAACCCAATGGTTTGCTCGATGATGGACCTGGTCGAAGCGTGGCTGGCGTTGTAGCGCTCTTCAGCCTCGTTAGCTGGCCTCCTGATCGGCATCATTAGCCACTTCTTCAGGGGGTAGCCTTTGTCACCAAGGAGCCATCCATTAAGTTGGTTTGGTGGATTGAAAAGCGGAGGAAGACTAGAGTGCTGCAGGATGAAAGAGTCATGGCAACTACCACAGAACTTGGCGCAAACGTGCAAGAACTCCTTCTTGTGGTTACACACCAGCTGTACGTTGAGGGAGTGGAAGTCCTTTCAGTTGACAAAGATAGCTGGGTTGTTATGGGGTGCCCTAAGGGCCACATGTGTGCAGTCTATGACGCCCTGCACCATTGGCAAGCCTGCCATATTTGCAAAGCCAACCGAACGGGCGGTTATACTTGCTTGATCCCTTGTGAACTGGATGTAATTGTGGGCCTTAGCAAAAAGGGCATCGGTAACCTGCGTGATGCAACTGTGGGCGGCCGACTGGGAGATGCCGCTGATGTCTGCTGATGATCCCTGGGAGGAGCCTGAGGCAAAGAAGTTGAGTGCGGTGGTGACTTTGACAGCCACTGGTAAGGGGTGTCCACCCGTTCCTCTGGGCACCAGGTCTTGCTGCAGCAGGCCGCAGATCTCTCGGAAAACCTCTCGCGAAAGTCTCAGCCTCCTTTGGCACTGCTGCTCACTCATGTTGAGGTAGCTCATCCTTTGTCTGTAAACCCTCTGTCGGGGGTATCTCCTGCGGCGAGGTGCCTCGATGCGCTGGTGCCTTCTGCCCTGTGCAGCATCAGGTGGCTGAGCAGGAGGTTGGGGCTCCTGCTGATGTTGCTGCTGAGCTGCCTGAGCAGGAGATTGGGGCTCCTGCTGGTGTTGCTCCTGAGCTGCCTGGTTCTGCTGCTGCCGTGGATGCTCCTCACCCTCATCTGAGGTCCATGCAAAAAGAAAACGAATGGTTCCCATGCTGATTGCAGATGCCTCCTTCGGGGAAGCGCTCATTGCAAGCGGGGAGAGGGTCTTCCAAGGAGGTCCCACAGTTGATAGATTCAAGCTGCAGCACCTCCGACTTCGGAAGGCCTTCTAAAAGTGCTCAGAGACCTTTTAAAGCAAAGGTCTGGCACCTGCAAGTAATCCTTGATGCAATAAACGACGTCTTGTTGGACCTGCAGCTGTGAGGAGACCACCCCCGAGCCAACCCGTCAGGTTTACCTGGCATGGTTTAGGAGGTGCGTGGAGTGTGCCGAAATGCTCAAAAAATCACGAGGGCCTCTCAAAATAGACTTAGAGAGGTCCTTAACGAGCAGTTAATGATCTTAACTAGCGCTAGGGCCAGCTGGAGGCGGGACCGTTTCCCGACCTCCAAAACCGGCACCGGCAAAATCCCACGGAGGTAGTTTCCGAACCTGCCCTCATTGAATCTGATTTTCCCGCCTCCAAACCCACCTCCTCTAACATCAGAAAATCACGCCCCAAGGTTGCAAACAGTTTGGTTCCACCTGAGACAGTAGCTGAGGAGGGGGAGTCGGTGGCAATAATACCGAGTTTATAATGGGAGCTGAAGACAATGGCTTCGAGCTTCCGAATGTTTAACTGGAGGAAATTAAGACTCATCCAAGACTGGATGTCAGAAAACAGACAAGCATACTAATGTTTCTGCATTTGCCAGGTGAGTCATGTGCCATCTCCCACCCTTCTGCCTCAGGATTGTGATTTAATGTGTGTACAGCACTGGCAGTTCCAGGTGCTTGTTTTGCTAGACCTTGACCATACCATCAAACTCAATGGTTGTGACTGGTTCGAGCCACTTTTGATTTGCTGGCTATATAATTTGATTTTCAAATTGCATTTACGTATTATAACCACACATATAGCACCAAATCCTTGTATAAGAAGGACATATGAAAGAGTCTGTAACCATTTTATATTGCACTGTTGCACAGTCATCTAGTTGGAATTCGATTATCACAAAGCAGGACTCAATCTAGCAGTAAAACTTAAAAAAAATTAAACAATACACAATAATGGGGCTTATGTAAAAAAAAATGTTTTCAAATGTAAAATGTGGAATTGTGCCCAAAGTTCCAAATGAAGCTGCTATGGATGTCAACATTCCCCTCTTTCCACACCCCATACAGCAGCTTTCAACCATTTCTGGAGAGGATTTAAACCAGCAACTGAGGTCCTTTGATTGGCTTGTTGATAGACCGTTCTAAGAAAAGATAGACAAGTGCTTCTTGGAAAAGGAGTAATTATCGGATCTTGCTTGGAATTACTTGGTGATTCCTAACAACGGAATTGCGTCTTGCTTCTATGTCAGCTGCGGTTAGCTCAAAACCGTCATTAAATCATGCACCAAAGTGTTGGATTCTTCCTCAAAAAATAGAGCCGCTGTAAGCAGCTGCAAAAAAAAAATGTTCCTGGGATTAGGCAGTGGAATCGATAGCCCTGCATGTCACAGCAACTCTGTACACCAAGCATGAACTAGTGTTCCTAATGCCCAGTACTGCTACAGCACAAAGAACGGGAATAGGGTAAGATGACATTCCCATTCTTTGTGTGCTGGTTTCGCCTCTTTAATATATCCTCCTTTTGTCTGATTATGCTTTTGAGAAGTACCTTAGGACGTTCCTCTATGCTAAAGGTGCTATATAAATGCAAGTTGTTGTTGTTGATTTACTGCCAGTTTTGCTGGCAATTCTGATCACACAATGTGACTCTTTGCTCTCCCAATAACTCTCCCCCCCCCCCCCCCATATTCCTTGGTCACAAAAGTCACACATTAATTAAAATACCCGCAATATGGCCATTGTTTTGGTCCCAAACACCAATCCACGTGGTAATTACTGCTCTGGTAGCCTAGAAAACATAGCTTTATGATGGGAACAGAGCAGGGGCCAGTTTGATCATGTTTGGAGGAGGCAGCTTAGGGAGAGATGAGCAATTACAAAGAGAGAGTTTTGGCAAGAAAAGAAATGGTATAGACATGAAGTTGTAATGGAAGACAGCTGCAACTGGGTTTTGGGTGTGATCATTTAGCAGATGAAGAGTCACATCTGAAACATCAACCGTTATTTCTCTTTCAGATGCTGATTGACCTGCTGTGGATCTCTAGCACTTTAATTGCAGTTTTTTTTGCCCTTGTTTAAGCAAAGTAAAGCTCAAAAAAGAAATAATGCCTTTACGGCCCAATTACTTGGCAGGCAAAAATGAAGCATTTCTGCTTAAGATTTAGCTTAGTATTGGCTTGATTAAGTCTATCATAGTACAAAAAGGGGGTTAAAAGCCAGCTTCGTTCACAGAAGAATATGCCAGCTCACTTTGTTACAGTCATTGTCAGCTTATGTGGAAAAAAGGGGCTTGTGAGAGGAACCAAGCCACTCAATTCAAATACACATATTCTGTGTGATTTCTCCAAGTATGTGTTTGAATGGCAACTCTTTTTGAATTTATCATTTAAATTCATGAGATCCTTGTAATACCCTTATTCTGAGGATTTGAAAAATTAGCGAGTCTATCTAGAGCCTTCAAAGAGACTGGAATTTGACTATAGTCTGCAGTGATTCTGTTTGTAAGAGCTAAGACAGAAGTTCTGAAATTGAGGAAAATAAAAAATCTCTGCATCTAAAAATTATTTATAGCATAGTCTTGGCATAGAAGTCTAAAACTATTATTTTCTACTATATGAAGAGCTAGCTAAGCTTACTAACTAACGCAGAAATGTTGTATTTCTGCTATTATTCACTTACTCTGGTATGGTTTAATCAATGCATTTGGCAGGTGTCATCCATGGCTCAGTGGTAGCACTCCTGCCCCTGAGTCAGATGGTTGTGGATTCAAATCCCACTTCAGGGGCTTGAGCACAAAAATTTAGGCTGACACTCCAGTGCAGTACTGAGGGAGCGCTGCACTGTCAGAGGTGCTGTCTTTTGGATGAGACGTTACACCGATTATCTGGTCATTATCACATTGCTGTTTGTGGGAGCTTGCTGCGTGCAAATTGGCTGCCGTGTTTCCTACATTACAACAGTGACTACACTTCAAAAGTACTTCATTGGCTGTAAAGCGCTTTGGGACGTCCTGAGGTTGTGAAAGGCGCTATATAAATGCAAGTCTTTCTTTTTTTCAGTTAAAGCCTAAACATGGTCTTGTGTTATTTTAATGTCCTTTAAAAACAAAGAGGTTCCCATGAAGGCACAGGACAGAACCAGTAGCTGAGGTAATGTGAACAAGGGTTTCCTATTAATTTCCTGGGCACTCCATTGTTTTTACCCAGGTATCAGGGCAAGTGAAAACTCTCTAGGACTAAGGGAGCTGGATTCACCCAGGAGCACAGACTGAAACACAGATGCCAAAATTATTTAGAGTAAAAAGGATAAAACAAAAAATGTAACAAATACCGTTAAACTGTCTGAGATTAAAGAGAATAGTTACAATTTGTCAACTTTATTAAAACGATTATTCTTAAAAATGTTAGAAGTCCAGTTATGTAGACAACCAAAATCTACATTGACCCAGAGTTTAATTAAAATCAGAGTAAACAAAAAGGCGTTACAGTGAAAAGGCATTTCTGTGTATGTGAAAGGGGATATTTCTGTCGGCCCAGTTGTAGGGAGCTGAAACAAGTATCAAGTTAATGAGTCTCAGCATGTCAGAACTTGAACTCAGCACTGTACATCAGCCCACAAACATGAAGTAACGATGCTGTAAATTCACCCTAGGCCGGTTTTAACACACCAACCAACAGATGACGTCGGTGCTGAACACAACTGTTGTCCCCTTAATCTGGTTGGTCAATTTAACAGGTTCAGTCCAAACAGTGCATTTCATGTTTAATTTTAGCCTAATGACTAATTTCGATCTCAAACTGTACTAGCTTGAAAAAGTTCATAGTATTTGATTTAGTAAACAAGGATACTTTCCCTCAAAGTTAAAATGGTGGTTTGAGTTGCAGTCAAACTCGATTAATTGTGTGTTTTTTGGGGAAAAATACAATATCTACACTATATTGAGGAGTACTCCTAGGAAGATGTTTATAGGCAGTAAACAGGCATGTTCCCTGCAGACATCAAACTGTATTTCCATAATTCTGCTTCATAGCTGCAGCAGAGGCTTACACACTGAAACCCTCAGAACCACACAGCTTAAGGCTTCTTTCAACAAAGAGCAACAGCAAACATTTGCTACAGCCTGCAGCACGTGGTTAGTTTAAATGTTCTACCAGCCCTGCACTTCTGAGGAGAGTGAAGGGTTTGTTTTTACTGTGACTCCCAATAAAAAAGACGAAGACTGATGAGATTATTTTGGGGAGAATGAATGATCTCACCAGGGATTAGTTTGATGAGGGCAAGCCTTGCTGAAGTAAACAAAGTACACTTCTAAAAGGAATATTTCAAAAATACTGTACGGCCTGTTTTTCTAGGATCACACTTTGTGCTACTACATTTTTTAAATATGTAGAAACACTTTTTTAACTGTTACATTGAACTCTTTAGAAGGTGCTCTCTGATAACATCATGTCTTTCTTAAACTATACTTTTAAGGGGACACCATGAGATTCATTTACATAATTGAATGGATTCTTTATTTCTTCAGTGTCATTTTATTCTGAATGCTAGCCATCTTAAAAGCAGTCTTCAGAACACAGCTCAATACTGCATTTAAGTGGAGTGTTGGAGAGCTGTTTCTAACTGATTATACACAACTCCTACAAGTCAATAACCTAATTGACTGCAAGACAACACACAATACCAGAGTATAGTGATCTTTATGCTATGTGTTATGCAGTTATACCAATATCTTTACAGTCATCATGAAAACTGCTGGGAAATAATTGGGAAAGATTTGCCAAACACACAATGCTATTGTGTAAATTATATCAAATGCCTCGAAGCATCACATGTGTGAGGGGAGATAGGGGAGAAGAACCAATGCATCATATTGGTCACGAAAAGTGGCTCACCAAACAGTTTTTCATGAAGACAGTGGGCGTTAACAAATGGCAACCTCTAATGAACATGACCATTTTCTTTTCTGGTCAATTTTGACCACAGCTGAACTAGAGATGATTAGTATTAGAGTTTCATGCTATTTAGTGTGAGATTCTTGGAGGGGGGCAGGGAGGCAGAAGAAGGGGGCTTGACAGGAGGCTAAACCTAAAAACCTGAGTAAAAGATGGTTATATCTCAGCACCTGATCTCACACTGAATCAATATGGGAGAGCCTGCACTCCAATTTTTCCTTCTTCCTTACAAGATAATTAGCTATTTAGAATTTTTTTTTAAAGATTAAGAGGGAAAAATTTGGTTGATTTGCGCCTCCCGTTAGCGCCCTAAGAGGGCACTAATGGGGCGCAAAGCAACTAGCGCCCGGGCACGGTGCCGCTAACGCCTCCCGCGAAATTCAGCGGGAGGTTAGCAGCGGTGGTAACCGTTAGCGCCCTGTGACGCCGGCGAAGACGTCATCACCGTGCGCAATACCCCACTTGCATCCCAGCTGCGATCTTCGGTAGCACCCGCTGACTTACCGCCGGACACTATGTCCGACTGGGTCAGGGGGGCCTACCTGCGGCCGGGGTGGCGCAAATTAAAGGGAAGGTGCCGGGCGGCCATTTTTGTTGCTGGTCGCCTGCCAGCACCTGCCCGCTTTGCCGTCCCCGGCCTTCTGTGAAGCCACCCCGCCCCCGCAGAGTGCCGGCTGTGCTCCATGAGCCCGGCACTTCTCTTGAATGCCGGGCTCTTTTGCTGGCCCTCCGATCCCTGGTGGCCCAGCTGGGCCTTGGGTTGCGCTGCGCTAGGCCCCTCCCCTTTAATAAGGGGAGGAATGCCTGTAGTACCGCGGCGCGATAGCGCCGTGATATTCACTCGCAGGGCCCAAGGGGGAGGTGGGGGCGCTAAAAGTAGCGCCCCGGCGAAGTTAGCGTCCCAAAGGGGGCACGACCCAATTCTTCCTCCTAAAAGATTTTAAAGATTTATCATAGAATGTATAATGTGATTTTGACAGGATACATTACACCCCTGTTCAAAAAAGGGAGGGAGATATCCAGGTAACGACCAGCCAGTCAGTCCAACATCAGTGGTGGGGAAACTTCTAGAGACAATAATCCGAGACAAAATTAATTGTTACTTGGAAGAACATGGGCTAATAAACGACAGCCAGCACGGATTTGTTAAACGACAGCCAGCACGGATTTGTTAAAGGCAAATGAAATAACGGAGAGGGTTGATGAAGATAGTGCGGTTGATGTTGTGTATATGGACTTTCAAAAGTTATTTGATAATAGACTTGCGAGCAAAATTGAAGCCCATGGGATTAAAGGGGTAGTGGCAGTGTTGATCCGAAACTGGCTGAGACAGAAGGCAGAGAGTAGTGGTGAACAGTTGTTTTTCAGACTAGAGGGAAATATACAGTGGTGTCCCCCAGGGGTCGATATTAGGACTGCTGCTCTTTTTGATATATATTAATGACCTGACTTGGGTATGGGGGCATAATTTCAAAGCTTAGAAATGTAGTAAACAATGAGGAGGATAGCAACAGACTTCAGGAGGACATAAAGAGACTGGTGAAATGGGCAGATACATGGCCGGTGCCATTTAATGCAGAGAAATGTGAAGTGATGCATTTTGGAAGGAAAAATGAGGAGAGGCAGTATAAACGAAATGGTATAATTTTAAAGGGGGTGCAGGAATAGAGAGACTTGGGGCTTCATATACACAAATCTTTGAAGGTGGCAGGACAAGTTGAGAAAGCTGTTAAAAAAGCATCCAAGATCCTTGGCTTTATAAACAGAGGCTATGGGCTGGATTTTATCAGTGTGGGCGGGCTGGGGCATGTCAGGTGGAAATCATGTCAGGACCCCGACTCCTAAGTGAAGTGCTGAAAAAGAGGGATTTTCACTTAATTGGGCAATTGATTTCCTGCGTGTGGGAACACCAGGCCCAATGAGTCTTTTCATACAGAAAGTCGCCTCCGATGACGTCATCAATGCTGCTGGATTTAAGACCTGCAAGCAGCCTTGCTTCCTCTGGAGACTGCAAAGGCTCTGCAAATTGTATGAAGGAGTTGCTTTCCCGACAATGTCCACGATCAAGCAAAAGTGTGCACCTCGGTTTGATGAGCCCTCCCTCCAAGCTCTGGTGCACGGAGCCAGATGTAATAAGGAGGTGCTGTTCCCTTCCTCACGGAGAAAAAAGCCACCCCAGCAAACAAAAGCTGTGTGGCTGCAAGTGGCCCAGGAGGACAACTCCATTTCGCTGAGCCGCAGAACATGGCTGCAATGCAGGAAGAGGTTTCATGATCTTCTCCGCACAGGAAAAGTGAGTATGACTTTCCCATCACCCTCAATCTGATCCCCATCGCCTCTCCTCACCAGCACTCTGCTTTGCCAACCTCTTCCTCCACATGCTACTTGACACTTACATGCCTGCACCCTTACTCATTCCCTCTCTCTCGAAGGTCACATTCACTTAACTATTCGACCATGCAGCCCTCACACTCCCTATCACTGTGATGCAATGACAACAACAACTTACAACACACAGGGAGGGTCCTTTGTATCCTTCTAAGCATCTATGCTTTGGATTATCTACACTCACTCCTTCATTCTCACTCAAACTCCAGTTGTGTCCCTCATTGCAGGAAAAGAGAGCCCACAATAAGAGGGAAAGAGCCATGACAGGAGGAGGGCCACCCTTAGTAGCCCAGCTCACCGCCTGGGGGTAGGCGGCCCTGGAAATCGCCGGGATTGAGGAGGATTCCCAAGTGGGGGACGGATAGATGGGCGCATCGCAGCAAGCTGGTGACAGAATAGTTTGGCATCTCTCTCATTGACATTGCATGAGTCACTGATAATGAATCTGATGCTCTAACAGATTGACTTATGATCATCTGCACTATTCAATGTTCATGTAACCTTGACCTCACATCTCTAACTCTTTCCTTTACTCCCCCACAGGACCATCGAGAGCCCCCGTCCCCACTGTCCAGGAGGAAGAGCCTGAGCTTCCAGACTCCTCAGAGGAAGCTGCAACCTCTGAGGGCGCAGCCTCAGCAGAATTCAGCACACCCAGCACCAGCGCAGACACTCACACCTCGGTGGGACCTTCGCGAGATAGAGTAGTGTTGGCACCTGGTGTATCACAGCTCACAAGTGAGCATCAGCAGATGGTGGAGACAGTGACAGCAGTGGAGAGTCCTCGTCGGAGGGTGCAGGACTCTGCCAGCTCGGCTCATCTGCATGTCAACCCTGTGCCTCCGGGTCCATCCAGAACGAGAGCGGTGCTGGAACTCCAGGAACAGGTGCAGGAGTCTCTGGCAGATTTTGTCTCCAGGGTCGCTGCGAGTGTGGAGCGAATGGAGGAGTCCATCGCGAACATGAGCAGAGCCTTTGTGGAGGCGTTAACGCATGAACGCATCACCACGGAAAGGATGGCAACCTCCGTGGAAAGGATGGCTACAGTAGAGGAGAGGATGGCTATGGCCATGGAGGAGCTAAGTTGCCAGAGTGTAGAAAACATGGTCATTGTTCAGAATAGACTGGCATCTCTTGAGGAGCGATGGTCAGCTACTGAGCATAGAAACCAGACCTTCATGGAAGTCCTCTGGAGTAGGACTTCCAGTGCAGAAACGGGTCCTCATGGCCCCCCTGAACTGCAGCAAGGTGCTGTCAAGCCACTTGCTAGCTCTGAAGTGGGGCTGACCCATGAGAGGGATGTTGGTGGCAGACAACAAGGAAGTGGGGGCTCCTCTCCAAGCGCTCAAACGACCATGCCACTGCAAAGCCCTCAGTCAGAGCCCCACCAGAATCCTCACCCAACTGAGATGGGCGTCTCATCCCCTGCACAGCCGCAGGAGCAGCAGACTGTTGCCGAGCCCTCACAGGTTCGCAACCCCAGAGGACGGCCACCAAAGGTGTCAAGACAGGAGCAGCAAGAAAGTGAGCAAGGGGCCTCCACATCTGCTGAAGCCACAGGGGAAGCACCACGTAGGAGCACGCGTAAGAGGAAGATAATGTACAAGTAGTCACAAGGGTAGTCACTTGGGTGTTATGTTGTGTTTATTTTTGAAATGCCACCAGTTGCTTGTTGTGATAAAAAATTCTGATGGCAAACTGTTGAAGTTGTGGCCTGTGTCATTTCGCAAATGGGACTTCTACATTGAGGGCTTAGAGTGACTTGCAATTGTCAGTATGGTGGTCAGAGTGATAGGAATCCGCAGGTTCTTGTCCATTGTCGATGTTCTGGTGAGAAGGTGCGAGGCAAAAGTGTTTGATTGTACAGGCTAAGCAAATGTGACCAACATGAGTGCGTCCCTTGCATCCTGGGCAGCAATATGGTCGCGCTCTGGCGACTTCTGGCCTGTGCATCTTCAGGTGGGTGACTAGCAGCTTGGTGCTCCTGTTGATGCTCCTGCTGTTGGTGCTGCTGTTGCTCATGGTTCTGCTGCTGCCGCGGCTGGTCTTCATCCAAATCTGATGTCCAGGAGGAAAGGAATTAAATGGTCGCCATGCTTCTGGTATATGTCTCAGTTGAGGAAGCGCTTAGTCAAGGTGGGGAGAGGGGTTTCCCAGGAGGTCACACTGGAGATGGCTCCAAACTTCCACAACAATGAGTATGCCTGCTAAAAGTTCCCCCAGACCTGAAACAAAGTTCTGCCACCTGCAAATGATCATTGGTGAAAACTCCTTTGTAATGGTGGAGCTGCAGCTGTTCATAAGCAATCCACTTGTGAGGCCGCCAGAATTACCTGGCGTGTTCCAGAGGAGGCGTGAGGGATGGGGGGAATGACTAAAAATCGGAAAGGCCTCTCAAAATGGGATTATAGAGGCTATTAAGTGGTTGTTAAGGGCCTATCCCACCTCTTGGAGGCGGGATGGAAAGGGGGTCAGAAAACACGCTTTTGGGAAAATTGCTCGGAGGCAGGATCGGGCCCGCCTGCCATTTTTGGCGATTTTAACAACTCACACGCCTCCCATCCCGCGTCCTCAGGCCTGGCAAAATCGAGCCCCTGGAGTACAAAAGCAAAGAAAGTTATGGTAAACCTCTATAAATCACTGGTTAGACATCAGCTAGAGTATTGTGTCCAATTCTGGGCACCACACTTTAGAAAGGATGTCAAGGCCTTGGGGAGGAGGCAGAAGAGATTTACCAGAATGGTACTAGGGATGAAAGAATTCAGTTATGTAGCGAGACTGGAGAAGTTGGGATTGTTCTCCTTAGAGCAATGAAGGTTAAGGGGAGATTTAATAGAGGTGTTCAAAATTATGAGGAGTGGATAAGGAGAAACTGTTTCCACTGGCAGGAGGGTCGATAACCAGAGGAGGGAAAAGCCGGTGGTTGGGGGGGCGGGCGGAAATGAGGAAAAATAGCTTTACTCAGCGAGTTGTTATGACCTGGAATGCATTGCATGAAAGAGTGGTGGAAACAGATTCAGCAGTCACTTGTGAAAGGGAGTTGGATACATACTTAAAAAGGAAAAATTTACAGGGTTATGAGGAAAGAGCAGGAGAGTGGGACTAACTGGAGAGCTCTTTCAGAGAGCTGGCACAGGCACGATGGGCCGAATGGCCTCCTTCTGTGCTGTGTGTTTCTATAACACCATTGATAGGCATGTGTGCAAAATACAATTAGTGGCTAGAGAGAGTAACATGTCTTTATAAGTCATTGGACTTCTTTGGGCTTGGACTTCAAATCAAAACACTGATAAGGATGAAGTAATAAACACAGTAAAAGGTTAATGTACTTGATTTAATGCATTTGTTTTGTTTTTATACTGCAGGGTCTCACTGTATTTACAAGTGACACTTAAACGGAACTTAAAGGGTTAAAGATAAGAGTGTGGTCTGTTGGCTCAGTCTATAAAGTAACAGGTTAAAAGAAAAGGTCAGGATTGGTGACTCATTGGCCCTGATATTTATGGGGAGAGTGCGTGGTAGCGTGGGGAAAACCCGGCAAGGCCAGAGATGTGGATGTCATGCTAACCTCATTATAATTTTTTTCCTTCCATTTCCCACCCGGCAGCTGGCCAAATCGAATGGCTGGCCGGTTGCCAGGCGGGAAAACCAGCAGTAGGAGGCCGCAGTTGGGGACCCGTGGGGACGGTAGCCTGCAATCGGGAGGGGTGAGGGAGCGAGAGATTGGCGCTGGGGGAGTGGAAAGAGGTCAGCAGCAATCACGGCATGCAGACAGTCATCGGGCTTTTGGGGTGTGGTGGGGGGGGGGGGTAGATCTGCGATCACTGCAGGGGAGATAGAGAGAGACCACAATCAGCAGAGGGGAGGCCGAAGGCTTCCTTGAGAGTCCAGGTGGGGCAGGGGCGGGGGACACCACACGTGCTCCTCTTGGGCCACAAGGAGTGCTGTAAATGGCACTTACCTTCTCGATCCAGCAGCTCCCACCTCCCTTTTACTGCCGGGTTTCTTGATCCCTGGGAAACCCGCCCGGCAACTGTTAAATTGAAATCAGGCTCCCAATTACATTGTGGGAGCCTGATTTAAAGATGTTAATGAAACGTCTGACCTCTCGACGGTGGGACAATCACCACCATAAAAAACTGCAATGCAGCGGGTTTGCCCATTTAAAATCATTTAACCATGACCCTCTCCCACCCATCGAGGCCATTGTCTTTGGAAATCTTTTGCAATCGAGTTAACACACAACACAGAAAAAGGTGTTCGATCTTCAGGATGTGGCAAAGCACCCCCATGCCAACTTCCCTTATTTGGTCGCAAAAGCAAGGCAGCTCCTTAATTTTCTTTATGCAGCGCTGACCTCAACAAATTTGAAATAACCTCATGAAACTAATCAGAATTTCCCAAACTTATTTCCAGTGGCATGCTGAACAAGTTCTAATAAATTGCAATATATTAGGTCCTTAAAGGAAGCTGTATATGCTCATAACCCATTCTACACCAAGATTCGGGGAACGATGGAAATGAGCATTAAAAATAGAGACTAAACTTTCATTGCTGATCGCAGCTTAGTTAAATTCATGAAGCCATTAAATTAAAAAAATATACAGAGCAGTGTTGAAATGGACTTGGTTATTTAAAAAAGCAGTCCATCTGCATACGATCCAAAACAGAACCACCATCCCTTTAACTCAGCCTCCTGGATATCCAACCTCTGAACAAAGCTTCTGTTCTTTTCGCTGATTTCTTGATAGCAATCCATATGTCTAACACCGTATGTCTTTGTAAAAACAGCCAATCTCGCTGAAGATAGTAGCACAGCCTCGAGTGTTCAAGTCACCCTTTATTAAATTAAATGGCACATGGCCCAAAACCAGCACTGTGGTGTTGATTACACGTGTTCTTACAAATTGGAGTAATGGACAGGGGAGGAAAGAGGAAGAATTGGCTGAAAAGGGACCAATCTTCTCATTTGTCCAGGTTAAGCTGTTCAGTTGTTGGTGGGAATCTTTCAAAGATTTAATGCCTATGACCTCTAACCATCTAAAAGGTAGAGGAAGGTTAATGCTTTGCAAGAACTGCTATTCTTGTTGAGTGACTAACAGATGTTCTACATGTTACACAATACCTCAAATTACAAGTCAGTTGAAGTGGAAGTGCTGACAAAGTTTAAGCACAAATACAGTATTAATGGGGGGAGGGGTGTAGACAGCAAAACCATTTGCAATCCAAACTGCTCACTAAATAGGGTTTTCAGTAGCTTTGCAATACTTTTGGAATCGGGGTTAACTTTGTTAATTTTTCCATTTTCTGCTGACATTCGTTCATTTTGATTCCACTCTTTTCTTCTGGTATTTTCCTAAATATTCATTCTCCATTTGTTCCATATTTGTCAGTATTTATTTTCCTATCCCCCGCCTTTATTCTTTGATTCCACTTACTTTCTTTTAAAGTTGCAGTTAATTGACAATAAGTATCCTATGATTGTAGGCACAATCCCCCTTCCCCATTTGCACCACTCAGTGGACCCCTCCATTCGCCTCCGACAAAGTACCTCCTGCATATAAAACATGGCACATAGTCTGATCAAACTGTCCACAAATCCACTCGGAGCTAGCTGCCAGGAGACATGTGCAGGAGCATCCCAGTAGCACCTCACTGTCATGTTGTCCATTCCCTTGAAGAGCTATGCCAGTCATTTGACTTGGTATCTTTCCATGTAGTGATGAGATTGGAAATTCAGTGGTGTGGGGATTGAACCTGAATCCTACCATCTTATGGCGTAGTGCACTAGCGTTCCAGTCAATCCCACACTGATTTTCCTTTCTATTGAAGACTCTCAGATATTCCATTGCAATACCTGCACTTGCTAATCAAAGATGCCTTAAGAAAAGAGAAGTCGCACAACACCAGGTTATAGTCCAACAGATTTATTTAATTTTACAAGCTTTCGGAGCGGTTCGCTCCTTCCTCAGGTAGGGTAGCAGTGATAGAATCTCCCAGAATTCACAATATAAACACAGACAAAATCTATTCAAATCTTTCCCTACATCAAAGACACACTAAGAGCACAGCCAAGACAATGAGATGTGTCCCAGGGGGTCCAACGTGTCAAAACACCTGCTGGCTGCATATCCTGTCAATTTGTGTTGGTTCTTGTGTTAGTCTTTTTAAAAAAAAACACCTGGAAAGACCGGCCATGATGTCAAGTCACGTTCTGTATCGTGACATGAACCCGATATCGCGATTGAGGCCATCCTCATCTAAATCATAGAGCAGAAACTGATAGCCAAGTTCCGCACTCATGAGGATGGCCTCAATCGCGATATCGGGTTCATGTCACGATACAGAACGTGACTTGACATCATGGCCGGTCTTTCCAGGTGTTTTTTTTTAAAAAGACTAACACAAGAACCAACACAAATTGACAGGATATGCAGCCAGCAGGTGTTTTGACACGTTGGACCCCCTGGGACACATCTCATTGTCTTGGCTGTGCTCTTAGTGTGTCTTTGATGTAGGGAAAGATTTGAATAGATTTTGTCTGTGTTTATATTGTGAATTCTGGGAGATTCTATCACTGCTACCATACCTGAGGAAGGAGCGAACCGCTCCGAAAGCTTGTAAAATTAAATAAATCTGTTGGACTATAACCTGGTGTTGTGCGACTTCTCATTTTTGTCCACCCCAGTCCAACGCCGGCATCTCCACATTAAGAAAAGAGATTCTGCTAAATTAGGGCCTAGTTAATAGCTGCTCAAGGAAGCACTCCAACATGACATCAATGAGTAATTTATCTCCTTCAAGATGCCCTTGATGCATGGCCTTGCAGAAAAAGTAGGAACACTGAAAGCGTGACCACTTGAAAAGTTTGTTTCATTAAAGTTATTGCCCGTGTACATCCAGCAACTAACCCTGTACTGCTGAGTCTATTTCATTATAACAGATTTATTCTATTTTGTACTCATGCCATGTAATGAAACATATAGTCATAAGATCATAGGAATGTAGGGTATTTTTCAAACTTTCAGATTGGCCAAATGGACTACACCACTTAAAATACTGAAATAATCATTAAAGTTTACTGACCAGGACTAGCTCTTCCTCCATTTGTAACATTTGAAATCCCCCCCATGGAAGGATATCACCCCACTTTAGGTTTAAATATTATCATAACCCGAGGCAAGCCACAACAGAGTTCATAGAAAAAAAAGTCAAAGATTAAAATGGAGTTAAAGACTATAATGGAATATAGAACACAAACATGCACATAGGAACAGGAGTAGGCCATTTAGCCCTCGAGCCTATTCCACCATTCAATGAGATCATTCCTGATCTGTTACCTAACTCCTGTATTAGAAACCTTTGGTATTGATGGATGGTCTGCTTTTCATATCTGGGGTTCATTTGTTATTAGAAAGACCAGTACCCTCATAGCTGTGGTTGTAAGGTCAGTGCTCAATATTTAACTATGCCAGCTGCACAATCTTGCCTTAACGTGTGTCCTTATTAAATTTCTCAGCCATAATCTAACTGAGGGCTCAGCTGACATCATGAGAAAATGCCGAGTAAAGTAGAAGTCGTTTACATTATATGGCAGAGGACAAAACAATGCAAGACTTGGGCTAGGGAAAAGAATATTTAAACCTAAAGTAGGGGGATACCCTTACCTAGCAGGATTTCAAATATTACAAACAACTATTTGGGGGAGGGACTAATCCTAGTTAACAAAATATGCCATGGAAAAACATCAATATTTTTGCCACACAAGTAGTGCAAAAGGTCACCCGAGGTTAGATTACAATCTTACCTCCACCCACTATGCATTTGTAGCCGCATTTCCATCACCCACAAAATATCACTGCCCAATATAGCCTCTTCATCCTTTTACAGATATGCTGCTCCCAAATAAATTTGCACCCTAGATACTGCAGCTGAGGAACACTCTTTTCCATCTCATTCTCTCCAAGCTCTCTTTTGCAGATGGATATCGTACTCTTTTTGCTCTCTGTCCCAAAAGTCCCTCACATTATCTACAGCTCCTGATCTCTCCAGTTCTCTCTCTCCCCTTGCCCTATTTGATTCATTTCTCTTTCTAATCGGTCTAACTGCCAATCTTCAACCAGGACCATTTCCCCTAAAACTCTCAATTATCCGTAGCAGGAAACTGAGAGTGTGCCTTAACAGCACTGTCTCAAATATCAGCCGTTTCTGCACATCACACTTTCACCTTCAACATATGCTGCTGAACCCACTGTGTAACACACAAGATAACAATGGAGCATTTTTCTCTGCATCTCTGTTTTGTCTTAAATTCTACTTTTCTGTCCTAATGGTGGTTCTATACAGTGGATTCTGTTTTAAATACAATTGCTACATTCCAGAGAAGCTGTAAATTAGATTATAAAATTTAAATCTGTATTTTCTCTCCTCAGACTTTCCTGATCCAAACATTATTTCCTAGACTAGAGGGCAGGCTGGTGACCTGCATTCAAGTGTCTGTTTCTCAAATTTGTCTGTAGGATGTATGAGAATACGCTCCCCCTAACTTCCATTCCTCCAGGAATATAGCTGGCCTCTGGTTGAACATATGAAAAGAAAGGTGAGAAAAGTCAGGTCAATCCAAGCTCACCTTTAGATGGTGCAACCCTCCCCAACTGCTAATAATGATAATTCTGGGAAGGCAAACAAAAAACTCTGGGAAATTTCTCCCTGACAATCAAGAACAAACAAGCTCCAGAAGACGATAGCAAAATACTGCGGATGCTGGAAATCCGAAATAACAACAGAAAACGCTGGAAAAACTCAGCAGGCCAGGCAGCATCCGTGGAGAGAGAAAGAGAGTTAACGTTTCAGGTCGATGACCTTTCATCAGAACTGGGAAGAGCTGGAAATCAAATAGATTTAAGGCCAGGGTAAAGCTGGGAAAAGGGGGAGGGGATAAAGGAACAAAGGGGAGATGAAGAGACATTAAGAGATCCAGAAGACCTTGGTTATCTCTGCCACATGACTAACCCCATCCCCTCCCCCAGATGCCCAATTTATTTAGGAATGTTGACTACAGAGGACCAGTGGTCCTCTCCATCCATCACACTGATCCCAAATGTCACAGACCTTTTGGGCTGGATTTTCAATGACCCGTGGAGTCGGGTTTGGGGGCGGGGCGGTTAAAGTTGCAGATTCGGGGGTCCCGACCCCATCCCGCCTCCATGCCAGTTTCTCTGGCGGCGGGTACCCAACCTGTGCTGAGACCCGACTCCCCGAGGCGGGAAGGGATTAGCGACAATTAACTGCCTGTTAACAGGTAGTTAACAGGCAGTTTTTTGGATAATCCCTATTTTCTTTGCTGAAATGTGGGCTTCCCGACAGGTGGCAACCACGCCAAGTTATCGGGGCGGGCCGTGGGTCTGCAGGGGTTGATATGTCTGGTGGGCAGGTGAGTGATGGGTGCATGTGTGCAGAGGTAAGTGTGTAAGGTAAGTGCTAAGTGTTGGAAAAAGTTTTACTTACCTTAACTTCCTCCTGCAGGTGTCAGCCCTTCAGTTCTCGGGAGTTAGAAATCTCACCGGCACAGAAAGCAAGAAAGCCGTGGTTCTGTCAAAAACTGCAGCCTTCTGTTTTCTGTGCTGGAATGATTTCTAACTCAGCCTGAGAGGAAGGACTGAAGTTAGAAATCATATTGTGAGTGTTTGACAGCTTCACAGAGCTGTCAAATGCTGATATTTCATCTGTCAAAAGCGCTTGACAGATGAAATGTCAATCTGTGACATCACCTGTTGCCGGGTGGCCCTTAATTGGCCTGCTGAGCCCACTGGGCGGGCTCAACAAGGTCAATCAAGGGAAAATACAGTGGGTTGGCCACATCTCGATGGAGGCGGGTTCACAAGCCAGAATGTGTGATTCCCGACACCAACCCGACCCCAGATTCAAAATCCAGCCCTTTGTCTCACTGTACCTCCGATAGCCTTCAATAGCCCTGTCTGCCGAAATTAATCCATCACCCTCTTAAAATGTATAATATCCTCCACTTCCACAGCCTTCCTGGGTTGGCTAATCTATATGTTTACCACCCCGCCTTTTGTGAAGAAGTTGTTCCATAACTGTGTATCCACCTTTTTTTGCCAATAATTTTTGAACCCGTGCCACTTGGTCCATTGTGTTACCATTGATCATTCTGGGCCCAGTTTTTTCTGGCCTCGCCCTTCTTTGTAGTGAGGATGAGGTGAGGATGCTTGACCCTATGGTACAGTACACAATACTAGAGGTGGGGAGGGTGTAGACTAGAGCTTTGTATACACCATCACTTTGGGATTTGTGTACACTTCGACAGGTTCCAATGAAGCCAGTAAATAGTGTCTTTTAGTTGCTGGACACAATGGGGTATAAAATAGGCTTGGGCGGCAGTGCAGAATGGGTGATAGCCACTTCAGCAGCCAGTTTTGCACTCTGCCTGATTTTCTTAGCCATTCTTTGCGCTCCCGCCCAAGACAAATTTAATAGCTCTACTGGCAATGATGGTCGCAAAGGAATTCTGCGTCTGCCCCTCCCTCCTGAAGAAGCATGCTTAGAACCAAAAAGATTTTAAATGGACAAAATATAGTGGGGAGGAAAAATGGAGAAACAGCCGCTTTTTAATGAGTTAAATCCTCTTCGGGATCAAGTCTTTGATGAGCGCTTCAGCGCTGGGACAGACATCTAAGAGCAGGAAGAATCGGATCCTGACCCTCATCACAGCTGCAGATCAGAGTGGGACCCTGAATGGTTCTCATCTTTCCTCCCAGACAGCAGATACATTTTTTTCTCATGGTCTTTATGGGGAGGAATGAAGGAAACAAACAAAAATGAAAGAACATTGTAAGTGACCTCTTTGCTGAACCAACAGTTATAGTCACATTGTAAGACTTGCTCAGTCTTATTACTGGTGAGATTCTGGCAATAAAGAAATGCTACATTACATTTTTCATGATTACTATTATTTGAGTAATGGTGTTCAGCCAATGCTTAAGACAATCAATCTAAATGAGTTGGCCTGTGACACATTTAGGCTTGTTAAAACTTGGAATGCACATTAACCACTTTTTACAATTTTTAATTTGTTGCTTAAATGATTAGAATAACTGAAAACTTTATACTGAGCAGGTACAGCCTCAGTTAAATTGTTGAAAACAGAATTCTGCAATCAGGATACAGCTCTAATACCACCTTTAAATACAAGGTCTAATTCATCATCTGACAGCCCTTGGCTAACACTTTCCAAAATAGCAGCATTTATAATTACATTTTTAATTTGACAAGTGACGTACTATTAAAAGTATAAAAATATTTTGGGAAAGCAGTCAGATTAAATGAAGTTTTCCAGATTTCACGGATCTGGGAGTAAACATTTTAGGAAAAAAATTCCGTAATGGTGCTGTGGTTGAAAGAAGGAAGGGTGGTTGGGGGTGGGGTACTTTCTGCATAACAGCACTCCTCTCCCTTTCATGTAAAAAAAAACCCAAAAAGGAGGTTTCTTTTCCGCTGTTTACTAATTTTAGTGAAAAATAAACACAAATATAAAGTGGGTTCCATACTCGGTACCAGAGATAACTATTTTGTTTAAATTAATGAATGGTAGAAAATTTACTCCAAAATACCTCCAACCTGTTAAAAGATGTCTCAATTTAAGTGATATATTTGTGTCTCCAACCTTTGGTGTTTTGTTCCCAAGGATCAAGTGCTTCAGAACCAGCCTCCATGTTCATCTAAATCATCAATGCTCATTAAAATTAATTGAGCTGCTAGAATGGCTACCATATCTGACATCAATAGAGTAGCTTAGGATGCCTGTGGAGAATCAAAATCCAACAGACCTACATGAGGTCAAAATTAGTAAACTTAAATTAGATATCGATCTAGTTATTTAAAAATAGAAAACAAAGTACTCAGCGTATCATTTTTCTTCTCTCTTGTGAGAAGCACCTTGGGACATTTTATTACATTGAACAGTGCCATACAGACACAACGGTGAGAATTTTGACTTTGACTAGTTAATATTAATGCTTTGAATCCAGCTCAGAGTAAATAAGATGAAAGTTTCCCATCTCTAAGGGAGGAAAAGTTCTACAAGAAAGGAGCTTAGGTATTTCAGTATCTAGTGGACAAAGCTCAAAGCACAATTTCCCCTCAGCCAGCACAAATTTACATTCTTATTTGTTTTTGTATAATTTTACTGTTTTAATAAACCTGATTAGTAGTTAAAAGAAAAAAAGACTTGCATTTATATAGCGCCTTTCATAACCTCAGAACGTCCCAATGCACTTTACATTTCAAAAGTACTTCATTGGTTGTAGTCACTGTTGTAATGTAGGAAATGTCGCAGCTAATTTGCGCACAGCAAGTTCCCACAAACAGCAATATGACAATGACCAGATACAGGAAACTCTCTTTTAACCGGCACCCAAATAACTGGAAATCTCTCTTAACCGGCAAAATTCTTGAGTAGGTAACCGGGGTTTTCCTTCATCTCTCCTTTAAAAATAACTTTAAAAAAGACCCCGAGGCGTTTGCCTTGTATCGGAGCGTGTAGATTGGGAGGGGAATGTGCAGCCCGGGTTGGCAGCGGACACGACAGATGGTCAGCTGGCGGTCCCCGGGGAGACGGAGCTCCGAATGCAGGCGCATGTCAATGTGTACGGGGCTCTCGTACGTTGGGAGACGTTATCCGGACTTTTTGATTAACCGGCACCACGCCGGTCCCGTCGGTGCCGGTTAATAAAGAGTTTCCTGTAATCTGTTTTAGTGATGTTGATTGAGGGGATAAATATTGGTCAGGACACCAGGGATAACTCCCCTGCTCTTCTTCGAAATAGTGCCATGGGATCTTTTACGTCCACCTGAGAGAGCAGACGGGGCCTCTGTTTAACGTCTCATCCGAAAGACGGCACCTCTGACAGGGCAGGTCTCCCTCAGTGCTGCACTGGTGTGTCAGCCTAGATTTTTGTGCTCAAGTCTCTGGAGTGGGACTTGAACCCACAGCCTTCAGTCTCAGAGGCGAGAGTGCTACCCACTGAGCCACGGCTGACACATAATACAGTTTGTGCTTTGGGTTGCCTTTCACTTTCAATGATTTCCTGAAATTTGATCGGTCTTCACGCTCACTGCGAATGGCAGCGTCCATTTGCTTACTCAAGCTTCCTATAAACCAAAATTTGATCTTGTGTGCAAAATATTTGGGGTAGTGGATCACAGGGAGTTTAGCCTGAGCTACATGGTCTGTCACTGGCATTTTTTTGTTCGCTGGAAGAGATCAGGAGTGTATGGCGGTTTTCCATACTAATTCTGGTGCGTATCTGAATGGTGAAAGATTTATGGTTCTCCCTGTGACCGTCTACACCGAGTATGTTGTACACAAGATCAAATTTTGGTTTATAGGAAGCTTGAGTATGCAAATAGACGCTGCCTTTTGCAGTGAGCACGAAGAAAGATCGGATTGGAACATCTTTATTTCGGGAAATCATTGAAAGTGAAAGACAACCAAAAGCACAAACTGTATTATTAACAGAAAACAGAAAATGCTGGAAATACTCAGCAGGTCAGGCAGCATCTGTGGCGAGAGATCCATAGATGCTGCCTGACCTGAATATTTCCAGCATTTTCTGTTCATATTTCAGATTTCCAGCATCCACAGTGTTTTGCCTTTTGTATTATTAATGAAGTGTTTGTTTAGTATAGTAGGCATCATTAATCAAGTTTGTTATGCATGTATAGTCTGACTGGTTTTCTGGCTGTACTGTCTTTTCTGTCAATACTTTCCACACCCCAGGTTCCTAAAATGCTTTATGAGCAGATGGTGCTTGGAGCATTATACTGTACCTTAACCACCTGTCGGAGTCTACACCAACACTTCAGTGAACCACATAGCAAATTCACTTAGGTTAAAAAGAAGTACATTGTGTCACTGACAACAATGAAGCACTTCAGTTGATTCTGCTGGATATGTACCATCCATTACAGACCCATAAATATTTAATACACATAGTATTCATGTAATTAAAAACAAACAACGTTACAGTTTACTGATAACAAGATAGGTTGCCACTTCACTACAATTTTGAGGGAGGACTGCGCTGTCGGAGGAGCTGTCCTTTCAATGAGAAACAAAAGCTTAATTGCCTGTTCTGATGGTTCAGGTGGATTTTTGAAAATTCATTCACAGGATGTGGGTGTCGCTGGCAAGGCCAGCAATTATTGCCCATCTCTAATTGCCCATGAGAGGGTGGTGGCAAGCTGCCATTTCAGAGGGCAGTTAAGAGTCAACCACATTGCTGTGGGTCTGAAGTCACATATAGGCCAGATGGAAAAGATCCCAAAGGACTATTCAAGAGAAGAGCAGGGAACTCTCCTGGTATCCTGGCCAACATTGCTCCCTTAAGCACCAAGAAAATAGATAAACTTATTATTCATATCATGTGCTGTTTATGTGACCTAGCTGTGTACAAACTATCTGCTGCATTTACCCGTGTAACAATCACTGCAGTTCAGAAAGTAATTAACTTTCTTTTTCTTTCTAGGTTCAGATGAAGACGACCCTTTAGTACATTTGATGCCATTTTCCCAGAATACCAATCCTATCATTTCTCCATTACAACATTTAAAGGTTTCTTAAGTGAGATCAATGTCCTGGCCTTAACCATCTTCTCTGATAACCTACTCCAGCTGTATATCACACTTAAAAATAATTTCTGGTATATGATTTTTTTCTTAATCTTGAATCTGTACCTATGCCCTCTTGTCTGGTGTATCTGAAAGTACTTGGGCTCTCTCCCTAAACCTCTCTACTTCTTTCTTCCCCCTTCAAAAACCTCCTTAAAACTCGTCTTTTTGACTAAGCTTTCAGTCACCCTTTCAAATCTTTCCCTCCACAGCTTGGTGTCTGGTGCCCTGGGTGCCTCCATTTCTGAAGTACCATAAGAAAGTTTTATGTTAAAAGCTCTACACAAATGCAAGCGGCTGTTCCAGGTTAGCTTTTCGTATTCAACACTTTATACCACAGTTCCCTCAAGGCTTAACAGCATCAACGTATCTAAACTCAGTCCTTATGGCTAAGGACCTTTATAATTAGTTTTTAAACCAAATTTCAGTGCTACATTGCTGGATTTTTTTGGGTGATCAAGATGAAACAGTAAAAAAATAATTTCTTCCTGAATTTGAGGAACCCCCTCCCCTCCCCTCCCCACCCCCCATGAAATTTCCCATTGCTTTCTTGCCAAAAAGTAGGTCTGGAGATGTGCGCACACATTCCATCCCTAAAGTCAGAATGCACATTGAAGAGCCTTGATAATGACTAAGGAAATGTTATTAACAAAATTGATACTGCATACAATGACCACAATACAGCGTTCATAGCACTTACTGCAACATGAAAGTTAAGCATCAACTATTCCATATTTCTGTCAGACTTTTAAAATATTTGTGCCTCATGATGGTGGTGTGTTACTTTAACATGTTCATTTTAGTAACTGATATATATTTCATTGCTAAAATAGCTTGACAATATTTTCTAATACAAGTTTGCATGATCACATTACTATCGGAACTGATGAAAGTAGAGTCTGTAAACTGTGTAACTAATTGTGAGCCGTCATTTAGTGTAATGGCACCTTGTTAGTCTCACGCTGCTTTTCTTGGAGTTTAGTGAGGTTCTTCATATTTACCAGAGTTTTTTGGGCTCTAATTCCCCACCACCTTGATTTTCTCCCAGGTTTTGATGCTAAAAATAAACACTGAAAAACACCTTAAAAAAATTCAGGTTTTTAAAATCAGCAACAAAAACTGACTTTAAAAAAGGTCCTAATTTTCCAGCTCATCCCTCCCATACCTGGCATCAGCCTCGTTACTCTCTTGCAGCACCTCGAGGCTTGGATGTCAGCGACCAGGACTATATGCAAACATGTGGCTTGACCAACACACTGTATATAGCTCCAGGTTAACTTCTGGGGATTTTAACTCAATTCATTTGGCAATAAAGCTGTCTTGCACTATTTAGACATGGTGGTGAATGAGTCAACCAACACCCTTAGACATCTTTCAACATTACCACCATCTCCTTGCTCCTTGTGAAACTTTATTCCAGCCACAAAGCTCACATGTCTACATATTTTACTTTCAATAATGCAGCACTTTGCACTTAGCCATAATCAAATTAATTTGCCACTGATCAACCAAGGTGTAAACCCTAGTCAGCACATTATTAAGATTTTGACTGCCTCTTCAGATTCCACAGTTCCCCATGCTAGGCATCAGCTGTGATTTTAGCCGTCTTGCACTGTGTAGGCGACTCACCACCACCTTCTCAAGGGCAATTAGGGATGGGCAATAAATGCTGGCCTTGCCAGCGACACCCACATCCCATGAATGATTAAAAAATAATCCAGGTCATTTAAGACTGTAAGCAACAGGAAAACTCAGAGGACACACCCCTGGTGCATCCCACTCCATACCTTTTCATCTCAACCCAAATCAGCTTACCACTATTGTCTACCCTTTAATCAGTTACTACCCATATCCACGCCTGTGAAGGAGTCAGTCATGCAACATTTCAAAACTTTTTGGAAATCTAAGCACACTATTTCATATGGCTTCCCTCCATCGATTTGGGAAGCCATCTCCTCAAAAATGTCTGAGGTTAGTCACCATCCACCCCTTCTGATTGCATGCTGGTCGTCAGTTATTAGATTACTTTCATACTGGGACGCATATTCTGCTTTTGATTATTTAATTCTCTTTCCAATTAAGGTCACCCTAACAGGTCTGTAGTTGCCATGTATGATGTCTGCACCCTTCCTGAATATGGAACCTTTATTCCCTCTTTCCAATCAGTCCAACACTAGTCCTGAAGATAATTGCGAGGTGCTGATAAATGTTTTATGAAACCCAGAACTGTTCTACCAATATTACTCCTACAACACAAAAATCCACATCAACAACGCTGGTTTAAACAAACAGAAGCATACACTGTACAACACACAGTCTACAGTACTTCATAGTCACCTCTAAACCAGCAACTCTCCCATAGAGCTGCCTTATTTTGGGTTAATCATAGTCTTATACTGTGGAAACTGGGATCAAATGTAATGAAATATTTTGGAAGATTGGCTGCAGAGATAGTGGATGCACTGGTTGCAATATACCAAAATTCCTTAGACTCTGGAGAGGTCCCAGCGGATTGGAAAACCGCAAATGTAACACCCCTATTTAAGAAAGGAGGGAGACAGAAAGCAGGAAACTATAGACCAGTTAGCCTAACATCTGTCGTTGGGAAAATGCTGGAGTCCTTCATTAAGGAAGCAGTAGCAGGGCATTTGGAAAATCATAATGCAGTCAAGCAGAGTCAGCATCGTTTTATGAAAGGGAAATCATGTTTAATAAACTTGCTAGAGTTCTTTGAGGAGGTAACGAGCAGGGTGAATAAAGGTGAACCAGTGGATGTGGTGTATTTGGATTTCCAGAAGGCATTCGATAAGGTGCCACATAAAAGGTTACTGCATAAGATAAGAGCTCACGGAATTGGGGGTAATATATTAGCATGGATAGCGAGTTGGCTAACTAACAGAAAGCAGAGAGTCGGGATAAATGGGTAATTTTCCGGTTGGCAAACGGTAACTAGTGGGGTGCCACAGGGATCGGTGCTGGGGCCTCAACTATTTACAATCTACATTAATGACTTGGATGAAGGGACCGAGTGTAATGTAGCCAAGTTTGCAGATGATACAAAGATGGGTGGGAAAGCAAGTTGTGCAGAGGACTCAAAGAACCTGCAAAGGGATATAGACAGGCTAAGTGAGTGGACAAACATTTGGCAGATGGAGTGTAATGTGGGAAAGTGCGAGGTTATACACTTTGGCAGGAAAAATAAAAAAGCAAATTATTATTTAAATGGAGAGAGATTACAAAATGCTACAGTTCAGAGGGACCTGGGGGTCCTTGTGCACGAAACACAAAAAGTTAGCATGCAGGTACAGCAAGTAATCAAAAAGGCAAATGGAATGTTGGCCTTTATTTCAAAGGGGTTGGAGTATAAAAGCAGGGAAGTCCTGCTACAACTGTACAGGGTATTGGTGAGACCACACCTTGAGTACTGCGTACAGTTTTGGTCTCCTTATTTAAGGAAGGATATACTTGCATTGGAGGCAGTTCAGAGACGATCCAGAGATGAGGGGGTTGACTTATGAGGAAAGGTTGAGCAGGCTGGGCCTATACTCATTGGAATTTAGAAGAATGAGAGGTGATCTTATTGAAACATGTAAGATACTGAGAGGGCACGACAAGGTAGATGCAGAGAGGATGTTTCCCCTCGTGGGGAAATCTAGAATGCAGGGGCACAGTTTTAGAATAAAGGGTCGCCCTTTTAGAACTGAGATGAGGAGGAATTTCTTCTCTCAGAGGGTCGTAAATCTGTGGAATTCTCTGCCCCAGAGAGCTGTGGAGGCTGGGTCATTAAATACATTTAAGGTGGAGATAGACAATATTTGCAAGAAATGGGAGTGAAGGGTTATGGGGAGCAGGCGGGGAAGTGGCTTTGAGCCCAAGATCAGCCATGATCTTATTGAATGGCGGAGCAGGCTCCATGGGCCAAGTGGCCTATTTCTGCTCCTATTTCTTATGTTCTTATGAATCCTTCATTATGTATATTGGAATAAATAAGATTTTCTTCCCCATTCCTTTTCTGAAGCAGCCAACACTTGCTGGGGTGTGGCTCCTGGACACCATCAGCCCTATGAAACATCATCTAAGTACCCATTCGTTATGTGTGAACCTGAACATTGTTGGAAGACTATTCAACAATGGAGGGCATCACAACACAGCCTATCCTGCCCTCGTGATCTTCCAGCAGGAAACACCAATCAGGAGCAGAGGCCCTAGCTGATTTTACACTTCCCTATCACAGGGGTGCTGAGGCCAATTGTAATGCCCCCAGATGTGTATGGCTAACTCAGCACCCACCAGAATCCCAGGAATAATGTATTTCAATCACCTAGCGCTATCTATTCCATCACAGCCTTCAATATCTTGTCACCAAGTGTATACTCCCATTTCTTTTCTTCCTATCAATGTATGACCTACACGTCTTCGTATTAAATTGCATATGCCGCCTATCTGCCCATTCTGTTAACTGTATGCCTTACTGAAGTATTTTACAATCTGTCTTGCTGCCACATTTCCTCTTATATCCTATGCCTGAATTTTTTTTAAACAAGCCTCCTGGGAGGCACCTTATTAAACAACTGAAAATAAAAGATCCCTGTACACCACATCTACTGCGTTCCCTTTATCTACCAGTCACTTCAACACTACTTCTCTTTAACAAATCCATGCTGGCTGGCCTAATTAGCTCGTGCATTTATAAATGATGACTAATTTGATTTCATGGATGCCAAGCATTTGCCCACATCTGACATTAGACTACTCTGTACAGTATACTCCTAATAATTCAGTCATTTTTGTGTTAAAATAAATTGAACTCTCCATTAATTTTAATTAATATAAATAACAAAAGGAAAGTAGGAATTTAGTGCCAAAAATTTTATCAGATCTGAATTAAGCCACTTTAAATTATTAGACTCTGGTTACCCAGTTTATCCTCACCCCTCCATATCTATTTATTTTTTGTTGTTACATTGCACATTGACTACCATCCGGTCACCCTAGCACAACGTATATATGTCGGAGGATTCAAAAATTGTGGTCAGAGCCTTTGCTATCGCCTCTCCAACTTCCTTCAACAGCATTGGGTGCTTGCCATCAGCAACTGGTGACTTATCCACTTTCAATTCTTCCAATATTTTTCAGAACCTATTTCTTTTCTGCAGTCATCTTTAACAGTTGTTCAACATCTTCCTCCACTACACCATTGCTCCATATCCTCGAGTGCAGCTAAAATCTTACTTTCACCTTCATTTGTAAAAAAAATGAAAAATATTTAGATATCTCTGCCATATCTCCATCCTCCACAACTAGATTTTCCTCTCCATGCCGGAGCAGACTTACCCTCTCTAACTATTGTTTTACTTTTATACGCTTATAAAAACTCCTTCCCATTCCTTTTTATATTTGCTAGCCTTTTTTCATATTCCCATTTAAATCTTCTAATCTGCCTACTATAGTTTATATATTCCTCATGATTTTCTCTCATATAACTAGCTCTAGTTTTATCAAATCCTTCTCAAGTTTTAGATTATTTTTAATCTCTATTCGCAGAACTCTGTCCTTTGATGCACCAGTGACCGACATGGTGCTAAATGTCTTTAGGCTTTGGTTTTAGATTTTAATACTCGATGCATTTTAAAACCACCTGTGTCCTTCAGTGGTAATAATTCGCATTTCAATAATTCTCAGGATTGCATTCAGACATTGCTGGCTGTGTGGAGTCACTGCCACCATTTATGGGTTCAATGTTTGAACACTTTGAATGCCATTAGAGTCAACAAAATTATTCACAATTCTTGACAGCCACTGAATAGTTTTGCCTCACTGCTCATGAAGTGGGTATCAAAGCTAAGTGCCAGTTATCATATACAACCCAACACTAAATTTATCACAGCTATGTGAGAAGATGAATAGGACTGCTTTCTCTTGCCCCAAAGAAGTCTATAACATTCAGGTATGTTATGACAGTAATGCTGCACTTCAGGCCTGTGTGGTATAAGCATACGTAAGAATGCATTTTATTTATGTACTGTGGCTAAGGCCATATTTTTGAAAAGTACTTCAAAAATATTAATTTATATTAAAAACTAAATAATTCCAAAATGGACTTACATTTTTTTTTAAGTATCTGGGCCTACAAGAAGACTGAATTGTAATCTCTAATAGGAAATTCTCTAAGTGGCGAATGACGATTCCTGAAATGAGGGGAAGACAAGGGAGAAATGAAAAAATGCCTGTCTAATTCCATTAAGACTAATGGGGAAAGGGAAAAATATAGCGCACATTATGTAAACAGAATTCACATTGGGAAACAACAGAAATCAGTCCATTCCTGAGTGTCAGCTTGGCTCAGTGGTAGCACTCTTGCCTTTGAGGCAGAAGATTGTGGGTTCAAGTCCCACTCCAGGTTTTGAGCACATAAAAATTGAGGTGGACCCTTCAATGCAGTGGTGAGGGAGTGCTGCATTGACAGAGGCACCAACTTTCACATAGACGTTAAACTGAGGTGTTAGCTGCCTTTTCAGAAAGATGTAAAAGGTCCCATGGCATCGGGACAACACTTCAAAAGCATTTCATCGACTGGGACGATGCACTGCAGCAACTCGCCAAGGCTTCTTCGGCAGCACCTCCCAAACCCGCGACCTCTTCCACCTAGAAGGACAAGGGCAGCAGGCGCATGGGAACACCACCACCTCCAAGTTCCCCTCCAAGTCACACACCATCCTGACTTGGAAGTATATCGCTGTTCCTTCATTGCCGCTGGGTCAAAATCCTGGAACTCCCTCCCTAACAGCATGGTGGGAGTACCCTCACCACACGGACTGCAGCGGTTCAAGAAGGTGGCTCACCACCACCTTCTCAAGGGCAACTAGGGATGGGCAATAAATGCTGGCCTTGCCAGCGATGCCCACATCCCATAAAAAATGAATTTTAAAAAGCGTGCTGGACATCAGGGGAACGTGAAGGGTGCTGTATTAATGCAAGTTCATTCTTTCTTACTTATCCTAGACACCATGAATTATGTTGTGACTTTTTCATGTTAATAAATACAGTGACATTCCATTTCTACTCCTAGTATATCCACCATTATACAGTTTAGCCAATTCCTATTTGGATAGAGTCTGCAGCGATCCCACTTTCAACATTAAAAACATGGAACCTTTTCAATGTCTGCGTATCCATTCATTCATTTTTTCAACACAACCAGATTTAAATTTAATATCAAATATATAGTAAGTGTGGAGCTGGACACTCTGCCCCACTATCCATAAATGGCAAGAGATCACAGAATTCCCTACAGCTGGCTTGCCATGAAGGGAAACGACCGACCCCCTGCCTGCTGCAACTGTGCTGTAAGCAATGAGAGCCACAATAAAGGTGGAGCCTGCTTGGCTGCTCTGCAAGCTGGGGAAAGATGTGATCAACTTCAAACAGAGAGGGAGGGGCAACAGAATGGAAAACACGGGTTATTAAGCAAAGTTGCTTTAAAAAAAAAGTTAAACAAGAACTTGGGAAAGGTAAGGAGTAAATACAATATTCAACATTAAACTGTCTCACAAAGAAAAATTAAATATAAATCATAAACCATTCCAAATAGGTTTGTTGGTAAGACAATGGGGGGTTAAATTGGATAGCCCCCAAAAACTGGCGCGGAGATCACGATGTGCGATGAACCTGCGCCTGTTCAGTGGAATGCAGGCAGCATGCCAACTTCGTGCTGCCTGCTCATTATAATGATTTCTGCGTGCAGCCAGCACTACCCGCGCTGTTCATTGGCTGCACATATCAGCAGGGGTCCCAATGTGGTTACTTCCTAGCACTACTTAAAGCTAGCCTACACTACTTAAAGGTAGTCTGCACCTCTTAAAGGAAAGGTGCATTGTGGATGCTGGAGGTGCCGAGATCATTGGGAATAGTGTGCAGTACAACAATCAACAATGGCTGACCATGGGAGCGAGTGGGGACTAAGGTTTTCGGACACTGTCCTGTATCCTCAGGTGGGCCAGGAGGCCCTCCAGACACATGCTCAGAAGGCAGTGGCAAGAGATAGCGGAGGTGGTCAATGCCAGGAGTATCGCTCCAAGAACAGGCTGAGGGGTGACCTAATAGAGGTCTTTAAAATTATGAAAGGTTTTGATAGAGTGGATACAGAGAGAATGTTTCCACTTGTGGGGAAGAGCATAACTAGAGGCCATCAATATAAGATAGTCACCAAGAAATCCAATAGGGAATTCAGAAGACACTTCTTTACCCAAAGAGTGGTGAGAATGTGGAACTCGCTACCACAGGGAGTGGTTGAAGCGAATAGTATAGATGCATTTAAGGGGAGGCTAGACAAGCATATGAGGGAGAAGGGAATAGAGGGTTATGCTGATAGATTTAGATGAGGAAAGACGAGAAGAGGCTCAAGTGGAGCATAAACGCCGGCATGGACTGGTTGGGCTGAATGGCCTGTTTCTGTGTCATATATCCTATGTAATCCTATGCAAAACATGGATACAGTGCAGGAGGAAGTTTAATAATCTCACATGAGTGTTCAAGGTCAGCAAATGCATCTTCAAATGCCATATCCTAACAACTGCTCCACTAGCCTCAGCCACTGCTCAACTCACCACACCCTCATCACTCACCTACCAACAGTCAGGTCTCATACCTAACATTCATATGCTTCACCTCACCCTTACACACTTAGCACTGTTGCAAGCCTCAAACCCACATCTCCCAGCTTGCACACATTGCATGACAGCCACATCGCCCACACAGATTACACAACACTCACTGACACACTTCCCTCTCTCTTGCAGGAGAAGGTGGCTCATAACCAGAGGCAGCAGGGGGAGAGGCGCACTTGCATGTTCTAACCCCCATGGAGGAGATGGTGTTGGCCATTATGGGAAGGGCCATTGCTGAGGCTGTGGCCACCGGCGGGGCTGAAGCCATTGATGATGAGGGTATCCACATACCTAATCCTCCACCTCTCATCCCACTTCTCCCTCATCCCACAATCTCTTCTGACAGAGAAGCTGCTGATGGTGTAAGCAGGCACTTCTTACTTTCTCCTCTCCCCTCACCACAACCCAACCCTTGTCCCTTTTTCCTTTCAGATACCCCAGAACTGCAACTTGCCCAGGCAGTGGAGGAGGAGAAAGAAGAAAGTGAAGATGAAGACACACGGTCACTTGATTTCACAGCTGCAGCCACCAGCTCAGATACTGACACTGCACATAATTTAGAGGATAGCTTAGAGGCGGGATCTGCACGTGGTGAGACACCTGGCACAAGTGCGCTGCAGCCAGGGCAGCGGGAAAGGATAGCACAGGTGCCAGCTCGCCGGAGGGTGAGGTTGCACACTAGTTCTGCTGTAGAGGACTCAGATGATGACTTTGATGGGCCAGGCTACAGAAGAAGGCTGATGGGTATACACACCCAGATGCTTGGTGTACTGGGAACCCTGCCGGAAAGCCTGCCCTCAATGTCAAGGGGCATGGAGGAGTCCAGAACCAACATGGCACAGGGCTTTGCGCAGAGCTTGGAGCCCATCATTTCCAACATGAAACGGGTGGCCACCTCCATCAACACACTGGTGGAGCCAACCATGATGCAGCGTCTGATGGCCGATGTCTCAGCTTCCATTGCAGCACAAGCAGCACCCATCCAACGTCTGAGTGCTGCAGTGGACGCTCAGACTGCTAACATGCAATCTCAGCTTGCTGCCGTGCAAGCTCAGACTGCTGGCATCATGGCTCTGGATACCAGTGTGCAAAGCGGGTTCCAGGGCGTCAAAGCACTCCAGCAATCTGTTCTCCAACAGATCTGCTCCCTAAAGACTCTCTGCAGATATGGCCTCCTGCTGAGAGCCCTTCTCGCCCTCCTCCCTCTTCTAGCAGCTTGTCCTGCTCTGCATGGCCTCTGCTCATTCTCCCAGCCATGCTCAATGCCAGGAGGAAGGCCTACTGGTCCACCCATGTCCGGGAGTAACTGGTCTGTGCACAAGCCTTTAAATCACCAAAAAAGTACGTCAGCACCTGCCAGACCACTCCCCGCAGACTACTGAAACTTTAACCAACTATAGAAAGTACCCAAAAGTCATAGAATTGCAGCAACAGCCAAAGGAAATAAACCAGCAACTAATCTGTAAGTAGTTGATTCCTTTAAATAGCGCTGGTGGGGGGTCCAACATGGTGCTTGTCATAAATCGCAAGTAACAACTCAGGAAGTACTACTGGGCGGCCAGCTGGGGCGCCGTCCAGGGAGTATAAATACTCAGGCATGGGCCCACCTTGAGCAGAGACAATCTGGAAACAGGAAGCTAGTGACTGCTAACTAGACCTCCCATGTTTTGTTACAAGTTGATTAAAGCCTTGCTTTATGTTCAAGTGCGTAGTGAGTCTTTATTACGTCAGTGCTTAACGCATATTCAGCTGTGCGAGGTTAAGAGAGGATGTCGGCTGGAGCAGGAGCTTCAAAATGATAGCGCTGGAGTCAAATCAGCATTGCACACTGACTGAAGTAACGATCTGCCTGCTCTGCCTACTTCCGGCGGACGTTAGGTGTGCACGTGCTAACCCCTTTACCAAGATGGTGTCCGGCGCACTACGCGTCAGAAGTGCGCGCGTGCGCCGCGGATGCCATTTGGAACCTTAAGGGGCCCCGTAGCGCCCAATAAACGGGCGCTACAAAGCCCAATTTTTCCCTCAATATATTTATAATTTCTAAAATCATTTCCTGCGCTGAATGGCACTATGACTCAACATTACTCTGCGTGCTTCAAGGATAATGATATTATTTCGTTCTGAACCCATTTAGAAAACTGGTACAGAGGTACAGGAAATCCCTTCTTAATTCAGGACAAAAGGGTCTGTTGTGCCAGTGACACTACAGCAAAACTAATTTGAAAAAGCTACGGACATACATTTTATTGGTTAGAACAGCATCGAAGCTCTGAATAGAAGTGGAACTCAGTTCAATGATTGTGTGACAGACAATTAAGATTTTACAACTGCTTCTTGTCAAGGAAGGTCTTTGTTTTAAGAGTAAAAAGGAAACCAAGAATGCAGGGCAAGGCTGGGCTCTGATGGGCAGGGCTGGGCAAAGACATGTGGGTGCCTTAAAAGAGGCTAAATTGCTGCTCATGACCTTACACTGCAACAGTAATGTTAGTGTGAAGCCATTTTGCTTTTCACTGATGCCGAAGTTGGAGTGTAAATGCTGAGTCAGGGCACAACTTCAGGAGGGAATCTCACACTGCGTTGCTCCAGAGTCAGGCAAAGCCGTAGCTCTCATTTACACTATAAAACATTAGTGTTGGTGCGAAGTGAAACCAGATGCTACCACTGCAGTGCCAATGCACATTTAAATAACCAATCTATTTTCCCTCCAGTTCATGGAAAGCAACAATATTGATAATGAAGACCTATTCAAATAAATTGCAACATGCAACTTGAATTTTTGTGGCATGTATCATGACTTGCATTTCAAACAGGATAAAACGTTCAGAATTTAGGAATATATAAAATCACACAAACAATATCGAATCTGTCTGTACTTTAATCTATTTCATCTCACTTGCAATTAAAATGTGCATTTGTTTTGTATCAGAACATTTACCAGAAAATCTCTGCAACTTTGCACCTTTGGCATTATGTACCTATTATCGCTAATTACCTTATGTAATCATCTTGACATCGTGCTAGAGAAAGATTATATTAAAAACATCAGGCAACTTTACAATTGTGTTTTATAAATGGATGCCAGAAGAGGAAAAAAAAAAATCAATGATATATGTGGTCTGTCATTGTTTTGGAATTGTGTGTTTACAAATGGATTCTGAATAGCCAGAATCTTTGTTATGGACCACCGACCAACCACTGCACAATCAACTCTATGTACACTTGGTGTAGCTCAATTACATATATTTGCTTGAAACAAAACAGACTAAGCTCACATGTACTTTAGTTTCTGCCCTCAGAGGTAAGCTTTACTTGGAGTAACTGTAGACCAAGAATGGCTAATGCAGGGCAGGCAGGAAGTGCAGCAATTAAGGGGCCTACTTCATCCTCCTATGGTTCCAGTAAAGGTCAATACTCCAACTGAACTCATTAAGCATGTCAGCGAACTAACCATTTCTCATCGAAGTGCTTGGACAGATCAAGCCAGAAGAAGAATGAATACAAGCAGCAAACTACTTCTCCCAATTCAGTGGCTGCTTTTTTGTATTTAGCAATGGCAGAACGATTTTAAACACGATGGCAGTGGCGAATTCACAAGAAAAGGTTTACAAAACAGATTTATTCAGTTGCAAGTTATTTAATTAGACCTGTCTATTCCCTGGGTTGGTAATTCTGACCAGCTCAAGTTAACCTAGCTCCCACAGCCATGCATCAATTAGCTAATTTTGACATATTAAATTATCCTGAAAAATTAAATCAATCTGCAAAAAAAAAAAATTAAAGAGGGCGTACAACACAGGTTGACTGCAGTATTAAAGATAAAAGAACAGGCTTTATCTGCAGCACATTAGATTTTTGACTCTGTTACATGATGATGACAGAAAGTAACCATTCCCTGGTCTGATTTTCCAGTGTAACAGCACGGGCTGGATTATTCAAAAACTAGGTGATCATTTTCTACATTGACACTGGGGTATACAGTGCAGAGAAAAGAGGCTGAACTGGTTGCCACAACAATTCATGTACATCTGGAAGAACACAGCAACAACAAACTTTTGTGACCTAAATTGAGAACTGCAATTGTTTGCTGTACATTTGACTTTGTACACATTGCTGCTTCTTAGCTGAAGTTCTCTGATCATCTGAATAAAATAGTAGGAGGTTGTTACAGTTCCCATGAAGCACAAAGTCTTGATGAAAAGACTTTATAGATATCTATATCTATCGCTCGTCCAGTAACTGAATCTCTAGTCTTAAGCATTGCTTATGCAATCGTTACCTATTCTGGGGATGAATTAGCCATTCAGCTTCCCCAACTTCACATGTTCTGCATTATTGCAAAATTACAGGACACTACGATTATAGTGTGATTAAAAATTAGTTGACAGGAGAATAGAGAGACAAAGTTAAACCTGGTTGGCTGAGTAGATAAGTAAATTGACTGAAGTAATACTGAAGCAATACTAGTAGGTGCCTCCATGCAAACAAAGCTTTTCATGATAACGTTATGCTCACCCCACCAGATGTCTATTGGTATAGTTTTTTGTGTGCATCGTCACTCAGTGTAACAAGGATAACTTCAACAGTGGATAAACGACTTGGCTATCAATTTGAGAGCTAAATGTACCATGCTGTGATGAGCTGCAGCTCACTGAACTTTTGGTAAATGGCAATCTACTGTTGAGGGAATCCACCCCAGCTGAAAGATACCATTTCATACAAGACATCATGGCGAGCATATGAAGATACAAATAGAGGTCAGCAAATGTGATTGACACACACATATTGATGGCAATTAAGATGAGGTATTAATAGAAAATGGGAACTATCATCAACATCCTTCAGTTTCATGAGGGGGCATAGATTTAAAGTAATTGGGAGGAGGTTTAGAGGGGATTTGAGGGAGATTTCTTCACCCAGAGGGTGGTGGGGGTCTGGAACTCACTGCCTGAAAGGGTGGTAGAGGCAGAAACCCTCACCACATTTAAAAAGTGCTTGGATGTGCACTTGAAGTGCCGTAACCTACAGGGCTATGGAGCAAGAGCTGGAAAGTGTGATTAGGCTGGATAGCTCTTTGTCAACCGGCGCGGACACGATGGGCCGAAATGGCCCCCTTCCATGCTGTAAATTTCTATGATTCTATGATGAGCATAAAGTGCAATAATACAAATTTACTTTAAATAAATAGTTCCTGCCCTCGATGGCACAATCTATAGCATGTTACTGAGCTACATGTACCAGGAAGGTTCTAGGTTCGATTCTCACTCTTGTGCTGAGTTAAGCAATCTCAGCCAGGGCAACTTTAGTGCTACAAAATTAGCCTTGGTGTCCCTGAGCTAGGAGGTGGGGAAATGAACTTAAACGTGAACATGCAGTGATACAGTCTGTGCAGTATTTAAAATTTAATTTAAAATTATGAATGGGTAGTGTTTTTTAAAATAGGTTTCAGAACATCAGATCTGTTATTGTTGCAAAAGCTTTTTAAATTATATTTTCATTAAATCCCAAACATCTGAACGAAAGGCAAACCAATCATTAAATAACAGTAATCATCAAAAAAATCAAAACCTTTCTCTTCTCTCCTTGTACACCATTCTTCCCTCTTTTCCACATCTTTTTGCCCAGGAAGATCCCAGGAGATTCATTAAACCAGTAGCTACAAATTTCAAAATAAATCGGGGATTGTGTGTTAAATTGTGCCTTTATATGTGGTTCAATGCAAGTTCCCATTTTCATTTTTTTCCTCAAAATGGCCATGCAATGAACTATAACGCTTTAATTTTTGGATCTAATGGTACTGGGTTATGTTTTGATCAAGTCCAGATACCCACCTCACTGCAGACTAAACATTTTATAGCTTGCATGCAAAGTTCACTTAATTCTACAAAGCAATACAAAGTGTGCAACTACATTTTAAAATCTTGGGAAAATGGAATATCAAAGACCACATGCCCACAGTCGCGTGTTGGGACTCTTCGTGGCCTCTCATCTTTCTCCTCACTGACAGCACAAAGATCATCAACACCCTGGAAGGTCTGATGAATGATCCTTACAAAAATACATATGCCGCTCAGTTTGTTTTCCCTGTGTCAGATATGAATCTAATGTGCTGTAATGTCATGGAGTCACAGTGCGCACACTCGCTGAATGACAGTTAACATTTTCAACATGGAAATCACCAAGTAGGCCTGTCCGCAGAGCTAAAAATAGACTGATCTCAGGCCAAAAGAAAAATCAGGCAGACATGTTACATAAAGTTTAAATTGTGTTAATTAAATCAGAGCCCTGAAACATCCAGGAACGTTCCTTTAGCGCATAAAAGGTGAAAAAATTTCTATGAGGGGTCCATTTTTGATTTTTCTGTAGCATTTTAAAATTTTGAGATAGCGTGCAGTTATTCCGTTCTGTGCTTAGAGATTTGAATTACTCGACAGAATTTAAATACTGCACAGAATGAAAAGACAGATGATTCAAATCACTTGCAGTGAACTGGCCCAATCCCAGACCTGGAGCAGATGTCTATGTTAAGGCAAATAGTCAGACATGGTGTTGGAAAAAAAAAGTATCTAACTGCACATTGCCTACCATGTGAGCTTTACAGTGATGGGATTAAAACAGGTTCAGGGCAGTGTCCCATATGTAGGACTTGAGGTTATCTGAAGGATTATATATATATAGATATATATAGATATATATTTATTTATTTGTTGCGGCATCTGTATCAACTGTACCATATAAAAACATTCCAACACGCTTCACAGAGGTATAATCAAAGATGCATGCCAAGCCAAAGTGGTGACCTAAAGCTTGGTCAAAGAGGTGGGTCTTAAAGGGAGGGTGGAAGGTTTAGAGAGAAATTCCAGAGTATGGGGCCTGGGCGGCTGAAGGCACCATCGCCAGCGGTGGGATGAAGGGATGAGGTTGCATTAGAATGAAGTGCTTAGCAAGTTTATCCAGTGAGTGCAGAACACAGGGACATGCCAGGTTTGTTCCCAGGCCAATGTGGAATTAGATTTTAGGTGGGGTGGAATAAGGGGCATGACCATTGGCTTCAGCACTGGATTAAGGAATAAAGAAAGAAAGACTTGCATTTATACAGCGCCTTTCACGACCACCGGCCGTCTCAAAGCGCTTTACAGTACTTTTGGAGTGTAGTCACTGTTGTAATGTGGGAAACGCGGCAGCCAATTTGCGTACAGCAAGCTCCCACAAACAGCAATGTGATAATGACCAGATAATCTGTTTTTGTTATGTTGATTGAGGGATAAATATTAGCCAGGACACCGGGGATAACTCCCCTGCTCTTCTTCGAAATAGTGCCATGGGATCTTTTACTTCCACCTGAAAGAGCAGACGGGTTTAACGTCTCATCCGAAAGACAGCACTTCCGACAGTGCAGCACTCCCTCAGCACTGCACTGGAGTGTCAGCCTAGCTTTATGTGCTCAAGTCCCTGGAGTGGGACTTGAACCCACAACCTTCTGACTCAGAGGCGAGTGTGCTACCAACTGAGCCACAGCTGATGAATGGAGAAAAACACCCAGGATTCCCACTCCTGATTGCTGTCCTGTCACTCCCCCCTGTAAATTTGTGTGTGGGGATTGTAGCTTAAGACACGATCAGGTTGTGCAGTGATCCATCTCCACGCCCCTCCCCAGCCTGGTAGCATAACCTGCTGACACTCATCGTTAAAGCAGCCAGTTGAACAAAGTACCAAGTGTGCCCACTGCCAATGGGACAATACCTCACAGCAAGCTTTCAGGAGAGCAAGAGAAAAAAATACACATTATACACAAACAGTACTTCTCAGTTGCATTTCAATTTAGTGACACTAATTAGATCGAAGTGTTGGAGTAGAATTCTACACTATAAATTACTGGAAGTAGCAATTGTTTCAGGTGTATGCTACTACACAGTAATATTGGTATTTATAATCAGAGTTCTTATTGTCTAACTAGAATTGGGTTGAGTCCCAGGACTGAGTTATTCACATCCACAAGTTAAAAAAGTTCTATTTTTATTAGTCCTTTCTGCAATTTCTTTTTAGATTAAAAGCCCACATGAAAATAGTGAAGAGCAGTGAAGGAGCCAAAATAAGTAATGTTGCTACCTCAGTGATAATGACTGATTCACTGTTAATATACAGGAATCCCTCCCCAACCGCCATACGCGGATTTCACGTATACACGGTTTCCTCTCTGCGACAATTTTTGTCAACCGCGGCAGTGAAATTCGCGTATCCGCGGTTTTTAATTTAAGAATAAGGTAAAAAAACATGATTTTTATGCTATTTATATGCTTTTTATATTTTTTTTATTGTGTTTATAGTGAATTTGCCAACCGCGGTTTTACTAACCACGGGGGTTTTCAGGGATGTATCCCCCACGGTTGGGGAGGGATTCCTGTATATGAAAAATAGCAAAGCATTTCACAAATGGATGTTGAGCCAGGAAGGAAAAGATTAGGAGGGATGACAAAGATAAGTTGAAGAGATGGATTTTTTTAAGAAGTTTAAACAAAAAAAGAGAATGAGATTGAGAAAAAGACAGATCAAGACAGACACAGGCAGAAGATTTAGGAAAGTTGGGAGAGAGACCAAGGTGGCTGAAGCTTTGTCCCCAATATTGGCCATGATGTGGAGATGCCGGTGTTGGACTGGGGTGGACTAAAGTGAGAAGTCGCACAACACCAGGTTATAGTCCAACAGTTTTATTTGAAATCACGAGCTTTCGGAGCTGCTGCTCCTTCGTCAGGTGAAGTGAAGGAATACAAATCGGCAAAGCATATATAGACAGAGAACAATGCCTGTGCAGCGTACAATGTCAGACGACTACAGTTAATCTTGGCGGGGAGGGGGCAGAAAGAGAATGGGGTACACAGAAGGCCAGGGCTAGAAGAATGGAGTGTTCAGGAGGTGTTATATATAGAGATAGAAGAGATTACATGAGATTGGGTGGAACAAAGAAGTGGAAGGATTTATTAGATTAGGACAAGGCTATTGGACAAGAAACAGGTTAAAAGACCATCTTTTTAATGTTTATTTGGTCATGAATTCACCATAGTTACCGAGCAGGACAAGACTAACTTCAAACAACCCAACCGCGACATCTAGTGCATTGTCAGTTCAGTAGCATTTGCGGCAATGAGAAATCACCAAACTAAACTGGGAACAGTGACAAACCCAGAGTATCAAGGAGAAATAGTCAACTCAGGCCCATTTACAGTACTCCAGGACAGCACTGCTGATTAACCATCCTGTCTGGCTCACTAATGGAACCTGGAAAGCACACCTGTCACCGGGGCTGGGATTCTTCCCACCCCAGAAAACCCTGCAAGCCAATGTCTTAATGGGTAGGGGGGTGGGGGTAGTGCTAGCTGGATAAGCAGTAGGAAGTTTACCATCTAGCCAAGTTAAACTCCAAGGGGGAAAAATTGGATTGGTTGGCACCTCTCGTTAGCACTACCAGGGGACGCTAACGGGGCGCAAATCCCCTAGCGCCCGGGCGCGGCGCCATTAACGCCTCCCGCAAAATTTAGCGGGAGGTTAGTGGCGCCGGTAGCTGGCAGCGCCCCCGCAGTGCTGTGCCGCCGGCAATGACATCATCAGCAAGCGACATGACCCCTTAGCGCCCCGTCGCGGCCCCTTACCACCCCGCGGTAGAAATTCGACTGTGCCTGCGAAGCTGCCATGGGCAATGTCAGTGACAGCCTCGCGGGTCACGAACCGGGCTGAACTCCGCTTGCGAGGCGGTAATTAAAGGGGAAGCCCGGCTATGCCCCGCACCGCCATTTTATTGTTTTGCCCGACCTCCAGGTCGGCCCCTCGTGGCGGCCCTTGGCATGGGCCGTGGCCGCCATCGCGCCGTCTGGCACCGCGTCTTGGTGCCTGGTTACGGCCACGGCACCACGCCGCCCTGGTGGGCTAGTGGAGGCTGTCAAACGGCCTGTAGAGTGTGCAGCGTCCCTTCCCTTTAACGGAAGGGGAGGGGCGATGAAACGCGTCAGCGCTACACGGAGCAGCCGCATAGTGCTGCGACGCTACCGCACTTTGCGCCCCAGACACTGCCCCGAGAGGAAGTAGAGCACCCGAGATAGCGCTCCGCTTCCTTGCCGGGGCGGTAAGCCCAATATAGCGGCTGGGGTGGTACTCCCGCGCTGGGCGCTAAATGGCTGGCGCTAATTCGGTTACCGTCCCCAAACAAGGCATTACCTAATTTCTCCCCCCAAGGATATGCCTGCGTGCACTTGGGGGGGGCGGGGGGGATTCCTGAACCTAGGCTCTTCAAACTTAGGTAAATGGACCACGTCCCTACAGAGAGTGAATGTGCATTCAAAACAGAAATTCTACGTGTGGATTGGTGTGGCTTTATTCTGACACACAGCTGACTCAAAACAGAGAATTTGCAATTAGAACAAATCAGGGCTCCCACTTTGTTGGCATGAAGCTGTAAGTGAGAATCGGATTTTGTGTCAACTTGCCATGAATTCTGATTAGCATCCACAGAGAGTGCATTTTTCTGCTTAAATGTCACATTAATGACATTACTTCATTGAATTCTATACATTTTAGCGGCTGAAACACAAGTTTGAAGGATTTGTCTTGATTACCTCACGCCTATTGTGATTCAAAATATCCCAACTACAGATATAATTAGATGTAAGAGCTAATTCAGTGCCAACAGGTTAGGACATAAATTAAGGGTGACGGTTTAATTCATGGGAAATGTCACAGATTTATCCTATTATAATTATTCTGGAATGTTTCACAGTAGCATATTTGCAGTTAACAGCACCACCTAGAGGTAGTCTAATATCTTCCAGTACATAAAGAACATAAGACGTAGGAGCAGGAGTAGGTCATTTGGCCCCTCAAGCCTGCTCCGCCATTCAATAAGATCATGGCTGATCTGATGATCTTGGCCTCAACTCCACTTCCCTGCCCGCTCCCCATAACCCTTGACTCCCTTACCATTCAAACATCTGTCTATCTCCACCTTAAATATATTCAATGACCCAGCCTCCACAGCTCTCTGGGGAAGAGAATTCCAAAGATTCATGACCCTCTGAGAGAAGAAATTTCTCCTCATTTCCGATTTAAAAGGGTGCCCCCTTATTCTGAAATTATGCCCCCTAGTTCTAGATTCCCCCACGAGGGGAAACATCCTCTCTGCATCTACCCTGTCAAGCCCCTTCAGAATCTTATATGTTTCAATACGATCCCCTCTCATTCTTCTAAACTCCAATGAGTATAGGCCCAGCCTGCTCAACCTTTCTTCATAAGACAACCCCTTCATCTCCGGAATCAACCTCGTAGTTGAAAAATAACATAGGATCACAACTGTAAAAACAGGAGCACTAGAGGTTAAAACATAAAACAAATGGTTTAGCAAACACCGACAGAAGTTACATTATTAGCAGTTGAAAAATACTTATCGGAAATGGTGGCCCAGAATTTCCTGAAAACCTGTGCCGAAAACAACAGTATAAGTGCAGCGTAATGCTGATTTTCAGCACAAATGAAAGATCGAGGAAATTCAGGTGCAAGTCACTTGCGCCTGTTTTTATGCTATGTCCGTATTTTCTCCATCTTTTACGCCAATTCAGTGAAACTTCCGTTGAAAACTCCTGGCAATTATCAGAATGAATTACATTAACAATCAAAATCTTCCGTGATTGCATTTTCTTAAACGTGCTGTGCCTAATGTGCATAAATGATGGTTTGATGGCTTCAAACTTTCATTTTCAGACATTAAAAAAAGGAACTTATAGCATAACTTCCCCGCTTTCCTCGGGGCCCTGATGGTTTACACTGACTCCTGTTGGTTTTATGTTCTGACGTACTCTAATAAGATTCTTCAGAAATGCTGGTGTAAGTTGCTGACAGCAAGAGCAGTACAAATTGTGCCGTAACTTGCCGGTTACGCTGTTGGAGGAAATTCCGGACCATTAAAGCGAAAGAATTATGATGTTGCAGCATTACAGCCTTGCCTTGCATCAGGAAAGCTGTAGAGGAAGAACCAGATCTATACCGCAGGGCTTTTAAAAAGAAACTCCACTACATAGAACTTGCCAGCTCAGAGGCACATTTCCCCACTAAACATTCTGAATAAATAGTTCGCCACCAGGTCAACTGTTGCAAATTTGATATACTAAAGAACAGGGACTTGCTGCAGGCTTAATTCAAAGTGGCTTAATTTGAATGATCTGAAATTGAAATTGAAATTGTGCAGAAACAATTCCGGTGTTCTTTTATTTAAATTGCTTAATTCAAATTATTGGCTAATTGGGAGCTCCCTACAAATAAAAAATGACTCAATTAACAGGAATAGAAGGTACACCCAAGTAGTCTTTATTTGATTATCCTCAGTCTCAATTACACTGATCAATTCCCTCATTTTTTATCTTGGAGTATTAGAACCAGGACTAGATGTTAAGCAGAATCATTCTTCAAACGAAAGATTACCGTCTAATAAAATATGCTGTACGCTTCTTTTTTAAAACCAAACTCTTCATTCAACCTGACAGCCTGTTTACACACAAATTAAAAAGAATTCAGAAATGCGGCCTTTGGAGAGCAACAATTCCCAATTGCAGTCAAAATAATGCAAGATATGTCAAACAGCTTGCTCAGCTCTAGAAACTATCCACTGCAATATGATCAACCTGTCGCTTTATAAATAGGCCAATAGAAAAATTATTTTATGCCCATATGTATATTTAAAGGTGCTCAGTGCATGCAGGTCATTATTGGTGTTTCGCTCGCACATGTACTGGGTGGGCCTTTGGCACTTTTGCACAAGGCATTCCCAAACCACCTCGGGACAGAGCACACAAAGGGAACATGCAAGCAACTGGAAGCAGTGCAGAAGAGGCTGATCCCTATTCTCAGAGGATGGAGTTATGAGGGAAGGATGGACAAACTGGGACACTTCAGACTCAACAGAAGGCAAATGAAAGGGTTCATTGAGGACGTATTTATAAAGATACTAAGTGAAATAGAAAAAGTTAATACTGAGCACTATTTCAAGCCAAACCATAACTGCAGGACAAAGGGATAAAAGTGTAAACTGGCAAAAGGCAAGTTCAAGACTAGTATCAGGAAGTACTTGCACAAAGAATAAATAATACCCATGATGGCTTTCTGGGTAATGCATTAGAAGCAAAATCTGTAGTGAATCAAGAGGCAGTTAGATGCTGTGATGGTTGTGGAGAGGGAGGGAGCGAGGGCATAAATTGTAGGTTTTATAGGAGGATGAGCTAGCTGGGTCAAATGGCCTCCCTTATCTGTACTTATCTTTATGACATTTGTAATGCATAAGCCACCTGTTGTCTGTGTGCAGTTTTACAATGGTCTATAACAGTCACTAGAGTAACTGACAAGGGCAAAAAAAAGTGTCATCGTTCCTCAATATTCCATTCCACATGACAGGGCTGGAACACAAGAATAACTGTCAACCTTTAAAAAGATGGTTACATTGGAATGGATATTAATAAAAAGGTTATTTCATTTTGCCTACAGTTTTTTTCTGCTCCCACATCTATGATTCTAACACAGATTCTCCTTTATGACAAGCTGTAGTCTGGGCTTTAGGGAATATACCGGTTTTGTTTCCTGCCTCCAATGAAGTTGTCCAGTCTCCACCCATTGGCGTGGTTGAAATGGGGCGCACTGCAGTGATTCTCTGCTGGCATTTAAACCCACAGAGGTGCACTCATCCTTATTAGGTCTGTTAAGACTCCTACATAATGAAGGATAGATCTGTAAAATTTACTAACCTGTATTTGCCTGTCCTTACTTGGACAGCCTTCATACCACACTGCTGGGCTCCACCTACATCACTCACAATATCATCCCCAATCATGATGACCTGTCAGATAAAGGAATGAAGTAATTGATGTCAGATTAGATTATTTTGATGTGTTCGCATTTCTCAAAATATTAAATGTGAACTGTCACCAAGATGAATTGGCTGACATTGAACACTGTCATTGAACAAGAGAATATTGGAATATACAAGACACAAGGAAATGGCAGGTTGCAAAAGGTGGGCTGTAAATGTACAACTATCAAATCAGCAAGCTGTTATCTATCATAAGCTTTTCAAAAGTTAAATTATAATTTTATTGTTTTGAAACCAAGTCTGCACATGTAGAGCAATCAAGTCAAAAATCTGAATTTCAAGAACAACATTATTTAAAAGTAAACTAATCTGAATTTTAAAAAGACACACAATTTCAAAATAAACCTTCTATAGCACCAGAAAATGTAGCAGTTTGAGGGAAGTTCAGGATTTCTGTGAATCTTTGCCAGACTGGAGTTACGCACCACAAGGTGAGAAAGCCAAGCAATGAGATGGCCTGCTGGAAGGGTCTGACACTTCTTGGCTCTCGTGTGCTCGGGTGTCAGATTGCGAGTTGACAAGAGTTATACCTCCACCTTCTGTACTGATGTATACCCAAGATCACTTTGCATGAGTGTAGTTTTGCAGTGGGTGTTCTGTTTAGACAGTACATCATGAGCCTGAGAGTTAAGCTCATCAGCATTTTTAATCCCAACCAGAAGGTTGGACTGCTTTCACTAACTTAGCTGAGTTTTGTCTGTACTGGGCAGGTATGATAAAGTGCTTCCCAGGGTACCTTAGAGGGACATGGAGATATTAGCTCGACTTTTAGGATTTTAAAAAAGTGTAACTGTACCAAATGGCACTTCCATCTGACGGTTAAAACCGAGAAACAGCGAGATCCATAGGTTTGGGCATTCATCCGTGGACAGAGAAAAATGCAGTCCTGATGTTCTCAGGAATTAGAAATATGTTTTCTCTAAAATTCACTCTAATATAGGTCTGGGACAGTGTCTGTTCTCTAGCAAAAAACACAAATTAGAGATTTACTGTGGTGGCATTCTGAGGAAGGAAGTAGACGAAGAAAGAACAAGCTCAACTGTATCAGTTCTGGGTCAGAGAGGCTTGATTTCAATACCAACAGCCTTATTTAAATAATAGGGGGGAAAAATTCAGTTGGTTGCGCCTCCCGTTAGCGCCTTAAGAGGGCGCTAATGGGGCGCAAAGCAACTAGCGCCCAGGTGCGGCGATGTTTGCGCCGCTCGCGAAATTAACTAGACATTTTGCGGCGGCGCTAAACACTACCGCCACGATCTCCTGCGCCGGCAGATCGTGACGTCAGTCGAGTGCGCAACGCCCCAGTATCGCCCCGGAGCAGATATTGAGTGGCGCCCCCTGCCTTACCGCTAGCAACGACAGGTTGAGGGGAGCGTTTTGCAGTCATGAAGGGACTGGGGGAGCGCTATTTAAAGGCGACCGCTTCCTGCCTTTTATTGTTGGTGCCATTTTTGAACCACGCATTCTGAGAGAGAGAGAGAGAGAGAGAGAGAGACTTCTGGAGAGATTCAACGCTGTGTGAAGGAGTTTTGGGTACTGAGCAGCACTTTGCAGGTTCATTTTGATTTGCCCTTCCTTGTATCGATTTAGAAGAGACTGTGGGGGCTGCACTCTGAGCTCTTTTCCTGGTACTCTCCATTGTTCTTTCCAGTAGATTCGATGTGCAGGTCTCTCCAGGTCGAGATTCAAGGCTGCAATGAGCAGGATGTGGATGGAAAGCAAGATCAACCATCCCCTTTAAGAACTGGCCCGTGCCATTGTGTGTGTGTTCCATTGCTGACTGACATCACATGAGCTTCGCCAGCGCTCTGAGGTAGCGCCTCACTCCTCGGCCTTTGCGCCTTAAGACAGGTGTGAAGCGCCTGATTTAGCGCTCCAATCACCTCCAGGGGCGATAAAAGTCAAGTTTGCAGTCGGTGGCGATAATTAGCGGCAGGCGCTAATCTTTGCGCTCGGCCGATAATTGCGCCCCAAATGGGGCGATACTGAATTTCTCCCCCTAGGTCTCTGCAACACAATAATCAGGGTTGGAAGGGGTGAATGGTAGCTACTTGGAAACATTCATCCTTCCTCCAACTAGGGGGCGAGAACATTCAGGCTTGCTGACTTCTTTCAATTCCACTCCACCATTGGTTAGATGGACAATGCTATTTTCTTTTACCAAATGACAATGAATGGGTGGGGGTGGGGAGAGAAGTCTGGCTGATTTGAGAATACAAAAAATATTAAAATCCTAAAAGTCTAGCTGATATCCCCATGTCTCTCGAAGGTACCCTGGGAAGCACTTTATCATACCTGCCCAGTACAGATAAAACTCAGCTAAGTTAGAGTGATAGCAGTCCAACCTTCTGGTTGGGATTAGAAATGCTGACGAGCTTAACTCTCAGGCTCGTGCTATGGTGTCTGAATAGAACACCCACTGCTAAACTACGTGCACAGAGCACATCTACACCTGAAATATGGGCAGTTATAATGTGTGTGCCCGCGTGTGCGATATAAGAGAAATCAAGACGGCTCCACAAAACAAGGAACTCCTAACTTAAAAATACATTTTCTTCTTTCAAAGATACTCCATGCAGACTGCTCAACTGAATTTAAACCAAATAGTTTCCATTTCCATGCAATTTCACACAGTAGCTTATAACATTACAGTCAACTGGTGGGAAATCATTTTTAAAAAATTAAACTGAATATAGGTCATACTCTTGTTAAGAGTAAGACTTGGTGCACAAACTTGGTGCAGACAAATTGGATCTGCCTGGTTTACAATGCTGGCTCTCCACGGGGTCATAAGTTTTTTGTGTGCGTGTACATGTTTGTGGAAAACTTAAATTTTTTTTTAAAAAGCATCTGTTAAGAATCCAACTCTAGTTTCCCTAGCACGAATTGGCAGAAGTACTAAAAAAGAGGTGGGTCTGATCTAAAATGGCATGGATTTAAAATACTTAAGTTTCCATTCCAAAAACAAAAGTCATGTACATATCAAACATCAACATTACAAAAAAACAAATGGAAACAGAAGAATAAGATTATACTAAAAGCATTCCAAGCCGTGATCCAGAAGAGTCCCGGGAAGTGGGAGATGTTATACACACTGGGCATTGAAGAGTTTCCTTGGCACCTAGAGGCTTGCATTTCCAAAGTCAACAGAAATGCTACACTCTTGGTTTCATAGAATCATAGAATGGTTACAGCACAGAAGGAGGCCATTGGGCCCGTCAAGCCCGTGCCATATTTAACCAAATCGAAATTGCATATCGAGTGCTCAAGGCACGCTACTTTAACTAATTGCACGGGATATTTTACATCCACCTGAAAGGGCAGATGGGGCTTTGGTTTAACGTCTCATCTGAAAGGTGGCACCTCCGACAATGCTGCACTCTCTCAGTACTGCACTGAAATGTCAGCCTAGATTATGTGCTCCAGACTCCAGTCCTGGAATAGGGCTTGAACCCACGATCTTTAGATTTCAAGGTAATGGTCCTACCACTGAGGTTGTGCAGATCCATGTCCATCTCTTCTACAACTGCCTGTTTGAAACCCTGCAATCAAGTTTTCACCTCTCCTGCAGCATCCTTAACCAAAGTCACAAATGTTATTCTCTGACTGTGACCATGGTGCATTATGCCATTTACAATCAACCACACCATTCTGTTTCAATGCCTCTTCTCCACTGTCCAGCTCAGTAGGACTGTCTTTGGTTGCATTCTTACCTATCCGATTGTAGCCAGAGCCTATCTATCAATGGCTTCTATTCCCATCCCCACACCATCACCTTAGAAGTCCTTCAGCGACCCAGCCTCAGCTTCTCTCCACTTCCACATCTACACGCTGCCCCATGGCATCATCATCTGAAGACAATGGGTCAGCTTTCACATGTATGCTGATGACACCCAGCAAAACCTCTCCTCCATTGCATCTCTCAACCCCTCCACTTCCTCTACAGTCATTTTACTTCTCTGACATCTAGTCTTTTATAATACACAATTTCCTCCAACTAAACTCTGGGAAGGAAGAAGTTATCATCTTCAACCCGTCACAAACTCTAATTACTCACCAACAATTCTATCCCCTTACCCGGCAACTGTGCTAGGATGACTGCAATTGCTAGCATCCTTAGCATCCTATTCGACCCCGAGCTGAGCCTCTGAACCCATATTCTCTCCACCACAAAGACCATCTATTTTCAGCTCTGTAACACCATCTGCTACTGAAACTCTCAGCCAGTTCTTAATCACCTCCCGAGTCAACTATTTCAATGCTCTCCTGGCCATCCCCCACCCTACATAAACCTCAGCTCATCCAAAAGCTTGCTGTCCACATCCCATGCCACACCAATTCCCACTTGCTCTTCAGCCTTGTCCTCACTGACCTACACTGGTTCTCACACTCCTAATATCTCAAATTTAACATTCTCATCCTTGTGTTTACTGCTCTGTAACTTCCTCCAGCTCTATAAGCTCTTCTTCTCCTTCACTCCCACCCCTGATCTCCCTTCCGTTGACTCTGGCCTCATGACATCTTTCCCACTCCCCGCCTTTGCTTCACCATTAGTGGCCATGCCATCAGCTGTCTGAAATTCCCTCTGCCTATTTTCTTTTAAGACTCTCATTAAGATCCCCCTCTGATGAAGGTTTCAGCCATCCCTCCTAATATCTCCTCCTTTGGCTCAGCATCCATTTTTTCCTTACGTTTCTGAAGCGTCTTGGGGCATTTTTCTATCTTGAAGGCACTACAAGTTGTTGTTGATTGAGTAACTCTGTACAGACCAGGGATTGAAGCTGGGAACTTCCTGGGAAATAGGCCTCAGTGCCACATTAAGCAGTGCATTTGCCCAATAAGCCACAAAGATTCTCTAGCTATTCTTTACTATAATCTTTGTTCTAATTTTAACCATGTTTCATTGCTTTGGTAGCTTTGCCATCTGGATACTAAGGGGGGAATTTTAACCCCAATAAACAGGTGGTTTGGTCATTGACCTGAAACGTTAACTCGGTTTTTCGCTCCACAGATGCTGCCTGACCTGCTGAATAGTTCCAGCATTTTCTATTTTTATTCCATAAATAACCCTTCTCTTTACTTAGAAGTAGTACAAGGAGGACAGTAAATATCTGAATTGAAGTCACTCCCAACTATAATTTATTTGAAGAATTCGACCCTCATATTAATGTGAAGGTGGCTTTTGAGCCGGGGGGTGGGGCGGAGGAGGTGGAATTCCATGGGCGAAACCTGGAAGTCAAGTCAGAGCGTCGGATTCTCCGATTTCAGCTTGACTGAAGCAATAAAGTTTGACTTCCGGGTTTCGCATCTCCAAGTTGCACAGCAGGCATGATGCGTACCTGCATGACGCGATCTCAACTCTATTTAAAGGGACAATGTAGAAATGGAATTTGAAGGAGCCAGCAGGTGTTTGTGATGGATGCACAGAGAGCATCCCTGGAATTACTGCTGGGTGCAGTCAGGAGCGGGTGGAACATAATTTTCCCCCAGTAATGGGAAGAAGAAACCTGTGGCTCTCACCAAGGTGGCGTGGTTGGAGGTAGCTGAGGAGGTGAGCAGCAGGAGCGTTGTCTTGGATACAGTGCAGGAAGTGATTTAATGACCTAACCAGGTCAGGAAAAGTGAGTACATTTGGTGGATCACCTACATCATGTGGTTTGAGCCCACCCCCTTTCACCCTGTCTTGCTAAGCATTCTCCATCACATCACACCTAACACACACTCAATTTACAGCAGCACCCAGTCTTCACTCTCTATGCACTCCATCACCTCCCCATTTATCCATCCACCGTTGCCACTCACCCCAATCCTTATGCAATGTGATGCATGGGTCTCATAGTCAACCTCACCGAATGCACTGCTCACTCACTGGTCTGTTTTTTTGCCCCTTGTAGGAGAAGAGAGCGCAAAAAGTGAGCTAGAGGACTGAAAGTAGGCATCCACAACTAGTCCAGCTCACAGATCCAGATGAGGCTGCCATGGAGATAAGTGGCAATTCAGCATCCCTCTCAATCAGAGATGGAGAGACAGGGAACTCGCAGACAGCTGGTGACAGAATTACAAATATCTCTGATACACATGCTAACTTTATTTCATTAATAGCTGAACTATGAGAACAAGTATGGTGATGGTCAAGATCGTTACTTTGCCGTGACTAATTCATATCCCTTTCTTTTGTCTTCCAAGTGTTGCTGGACATGCATGAGGATGATTCCTCAAAGGACCTCATTCCTTCTGAGAGAGCACCGTCACAGGACATACAGCCATGCACCAGCGCAAATCCTCGCACTTCGGTGGGTCTTCACTTGGTGATTCACAACTCACAAGTGAGTACGAGCAGACACTGGTGGCAGGGATAGCTGTGGAGAGTCCGTGTCGGGGGGCGCAATCCTCTCCAAGCTCTGCTCACCTGGACAGAGATGCTGAACCCGGAGGGCTATCATTGAGAAGGAGAATGCTAGAGGTGCATCAGCAACTTAGCCAGGTACTGACAGATGTGCCATGCACACTCTCCACAATAGCGGAGGTGATGGAGGAGTCGAACTCGATTGCGAGGGGATTGGTGGTGCAGGGAATTGCGAGAATGTCTGCCATGGAGTGGTTGCTTCCATGGAGCTTCATGCATGGCTCTCAAATGAGTCTATGCAGACCACAACCATAGCCATGTGGGAGATGTCCACTGCCTTAGACAGGATGGCAGGTACCTTATCGGTAGCCTTACAATGCGTCACTGATTTTCACCAAGCTGGTTTGCAGAAGAGTGGTAGGAGTGATGTGGCGCTGGGCCAGGAGAGGGCCATTGCCCTCCCCCCTCAGTCAGTACCCGACATGCTGCCTCGTCTCCCGATGGCCGAGTCTGCCCCTGCACAGGTGCAGGTGGAGCAGTCTTTGATGGGGCCACGGGGGCTCCGAAATCCAGAGGGCGTAGGCCAAAAGCATCTTATCAGGACCGGGATCCGATTAGCCTGCCTTTACCCCTGCTGAAGCCACACAGGATGCACCATGTAGAAGCGGTAGGAAGCGTATAAAAAAGCTATTGTAATTCATGAAGAGTATGCACATGGGTGTTTGACAAAATGTTATGTTAAGTTTCCGACACATAAAATTTATTGCTTAGCACCACTTCCACCTCTTGCCCATTATTGCGCCCCGAGTGTCAACTCACGTTTCACTTGTTTCACGATGAATGTCAATACATTACGGGACCCACTTGGGGATGTGCAATGGGTGGATGCGTGGCTGAAGGACTGTTTAGTGCAAAAGGGGAGAGGGGGGGGGGGGTGGAGGGGAGTGGTGGGAACAGGCCGGGGGATTTTATTTGTGATATTTTCCTGTGAGAGTCACCACTAGCTGAACCTTCCAGCTATTAGAGCATCCCTGGCAGCAATGTATGCGGCTGTCTGGTGATGGGTGCCCCATCTTCATCCTCCTCTTCAATATTCTCCTCATCCGAAGATGAGTGATGAGCACCTTCATCCTCCTCCACCTGCAATCTCTCTGTTGTGCAATGTTGTGCAGGATGCAGTACACCATTATTATTCTGGACACCCTCACTGGGTGCCTCCAGACCTATCTAGGCACCTGAAACGCACCTTCAGCATTTCCATGGCTTGCTCTATGACACATCTAGTGGTCATGTGGCTCTCATTGTAGCGCTTCTGCACCTCATTGGTGGGGTTCCCAACAGGTTTCACGAGCCAAATTTGAAGGGGGTATCTCTTATCTCCTACGAGCCAACCCTCAAGTCTGCTTCCTGGAACGGAAAGGTCTGCAATGTTGGACTGCCACAGTACAAAGGCATCAAGACAGCTCCCAGGGAATCTGCCACACACCCGCATGAACCTCTTCTTGTGGCTGCACACCAGCTGCGTATTGATGGAAGAGCATCCCTTGTGGTTGATGCAAAACTTCTGGTTGCTGTGGTGGTGCTCGGATTGCCACGTGTCTGCAATCGATGGCACCCTGTACCTGTGGGAAGCCAGCCAGAGAGGTGAATACGAGTGCCCAGTCATTCTGGCTATTGTCATCACAGGGGAAGTTTACACAACTCCCAGCCCAGGCAAACAATCTATCCATCACCTGCCTTATGCATTTACGTGACTGCGAGACCATAGAAATGTCTCCGGTAGCGCCTTGGAAGGAACCAGAGGCAAAAAAACACATCCACCACGCCTTCCATCCTGATTTTGTCAGTTTGAAAGGCTCCAAAGTTTTGAAAAAGTTGTATCAACACAAGAAATCCCTGCGATACATTTGACACAGGGAACCGAGACACCAGCTCTAATAACTGAGCTTTTATTCAGATAAGCAATCACAACTTTAAATACCCATATGAACTGCGGCTCAATCTCACCCCCGTTTCACTGGCGAGTTTCACGAGCCTGGAATACACATACTAGAGACGTTAAGTTTAAAGGTCAGTGAAATTCCACGTAAAAAGACCTAATAAATGTCTCATAAGAATGTTAATTACTGTGATAACAACCCACCCGCCTGCACTAATTAAAGTCCCAATTGCGGCAGGTAGGTTACTCACACATACCCAACCACGCCCCCGTTAAACCCGGAAGTGGACGGGTTGGAGCTGGGTCGCGGTCGCGAATCATAAATCAATTATTTTAACTACCCACCCACCCGTTGTTGGGGGTTAAGCTTTTCCCCACAGAGTCCATCAGTATTGCAAATTCTAAGCAATTGCTACAACTTTACAAGATTAAATCATTGTCCAGGGCTTAAAACTAAGGTGCAATAAACTAGATGTTGTACATCCCGCAGAGTGAGAACGAGATGATGTCAGTGACAGCACAGCATCTTTGGGCTCAGCTGAACAGAGGAAATAGAGAGACTCAAACCTAAAACCTAGGAAAATTAAGATAACCTCTGTATACCTCTTTCCAGCGGTGCTGTTCCCAACTCCGTGCCAGCCCAGAACTGGAGCGTCATTACTCTGCAAATATGTCTCCAATGTACCATCCTGTGAATACCATCTTTTTGAAATATATACACAACTATCAGTGTGAAAAACAGTGTATAATTTTTCTAAAAATAACACAAGTGTTTATACTTGGATTGCTAACTGTTAAAATGTGCCAGTTTCCCTCTTTCAACTTCTACAGTAATAGGTTTAGTTGCAATGTTTGACTTCTTGAAATAAAATGTGTTTCAGAAAAAAAATACAATTTTCCCAGTTCCTTTCTGAACGTCAGTCCAACATTAACCATCAGCCATATTAAATCACAAGGAACAAAGTACAAGGGATTATTTTTAGAATTTTGTAAGAAAATGCATTACGCAATTCCTACAGCCGCCTTTTCAATAATGTTTAAAAAAAAGAAAGACTTGCATTTATATAGTGCCTTTCACGACCATCGAACGTCTCAAAGCGCTTTACAGCCAATGAAGTACTTTTTTGGAGTATAGTCGCTGTTGTAATGTGGGAAACGCGGCAGCCAATTTGCGCATAGCAAGCTCCCACAAACAGCAATGTGATAATGACCAGATAATCTGTTTTATTTGTTATGTTGATTGAGGGATAAATATTGGCCAGGACACTGGGGATAACTCCCCTGCTCTTCTTCGAAATAGTGCCTTGGGATCTTTTATGTCTGCTTGAGAGAGCAGACGGGGCCTCGGTTTAACGTCTCATCCGAAAGATGGCACCTCCGACAGTGCAGCACTCCCTCAGTACTGTACTGGAGTGTCAGCCTAGCTTTATGTGCTCAAGTCCCTGGAGTGGGACTTTGAACCCACAACCTTCTGACTCAGAGGCGAGTGTGCTACCAAATGAGCTGATCTTTTAACTTATGAAAATCACTAAAAACCATTAATGACACGTACATTCATCCACTGATGCTCCTGCAGTTAGATACCTAAGATTAAGTCTAATTAAATCACAAACACTGGGGGAGCAATTTGAATGGTGCCTTTTTTATATTCTGTAAATCAGTTGGTCTGCTCCACCAGTATTGTGTCTTAATTTGAAAGATCATAATTGTACATTTAAATCTTTTGTTATGCAAGTGAGGACTTATTTTAGGAGTTTTAGACACAAGATGACATGAGGACTGTTGCTATGTAATTTTCTATGAATTTGCATATCCTTTGTCCAAAACCAAGAAAATTGTAGAATTGATAAGATAATGCATTTTATTTTTAGGCTGGTTTACATGCAGCAAGATCGTGTAAATTTAGCAGTTTTCAATTACATTTTAAAAGGAGACAGTTTGTGAAAAAGATCTTACATCAGTTTAATAGTTTCAAGATAACATGTAGAAATACCAGCAGTTTAACTCTTCATTTCCTTTGAAGAGAGATAGTATTTATTTTGTATGTACTCATCATATTAGACCTGCAGATCACAGGTTTTTTTTTTAACTAAAAAGACTGAATCAGAGGTACTTGGTTTTTGTTTTTTTTAAGTACACCGGTAATACTTTTGTAGAGTTAGCCAAAATCTTTATTCACTGCACTGTTAATACTTCGAAAAATTTGAAAGCTGAATTCTCAAAAGAAACATTTTGTAACAGATCACGATATTGGAGTAGATGAGATTATCAGAAGTAGTCGGAAAGGAAATTAGAACCACTCACAGCCGACCAACCCACTGGTCAGGGGGTAAGGCCAATGTGTGGTTTGTCCCCAGTTAGCCGATCTAGGTGAGGGTGGCAGTTTGTCTGGGGTGAAGGATGGGGGGTGGGGGGTGGGGGGGGGGAAGGGGGAGGGGCACAGGAGGCCCAAGCATTTCTGGATAAAGTGGGGAAATGAACAAACAGGTACTACACATAACCCATCACTTGTCAGGGTTTCCAGTCTAGATCACATCTGTTTCTTTTAAGTGGCTACCAAGGAAGGACAGGGTTCACTCAGCTGGGATGAGCTTACAGTTAAAAACAAGTCAACACTCAGACATGAAAAATGGCCACTTGGATGAGTTACTCAAAGGTCAAGTAATTCATTTAAGTACGTTTGTATTGTACCCAATCAGGAGTTGCCACCTTCAAGTGGAGAGGTAAATGAAGGAAAACCAAAACCATGCTGTTGCAGACGCTGACTAAGTAACATTTTTTCTTTAACGCCCCCAAGCAGCACACAAAGTATCCTTGTTAGATCAGGAAGGGTCCAGATTCAGTCACTGGTCTGTACTGAGTTAGCCATTTTCAAGACGGGGGGTGGGGGGGGCGGGTGCGTGGAAGAGATATAATTGGCTTCAGTGCTTCTGGATCAAGGAGGGAAAGATTAGATGGAGCTTCTCATTCCAATTCCTATTCAGCAATCCCTGCTGGAAGTCCATGCATCAGGTGAGGGGAGGATCTAACGCAGCTATGATGCCTTCTGCAGTTGAATATTTACTAGCACTCTCCCGTACTGCTCACATATCAATAAAGGTCAGTTGGGCAAGGTCCAGAAAACAATGTCTGTGGAACTAACGCTGCAAGTAGCCAATAGCGAACAGAGAAAACTAGCAAGAAAAAAAGGCATTCAGTGAAGGTGTTGGGGTAGAATTTTGATGGGATTCTCCTGATCTCCTGCATTAACTTGGGTGGAAACTCCAGAGAAATGGCAGAAGCAGCCATTTATGCCGTTTCTCCAGGGTTCCGATCGTCTGCTGAAGTTACACCGGTAAATCAGGAGAACCCTTGCAGAAATTCTACTCCTTTGTCTTGCAATACAGTTTTCATTGAACAGACTGAAGTGCAAATAAGGTAGCCAAGTTAGCGACATATTCAGACTGGTTCCCCACCTTACCAATACCGCCGTTAACTTATGAACAGCAGCAGTAGCATTTCAATTGATAAAAATCAGATATTTTGCCCCATGCGTCAATCCAAAATAGGAAAGACAGATACATGCAGATGCCGCTTAAAATACAGCTGCAAGTGAGCAATGGTGCTTGCAGAAACAGACAGTGGCAGACGCGTACAAAAATGGACTCTGGCCTCGGGGGAGTTCAGTGATTTACTATCAGTGAAGGGTAATAATCACTAAAGGCACTGCAATTATTCCCAAATCATTTAGGATTTAAAAAATCATTGGTGAGAAGATAGAGGTCGAAAGGTCTTATGTCAGGGGAAATAAAAAGCTCTGGTCATCAAAAGTAAGGTATAAAATACTTTTTTAGGCTGACAGGGTAGGTAGGAATATCTAAGGGGATGAACATCTGTGACAGGCAGTGTGACCAGCCTGTAATAAAAGTAGTAAATGGGGAAAGTAAACAGCAGCTTCTTGATTAATAGAGAAGCAGGACTGGTCACTCTAGCAGTTAAGAATTAATGTTCTGTGGCTAGTACACTGGATGTCAGGAATAAGTTAGCCGTTCTTGCTGAACTTAGTCACCTAGAAATGCACAGCAAACAAAGTCCAATAAAATAAATTGAGCTTTTGAATAAAATAATACCTTTAGATAAAAGGCAACCAGTACTTTGGTTACAACTGGTTCATCCTCCAAGGGAACAAATGTTCCAAGTTAAATTACATTTTTCTTATATAGGTTACCAGTGACAGTGAGTTACAGCAGTTCGTTAAGAAGTCTTAAAAATCCACAACTCCTGCCCATTGCAGCCACGAGCGAATTATGACAGTGTTTTGCACTCATGAGAGAGCACCTAGAACTCCTGGTCACTGATGAAATATTTGGCTTATTCTATGTACGGATGTCTCCTGAGGGATTTTCAACCACTTCAAGTCATATCTCAAACACGGTTGGGTATTAAATGATAATTCCGACATGTGATTTGTTGTTCTGATGTACAGATAAGTGTGAATTATCCATCAGTAAAATGAAGGCACAGCTTCACCAGTATACTCAAACGTTCCACATCAAACAGAAAACATGATTGCTAATGTTACAGCATTTTCTAGCCTGTACAGCAGTTCACTAATCATAGAAGTAACAATGCTTTATACTGTTTAAGCCTTCAACCAACCTTCTGTTATCTACTTTTTTTCCAACAAAGATCTTCATTTACCTTGCTAGTAAACAGTACATGTTTGATAAATAAGGGAGCGAGCATACAAGGACAAAAATGCAGCCATATAATCTAATGAATTAAAATCAGGCAAATTCTTTCTTTTAAGCTTCTCATTAAAATTCTTTCCCTCTCCCCATGCCTTTCCATACAAGGAAGAGTGGGTAGGAAGGAAGCCTGCTATTAGACTTCAGCCAATGTCTCAGTTTACATGGGAAAAGGTACAGAATCACATATGACCCCCAAAATACTGACATGCGCCCCTGAATATTCTGTAATCCCATGTAATTAATGTCACCAATAATCCAGTGGTCTCACTTATAAATTCGACACAATTGTAGAATGTGCGCCCCAAAATGTGGTAAAAATCCCAGAATTTCATTTAGCAGCAGAATTTGATTTATTCAATCACCATAATCTATTACAAACTATTACATATTATTTAGAGCACAGAAACAGGCCATTTGACCCAACAGGTCCATGCTGGTGTTTATGCTCCACAAGAGCCGCCTCCCACCCCTCTTCATCTAACCCCATCAGCATATCCTTCTATTCCCTTCTCCCTCATGTGCTTATCTAGCTTCCCCTTAAATGCATCTATACTATTCGCCTCAACGACTCCCTGTGGTAGCGAGTTAAACATTTGAACCACTCTCTGGGTAAAGAAGGTTCTCCTGAATTCTCTATTGGATTTATTAGTGACTATCTTATAGTTATGGCCCCTGGTTCTGGTCTTGCCCGCAAGTGGAATCATCTTCTCTACGTCTACCCTATCAAACCCTTACATAGTATCAGGTCACTCCTGAGTCTTCTCTTTTCTAGAGAAAAGAGCCCCAGTCTGTTCAAACTTTCCTGATAGGTATAACCTCTCAGTTCTGGTATCATTCTAGTAAATTTAAATCTAGTGGCCCTGCACATGCAGAGTAAATTGGAGTGATTGATAGTCTTCCTTCCAATGGCAAATTACACTTTCCATGTTGTACAAACCCCAAGGGCATATTCAAGTCTGGAAACTTATGGTCCTGAGCCCACTTCCTACCACTTTTTGGCATTGTATATTGGCGTGCCACCTTTAGCATAGTATATTGGTGTGCCATCAAGAACTTACTGGAGAGCATATGAAAATTACCACAGTAATTTATTACAATACAACTTTTCTAAGGTAATGTTCCCCTCACCAATGAAGCTCTGAAATCTTTATGAATATCAATGGAAGCTCATTTTTAACTAAAGCATCTCAAAATATGGTAATACACAAGCTTTTTATTCAACTTTGTTTACAGTGCAGCCAGTTTAAACTACAATAACTTCAAGCAATTATTGAGCATTTGCAGTAAGTAAAGAATGGTGATACAATGGAGTACTTTCCCATTTTCCACTCAGTGATGAGATCTAGCACTTCCAGGTTAATACCATATGAAGTGGATGGCAAGTTTTTCCTATAACGAAGTAGAACAATGTAGGATTGAGACCTCTCAGACCTCAGGCAAAAGTAACTCTGATTGCAATCAGTAGTTTCTCGAAACCAGATGTGGTTCAAGATGACCTTGTGCATATTCATCATTCTATAGATTACATTCATCCACAGCAGAATTTAACGATCTTACTCCATTCAGTTGAAGTCATTCCCAGGTGTCCCTTTGTCAATATTACATTATTCACCAACAGTAATTTTCAGACTGCTTACTGTTGAAATGTAATCATGCAATTAAAGTGTGGCAAGTTTCAGCAATTTTTTTTTGAATGCTCCCATGAACAAAACTAGGCTGCAGACACATGCTGAGAGCGGAAAGAGAGTGCGGGAGAGCACAAAAGAAAAAAAACACACGAAACATTGTGTGGAAAAACAACAGGTTTAATTGTAATGGTCTGTAATGGCTTTTCATTGCACCAGTGAATTTGCACCAAAATTACATTGACCCCCCTCCCCCTCACCCACAATCTAAACCAATAACAAATAAATGGTTTCCTAACAAATATGCCAAACCAGAAAAGTTCTAACGAAGATGGAGTGTTCCGCAGAAACTCCTTGTTCATTGTTACACATGACTGAACATCAAACATTCTGGTGTTGCTGACCACTTTACATTAAGAAATTATTGCGGTTTCAGATACTCAAGTGACCATTCCACCCAAAATGAAAAATGTCCACTGTTTATCATCAAGAAACTAAGCTTCATCAATTAGTAAAGACAGCCTGTCGCAAAAAGGAATTATGGAGTACTTCAGTTTTTAAAAAAAGCAAGCTAGGCCTTGCATAAGCTTTGCTCTTCCTATTTCACTGTATTGTTGATTTTAAGTTCATCACAAAAGTACAGATGAGAGGGGCCATTCAACCCATCTAGCCCATGCTTTCCCCAAGGTATTTGACTGGCTCTTAAATGACCCTGCAATTTCTGCCTCCAATAGTCATAGAGTCAGAGGGGGAGAAATTCGGTATCACCCCGTTTGGGGCGCAATTATCGGCCGGGCGCAAAGTTTAGAGCCTGGTGCAAATTATCGCCTCCGACTGCAAACTTGGCTTTTATCGCCCCTGGAGGTGATTGGAGCACTAAATCAGGCGCCAACGCCGAGGAGCGAGGCGCTAACTCAGAGCGCTGGCGAAGCTCAGGTGATGTCAGTTAGCAATGGAACACAGACACACTGGCGCCGGCCAGTTCTTAAAGGGGAGGGTCGATCTTGCTCCCCAGCCACACCCTGCTCATTGCAGCCTTGAATCTCGGCCTGGATAGACCTCAACTTCAAATCTGCTGCAAAGAACAATGGAGAGGCCCTGGGAACGAGCTCAGTGCTTCAGTGACCGGGCCTTGGTGGCTCTGGAGCGCCGAAGATCAATACTCTACCCACAGAGTGGCAGGAGGGGCCATTGCCCCGTGACTATAGAAGAGTGTGGAGGGAGGTGGCTCAGCACGTCTCCTCCAGGAGCATGGTGCCCAGGACCCACACACAATGTCGGAAGAAGTTCAATGACCTCACTCGGGTGGTCAGGGTGAGTGGCTGCTTTTCAATACCTCTCCATCCCTCCATCTCAACCTCACTGTGGCCAGAGGGTGTAAAAACCCCAAATGCCCAACACTCATCCAAGACCTATGGCCATCTCATAAAACACACATGCACATTCCACATCTTGCATACATTAAGGGCTGTTCAACTATGGGAGGCACATCAGGCAAGCACATGGCTGCACATTTACTCAGATGCCGTCCTTTTTCTTGCAGGCCAAGCTATCTCATAATAGGCAGCAGCAGCAACGGACAGGTGGAGGGTCGGCTCAGCTGCAGACCTTCAGTGATTTGGAGGCGCGCGTCCACAGGATCATTGCCTGCCAGGTGATAGGTGCCATGGCCGCTGGAGAGGTCGACCCCCTTGGGGATAGCAATGGCAAGTTCATCAACTTTCTCTCCTCTCTCATTCCACTTGTCCCTCACAACACCAGCCTTTTACACTTTCAATCCAACTTACGAAATCTCTCCAGTCCTTGCTCCCTGACTGCCCCCCTGTCCTAAAGCCACTCTTGTACCTCCCTGCTTTCAGATGGTGAACCACCAGCTGAGCAGCCTGGCCCACAACCAACCAGTGGGAGCGACACCGCAGGCGAGGAGGAAGAGGAAGCCGGAGCCTCAGCGCCTCTTGAGGAAGCCCATGCCCACACTGGGACCACGTCTTCCCTGGAGGGGAGCAGGGGGGAAGGGTCTGATGAGGGTGAAGCTCCGGGACCCAGCGGGCTGCAGCAACGCGATAGGGGGAGGGAAGCTCGGGTGCCTTCTCCCCGGAGGGAGAGCGGGCCAGCGAGTCCTGCTGCACTGGACGCAGAGGAGGAGCGGCTCATCGCGGAAATTAACACCCAGGCGGTGAACATGCACACTCAGCTCATGGGTGCAATGGGAAGGGTGCCCGAAAGCATTGATGGACTAGCAAGGAGTGTGGAGCACTCCGCTGCAGCACAGACTGACGCAACGCAACTGCTTAGTGCTGCAATTCAGTCACTGGCTGCTGCGATCCAATCTCAGACTGCTCTCATGCAGTCTCAGATTGAGGCAACGCAAGCACTGACTGCTGCCATCGTCACTAGTTCGGCCACATTGCCCCGGGGCTCTCTTGGCGCCACAGCAGGCCAGTAATCTGTGCTCGAGCAGATTGCTCCGGATGCTGAGGTGCTGCCCCGTGGGAGTGCCAGTGTGTCGGTCAAGCAGGGAGGTGCTGTCCTCTCTCAGGATGACAGCATTCCTGCTCCCACCACTGGCACATCCCCATTGCACTTGCCACCACCTGTAGCCCAGACTGCTGCCGCCCATGCAGAGTTGGTACAGTCTGCAGCCGGGGCCTCCAGGCCCAGAGTTGGTTGAGGGCGTTCTTCAAGGGCATCTGTAGTCTCAGCATCTGACATTCAGCAGCCTTCCACCAGCCTTGCTGCAGCCACTGGGGCCCCATTACGGAGGAGCAGTAGGGTGGGAAGAGGGAAAGTGTGCAAGGGATAGAGATCACCCTTGAAGGGCAAACAGTAGGAGGTCTAAAGAAATGGTGGAAATGTTTTTATTAAAGGTCGAGGTTCGTCTGATAACTTTTGTTTAGTGTTTTGACCTTTATCTCCAGCTTGTGAGAACCAGTTATGTTAATTAATGATTTGTTGGGCCAGAAATTTGGCTCTCCGGCTTCCTGCGGGTGCAAGGATCGCGCGCGTACTTGCATACCGCACCTGCCGTTGTGCTTCGGGTCCACGAGGAATTCGGGTCCTGGGCCTCCTGCAGCTGCCGGTGTGCAGTGCTTGCGTATCTTAGGGGCGCAGTTAGTTCGAAGCGTCCCCTGGGATCACGTGGGCCATGGAGAGCCAATCCTAGCAGGGAATTTTCATTCATAGATTTGACAGGAAGACCTGTCAAATCTATGAATAGAGATCGGCCCCAAAACCTCACTAAAACTTCAAATAAATTTTTAAAAAACCATCACATTTTTAAAATAACTATAAATTAACTACTTTAAACAAAAATTTAAATTTTTGAAAAAATTAATTAAACTTTTTAACGGTGCTAAAAATAAACTTACCTTTCTTTAAAGTATGTAAAAAAGATAAACCTGTTGAAAAAATGTTTAAATTGTAATTAATTAACCACTTACCTTGTTAAAAACAGGCCTTGCGCCTCCTTTTTAAGTGTGCAGCTTCTCCATACTTACCCTCATGGAGAAACCTGAAAAAAACCCGAAGTTCGCTGCGTGCGCGCAGCCTCTCCCGCGCATGCGTTCGACTTCTGAACCCCTTCCTTCACGAGACCGGAAGTTCCGGTTTCCCACGCATGCACAGTGCATGCAGGAAACCGGCACTTCAGGAGGCCTTACGGGTGAGTACACAGCGCATACTCACCCGACAAGAGCCGAATTTCTGGCCCGTTGTGTTTGTTTCTATTAGTTTGACATGAATAAATGACACACACAGAGTTTGTGAAATAAAAAAGTTGTTGTATTCAAAATGTACATGTTTGGACTTTGGAATCATTGCTGCCTTGGCCGGCTACAGGGGTTGCGGGTTGCTTTCCATGACATTGTTCTCCATGCCAGAAGCCGTCTTCTCAGTAGGGGCCTAGAAGCGGCTTGTTATCAGCCGTTGACGGATGGCCCTTGCAGTGGCAACATTGTGCGCCTCCATCCCACCTTGGTGCTGCTGCTGATCATCCTCCTCCTCCTCCGGTGGTGCACCAATCCCTAGTGGCATTGGCTGGGTCCTCAGGATTGCCAGGTTGTGAAGCATGCAGCACACAACTATGAAGAGGGAGACTCGCTCAGGCGAGTACTGCAGGGCTCCTCCTGAGTGGTCGAGACAGCGGAACCGTTGCTTGAGCACGCCGATCCACTGCTCAATGATGTTCCTGGTGGCGATATGGCTCTCATTGTACCGCAGCTCGGCAGGGGTGTTGGGGTTACGGAGCAGTGTCATCAGCCAGGTGCAGAGTGGATAACCCTTGTCCCCGAGGAGCCAACCACTTGGCTGATGTGGTGCCTGGAAAAGGTCTGGCACACCAGTCTGGCGCAGGATGAAATCATCGCGGCTGCTGCCAGGATAGCGGGCATTGACAGCGAGTATCAGCTGTCTGTGGTCACAGACCAACTGGATATTTAAGGAGTGGTAGCCCTTGCGGTTTCGGAAAACCTCTGCATTTTCATGCGGTGCCCACAATGCCACATGCGTGCAGTCAATGGCGCCCTGCACCATGGGGAAGCCCACTATCCTTGCAAAGCCACATGCGCGTTCATGCTGTTTGGCCCGGGTCATCGGGAAAGAGAAGTACTAGCGTCTCCTTTTATAGAGGGCATTTGTGACCTCCCGGATACAGCAATTGACAGCGAACTGGGAGATATTGGCGATGTCCCCGGTAGCTGTCACCTTCACTTCAACCGAGAGAGACGTCCTGGTCCTCAGTTGAGGCTGCAGATCTGGTTGCAGCAGGTGGCAGAGCTCAGTGACCACCTCCTTGCTGAAGCGCAGCCTGTGCAAACACTGCTCCTCAGACAAATGAATGTAGGAGAATTGTTCCCGGAATACCCTGGGAGGTTAATGTCTCCTGTGCAGAGGCCTGTTGGCCCTCCTCCCTCTGGCCATGTTTGTCACACTCTCCCTGCGTCTCTGATGCCTCCGATTCTGCAGGTGCAGGACGACGCCCCGAATCAGTGCAGCCCCCATAGTCTCTTGTAAATCACTACAAGGAAGGTGAAATCAAAAAGAACCTGCAAAGTAGCCAAAACTCCTTCACACAGCGTTGAGTCTCTCTCAGAATCTCTCTCTCAGAATCTCTCTCTCAGAATCTCTCTCTCAGAATCTCTCTCTCAGAATCTCTCTCTCAGAATCTCTCTCTCAGAATCTCTCTCTCAGAATCTCTCTCTCAGAATCTCTCTCTCAGAATCTCTCTCTCAGATTGCGTGGTGCAAAAATGTCTCAGACAAAAAAAGGCAGGAAGAGGCCGCCTTTAAATAGCGCTCCCCCAGCCCCTTCCTGACTGCAAAACGTTCCCCTCTACCTGTCGTTGCTAGCGGCAGGCGGAAAGGAAGTGGGCGCCACTCAATATCTGGTCCGGGGTGCTACACGCTCGACTGACGTCACGATCTGTGGGCGCAGGAGATCGTGGCGGTAGAGTTTAGCGCCGCCGCAAAAAACTCTGGTCAATTTCACAAGCGGCGCAAACATCGCCGCGCCCGGGTGCTAGTTGCTTTGCGCCCCGTTAGCGCCCTCTTAGGGCGCAAACGGGAGGCGCTAATCAACCGAATTTTTCCCCCACAGAGTCATAACGACACAGAAGGAGGCCATTCGGCCCATCGAGTCCGTGCCAGCTCTCTGCAGAGCAATTGTGTCAGTCCCATTCCCCCGCTCTATCCCTGTAGCCCTGCAAGTTTATTTCCCTCAAGTGCCTATCCAGTCTCCCCTTGAAAACATTGAGTGTGTCCGCTTCCACCACTTTCATCGGTAGCGAATTCTAGCTCATCATCACTCGCTGCGTAAAGAAGTTTTTCCTCACACCACCCCCCTGTATCTCTTGCCCAAAACCTTAAATCTGTGTCCCCTAGTCCTTGTACCATCAACTAGTGGGAACAGCCATTCCCTGTCTAGCCTATCCAAACCCTCATAATCTTGTACGCCTCTATCAAATCACCCCTCAACCTCCTTTGCTCTAATGAAACCAAATCCAGCTTCTCCAACCTTTCCTTGTAGTTAAGATCCCCCATCCCCGGAACCATTCTGGTAAATCTCCTCTGCACCCTCTCAAGTGCCTTCACATCCTTCCTAAAGTGCGGTGACCAGAACTGGACACAATACTCCAGTTGTGGCCTAACCAGCGCTTTATAAAGATTCAGCATAACTTCTCTACTTTTGTACTCAATACCTCTATTTATGAAGCCCAGGATCCCATATGCTTTGTTAACCACTCTCTCAATATGTCCTGCCACCTTCAGGGACCTATGCACATTAACTCCCAGGTCCCTCTGTCCCTGCACACTCTTTAAAACTGTGCCATTAAGTGCATATTGCCTCTCCCTGTTCCTTCTGCCAAAATGCATCACCTCACACTTCTCTGTATTAAATTCCATCTGCCACTTGTCTGCCCATTCTGCTAGCCTTTCTATGTCCTGTTGCAGTCGATTGGTATCATCCTCACTGTTTGCCACACCCCCAAGTTTGGTGTCATCGGCAAATTTAGAAATTCTACTTCGTATTCCGATATCCAGGTCATTTATATATATCAAAAAAGCAGTGGCCCCAGCACTGACCCTCGGGGAACACCATTGTCTACCATCCTCCAGTCCCAATAGCTGGAGTTGACTTCCAGGTAATCATTCTTTGCAATGAAGTGCTTCCTCATATCAGTCCTGAACATGCTTTTTACCAATTTGTACTTACACGCCTTGCCTGCATTCATGGTTTAACTTTAAATAGCGCTCTGGATTAACTTCTTCTTCTTCCACTTAGTATCATATATGCCTATATAAGGACTAATGTGAGAAGTCGCACAACACCAGGTTATAGTCCAACAGTTTTATTTGAAATCACAAGCTTTCGGAGCGCTGCTCCTTCGTCACTTCACCTGACGAAGGAGCAGCGCTCCGAAAGCTTGTGATTTCAAATAAAACTGTTGGACTATAACCTGGTGTTGTGCGACTTCTCACATTTGTCCACCCCAGTCCAACACCGGCATCTCCACATCATATATAAGGACTGTCCTCATTTACCTCCTTTCAAGGCAGAAAAGTCTGCATTTTTCTAACCTTCCCTCATAACTCAGTCCTCTGACAATAGGGCTCAGCGTCGTGGCTCTTCCTTGCACTGGGCTTGGAGTTTTCTCTGAATGATGGGAATTCTCCCAGTTATCTCCTTGTTTAGCAGCAATTCGCAATTAGTAATTCTCTTCCAATTGTGCTGCACACATACTGATGATTTTTCACCCAAAGTTAAATCTCCTGTTAATAAAATTGGGAAGAGTGGTAGCACTGCTGGTAACTCAGTTCTGACGAAGGGTCACAGACCTGAAACGTGAATTCTGTTTCTCTCTCTACAGATGCTGCCTGACCTGCTGAGTATTTCCAGCATTTTCTGTTTTTATTTAAGTTTTAGGGGAATGCGCTGAAATAGATGTTACAGCTTTGATGAGCCATTACAGACCTGTGTTATGAACAGCACTTATTGAGGAGCCATCAGCATCAGATTCGTGCTGGGTTGGCAGCAGCTCCGCTCACAATCAAACACAGGTTGATTCATAGAAGATAGGAGCAGGAGTAGGCCATTTGGCCCCTCGAGCCTGCTCCGCCATTCGATGAGATCATGGCTGATCATCCAAACTCAGTACCCTGTACCTGCCTTCTCCCCATATCCCTTGATACCTTTAGCTTTAAGAAATATATCTAACTCATTCTTGAATATATTTAATGACTTGGCCTCAACTGCCTTCTGTGGTAGAGAATTCCACAGGCTCACCACTCTCTGGGTGAAGAAATTCCTCCTCATCTCTGTCCTAAATGGCTTACCCCTTATCCTTAGATTATGACCCCTGGTTCTAGACTCTCCGACCATCGGGAACATTCTTCCTGCATCTAGTTTGTCAGAATTTTATATGTTTCGATGAGATCCCTCTCATTCTTCTATACTCCAGCGAGTATAAGCCCAATCGACCCAATCTCTCCTCATATATCATTCCTGCCATCCCAGGTATCAGCCTTGTGAATCTTCGCTGAACTCCTTCCATGGCAAGAACATCCTTCCTCAGATAAGGCGACCAAAACTGCACACAGTACTCAAGGTGTGGTCTCACCAAGGCCCTGTACAACTGCAGCAGGACATCCCTGTTCCGATACTCAAACCCTTTCGCTATGAAGGCCAACATACCATTTGCCTTCTTCACCGCCTGCTGCACCTGCATGCTTACCTTCAGCGACTGGTGCACAAGGACACCCAGGTCTCGTTGCACTTCCCCTTCTCCCAATCTATTGTCATTCAGATAATAGTCTGCCTTTCTGTTTTTGACACCAAAGTGGATAACCTCGCGTTTATCCACGTTATATTGCATCTGCCACGCTTCTGCCCAATCACCCAACCTGTCCAAATCATCCTGGAGTTTCTCAGTATCCTCCTCGGAGCACACACGCCCACCCAGCTTTGTTTACTCTTCTGAATAGTTTATTCATCTAATTTCTTCTTGTGATTCTGCTGCAGATTTGTCCCCCTCCCCACCACAATCCAACACACTTTCAACAGCGGCTCTGCATGCGAAAGTCAGTTTATTACACAGATGTCGTCGGGTAAGGAAAAATTAAAAGGAAAAAAAAGATTTTTTTTTTTTAAAAAGGGCACTGAAGCTGCCGATTTTCTCTTTAATACTGGCAAATCTTTAAATATTACCAAAGCCTTCAGAAGTGAGGATTGTTCGAATGATTGAAGTAGCATGGAGAGATTCCAAATGGTCTTGCTTGAAGTTCAACCCCCAGTCAGAGACCACGGTACCACCGGTTGGCCCAGGAGACACTAGCCTCCAACTGCAAGAACCAGTGCCCTAAGGTTGCATACCGCCCACCCTCACCCAGAGCTTGGTGAGCCCTGTGTTGCTCATACACCAAGGAAAATGCTGACCATCGGCTCTCAATACCTAATGCTAAAGTATACAGACGTTTGCAAAACCCTCACTGTGTGTAAATTGAAGATAATGTAATGTAAAGTAACCCAAGAAATAATGTAAATATTGCTCATTCAGTAACAGAAACAAAAAAACCCACCTCCACCAGCTGACTGGGCATAAAGCACCATCAATAATGTGCTTCAGGCAGCCCCTGGGGTATATTTAATCATGGACTGGGGGAGCAGAAAAACTTGGGTTCTAATACTCTATGCTGCAACTAGCTCACCCACCAACATGCTGTGCAATTTGGTTTCCTACCAACATGGCAGGTTTGACCCTCAATAGCTATAACTGGGCTAGTTTGCTCCTGATCAGCTTCTAATTGGGAAGCAGACTTGGCTTTTAAGCCAGAGCACCAATGGAAAATGTAGTGTGAAGTTCTGTGTTTCAACTCACTGCCAATTATTCTCATGATGCCACTGGAACAGTCATTTTCACATCGAAGAAGTCATTTGCCTCCAGTAAGCCCAGATATATTAAACAGAGACTGTCAAACATTAAATATCCTTAAAATAAGTTGATATTCCATTTTGGGTAGACAACAGAAAGAACCTAATTTTAATATTCAGCGCCAAGTTTATTACTGCAGATTGATTCAGTTGGGCAAAAATACATTTTACAAACAAATACAGCAACTGTAAAGACTTGTTTCTTTGAAAGTATTCTGGGGATGGGGGTGATGCTGGCAAGGCCACATTTATTGCTCATTCTTAGTTGTCCTGACAGGTTGGTAAAAGGCCTTCTTGAGCTACTGCAGTCTGTGCAGTGATAGCGCTCCCATGATGGGAGATTGGGAATTCCAGGATATTGACTCAAAAGTGTAAAATCAGGTGCATGACTTTCAGGGGAACTTGGAAGTGGTGGGATGCCCACGACTTTGCTGGTTTTGTCCTTCTCTGTGGTAGAGGTCGGGTAGAGGAAAGTGCTGTCGTCACCTTGACACTTTGTTGCAGTGCATCCTGCACAAACTGCAACCACAGTTCGCCAGTGATGGAGGAGGTGGATATGGAGTCCAGTACCAAAGTGTTGCTCAAGCAAACTGCTCTGTCCTAGATAGAGTTAAGCTTCTTGAGAGTTGTTGCGGTTGAACCTGTCCAAGCGAGAATTCCATCACACTCCTGACTTGAGCCTTGTAGATTTTGGAGAGGCTTTACGGGGTCAGAAGGCAAGAGTATCCAGTCTTTGCCTGCTCTTGTTGTCACTGTGCTGTGCCTGGTCAGTTCAGCTTCTGATCAAATTGACCCCCCAAGATGGTGATGATGGGGGACTGGTTGATGGTGGTGCCAGTGAAGGTCAGGAGGAGGGGATTGGGCTATTTCTTGTTGGAGATAGTCATTCACCAGCAATTACGTGGCACAAATGTTGCATGCCACTTGCAGCCCAACCTGGATGTTGTTCAAGCCCCATTGTAGGTATGGCCCCCTTAAGAGTCGTGAATGGAACTGAACACTGATAACATCAGCTAACAGCCCCACTCTAGACCTTATGATGGAAGGGAGGTCATTGATGAAGCAACTGAAAATGGCTGGCTGAGGACACTATTCTTTTGGCTGAAGACGCATGCGAACACTTCATCCTGGTCTTTTGTACTTACGTTTCTTCACTCCCCCATGGTTGTGGATGACGATGTTCAAGAAGCCTTCTCCAGTTAGTGGCTTGATTGGCCACCATTCTCAAATGGATGTGGAGGCGCTAGAGACCTTTCTCTGATCTATTGAATGTGGGTCTGCTTAGCTCTGTCTATAGCCTACTGCTTTTGGTATTTAGCGTTCACTGTTCTAATGAAGATCAACAGACGCTCGAGGAACAGCACCTCGTTTTTCGATTAGGCACTTTACAGCCTTCCGGACTCAATACGGAGTTCAACAATTTCAGATCATAACCGCTGCTCCCATTTTTTCGGACAGCAGCTGTTGGTAATGATTCTGCTGTTGTCATTTGCACCTCCTCAAGACCCAACTTGTGTGTCTTTTCTTGTCCCATTACCACCCCTTTTGCCTTGCACCATCATCCCTTTTGCCATTTAATCTCTCCTGCCTTCCACCCTATCACAGACCATCCCTTTTGTTCTTTCCTCCCCTCCCCACTTTCCCTGCCTCTGTACTTGCTTAAAACATGTCACATCTCTAACTTTTCCCAGTTCTGATGAAAGGTCACCAAACTGAAACGATAACTCGGTTTCTCTCTCCACAGATGCTGCCTGACCTGCTGAGCATCTCCAGCCTTTGCTGTTTTTATTTCAGGTAGCCCTCGGTTGTAGCTTCGCAAGGCTGGTGCCTCATCCTAAAAGTATGCCTGATGCTGTGCCTGACATGCCCTCCCACACTCTGCAGTGAACCAGGGCTGGTCTCCTGGTTTGAGAAAGTTGGAGCAGTGGGGGAGCTGCTGCTGTTCCTAGAGGCCCACAGAACCAGGTGAATGTTCAGTTTTGGGCTGCTCGATCTGTCCTTAATCTGTCCCATTTCGAATGGCAGTAGTGCCACACTACATGATGGAGGATGTCCCCCATTGTGGAGAGGAGTCTCTTCCTTCACTAGGACTGTGCGGTGGTCACTCCTAGTAGCTGTTGCTCTACTAGCCCTCTGCCGTTTATCAGGAAGAAAAGAGATTACATTTTCTGCCCAAAGTATGCTCGTCAATGGAATACTTGTCCACTTTGGACACCCAGGGTCAGCGTTAAGCACTCAGGTCAAGCACAGAATGGATCAGATAGAGCAAGGCTCCATCTAGTGTCCCCAAATATCTGCCTTGACCCCAACTCCACCAACACTAGCATGAACATTTCCATTTCCAACACCAACTTCAAGCGAGTTTGCAAATTTTTCCTAATTACATGTAGTGACTCATAAACACAGGGAACTGGAGTTGAGATTGACCAAGCTCATTTACCTACATTCACTCCACAAAAACAGCGAAGTACGTAACAGTCACACGTTTCCTTCAAGTGTCCTTCACTATTCCTTTAGCCACCTGTTTGCACTCGGCTCTTTTCTGATGTATGTACTGTTCTCTGCAAATGGTTCATTTAATAAACTTACATAAAAATGTTAAGAGGCCATTTAATTGGCTAATTAGCTCACGGGGGTGGCCAACAGAATAATCGTTCCATTCTATTGGACACTCAGTTCATAATATTGTGAGCAGAATGGTCAATAGAACACTCTTCCATTGATTTCTACCAGCTTTTTGAAGGTTCAGCTGTCACCCATCCAAAATCTTCAAAAGGATTGAGGCCAATGCTACGACTAGGCATCACGTTAAATCATTTTTTAAGTACTATTAAACAAGGCTGAGGCATGAACATCAAAACAGTCATTCTATGTGAGTCCACATTTTATCAAACGTTCAATAGACATGCAAACAATTAAACAAGCAAAGAATCATTTTCGACACAAGTAGGTAAAGTACGCAAGATATTTTAAAAACCCTTCAGAGCTTCTTGTGTGTATGAGATCCTGCCATCTCTTATTGATCTGTCTGGAGCATGAATCTGGTCAAAAAGTATTTCTTCTGCTTTTCCCATTTTCTTTCTAGTTTCCCCAGCTGGTTTAATGTTCTCTCCCCCACCCACTCCCCTCCGCCCTCACACTTGCCAGGTAACCCGTGCTGCAGTCCTACATTACTTTTTAAGGGGATGTTTCTACTTGTGGGGGAGACCAAAAACTAGGGGTCATAAATATAAGATAGTCACTAATAAATCCAAGAGGAAATTCAGGAGAAATGTCTTTACTCAGAGAGCGGTGGGAATGTATAACTCGCTACCACAAGGAGTAGTTGAGGCGAATAGCAGAGATGCTTTTAAGGGGAAGCTAGAACATGAGGGAGAAAGGATAGAAGGATATGCTGATAGGGTTGGGGAATCAAGGGATATGAGGAAGGGCGGGAAAGTGGGTTTGAGGTAGAAGATCAGCCATGACTTTTATGGATGCAGTAAGGATGTTCCCAATGATGGGTGAAACTAGAACTAGGGGGCATAATCTTAGAATAAGGGGCTGCTCTTTCAAAACTGAGATGAGGAGAAACTTCTTCACTCAGAGGGTAGTAGGTCTGTGGAATTTGCTGTCCCAGGAAGCTGTGGAAGCTACATCATTAAATAAATTTAAAACAGAAATAGACAGTTTCCTAGAAGGGAATTAGGGGTTATGGGGAGCAGGCAGGAAATTGGACATGAGGCTGAGTTCGGATCGGTCAAGGCCCTGTGGGTGGCGGAGCGGGCCCAGGGGCTGAGTGGCCGGGTCCTGCTCCTACTTCTTGTGTTCTTTAGATTTGAGGTGAGGATCAGATCAGCCATGATCTTATTGAATGGTGGAGCAGGCTCGAAGGGCCGATTGGCCTACTCCTGCTCCTAGTTCTTATGTTCTTATGACGGAGCAGGCTCGAGGGGCTGTATGGCCTACTCCTGCTCCTATTTCTATGGTTCTTATGAGGAGGGGTGGGAGGAGGCTCGTGTGGAGCATAAACACCGGCATAGACCAGTTGGGCCGAATGGCCTGTTTCTGTGATGTACATTCTATGTAATAGATCAAATGCTTCAGATTAATCTCCAGATGATATACTGGAAACACTCATTTCTAAGTTTTACTTCATGTGGAAATTTATGTGACAGTCTAGGACCGGCAGCAGGGATTATCAAATGTAGATCGGTGGGAAACGAGAGACAATTAGATTCAGTCTGAGGGCTGCAGCACAGGCTGCACTTGGCACCCTCGTCTTACAATTACCCACAATTAAAAATTGCTCTCATCGTTTCTTCTCCCATTTACAAGAAAAAAGATAGTAATATTGAGTGCCTGGGCTCACCACTAGCAGTTCCAACTTTGTTTTTTTTTAGCTAGGTGGAAAATGCACTTTCTGACCCAGAATGGATTGGATGGATTTTGTCATTTACCCAGACCAGTGGCATTTTTCCAGGGAAGGCAAAGCAAAAATATAAGACCGTTCACATCACCTTTATACAAACATTTTTACTGTCATATAATCATAAACTGATGAGAGGTCCAAAGACTGATTCAACCAGCCTTCCACTTGAAGTCATGGCAGAACAGATTTTAAAAAAACTAAATAAATCAAATGTTATGACTCATCAACATCTAGCAGCGTCTACAGTGTAATTTTAGTGTTTAAAACAGCATTGTGACTGGCTGAATACTGTGCTTTGAAGTAGCACGGGTCCCAGCGGAACACAGTTGAAAATACCTTTCCAAGTTACTGTTTAGCAATTAGTTCCTTCAGCACTCCGCCAATGAATAATAGTTGGGAATTGAAGAAACATTAATAACTTCAATTTTCCATTAACAGGGGAAGGAAAAACAAAGATAACCTTTGTATTTGTACTTCTCACTCATTACAGGTCTCTAGCTGAGGCAGTCATCTATAGAACCCTATTATTAAACTGAAAGCGAGACCCAATACTCGTTTAGCCACTATATTTGTAAAGAGAAATAAACAACTTTTATGCAGAACAAGATAAACTGGAAGTTACACATTTCAAGTTATAAATCACTGTTCACTGAGTATTCAGTACTCAGGGTTACCTGGTCACACAAGAATCTAAACTTACATTGGATACACAATTTTATACCATTCTCTAGGTTTCTGTACTCAATGCAGTTAAAGCACAGCTGACGTTTATGTCAGGATCTATGGTTTTGGTATTCATAACTTATACTGTTAAAAATCTCATTTCAATGGATTCGAAGGCATTAGAATTACATTGGCTAGTCTTTTGTATCCTCCAAGTTATCAGAAAGAAAAAAAGTCTGTTTATTATATACTTACTATCGCTTATAAATGCTAAAAACTTAGCCATATTGTTGCTCAAAGCACAAGAACAATCCAGTTGTGTCTACAATTCAGTAAAATTGAAGTTTATTAACTATTCATGGAAGAAAACTCTGTAACCATTTGACAGGTCAAATGAATCAAAACTACCAGAATCAGTCCAAACAAGTTTGTTGTTTTATGAAAGAGGTGACAGTATAAGTATCGAGTATGAAAGACCAACCCTTACCTGATCTGGCTCCAGTCCCATGTCAGATAAAACAGACAAGAAAAACATTTTTGCCGGCTTGCCTACAACTTCTGCTTCAATATCACAGGCATACTGGGAGGAGGAATGAAAATCAAATCAAATTCACACGTACTTCTTGAGAGAGAAGAATACAGATTTACATTAAAGTCAATGAAGGATATTTGGTAAAGAAAGAGAGGTAATAAAGTTGTGGATTATTTAAACACTTCATTTGCCAAATGTGCAACAGGAAATAAGTGACTGCTGTGATGATTGAATGAATAAATATTTGTGCTGCAAGTTATTTTGATGCATTTTTCATTCTTTTTTGGGCAAAGCAATAACATTACATCACAAATTGGGTCACTGTGCTTTTTTTTGTTCGGAAACTTGATCAGAAATGTCATGCCGATAAATAATTTGATCAGGGTAATGATGCTTCTAACTACAGATGTCATGTATAGCAAAGGCAGGTCACGTTATGTCTCATGTATCACAGATGCAAATGGAAGCCCAAAAAGGAAGCCTCCCAGTTTTTACCCTTTTTATCCTGATATTCAATCTATTTGCAGGTGTGGCTTTTCTTATAATCATCTCAGTTTATAAGTCGTTCAATAACTCAAATGTCAATTAAAATAAAAAAGTACTTAATGTTGTTTCTGGCAAGACCATTCACATCAGTGTAGTGCTTAAGACTATATTATGTAATTCAATATGCATCCAGCAGAGGGAGCCTAGTTCTGGGGGTGATGTTAGGACTAATTTGGCAAACTCTTGGCTGAGATGTATCGGAGCAATAAGTTAGACAATGGGCTACTGAAGGAATGAGTACAAATGCTGATCTTGTGAAAGAGATGGCTTCTCCAATCTTATTAAAACCTAGTTACACACACACACACACCACAATGCTATGTTCTTGAATTAGGCTGATCAGTTTATTTTCAAGTATGAAAAGTTCAAAAATCACAAGTGATAAACCCGAAAATGTAAAACTCTGCTGCAATTCGAGCCACCTTCATGGAAATTTATCCAAGCAAGTCGGCCTCCATACTCTCACCTCTTCAGTTCTATTGCTGATGCTAAGCTCCCTCCCCTCCCCCACACACAAAGGTGCTCCATTCCATGATGGCTACCCCAGAGTTGCACATATCTACTTTTTGTAGGAAGTGTATGGATACTGCCCTATTTGTGCAGTGACAGCTCCTTTCTGTTAAGACAGTCCTGTACTTTCTCTCTCCCCTCTCCTCCCAAGCTCTTCCTGTGCTTCAGAAACCCCAATGGCTTCTTGGCAAGCAGATTTCAACATGGCATAGAAAGCTGCAGCTTCCAGTCCTGACATACTACAAATCAGCTCCATTAATCTGGTACACTGAACGGACAATACTGTTTAAAACCCCATCAGATTTATGGGCAGAGAACTTTTGGTCCATTTTATTTCCCATAATCACGATCTACTAACTAAATACTAGCCTTGGATCTTCCAGATGCCACAAAGTGCCACTTGTTCAGCATTTCAGATTAAAGCTTGGAGCGAGATGCCTACCAGTTGGATACACATCTGGATTGCCTGAAGAAAGCTTGTAGTTCAAGTTGCAGAGTTATAGTTATAGCACAAAATGCTTGTTGCATTGAATTTCCATCATTTATATTCCAGACACCAGTTGGGTCTCAAGTACATGCCGCTCCATTCACAGATGGTACCATGTATTACAAATCGCTCGTCTGTTCTGGGTTCCTTCTAAGAAAGGCGTCTCATCAACAAGCAGAACGGCTGCCATCTGGTAAGAAGTGCAGCTGCTCCTCTGGATGTGACTGTTTCCTGGGATTGATTTCTGTCCAGCTCCAAGTTTTACTCAGTTAACTTTGACAGCTAAAGTTCACTCTACCTTTATTATTAGGTACATTCACCCAAGTTTTTAATGAAGCTGCAACTGCAATTCCAATAGTGTGGTCCAAGGAATAGTGCACGCATACACAAACACAGACTGTCCTAATACAACACATCCCCTTTTACATAAATTAAATGGTGCTCCAATTAAGACTCTCCCACTGGGAGTTTATCTAGGAGTAGCTGAACTGCACAGATTAGGAAAGTGCTCGATTCCATTCTCAGTCTGTGCTGAGTGAGCTGACCTCAGTCAAGTCAAGATGGTGGCAGGGGTGCTACTGTGTTGGGTGAGGGGGGTGGACGGGAAAGAGAGAAAAGAGAAAAACCCAGGGCTTCTACTTCTGACTGCTATGCACATCTCTGGATGTCAGCTGTGGACACAACTGGGTTACATTGCGATGCACCCTACAGTTAAATAGCTTGGCAAACCTCACACATGAACAAAGGCACTTGGCAGAGGTACTGGAGGGCATCTTTGAAACCATACCTCAAAAGTTTCACCACACTGGGGAGAGACAATTTGTAAGAAGCCCAACAAGAAAAAAATGTACATTTCAGAAACTATATAAACAAGTTGAACACGTAATTAACACGTGCATTAAGAACATTCTTACTTCAACTACAGAAATAAGCCTCAAATTTTAAAAGAGCTTTTAATGAAGTCAAGGTTTTGCAATAGCATTACTAGAAATGAATATCTATTGGCCAATCAGAAACTTGTATTTTTTTTCCGATAGTGATCACGACACTGGAAAAAAAATCAAAATCTCAGAGTAAGCTAGAGTTGCCAACTCTGGTTGGAGGTATTCCTGGAGGTTTCGTCACATGACCTCCCTCCTCCAACCGCCCCATCCCGTCTAAATACTGAACGTTTTAGAAGATTTGAGTCGAGACTTTTCTGGGAATTTACAGGACACTGTCCATTCTTCATATTTTGCATGTACATTTTCTAATTTTGGAGATTTCAAAATGTTACATATATGCCTGCTTCCACTTGGTGACCTAGGTACATTTTAATCTATAAATACTATAACACTAATCAAAAAATTTAGTATTTTTGAGGTGCAATATTACATTAGCCAATGCAGTAATATTCTCAGAATAGAAAGGAAGATTTAGTATAAAAATTCTTAGTACCTCTAAGGCCTTCATGTAAACTCCAACATCAAGTTTCATCCCATCTGTTTCCTTATAATATCGCCTGGAGTATGGAAACATTAAGAAATGTAGAGATAAGTATATTCAAAAATATATAGAAGGCCCCTTTGCAAGACAGTCTTTTGAAGGCATACAGAAAGCTTGGCTATAGCATCCAGCATGTTAGAGAGAGCAACTTGTGTAGTTTCCCCATTAGTGAAGAAACTGAATAATAGGTCACAGCCGCAATGGATATAATCAGATAGCAAGCATTATAGTGAGGGTCTGTGGGACCAACAAACTTCAATCTTACAGACCTCATTAAAGAGGGGATTTTTTTTTGACAGCAGAAAATAATTCCTTCTGATTGTTTTAGCTCCAATATGGAGCTAGTCCCAGCTGAGACACAATGGGCCAAATGGCCTCCTCTTGAATGTTAGTACTTGCACATTAAAAAAAATGAAAGTGATCAAACATTTCATTGCCAATATGAAGAGCAAAACACATTGTTCTGTAAAGTCTTTCAAAATAATCCTTAATTAGAGACAAAAACATTAGGAAAATCTGTAGATTAATGAAGAGGGGATAAAATATTAAATGGCTCTCGATCTATTGCAAGCTAAAATAAATTTCTAAAAAAAATAATTCATATTGTCCTCTCACTTAAATGTAATTCACCTTCACTCAAGCAGATAATGTCAGCTGAGTGACAGAATTATTGAGCAAATCATTTTTTCAGAACTATTTCTGCTCCATGCCAGATGGACTGCATTAAGATCTCCGACAGCAGATGAGAAATGCGCAACATGGTCGGACATGGTTTTATGGTTTATCTTTCTGCCATTTTCAATTATACACCAAAGCCTCTCTCTCAAATGACCACTTGACCTCTGCTTGAGCAACCATTAACCTTCCATAGGCTAGCGTAAGCAGCTTAATTTTCTGACACTGGCATGACCGGAGAAATTACACTGCCAATTCCATATCCCATCTAAAATAGATGCTGAATGTAAATCAATACATTTACAGCAGTCTCCTTGAGTAATGCTGTCATGCTGGCATAACTTTTTAACTTCTCATTTTCTGACTAAAGTATAGATCTGCCTTGCCAATTTTGACTTCATTCTGGAGTCACATTGTATTTTTATCAATCTAGATGAATACCGTATCCACGTGTGCACAAACATTATTTTCTACTGACTGATTTTAAAGATGATGATTATGTTCGTGCCTATGATAATGGAATTTTGAATCATGCATTTTTTTTTTAATGAAAACTTTCCACAAATGAATATTTCTGTGGGCAACTGTCCACCCCTTCTTGTAATTTTTCTCCCTTTTTTTCCTTGTCCTCCTGGCTTGACAACTTGCAGCTGACTGGTTAGACACAGATCTTGTTTGCAGGTTGTTGCCGACGCTCTCTAACTGGCCACTAGGAGGTGCCAGGGAGCACACGGGTATGACACTTCCCTTCCGTCCTGTTGAGGGGAATTCCACACTTCACTCAGTGCAAGCCACAAACCAATAACCGAGCAGATCATGACTTCAACCAGCATCCATCCTTGCTCTGTGGCACTGAGTATTGATGCATTAATGCTCCGTCCCTTTCTGCACATCATTTTATGCATTTGAATACATCGTTGAAGCCCTTGTGCAGGAAAAAAGAAAAAAGACTTGTATTTATATAGTACCTTTCATGACCACCGGACGTCCCAAAGCACTTTACAGCCAATGAAGTACTTTTTTTTGAAGTGTTGTCACTGTTGTAATGTAGGAAACGTGGCAGCCAATTTGCGCACAGCAAGCTCCAACAAACAGCAAGGTGATAATGACCAGATAACCTGCTTTTTAGTGATGTTGATGAAGGATAAATATTGGCCAGAACACCGAGGTTAACGCTCCTGCTCTTCTTCAGTATAAGAACATAAGAATTAGGAGCAGGAGTAGGCCATACGGTCCCTCGAGCCTGCTCCGCCATTCAATAAGATCATGGCTGATAATCGACCTCAACTTCACTTTCCCGCCCGATCTCCATATCCCTTTATTCCTCTAGAGTCCAAAAATCTGTCTATCTCAGTCTTGAATATACTCAAAGACTCAGCATTCACAGCCCTCTGGGGCAGAGAATTCCAAAGATTCACAACCCTCTGAGTGAAGAAATTCCTCCTCATCTCGGTCTTAAATGGCCTACCCCTTATCCTGAGACTATGCCCCCTAGTTCTAGACACTTCAACCAGGGGAAACAGCCTCTCAGCATCTACCCTGTCAATCCCCTTCAGAATCTTGTATGTTTCAATGAGATCACCTCTCATTCTTCTAAACTCCAGAGAGTATAGGCCCATTCTACACAATCTCTCATCATAGGACAGCCCTCTCATCCCAGGAATCAATCTAGTGAACCTTCGTTGCACCGCCTCCAAGGCAAGTATATCCTTCCTTAGATAAGGAGACCAAAACTGTGCACAGTACTCCAGGTGTGGTCTCACCAAGGCCCTGTACAATTGTAGCAAGACTTCCTTACTCTTATACTCCAACCCCCTTGCAATAAAGGCCAACATGCCATTTGCCTTCCTTATTGCTTGCTGTACCTGCATGCTAGCCTTGTGCTTCTTGCACGAGAACACCCAAATCTCTCTGAACACCAACATTTGAAAGTTTCTCATCATTTAAAAAATATTCTGTTTTTCTATTCTTCCTACAAAGTGAATAACCTCACATTTCCCTATATTATACTCCATCTGCCACCTTACTGCCCACTCAGTCTATCTATATCCCTTTGCAGACTCTGTGTTCTCCTCACAGCTTACTGTCCCACCTAGCTTTGTATCATCAGCAAACTTGGATACACTACACTCGGTCCCTTTGTCTGGGTCATTAATATAGATTGTAAATAGCCGAGGTCCCAGCACTAATCCTTGCGACACCCCACTAGTTACAGCCTGCCAACCTGAAAAAGACCCGTTTATCCCTACTTTCTGTTTTCTGTCTGTTAACCAATCCTCTATCCATGCTATTATATTATCCCCAACTCCATGAGCCCTTATCTTGTGTAATAACCTTTTATGTGGCACCTTATCGAATGCCTTTTGGAAATCCAAATATACTATATCCACTGGTTCCTCTTTATCTACCCTGCTAGTTATATCCTCAAAAAACTCTAATAAATTTGTCAAACACGATTTCCCTTTCATAAAACCATGTTGACTCTGCCTAATCATGTTATGATTATCTAAGTGCACTGATACCACCATTTTCCCGACGACTGATGTCAGGTTAACTGGCCTGTAGTTCCCTATTTTCTCTTTTCCCTCCTTTCTTGAATAGCGGTGTTACATTTGCTACCTTCCAATCTGCTGGGACCATTCTAGAATCTAGGAAATTTTGGAAGATCAAAACCAATGCATCCACTATCTCTGCAGCCACCTCTTTTAGAACCCTAGGATGTAGGCTGTCAGGTCCAGGGGATTTGCTGGCTTTTATTCCCATTAGTTTCTCTAGTACTTTTTTCTACTTATATTAATTATGTTAAGGTCCTCACCCTCATTAGACCCTTGGTTCCCCACCATTTTTGTTATGCTTTTTGTGTCTTCAACTACTATGAAGACAGATACAAAATATTTGTTTAACGTTTCTGCCATTTCCTTATTCCCCATAATAATTTCTCCTGTCTCAGCCTCTAAGGGACCAATGCTTACTTTTGCTACTCTCTTCCTTTTTACATACTTGTAGAAGCTCTTACAATCTGTTTTTATATTTCTTGCTAGTTTTCTCTCATATTCTATTTTTTCTCATCAATTTTTTGGTCATCCTTTGCTGGTTTCTGAAACTCTCCAATCCTCAGACTTACTACTAGTCTTCACAACATTATAAGCTTCTTCTTTCAATCTAATGCTATCCTTAGTTTTTAGTTAGCCACGGATGGATCACTTTTCCCGTGGAGTTTTTGTTTCTCAATAGAATGTATTTTTGTTGAGAATTATGAAATATTTCTTTAAATGCTAGCTACTGCTTATCTACCGCCATACCTTTTAATCTATTTTTCCAATCTACCTTAGCCAACTCGCCCCTCATACCTATGTAATTGGCTTTATGTAAGTTTAAGACTCTAGTTTCGGACTTGGGCAAGTCACTCTCAAACTTAATGTGAAGTTTTATCATATTATGGTCACTCTGCCCCAGAGGATCCTTTACTATGAGATTGCTAATTAACCCTGTCTCATTACACAATGCAAGATCTAAAATAGACTGTTCCCTGGTTGGTTCCATGATGTATTGTTCTAGGAAAGTATCCCGAATGCATTCAATGAACTCATCCTCCAGACTACCTTTGCCAATTTGATTTGTCCAGTCTATATGAAGATTAAAGTCCCACACAATTATTGCATTACCTTTGTTACAAGCTCCTACTATTTCTTGATGAATATTCTGTCCAATGGTACAGTTACTGTTAGGGGGCCTATATACTACTCCCACCAATGTTTTCTGCCCCTTGTTATTCCTTATCTCCACCCCCACTGATTCTACTTCCTGATCTTCTGAGCTGAGATACTTTCTCTCTACTGTCCTTATGTCATCCTTTATTATCAGGGCTACCCCCCCTTCTTTTTCATTCTGCCTGTCTTTTCGAAACGTCAAGTACCCTGGAACATTTAGTTCCCAACCTTAGCCACCTTGCAACCACGTCTCTGTAATGGCTGTTAGATCAAACCCATTATCTCTATTTGTGCCACTAGTTCATCTATCTTGTTACGAATGCTTCATGCATTTAGATAAAGAGCCTTTAATTTAAATTTTTTACCATTATTCCCTGCTTTGACCTTATTCTCTGCTGCACTGCTACCGTTAAACTCTCTGTCCCTTCCTGTCACACTGCTTATTTTTACCCAAATCGCTACACTACTCTATTGCCTTGACCTTTCTCTTTAGATTTCTAAATTTCCCCTCACCTGACCCTCCCCCCCCCCCTTTTTTTTTTAGTTTAAAGCCCTATCTACAGCCCTAGTTATTCAATTCACCACGACGCTGGTCCCAGCCTGGTTTAAATGGAGCCCGTCCCAACAGAACAGCTCCCTCTTTCCCCAGTACTGGTGCCAGTGCCCTATGAATTGAAACCCCTTCTTCCCACACCACTCTGAGCCACGTATTTAGCTCCCTGATCTGTTTGTCCCTGTGCCAATTTGCCCGTGGCTCAGGTAGTAATCCAGAGATTATTACCTTTGAGGTTCTGCTTTTTCATTTCGACCCTAGCTCCTCAAACTCCCTCAGCAGAACCTCATTCTTAGTTCTACCTATGTCGTTGGTTCCTACATGGACCACAGCAACTGGATCCTCCCCCTCCCACTCCAAGTTCTTCTCCAGCCGCGAGGAGATATCCTTAACCCTGACACCGGGCAGGCAACACAGCCTTCGTGACTCTCTTTCGCAGCTGCAGAGAACAGTATCTAGCCCCCTGACTATACTGTCCCCTACCACTACCACATTCCTTCCTTCTCCCCCCCACTTGTATGGCCCCCTGTACCACGGTGCTGTGATCAGTTTGCCCATCTTCCCTGCAGTCCTTTTCCTCATCCATACAGGTAGCAAGTACCTCTACCTGTTGGACAAGGTCCAGGGCTGAGGCTCCTCCATCACTACATCCTGGGTCCCCATACCTGCCTGATTCGCAGTCAAACCCTCCTGTCCTTGACCCCTGACGAACTCTAAAGTACTACTTAACCTAAAGGGTGTGACTGCCTCCTGGAACAAGTGTCCAGGTAACTCCCCCCCTCCCTGATGCATCACAATGTCTGCAGCTCGTACTCCAGCTCAACAATTCTGAGCCGAAGTTCCTCGAGTTGCAGACACGTACTGCAGATGTGGTTGCTCGGGATCGCGATGCTCTCCACAAACTCCCACATGCTGCAGTTACGACACACCACCTGCCCTGCCATCTCTAACCTTGTTTTATTTATTAATTAATTAGTTAAAGCTTTTATTCAATCGATATTTTAGTTTTATTGTTTGATTATTTTATCTAGTTTAAGTTATTAATTTACTAAGTACTGGCAAGTTACAGTTTTTCAGCTCTTAATTTAACCCCCTTCCCTAACTTAGAGAGCAAAAAAAGCTGTAATACTCACCAACCAATCACCTACCTGCTCTCCTGTGACGTCACTCTTTGATTTTTGTTTTTGTTTTTGAATTGGAGCCTCGCGCTGCCGCTGATTTAATTCAGGTCCGCTCTCGGGCCGCCCTTTATTCTCTCGCCGCTGCCGCTGATTTAATTCAGGTCCGCTCTCGGGCCGCCCTTTATTCTCTCGCCGCTGCCGCTGCTTTAATTCAGGTCCGCTCTCGGGCCGCTCTTTATTCTCTCGCCACTGCCGCTGATTTAATTCAGGTCCGCTCTCGGGCCGCCCTTTATTCTCTCGCCACTGCCGCTGATTTAATTCAGGTCCGCTCTCGGGCCGCTCTTTATTCTCTTGTCGCTGCTTTAGTGCCATGGGATCTTTTACATCCACCTGACAGAGCAGACGGGGCCTCGGTTTAACAAGTCCAAAAGACAGCACCTCTGACAGTGCAGCACTCCCTCAGTACTGCACTGGAGTGTCAGCCTAGAATTTTGTGCTCAAGTCCCTGGAGTGGGACTTGAACCAACAAACTTCTGACTCAGAGGCTAAAGTGCTACCAACTAAGCCAGGACACAAAGTTGTATTAGTTTTGTCATTTTCTAACGTTATATTGACAGGATTTGTATTTAATTCAGGATGCAAGAAAAAGATTGTTATTTCCCAGTCTCTGTGATCTTCCCATTTTCATACTGCCTTCCTATTGGGAGCAGCAATGTTTGAACAATGGTGGTAATTCCCCTCATCAAAACTAGAGCTTTCTCCCAACTTTTATTCACAATTTGCTCACAATCTCATGCAGTTTCCATAGGTTCACCCACAGTTTTCACGATCAGAAATTCACCCCCATTGGCAGAACACGCAAGGGTTTAATGTACCACGGCATTAACAATGACCTCGTAACAGAGATATTTTGCACCAGAAGTTGCACACCATGCATTTCAGTCCATCCCAAAAGTTGAAAAACCAAATAATTCAGACTAAAACTAATGATCGAATTTACTTGCATGACCTTGAATTATACAGATTTTTAATAAAAAAATCAGATAATTCACAACACAATTCTTTGTTTACTTTAAGCAGTTTTGAAATCAAAATAATATTGGGCCGTATTTTGCGACCCCTACTGGTGCATACGAGGTGCGCACGCACCCGTAGGGGCCACGCAAGTGCTGGGTTTAGGCATGAGAAGCGCATGCGCTAAAACCCAGAACTTGCGATGTCAAGAATCTTCTTGACAGATCCTACGCATCCCCGGGAGAAGGGCCTCCGCGAGTGGAGAGTTGCGCTATTTGCCCAACTTCTGCCCGCTGAAAGGCCGTGAAATTCTTACGCCTGGTAAAAGCAGGCGTAAGGCCTGCTTTTACCAGCATAAGTTTTAAAAAATAGAAAAATAAAATGTTATCTCACTTATATATTAAAAACCCTGTCCAATAAGGTAAGTTTATTTTAGCCCTGTTAAAACATATTAAAAAAAATTCAAAAAATAAAATGTTAAAAATATTTAATTAAATGCCATTTTAATTAATTTTATATATGTAATTTTTTAACATTTATTTCATGTGTTCGTGTATTTTTTAAGTCATCCCCATTCATACTTATGACAGTTCCGTACATACGTACGTACGCGAACCGCCTGCGTCCCTGGGATACGTGGGCCTCTACACATTTCTACCAGGAGAGGCCCGGGATCGCAAGCCTCCGTATCTCCCGGACCACCAGGTAAATGCGTAGAAATTTTGATGATCGGAAGCATCCGCCCGCGGGAAGCCTCTGATCGTAAATTCAGGCCCAATAAGTGTCCATAATTTTAGCCCTTTTTAGATTTTTTTATAAACAGAGGTTATGAAGATCAGAACATGGGTCTATCTCTGCCCTGCGGAGTTTCATCTCACCAATATGGTGTGGGAACAGATGATTGATGCAAGGGAACTGCAGAATATAGAATGCCAGAGACACAGACACTGTTCTACACAGGGGCTTTCATTCCAGAACAAAGAAAAAATATTATTTTTACCTCAACAGTGTGAACAGAGCCCCCCCCATCTGATTATTAGATCACTCAGGTGTGTTTTCCCACGGACAGTCTGACTCACAGATCAAATAGCTTGGTTTTCCTCAGACCAATTACTTGGCACTGATGAGCAACTGTAACCAAGGATTTCAAAGACCTGAAATAATTGCAGGTGCAATTAATATAAATTGCTGCAGGGTTCATATTCCCATACAGAGACATGCCGATATACACAACTGGCACCAGGCAGATATTGTGATGCTCTGGTTGGTGTATTGTGAATGGGAGGGATGGTTCTTGCTGCCCAGGGGGTGGTAAGGGCTGGACCCTCAGTTATCACAACGTTATGCAGAATGCAGCACATGACCAACAAATACCAGGGCTTAAAGGGTTAAATTATGATAGGTTGCATAAATTTGGATGGTATTCCCTTGAGTTTAGAAGCGTGAGGGGTGATCTAATTGAGGTTTTAAAAAGATTAAGAGATTCGATAAGGTAGATACAGAGAAACCATTTCCTCTGGTGCGGGAATCCAGAACAAGCGAGCATAACCTTAAAATTAGAGCTGGGTCATTTCGGAGTGAAATCAGGAAACGCATTTCACCCAAAAGGGCAGTGGAAATCTGGAATTCGCTTCCCCAAAAGGCTGTGGATATTGGGTCCATTGACATTTTCAAGACTGAGATCGATATATTCGTGTTAGGTAAGGGTATCGAGGGGTTTAAAACAAAGTTAGGTAAACTCCTGTTCCTATATTTCTAAATCTGGAAACACAGTCAGGGGTGTACTGCTAAGCTCCTCCTGAATAGCCCAGGCAGTGAAAGCGTTGCTTGAGCACGCTGACTGTCTGCTTGATTACATTTCTGGTGGCATCATGGCTCTCGTTGTAGAAACATAGAAACATAGAATCTAGGAGCAGGAGTAGGCCATTCGGCCCGTCGAGCCTGTTCCACCATTCAATACGATCATGGCTGATCATCCAAATCCAGTACCCTGTCCCTGCTTTAATCCCCACAGTACACATATCCCACCCTACCCCCGTAACCCCACGTATTTAATTCCCCCTAACATATCCCATCCTATCCCCATAACCCCACATATTTAATCCCCCCCTAACACTAAGGGTCAATTTATCATAACCAAATCAACCTAACCCGCACATTTTTGGACTGTGGGAGGAAACCGGAGCACCCGGAGGAAACCCACGCAGACACTGGGAGAATGTGCAAACTCCACACAGACAGTCACCCGAGGTCAGATTCGAACCCAGGTCCCTGGCGCTGTGAGGCACCAGTGCTAACCACTATGCCACCGTGTTGCCCTGTAGGCTATCTCTGTGGCTGCGCCCCGGTTGCTGACCAGAGTCATGAGTCATGTCTGGAGCGGATATCTTTTGTCACCCAGTAGCCAGCTTGTGACTCAACCACCTGGTTGAAATAAAGGCGACAAAAAGCACTGGCGCAGGATGAATGTGTCACGACTGCTGCCAGGAAACCGGGTGCAGACCTGCATGATGTGCTGCCTGTGGTCCCAAACAAGCTGGACCATTGAGGGAGTAGAATCTATTTCTATTGAGAAAGATGCCTGGATAGTGATGGGGAGCATGCAATTCTGTATCGCAAAACCCAGTTTGAGCCTCCCTGCAGTTCCAGCTTCTGCCCACTGAGTGACTCTGCACTAATTTGAGTTCGAAAACTCCTGACAGACATGACAACGGTGAGATTTTCATCCTTTTCAAACATTAACTATTTTCTAACACATTAAGATTGTTAATTTTGTTTAATTTCTGCCCAACAGATAACCACTGACCAGAAGTTCAATCTCCTCAGGCAATAAGGATTTCAGTCTGCTGACCATGCTGAGCGGACTGGTGCCTCTCCCCTCCCCCGACAGCTTCCCACTCTGTCCCCAGCCAGAAGCAAACCCTGTTCAGCCAATTCTCCAGGCCTTATTCATTCACTGCACGCCATGACATAGCGCATTGTTAATGCAACCACAAGGGCAATGCTGAGCCCACCCCCAGCAAATCTGACCAAATACTCTTTACCAGATGAAATACTGAATTGATGATTTCATCACAGACTGTAGAACTCAAAGCCACCAAATATTAATGCCAACTGGAATTCCCCATATATGCAGGCCTACGATTCTCCCCTTTCAAATCTTTCATCGGTCCTCCTCCCTTAACTTAGTTGTCTTCCTTACTGTGGTAATTTTCTGACCTCACTGGGCTACCCCCACCCTCCCAGAGAGATCCACTCTCCCCTTCACCCCCTCCAACCCCCACTTATCAACCCCTCCCTCTACATGATCCAATTGTCCTCCTGCTTGACCTGAAAATGGCCCTTGGTCTTGACTCCCCACATGAACAGGAGATTGACTAAAAAGTTGCAATATCCCACATTTCAAATAGAAAGAAAGACTTGCATTTATATAGCGCCTTTCATGACCACAGGCCGTCTCAAAGTGCTTCACAGCCAATGAAGTACTTTTTGAAGTGTAGTCACTGTTGTTATGCAGGAAACGCAGCAGCCAATTTGCACACAGCAAGCTCCCACAAACACCAATGTGATAATGACCAGATAATCTGGTTTTTTTAAGCGATGTTGATTGAGGGATAAATATTGGCCAGGATAACGGGGATAACTCCCCTGCTCTTCTTCAAAATAGTGCCATGAGATCTTTTATGTCCACCTGAAACAGCAGAAGGGGCATTCGGATTAACATCTCATCCGAAAGATAGCACCTCAGATAGTGCAGCGCTCCCTCAGAACTGCACTGGAGTGTCAGCCTAGATTTTTGCGCTCAAGTGTTTGGAGTGGGACTTGAACCCACAACCTTCATGACTCAGCGATGAGAGCACTACCAACTGAGCCACGGCTGACACACCGCGGGTGTACATTTCTAGAGCACTGACTGCTTTGATAGCCCAAGAAGAAAAATCTTAGTTGACAGCAGGTTCGTGCTTATACCAAAAGGGGCAACCAAACAAAATAATTAAATTAAAATATATGATGTACCTACTGAAGTATTATTATGGGATGTTTACAGTCCTGTTCCTTGCACAAGAACACAGCCAAAGCCAAACTAATGAACTTTGTTGGAAGAACCTTTGGTAATTTCTCAGCACAGATCTCATGAGGGGAGACCCATTGAATTTTCCTCCACCGACACAAGTTAAAACTGAATTATCCACATGGCAAAAACTTTGCAGATTTTAAGGCATTCGTATCCAACAATAAAAGCCTCTTACCCTCTGCCAAGAGATAGCAGGATAGGTTTTTCCAGTCCTATCAGAACTTGAAAAGCCTCATTCAGGTTCTTGTAAGTAAAATTTTCTGCAGCATCTCCAATCACTACACAGTTGGGATTCGATTGGTCAATCTGGTTAAACTCTGGCAGAAGACCTATAATTAAATTGAAGGATAGGACCACATTAAGTGCTGTACTCCCAGCTTTATCAATTCATTTTGTCAGGTCAGTTTTCAAATATTAAGAGTTAATGGTTACAATGTAAAGTCTACTATAGAAGATTTGATAACACATCATGTTAACAATTTTCTCTCATCTTTAACATCCTTACAAATACCTCTTTAGTAACATACCTAGCAGTGGTGATGGGAAAAAAAGATAACTTTGACTACAAATGATCTGAAAGAGGTCGATGCACACCCACACACAGTCCTTCAAATAAAATTCAAACTGCAAAATCTCTGGACATATTTACTGTGCAAGTTTTTCAAAGCAAGAAGTAGATTATTTGAAAATGAAGGAACCCATGCTAGCCTACAACAGGACCTGCACAAGGTATAGGCTTTGGCTTAACCGGGATTACATGGGCTATATGGCACGGAAACAGGCCATTCGGCCCCACCAGTCCATGCCAGCGTTTATGTTCCACACAAGCTTCCTCCAGTCTTTCCTCATCTGAATCTATCAGCATAACCCTCTATTCCCTTCTCCCTCATATGCTTGTCTAGCCGCCCCTTAAATGCATCTATACTATTCGCTTCAACCACTCCCTGTGGTAGCGAGTTCCGCATTCTCACCACTCTTTGGGTAAAGAAGTTTCTTCTGAATTCCCTATTGGATTTCTTGGTGACTATCTTATATTGATGGCCTCTAGTTATGCTCGTCCCCACAAGTGGAAACATTCTCTCTGTGTCCACTCTATCAACATTTTTCATAACTTTAAAGACCTCTATTAGGTAACCCCTCAGCCTTCTTTTTTCAAGAGAAAAGAGACCCAGCCTGTTCATCCTTTCCTGATATGTATACCGTCGCATTTCTGGTATCATCCTTGTAAATCTTCTCTGCACCCTCTCCAGTGCCTCTATATCCTTTTTATAATATGGCGACCAGAACTGTACGAAGTACTCTAAGTGTGGTCTAACCAAGTTCGATACATGTTTAGCATAACTTCCCTACTTTTCAATTCTATACCTCTAGAAATAAACCCTAGTGCTTGGTTTACTTTTTTATGGCCTTGCTAACCTGTGTCGCAACTTTTAGTGATTTGTGTATTTGTACTCCGAGATCCTTTTGTTTCTCTACCCCACCTAGACTCGCACCCTCCAAGTAATAAGTGACCTCCCTATTCTTCCTACCAAAATGTAATACCTCACATTTATCTGTGTTGAACTTCATTTGCCAATTATATGCCCATTCTGCAAGTTTATTAATATCCTCCTGTAATTTGTTGCAGTCCGCTTCAGTGTTGACTATCCCCCCAATTTGGTGTCATCCACAAATTTAGAAATTGTGTTTTTGATTCCAAAGTCTAAATCGTTAATGTTAATTGTGAACAGCAGTGGTCCCAGCACTGATCCTTGTGGAACACCACTACCCACCTTCTGCCACTGTGAATAGCTACCCTTTACTCCTACTCTCTGCTTTCTGTCCTGGAGCCAGCCAGCGATCCATTCTGCTACTTGTCCCCTGACTCCGCATTCTCTGACCTTGTTCATCAGTCTATTATGGGGTACCTTATCGAAAGCCTTTTGAAAATCCATATGGGTAGGCAATGATCATCAGTAACAACAAAGAGTCCAACCACCTCCGTTTGACTATCAAAGGATCCACTGCTCAGTTCCTCACCAGCAATATCTTCGGGATTGTCATTGATCAGAATGGCAACTGGACCAACCATATCAATAATCTGGCTACAAGTACAGGGCTGCAATGAGTGGCTCATTTCTTGACCCTTCAAAGCCTGCTAGCTACACAGCTCAAATCAGGAGTGTGATGGAATACTCACCACTCGCTTGGATGGGTGCAACTGCAGCATTCAAGATGTTCGACACCATCCAGGGCAGTGCAGCGCAGTTAACTTCATTGGCATCCCTGCCACTGGACTCAATATGCACCCCCCCCCCCCCCGCCCCAGTGCACTGTGGCTGCAGTATATACTAGCTACAGAGTGCACTGCAGTAACTTACTTAAACAGCACCTTCCAGTTCCATAACTTCTACCACCAAGAAGGATAAGAGCAGTGACATCCCACCAGAACTGCCACCTTCCCTTCCAAGCATGCACCATTCTGAATTAGACATATATTGTCGCTTCTTTACCACTGGGTCAAAATCGTGGAATTCCATACCCAACAGCAGCGTGGAAGCATCATCAGCACAAGTACTGCGGTGGCTAGAAGCAGCACCCCATCACCACCTTTTCAGGGCAACTAACGATAGGCAATAAACGCAGGCTTGCCAGCATCGCCCACGTCCCAAAAAACAAATCAAAAATGAATTATGGTCCAACATTGGTACAAACAAACAATCAAATGAAAATGCGTCACAGATCACAGTTGTTCACAGCAGAAATGTTTGCTCCGAATGTCACCAAAGAAGGTCCAGATATTATTCAGCATGACTGACTGTGCTAAGTTAAGTGTGAAAATTTTTTAAATCTAAAACTCTTACTCTGTAAATACTGCGTTATTCCGCATCCTTTCTGAATGTACCCCTGGAATGTTCTACTCCAGCTCCATGCAAGCAGTTAGCATTTTATGTACTGCTTTCAGTTGACAGAAAAAAACTTAGGCAGAATTGAACTGTATTCAATATCTGAGCAATGTTCTCTTGCTCCTCAATGGTCAAATTGCAAAAGCACTTCAAAAATATCTTAAAAGCAAAGCTTAGTACACAAAGAATAACAATGAGGGGGCTTGTGATAAAAGTGAACCAACAGGTGAGATATAACAATTTCAAATAGCGAGTGGTGAATGCTTATAATGAACAGCCCAGGGAGGCTATTGAAGCTGATATCAACAATTTCACAGGGGGTGGGGGAGGGGAGGGGAAGGATAGGCATCTGATGAGAAAATCAATTGAGTTATATAGGTAGTGAACTGTCTGCTGGGTAAATGGGCCCAAATTGGTCTTTACTGGTCTTGCACATTCCCATGTTCCTAGTATCTTACTTCTCCATGGATGTAGAGGTCTTGGTCATTAACAATCGGAGTGTGGAGATAAATTTGCTTTTTGCAATTCCATGGTAGACTGCCTTAGTGTCTTTAGATATCGTATTTTATAATGATCTGGCTTTCACAACCTTGAATATTTTCACCAGTTAACCAGCCTTAGCACAATATTCCTAGTTCACCAAGTCACATTAAGTGTCCATACCATAGGCAATTCAGCCAACGAGCAAATTGTTAGGGACAACTATTCTTAAAGAAGAACTGTTTAATCTTTGTGCCACATAATTTCCCCTTTCAATAAAAAGGACTCACCAAAAACATTAATCTGTCTTTTCAAAAGGTCCAAGAACTATCAAGTAAGCTCTCATAGGAACAGGAGTAGACCAAACCCATTCAATTAGATCACAGTTGATCTCTCCACAAAAAAAAAATAGAATTTTAATTCTTACAAAGCAAAAAAATGTATCAAATCATTTCATGACAAAGTTTTGTTATTCAATAAGAACCATGCTGAGCACCAATAAATTTAGCAGTAACAAAAAAGAAACATTTGAACACTAACCATCATGTACAAGGAGATGTGGTCTAAGTCCACGTTCCTTCAAAACTTGACAAACAGCAGGGGCAGGAGCAAAGACTTCACCGACAGTGATATCAAACCCCAGGCTCTGCAACTTCTTCACAAACTTCTCCCGGGTAGCTTGCGTTTCGTTGGTACAGAAACGCACCTTTAAATTGGCCTCTTTGATTCTGTACCAGAAAAGGTAAACCTTAGTAACGCTTTAAATTATGCTGCCAGTTGCTAGAGTTAGAAAAAGAAATAACTTGAATGTTAGAAATAACTTTCTTTGGCATAATATGCAAGATGCTTTATGTCATCTCTGTGTCAGCACACTTAACAGTGCTTAGTAGACTTGAGAAAATTTCTAATTGAGCTTTTAACTTGCGTGTCACACTGGCAGGTCTTCAGCAACTTAATGAAAGGAATGTAAATAGAAATACTTGCTTTGATGTAATATCTGATGCTACTGAAATTTCTCAAAGTGCTTCACACACTGCACTCCAAAAGTAGATCAACTATCATGCAAGAGCACCATGTTCCAATGACACAACTAAATTTAATAAAAGGACTTGATCAATCGAATTAATGACAAGTACTGTCTTTCAACAATTATTGCACTAGGAATTGCATTTTCAGACCAGTGACAAGACTAGGGAAAGTTCTTTGTACTTATGGGCATAATACACTGGCATTATACATGGCGAGACATGTGAAGTGATCATTATCTGCATCAAAATGACTGAGAAAGTACAACCAGACTCAAAAGCATCAGAAGTTCAGCAATAAATATACCACAGCTATGTCTATGGGCTGGATGTTACCAGCCCTGAGGAGGCGGGTTTGAAGGTGGGTCAGGTGGGAAACTTGTAAAAATTACAGCGGGTTCCGATCCCGCCGTCAACCCGCCTCCGCGCAATTTTCCCAAAGGCGGGCTTGCAGACTCCGTTTCGGTCCCGCCTCCAAGCGGCGGGATAGGCCCTTAAGGCACTTAACTACAGGAAACTCTTTATTAACCGGCACCGACGGGACCGGCGTGGTGCCGGTTTATCGAAAGTACCGGATAACGGAGAGTTATATCTACCGAGGCTATTTTTAACAAAGAGACTCCAGGCAGCGCGGGAGAATCAACTCCTGCTACTGCAGTGTTTCGGACTTCCGACAGCGCCAGGAGGCCGAGTAGTGGCACTTTTGAAAACTACCCCTACTGACTAAATCGGCGTTCGCGGACTCGGACTCGGGATCGGCAACATTGCCGGTTATTTGAGAGGAGTTTTCGGAGTACTCGGCGTTCGCGGAGACTCGACTGCGACTCGGCAACATTGCCGGTTATTTGAGAGGAGTTTTCGGAGGATGATTTTTGCCGGTTAAGCGAGAATTCCGGATATTTGGGTGCCGGATAAACAAAAGTTTCCTGTACAACTTAACGACCTCTATAATCCCATTTTGAGAGGCCTTTCAAATTTTGCCACATTTCCAGCGTGCTGCCCGTCTCTCCTGAAACATGCCAGCTAATCCTGTCGGGTTCACAAGTGTCTGGCTTCCTAACAGCTGCAGCTCAACCATAAAAATGGAGTTTTCAAGGATCAGTTGCAGGTGACAGAACTTTGTTTTCTCAGGTCTTGGGAGAACTTTTTGCAGGTCTACTGATTTTGGAAGTGGTGAAGCTGAGATCCATCTCCACTGTGACCTCCTGGGAAAACCCTCTCCCCATATTGACTGAGCGCTTCCTCAACTGAGGTATCTACCAGCAGCATGGGAACCATTTATTTCCTTTCATCCTGGACCTCAGATTTGGACGAAGAGCAGCCGCGGCAGCAGCAGAACCAGGAACAACAGCAGCAACAACAGGAGCGCCAACCTGCTGCTTACCCACCTGATGGTGCACAGGGCAGAAGGCGCCAGTGCAGGGAACCACGTTGCCACAGGAGATACCCCCAAAACAGGGTTTACAGGATGAGGATGAGCTTCCTCAACATGACTGAGCAGCAGTGCCAAAAGAGGCTGAGACTTTCGCGAGAGGTAGTGGGTGACATCTGCGCAATGCTGCACCAACACCTGGAGCCCAGAGGATCGTGTGGACACCCCTTACCAGTGGCTGTCAAAGTCACCACTGCACTCAACTTTTTTGCTTCAGGCTCCTTCCAGGGATCATCAGCAGACATCAGCGGCATCTCCCAGTCGGGTGCACAATTATATAAACTTCTCCACGGATCAAGCAAGTATAACCGCACATGGCTTTCCAACATGGCAGGCTTGCCAAGGGTGCAGGGCGTTGTTGACTGCACACATGTGGCCCTTAAGGCACCCCATCACAATCCAGCTCTTTTTGTCAACCGCAAAGACTTCCACTCCCTCAACGTGCAGCTGGTGTGTAACCACAAGAAGGATATTTTGCATGTTTGCGCCAAGTACCCTGGCAGTTGCCATGACTCGTTCATCCTGCGGCAGTCTAGTGTGCCTCCGCTCTTCAGTCCGCCAAACCAACTTTGTGGATGGCTACTTGGAGACAAGGGCTATCCCCTGAAGACATGGCTAATGACGCCATTCAGGAGGCCATCCAATGAAGCTGAGGAGCGCTACAACTCCAGCCACATTGCGACCAGATCCATTATCGAGCAAACCATCGGCTTGCTGAAGATACGATTCAGATCAGGTGGAACCCTGCAGTACTCAGCAGCCAGGGTCTCCAGAATCGTCGTGGTCTGCTGTGCACTGCACAACATCGCACAGCATCATGGCTTGCAGCTGCCTGAGGGACAACTGGCTCAGCGCATAGCCTCCTCCTCCTCCTCCGAGGATGAGCACGAGGAGGAGAAGGAGAACAAGAACGAAGACCTTGCGGAGGCGCATCAACCAGCGGCAGCAACACGCAAGCACATTGCTGCCTGGGATGCAAGAGATGCACTCATCTTGGCCAGATTTGCTTAGGTTGCCCAATCAAACACATTTGGCTGGCACCTTCTTACCACACCATAGACAATGGACAAGAACCTGTGGCTTCCTAGCACTCTGACCACCATCATGACAAATCCAAGTCGCCCTGAGCCCTCAATGTGGAACTTCCATTTCCGAAATGACTCAGCCCAGACCTTCAACAGTTTGCCATCACTTCATTTTATTACATTGACTAAAGGATGGCATTTAACAATTAAACACAACAGAACACCCAAGTGACTACCCTTGTGACTACTTGTGCTTTATCTTTCTCTTACGCGTGCTCCTACGTGGTGCTTCCCCTGTGGCTTCAGCAGATGTGGAGGCCCCTTGCTCACTTTCATGCTGCTCCTGCCTCGACACCTTTGGTGGGCATCCTCTGGGGTTGTGAGCCTATGAGAGCTCGCCAACAGTCTGCTCCTCCTGCGGCTGTGCAGGGGATGAGACGCCCATCTCAGTTGGGGGAGGACTCTGGTGGGGCTCTGACCGAGTGCTCTGCAGTGGCATGGGAGTGTGAGCGCTTGGTGAGGAGCCCCCTCTTCCTTGTTGTCTGCCACCAACATCCCTCTGATGGGTCAGCCCCACTTCAGAGCTAGCAAGTGGCTTGACAGCACCTTGCTGCACTTCAGGGGGGCCCATGAGGACCCGTATCTGCACTGGCATTCCTACTCCAGAGGACTTCCATGAAGCTCTGGTTTCTCTGCTCAGTAGATGCCCATCGCTCCACCATAGATGTCAGTTTATTCTGAACATTAACCATGTTTTCAACACTCTGGCTTCTTAGCTCCTCCATGGTCATAGCCAGCCTCTCCTCTACCGTAGCCATCCTTTCCACAGAGGTTGCCATCCTTTCCGTGGTGATGTGTTCATGCGCCAATGCCTCCACAAAGGCTCTGCTCATGTTAGCGATGGACTTCTCCATCCTCTCCACACTCAGTGACCCTGGAGACAAAACCTGCCTGAGACTCCTGCACCTGTTCCTGGAGTTCAATCACCGCTCTCCTTCTGGATGGTCCCGGAGGCACAGGGTCCACATGCAGCTGAGCTGAGCTGGGAGCGCCCTGCGGCCTCCGACGAGGACTCTCCACTGCTGTCTCTGTCTCCACCATCTGCTGATGCTCACTTGTGAGCTGTGATACACCAGGTGACAATATTACTCTATGTCGTGAAGGTCCCACTGAGGTGTGAGTGTCTGCGCTGGTGCTGGGTGCGCTTAATTCTGCTGACGCTGCGCCCTCAGAGGTTGCAGGTTCCTCTGAGGAGTCTTCCAGCTCAGGCTCTTCCTCCTGGACAGTGGGGAGGGGGGCTGTTGATGGTCCTGTGGGGGAGTAAAGGAATGAGTTAGACATGTGATATAAATGTTGCACGCATATGCAGATGATCATAAGTCAATCTGTTTGAGCATCAGAAGCCATATCAGTCACTCATGCAATGTAAATAAGAGAGATGCAAAACTATTCTGTCACCAGCTTGTTCTGATGCACCCATCTGTCCGTCCCCCACTTGCGCATCCTCCTCTGTTCCCACGATCTCTAGGGCTGCCTCCTCCGTGCTGGTGAGCTGGGCTATTGAGGGTGGCCCTCCTCCTGTCTTCACCCTCTCCCTCTTATTGTGGGCTCTCTTTTCCTGCAATGAGGGACACAAGTAGAGTTTGAGTGAGAATGATGGAGTGAGTGTAAAGAATCCATAGCATAGATGCTTAGAAGGACACAAAGATGGAGTGAGGTCCCAATACCAAGGGCCCTCCCTGTGTGTTGTTAGTTGTTGTCATAGCATAACAGTGATAGGGAGTATGAGGGCAGCATAGTCGAATAGTTAAGTGATTCTGTACATAGAGAGAGAGGGATGGTTAAGGGTGCAAGGGATGAAGGGTAAAGTGGGATGTGGAGGAGTAGGTTGACAATGCAGAGTGCTGGTGATGAGAGGAGATGGGGAGCAGATCGAGGGTAATGGTGATGTTATACTCACTTTTCCTGTGCGGACAAGGTCATTGAACCTCTTTCAGCACTGCAGCCAGGTTCCGCTGCACATTGATCTCGAACTGACCTCCTGAGCCAGTTGCAGCCACACAGCTTTCATCTGCTGGGGAGGTTTTTTCCTCCCAGAGGAAGGAAACAGCACCTCCTTCAGAGCATGGAGGGAGTCATCATCAAACTGGGGTAAGGCCTTGGCCCTTGAACTAGACATTTCTGGAGGACCAAACAGTTTGAAGATTAGCAAATAAAAGCTTAGAGGCAAAAATGAACCAAGGCTGCTTGGAGCCCTGAAATGCAGCTACATAAATGATGTCATCAGAGGCGAGTTTCAGGCCCAAAAGACTCATTGGACCAGGGGTATGCACATGCTGGGAATCAATTGCCCAATTCGGGCAAAATAGCCTAATTATCCCGCCTGACATCGGAGGCGGGAGCGGGACTCGCCGACCACCTGACCCTCCCCCAACCCACCACCAATGGCAAAATCCAACCCTATGTGACAGTGGTGGAAGGTAGAATACCTGAAGCAAGCTCAATCTTTAAAGATTACCATCAAGCACCTCTAAACAATGATACAATATTGCCAAATGGCCACAAAGAACTGACCAAATACCTTGAATTTAGCAAATGGAAAGACAAGAGGTCAAGACCTCAATACAGTTGTGTTATTCATATCAATTGTGTTGAAGGCCGTCAACTGCTTGGATTCTAGTTGTAACCCATCACATACACTACCTTGAGCTCAAGGACCATTAGTCCAGTTCAGCTAATGCTGGGTGCATCCTCTGAGCATTTATATTGCACAATAAACATATACCAAAAAGGTGTGGCATAATTATTAGGCATTCCATCACCACCACATGCCCGATTGAAAGGCTGGCAAGAGGGTCTTGTCATTCACATCCCTGATTAGATCACAACGTTTAGAGGAAGCTCACTAAAAGACCCAAGCTATTTTAACGACCGCAAATAAAAAAAACTTAATCTCATTCACAGCTGAAACTGAATATTTATGAATTTTAGGGAGTGATAAAGTGTGTCTTATAAAAATTTCAGTGTCTTTATTGAGCACAAAAGGAAAAAATCAGATAAATTTGTTCACTAAGAGATTTCTAATGAATTGAATTATTTTTACACATTGCCAATTGTATTAAAATATTCCATTACAGGCAAACGTAGACTGTGAACATAAAACAACCCCAAAGATAATGAAACCATTGAGTTTTATCAATGTTTGTGTTGGAAAGCACGTCCGTCTACACACTGAGCAACAAAAAAGTGTACGACTTAACAGGTCTTTCTTAATGAGACTGATGATCAGTTTCTTTAGCACTATTTATCTTAGCTAATTACAGTTAGTGTGAATTATCAATTACAGTTAGAGGTAATTGCCCTTCATACAGAAAGCTTTTTTAGTTCATTCAGGGCCATTAATATAATGCTACAATTAACGGTCACATTTACATTACCAATATATCTCCATTGTTCTAAATTGTGAAGTAATTTCATTTTTCACAGGAGAGCCTCTCATAATTTACTGATGCAATTGACTGAATAACTAGAGAGACTGTCATGGGGCTAATCAGTGATAATGAATTATCATTTGACCTTGTAAGGGTAATGCACAACACATGCTCCCTTTGGATAACTACAGATGACATCTGCTGCAACTTTCACTTCAGTAAAGTTTGTGTTCACATATGGAATCAAAGACAGCTAATTATTTAGAATGCCCAGTGTTCTGATAGTCTAGGGCAGAATAATCTCACTAATGTAATCAAAATCAATCAAACAGAACAAAAAAAAAGTTAAAGACAACAAACCCAGTAGAAGTTAAAACATGATACTGGAAATCTCCTGGTAATGAAAGTGAAAAGAAAGGTTAGCCTTTCAGGTGGAGCCCAAGGTTCAACCTTTCTTCTCTTTCAGATGACAACTGTTTTTAAAACATTTTCTAACAATAAAAAGTTAGCTATAGTATAACGGTGCATAGTATGCACTTCGGAGATCATGAGATTCTGAAAGAAAATGTGGACAAATGTGGTAATTAGCTATAAATTAGAATACTATTACTATTACATGGACCTTTGATAACAGTCATTCAAAGAAAGACTTGCATTTATATAGCGCCTTTCACGACCACCGGACGTCTCAAAGTGCTTTACAGCCAATGAAGTACTTTTGAAGTGGAGTCACTGTTGTAATGTGGGAAATTCAGGGATAAAACTTAGATATTAAACAGTCAACTTTTATGAAACTATCAATTCTGGTTTCAATTTTGAGAGTCACAGGTTCAATTTTGAGTTTTAGTTGTACCACTTTGCCAATGTGTGGCATAATAAGAACATAAGAACATAAGAACATAAGAACATAAGAAATAGGAGCAGGAGTAGGCCAATCGGCCCCTCGAGCCTGCTCCGCCATTCAATAAGATCATGGGTGGGGACTATAGATGGAGGGGTTTCAAACATTACTGTTTGAACTCTTTCGAAGACAGAATTTTCAATAGCCCTTATCCTTAATACTTTCTGATCACACAAGACAACTTCTGGTCTGTATCGGTTGCAAAGTGTTAAAAGATTGGCTGTGGAACAGGGAGTCCAAGGTGATATTTTTCTTTAATTAAAAACACCCAAAAGTAATGAGTAGTTTGTAAGGTTACTTTTTAAAAGATAGTTACTTGGCACTACCAAGTTGTGAACTTAAATTCAAGAAATGATCAGCCAAAGCATGAGATATCATTTTTTCCCCTTCACCCTATAAAGGTTGGTTAGCTACACACAGGGCAAACGGTCTGGCTTCACTGCTGCTGTCAACATAGTTCTCAGATTGACTAGCAGAAGACAATTCAAACTGGAATAGTTTAAAATGGCAGTCATCCTCTTCTTCATTTCCCCCGTGATACTCCAATACCAAGTAAGTAAAGTCCAAGACACTTCAGTAGGCTGACAGAATTAAAGTCACTAGAACTTAAAAATAAAAGATTCTGGTTGGACATGAGGTGCCTAGCATTGACAGCATTTTACACACAATGCTGTGATTATTTAGATCATTCAGAGAATACGGCAACTTCAATTTCTGCTGTTGAGTGCATGCCCAATTCTACTTAAACGTTATGTATCAAAAGTTAATAGAAAGCAAGTTCTGAAAATGTTTTTCAGTGATCTTTGTGTTCACAAAATAAGGAATAGATTATATTCATACCAAGTGAAAGCATCAACTACTGCACCAGTGTCACTTTTTCCATTTCCCACACCAGCCATCCTTGAGGGCTCCGATTAAGACTACCAATTGCGTACCATGGGCAATTGAGTATTGTGGCTCTGCAATCTCAAGAATTTTAGTTTAGACTGTCCCTGAGCTCATTTCAGAGAGGGCCCTTACTGCCGGCAGAGATAGAAAACTATTATCCATTTGCATTGGATTCAAATCCAGGTCCGAGAGGTGAAAGGAGCGTTAGATAAGTCAAGGCATCACCCAATCCTTTGGGATTTATTTATTTATTTTTGTTTGAATGGGGAGTTCCATTCTTTTCCTCTTTCTGGTCTCTTCAGGCCATACACACCATGAAAGGCAGGGAGGAACCTAATGTTTCCCAGACCATCAATGCTTCACTATAACCCGGCAGTAGGAGGTGCTAGACTGCGGCTTAAGAATGACAGTACCAGGGAACTAAGTGCTACAGTGGGTCAGACGTGAGCCTTTCAGCTCTGGGCCCTGGGATCAAATCCAGCCAGACTGATGGGATGGAAATCTCCTCTGTATGCTGATTATAAGAGTCATTTGTGAATTACTTTAGGCAGTCTCCATCCAGGTCCCAGCAAGCACAGGCCTACAGCTTTCTGTAATCTGGCACTAATTGACAATTTCACTCAGAGCCACAGAATGAGTGGAGTGGAAAGTGGAATAGATGTCACACTGGTACAGTAGGGGTGCACTTTCGAGGTAGGGACTGAGGCATATTGTTGGAGCACAGTAGTGGGAGTTTTGTATCTGGCTGCGTTATACCTGACCTAGGAATGGGAGTGCTTAATTCTGACACAGGGTACTAAAATGGGAAGAGTTCCATTGCCCAGCACTAACACTCCTCATTTTGATGAGCCCAAAAACAAAGAAAAAATTACAGTCCTTTTGTTTTTCCTCTCTGGCCTCTATAGAAGTGTTTGTCCTCTGCTCACCCACTTATGTAGTTCATTGTAGTTATGACATCAAGATCATCAATTCAGCAAGGTTTTGCGGGGGGCGAGGGAGTTGGGGATTGCCAGCAGTGATGCCATTTATTGTTACTACTATGGACTGTACCATTACAGTACTGTCTTTCACAAAAGTGTCGTAAAGGGTACAAAAGATTTCAGAGCTGAAATGGTTGTGAAGAACCGAATATACATATATCCTTTCCCCAGACTTATTTCTGAAGGGCCATTTCTTCTCTTCGTTAGATTCTCTATACCCACACAATTCCCTTTCCTGGCTGACAGGGTGACTAAGAATCCTGTTTCCAGGTCCCCAACCATGTAATTCTATAACTAAACCAGATTCTAGAACTAGTCAGTAGAAGATGGACAAAAGTGAAGTGGGTTCACTCTGGTCTCTAGTTATTCACATCTTCCAAAGGCTGGCACAGAGCCAGAACTTGTTCAGTGCGTGAGGCAAACACATAAAGTGACCCATTTCATCTCAAACCATGCTGTACACAGCTTGCTAATCTATTGAAATGCTGCACTACCTGCCTATACAGACACTCATCATTATCAGATGAAATGCAGGACTGTCAGAGGAGTTAAAGTTGGTTGGAGATCTGTAGCTTACCCACTACAAGGCTGCTTTGAACTGACCTTTACCTCGCCCTAACAGGTCAACAATCTGATGATGTCCCACAATGCAATTACTGAGCGTCAGATGTGCAACTCCTTACAAATCACCCAGAATTCTACACATCTGCTGGCTGTCAGCATCTGCCACGCTCAGTCATGTGCAAATAATGAAAAGCATTTGTTATTGCCCCAGAACAGGTAAGCATTATGACAATTACTGTACATCCCAAATGACCTTGTGTAAATCTAAATTCCATGACCCCTTTAAGCCATGGGTATGTGGGTCTTGAAAGTGATCTACATCAGTGAATGAGGTTTGGACAAATTCATTCATTTTCAGTTGCAAGCTGTAAGAGACAGAAGAGTGCTCGCGTTTTGCTAGATGCTAAAGAATGCAAATGTTCCCCAATTGGCACATTTAACCAGGCAGCACTACTTGGTTTAAACCTCAGAATAAAATTGCTTTAAACTTGCGTGGCAAACTAGAATTGTATCACGACTTACTGCTGCTGGCCAAGTCCAGAGGCTCTCAATGTTATTAATGGTAAACAGGAACATCTAAACTCTGGTGAGGGAATTGGGTGGATCCAGTCCAGACCGGTGGGATGAAAAATCTCCTTCGTCTGCGAGGGTCTTGTGTGAAATTAGTTCATGGTAGGTATGGGCCAAAAGCACAAAATCATCCCCAGTTTGATAATCTAATTCAGAGATGCCACAGAAAGATTGGGGTGGAAATGGAAAAGAGTGCATACAGACGCAGCAAGGGTGCTCCAAGGATGGGGCAGACTGGAGGGAGTTGTTCACTGCTACATCTCACCTGGAAACACTTGATTCTCAAACAAGGTGCCAGATGTGATGTATAATTTCCCAAATAAATACATTTGCAATTTTGATCCATGAAAGTAGCAGCAATTTTGATCCATGAAAGTAGCAGCCATGAGCACAGTATTTGAACACAAAGTGATTTAAAAACTGGTTTAGATAAAATTAAATCCAATTTCCCTTGGCACAACTCAAGCAACAAACTGGGGTTCCACAATCATTTGTACAGCCGCTTCCAACTGACTTACAAGCCTAACAGCGACAGGGCCAACCTATGTCTTCTATCTGAAACGTTAACTCTGTTTCTCTCTCCACGGATGCTGCCTGGCCTGTTGAGTTTTTCCAGCGTTTTCTGTTGTTATTTAGGGCCAACCTATGTGTTGGTTTGCACAGGGACTGTGGTCCACGCCCAGTAAAACGTTCTTTGGTGTCCTCTGCACTGGCACAGATCCAAAGTGTAGCAGTCTGTATTCTGACATTTGATTTGATAGCAGCTCATGAAATCAATTTTCAATTTAAAATCAGGTTTGTGCTTAACGAGCGAAAAGTGGAGGAATTACACTTCTACAAGCAATAGATTTCAAATGTATCTACTCCACACCTCATAACACAAATGGGCTTCAAGTTATGTAGGTTATAGATCCTCCTCTTGCTGACCAAACCAGTTTCTACTACATATTCACAGCTGTGAAAGTAAGAGTGCTTAAGATATTTTCACACAAGAAAATATTACTCACTGATGTAAATGCTGCATTTCACACACCCTCCATTGGGAAGTCAGAACAACAGAATGGCAGCCTAAATATCAAGGCTGAGAGTTTCCTCCGTGGACACAACTTGGAGGTTGCCCCCAAAATTGCACATTACAACAGTGACTACACTCCGAAAGTACGTCATTAGCTGTAAAGCGCTTTGAGATGTCCGGTGGTCGTGAAAGGCGCTATATAAATGCAAGTCTTTCTTTCTGAAGCTGTGCCCATTTTGCTGATGTCAAAAAACTTCACAGGTGCCCTCCCAATCTCATTAGACTATGCCCAAACTCAAAATGGGCGTAAATTGGCATAAATCAGGGCCCAAGGAAACACTGAACCCACACCAGTATATTTCTTCTTTGAGTCTTAAAATTTAAAGTTTCAACTCATTTAATCATCATTCATGCACAACGTTTTTAAGAACCTGCAATCGGGGTAGCTTTTCAATGTCACTTATACATTGCCATAAAATAATATTAAAGAAACAGATAATATAGAACAGGCGTCAGTAAGGATAAAAAACCAATCGGTTTGGTCTGCTTGTGCTTTACCTAGGATCCACAGGTAGCAAGGACGGAGGGGTAGGATAGACCCATTTTTGGTTTTAACTCCATGTGAATTTATGTTTACATGCTATTTTTTAAATCTCAGTTACTGGGATTTGGTTCACAAGTAGCAACAATGTTCAAACCCTTCCCCCCACCCTTTTATAGCTGGCATTTCACAAAAAGAATACTGGTTCGCCTGTGCAAAACGCATGTCTTGTTAAGAGTACATTCTCTATCAGTCTGGGCCATGGTTGTTTTTGATGTATATGAAGAATGTAGAGGGATGGGTGGTGACAAAGCTCTCCAAGTTTGCCAATTATACAACATTGCGAGGAGTCGTAAATAGTAGGGAATACGCAGATCTGGTGCGGAGATATCTGGGCAAGTAAGGGGATTGGGCTAAAAAAGGGAAATGCTTAATGTAGAGAAATGAAAAGTCATGAAGCTGAGGAAACAAAACATAGGAGTGTAAAATAAATGGGAAATAAGTCAGGTGAGGGATCTGAGGGTTTTAGTTGAAAAGCCATTAAACCATCACCACAAAGTGCAGCAATGGTGAAAAGAGAAAATAGGACCTTTGGATGTACAGCTCAATGGATAGAGCACATGTCTAGTGATAGTTAGCTTGTACAAAGCAATGGTCCTCCCCAACTGGAGTATTGTACAAGGCCCTGTGCACTATACTTAAGAGGAGACATCTTGGCCTTGGAAACAGCACAAAGAGAAACTCAACTGATAAATTTGATTGTGCACCTGAGCTATGAGGAAATACTAAGGGTATTAGGAATGTTTACATTAAAAAAAAAATTGCATCTTATAAAGGTGACTTTAGGCGTGCAAGATCTTCAAGGGAACAAATCAATTGGACCCCAGAATGATGTTTAATTTTAACACAAGGAGATGTTCTAGATTAGAAAATTTTAATACACAGTTAAGATATAATAATTTTTGCAGATGAAGGTAGAAGAGCCAAACCAGGGAAGTAGTGGAAGTGAATAATGTTTTAAATTTTAATTGAGTGATGGATCAATTTTTGACAGACAAGGCAATTGAAAGTTATCAGCAGTAAAGTGGGGTAACTATACAGGACTGGTAATTACTATGTTCTTAAAGAAATTGGAACATTTGGTGTAGAGGGAGTGGGGAAAATTGTTTAGTTGTGTGTACTGGGTAACTGTTTCCTGGAGCTTGCTCAATTATTTTTGGGAAATTCCTCCCCAACTCCGTTTGTGCCAGAAACTGGCCATAGGTTGCTTGCCTCTCCCTGGAGTTAGCATTACTAGTGTTTGGGGAGGGTGATACAGGAGATTGCGCCATCTTATGGCTAGGACAAGTTTGAATAGGCTTGATGGTCTTCCCTCACCTCTTTTTTTCCATATAGGTTAAATAGTACACATTGAAAAATTCAACAAGGGCTCGACACAGTGCATTCCTGACAGCGCAGATTATTAGTGTAATAAGTAATTTACAGTAATTAGAGTAATTTTCAATGCATTTAACTCTTTTAGGCAGATTGATATTTTTCAGTTGGGTACACAAGCAATTCAGAGGTACAATTTACAATTGGCTAAAACAGAGCAAATGCTCACAAGTGTACAATTATTCTTTAAAACAGATCCAGGTAAAGAAAATTACCAGAAATATAATTTGTATCCATTGTCTCATTAGACATGAATTAATATATCAAGAGGGCATTTCCAACAGAAGCACCATCTAAAAACAAATGAGCAATTTTTTTTTTTTTAAATGGCATGTTCTATTCGCATCTGGCTAACAGTGCATAAAAGCACTGGGGAGTGGAGGGGTGGGGGAGGGTGTTGGGGAAGAAGGCTTCAAAGGGTTAATTCTTCCCATCCAGCTAATGAGGCTTTTGCTGTTGCCTATTGTGGCTCTCAGTTGGTAGCTACTGGTTGCTGGTGTCCCATTTAGAGCTCTTAACTTTTGCTGAAATTCAATATACCACCCACAAAAACATTAAACTCATTTATTATTTCCGCTGCCAAATACACATTATCCCTCCTATAATTAGTAACTAGACATCTGGCAAGAGAGAAAAATTAACCCTGAAGAATGCAAAGGTTTGGTGGAGCACCTGCTCACTGATGCAGATAGTGAAATACACTTTCCTCATAGCTTTTAAGTCTCCAGAGTAGTTGGTCATGTAATTCAAATAGTACAACAAATAATTTTTAAAAATAGACTGGGGGGTAGGATGGGAAAAAAGTGTTCACAAAGTGGCTATTAACTTTTGGCTTTCATGAACAATTTATAATGGATTTAATGGTTAAAGTAAATTCCTGTCCTGGATAAATAAACTTTGTTTCAACTTCTGCTTGGGGAGGGGCTTGCTTTTGATTTGATTGATATTTACCATTTGCGGATGGAGGATATTTTGCTGATAGTCAGTGCCATGTGGTTATTATGCACAAGGTGGTCTGCACTTCTTTTTGGTTTTGAAGCTCTTCACTTAAAAAAGTTACAAATAAGGAAGGCAAAATAAAGTGATTCAAGTGAACGTTAAAAAAAAATGACACAAGGATGAAAACAAAACAGTGTTTTGATACAGAATTAGATACTTAGGAGGAAGTACTACACTCGGGGGAAAAAAGAGATCGACAAACTGCAAGAGAACCTAGAGCAGTTATGGATCTCACTGCAGGAGTTTATATAATCTCATATGGACCCCAAGAATAAAAAAAGTTGCAAGTTTATACTCTACAGTCCACATGTATAGTTCTCCTGGATATACAAAGAACAAGTGGATACATTTGTAGATCTTTGCAGAACTATTCCAGAAGATGGGCGGTGCAGTGATAAAGATCAAAAGCTGTTACTTGCCACAAGCTGAAAATGATACAGAAGACAGCAACAGAGAGACTATCCAGTAACATTCGCTGGTGTATATATATTATATACACACACACATATATATACATACATATACACACACACACACACCCTCAGGCAAGGACAGAATCAGGGTCAGCTTTGATGTCGCCATATTCCACTAGCCTCTTAACACTCATCATCAACGCTCACAAATGAATAATGATCATTGTGCGACGTACTGGAGAGCAAGCACTGACCGTGGAATGATAACTCCCTTGTTGCATCACAAGAGAGGATGAACGGAAAAAAATTAATAGAATATATATATTGTTTCAAAAAAATACATTTTACAGTAGCAATTTGCATTTATATAGTGCCTTTAATGTAGAAGAAATGTCTCAAAGACCTTCAAAGAGGCGTAATTGATCAATATAAATTTTAAAACATTCAAATTTTAATTTGATTAGTCATGGAGATGAGTCATGAGTGTCTCCTGGAATCATGACTATAGAGGGGAAGGTAAGCACGCTAAATCACTGTTGTGTACCTATATCGAAACATCAAGGCTTTCTGCAAGAAATGCATTTGTTTAAGAGTGTGTTATTTTTATTATATGCATGTAACTTTTTCATTCTAGAAAAACAGTATTTGATTGAAACCTGTGGAGGGAGAGAAACCGAGTTAACGTTTCAGGTTAATGTCCTTTAGTCAGAACTGGGAAAAGTTAGAGATGTAACAGGTTTTAAAGCAAGTACAGAGGCAGAGACTTGCTTAAAACCTGTTACATCTCTAATTTTTTCCAGTTCTGATGAAAGGTCATCAACCTGAAACGTTAACTCTGTTTCTCTCTCCACAGGTGCTGCCTGACCTGCTGAGTATTTCCAGCATTTTCTGTTTTTATTTCAGATTTCCAGCATCCGCAGTATTTTGCTTTTGATTGAAACCTACCCAACTCCACTATACTGTTCCATCTGGACTTCCATTTGAGATTACCCTTCAAGGTGTACAATTTACATCCTAAACAACTTCTCAGAACATCTACCATTTAGGATTTTGACACCGATATCGCAGAACTGCCTGCCTTCATGAAAAATTAGTGAGTTTCCCATATAAATAGGAGAAAAAAATTCCAATCCTCCTACCATCAAGAAAAGAAAATTTGTTGCAAGCTTACTCTTGTATAACTTCTGATTTGGATATCAGGGATGGAATATGGTTTAAGTTCTGTAGGTTGGGGTCAGCTTGGGTTAAACGGAGCCAAGGCAGATTCGCGCATCTTTTCTTACCAGAATGTTTCAGACTTGGCAGATAATTAACAAATGTGGGGCTCCCTGATGGTAGATTGCTTTATGAGTGTATTTGTGTAACCAACAAGCCCCTTGCTGGTTTTCCTGTGATCTTGGCACTATTACAGCTCTGCAGGGTTTTGTCTGGCCACATATTGGCCAGCTGCTCCTACTGCCTTCTCGTGGATAGGACTTGCTGGTCTTTTGTTAATATCCCATGTTCCTTGTTTAAAGTTCTGCTAACAGATGCACTATACCAAACCAACAACAGGATGTTGTAAAACTCCAACATTTCTTTGCTTTTCATATGGAATCACTCTCAATGGCCAGGCTATCAGGATACAAATGTAAAGTACTGGTAAACAGAGCTATGACTGAATAGGGATTTCAGACAGCTCACCTTCCACAAAGCAATGACTCACTGCAGCAGCATCCTGCTGTTAATGGAAAATGTATGCTTCCGATAGCTAAACTCAAGGAGGTACTACTGTTAATTACTCTGAGTTACAAACTTTAAACTGCAGACTATATTATATCTGGTGAGTGGTTGAGGCAGAGACCATTGCATCTTATTGGAAAATAAGATATATTTGAAGTAGAGGAAAATAGAAGGCGATGGGAAGAAAGCAAGGCAGTGGGATTAGTTTTGGATTGCTCTCGCACAAAGCTGGCACAGACATTGTGGGCTGAATGGCCTCCTTTTGCTGTTTCCCTATAGATTTACTGTAATGAGATTGCAACCATTTAATATTCTTCAGTTAACTGTCAGTTCAGAAAAACTTGGAAGGAACATTAAATGGAATTTAAGTATTTATGTAGTAGCAGAACCACAACACAAACAATATTTCTATAGGGCACCCTATACCTATAGGGCAACACGGTGGCATAGTGGTTAGCACTGGTGCCTCACAGCGCCAGGGACCCGGGTTCGAATCTGACCTCGGGTGACTGTCTGTGTGGAGTTTGCACATTCTCCCCGTGTCTGCGTGGGTTTCCTCCGGGTGCTCCGGTTTCCTCCCACAGTCCAAAAATGTGCGGGTTAGGTTGATTTGGCTATGATAAATTGACCCTTAGTGTTAGGGGTTATGGGGATAGGATGGGATATGTTAGGGGGAATTAAATACGTGGGGTTACGGGGGTAGGGTGGGATATGTGTACTGTGGGGATTAAAGCAGGGACAGGGTACTGGATTTGGATGATCAGCCATGATCGTATTGAATGGTGGAGCAGGCTCGACAGGCCGAATGGCCTACTCCTGCTCCTAGATTCTATGTTTCTATGTTTCTATACATAGGAAGAAATCTCAAACAGCTTTATATTATGATGTGGAGATGCCGGCGTTGGACTGGGGTGGACAAAAATGAGAAGTCGCACAACACCAGGTTATAGTCCAACAGATTTATTTAAAATTACAAGCTTTCGGAGCTGTCGCCCCTTCTTCAGGTAGGGTAGCTGTGAGAGAATCTCCCAGAATTCACAATATAAACACAGAAAAAATGTATTCAAATCTTTCCCTACATCAAAGACACACTAAGAGCACAGCCAAGACAATGAGATGTGTCCCAGGGGAGCACAGAATTAGCAAATGCTGAGCAAAAAGAAAATAATAGAGAGGGCTAGGGTGGAAGACTAAAGATATAGTCAAAAAGAAAAGGGTTTTTGGAAATAAGTGAAGGAAGTGGCAAGACAGAGGGAACTGGTCAAAACGTTCCAGAGGACAGGATTGTCGCAGCTGAATGAGTAGCCACCAATGGTAGAGTAGCAAAGAGTGTGTGCACAGGGAGCAGGAGGATATCACTAATGCCAGGATTTGAAAGTGAGAATGAGAATTTTGAAGTCAGCTCACTGGAGCACGGGGAGCTTGTTAAAGAATGATGGCAAAATGAGTGCCTTCCTACAGTGTGAGTGAGGATGTTTGCTGTAGCTTCCAATTCAGCCTGCAGCAGCAGCCAGCGAGGTTGATGGAGTCAAGGCCAGAGGTGTTGGTAGGCACCCAAAATGAAGGCTTGTCAACAGTAAGAGGGAAGAGAATGCTTTTGAATTTTCAATTTCTATTTATTTATCCAGTGTTCACAGAAGTAGAGTGGAATTTACCTGGAACCGTGTTGTGAAATATTGTACTGAACAAAAGCACTTTCAGTTATTGAGATGTGTTAATGTGACTGATTTCAAAAGAACTTTTCCCTTCTCATTTGATCATTTTTCCGTGTAAATTTTCTTTGTGTGGTCAGTTCGGTATCATTTCACACTCTTCATATCCACAATGCTACAATACTCTTGAGTTTCCGTACAATTGGATATTCAAATGAATACGGTGAGTACACTAAATTCAGTTTACATTGGTATTATAAAATCATAATTTCCCAAAGGCAATAAAATTACTGCACTGGAGATCCATGGAGCTCTACAACCTGTCCAATCATTCACTGTCAGGGTCTACTATGTTGAGCACTACCATCCCTTGCTTTTCTCTGCTAAAACTTCTTGCTATTCCAAGATCATTCTTGAGGGCATAGATCCTTTTCTCCACAACTTTCTTCTCTCCCCAACCTCGTCTCTAACACTAAGTGCAAAGAGCGCAGCCGTCTTCATCTTCAGGATTGATGATCATCCACGCAGCTGCCTATGCAGTTACCATCCCTTCTTCTCCCTCAACCCCACTTTTTTCCTACTCTCCTAACCATTCCAGTCTCAATCCCCCATTATTCTACAGTTTCTCTTCCATGTCTTTCCCCCCACGCCCTTGCCAAACGTATCTCCTCCCCAAAACCAACCTTCTGCTCTCTTGATTCCCTCTCATGACTACTCAACTAGCCCTCCTGGCTCCTATCCTAGCTGACATCAATGGTTCCTTTTGCTCAGGCACTGTCATACTCCCTATTAAAACCACGATCATCACACACACCCTCAAAAAAGCCACCATCAACCTACCCATCCTTACCAACTACTGCCTCATCTCTAATCTCTTTCCTTTCTAAAAAGGTCCTCAAATGGGTCAACTGCTCCCAGAACTCCATTTGAATTCCTTCAGTCCAGCTTCTGCCCTTTCTGCAGCACTAAGACTTCCCTAGTCAAAGTCATAAATGGCATCCTCCGTGACTGTGATTGTGGTGCGTCATCCCTCATTGCCCTCGACTGCTGCACTACATTCGGTACAGTGTTCCACTCCAATCTCTTTCATTGATTTTCCTCCATTAACCAGCTCCATAGCACTTCCCTTACTTGGTTCCATTCCATCTGTGGTAATACAGTCAGCCCACACCTCCAGCAATTGTTTTTATTCCTGCTGTAACCTCTAGAGTTCTTCAGGGTTCTATCCTTAGCTCTTCCTCATCTACATGTTGCTGCTTGCCGACATCATCTTCAGGCATGTTATAACAGGATGGTGTTCCCCTGACCACTGCTCTCCTGTTGGTGAGCTATATTTTCAATGAAACTTTTTCATCCTATCTATTATTTTGATACGTGAGCCTCCATACTGTCCGCTAGTGAGCTGTTTCACCACAGACCATGTCACATATCATTTGCATATCATAGTTGCATTCCAGAATAGGCCACCAGACACTGATCAGATGCAGAAACCCTGGCTAATTTTCCTTTTGTAAGTGATAAACTGGGTTTTGGCTTTATATTTCCATTGCTCTTGGTAAATTCTTTCAGAACATTTTAACTCACTACATCAAGTGTTCTACAACTTCTGACCAGCTTTTAATCCAGTCAGGTTCAAATCAGTTAAAGCCAGGAAGGGGCATGTGAAAGCTCAGAAAGTATTTCCAAATAAGGTGAAAACCCAATTTATTCTGTATTTTACACACTTATTTTTAGTATATTGATTTAAATGTGCACGGTCAACTGCTGGTAGCATGGAAAATCTTCACAGAACTAACGCATATCCTGGCGTTGTACCCATTTTTGAATTGGATGAAAGAAATGAGTGCAATGTTTGGAAAAATTAAGCTACAATAGAGTCAAAAAGGCATTTTATAAATCTAAAATAGGAAAAGGGAGCACAAATCACATCCTCCAGCAGTATTACAACTCTGGCAATTTAACAGAACAATTTCACATTACTGATAATTAACTTTTTGAGGATTACAGTAGCAATTCTGCCCCAAAGCCAAAATTTATCAAGATTACAAGGTTTAGTTTAGTGAAATACTCTAAAGTTACATTTCTTCAATTTTGACCACACAACATTAATTACAGCAGAGGGCAGACCAATTTGCTAATTGGCCAAGGCAACAAGCAGCAGCACGTGGTGAAGGACCCATGCTGAAAAGGAGCTTAGCAGATCAAAAACACATCCTGTACTGCTATATACTCATAATTCACATGAAAATCATTTCAATTAGCAATGGCTGTAATGATAATTCCAATATGCTTTAATGCTGAGGTCGGTGGGGGGGTGGGTAGAAAAAGAAAGGAGAGACTCAAGCTAATTAAAGCAGAAGGCTGCAATTTGTCCTGTAATCAGCTCAAGGCACCCACAGTAACATACAAAGTACTAGAATGTTGCAACTATGGAAAAATTAATCGTTTTTTTCTGTGCTTGAGCACCTTTGTGAATTTTGGTTTTAATATATATGCTTGCATTTCTATAGCACCTTTCATGACCTCAGGACGTCCCAAAGCGCTTTATAGTCAATGAAATGTAGTCATTGTTGCAATGTAGGAAACACGGCAGCCAATTTGCACACTGCAAGGTCCCACAAACAGCAATGTGATTATGACCAGATAATCTTTTTTTTAGTGGATTTTGCTTGAGGGGTAAGTATTGGCCAGGACATTAGGGAAAACTCCCCTGCTCTTCTTCGAAATAGTGCCATGGGATCTTTTACATCCACCTGAGAGGGCAGACAGGGCCTCAGTTTAATGTCTTAACTGAATGACGGCACCTCCGACAGTACAGCACTCGCTCGGTACTGCACTGGAATGTCAGCCTCGATTGCGTGCTCAAGTCTGTGGAGCGGGACTTGAACCAACGACCTTCTGACTCGGAGGCAAGAGTGAAACCAGCTGAGCCACAGCTGACACTGGGTACTGCAGGGGGTGCAGTAATTTTCTGTAGAATAAGCCATACAGCCATAAAATATCCATTTGTTAATTTCTCTCAATTAAATAATAGCTTCCTTAATTTTTATTTCAATCGTTATAGAAAAACTAAAGTTGAAGTTTAATAAACATAATAGATGTAAAATACATCAAAAAGTTGTTCAAAACCACTCACATTGGACTAACAACATTTATATGCAGGAACTGAGAAGTTGTTTCAATGCTCAACATGAACATTTCAACAGTATATTAAGCTTCTTACTGCATCCTGAAGCAACTTCAGAAATGACCCATCCCCTTCTGACAGGTGCTATTGTTATTGGGTAAACTACTTGTATAATTTTTAGTTTTGTGCTAGTTATTAATGCATTTTAATTAAAAATATAGATACCTACTCATTTCTTTAAAATAAATAATTTCTCATTACTTTCCATTTCAGTAATTAAAGTGGTTTCCATATATAAAATATGAACAAATAAACCTAAATTTGAAATTCTGCATTTGTGAGACTTTAGAAGTGTCAGACGTGGCTCAATGGGTAGCACGCTCGCCTGAGTCAGAAGGTTTGAGTTTCAAGTCCCACTCCAGAGACTTGAGCACATAATCTAGGTTGACACTTCAGTGCAGTACTGAGGGAGTGCTGCACTGTCAGAGATGCCATCTTTCAGATGAGATGTTAAAACGAGGCTCTGTCTGCTCCCTCGGGTCGACCTAAAAGATCCCATGGCACTATTCGAAGAAGAGCAGGGGAGTTCTCCCGTGTCCTGCCCAATATTTATCCCGCAACCAACATCACTAAAATAGATTACCTGGTCATAATCACCTTGCTGTTTGTGGCACCTTGCTGTGCACAAATTTGCTGCTGTGTTCCCCACATTACAACACTTCAAAAAAAAATTCATTGGCTGTAAAGCATTTTGAGACATACTGAGGTCATGAAAGGCGCTATATTAATGGAAGTTCAGTCCTTATTTCTTTACAAAGATCACCAAAGTATGGCAGGATTTTCTAAACATCACAAAAAAAAATTACTATGTTTATCGGTGCTTCTTTGGCTCCACACCTTACATAGACAAGTTTGTGAATGAGCCAATGTATAGTCGAGTTCTTCAGGGTGGATAAACGTTGGGTCATTTGAGGTTGGGAAACTCCAGGCATGTTTCTACCATGCTTGATGTACACAGCAAGGACAACACTCAAGAAAAGGACATAGGGTTACACAAGCTGTGTGAGGAGGCTATAGGGAAAGCAAATAGGATTTTAGATTGTACAGCCAGGGTCATCGGGTGTAAAGCAGAGTTCTAGACTTAGACTATATATGAAGGCATCAGTACGTTTACACTTGAAAGTGTCCAGTTTCGGTCCCTGCACAGGGTGAGGATGATAGCTGACCCAGGAGTTCTTAGCTAGAACACTATGTACTTTGGAGAAAAGGCAGCTTAGATATGATATGCTAGAAGTTTTTAAACTGATGCAGATTGAACTCAGGTTGGGTTAGGTTATTTGAGATGGATAAGGATATTAGAACTAGAGGACATGCGTGTAAAACATGCAGGCAAAGCCTTAAGCTATATGTCAGGAAATATTTATCTCCAGAGAGTTGTTACCCTCTAGAACAGACTACCTGAATACTTTGTAGGTATGGAAATGCTGCAGTCCATTAAAAGGAAGTTTAACAGGTTCCTGAATGAAGAGGACATTTCCAGTTATTGAGAGCAAGTTACTACTAATTGTGATTTACAGGAACCACAATCTCCTCCCATTTTACTTCAGGGAAAAGGACAGAAGTTTCTGAATGTTTCCTGGATTGGGTACAGGCTTTTTCCACTTGTTTTTTTGCTTCTCCCAGGAAATTACGTGGTTAGAGGATGGCTCAGTCGTGTGTGTTGTTGCACCATATTGCATGGGGCAGGCTTAATATAAGGCTGATGGCCTTTCCTCACCCTTTTATCTGTTTGCATGTTCTCTCTGTAACATTTGCTGCTTTGAAGCTACCCATGAGCAGATATTAAGTAGCAATGTTAATCAGCAGGGATGTATTGAGAACCACCAATTAATGCTACTACTGTAGCAAGGCATTCTATAAAAATATATGCACACAGCAATTTCATGGGTACAGATTTATAGTTTAAAATTTGGAGGCAGAAACCTAAAAAAATCCATATAGCTCCATCTTTATTCACACAAGCTTTAAAAATAAAAACAGAAAATGCTGGAAATACTCAGCAGGTCAGGCAGCATCTGTGGAGAGAGAAACAGAGTTAACGTTTCAGGTCGATGACATTGTGTCAGAACGAAACACTAGGACCTGAAACGTTAACTCTTTCTCTCTCCACAGATGCTGCCTGACCTGCTGAGTATTCCCAGCATTTTCTGTTTTTATTTCAGATTTCCAGCATCCACAGTATTTTGCTTTAAAAGTAATGTTGGTGGCCCATTGACGGGGGCGGTGGGAGTTGGAGGAAAGAGGTCATCACAGGCGAGTCTGATTCTGTCCTAACCCAATGTCCACTTTCAACAAGAGTAACTGGATAGCAATCAGGATTTAACTCCTGACCAACTTTTCCCTCCCTACCATAGTTTAGGCCACATGAAGTTGTTTTCTGAAATCACGGAGTTTGCTTTCAATCCCCCAATATGTAACTCGATTAATTTTGGCCGACTTGTTGGTATGTGATCAGCTGATGATTTAAAAAAAAGTGTTTTTTAATTTGCGATTGTTCCATTAATTTCAGCCACAACAAAATTGTGGAGGTTTGCAGTACTAATGAGAAGCAAATATGCTATCATGGCATTTTGGATTCAGACGGTTTTACACAAGCACTCTCACCTGGGCTCGATACCACTACAGCTGCTAAGAGTGGGGACATTTAAGGAAATCTCTCGGAATGTAGTAGATAGATTGGAAAAAGTGGAGCTTAGAGAAATACGTTGAATGTTTCAGCCAGAAATAGGATGCACTACTTGGCAGATCCAGTACTTGTGGTTCACACAAAAACCACTAAAGAGGTGGAGACAGCTTGCCATCCCAAGAGGGTTAGCAGTACATACAATATCCTCACAAGACCAATGTTTGATCATTGTGTATCTGACAAAGACCCAAAGCCGTGTCACCTAACATCTGCCACATACAGTGCCGAGGAATTTCTCTCCCCCACTGAGCGAACAGACTTCCAATGCAGCTTTAACACTCACCTTTTCACCGCTTCCGCGGAGCCGGGGATGGCAACCCCTCCTCCCTCCCCACTGTCATACAGAACCCCACTAATATCTAACAGCACTCCTCTCACTCTGCCTGCAGGCTCACACCATTCAGCCATCTTGGAAATGAAACACGCTGCATTCCGGGAGATGCAGTTTGTTAAGTGCTGCTAGTTATTCAAGTAAAGAGGAACTGGACTACAGATGCCAGTGCCCCGTGCGTTCACGCTACCTCCCAAAGCCCCAGTCAATAATTGGTGCACAACCATATCTGTGCTCGGTGTCCAATCCGCGCTCCACTTACACCGCTCCATGGCGGTGGGCTGTGTAATATAATACAGGAATCTGCAGTGTGTGCTAAAAGTAGCGATTAATATTACAGAAATATCTCCTGCGTGCGATTAAAAAACTTAGTAAGAAAACCTGTATTGTATACTATTTCACATATTGAATTAGGTGTCGAGCATTTATACTACTAGCGCATTAAAATTAATCCAATAGTGATTCATAATAGTTTATGACAGAGGAGAGATTTACATTTCAGTGTTAAGCAGTGGAATGTCTCTTTAATGCACTTTAGAGGTTACATTGCTGCTACAAGATGCCTTAAGAATTATCGTGTGTATATATACTTCAGAACTTTAAACAAACTTTGAATAACAAATATTTTTTTGATTATAACATTTAAAACAATGAAACGATAATGCAATGTATAACCTATTTATTATATTCCTTTGGCAAACAGGCAGAACACAAGTACCAGTACCACGAATTCACGAGGCATTGGGCGAGGGCGTAATATTTGTATTATGAGAAGGAAATATGTAAATTATATACTATATGTTAGGACAAAGAAAATAGAAGATAAGCTATATATTACGCAAGACGTCTGTCAAGCTAGAAGGCAACAGACTTTAATTAATTTCCCCATGAATACGTAATTAATCACTCTTTATGGTAATTAGCAAGATAACGTTTCTTACCTATCTATATAGTAACTAACGATTTTTGTCTGAAATCAGCAAACAACCATTACAGCTAATAAATTAAAGGTCAATAATCACTGTATGTCCCATTCTCGCTGTGCTGTCTCTATACTGCATTGTATTTTCTCTCTTTCTGAACAATTTCTTTGAAAATCGGAATATCATCATTTCCAACAGTGTTTTGCGTATTGCTGTTTGCAATGCTTCTGTCTTCTTGCAGATAGTATCTATACTATAAAACTCATTAACTAGAATAAGAGATTGAGCAAGTTATTTAAAACAACATCACTAATAGTGTAATATCTCAGCTGTCTACTTTGATAGTGAACATTGTCCTGGACAGTCTTATCAGCAGAGGACACCCGCTGTGAATATTGATTCCAGCTTGTTTCAAGCCATCAGCTGCCATCAGGACAGGTCAGGTCTGAATCCCACCTGGCGTCAAAGCAATTTAAAGACAGCACTCACATTGAATTCTAATCCTTTGCCCTGGCAGAGCCACTTAAAACTGCCAAAAGGCAGGACATTTCACCACAACTCTGCAGAAAATAACTTTAAAAATTAACCATTTGAGGACTTTAGTGGCATCGTTGCAGCACACTAAAAGTAACCTGGTCAGTAACTAAACGACATGATCTGTAATATGATGGGGGTAGTAAGAAAATGATTTTATAAAATATTTGGTATTACCGTAGTTGATCTTGGGCGAGACTCACTATAATAGCATCATAACTTGACCAGGAAAGCATACATTCCCCAAAATAAGGCAACTTACATTGATTTTTAGTTTCTAGTCTCCAGTGAATCCATGCCAATTGTCCGGAAGAGTCGCAATATCTGTCAACCACATTAAAAGCGAATTCTGGTTAATGTACAAAATAACTTCGATAGTATATTACTTGACTGCAGTTCTGATTATGAGCTGCAACTAAAACTACAAATAAATAACCTCGCTTTTCCTGACACATTATCCCTTTAGGCAGCTTGCCAAGGTGGGTAATGCTTGTTAAAGTTAGGCCGAACTTAAACATTAAAGAACGGTGAATGAATTCGCTGCCAATAGAATGGTCGTGTATATATGCATATAGTCTGTGCATATATACTTCAAAACTTGAAACAAACCTACAAAAGCTTAACAAAATGGACAACGTGGACTTTCAACCATAAGGTTCATCTGATGAGTGCGCTGTCTTCTGGTGTAACATGCCGTCCATAATAGCGGGGATACCCCGACTTTAAATGGCCAATATTGCACAGATGGGCATCTTAGCGCAAGATATGGAAACAAATAGATAAAGAAAGGTAGGAGAGCCATTTATTGTTAATTACATTTCTCAGATAAGTGGGCAGCAGAGGATCCGAGCAAACTGGTTACATTAGCATATAGAATGAAACAACATCTTTCGACCACAACAACATTATTGACTTCTACGTTAATTTTGAATCAATTCATTTTGTAATTGAACTATCATGAAATAGCACTTCATTGTTGTCTTAATGCCCTGAATATGTCCTGACGTGTGTGTTTGTTTCGTGGTTTCACTTATTAAAATATGTTCCACTAAATGCAGTACTGGATATTCTTGTTGCTGCAGAGCACCAACAGACCAATCCCAGCTCTTGTACCAGTTCAGGACATTTATTAGAACGAACTGAATGCGAGTTGGACCTCACATCCACAGCCCTTATCCTATTCAAATATCGTAACAGAAAAAAGAAAGTACTTAAATGTTTCTGCAAGATTATTTTTATCAATATCTTGAAAGTAAGAACTAACATTTGAAAAAAAGTTTGTATCTGAACCTTGCCACTGCATCACTCCGAGGTAATGATCTGATGCCCTCGGAATATGTGATGATACCGCAGTTCGGTATCATTTGTTATTAGACAGTTCAGTGTCGCTGCATCTGTTCATCCTCGACTGAACTACACGATTTAAAAAGGACCTAGGAGTCCCCAAACATTGCTGACATTAAACGTTATAAATGGTCAGTTTCGCTATATGTTATGTAAATTCAGCTTTATGTAGCATATTATATACCATTCAAAGGAAAGCTTGCGGTACTCTTTTTAAAGTACATGTTACAGTTACATTGAAAGAAAACAGGAGTGTCGAGAAGTGGGTGCAAGGTTGTGTTTAAGCTTTATTTGCAATGCCAGCTGGGTGCAGGATGGCTATAACATTGACATGTGATATATCCTCCAGCTCTCTGCATTTCCATCCGTCTGGAAACGCCTCTAAAGGTATTATCAGATGCAAATGAATTGATCTACATAATGTTTTTAAAAAGATCCATGTAATTACAGCGGACAATGGGGTATAATTGCAGTGCCGGATGGACGGTTAAAGTGCAACATGAATTGTTCCGCTGATTTGCAAGAAGTCCCAGATGGGCTGGATCGAATGGATTTTAGAACATTTTTACTCGACGTTTAAAACGCTACCCACAACAGGTTATTTCAAAGTAAATCTACTTCATTTCAATAACAACGGAGGAAAAGGCGGTCAATGAAGGCAAACTAGGGGGGACACCACTAAAATATAGCTCTGTTGGTTATTTTGAAAATGCCTTCCGCTAGTCAAACGTGCTTATTCATTCATACAATGGTTTATTGGACCGAGCGAAGGATGTATAGTTTTTGAGGCTGTGCCAGTAATCAGCCAACTTTAAAAAGAACAGTGGACAAAAGTATTATGTTTTTGTGCAGCAGAAATAAATTCACATTTGTATTGTTTCTGGGTGAGCGATTATTTCATTTTCATCCATTTACAGCTTTAAAGTATTGAAGTCATGTGTGAATAATCTGATTTTACCTTAAGGAAAATCTATACATGGCAGCTGAAATTCCTCAGCTCTGTGCAGACCTAAATATAACTATCCACAAAGTATTGTTCATGTCTAAAAACAAACTGTATACAAAGGAAAGGAGGGTGTTAGAAATGCCAAAACCTTCGTCCTCGCAGGTCATTAGCACATCTCTACAGTATGTGGCGCAAGAGCAAATGGCATCTGAAATGTGGAAATATTTAACAGCAAGACAGCAGTTTGGTAAAAAAATAAAGAATGTAATCAAATTAATTGCTATGCATACTCCACCTTTGATTTCAAATGGAGATTTCAAATGAAAATAACTAAGTGCCGAATATAATTAATACATCACATTAAATATTTTATGCATGTTACTTAAACTTGCATATTCTATTGTAAATAAAATGGTAACTTGTTAAAGAATGTTCCATACTGAATATCCATTCAAACAACGTTTGATAGACCATACAGTATTAACAAAAAAACCACAGCTGTAGGAAGTATTTTGTGTTAAATGGGTTAACACATTCTTCATTTACTGCAACAGTTAACTGAAATTAAGTGTCCACAAACAAAAGAAGCCTTTGTTTTCTGTATATTGTGATGTCAGTAGAAATCCGTTTGAAGTTCAGCTAAACTATTATTGTAATCACACGTGGCGAACCTGTCCATGCATATCCAAAGGCCTCTGTAGTGTTAATAGCTGATCTGCTGCTGGGCTGTGTACCACGTGCGCTGTTATTATTAGTCTCTGTCATGGTACCCAGACATCCAACAGACCAGCTTCAAACTAGGAGAGGAGTCCCACAGTACAAGCGCCGGAGCAGAGGTTACACCTTCATGTAGAGGCATTGCAATTTGTTTTTTTGAGGCAATCTGAGGAGCAGACCTGATATCGGATCCATCCATCATTCATTGATGCTTGCACACCGAAAGTATTAGCTAATAATTCTAGTGTCAGCTGTGAATTGCGAAGTGAGCGGCATTCTCTTGAAAATCTATTTTAATTCCAAAGTGAATTCTTGTGTGCATTCCCGCGCAATTTGTGACAAAATCGCTGTCTTGTCTGATTTGCGGCACAAGCTCTACCTGCTGGACAGTATCTAAAGTGGAAGAGGGCGATGTTCGAGTGCCCGGACAGTGGGGAAGAGATGGCCCCCACTCACAAGATATCCTTCTCCATCATAGATATACTCGACCCCCAAAAATTTACAGGCAAGTCTCAGCCGTTTGAGCTGCGAGAGACTGGGCCAAATGAAAGCAGTGACATGCCCGTACTCACGAGTGGAGAACAGAGTTTAAAGGAGACAGGTGTAAAACTAAGTGCTGAAAAGAACAGCAACCAAATCGGCACCGATTCTGGTGAGTAAATAATACACGGTCTAATCTTCAGTCAGCGCCACGATGTTTTAATAATAACTAAACCAATAGCATGAATAGCTCTTTGCATTAACTGTACCAAAGTTACATTGCCTTTTTGCTGGGCCTCTTAAAGGCTTTTTTATTGAAATCTTGTTTTAGTCTATGTTATTATCTTATCCTGACTTTCCAACGAAAATAATATTAAATGATTAACTATAACATCTACTTTCTAACCCATGTGCTTCCAAACCAACCCAGAGCCAGATGTCATTGTGGATTTATAAAATTAAGAAGTTGGTTGCAGAAGGAACGTTATAGCTTTATGGGCAGATAAGAGTATTTGTTTACTGACAGTACTACATAACTTTAGGCTTATTTACTTTCCAGGGCGCGATAAAGAGTAGTAACTCAAATTAATTAGTGTATGAGTCCGATAAATAACATTTTAGCTCAATCTCTGCGTTTTTTAATGAAGCGACTCGGTTAAGTCGATGCAAAATGTACCTGCTCTTCTTACACGCATGCATAACCACATCTACTATGGAAGGCCTGTGTTGAAATGAGAAACAACTATTTTGTTTCATTTAAGATCATTTTGCTATGATCACTTCCACGCCATCCCATATTTAGTGCATTTTAATTTAATATTCCGCCCGTTATATTCTTATCATGAAATCCACCGAAATCATAAATATGACATACACTACTTGTTATATCTTGAAAAACAATTACAGTTGTTCAATAACAGCTCTTTGCTGGGTGTGATTGGCACTGGGAGAGAGCCTGGGTAATTGTTTAAATCGTCCCATAGAGGATGCCGCTGCTCAAATGATCGATATCCTATTACTGACTTGTGCATATCTCCTTCCAACAGCTTGCAGGTACAGCCGTGAAAACGCGAGTCTGAAGTAGATCGAAGGTCCAAATATTTTTCGATTAAAACTTACCTTTAATAGATGGCATTATCGATCTGTTAAAATCTGAAACTCTAATTGCACATCGTGGCTGGTGTAGATTTGGACACTTTTTCGTGTACCTTGTCATAACTCGCCATCTGCCTTTAAGTATTGCTTAGCTTCGCCCCAATCAGGATGCGATCAGTGCATTTGCCCGTGTCCTCCTTACATTCCTTTCAAAACAAAAAAAAGTCTATTATAACACCCCAAGTCAAATGATAAACTATGCAATTACTGAACGTGTGATAAACTATGTCGTTATTAAAATCTTACTTTTGTACCTTGGGGAAGAGGAGTTAACATGCCTTCCAACATGATGCTCAAGTACTGCTGTGCACTTCCACTCAAGTACCCCAATTTAAAATACATGGTTTTTCACTGGTGAAATAACAGGAGCAGCACTAGCCACAAATCCGATTTCTGACCATTGCTCTGAAACGATGGCGTACTTGACACCTCCCTCTCACACACAAAACGCCTGTTCAAAATGGGCAGCTTTTAGACCCATACTAACGCACATTTCGCAAACTGAACTCATCACTGAGATCTGAGCACTTACGGGTAATTTTCAATGGAGCAGCCCATACGTACATCGTTGGTCGATTTTAAACTTTGTTAGAAAAGGATCCATTACAATTGATTCTGTAATTTTTAACTTACCAAAACATAATCTATATCCTCACCAATTTGTTATAACAACTTTAAAATACCACGGAGGAACGTGAGGGGAGGGCACAGAGTTAAACACAAGAAATGTAGAACAGACAATCTATGTTTTCACGTTTTCATATTATTTACTGCCACTTTGTAGCATGTTGTGTTTTGTAGAATTTTGCTGTGACAATTCCTAATATATTGCACTACAATCAGTACAAATGGGTCAAAAATCCCACTGATCCGCGGTCTCGGGGTAATTTCTAGGAGGTAATGAAAACAAAAAATACTCGAGACGCTGAGCGACCAATGGTTGAGCGGACCGATGGGGGGAAAATCAATAGGTTCAGAATTTATACAACTATTATTAATAATAATAATTAGTTTAAGATTAAACTACAGGGATTTACGTAAATATAAAGTAAAACAGAAAAGAGGGGAAGGGAAATAATGGAAAATAACACCAAGGAAATAGAAGTAAGTGATTTGATTAAATGGGAAAAACAGAAAACACTGTCAAAATATGGTACTTTTCTGCGACTACATATCCAGATCAAGCGTTGTCTGCATAGTTTGATCCTGCATTAGCAACCCTTAAAATACTTTTGATCCTCTGTATTAAAAAATAGCGTTACAGGAGGGTAAACATTATATAACGATTAATGAAATTAGATCTATCTTAATGTGTTGTTACTTAAAAAACAGTTTAGTTTGGGTGATATGAGCTTTGAAAATGCCATTTATTACAGAAATTGATTGATGATACCTGTCGGGGTTGTGTACAAAGGGGCTAAACTTTCTACATGATACATTGATGCAAGCCAGATAGTAAAGGAATGGAAGCTTTGATTATACTGTGTTTGGAATTTGCAGCAATATTTCATGCTTGATAATTTATCTATTGGGCCACCACTCTTGCAATTATCTTAAAATGTTTGTGTAAGCATTCCCTTGTATAGTAATTAATGCTAAATAGCATAATCACTGGCTAACTTTGACTTTATATGTTCCCCTGTCTCTTACCCTTTTGTCTTTTTTGGTTTGCTTTGATCTCGCAGTTTTGCCTTTTTCCTAATGCCCAGGGTTGTAGTCATGTATCTAGTCTCTTTTTCCCTCTTTCTCTCTGGTACACACATGTTCACTCATTTGCCCCTCCTGATTTCTATCATTATTCCTACTCCCGCTACCCTGTTTCTCATCACAATTTTCTCTTTCTTCCTTATGGAGTTCCTTGCTGTGATGTGGTGTACCTAAACATCAAAAATACCTTTAACAGAGTTCTGTGTGAGAGCATTAGGGAGTTAAGTTTAAACTTGAGAATAGGTAAGAAATTGGCTGACAGGTAGGAAGCAGCAAATACTTGCTATGGGAGTGATGTTGGGACGAGGGGAATGTTGAGTGCAGTGCCTCATGGACCACTATTGTTTCTACTTTAAATTAGCAATTTGGATTCAGAAGTTCAAACTGGCCATATTCACAGATGATACCTGAAGTTGAAAGAGGTGTCGAGGTTTTATGTCCATTAACTGTGGAGCAACAAATAGAATGTTGAATTATACGGCCAAAACAATACGGAACATTCAGGAGAAGCAATGCTAAATTGTAGTGTTCTCGTCAGACCACATCTTGAGTCCAGTTCTATTCATAAAGACACAATGTAGACATTTCAGCCCTAAAGGCAGTACAAAGAAGAGCCATGAGACTGATCCCTAGTGTCAGAAGCCTGCACTATAGGAAAAGCTGGAAAACTTGAGGTTTTCAGCTCTGAAAAGAAGCAGATAATAGAGGAACTCACAGAGGCATATAAGATAGTAAATGGTGTAGAAGAACACCACTTCAAATTACACCTTAACATAAGGACAAGGGGTCACTGGTTCAAACTAATGAAATGCTGATAATGAAAAATCCTTTCCACATAGAGTGATTAACATATGGAATGGACTTCTGGGTGGGATACTGGAGGCAAAAACTCTGAAATCATTCAGTTAAATGATGTGATGGAGAGACTGCATTTGTTGTCTCTCTTGATGGAGGAGCTAAGTTAGGCTGAATGGCCTTCTTTATCTATATCTATCTCGTGAACAGTATCCTGCCCAAATGTACACTAAAAGTCTCATGATCAACAGAATGTTGGTGAACTGTAACTTGATGTATTATGCTGTGAAAGATTCCACAAAACATAGGACATAGGAACATAGGAACAAGAGTAGAGCATTCAGCTCCTTGAGCCTGTTCCGTCATTCAGTGAGATCACGGCTGATCTGTATCTTAACTGTATCCACCTGCCTTGGCTTCATATCCTTTTATACCCTTGTCTAGTAAAAATCTATCAATCTCAGAATTAAAATTACTAATGGAGCTAGCATCTATTGCTTTTTGTGGGAGAATGTTCCACATTTCTACCACCCTTTGTGTGAAGAAGTGTTTCCTAACTTCTCTCTTGAATGGCCCTGCTCTGATTTTAAAGTTATATCCCCTTGTCCTAGACTCCCCACCAGCAAAAAAAGTTTCTCTCTATCTACCCTATCAATTCCTTTTAAAATCCTAAATACCTAAACTAAATCAGCCCTTAACCTCTAAATTCCAGGGAATACAAGCCTAGTTTATGTAATCTCTCCTACTAATCTAATCCTTGGAGCCCTGGTAACATTCTGGTGAATCTGCACTGCACTCCTTCCAAGGCTTTCTAAAGCGCAGTATGCAGAACTATACACAGTACTCCAGATGTGGTCTAACCAGGGCTTTTTATACAGCTGTAGCAAACCTTCCTCTCCTTTATATTCTAGCCCTCTAGTTATGAAGGCTAATATTCCATTAGACTTTTAGATTATTTTTTGTACCTACTACATTTTAGCAATCTGTGCACATGAACCCCTAAATCTCTTTGGACCACCACTATTTCTAGTTTTTCACCATTTAAATAATACTCGGACCTATCCTTTTTTGGTCCAAAATGGATGACCTCACACTTACCTGCGTTGAAATCGATCTGCCAAAAGCCATAACAGCACAATATACAATTTTGAAAAAGACCTTACCTTGAACATGTAAAAATATATGTTTCTGCATGGTATGAAAAATAGAATTATGCCTGATAAACCACATAACTAATCTGTGCTTTTGTAAAATTCCTCTCTGGCTTCCAAATCAATCAACTGGAAAAACTCCAGGGGATAAAAATTAGTTCTGCCATGTTTTCAAGCGCCTAAGTGATGGTGCACACCCCAGCCGGGAGGCCCGAGGCTCACCTGAAATTGGGCCTCATTTCAATAATTTGAGTGAGCTGACGGTGCTTGCAACTTGCCCACTGCCAGCATTCTAATATCAGGCTGCCTACCTCTCCGGCTGTGGCCCTCAGGTAAGTCCCATGAGGGAGGTGGAAGGATAATGGAGGAGGGCCGATCGAGGGCCGGCCAAGAGGAGAACTCCTGCTTCTTCTGGCTCCACAGGAACATTTTTTTAAAGTTATTTTTTGGTGGCGGTTGCTGCTTAGACTACAGCGATTGCTGAAGAATCTTGAACGGGAGCTGGCATGGAGCCTGCTCTGCTCATCACTCACCAATTTGGTGCAGGGGTCATGAAACAGGTGCTAGGCTGCTCATTTACATATATAAGGGGCCTAATGCCTATTTCTGGAGGGCGCCATGAGCTGCTGAGCAGCTGCCTGTGTCAATATGGTGGCACCCATACCTTTGTGAGAAGTCGCACAACACCAGGTTATAGTCCAACAGTTTTATTTGAAATCACAAGCTTTCGGAGCTGCTGCTCCTTCGTCAGGTGAAGGAGCACCTGACGAAGGAGCAGCAGCTCCGAAAGCTTGTGATTTCAAATAAAACTGTTGGACTATAACCTGGTGTTGTGCGACTTCTCACTTTTGTCCACCCCAGTCCAACACTGGCATCTCCGCATCATACCCATACCTTTGGCACTGTTTGGACGCAGGACATTGCTCCCTGAAATTGGCCCTTATTGCGCCCATTTTATGTACAATGGGTGCAATGAGGTCCAATTTCTACCCCCAGGTCTAAATCTAATATTAATCAACTGTGTTGCATTCTGCAGATAACATTCATGTGGTTTCAACATTACTGGAACTATTGTGCTTTATAGTGTTTGATCATCCCTATAGACTGCATGCCCTTTCATAACTGGATATTTGTCCAGTTCCTTTATAATAGAATTAATCAACACAACTTTTTGGATGGGATTCTATTGCATTCAGCTACCACTCTGTTATAAAATAAGTCTTGTTTGAGGTGGGAATATTTTAGAAACCTATTCTCTAGTCCAGTGACCAAATCTACTAGACCCCAATGTGAAGTTTTCTTGTATTCTATGGGAGCAGTCAAGTGACCAATAATTAGAAGAAAAGACTGGTGTATATTGTTGACTAGGCTGAAATCTTCATAATTTTTAAAATGCGAATTATTTAAAAAAAATCTGAAATGAATAAAAACAGGGTTATCTAGCCTAAAACACAATAGGATTTATGGTGCATTAGGTTTATTTAAAATAATGTTCAGCTTCAATCCCAATTATGATAGGATGCATGTATGTTTGCTTAAAGCAGCAGAGAAAACAGGGGGCTAAAGATTATAGTGTCATCATGCATTCCAAAACTTATCTGGCTGATATCATTTTAAATGCTTGTTTTCAGACGGAAGTGATTGGGAGCAAGACACACATTCCAATGCTAATACCTCAAAAGAGTCTCTCGAACCCCATGGAAACTTTCAACCACTTAAAGAGGATAAAAATCTGACGCAACCTGAATTAGACAAAGACCAGACTGCCTCTACTGAATTGGAATCCAGGTCTGATCACACTGCACCCAGACAAAAACGCCGCCGAGCTGAACCAGGCTGTGCTAAACCAAGACGAGCTAGAACTGCCTTCACGTATGAGCAACTAGTGGCCCTGGAGAATAAATTCCGCTCAACTCGTTATCTGTCGGTATGTGAGCGCCTCAACCTTGCTCTGGCCCTCAGCCTTACAGAAACACAGGTTAAAATCTGGTTTCAAAACAGACGCACCAAGTGGAAAAAACAGAACCCTGGGGCAGACAGCACAATCCAGCCTGGATCTACTAGCCTGTCTCGAGTCAGCCCGAGTCCTCCTGGACCAAGTGTACTCAACTTCCCAACTTTTCAGACTTACGCTGCAGGGAACGTCATTTGCCAGACGGCAACTCCAGTCCCTTTAATATCATCCACTGCAGGGCTGATGTCTCCCTTCCTGAGTTCCGCCTACCTGACACCATTTTATGCACCACATTTGTGAAAACTATACAGGTTGTCTCTTTCAAATAATAAGTACTGATGTGGAATATACTGACAACCAACTTTTTCCTTGAGCTGCCATTTTTGTACAACCATCGTGTGCGTTTCTTTTTAACGATTTAATGATAATGTAAACAGCATCATCACTCCGAAGGGACTGAGTAGTTCTAGTGGTAGTAGCCTACAGTTCAGAACCTGTCATCAACAGTCAGTCTAGTTCAACGCCTTACAGGGACAAGTTCTGAGAGTCTCAGACAAGGTACTCGACAAATACTGCTGCTCTATCTCAAAGGGAGAACAAACAAACCTGTCGGGGTCAGACCCACTCAAGACACATATCTTCTGTTGGGTTCTTATGGAACATTGTTAAGTCTAAGGTTCTAAGAGTCCAGTTACACCTTCATGTCCAATGTCCATAGGTGCTAAAAGGGCACTGAAGTCATGATATTCTGTCCCTCAAAGTCTTTAAACTCTAACTTTGTAGACAGATTACTATTACCCATATTAAATTATTTCAATCCCTTGGGACCAGTGTTAACAGCAGATATTACAGGAATCCATGGTGGACTGTTCTGCTCTTTAAATTGAAAGAACACACGCAGTAGCAAATGACAGCAATTGAGTATCGAAATGGACGGGATGGATACATTTCATTCCAAGACATGTACTGAGTGTGCGATTGGAGATAACATATTAAAAAAATTAAAGCAGGCGAGGAAACCGTTATCTGGAAGTAGCTCATGTTATTCGGGCTCATCTAGATGTGGTGTTACGGTTAGACTGTAGCAAGCATTCCATGGTGCTGTATGGGCTTTACTGCAACAATAGAATACACTTTAATTAAAATGATTCCACAGTCTTCCTTCTTCCAAAAGCCTACCTTTGGTCAATTACTTAAATTCACAAAAGTACCATCAGCTAATCCTACATGCTCAAGGGAATCTGGCTCTGACGAGCAAAACACTTTATTTGCAACAAAGGTAAATAACTTTTGCCACAAAAATCAATAATTTTCATACACTGGGTTGAATTTTTCCGTTCAAATCGGGCATTTTTTCAAATTTTAAAATAATTTCAGTTTGGCCAATCAAAGATTAGGAAAGTGGGTTACTACAACTTTTAAATGTTCACTACTTATTGTCTATGGATAGAAGCAACTTATTTTCATATTTGTTTTTCTCCTGGTGGATGTTACAGTGCAACCATATTGTGTTTTCCTAAAGATTTGCTCTCAAATATTTCCCTCCATGATTAAAATAACTTTTGACAATGTGCTTCAATATTTGATGCAGCTTTTGATTTAAAGAAAACATGAATTGATGTGATGTAGGAACCTTTTATGGACATTCTGAAAGCTTAATCAGGTAAGGAGGTCTCCTGAACCCAATGACACAAACACCCAGAGTTTCAGCTGACCAAAAATGAAAGACAAGTCAATGGGTGCTCAGATTAAAAAGAACACTTGGACATAACATAATATCATTCAGAACACTATGAAAGAAGGCACTATCTTCTGTCCATTACAAGTAAACAAAGAAATAGAATTTTTGTCTAGGGGTTAGCACAGTGATTTGCAGAATTCTTGTGAGTTATAGATACTTGGGTAAAGGGACATTTTCAACCCCTGGTGCTTCTCATTGCTAACCCCGATTACAGATTATTCTTCACCTCAATTAAATACTTGTCAATTATTCAGACCGATGCTACAATCCTGGTAACATCTGTGATAATTCACCAGGAATAATTGTAAAAATACCAAGCCATGGACTTTGCAGTATTGTTCAATGCGTTAGTTTAAATATTTGATTCTTCACAGTGAGGTTTTAATGTTGTTTAATTTCAATTTCATAGTATTAAGTTTCACATATCTTTCAAATACACGTGGTGCATGTTTGTGTATCTGCTGTAACTTATTCAGATGAAAGAATAATATACAATAATAAAGTTTAGGAAAAACAGGCACTTTCTGACTGCACCATTTTATCCTTACTGGCTTATAATAATCCTTAAAAATAAATTCTAAAACTATAGCAGATTAATAGGAACCTAGTGGAAGTGCACCATTGAACCATTTCAGACACAATTTCAAAACAATGTTGTGGACCGAATGAATATCTCCTAAAATGTAGAAAATGAAGAGAAGCTGAAACAACATTTATGCAATCCTATTTTCTGGGAAGAGTACAGTTTTGTACATGTTCATATTTCCACATAAAACAATGTAAACATTAGAACTTGTAAGGCCACAAAAAACTTAACACAATACAGCAACAGTCCCTATTAAACCACATCACAGTAATTGTCTCTGATATATCTTCATATCAGTGGAAGTGATTACCTACAATAAAAATTTGGCTCAAAAATTATATATATTGAAAAAGAACGTTGGAAAACAGTAAAAGTGCTGACACTTTACAAAACTTTCATTATATAAGGTGTACCCCATGGTAAATATGGTATACTGTATTTGCATAACTTGTGGGCCTGACCAGACAAAACCCACTCATGACTTTGTTACTTCTATGTTGTTCAGTCAGGCTTACTTCAACAATACAATAGCCATCAAGCACCTCCACTTAGTACATACATTCTCCAATTTACCATAGTGCATTTTTGAAGGTTTACTCTTTTCTTAATACATCTTCCAGTACAAAAGGATTACCATGATACATTATTCAATAATCATTAACTGGTATGGGTAGATATAAATTAAAAGACTGTGTTTTGTGAAACATAGCCTAATTAAAGCACTGTACAACATTTAAATAGATACAACATTTAAATAGGTCCCATACTTTATACTGTAACATCATAAACTCCCTTCTGGCTGAAATGGGATTTTTTTTGCCTAATGAACTTTGCAGAATGTCATTTTCTAAGCTCAAGTACTGATACAATTAAAAGTTTTGCATCTAGCATGAATTTGTGGTGCATGGAAAAATTGTTCATCACATATTACAATATCACACTTGCAAAATGTCCATCACATTTGCTTGATCAAATATCACATTCATTAAAAAGCAACAAACCATTGAACAATGGTGATGGTAGGAAAGCAGGTTCAAAAGCTACTAAAGGAAAAAAGAAATAAGTTGCATTTATGTAGCGCCTTTCACATCCCCAGGACATCCCAAAGCAATTAATTACTTTGGAAATGTTGTCACTGTTGTTTTGTAGGAAAACCTGGCAGCCAATTTGTGCACGGCAAAGTCCCACATACAGCAATGAGATGAATGACCAGTTAATCTGTTTTTGGTGGTGTTGGTTGAGGACACTGGAAGAATTCCTCTGCTCTTCTTCAAATAATGCCATAAAATCTTTTATGTCCACCTGAGAGCAAACAGGTAGGAAAACTACCAATAAAGGATAAGAAAAACATTCAAAGAGCTACCAAACAAATCAAAGAAGTTGGAACACCAGAAACCAACCACCATTGTTTAAAACAAACTCAAAATATTTTTTGAAAATTCTTTTAGCTGCCGTCATGCTTTCTCAGTAATGAGAGGAAATATTAAAATATAATTTCTAAATACATATGTAAATTGATAAAATATTAAATAATTCACAACAGAATCATTAAACTCTGCAACAATGATTCCTTCCACTGGCCTAGTCTTCTCACTGGGACCTAACGCATGAGTTATGGTATGTTACTGGAGCTTGCATCCCCTTCCTACTGATATGGAGATTCTATTGGGTTACAAACTACAACTCTAAGAATGTCACTTTGTGCATGTCACTCTTATAGACTACAACTCCCAGAATTTACCATTGTTACTCTGTGCAAGTCATTCTAGTGGATTACAACGCCCAGAATGCACCAGGTTATATAGAGCAGCTGTTTGTGATCGAACTGGAAGGGTATGGCTTGCAAATAGGAAGTCACAGCATGCTCTGATGGTCAGTCCTGCTGTTAATCATGAAAAAATCTGCTCCTTTAAAAACAACACAACTGATTTTCTAATTGGACAAACAATAAATATTGTGCTCACATGCAGCCTTCTGAATGGGAATCAGATCCAGGTAAAAGTTTTCATAATTCTGCATTTCCCCAGCATTATCAACAGTAGTAAAACGAAACAGCATGTAGTCCTGAGTTTATACCTGCACTGAATCAGTGTTTTAAAGACAATAAGAGTGAGCGTTCTGGTATTCTTCCAACTCTATATTTTAGCTTGCACACACAGTTCTTCTGATTCTGCTCTACTGTGCATTTCCCTTCCCTGTACCATCGGTGGCAGGCCTTCAGTCATCTTGCTCCAGCCCCCAGAGCTCTCTTACTAAAACCCTCCACCTTGCTACATCTCCATCTTCTACATCGCCCCCTTCAAATACCTCTTGAAAACCTACCTCCTTAATCATGCTTTCAATCACCTCCCCTAATCCTTCTCCTACTGCTGCTTGGTATCCATTCCCTCCCCTTTTCTCTTCTTGAACCTTGGGGCATTTTATACATTCAAGATGCTGTAAAAGTGAAAATTATAAATATGTTTATTCTACATGTGTTTATAATTTTGCTATCGATAGCAAATAGCAGAAATCTTCTCTCACAGTTATTGGAAGGAAAACTGTAACAAGACCCTACTTCTCCATTGTCCAGTGGTTCTAATTTTAAAGTTCTGTAACCTTCTCCTTACCATCCCTTCTGTTCTATGCTTCCTGGCTCAGAATAGGAGCACACTAAATATTACAGTTGTGCTTTGGATCTGAGACTATACATGAGCAATGCCATGGGCGATCAGCCAGTACTAGTACAACCTTAAACCATAGGCAAAAATCTTGTAATTTACACAATTGTCTACAACAGAAATAATACAAAGCTAGAGAATAATTTCAAATTAAAAATTAGATGTCTTATTCTTTAGCAGCTTGAGTGTTACTTCAGCAAGTAAACTCCAGAGCATTATCGGATTAATTGACATTGACACTAACTTATGCGCTCTCCAAACTATCAATAACATCTATGCCTATGTAACTAAAATACATGATTTTTATGGGAATCAAGCAAGGATGATAAAGGGACAGGACTGGTGCAGGAGAGAATGTAGGTGGGGAGGTTTTGGATTAGTTCTAGTTTATGCAGGATGGGACTGGCATGGACAGTATTGGAGAAGTTAAACCTCCAGTACAGCTGAAACCATTTATTCTGGACCCTGGTAAAATAAATAATGAATGAATTAATTCTTCCAATTAAATTAGTATTATGTATAGTCATGATCTGAGCACTAGGTTTTCTCATGTAGCAAATAAGAAGCAGTGGAATATACCTAGTGGACTAATGCGAACTGGTGTCTCATAGCTCAAAGTACATAACATCTCTCTGCACGCTGATTGTGGCTTTCTTAATCAATCTCCTTAAAACTCTTCATTCTAGTTTAGTTGCTGGAAACAATTCTTCTGGGAATAATTAACAGACTAAGGGACTGCAATAGGAAACTAATTGGTTGAATTTTAAGAAAAATCCTGTTTAGTGAGAAATTATATAGAAGACTGAAAATCTCAACCAGATGTGCAGGTCAATATATTGACACTGATTGACACTGATTGCTGCTAGGGTCACTTATCAAGTAACAGATATTCTTGGAAAGCTTAATGTATTCCCAAAAGTTATTATGCTTGTCTCTGTATCAATAGAAGTCGTGAAATAAATAGACCTAAAAATTGAAACTCCAGTAATAATAAAACATTGTTTATATTTGTGATGATATCAACATCAATAATGGGACTATTTCTGATACAAATAAATATATGTTTACTGCAGCTAAGTTTTATAAAATGGTATAAGTAAATGTTTCTTGGCCACATGAAGAAATACAATACACGTAAGTGACTATTTAAAATTAGCAACAATGCTGCTGAACCTGCTGTTGTTTAACTCTATGGTCGGTGGGGTTTTAAATCTGACTGGAAAAAGTAAGGTAATTTTATGTATTGTTTTTATTATAGACTGAGACATTTATTTTAATTGCAAAATTGGATTGGTCACCATGAATTTTGAAAGTGGGATCCATGAGGGTTTCCCAAGGTCATATCCTTATCCATTTGTCATCAGATTTATATATTTTTCTGATTTTCTACATACTAGCACATTCCTTCTGTCACTGTATTCTAATAAAAACATTTTCTGGTAATATAGCACTGATTTCCTTTGCTTAATTTCTTTTGGAAGTTAGGAAATGGAGTCTACATGAGTGTGTCAATATTTGCAGGGATCCCTGGGTATAAATCAGCATTTACAAGGCCTCCCAATGTACCAAATATTGTTGATGAGATACAAGTGGAAAACAGTATTTATTCAAATTAACATAAATTCTTAAGAGTTCTTACAATATCAAAAGATCATCCAGTTATAATGGATAATTTAATTTCAGTAATTGTACAATATAATATAATTTATTATTATTGTTTATTTGCTGCCTGAAGTTTTATTATTGAATGGGTATCCAAAATGACTGCATGCTTATGTTTTTCTGTCTTAAATTGATGTAAATGGTCCTGTAACATATTAAGCAATGTATAATACATATATATATTTGTACATATGGTGCAAGTGTGCAAATGAGAAGAACAACTATCAGAACTATCAGTAAATGATAGTGATTGTACAGCAGCAGTTTTGTAACATAAGTGGTTAAATCTGAAATTAAGTAAAAAATAATTGTTAATTGTAAGAATTTTACTTTGAAATGGCTCTTTAATGACAATTTAATAAATGTTGTTTAATGTTACAGCTCTTCAATTTTATTATTTTTAACTAGGTTAAATCAAAATATAGCCTCAGTTGCGGAGAACAAGAAGAATAGATTAGGGGGATGAAATTCCCATCGTTAGCGCTAATGAGGCGCAAATGGCTTTTCGCCCCCCCGAGGCGCGTGAAATTCCGCAGGAGGAGAGCGGCGGTGCTACCGAGCGCCCCGTTCTTCCGCGCCCGGAGATCATGACGTCATCTCCGGGCGGAGAAGCGCCAGGCGATGTTACCGACTGCTGCAGGGGTTGCCATGAAATTTCTGAGCACCGGACGCAGGCTGAGTGCCATGATCACTCGACACTCCCGCACCTCGGTGCTCCATCAGATGCCTCGCAGCGGGGAGCCCTTCACTTTAATTGAGGGAGGAGCCCCCTGCAAAGCGGCAGCGCCATGCGTGGCCACAAGTGGCGCTGCTTAGCACATTGCCCCGGATCGGGGCATTCCCCTCCTCTTGCACTCCAAGAGGCAAGTGGAGCGCTTGATTTAGCGCTCCATCCCTCTTGGAGCAAAAAATGGGAATTTAACAAATGTTTGAAAAGGTTTCAAACATTTTTGACTTTGTGCCACAAATGGCCCTCTAGGGGAATTTCTCCCCCTACCTTTCCCACCTTCTCCAATTTGATTAAAGAAAATGTTCTGCTAGTTTTTGTTATTTATTTTAACCATTTGGCCTTCTAACCTCCCTGCAAAGCTTAGAGGTGATGTACATTGTTCTTCCAATGACACTCAAGTCAGCTGCAAGTAACTGCAGGGTAGCACTGATTATCAGATGCCCCTTTTTCTCCATTTGCAAAACTCCAGTCATTACATTGTTGTTTGCTTTTACCATCAGTCTCACTCCAAATAAACACAATTCAAAGTGGAACAAGCCATAGAACATCTATTATTTTGTTTCAGAGTGATGAAATGCCTTTCTTCCATATGATTCATTTAGCAGCCTGGTTGAGATCTGATTTTTTTTAAATTCAAACTGAAGTAACTGATTTTGGGTTACTGAGATATAACATCTTTCTATCACACCATTTGTTCCCTTAATTGGATTATTTAATATTGCATAATTAAACACTGAACTATTTTAAGCCTGTTAACATTGCAATAGCAGATACTTTCTGTTATAAAGTTTCTAGATTAAAGTACGTAAATGAATCTGAAATATAAATAAGTATGGAATTAAAATGAGGGACATGTTTTATTAGTGATTTATAGTAATAAAAGCTTCTTTTTGATCCTCCTTTAATGGAATTACCTTGTTTCCCACACAGTACATGGTATAGTAATGGACAATAATATTGACCATTTCATGATAACCACTACAACTGACTAGGGGGGCATGACAAATAGTAGAATCGGCAGAATTAAAAAAGTAAGGAACATGTCTCTTAATGGCAATGTTTGAATGCCAAAAGACTTGAAAATAAACTTGTTACTTGGACCTGTCAGTGAGTTAATGCTTGCCATCCCTGTGTTTGCTTTTAAAGTGCTCCATTAACACTATAATTTGAGAAATACAGGTATAAATATATCAAATACGCTGTCAGAAAGAAAATTTGTTGCAGTTAGTTCTTAACTATCACAATTTACAAAATGTAAGTGTCTATTTGCATCTGTCTTTACCAAGGAAGAAGATGCTGTCAAAGCTATAGTGAAAGAGGAGGTAGTTGAGATATTGGATGGGATAAAAATTGATAAAGAGGAGGTACTAGAAAGGCTGGCTGTACTTAAAGTAGGTAAGTCACCAGGACCGGATGGGATGCATCCTAGAATGCTAAGGGAGGTAAAGGTGGAAATTGCGGAGGTACTGGCCATAATCTTCCAATCCTCCTTAGATATGGGGGTGGTGCCAGAGGACTGGAGAATTGCAAATGTTACACCCTTGTTCAAAAAAGGGTGTAAGGATAAACGCAGCAACTACAGGCCAATCAGTTTAACCTCGGCAGTGGGGAAGCTTTTAGAAACAATAATCCGGGACAAAATTAACAGTCACTTGGACAAGTGTGGATTAATTAAGGAAAGCCAGCATGGATTTGTTAAAGGAAAATCGTGTTTAACTAACTTGATTGAATTTTTTGATGAGGTAACAGGGAGGGTTGATGAGGGCAATGTGGTTGACGTGGTATATGGACTTCCAAAAGGTGTTTGATAAAGTGCCAGCAAAGTTGAATTCCATGGAATAAAAGAGACCATGGCAGCATGGATACGAAATTGGCTAAGTGACAGGAAACAGAGAGTAGTGGTGAATGGTTGTTTATCGGACTGGAGGAAGGTACACAGTGGTGATCCCCAGGGGTTGGTACTAGGACCACTGCTTTTCTTGATATATATTAATGACTTCAACTTGGGTGTACAGGGCTCAATTTCAAAATTTGCAGATGAAACAAAACTTGGAAGTATAGTGAACAGTGAGGAGGATAGGGATAGCAGAGAGCCGGCACGGGCTCGACAGGGCAAATGGCCTCCTTCTGTGCTGTAACCATTCTATGATTCTATTGACAAAGGTGGAAAAGGAATTAGCAACTATATGCTGATGATAGCAAGTTAATATTAGCAACAAGACAGTTCAAGTGCTGGAATGAAACTTGACACCCTTTAATTATAAGTTATTCTAACCTTGTATAGATCATTGGTCAGGCCATATTTGGACAACAAAAATTATGCATTGAACGGGGTATAGAAAGGCGTGGCAAAGAGGATTTCGTAACTTAAAACTATGAGTAATGTAGAGATGCTTACAGATTAGAACTTGAGGAAAAGAAGATTGAAAGTGGATATGTGCTAGGCCTGTACAATGCTGAAATGTATGCTGCAGTTACAGTACTGTGTGCAGTTCTGGGCACCTTACTATAGAAAATATATTGTAACCATGAGAAAGGCATAATGTAGATTCATTACAATGATAGCAGGGATAAAAGAATATAAGTTTAGAAATTACTATTGGTGATATTGTAGCATTTTATCTATTTCTTTGCTTCTTTGTATCAACTAATTGTAAATAAATATGATCGGTAGTTTTTGTCCGTGACAGGGACTCCCACTTGAACTTCAGTAAGCAACCTACCGTAATCAGGGTTAGTTATTAGACCCAGACTATGCTAACACAGTACAGCACGAAGTAAAAGACTCAGATTTCACTTCATAAGAGATATAGTAAGGGTCACGTTCTGCTTACTGGATCCAATGTCATTCATTTACATGAGAAAGAAGTGTTAGAGCAAAGCTTGATATGTAACAGCTCCCCTAGGATGTGGGTATCCATTCACATGTAAAATTTTTCTGTCAGTGTGATACACCATCTGTACATTGCTAGAATAATAGCCCTTACTATTCATGCAGTGCTACCATCACCAATCCTGAGGTACATTGATAGTGGGGGAAGGTAACGCTACAAATACAGTCAATATTTTGATTGGGTTTATCCCTATTCTCCTTTAGCTACCTGAACTCACAGAATCATAGAATTTACAGCTCGGAAGCAGGCCATTCAGCCCATTGCACCTGTACTGGCTCTCTGAAAAAGCTACCACTTAGTCCCATTCCCCTGCTCTTTCCTTGTACACTTTTTCTTTTTCAAATATTTATCCACTTCCTTTTTAAAAACTATTATGAATCCTGGTTCTACCACTGTTTCTGGCAGTGTCCAAACAACGCTCTGCTTAAAAAAAATCAAACCTCTCCCTTTATTTGTTCACTTACTGACTGAGACTTGCAAGATTAATCACAAAACTATTGCCTCTTATTGCTGACAGGTTTTCAGATCTTCTGTATTTTATAGTGTGTTTCCCTTTAGATCCCTAATTGTTTCTCTCACCCCAGCTACCACTGCCACTGCCACACTTTTTCTCTTTGACTGGGAAGGCAGGAGAACCCGTGCTGGGCTCTACTCCATGGTAAACATCAATGCCATTGTATAATGATCTCATAGATAAACCAGTTTTGTAGGTTTTGAATTTCCTCCCAAGACTGAATATTCCACTGCTATAAAGTGATTCATTTGACTTGGCTGAGAGCTGGCGGAACTCTCCCAAAGATAGCCAACTCCGAATGTTGGTTGAGTCTGCGATTTATAGTCTGACCCTCAAGTTAGGGTCCGATGCTCTATTTCTTCAGTTACTGGACCAATGAATAGAAAACCTTTTAAATCCAACCAAAATTGTAATTACAGTTTATTGTAAAACTAAATACAGTCTGCTTGCATTGAGGACATTGCCATGAACTTGAAACTTTAGTTTAGGAACTATTTCTGCTGCCTTACTAGGACTTTAGAGAAAGGGAAAAGTATCACAATTCTACTCCACTTTCAGTCAGTACTAAGCAGACCAAACGGAGCACTGGCTAAAAGCCAGGTGTGATTGGGAAGCAGTAGGGCATTATCATATCTGTATGACATCTCAAATATACGAATCATAGGAGATATGTATATCTAAAAACTCCTCTATGAAAATACCCAGTACAAGCAGACACAGGGGAAAGAAAAAGGAAGCAAAAATGGTCAACCAATGATCTTTTATATATTAAAAATATTCAGTGGTGGCAACATTTCAAATGTATTGTACCTGTAGGTGGAGCTGTGAGTGCAACGTTACATGACTAGACAACTAAACCAGTGAAGAGAAACCCACATTTGGTACCACTCAAATGGGGAGCGGGCGGGGAAGTGGAGTTGAGGCCAAGGTCATCTCAGCCCCAGCCCAGGACATTGCTGCAGGAGTTCCTCAGGACAGTGTCCTAAGCCCAACCATCTTCAGATGCTTCATCATATTGTAGCTGGACTTTAAAAAACTTGCCAAAGAAGAGCTTTTTAGATAGTTGCCTGGAAACCAGATTGGATGTACAGCTGCAAAACAGTATGATAAGACTCCCTTTTTCACACAGAAAAGCAGGCCAATTAGGAGTTGGGAGCAGATGAGATCAGGGACATGAAGCTTAGTCTTTGGGCTAGGCTGGCTATAATGGAAATGTACTGGAGGGGCGCGGCTACGGTCAGTCAACAACAACAACAACTTGTATTTATATAGCGCTTTTAACATAGTAAAAAGTTCCAAGGTGCGGCACAGGAGTATTTTAAGAGAAATAATTTGACACCGAGCCACATAAGGATAAATTAGGGCAGGCTTGGTCAAAGAGGTAGGTTTTAAGGAGCGTCTTAAAGGTGGAAAGAGAGGTAGTGAGGCAGACAGGTTTAGGCAGGGCATTCCAGAGCTTAGGGCCTAGGCCACCAAAGGTTGAGCGATTATAATCAGGGATCCACAAGAGTCAGGTGACAGAAGGAATCCAATTTCTCTTTACAAACATAATTTTACTTCACTGGCTAGCCTAGCCAGACTTGGACTTGTGGGCCAGAATCTTTGCGTTGGAGTCGGGTCAGATGTGCGCAGGCCTCATAGCGGGTTACCACCCTGAAGATTTCAACAGCGCATTCTGCACTGTGTGGCACCCATTGACTGAGTCATGCGCGTTTCACGGCCCAATTAAAATGAGTAGGTGTGATGATGTCACTGATGACTCGTTTTCAGCGCGGATATTTAAAGCAGGCTTGCACACATCTCATTTGAAGGTTGCTGTAGGAGTGTTGAAGGTGCTTTCAAGAGCTAAAAATTGCTGAATAAGATTGAGAATTCTGTGGGTCATGGAGACAGAAAGACAGCGCCAAGATTCCCAGATGCCTCCCTGGAAGTGCTGGTCCAGGGAGTAAGAGCATGCAGGGAGGTCCTCTTCCCTGTGGATGGTCGAAAAAGACCAGCCAAAGACTCTAACAGGGCATGGCTAGAGATCGCAGAGGTCAGCAGCAGGGATGTGGTGAGGAGGATGTGGATCCAGTGCCGCAAAACATTCAATGATCTCTTAAGGTCAAGAAAGATGAGTGCAATGCCACACTCACCTACATCCTGATGCTCCTGTCACCCCAACCCCATCATTCTGCCTTCCCAAGCCTACTCCTGCATATAACTCCTCACACCGACCTACCTTGCAGGTCCACCCATCCCTCTCTGTCTATGCACCAACTCACATCCCCATCTGACTAACCACCACTGACACTCACCCTCATCCTAATACAATTATAGCAAGTAACACCACAGAAGGAGGTCATTTGGCAATGTCACGCCACTCCCTCATAGTCACCCTCTACAGATGTAGCCCATCATTTACTTACACTCATTCCATCACTCTCGCTCAAAGATCTCTTCTTTTCCTCCTTGCAGAAGAGAGCCCACAACAACAGGGACAGACAGAGAACCGGAGGTGGTCTTCCAATCTTCACAAATTTGACTCCAACAGAGGAGGAGACCCTAGAAATCTCTGAAGTTGTAGAGCTGCTGGCGGTGAGAGACTGAGAGAGGGGGACCTCCCAGCAACCTGGTGACAGAATGAAATCTCAAACAGCCACATGGCATACAACAATCACTCATCTGGTGACTGATGTCAGCAGCTAGTGAAATGTCATCATGTGCATAATGGTAACTTTACCCATTCATATCATAACACTTCTAATTCATCTCTTTACTCTCTCACAGGTCCATCAAGTGCCCCCCCCCACCCCCACTGTCCAGCTGGAGGAGGAAGATGACTCCTCAGAGAAAGCTCCACTCTCTGAGGGTGCACCGTCAGCAGACCCATGCGCAGCCAACACCAGTGCAGATACGCACACCTTGGTGGGACTTGTGAGAGATAGAATAGTGTTGTCACCTGGTGTCTCACACATCACAAGTGAGCAAAAGCAGATGGTGGAGCCAGGGACAGCAATGGAGACTCCTCGCCGGAGGACACAGGATGCTCCAAGCTCTACTGAGCTGCATGCAGATGCTGAACCTCGGGGGCCACCGAGAAAGAGGGTGATCCTGGAGGAGCAATTGCATGAGGCTTTGGCAGATTTTGCAGCCGCGATGTGTGCAACTGTACAGAGAATGGAGCAGTCCATCTCCAACATGAGCACCACCATCTCGCAGGTGATGACGATGATGTGCTGTTCCATGGAAAGGATGGCCACCTGCATGGAGCAGCAAATGCGCCAGTTCAACGAGAACATGCTTGCTGTGAACAACAGATTGCAGAGACTCATTGATCTCATCTCGAGGAGGGATATTAATGTAGACTTGGGCGTTCATTGCCCCACTGATGTGCAGCAAGGTGCTCTCCAGCGCCTTGCTAGCAGGGAAGAGTGGGTGGCCCATGAGAGGGATGATGGTGAGACGGGATATGGAAGTGGGGGCTCTTCTCAAAGCGCTCCCATTTCTCCCCCTCAGTAAGAGCCCCACATGCTGCCTTGGATCCTGATGGCCGAGTCTGTCCCTGCACAGTTGCAGAAGGAGCAGTCTTTGGCGGGGCCCTCACAAAGTGTCTGAGCAGTCGCAGCAGGGAAGAGAGCAGCCTGTCTCTACTTCTGCTGAAGCCACAGGGGTTGCACCTCATAGAAGCACGCGTAAATGAAAAAAGACACAGTCCTAGATGCACAAGGGTATGCACATGGTGAATGAAAAAATGTTAATGTTAAGTTTCAGTTCTATTTATGATGCACATCAATTTATTTCTTTGCACAACTTTCCGGTCTTGGCCATTTTTGCCTGCTACCTGGGAAGTGGCTTTGTCACTTGGAATGAATGATGAGACATTACTTAACCTCGAGCAATGGGGGTTTGGGTGCCAGGAATGGGTTGGTCATTGTAGAACTGCTTTGTGGTGTTGTTGTGGGGGTGAGGGGGTTAGTTAGTACAGCATCTGGGAGCCAAATGGTTGCACTAGTGCAAGTTAAGTAAATCTGGTCATTATGAGGCCATCCTGAGCAGCAGTGTGTTCCGCTGCTGGTGTCATCTCCACTTCAGGTTCCTCCTCCTCCTCCTGCTTGTGTATCACCCTGATCCTTCTCCTCTTCCTCCTCGTGTTCCACCTGTTCCTTCTCTGCGCCTTGCTCCTCCTGCAGCTCCAATCCTCACTGCTGCGCTATGTTGTGCAGCATGCAGCATACGACGATGATTCTGGAGACCCTGGTTAGTCCATATTGAAGGGTTCCTCCAGATCTGTCAAGGCATCTGAAGCGCATCTTCATCATGCCGATTGCTTGCTCTATGACACATCTGGTGGACATGTTGTCCCGGGGTGCTAACGGGAGGCGCAAAGCAACCCAATTTCCCCCCCCTAAGAATTTATCTGCAGGCATCGGCAGACGTCAAATTGCGAGCACTTCTGTCTCTAATGTAGAACCACCAAGCTTGTTTCTGAAATTGCATCCGATAAGATAAATTGATACAAGAAGAACATAAGAACATAAGAACATAAGAAATAGGAGCAGGAGTAGGCCAATCGGCCCATCGAGCCTGCTCCGCCATTCAATAAGATCATGGCTGATCTGATCCTAACCGCCAATCTACTATCTATCACAGAAACATCTCCTGCATCTAACAGAATTGCACACACGAAATAGGAGCAGAATCAGGCTACACAGTCCCTGGGCCCGCTCCACTACCCACAGGGCCATGACCGATCCGAACCTAGACTCATGTCCAAATTCCTGCCCGCTCCCCGTAACCCTTAATGCCCTTTACTTCTAGGAAACTGTCTATTTCTGTTTTAAATTTAATTAATGTTGTAGCTTCTACAGCTTTTTGTGGCAGCATATTCCATGGACCTACCACCCTCTGAGTGAAGTAGTTCCTCCTCATCTCAGTTTTGAAAGAGCAGCCCCTTATTCTAAGACTATGTCCCCTAGTTCTCGTCTCACCCGTCATCGGGAACATCCTCCCCGCATCCACCCGATCCAACCCCTTCACAATCTTATATGTTTCAATAAGATCGCCTCTCATTCTTCTGAACTCCAATGAGTAGAGTCCCAATCTACCCAACCTCTCCTCATATGACCACCCCCTCATCTCCGGGATTAACCGAGTGAACCTTTTTTGCACTGCCTCGAGAGCAAGGATGTCTTTCCTTAAGTAAGGACACCAAAACTGTATGCAGTATTCCAGGTGCGGTCTCACCAATACCTTGTACAACTGAAGCAATACCTCCCTATTTTTATATTCTATCCCCCTAGCAATGAAAGCCAACATTCCATTTGCCTTCTTAATCACTTGCTGCACCTGCATACTAACCTTTTGAGTTTCGTGCACCAGGACCCCCAGATCCCTTTGCACTTCAGTACTCTCCAGTTTCTTGCCATTAAGATAATAAATTGCTCTAGGATTTTTCCTGCCAAAGTGCATCACCTCACACTTTCCAGTGCTGTATTCCATCTGCCAAATCTCTGCCCACTTACTTAGCCTGTCTATGTCCCCTTGCAGGTTTTTTATGTCCTCCTCACTCACTACTTTCCCTCCCATCTTTGTATCATCTGCAAATTTTGATATGTTACACTTGGTCCCTTCCTCCAAATCGTTAATATAGATTGTGAAGAGTTGGGGACCCAGCACTGACCCCTGTGGAACACCACTAGTTACTGATTGCCAGTCTGAGAATGAACCATTTATCCCAACTCTTTGCTTTCTGTTAGATAGCCAATCCTCTATCCATGCCAGAATATTACCCCCAATCCCGTGATTTTTTACCTTAAGCAATAATCTTTTGTGTGGCACCTTGTCAAATGCCTTTTGGAAGTCTAAATACACTACGTCCACTGGTTCCCCTTTATCCACTCTATATGTTACTTCCTCAAAGAACTCCAGCAAATTTGTCAAACATGACTTCCCCTTCGTAAAACCATGCTGACTTTGTCCTATTAAATTATGATTATCCAAATGTCTTGTTACTGTTTCCTTAATAATGGACTCCAAAATTTTACCTACCACAGATGTTAGGCTAACCGGTCTATAGTTACCAGCCTTCTGTCTACTGCCCTTTTTAAATAAGGGTGTTACATTAGCAGTTTTCCAGTCTGCCGGGACCTTAGCGGAATCCAGGGAGTTTTGAAAAATTATTACCAATGCATCTACAATCCCTACCGCCACTTCCTTCAAGACTCTAGGATGTAAGCCATCAGGTCCAGGTGATTTATCCGCCTTGAGTCCCATTATTTTACCGAGTACCACTTCCTTAGTGATTTTGATCGTGTTTAGCTCCTCTCCCCCTATAGCCCCCTGTTTGTCCAGTGTTGGGATATTCTTAGTGTCCTCTACTGTAAAGACTGATACAAAATATTCATTCAGTGTTTTTGCCATCTCCATATTTCCCACCATTAATTTCCCGGTCTCATCCTCTAAGGGACCAACATTTACTTTAGCCACCCTTTTTCTTTTTATATAACTATAAAAACTCTTACTATCTGTTTTTATATTTTTTGCTAATTTACTTTCATAATCTATCTTCCCTTTCTTAATCAATCTTTTTGTTATTTTTTGCTGCCTTTTAAAGTTTTCCCAATCCTCTGTCCTCCCACTAGATTTCGCTACCTTATATGCCCTTGTTTTTAGTCGAATACTATCCTTAATTTCTTTACTTAGCCACGGATGACTGTCCTTTCTTTTACACCCTTTTCTTTTCAGTGGAATATATTTTTTTTGGAAGTTGTAAAATAACTCCTTGAATGTACACCACTGATCATGTGTCGTCTTACCCTTTAATCTATTTTCCCAATCCACTCTACTCAATTCCGCTCGCATACCTTCATAGTCTCCTTTATTCAAGCTTAGCACGCTTGTTTGAGATCCAACCTTCTCACCCTCTAATTGAATATGGAATTCAACCATGTTATGGTCACTCATTCCAAGGGGATCCTTTACTAGGACATTTTTAATTAATCCTGTCTCGTTACACAGGACCAGATCTAAGGTTGCTTGCCCCCTGGTCGGTTCAGTTACATACTGCTCAAGAAACCCATCCCTAATACACTCAATGAACTCATCCTCAAGGCAGCCCTGCCCCATTTGATTTGTCCAATTAATATGATAGTTAAAATCCCCCATAATTATAGATGTTCCCTTATTACATGCCTCAACTATTTCCTGATTGATACTCCGTCCAATAGAGTTGCAACTGTTCGGAGGCCTATAGACTACGCCCACTAATGTTTTTTTCCCCTTATTATTCCTTATCTCCACCCAAACTGTTTCATTATCATGATTTTTTGACCCAATATCATTACTCTGTATTACAGTGATTCCTTCCTTTATTAACATAGCCACCCCACCTCCCCTTCCTTCCTGCCTGTCCTTCCTGATCGTTAAATAACCTGGTATGTTTAATTCCCAGGCATTGTCACCCTGCAGCCATGTTTCTGTAATGGCCACAATATCATAACCATATGTAGTTATTTGTGCCATTAACTCGTCTATTTTGTTACGAATGCTACGTGCATTCAGATAGAGAACTTTCAAATATGCTTTGTGGCACTTAGTTCCTGCTTTTTCACTTTTTACCAGTTTACCTTTTACTCCACACACTCTGTCCCTTCCTGCCACGCTCTGATTTGTGATTCCCCTACTGCTACCTATGTCTATGACCCTCTCTGTTGTCATTTTTATTTTTTGCTCTCTTGAAACCTCCCCCCCACTAATTAGTTTAAAGCCCTCTCCACAGCCCTAGTTATTCGATTCGCCAGGACACTAGTCCCAGCACTGGCCAAGTGAAGTCCGTCCCAACGGAACAGCTCTCTCCTGCCCCAGTACTGGTGCCAGTGTCCCAAGAAGCAAAACCCATTTTTCCCACACCAGTCTTTGAGCCACGCATTCAACTCCCTGATTTTATTTACCCTAGCCAAATTTGCTCGTGGCTCAGGTAGTAATCCAGAGATTATTACCCTCGAGGTTCTGCTTTTTAATTTGGCCCCTAGCTGCTCAAACTCCCTCAGCAGAACCTCTTTCCTTGTCCTATCTATGTCATTGGTACCAACATGGACCACTACAACTGGATCCTCCCCCTCCCACTCCAAGTTTCTCTCCAGCCCAGAGGAGATGTCCTTAACCCTGGCACCGGGCAGGCAACACAGCCTTCGGGACTCTCGCTCTTGGCTGCAAAGAACCCTATCTATCCCCCTAATGATACTATCCCCTACCACTACAACATTTCTTTTTACTCCCCCCACTTGAATGGCCCCCCTTACCACGGTGCTGTGGCCAGGTTGCTCATCCTCCCTGCAGTCCCCGCTCCTATCCACACAGGGAGTAAGAGCCTCGAACCTGTTGGACAAGAGCAAGGGCTGCGGCTCCTCCAACACTACCTCCTGGATCCCTGTACCTGCCTCACTCGTAGTCACACCTTCCTGTCCCTGACCACGGGTTACTTCTGAATTAGTTACTCTAATTGGTGTGACTACCTCCTGAAACACGGAGTCCAGGTAACTCTCCCCCTCCCTGATGTGTCGCAGTGTTTGAAGCTCGGACTCCAGCTCATCAACACGGAGCCGGAGTTCCTCGAGCAGCCAACACTTACTGCAAATGTGTTCACCGTGAACATCAATGGTGTCCACCAGCTCCCACATATTGCAGCAGTAACACATCACCTGCTCTCCCATTCTATGTAATTGATTAAAAATGTATTATTTACTGTTCAGTTAATTTATGCCAGCAGTCTCTGCTACACCACAGATACCCGAGAAACAATAAAATTGAAGTTTTGTATAAAAAAAAAAAAAAAAAGAGAAATACTCACCAACCAATCACTTACCTGCTTTCTGGTGATGTCACACTTCGATTATTTTTTACCTCTCTCCTGCTCTCGGCTTGGTGAAAGCCTACCTGGTCGCTGCCGCCTTTTACCGCCGCCGCCTCGCCGCTGTTGCTCCACCCAGGTCCGCCTTACTCTCTGTCCTGTGGCAGTTTGTTCTGAGTCTCCTCACTCTCTGTCCTGTGGCAGTTTGTTCTGAGTCTCCTCACTCTGTCCTGTGGCAGTTTGTTCTGAGTCTCCTCACTCTCTGTCCTGTGGCAGTTTGTTCTGAGTCTCCTCACTCTGTCCTGTGACAGTTTGTTCTGAGTCTCCTCACTCTCTGTCCTGTGGCAGTTTGTTCTGAGTCTCCTCACTCTGTCCTGTGGCAGTTTGTTCTGAGTCTCCTCACTCCGTCCTGACAGTTTGTTCTGAGTCTCCTCACTCTGTCCTGTGGCAGTTTGTTCTGAGTCTCCTCACTCTGTCCTGTGAAAAGGGAAAAGCTACCTGAAATTTTTTAAGGGGCTAATTACATTTTCATTAAAATAAACTGGTCGAGAGCAGTCCAAGTGATCCTGCTCGTTGCTGTGTATTAATGAAGAAAGTTTTTTGGGAAAAAAAACTGAACATTGACAAAACTTGTAACTGCTATTTAGATTTGAGATAATTTTGAACTGATAAAATGGACTCAGGCACAATATATCAGGTTATTTTGGGAAATAAAAGGTTCTCTAAAATAAACAAACAATTGGTGTTAATAACTTGGACAAAGTGGGAACATTTGATCTATGTTTTAAAGATATTATGAGAATATTGTATTGGACAGTAAAGTGCCTCCAGGGCTCATGCCCCACATAGGATGCAAGATAGAAACAGGAAAATTATACCACCAGGGACAATCACCATTGTATTAACTCCTTAATTGGCAATCAATTCATGCTTAAATTTTGTTTCAAAAGGGGGTCTGGGAATCTAATTGGGAAGGTCCATATGAAGTCATGGACAAATTGGGGGAAACAAACCTTAAATTGGCCATTCAGAAACAAGGGAAGAAACCACAATATGCGTGGTATCATGGAGATCAGTGTACTCTTTTGGGTACGAACAATAAACAAATAAACTGTAAATTAACAAAAATACATTAAAGGAAACTTAATAAATTAAATTAAAATTTGGTTCTGGGGGTGATGATGCACTCCTGTCCCTGTGGTGCCCACCGGTCGCGGAAAGCCTCGAGCGTGCCGGCGGACACCGCGTGCTCCATCTCCAGGGCCACCCGGGCGCGAACGTGGCCGCGGAAGAGAGGCAGGCAGTCGGGCCGAACGACCCCCTCGACCGCCCGCTGCCTGGACCAGTTAATGGCTACTTTGACCAGGCCCAGAAGCAGTCCTACGAGGAGGTCCCCCGACCTGCCCGCTTGGAGATCAGTGTAAACTGTGCAAGAAAAAAGAGGTCAGATAAATACCCCTGAACATCCAGGGGTATTCAACATTCAGAAAGGATAGAATAAAAGGAAAAGGGGGTGGGGTAGCATTGCTGGTTAAAGAGGAGATTAATGCAATAGCTAGGAAGGACATCAGCTTGGAGGATGTGGAATCAATATGGGTTGAGCTGCAGAACACCAAAGGGCAGAAAACGTTAGTGGGAGTTGTGCACAGACCTCCAAACAGCAGTAGTGAGGTGGGGGAGGGTATGAAACAGGAAATCAGAGGTGCGTGCAAAAAAGGCACGGCAGTTATCATGGGTGACTTTAATATGCATATAGATTGGGCTACTCAAACTGGAAGCAATACGGTGGAGGAGGATTTCCTGGAGTGTTTAAGGGATGGTTTCCTAAACCAATATGTTGAGGAACCAACTCGAGGGGAGGCCATCCTGGACTGGGTGTTGTGTAATGAGGAGGGACTAATCAGCAATCTTGTGGTACGAGGCCCCCTGGGGAAGAGTGACCATAGTATGGTGGAGTTCTACATTAGGATGGAGAAGGAAACAGTTAAGTCAGAGACCATGGTCCAGAACTTAAATAAGGGCAACTTTGAGGGTATGAGGCGTGAATTGGCGAGGTTAAATTGGCAAGCGATATTTAAGGGGCTATCAGTGGAAGGGCAATGGCAGACATTTAGAGATCGCATGGATGAACTACAACAATTGTACATCCCGGTCTGGCGTAAAAATAAAAAAGGGAAGGTGGCTCAACCATGGCTAACAAGGGAAATCAGGGATAGTATTAAAACCAAGGAAGTTGCATACAAATTGGCCAGAAGTAGCAGCAAACCCGGGGACTGGGAGAACTTCAAAACTCAGCAGAGGAGGACGAAGGGTTTGATTAGGGCAGGGAAAATAAAATATGAAAGGAAGCTTGCAGAGAACATTAAAATGGACTGCAAAAGCTTCTATAAATATGTAAAAAGAAAGAGGTTAGTAAAAACAAACGTAGGTCCCCTGCAGTCGGAAACAGGGGAAGTCGTAATGGGGAACAAGGAAATGGCAGATCAATTGAACAAGTACTTTGGTTCGGTGTTTACTGTGGAGGACACACACAACCTGCCAGAAATAAAAGGGGTCAGAGGATCTGGTAAGAGGGAGGAGCTGAGGTAAATCCTTATTAGTCGGGAAAAGGTATTGGGGAAATTGATGGGACTGAAGGCTGAAAAATCCCCGGGGCCTGATGGTCTGCATCCCAGAGTACTTAAGGAGGTGGCCTTGGAAATAGTGGATGCATTGACGATCATTTTCCAACATTCCTTAGAATCTGGATCAGTTCCGATGGAGTGGAGGGTGGCCAATGTAACCCCTCTTTTTAAAAAAGGAGGGAAGGAGAAAGCAGGGAATTATAGACCGGTCAGCCTGACATCGGTCGTGGGTAAAATGATGGAAGCAATTATTAAAGATGTCATAACAGACCATTTGGAAAGTGGCGACATGATAGGTCCAAGTCAGCATGGATTTGTGAAAGGGAAATCATGCTTGACAAATCTTCTGGAATTTTTTGAGGATGTTTCCAATAGGGTGGACAGGGGGGAACCAGTAGATGTGGTGTATTTGGACTTTCAGAAGGCCTTCGACAAGGTCCCACACAAGAGATTGGTGAGCAAAGTTAAAGCACATGGGATTGGGGGTAATGTGTTGACGTGGATTGAGAACTGGTTGGCACACAGGAAACAAAGAGTAGGAGTAAATGGGTACTTTTCGGAATGGCAGGCAGTGACCAGCGGGGTACTGCAGGGTTCGGTGCTGGGACCCCAGCTGTTTACATTATATATTAATGATTTGGACGAAGGGATTAAATGTAATATCTCCAAATTTGCGGATGACACTAAATTGGGAGGCAGTGTGAACAATGAGGAGGATGCTAGGAGGCTACAGAGTGACTTGGACAGGTTGGGTGAATGGGCAAATGTATGGCAGATGAAGTACAATGTGGATAAATGTGAGGTTATCCACTTTGGTGGTAAAAATAGAGAGGCGGACTATTACCTGAATGGTGGCAGATTAGGGAAAGGGGACGTGCAACGAGACCTGGGCGTCATGGTACATCAGTCACTGAAGGTGGGAATGCAAGTGCAGCAGGCAGTCAAGAAAGCAAACGGAATGATGGCCTTCATAGCAAGGGGATTTGAGTACAGGAGTAGGGAGGTGATGCTACAGTTGTACAGGGCCTTGGTGAGGCCACACCTGGAGTATTGTGCGCAGTTTTGGTCTCCTAACTTAAGGAAGGACATTCTTGCTATTGAGGGAGTGCAGCGAAGGTTCACTAGATTGATTCCTGGGATGGCCGGACTGACATATCAAGAAAGATTGGGTCAACTGAACTTGTATCCTCTGGAGTTCAGAAGAATGAGGGGGGATCTTATAGAGACATTTAAAATCCTGACTGGTTTAGACAAATTAGATGCGGGCAGAATGTTCCCAATGGTAGGGAAAACTAGAACCAGGGGTCACAGTCTAAGGATTAAGGGGAAGCCATTTAGGACTGAGCTGAGGAGGAACTTCTTCACCCAGAGAGTGGTGAATCTATGGAATTCTCTTCCACAGAAGGTTGTTGAGGCCAGTTCGCTAAATATATTCAAAAGGGAGTTAGATATAACACTCACAACTAAGGGGATCAAGGGGTATGGCGAGAAAGCAGGAATGGGGTACTGAGGTAGCATGTTCAGCCATGAACGCATTGAATGGCGGTGCAGGCTCGAAGGACCGAATGGTCTACTCCTGTACCTATTTTCTATGTTTCTATAAATAGATGGAGAATAAATGCTGCATTTGATTTTATTTCAACAGGAACAGGATGTGGTTAGTCATTGTACTACTGCTGACCTCTACCAGCATGAAACAACAACTGGAAAGAAAATGGAATTCTGTAACAAGCCCAGTTGGTCCGGATGGAACCAGTGATAAAAGCAACTGGAGTGTGCAAATACCAGAAGGGGAGGGATTACAAATACGATGTCATTGTCTGGGAAATAATATTTTCGGTGTAACTAAGATCACTTTTAAGTGGATCAAAACTCAAGGACCTATAATGATGTATGTTTTGAGATTGTACCAGTGTTATTGAATATGAAATTGGATATACCCCAAAAAACTGTCATTTTAATTATACAGATATAGAATGTTGCAAGCCTTAGTGGAAAAGGAGGGAGAGAAGTATAAGGGATCGGAAAAAGAGTCAGTGGGAAGATAGGCACAAGGAGGATAAGAAACAAAGAAAGAGGGAGCAATTGGAATGGATGGGTATAGGAACAACAGCAGGTTTGTCTGGAGTGAACCAAGTCGATCTAGAGGGAATGTGGGAACATGATGAGGTGATGAGAAAGCAATTGAAAGACATTTTATCCAAAATGAACCAAGAAGGAAGAGATGATTTAATTGAACATCAAAGCACCTTATTATCTACTGAGGAGTTAGTGAGAGAATTGGGCAAGATGCAGAGGATTATTAATCAATTAATAGATATTAACAATGAGGCCAATGAAAAGCAGGAGGCAGCGAGAGGTATTATGTGTAGCCTGTATGCGGCTTTTGTGATGAACATAATCCAGAATGGAATGGACCAAATAAAGAGACGTGAGATGCCTCTGTTTATTCATGAGAAACAAATGAGAAGGTGGTTTAACAACTCAAAGAATTTAGAGAATGAATGGGACTATGATGTGATGCAGCAAATGGGAATGGTGTTTTTAGCCCCTACGGAAGGGGAAAGAAATGACGATATTATACCAGTGGTATTGGTTTTGCCTTTGTTAAGGAAAAATGGAAATGAAACAAAACCTTGGAAGGTGTATAGGGTAGAAATTTTTTGAGGCTGTAACTGGTAGAATAGATAAGGGAGAACCAGTGGATGTGGTGTATTTGGACTTTCAGAAGGCTTTCGATAAGGTCCCGCATAAGAGATTAGCATGCAAAGTTAAAGCACATGGGATTGGGGGTAAGGTACTGACTTGGATAGAGAACTGGTTGGCAGACAGGAAGCAAAGAGTTGGAATAAACGGGTCTTTTTCCGAGTGGCAGGCAGTGACTAGTGGGGTACCGCAGGGATCGGTGCTAGGACCCCAGTTATTCACAATATATATTAATGATCTAGACGAGGGAACTAGATGTAATATCTCCAAGTTTGCAGACGACACAAAGCTGGGTGGGCGTGTGTGTTGTGAGGAGGATGCAGAGAACCTCCAGTATGATTTGGACAAGTTGGGTGATTGGGCAGATGCAGTATAATGTGGATAAATGTGAGGTTATCCACTTTGGTGGCAAAAACAGGAAGGCAGATTATTATCTGAACGGCAATAGATTGGGAAAAGGGGAAGTGCAACGAGACCTGGGAGTCCTTGTGCACCAGTCATTGAAGGTAAGCATGCAGGTGCAGCAGGCGGTTAAGAAGGCAAATGGTATGTTGGCCTTCATAGCAAGAGGATTCGAGTACAGGAGCAAGGATGTCTTGCTGCAGTTGTACAGGGCCTTGGTGAGACCACACCTTGAGTATTGTGTGCAGTTTTGGTCGCCTTATCTGAGGAAGGATGTTCTTGCCATGGAGGGAGTGCAGCGAAGATTCACCAGACTGATACCTGGGATGGCAGGAATGACGTATGAAGAGAGATTGGGACGATTGGGCTTGTATTCGCTAGAGTTTAGAAGAATGAGAGGGGATCTCATTGAAACTTATAAAATTCTAACAGAACTAGACAGACTGGATGCAGGAAGGATGTTCCCAATGGCGGGGGAGTCCAGAACCAGGGGTCACAGTCTAAGGATAAGGGGTAAGCCATTTAGGACTGAGATGAGGAGGAATTTCTTCACCCAGAGAGTGGTGAACCTGTGGAATTCTCTACCACAGAAGGCAGTTGAGACCAATTCATTAAATATATTCAAGAAGGAGTTAGATATATTTCTTAAGGCTAAAGGAATCAAGGGATATGGGGAGAAAGGAGGGACAGGGTACTGAATTTGGATGATCAGCCAGGATCTCATTAAATGGTGGAGCAGGCTCGAGGGGCCGAAGGGCCTACTCCTGCTCCTATCTTCTATGTTTCTATGAATCGATTGGAATGTTGGAAGACTCTGAGTTAGGTCTGATCCATAAACAGTATGAGGAATATCCAAGATATCTAATTAAGAAGGGAGGAACTTGGATAACACCAGATATGGAGTGTTGTACTCTGACAGGGACAACGTGAGTTTGTAGATGTAACATAGTCCATCAACATACTGTTTCAGCTTGTGGATTCACTCTCGACAAAGAAAGAAAGACTTGCATTTATATAGCACCGGACGTCCCAAAGCGCTTTACAGTCAATGAAGTACTTTTTTTTTTGAAGTGCAGTCACTGTGGTAATATAGGAAACGCGACAACCAATTTGCGCTCAGCAAGCTCCCACAAACAGCAATGTGATAATGACCAGATAATCTGTTTTAGTGATGTTGATTGAGGGATAAATATTGGCCAGGACACCAGGGATATCTCCCCTGCTCTTCTTCAAAATAGTGCCAAGGGATCTTTTACATTCACCTGAGAGGACAGATGGGGCCTCGGTTTAACGTCTCCTCTGAAAGACAGCACCTCCGACAGTGCAGCACTGGAGTGTCAGCCTAGATTTTTGTGCTCAAGTCTCTGGGGTAGGACTTGAACTCACAACCTTCTGACTCAGAGGCAAGGGTGCTACCAACTGAGCCACTGGCTGACACTCAGAATCACCAAAATACCAGATTGGAATAAGTAATGGGGTGAGGACCAAACTAATCGCGTGTATAAAGGAAAAGGACAGTATTATGTGACTACCGCCTCCACTCATATGACAATGGGTTCAACCCGATGCCCCATACTAGAATGCCAGTTTTGTCTGACTTCAACGAGAAACACTCGTCTCGGTGCTAAAACATTGATACTGGTACATCATCATAACGCCACTTATCTGTAGATGAAGCTGCCTCTGGAAGATGAAGCCATTTGAGCCGTTCCGCAGATGGGACACAATATACCTCCCCTGTCTCTGGCTTTAAAGACCATAATTGAGCGAACTAAGACATCCCATATGGGCTGGATTTTGCCATTGGTGGCGGGTTGGGGGGGGCGGGTCAGGTGGTCGGCGGGTCCCGCTCCCGCCTCCGCTGTCAGTCGGGATAGTTTTGCTATTTTGCCCTAATTGGGCAATTGATTCCCAGCGTGTGCGCACCCCTGGCCCAATGAGTCTTTTGGGCCTGAAACTCGCCTCTGATGATGTCATTTATCCAGCTGCATTTAAGGGCTCCAAGCAGCCTTGGTTCGTTTTCTGCCTCAATACTTATCTTTGCTACTCTTCAAACTGTTTGGTGCTCGTGAAATGTCTAGTTCAAGGCCCAAGGCCTCACCGCGGTTCGATGATGACTCCCTCCATGCTCTGGTGGAGGGAGCCAGAGCTCAGAAGGAAGTGCTGTTTCCTTCCTCTGGGAGGGAAAAACCTCCCCAGCAGACCAAAGCTGTGTGGCTGCAACTGGCTCAGGAGGTGAGTTCCAGAACAATGTGCAGCAGAACCTGGCTGGAGTGCTGAAAGAGGTTCAATGACCTTGTCCGCACAGGAAAAGTGAGTATACCATCACCTTTACCCTCATTCTGCTCCCCATCTCCTCTCATCACCAGCATTCTGCATTGTCAACCTACTCCTACACATCCCACTTTACCCTTACATCCCTTGCACCCTTAACCATTCCCTCTCTCTCTATGTACACAATCACTTAACTATTCGACTATGCTGCCCTCACACTCCCTATCACTGTTATGCTATGACAACAACTAACAACACACAGGGAGGGCCCTTGGTATTGGGACCTCACTCCATCATTCTCACGCAAACTCTACTTGTGTTCCTCATTGCAAGAAAAGAGAGCCCACAACAAGAGGGAAAGGGTGAAGACAGGAGGAGGACCACCCTCAATAGCCCATCTCACCAGTACTGAGGAGGCGGCCCTAGAGATCGTTGGAGCTGAGGAAGATGTGGAAGTGGGGGACGGACAGACGGGCGCATCAGAGCAAGCTGGTGACAGAATAGTTTTGCATCTCTCTCATTTACATTGCATGAGTGACTGATATGGCTTCTGATGCTCAAACAGATTGACTTATGATCATCTGCACAATTCCATGTGCATGCTACGTTTATATCACATGTCTAACTCATGCCTTTACTCCCCCACAGGACCATCGATAGACCCCTCCCCACTGTCCAGGAGGAAGAGCCTGAGCCGCAAGACTCCTCAGAGGAACCTGCAACCTCTGAGGGTGCAGTGTCAGCAGAATTAAGCGCACCCAGCACCAGCGTAGAGACGCACACCTCGGTGGGACCTTCGGGAGATAGAGTAGTGTTGTCACCTGGTGTATCACAGCTCACAAGTGAGCATCAGCAGATGGTGGAGACAGGGACAGCAGTGGAGAGTCCTTGTCGGAGGCCGCAGGGCGCTCCCGGTTCTGCTCAGCTGCACGTGGACCCTGTGCCTCCGGGTCCATCCAGAAGGAGAGCGGTGCTGCAACTCCAGGAACAGGTGCAGGAATCTCTGGCAGGTTTTGTCTCCAGGGTCACTGCAAGTGTGGAGAGGATGGAGGAGTCCATCGCTAACATGAGCAGAGCCTTTGTGGAGGCATTGGCGCATTAACGCATCACCACGGAAAGGATGGCAACCTCCGTGGAAAGGACGGCTACGGTAGAGGAGAGGATGGCTACGGCCATGGAGGAGCTAAGTCGCCAGTGTGTTGAAAACATGGTGAATGTTCAGAATACACTGACATCTCTGGAGGAGCGGTGGGCAGCTACTGAGCAGAGAAACCAGAGCTTCATGGAAGTCCTCTGGAGTAGGACTGCCAGTGCAGATATCGGTCCTCATGGCCCCCCTGAAGTGCAGCAAGGTGCTGTCAAGCCACTTGCTAGCACTGAAGTGGGGCTGACCCATCAGAGGGATGTTGGTGGCAGACAACAAGGAAATGGGGGCTCCTCTCCAAGCGCTCACACTCCCATGCCACTGCGGCACCCTCGGTCAGAGCCCCACCAGAGTCCTCACCCAACTGAGATGGGCATCTCAGCCCCTGCACAGCCACAGGAGGAGCAGACTGTTGGCGAGCCCTCACTGGCTCGCAACCCCAGAGGACGCCCACCAAAGGTGTCGAGGCAGGAGCAGCATGAAAGTGAGCAAGGGGCCTCCACATCTGCTGAAGCCACAGGGGAAGCCCGCGTAAGAGGAAGATAAAGCACAAGTAGTCACAAGGGTACTCATTTGGGTGTTCTGTTGTGTTTAATTGTTAAATGCCATCCTTTAGTCAATGTAATAAAATGAAGTGATGGCAAACTGTTGAAGTTCTGGCCTCTGTCATTTCGGAAATGGAAGTTCCACATTGAGGGTTCAGGGTGACTTGGATTTGTCATGATGGTGGTCAGAGTGATAGGAAGCCACAAGTTCTTGTCCATTGTCTATGGTGTGGTAAGAAGGTGCCAGCCACATGTGTTTGATTGGGCAACCTAAGCAAATCTGGCCAAGATGAGTGCATCCCTTGCATCCCGGGCAGCAATGTGCTCGCGTGCTGCTGCAGCTGGTTCATGCGCATCCACAAGGTCTTCGTTCTCGTTCTCCTCCTCTCCTCATCTGAGGAGGCTATGCGCTGAGCCACTTGTTCCTCAGGCAGCTGCAAGCCACGATGCTGTGTGCTGTTGTGCAGTGCATAGCAGACCACAATGATTCTGGAGACCCTGACTGCTGAGTACTGTAGGGCTCCACCTGATCTGTCAAGGCATCTGAATCGCATCTTTAGCAAGCCGATGGTTTGCTCGATGATGGGTCTGGTCGAAATGTGGCTGGAGTTGTAGCACTCCTCAGCTTTGTTCGATGGCCTCCTGAACGGCATCATTGGCCACGTCTTCAGGGGATAGCCCTTGAATCCAAGTAGCCATCCGCAAAGTTGGTTTGGCGGATTGAAGAGTGGAGGCACACTAGACTGCCGCAGGTTGAACGAGTCATGGCAACTGCCAGGGTACTTGGCGCAAACATGCAAAATGTCCTTCTTGTGGTTACACACCAGCTGCATGTTGAGGGAGTGGAAGCCCTTGCGGTTGACAAAAAGAGCTGGGTTGTGATGGGCTGTCTTAAGGGCCATGTGTGCAGTCTACGATGCTCTGCACCCTTGGCAAGCTTGCCATATTTGCAAAGCCAACCGCACGCACGGTTATACTTGCTTGATCCGTTGAGAAGTGGATGTAATTGTGCGCCTTTGCAAAGAGGGCATAGGTAACCTACGTGATGCAAGTGTGTGCGGCCGACTGGGAGATGCCGCTGAAGTCTGCTAATGATCCCTGGAAGGAGCCTGAAGCAAAAAAGTTGAGTGCGGTGGTGACTTTGAAGGCCACTGGTAAGGGGTGTCCACCCGATCCTCTGGGCTCCAGGTGTTGGTGCAGCATTGCGCAGATGTCACCCACTACCTCTCGCGAAAGTCTCAGCCTCCTTTGGCACTGCTGCTCAGTCATGTTGAGGAAGCGCATCCTCAGCCTGTAAACCCTGTTTTGGGGGTGTCTCCTGCGGCGACGTGCTTCCCTGCACTGGCGCCTTCTGCTCTGCGCACCATCAGGTGGGTGAGCAGCAGGATGGCGCTCCTGTTGTTGTTCCTGGTTCTGCTGCTGGCGCGGCTGCTCTTCGTCCGAATCTGAGGTCCAGGAGGAAAGGAAATAAATGGTTCCCATGCTGCTGGTAGATACCTCAGTTGAGGAAGCGCTCAGTCAATGTGGGGAGAGGGTTTTCCCAGGAGGTCACAGTGGAGATGGATCTCAGCTTCACCACTTCCAAAATCAGTAGACCTGCAAAAAGTTCTCCAAGACCTAAAAAAACAAAGTTCTGCCACCTGCAACTGATCCTTGTTGAAAGCTCCGTTTTTATGGTGGAGCTGCAGCTGTTAGGAAGCCAGACACTTGTGAACCCGACAGGAATAGCTGGCGTGTTGCAGGAGAGAAGTGCAGCATGCTGGAAATGTGGCAAAATTTGAAAGGCCTCTCAAAATGGGATTATAGAGGTACTTAAGTAGTAGTTAAGTGCCTTAAGGGCCTATCCCGCCGCTTGGAGGCGGGACCGAAACCGAGTCTGCAAGCCCGCCTTTGGGAAAGTTGCACAGAGGCGGATCCCGCCGTCATTTTTTCCAAGTTTCCCACCTGACCCGCCTTCAATCCCGCCTCCTCAGGGTCGGTAAAATCCAGCACATAGTGTAAATGATACAGACAAATAGACAGACAGAACAGGCAATCACGAGACTTGGGAATCATGAATGGTGGGAAGTAGCCTCTAGTGTGGAACTAGATCCTTGGGTTAGACTGTTCCAGATGGGATTGATGATAGCACAGATAATAGCCTTAGGTATTCTGGTGACTGCATTATGCTGTGTAAGGAAGTCGTTAAGAGACATAGAAAATATCAGAAAAGGTAGAGAGATAATGAGGGCACTGAGAGAGAATCATGGACCCTGGTAGGTAGAAAAGGTGCAGGGACATGTTGGGACATGGGGAAGGAAGAGAAAGAGAGGTTGATGGGAAATTAAGGCTAGCTTAGCATTAGCTTATGAGGCAAATAGCTTTGTGTTTAAATTACTATTTCCTTACAGCTAGAATAGTCATTAGTTTCAAGGTCTCCATTAACTGTTGAATAAAGAACGTTTGTAGGAAGCTAAAAACAAAGATAAGCGAAGTCTCTGTCTAATTGGGATAGAAATAGGCACAATAGTGTACCATCATAATAATCCATAGATAGTATGTGTGTAAGCTTGTTAGCACAGTTAATTGAACAAAAGACATTGTACCTGGACTTGAAAAAACTTGCCAAAGAAGAGCTTTTTAGATAGTTGCCTGGAAACCAGATTGGATGTACAGCTGCAAAACAGTATGATAAGACTCCCTTTTTCACACAAAAAAGCAGGTCAATTAGGAGTTGGGAGCAGATGAGATCAGGGACATGTTACATGCCATGAAGCTTAGTCTTTGGGCTCGGCGGGCTGTAATGGAAATGTACTGGAGGGGCGTGGCCATATTCAGCCAGGTGACAGAAGGAATCCAATCAAGGGAAAAGAGGCAGATTCGAGTTCACTACAGGCACAGAATTATATAAAAACAGACATTTTGTGTTTTAAAGTTTAGTACAATGTTAGGATACATGCTTACTTCTATTGTACTCTGTCTGCCAATCTACTCCGCTTGTAAATTGCTTTGCATGCTGAAAGAAGAAATAAAGTTATTGAACTTGAAGCAACGACTATTTTCATTACTGTTCAAGTAAAGAGACAATGTGGGTCTCTTTACCAACATCATTTTACTTCACTCTCCACTTGCCAAGATGAGTGCAGCTCCAACAACACTCAAGAAGCTTGATACCATCCAGAACAAAGCAGTCCGATTGATCGGCACCCCATCCACCACCTTAAACATTCTCTCCCTCCATCACCGGCACAACATGGCTGCAGTGCGTACCATCTACAAGATGCACTGCAGCAACTCGCCAAGGGTTCTTCAACAGCACCTCCCAAACCCGAGACCTCTACCACCTAGAAGGACATGGGCAGCAGGCGCATGGGAACACCACCACTTCTAAGTTCCCCTACAAGTCACACACCATCCTGACTTTGAAATATATCGCCGTTCCTTCAAAGACACTGAGCCAAAGTCCTGGAACTCCTTACCTAACAGCACTGTGGGAGTAGCTTCACCACATGCACTGCAGCGGTTCAAGAAGGGAGCTCATCACCACCTTCTCAAGGGGAATTACGGATGAGCAATAAATGCTGGCCTTGCCAGCGACATCCACGTCCCGAGAATGAATTTTAAAAATGCAAGTTTAGTGTCAATTTAAATTGATTTTAGCTATTGCAAGCTGCCAGTATAAATCAGAAGTCAGCACCTTCATAGGAAAGCACAGCAAGACTCCCTGGAGCAGTTCGTCTCAAACTGCTTTGGTTTGACACAGCATGGAATGCAACTCCAATGCAATATCAAACCTGGTTTGCAAAGTGCTCAAGGGTCCAATGAATCTCTTGGGTATGTTGTAAAACAACTTATTTGTTTAAAGAGCAGGATTTTTTCCTGCTTTCTAAACATTTACATTTTCCACTGTTGGGAGAAGTCTCTGCTGGCACCTGTACCTAAGCAAGTACACTGAGCTTCTTCAGGGAAGCAATCAGGTAGCAGTCAGGCAATATAAATGCACTCCTGCAACTTAGGACCCAAACTGTAGCTACTAGTACCTGCAGTGTAATTGTATCCACAGACATTGGAGCAATACTGAAAGCAAAGTTAACATAGCTGAATTTCTATGGTAATATTTTAGCTCCTAGATTTGCTAGTCAGAGTAGAAATAGGAGGATATTTCAAATGAATACGTGGCTAGAGGAATGGTGTAAGGGGGAGGGATTCAAATTCCTGGGACATTGGAACCGGTTCTGGGGGAGGTGGGACCAGTACAAACCGGACGGTCTGCACCTGGGCAGGGCCGGGACCGCTGTCCTAGGGGGAGTGTTTGCTAGTGCTGTTGGGGAGGGTTTAAACTAAAGTTGGGCACCTGAGCAGGGAGACAGAGGAAAGCGTGTCAGGAAGGGACAGAAGGTATGGAGTAAAAGGTAAAGTGTTAAAAAAGGAAAAAGCAGGAACTAAGTGTCACAAAACATATTTGAAAGTTCTTTATCTGAATGCACGTAGCATTCGTAACAAAATGGACGAGTTAACGGCACAAATAACTACGTATGGGTATGATCTTGTGGCCATTACAGAAACATGGCTGCAGGATGACAACGACTGGGAATTAAATATGCCAGGGTATTCAACAATCAGGAAGGACAGGCAGGAAGGAAGGGGAGGTGGGGTGGCTATGTTAATAAAGGAAGGAATCACTGTAATACAGAGAAATGATATTGGGTCAAAGGATCAGGATAATGAAACAGTTTGGGTGGAGATAAGGAATAATAAGGGGAAAAAAACACTAGTGGGAGTAGTATATAGGCCTCCTAATAGTTGCAACTCTGCTGGAAGAAGTATTAATCAGGAAATAGTTGGGGCATGTAATAAGGGAACAGCTATAATTATGGGGGATTTTAACTATCATATTAACTGGACAAATCAAATTGGGCAGGGCAGCCTTGAGGAAGAGTTTATTGAGTGTATTAGGGATGGATTTCTTGAGCAGTATGTAACTGATCCTACAAGGGGGCAAGCAACCTTGGACCTGGTCCTGTGTAATGAGTCAGGATTAATTAATAATGTCCTAGTTAAGGATCCCCTTGGAATGAGTGACCATAACATGGTTGAATTCCATATCCAATTAGAGGGTGAGAAGGTTGGTTCTCAGACAAGCGTACTGAGCTTGAATAAAGGAGACTATGATGGTATGAGAGCGGAATTGATTAAAGTGGACTGGGAAAATAGATTAAAGGGTAAGACGGTACATGAGCAGTGGTGTTCATTTAAGGAGTTATTTTACAACTATCAAAAAATATATATTCCACTGAGGAAAAAAGGGTGTGAAAGAAATGACAGCCATCCGTGGCTAAGTAAAGAAATTAAGGATAGTATCCGATTAAAAACAAGGACATATAAGGTAGCCAAACTTAGTGGGAGGATAGAAGATTGGGAAGTCTTCAAAAGACAGCAAAAAGTAACTAAAGGATTGATTAAGAAAAGGAAGATAGATTATGAAAATAAATTAGCAAAAAATATAAAAACAGATAGCAAGAGTTTCTATAGTTATATAAAAAGAAAAAGGGTGGCTAAGGCAAACGTAGGTTCCTTAGAGGATGAGACCGGGAAATTAATGGTGGGAAACATGGAGATGGCAAAAATGCTGAACAAATATTTTGTTTCAGTCTTTACGGTAGAGGACACTAAGAATATCCCAACACTGGACAAACAGGGGGCTCTAGGGGGGGAGGAGCTAAATACGATTAAAATCACTAAGGAATTGGTACTCAGTAAAATAATGGGACTCAAGGCGGATAAATCTAATGGACCTGATGGCTTACATCCTAGGGTCTTGAGGGAAGTGGCAGTAGGGATTGTGGATGCTTTGGTAATAATTTTCCAAAATTCCCTGGACTCAGCAAAGGTCCCGGCAGATTGAAAAACTGCTAATGTAACACCCTTATTTAAAAAGGGTAGTAGGCAGAAGGCTGGAAATTATAGACGAGTTAGCCTAACATCTGTGGTGGGTAAAATTTTGGAGTCTATTATTAAGGAGACAGTAACGGAACATTTAGATAAACATAATTTAATAGGACAAAGTCAGCATGGCTTTATGAAGGGGAAGTCATGTCTGACAAATTTGCTTGAGTTCTTTGAGGACATAACGTACAGGGTGGATAAAGGGGAACCAGTGGACGTAGTGTATTTAGACTTCCAGAAGGCATTCGACAAGGTGCCACATAAAAGATTATTGCTCAAGATAAAAAATCACTGGATTGGGGGGAATATTCTGGCATGGGTGGAGGATTGGTTATCTAACAGGAAGCAGAGAGTTGGGATAAATGGTTCATTCTCGGACTGGCAACCAGTAGCCAGTGGTGTTCCGCAGGGGTCTGTGCTGGGTCCCCAACTCTTTACAATCTATATTAACGATTTGGAGGAGGGGACCAAGTGTAACATATCAAAGTTTGCAGATGATACAAAGATGGGAGGGAAAGTAGAAAGTGAGGAGGACATAAAAAACCTACAAGGGGATATAGACAGGCTGGGTGAGTGGGCGGAGATTTGGCAGATGCAATACAATATTGGAAAATGTGAGGTTATGCACTTTGGCAGGAAAAATCAGAGAGCAAGTTATTATCTTAATGGCGAGAAACTGGAAAGTACTGCAGTACAAAGGGATCTGGGGGTCCTAGTGCAAGAAAATCAAAAAGTTAGTATGCAGGTGCAGCAGGTGATCAAGAAGGCCAATGGAATGTTGGCTTTTATTGCTAGTGGGAGAGATTATAAAAACAGGGAGGTATTGCTGCAGTTATATAAGGTATTGGTAAGACCGCACCTGGAATACTGCATACAGTTTTGGTGTCCATACTTAAGAAGACATACTTGCTCTCGAGGCAGTACAAAGAAGGTTCACTCGGTTAATCCCGGGGATGAGGGGGGTGGACATATGAGGAGAGGTTGAGTAGATTGGGACTCTACTCATTGGAGTTCAGAAGAATGAGAGGCGATCTTATTGAAACATATAAGATTGTGAAGGGGCTTGATCGGGTGGATGCGGTAAGGATGTTCCCAAGGATGGGTGAAACTAGAACTAGGGGGCATAATCTTAGAATAAGGGGCTGCTCTTTCAAAACTGAGATGAGGAGAAACTTCTTCACTCAGAGGGTAGTAGGTCTGTGGAATTTGCTGCCCCAGGAAGCTGTGGAAGCTACATCATTAAATAAATTTAAAACAGAAATAGACAGTTTCCTAGAAGGGAATTAGGGGTTACGGGGAGCAGGCAGGAAATTGGACATGAGGCTGAGTTCGGATCGGTCAAGGCCCTGTGGGTGGCGGAGCGGGCCCAGGGGCTGAGTGGCCGGGTCCTGCTCCTACTTCTTGTGTTCTTTAGATTTGAGGTTAGGATCAGATCAGTCATGATCTTATTGAATGGCGGAGCAGGCTCGAGGAGCCGATTGGCCTACTCCTGCTCCTATTTCTTATGTTCTTATGTTCTTACAACGTTGTACATTACTCTCTAGTCGCTATTTATAGGATGGAGAGCGAACTTTCCATGATTTTTTGCTACCGATCTAAAAGTAGTAATTGATACAAGTATGTGAAGTGCTCAAGAGTTCAGCCTTGCAGATGCCGCATAATTCAACCTTTCTTCAGTAGCAGAGAAAAAAGATCAAATCACAACGCATGATATCACCCTTTGTTTTGAACAACTTCTATTTATATAGTACCTTTAACGTAGTAAAACATCCCAAGGCGCTTCACAGGAGCGTTATCAAACAAAATTTGACACTGAGCCACATAAGGAGTTATTAGGGCAGCGTCTTAAAGGAGGAAAGAGAGGTCGAGAGGCGGAGAGGTTTAGGGAGGGAATTCCAGACCTTAGGGCCTTGGCAGCTGAAGGCACGGCTGTCAATGGTGGAGCGATTATAATCAGGGATGCTCAAGAGGCCAGAATTGGAGAAGCGCAGATATTTCAGAGTGTTGTAGAGCTGGAGGAAATTACAGAGATAGGGAGGGATTTGAAAACAAGGATGAGAACTTTAAAATTGAGACATTGCTTAACCGGGAGGCAATGTAGGTCAGTAAGCACAGGGGTGATGGGTGAACAGGACTTGGTGCGAGTTAGGACATGGGCAGCAGAGTTTTGGATGACCTCAAGTTTACGTTAGATAGAACATGGGAGGCCAGCCAGGAGTCCGTTGGAATAGTGAAGTCTAGTGGTACCAAAGGCATGGATGAGGGTTTCACCAGCAGATGAGCTGAGGCAGGGCGGAGTCAGGTGATGTTCTGGAGGTGGAAATAGGCAGTCTTAGTGATGGCATGGATATGTGGTCGGAAGCTCATCTCGGGGTCAAACATGACACCAAGGATGCGAACAGTCTGGTTCAGCGTCAGACAGTTGCCAGAGAGAGGGATGGAGCCTGTGGCTGGGGAACGGAGTTTGCGGTGGGGACCCAAAACAATGGCTTCAGTCTTCCCAATATTTAGCCGGAGGAAATTTCTGCTCATCTGGATGTCGGATAAGCAATGTGACAAATCAGAAACAGCAGAGGTGTCGAAAGAGGTGGTGGTGAGGTTAGAGCTGGGTGTCCTCAGCATACCTGCAAAAAATTGACCAGCTTACCCAAAATGGCACAAGCTGTTTTTAATTTTACAATGAGAAGATTTGGAGGAGGGGGGGCTAGCTTTTAGATTCTGTGTGAAACCAGTCAGTGCGTCAACTACGATCATCCCCATGCCACTTGACCCTGTGCCACCGAGGCAGTTGGTGACGCAGCTCCATAACTTCAATCGGCAGTGCGCGCGGTGACGCGAAGCCCATCACGTGGCCCCGACACGCGGCTATTTAAACGGTTGCGGCGAGCGCGCCCGGTCCTCCAGCAGCAGCAGCAGAAGAAGCAGCAGCAGAAGCAGCGAGTGAAGGTGAAGAGCCGGGCATAGCACCGATCGGATCAGGACAGAGCCGACACCCGGGCTGCTGGTCGGGTTCCACCTCGAGTCGGACCGCACCGGCCCGGTTAATTGTAACTCGCCTGGAAGGCTTGGTTGGCTAGCGGCAGTTCTGAGTCGGCCGGGCCTGTGCTGCCGTATTGCTCGGTTGCCTGTCCAACCGCCGACCCCCCTCCCTCCCGCCCGCCGTGCAGAAGGAGTGGGCCGCTGGGATTGGTTGATTCACCATTTCTCTTTATTCAGCGAGTGGCCTCCGCTCTCTGTACGATTGGGAGTCCCGCCCATGCAGGGGACCGGTCGACGTGTCAATTTATAGAGATAAAATCGGATAGAGCAGACCGGTTAACGTGGGCGGCAGGGACCTGTGTTGGAGATTTGAGGTACCAACCAGCTGGGGAATGGCGCAGTTTATTTTAAATCTGTTTGTGGATACTTGGATGCTTTCAGTAGTGAGTTAGGGAGGTATTTTGGTTTACTTTAGGGTAAGTTGGGATGGATATAGATCATGCAGCTCTGAGAAATGTTAAGTATGAGATCGCAAACCCATGTAATGGTTAACTCTTTTAAATGTTGGAACATATTAAACCAAAATGAGCATAGCTGCATCTGAAATGCAGGTTTCAGATCACAAGTTTTAGGAATTCTGCAGGAAGCTGCTGATTGGTCTGCACAGTACTTACCCCCCTCAGCTGTTCAACTACTAAAAATATTTGTTACAAAATACGTGCTAGACTTGGCTGCGCTCCACCTACTGCTAGCCATTTGGGGGATGCGAGGGTGCATGTGAGACCTAGTTGGATTGGCTGCCAGATCTCCCACAGTTTAATGCAATCTGAGTTTTGTCAATTTTTAAATGGACTGCTGTTTTATCTCTGGTTACTGAAATGCCCTTTTTCGTTTCATCATTGGTTATTTTGGTTTTGAGGAAGGTGCTAACTTTAGATATTTTTAAATTAATATTTTGAATGCAAGTTCTTTAATGTGATAAATCCAATTCATTAATGAAACATAATTTGAAAATAGTCTAAAAGGTTTAAGATTGTAGTTAGATAATTTTTTACTGGTTAAGCTCAAAGTAATCGTATTAGGCTTAGAGTCCCTAATAACATTAATTTTAATTGGTTTGGTATTTTCAAAACTATTCAGCTGCTCCAACTTTGTTACCAAGAATGCAATGGTTTTGTACAGATTATCTAATGTCATTTTTAAGACGATGTCTTCATTCTTCGTTGCGGTGGATTGAATCCCAAATGCAGAATTGGAAGGAGACCATTTTAATCATACTATGCAGCTCTTTGACTATTACCAACTTTTATCCCCTTGTTGAAACACATGGAAAGTTGCCTCTAACCATGAGCTCACACCTGTACTGAAGGTGAACAATAACAAATCATGGGGTTAAATGTCCTGAATTACTTGAAACTTGATGAAGCTATACCTGTACAGTTTCCAGTGGCAAACAGAGAATAAATCTAAATCTCGGCAATACAGGCAAAACAATTTCTAGCTTGTTTGAAGGTTGGCATGCGCCCGACAGTAATTTTGTAATGTCCTTTTTGGCGGGAGTGTTGAAGGGGTCAGACCTTGCTTACCAATTAGCAACTTTTACTTATTGTGATTGGGTTGTGAAGACAGCCAATCAATGTTTGACAAGTATTGGGTGGTTCTGTCTAGATGTACTTGCTTAGAAAACATAATTCAATAAAGCAGGGTAATCAAAAGCAACTGTTTTCACCAAAGATAATATTTAGATGCAATGTGTTTGGTGTGATGTTGTTGATTTTAATTCTTGTGCCCAAGTGACGTAATGAAAGCTTAATATTATAAATAAAAATGCAATGCTGGAAACACTCAGCAGATCAGGCAGCATCTGCGGCGAGAGAAACAGTTAACAATTCAGGTCCGTGACCTTTCCTCAGTTTAATATCTAGTTTCAATAATATGGATGCTGTTTATTTTTTAGTCTCCATAGTTGTATGCATATAATGCAGAATTTACAGTTTATTTGGGGGAGGGGGGTTGAAGGTGGGAGAGAGTTACAAAAGGATAGTAGTTGTAACTTGCCTTTCAATCTGGCCCTGGATTGTTCACGTTTCAATTAAAACATGACATTCTGATGAACCAATAGCCCAGAATTTGTTGCAAAATGTTGAATATTTGTAGGTCACTTTGGATGTTATTATTTGAAATGGAATGATAAAGTTTAGGATCAAGTATAATTTAACATGCAAATCTAAATTTTGCTGTCTAAAGTTTTCAATAGGGTGGGCCACAAAATAAAAGATACTTTTATATAGAATAAACTATTTGTCAGAACCTTAATTGTGATTAGCAAGAGTGATATTTTAAAACTGCACATCTAGGAGCATGTTCTAATTAGCTTGACGTAAAGCTGCAGTAGTAAGAAAGGCATAAATGGCCTACTTTGCATCGGGAGTAAATATACAATGTCGCAAACTGGGAGACTGCACAGAATAGAGAAGGTGGGGGAGGGGAGTATAAACCAGAAAATACCTCAATGCCTTCCTGTTAATTACCTTTTTTATAGCAGTTTAGTTTATGTCTAGTAAAATATATCTATATCTATCTATCCCTACTAAAGGAGAAAATAGAACATCTAGAAACCAATAACATAGTAATGAATAGTCAGCATAGATTTCAAAAGGGAAAGGCATGCTTGATCAACCTTATTGTCTACTCTCGGTTACCTCTTCAAAAAATTCAATGGTAATGTAGTAGATGTAATTTATCTAGATTTTCAAAAGGCCTTTGATAAGGTACCCCATAATAGACTGATGAACAAGGTCAGAGAATGTGGAGTCAGGGGACAAGTAGCAGAATGGATTGCTAGCTGGTTTCAAGACAAAGCAGAGAGTAGGGGTAAAAGATAGCTATTCAGAGTGGCAGAAGGTGGTTAGTGGTCCACAAGGATCAGTGCTGGGACTACTGTTGTTCACAATTTATATTAACGATTTAGACTTTGGAATCAATTTTTTTTCTAAATTTGCGGATGACACCAAATTGGGGTGATAGTCAATACTGAGGAGGACTGCAACAAATTACAGGCGGACATTAATAAACTTGTGGAATGGGCATATAATTGGCAAATAAAGTTAAACACAGATAATTGTGAGGTATTACATTTTGGTAGGAAGAATAGTGAGGTCACTTATTACTTGGAGGGTGGGAGTCTAGGTGGGGTAGAGGAACAAAGGGATCTCTGAGTACAAATACACAAACCACTAAGTTGCGACACAGGTTAGCAAGGCCATAAAAAAAGCAAAAATGAGAAGTCGCACAACACCAGGTTATAGTCCAACAGATTTATTTAAAATTACAAGCTTTCGGAGCTGTTGCCCCTTCGTCAGGGAGAGTTACAATATCCGCATCATAAAAAAAGCAAACCAAGCACTAGGGTTTATTTCTAGAGGGATAGAATTGAAAAGTAGGGAAGCTATGCTAAATCTGTATCGAAGCTTGGTTAGATCACACTTGGAGTACTGCGTACAGTTCTGGTTGCCATATTTTAAAAAGGATATAGAGGCACTGGAGAGGGTGCAGAAATGTTTTACAAGGATGATACCAGAAATGTGAAGGTGTACATATCAGGAAAGGACTAACAGGCTGGGTCTCTTTTGCAAAAAGAAGGCTGAGGGGTGACCTAATAGAGGTCTTTAAAATTATGAAAGGTTTTGATAGTGGATACAAAGAAAATGTTTCCACTTGTGGGGACGCGCATAACTAGAGGCCATCAATATAAGATAGTCACCAAGAAATCCAATAGGGAATTCAGAAGAAACTTTACCCAAAGAGTGGTGAGAATGTGGAACTCGCTACCACAGGGAGTGGTTGAAGCAAATAGTATTGATGCATTTAAGGGGAGGCTAGTCAAGCATATGAGGGAGAAGGGAATAGAGGGTTATGCTGATAGATTTAGATGAGGAAAGACTGGAGGAGGCTCGAGTGGAGCATAAACACCGGCATCGACTGGTTGGGCCGAATGGCCTGTTTCTGTGCCGTATATCATATGTATGTAATATAACAATCTCTGTGTAAATATTTGTACATCTGTGCTTGCGTCAACAGTATTCATACTTAGCTGTACAAACTAATCCTGTCAAGCAGAGCAATGTTTACTGTCTATTGCATCATATGGAAAAATAACATGAGCTCCTTAACGACAGACTACTGTCTGCTCCAAGCTTTCACTGACGCTGAAGCAAGCATTAATGTAGTCAGGTGTAGCTTTATTACCATATTAACTCTGTATATACACGTCGCAAATAAATAGGCATATAATAAAAAAAAGGATGGGAATAGGGCCACTAAGGGATGGACGGGATAAAATCACAGGCAGCGATAGTGAAATGGCAGAAATATTAAATAACTTTTGTTTCAGTGTTTACCAAGGAGACAGATCAGGTGGACATGATATCGGAAGATGAGATTAGAAATGATATAGCCACATTTAAAATAAAGAGGAGAATTATTAAATAAACTAATCAAACTCAGAGGATAAAACCCTTGGTACGGATGGAATGCATCAGTGCATTTTAAAAGAACCTAGAGAAGAGATAGCAGAGGCACTATTACGCATATTTGATAATTCGTTAGAAGAAGGTGCAGTGCCAGAAGACTGGCGCATAGCTAACTTTATACCTATGTAGGAAAAATAATGAGATCCCCACTAAAGGAGAAAATAGAAAAACATCTAGAAACCAAAAATACAATGAGCTGTATTTTGCGAGCCCCTACGGGTACGAGGTGTGTACGTGCCCGTAGGGGCTGCGCAAGTGCTGCGTTTAGGCATACGAAGCGCATGTGCTGAAACCCGGCACTTGCGAGCTGTCAATCTTCTTGACAGATCCTCTGCATCCCTGGGAAAAGGGCCTCTGCGGGTGGAGAGTTGCACTATTTGCCCAACTTTCGCCCGCTGAAAGGCCATGAAATTCTTATGCCTGGTAAAAGCAGGCATAAGGCCTACTTTTACCAGCATAAGAGTTTAAAAAAAAATAGAATTTTTTTTTTATCACTTATACAGTAAACTTTCTTATCCGGCACCTACGGGACCAGGATGGTGCCGGTTGATGAAAAATTCTAGATAACAGAGGTAGGCTATTTTTAACACAAACAAAAATAAAAACCACTGACTAACTCGGCCACCGCAGGAGTATTGGACTTGGCAAAACGAGTGCTGGATGGATTCGGCAAGATTACCGGTTATCTATTTTGCCGGTTATTAAAGAATTCTAGATGATTAAGTGCTGTTTAAGCAAGAGTTTACTGTACATTAAAAACCCTGTCCAATAAGGTAAGTTTATTTTTAGTCCTGTTAAAACAAATTTCAAAATTTCAAAAATTACATTTTTGTTTAAAATATTTAATTAAATGCCATTTTAATTTTATATATGTAATGTTTTTAAAATTTATTTCATGTGTTCATGTATTTTTTAAGTCATCTCCATTCATACTTTTGACAGTTCCGTACATACAGAACTGTCAAAAGTATGAATGGGGATTCCCTTCTTTCATTGGTTGGGCTGGCCCACGTGATCCCAGGTGCGCTTGCGAACCACATGCGTCCCTGGGATACGTGGCCTCTACACATTTCTACCAGGAGAGGCCTAGGAGCGCAAGCCTCCGTATCTCCTGGACCACCAGGTAAATGCGTAGAAAATTTGATGATCGGAGGCATCCGCCCGTGGGAAGCCTCCAATTGCAAATTCAGGTCCAATAATGAATAGTCAGCATGGATTTCAAAAGGGGAAGGTCTTGCTTGACCAACCTCATTGAATTCTTTGAAGAGGTAACAGAGTAGACAAGGGTAATGCAGATGATGTAATTTATCTAGATTGCCAAAAAACCTTTTGATAAGGTGCCACATAATAGACTAATAAGGTCAGAGCATGCATAAGAACATAAGAAATAGGAGCAGGAGCAGGAGTAGGCCAATCGGCCCTTCGAGCCTGCTCCGCCATTCAATAAGATCATGGCTGATCTGATCCTCACCTCAAATCTAAAGAACACAAGAAGTAGGAGCAGGACCCGGCCACTCAGCCCCTGGGCCCGCTATGCCACCCACAGGGCTTCGACCGATCCGAACTCAGCCTCATGTCCAATTTCCTGCCCGCTCCCCGTAACCCCTAATTCCCTTTACTTCTAGGAAACTGTCTATTTCTGTTTTAAATTTATTTAATGATGTAGCTTCCTGGGGCAGCAAATTCCACAGACCTACTACCCTCTGAGTGAAGAAGTTTCTCCTCATCTCAGTTTTGAAAGAGCAGCCCCTTATTCTAAGATTATGCCCCCTAGTTCTAGTTTCACCCATCCTTGGGAACATCCTTACCGCATCCACCCGATCAAGCCCCTTCACAATCTTTTATGTTTCAATAAGATCGCCTCTCATTCTTCTGAACTCCAATGAGTAGAGGCCCAATCTACTCAACCTCTCCTCATATGTCCACCCCCTCATCCCCGGGATTAACCGAGTGAACCTTCTTTGTACTGCCTCGAGAGCAAGTATGTCTTTTCTTAAGTATGGACACCAAAACTGTATGCAGTATTCCAGGTGCGGTCTTACCAATACCTTATATAACTGCAGCAATACCTCCCTGTTTTTATAATCCCTCCCCCTAGCAATAAAAGCCAACATTCCATTGGCCTTCTTGATCACCTGCTGCACCTGCATACTAACTTTTTGATTTTCTTGCACTAGGACCCCCAGATCCCTTTGTACTGCAGTACTTTCCAGTTTCTCGCCATTAAGATAATAACTTGCTCTCTGATTTTTCCTGCCAAAGTGCATAACCTCACATTTTCCAATATTGTATTGCATCTGCCAAATCTCCGCCCACTCACCCAGCCTGTCTATATCCCCTTGTAGGTTTTTTATGTCCTCCTCACTTTCTACTTTCCCTCCCATCTTTGTATCATCTGCAAACTTTGATATGTTACACTCGGTCCCCTCCTCCAAATCGTTAATATAGATTGTAAAGAGTTGGGGACCCAGCACAGACCCCTGCGGAACACCACTGGCTACTGGTTGCCAGTCCGAGAATGAACCATTTATCCCAACTCTCTGCTTCCTGTTAGATAACCAATCCTCCACCCATGCCAGAATATTCCCCCCAATCCAGTGATTTTTTATCTTGAGCAATAATCTTTTATGTGGCACCTTGTCGAATGCCTTCTGGAAGTCTAAATACACTACGTCCACTGGTTCCCCTTTATCCACCCTGTACGTTATGTCCTCAAAGAACTCAAGCAAATTTGTCAGACATGACTTCCCCTTCATAAAGCCATGCTGACTTTGTCCTATTAAATTATGTTTATCTAAATGTTCCGTTACTGTCTCCTTAATAATAGACTCCAAAATTTTACCCACCACAGATGTTAGACTAACTGGTCTATAATTTCCAGCTTTCTGCCCACTACCCTTTTTAAATAAGGGTGTTACATTAGCAGTTTTCCAATCTGCTGGGACCTTTGCTGAGTCCAGGGAATTTTGGAAAATTATTACCAAAGCATCCACAATCCCTATTGCCACTTCCCTCAAGACCCTAGGATGTAAGCCATCAGGTCCAGGGGATTTATCCGCCTTGAGTCCCATTATTTTACTGAGTACCAATTCCTTAGTGATTTTAATCGTATTTAGCTCCTCCCCCCCCCTAGAGCCCCCTGTTTGTCCAGTGTTGGGATATTCTTAGTGTTCTCTACCGTAAAGACTGAAACAAAATATTTGTTCAGCATTTTTGCCATCTCCATGTTTCCCACCATTAATTTCCCGGTCTCATCCTCTAAGGGACCTATGTTTGCCTTAGCCACCCTTTTTCTTTTTATATAACTATAGAAACTCTTGCTATCTGTTTTTATATTTTTTGCTAATTTATTTTCATAATCTATCTTCCCTTTCTTAATCAATCCTTTAGTTACTTTTTGCTGTCTTTTGAAGACTTCCCAATCTTCTATCCTCCCACTAAGTTTGGCTACCTTATATGTCCTTGTTTTTAGTTGGATACTATCCTTAATTTCTTTACTTAGCCACGGATGGCTGTCATTTCTTTTACACCCTTTTTTCCTCAGTGGAATATATATTTTTTGAAAGTTGTAAAATAACTCCTTAAATGAACACCACTGCTCATGTACCGTCTTACCCTTTAATCTATTTTCCCAGTCCACTTTAATCAATTCCGCTCTCATACCATCATAGTCTCCTTTATTCAAGCTCAGTACGCTTGTCTGAGAGCCAACCTTCTCACCCTCTAATTGGATATGGAATTCAACCATGTTATGGTCACTCATTCCAAGGGGATCCTTAACTAGGACATTATTAATTAATCCTGACTCATTACACAGGACCAGGTCCAAGGTTGCTTGCCCCCTTGTAGGATCAGTTACATACTGCTCAAGAAATCCATCCCTAATACACTCAATAAACTCTTCCTCAAGGCTGCCCTGCCCAATTTGATTTGTCCAGTTAATATGATAGTTAAAATCCCCCATAATTATAGCTGTTCCCTTATTACATGCCCCAACTATTTCCTGATTAATACTTCTTCCAGCAGAGTTGCAACTATTAGGAGGCCTATATACTACTCCCACTAGTGTTTTTTTCCCTTTATTATTCCTTATCTCCACCCAAACTGTTTCATTATCCTGATCCTTTGACCCAATATCATTTCTCTGTATTACAGTGATTCCTTCCGTTATTAACATAGCTACCCCACCTCCTCTTCCTTCCTGTCTGTCCTTCCTCATTGTTAAATACCCTGGCATATTTAATTCCAAGTCGTTGTCACCCTGCAGCCATGTTTCTGTAATGGCCACAAGATCATACCCATACGTAGTTATTTGTACCGTCAATTCGTCTATTTTGTTACGAATGCTGCGTGCATTCAGATAAAGAACTTTTAAATATGTTTTGTGACAATTTATTCCTGCTTTTACCCCCTTTACTACTTTACCTTTATCTTTATATATTCTGTCCCTTCCTGACATGCTCTGGTTTTTAATTACCCCACTGCTACTTTGCTCTATTGCCTTCTCTGCTGACATTTTTATTTTTTGCTCTCTTGAAACCCCCCCCCCCACTAATTAGTTTAAAGCCCTCTCTACAGCCCTAGTTATTCGATTCGCCAGGACTCTAGTCCCAGCACTGGCCAAGTGAAGTCCGTCCCAACGGAACAGCTCTCTCCTGTCCCAGTACTGGTGCCAGTGTCCCAGGTAGCAAAACCCATTTCTCCCACACCAGTCTTTGAGCCACGCATTTAACCCTCTGATTTTATTTACCCTAGCCAAATTTGCTCGTGGCTCAGGTAGTAATCCAGAGATTACTACCCTAGAGGTTCTGTTTTTTAATTTGGCCCCTAGCTGCTCATACTCTCTCAGCAGAACCTCATTCCTTGTCCTATCTATGTCATTGGTACCAACATGGAGCACGACAACTGGATCTTCCCCCTCCCACTCCAAGTTTCTCTCCAGCCCAGAGGAGATGTCCTTAACCCTGGCACCGCAACATAGCCTTCGGGACTCTCGCTCTCGGCTGCAAAGAACCCTATCTATCCCCTTAATGATACTATCCCCTACCACTACAACATTTCTTTTTACTCCCCCCACTTGAATGGCTCCCTGTACCACAGTGCTGTGGCCAGGTTGCTCATCCTCCCTGCAGTCCCTGCTCCCGTCCTCACAGGGAGTATGAGCCTCGAACCTGTTGGACAAGAGCAAGGGCTGCGGCTCCTCCAACACTACCTCCTGGATCCCCGTACCTGCCTCACTCGTCGTCACACCCTCCTGTCCCTGATCATGGGCTACATCTGAATTAGTTAATCTAATTCGATAGCAAAATACTGCGGATGCTGGAAATCCGAAATAACAACAGAAAACGCTGGAAAAACTCAGCAGGCCAGGCAGCATCCGTGGAGAGAGAAAGAGAGTTAACGTTTCAGGTCGATGACCTTTCATCAGAACTGGGAAGAGCCGGAAATCAAATAGATTTAAGGCCAGGGTAAAGCTGGGAAAAGGGGGAGGGGATAAAGGAACAAAGGGGGAGATGAAGAGACATTAAGAGATATGCAAGGCTAGAGGTGGTGTTAATGTGACAGATTAAGGCTGAATGAAGTGTGAAATCCACTGGCAGAATGAAGGACAGCTGCCAGCTTCTAGGAGGAAAAAAAAAGTTAATCTAATTGGTGTGACTACCTCCTGGAACTCTCCCCCTCCCTGATGTGTCGCAGTGTTTGAAGCTCGGACTCCAGCTCATCAACACGGAGCCGGAGTTCCTCGAGCAGCCAACACTTACTGCAAATGTGATCACCGTGAACATCAATGGTGTCCTCCAGCTCCCACATATTGCAGCAGTAACACATCACCTGCTCTCCCATTCTATGTAATTAATTAAATTTATTATTATTTACCCTTTAATTAATTTAAATTAAAACAATACACTTCTGTGACAGTTTGTTCTGAGTCTCTTCACTCTCCGTCCTGTGGCAGTTTGTTCTGAGTCTTCTCACTCCGTCCTGTGGCAGTTTGTTCTGAGTCTCCTCACTCTCCGTCCTATGGCAATTTGTTCTGAGCCTCCTCACTCTCCGTCCTATGGCAATTTGTTCTGAGCCTCCTCACTCTCCGTCCTGTGGCAGTTTGTTCTGAGTCTCTTCACTCTCCGTCCTGTGGCAGTTTGTTCTGAGTCTCCTCACTCTCCGTCATGTGGCAGTTTGTTCTGAGTCTCCTCACTCTCCGTCCTGTGGCAGTTTGTTCTGAGTCTCCTCACTCTCCGTCCTGTGGCAGTTTGTTCTGAGTCTCCTCACTCTCCGTCCTGTGGCAGTTTGTTCTGAGTCTCCTCACTCTGGTGTCGGGACAAATAGCAGAAGGGCTAGCTAGCTGGCTGTGAGGCAGAAAGTTGAGGGTAGGGGTAAAGGGTAGCTATTCTGTGTGGTAGAAGGTGGAAAGTGGGGTCCCACAAGGATAAGTGCTGGGACTACTGTTGTTCACAATTTATATCAACAATTTAAACTTTGGAATCAAAAACACAACTTCTAAATTTGCAGATGACCCCAAATTTTGGGGGGGGGGAATGGTCAATACTGAGGATAACTGCAACAAATTACAATAAGACATTAATAAACTTGCAGAATGGGCATATAATTGGCAAATTAATTTCAGCAGAGATGTGAGGTATTACATTTTGGTAAGAAAAATGAGGTCACATTACTTGGAAAATAAGAATCTTAAATGGGGTACAGGAGCAAAGGGATCTGAGTGCAAATACACAATTGACAAAGTAGTGACGCAGGTTAATGAGGGCATTTTAAGCATTTTGAGGTTTATTTCTAGAGGTATAGAATTAAAGTAGAGAAGTTATGCTAAATTGTATTGAACCTTGGTTAGACCACACTTGGAGTACTGTGTATAGTTCTGGTCACCATTATATAAAAAAGATATACAGGCACTGGAGAGGGTGCAGAAAAGACTGACTAGAATGATACCAGCAATGTGAGGTTATATCGATCAGGAAAGGATGAACAGGCTGGATCTTTATTCTTTTGAATTTGCTTTCTGTGGGACATTTGGAAGGGGTTGTTGAAATGTGCTAATCTTGTGGATTGGTCCAGGCTGTGCAGGAATTCAGGAAGGGACTGCCTCGTACCTCCTGAATAGGAGATGGCGTCTGTAAATTTCTCCTTCCTTTTTAAATGCTGTTCATCTGTAATACTGTTTAGTTCTGGTCCTTACTGAAATGTTAACTTGTCCATTCTCTCCAGATGTTGCCTGAACTGCTGGGTAGTTTCAGTATTTTCTGTTTTGTACCATATCTCAACAGTTTTTTAAGCAGTGATAAGTATTCAGGTGTATCCCAGAAGATTTAAGTTAGCTCGTGTTAACATTGATGTTATATGGGAATTGGGAAGTGATTCTTTTTTCCGAATGAATAGTACCTGTGCATGTACTTTGGTGTTGGTTCAAAACTATTTTGAATGTTTCAGCACTATCTGAAGCATTGAAACAGAATATTAGCTGAGGACAAGACTGATTACATAAATTACATACAATTTAATATGCAAATAATTAACTGTGTTCCTTTATTTGTGCAGTGAAGCTTGGAACATATTTTTAAAATGCTGTCCCGATTCTCACGTTACATAAATTCCAGTGCTTCGGTCTTGAAGCGAAGACTCAAGACAGTGGCTTACTCTGCTGCCACAGAAACATCATTAAAAATTGAGAAGTCACTCACTTCAGAAGAGGTTTTTGCACGTGAAGAAAAGTATGGTGCGCACAACTATCATCCACTGCCTGTAGCTTTGGTCAGAGGGGAAGGTAGGCAGTTCTGAATACTTGATCTTAAACTTAATATTAGCTGGTTCTACAATCAACAATGCACGAACTTGAGGACAAGCCAAATACCTGTACAGCATTGCTTGTGCTTTTGAGCTAAATACAATTGGTATTCTATCTTTTTTTTTTATTCAAAGTGGTTGAAATGGTGAGGAGTGTTGTATATTTTATTTTGAGCTTGTCTAAGACCACTTTGATTCAAGGTATTTATCACAGGATCTCTCTGGATGAGAGAAGTCATTCAGTTCATCATCCATCCAGAAATACCCTCCAGTCTCTCCTGCATTGCAGCATCCAATTAGATCTTAAATGGTTTCATGGTTTTGCCTTCTCTGCTCTACCCGAAAGCCCATTCCATGTATTGATCACTGTGGGTGAAGAACTTCCTAATTTTCTAAAGTTTTCCTTTTACTACTTTGAGCTTGTGTCCTCTTGCCCTACTCTTGCAATTTTAAAATAATTTCCTGGACTTCACTTTTCCACACTGTTAACTATCTGTATACTTCTGTAAGATCACTTTATTAGATTGACTTCTTTCGAGGCTGAAATGCTCAAGTTCCTCCAATTTTTCCTCATCTCACAGACCTCTGAAACTAGTGATCTGCCTAGTGGTTTTTCCTCTACGTCTCCCTTGTGCTTCGGCGACCTGAACTAGAAACACTGTTCTGGCCAGAGCACTATACAGTTTTATCATGATTTCATCTGACTTGTACGAAACTGCTTTGGCTACATATAGTTCAATATTTTATTGGCATTGCTTGGACATGGAGTGTAGAGTCTACAAATACTTCTAGGTTTCTTAATTTAATTCCCAGCTATTTTAACAACATTGTGGAATACATTGCCCATTTTCCCTTCCTATGCGCAACACTTGTCTGCCTGAACTTTTGAGTGCCAATTTTCTGTCCACATACATTTTATTCAGCTCCTTTTTTGTAATTTTTATGCTGCCTCCTTCAATTCCACTCCCCCTCCTAGCTTGGTATCATCTGCAAATTTAACCAGTTTGCATTTATATGAAACTATAGTTGAGGGATTCATCTTGTCTTAGAATCTTACAGCACCGAAGGAGATTTGGGTGTAATGTACATTGATACTGTGTGGGTGTAATGCCTGTGCTGGTCAATTAGATTTTCGATTGAAAGTAAAATAAAGTGGACTTCAAATATTTGAGCAAAATAAAAAATATATAACAAAGGTAATAGCTTTTGTCAAACTTAACGTTTCAGGAATTTATGTATGGGATGTGGAAGGCAGGCGGTACTTTGACTTCCTGAGTGCGTACAGTGCCGTGAATCAGGGCCATTGTCACCCAAAGATTATTGAAGCACTTAAATGTCAAGCTGATAAATTGACTCTCACTTCACGAGCTTTCTACAATAACGTACTGGGAGAGTATGAAGAGTATGTTGCTAAGCTGTTCAACTACAAGAAGTTGTTGCCAATGAATACAGGTTAGTACACAACAATGATAGACTGTTCACAACACTTTTTTAAAGTTTTTATCTTTCTTTATGGGTGACATACCATACCATTTCACTGGTATGGTATCTATAGGGCACATGTTCATTTTGTCCAAGGTCTCTGTGCACACACCGCTATGGAAAGTTCCACGAAGTGCAGAGGGGCTACTTCTGGATGATTGCAAGGACACTTGTCTTCTGCTTAGCATCTCATCGTGCGGAGAATTTAAGAGCATGTACTTGAGTTCTACCATTTTATGATGCAGCTGTTGGTGCACCACTGCACATGTTTATAGATTTTAATTGCTCATGCTTTGCTAAATGTGGAGATTATTATTTTTAAATCAGCTTAAAGATTTTAAAGACGTTTAATTCTGAAGCTCACAGTTCACTGGTATTGTGTATCATTACTTGGTGCTAGCAGCAGACTACCTTTAGTATTTTCCTTGGAATATAAATATCAGTTTTTGGAAATCAGTTCATCAAAGATCTACCTCTCTGTACTTATGAAATTCTGACTGCTTTATTTAAACTATTCCCTGATCAAAATGGAGAGTACCTGCTAATGCTCTGCCAGTGTAAGTGGTTTTGTACTCGAGGGCATCCCATATTCACATACCTTCAGTTTTTAATCTGGGTGATGCTGTGAATCTAGTCAGCTGTCTAACTAGGCTGGCAAGTTGGGCCATTGTGTAGAGAACCTTTGATTCAAATGTGTGTCTTGCTACTGTTCCAACCAGTCTGGCATTTGACTGACTTGCATCAACTTTTCTATGCATTTCATTGTAAGTTGGGGAATTTTGAGAGTACAGTATTGTTCAAATGTGCAGTTTTTAACTGGGACATAGTTAAAATAAAATGAAGACATGGGTTCAGAATCATTTTAAAATGTAAGTGAATCATATCCACTGGTCACCCTTTGTTCACTAATTCAGTTACTTCCTCAAAGAATAGCAGTGGATTTGAGGTATGACCTATTGCTTCTAAATTCATGTTGACTACTGCTTAGGTCCTTTATTCTTCAGATGAATAAAATATTATAAAATATTTTTAATATTGCTCATCAACAATGTTTGGCTAGCTGTTCTATAATTACTGGGTTTCTCTTTTTAAAATTATCACTGATTCCATGTTCATGACCCTCCAGTATTCAGGTACAGGGTTTGTGTTAATGGAGCGTTTCATCCCATCTGGTCTAACTTCCTTGTATACACTTAATTTGTGTATTTTAGATATTTTACTGAACTCTACTTATGTTATAGAGCCCTAAACCAAAGTGATGAGATCCAGAATTTTGTCCAATCTTCATTAGTGATAGGCTTGCTACTCTCTGGGGGGGGGGGGGGGGGGGGGGGGTGTAAGAACAACCGCTTAACATTTAACTTATTCCTCTTGCATAGTTTAATTGCATGTTCCCTGGTCCTCTCCAATCTGTCAAACTGAAATAATCAATAGGCACAAATCCAGCCCTTGCATTATTTTATATATATTTCTATCCGGTTTACACAGCTGTAAAGTAAACAGGCCCAACTCTTCTCTGAACCTTTTCCAAGGCCACTATTACTCCTCAATTGAGGGGTCCAAAACTGGGCACAGTACTCCAGATGTGGTATAACCAAAGACTGGTATAACCAAAGACTGGTAACGACAGAGTGGTGTCTTTTTGATTTTTACTGAATGGCTCTATTAATGCAATCCAATACTCTGTTTGCTTTGGCCAGTTTCTCAGCATTGGTCGTGAACTTCGAGCAATCTGCACAATATCACTTTGAACCTTTTTTTCCTCACAACCGCTTTCGGTATCATTCCCTGTAAATAATTAAATTCTGTGTTGATCCTACCCACGTGCATCACTGCTTTTATCGAGGCTAAATGATATTTGCCATTTTTTGGCCCATTCCCCTAGCGCATCTAGATCTCTTTGCAGCAGATTATACTCCTCTACAGTCTTAAGCTTTGCACAAATTTTAGTATGGTCAGCAAATGTACTGACCATACCCCAATCACTACTGTCCAGGTCATTAATAAAAACAGTGAACATCAGTGGTTGTCCTAACTGCAATCCCTGGCGGATGCCACTAGTAACCTGCCTCCAGGTTGATCTACCACCTATGACTACAACTTTTTGCCTGTTGAAGCCAATTCCTAATCCAGTGTAACAAATACCTGCTTGTACCATAAAATTCTATTTTGTGAAGTAACCTATTGAAGGCTTTCTGAAAATCCAGGTAGACACTGTCAACTGGATTATCCGTATAAACTAACCTAGTTACTACTTCAAAAAAGTCAAATCAAGTTTGTCGGACACAACCTTTTTCAGGAAACTGAGTATCACTCATAGTCCCTTCTGTTTCGCAGTGATCATAAAGAGCATCCCTTATGATCTCTTTAAGCATCCTCCCTGTGATGGACGTCAGGCTGATGAGTCTGCAGTTCCCTTGCTCTGATGTCCCTTTTACAAAAAAAAAATCTGAACTGCACGAGCTACCTTCCAATCTAAGGGAATTATCCCTGACACTTATTGAAGATACGGGCAAGGCCTGTCCCATCTCTGTTAATGGGTGTATGTCATTTGGACCTGGAGTTGTCTTTATTTTGAGGTTTCCTATATTTAATGGCATCTTCTAGCTGGAACATGAGCACCATCCACAGGAGTATAGACTGATATGAAAGTCATTTAACAGCTCTGCTGTAACCTGGGAATCTGTCCTAAGCTGTCTTTCAGTGGCCCTATACGATCTTTTAATGGTCTCCTGACATAGCTGAAAATACTTTGCACAATTGCGCACTACTCTAATGGTTGCTTTTGTCTCTCCTTACTTATATTTGTCCCTGTTCTGCTTGGAGTTAAATTCCTTAAGTTTATAAAATGTTTTCTGTTTGTCTAATTTGTCTGTGTACATTTCTAGTTACCCATAATGGTTTTGTTTTGCCATGTGCCCTTTTAACCATTGGGGAATACTTTGCCTTTCACTGCTATCTAGTCTTTTTATGGACTTCCCACTGCCTTTTAAATTATCAATTAACCTTTGCATGATTCCCAGTTCTCACTACTTGTACCTTTTTTTCTGTTTATTTTCAACCACCTTGTTGAGTCTTGCTGTTGGATTTCTGCACAGATGTGCTGCTTTTCCACATTCTTAAAGTAGTCTAACAAGAAAAATTGGCACCACATCATGTATATTCTTCCATGGAGCTCTTGTAGCTCCAAAATTTGTTTCTAAAGTCTTGCTCATCTATAGTGCTTTGGGACTTAGTTTTTACTCGCCTTCAGAAATTTTTTCACCTTGAGTTGGCTAGTTTTGTAAGTTTTCAGCTTGTGTTCTAAAACAATGTAAAGTAATAAGCTACTCAAATGTCAGGAGTAACTATCACTATTTTATCTTGGGATTATTAATCAATTGAAACAAACGCTTGTATTCTGCTGTTTCTTTGACCCCATTTCTCTCAACTTTCTCCTGTCTTTGAGTATAATTTAATGTTGTTCTGTTAATCTGACTTTCTAACTTTCAAGTAACTTCCCTCTCGCTCTTAATGACATTAAAGCCAATGAAAATGCATTTTTTTAAAAAAAAGATTGTTTTCAAGTAATCAAGCTCAAAATATTCAGATTGATGTGGTTCTATATAGATGGGTAATTTATATTTGCACATAAAAACATTTGAACTGAAAAGGCTCTGCTGATTAAATTCATTATTAGCCCCCAGAGCCAGATGGTAACTAAGTGAGTGAGCTCATGCTATCAGGGTTAAGGTACCAAATTTACTCCACAGGGGCCACCAAGCCACAAGTATTCACCCATATCCAGGAAAGCACATGCCCCCCATATAGCTTCATGTGGTAGATTAAGTTTTTACTGATTGATCTGCAAAATTACGTGGTTCTTTCCCTTTTGATTGACCCTACTTTACCTCCTGAAATTGTTTGATTAACACAGTATGATTTCTTGTTTCTTGCAGGCTGTTGGTTAAAAAACACACTACTTGTTCACCTTGAGATAGTAGATACTATTGTCTTGCTGCTAATTTTAACCCATGTTGCTTCTGCTGTTTCTCTTATTTCTACTGTTTTGATCAGTCATACCCAATTAAAGCAATTGCATTCTAGCCTATTATGTCATCCTGTTCCCTTGCCCAATATTCCATCCTGATGAACAAGTGGTAAGTGCCTATTGTTTACTATGGAATCTATACTGATTGTTTGCTATTCTTTTTGAGCAATAGTAAAATATTGGAACCTAAAAGCTTTTTAAGATGCTGGCAGTTAGGCAATCATGTGACTCTGGGCTCAATTTGCGGTGTTGGATAGACTTCAGCTACAAATCTTGATCTTATGATTTTGTATTCATGATTTCAGAGTCCTGAGCTCATATTTTCTGAGGAAGGAAAATGGTGTCCAGCAGAATAGGAATGGAGATCATGAACTACCCACTGTCATGTAGAGTGAAATTGAAAGGCGGGTAGAACATGACTTGAAATTTGGCAGTACAGACTTGTTCTGTTCCTTCTGTTTACCACAAGAATGTAATAATTTGTGCTTGGAATCATTTACCTTGTATGCAAACCAAATTATATTTAGCTTCTGGTAATAGTTTTAAAATTTTATTTGCTTTAGGAATCTTAAACTTAATTTTGCTTTAGGTGTGGAAGGAGGAGAAACTGCTTGCAAGTTGGCTCGCAAATGGGCATATGAAGTTAAAGGAATTCCTAAATATAAAGCAAAAATCCTTTTTGCAGGTAAGATTTTTTTAAACTGAGTGGGACATCAGTTCCATGTAATATTTAATCAGTGCAGTTGTGATTTGCACTAATTAATCCTGTTGCTGCAAATTAAAGTCCTCATTTACTACATTCAAAAATGTCACTTTTTTTAACTATATAGAGCTATGTGTAAATTTAAAATTTTACTGTCTCTAGGAGAGAGAATTCAATGGACTGTCCTATTTTAATAGAATACTCTAGGACTGAAAAATAAATGTTTAGTTGATGTATATGATGGTGTAGAAGTTATTTTTGTACTTGGTTATTTTTATTCAAATTGTTTTAATTCTAGTAAAATCCTGGTAAGAGAAAATATAAACTTTGGGTAGTCAAAGATTATTTTTTTCTTTAAGAAAAATGCTTTGTCAAACTTGTGAAATACATCTTGAACTCATGAATAAAATACTTCTGTAAATGGACTTGCAGCAGGCCCTGTCCAGAAAATTTGAAATGACTGAAGGTTCAAACAGTATTTGCATTATCTTTCAATACTTTATTTCCCCTTCAGCTGGTAATTTTTGGGGTAGAACTATGACTGCCATTTCCAGTTCAACAGACCCCAGTAGTTATGAAGGATTTGGACCATTTATGCCTGGGTTTGAAATTATTCCGTACAATGATCTGCCAGCAATTGAGGTATTGAAAATTATAATTGGATTTAATGTTTTGTTCCAGTTGATATTTTTTTAGTTTTGTATTAATATTACTACTAGATAATTGCAGCTCTCTCTCTTTTTAGCGTGCATTCCAGGACCCTAATATGGCAGCATTTATGGTGGAACCAATCCAGGGAGAAGCTGGTGTAATTGTTCCTGACTATGGTTACCTTCAAGGAGTGAGAGAATTGTGCACAAAATATAATGTGAGTTGTAGAAATGTAGTTGTAATATGGGTTAATAGTTCACTGAATTTAAACAGGAAGCATCTTTACTTACGATTCTGGATGATTAAATAGGTCCTGTTCATCGCAGATGAAGTGCAGACTGGGCTGGCTAGGACTGGACGGCGATTGGCATGTGATCACGAAGATGTCAGGCCAGATATTGTTGTTCTCGGAAAAGCCCTCTCTGGAGGCGTGTATCCTGTGAGTAATGCTATGTGATTTTCTGAATAGATGTAAGCTGAAGTGTATCCAACATGGTAAATTGTGAAATTGAATTCAATAAATATGGTAATTTGTTAATTTGCTGGATTGCTACAAAAGTTCAACTGTCATTAATGTTCTTCAGGAAGTTGAACCTGCCACTCTGAGGCCTACATGTGACTCAACCACATTTTTATGGTTGACTCTTAATCTATTCAGTTTATACAAATAGGCCCACCACTTAAGGCAACTTGGGAAGTAAATATGACATTTCAGGTATCACTTAACCCAGAAAAAAATCTTAGAAGCTAAATTGAATGCCCTGCCTTTTTAATGAGAATTTTTAACAAACCAGTAGTGTGCTTTTAAATTAGCGCTAGGCAAATTTGGGTAGATGCAGATGTAAATATAGCCAGGGATTGAAAATTAAATAAAGTGTTTACTAATAGAATATTTGGAACAAATGTGTAATTACCTAGTCATCGGTCAGTTGCAGAACTGATGAATTTCCTCAAATAATGGTCTTTGGGAGCAACTAGCATCCGTTTCAGTATTGTAATTGTATGTCAGTCTTGCAGTGCACGAACACATAGGGTATCTCTGGCAGAATTTACGTGGTACAAAGTGTATTAGTGAAAAGCGAGACTCCAGAGGATGCTTAAAATTAAAGCAAAAATAGCTGGTGCAAACCTTTGAAGAATGATTGCAAAATGGATGAGTACAAAAAAATTCTAATCCTTCTCCAATGAGTGACACTTGCATAGAAAAATCAGCAGAAAAGTCTTTAGCTCTGTATTGTATTCAGGCTCTAGATCCTTTGGGGCTGCTGCTGAGGGAGCATCAGTTAGAATAGGCATACTCACCTGTGCCACATTTGTCTTATGATTTATAAAGTTTCCAAGTTTTTAAACAAATGTGTTGGTGTGATTATACTGTCAATTTCAATAGGATTTTTTTTTTGTCCACTATCCCATAATAGAAATAGGGTTTTGGAGCCTTTTTGCTGAATTGTGTGAAGAGTAGCAATTGTTTCAAAAATTGAAGCCCTATTTTGCAAGGTCTCTATCATTGGGGCTTCAGCTCCAAGATACCTTGGGGAAATTTGTAAAACTTTCTAAATGTTTATTACTCAGTTGTGATGGAGGGCCATCTACATTCTATTCAGCAGTGAGAATTTGGTGGTCTATTTTTAAAAAACAAAAAACAAAATTGATTCTTTGCAATGAATTGTGTAGATGCATCACTATCACCTTCTCCACTAAACTACCAAGTATAATGTGCTCCTTCAGGAATTAATTGACAAGCACCAGGCAGGTATTTTTTTTGTAACCTAGAAAATGTATATAATTAGACTTCAATGGAGTAGCTCACCATTTGGTGTTATGGTATAGAATCATAGAAAGTTACAGTACAGGAGGAGACTATTCAGCCCATAATGTCTATACCGGCCAATAAAGAGCTATCCAGCCTAATCCCGCTTTCCAGCTCTTGGTCTGTAGCCTTGACGGTTACCGCACTTCAGGTGCATATCCAAGTACTTTTTAAATGCGATGAGGGTTTCTGCCTCTACCACCATAGTATATTCCACAAGTTTTCTCCACCAACATCCTAAACTGAATTTCTGGTAGAAAACTTGTGCATTCCTGTATATGCAAGACTGAACACACCCAAGTATCAAAATGACTATGCATTCATGTTGAGACAGGAATTGTAATCTTAATTAAATGGTAAATCATGCTGTTTTTCTTGTTCTTTGCTGCTTCAGAACAGCTTGTGCCTGTGTGACCATGAGTTTCAAGGGTAGGCAGCTAAAAGTGTGCATTGCTTTTGGTCTGTTATAACAGCACTTTGTTCTAAAGAAAATGTAGCTGATAACTTAATTCCTTATGAAGATACAATTAACATTTTCTCCCTTTTGCAGATTTCAGCAGTGTTGTGCAATGATGAAATTATGTTGACCATTAAACCAGGTCAGCATGGGTCCACGTTTGGTGGCAATCCATTGGCTTGTCGTGTTGCTATTGCTGCCCTTGAGGTATGTCCAAGTGATGCAGACTGGGGGAAGTTGGTTACATGAGTGAGTTTTTAAAAAGCTATGGCCAATTCATTTGATTTTTCACGTGTAATAAATTCCAACTTCTTAGTGGAAGTACACTCATTCATTATTGGCTATCAGAATAGGTCATAGCTCAAGTGAATGTGGGTAAAAATAACAGTTTACATTTATACAGCACTCACTAGATAATCTGTTCCCAGTAAGTAGGAAGGGGATACTGAGCAGGTAACAGTTGAACACTTATTTTGGGGTGGGGGGGGGGGGGCGGGGTGTGTGGGTGATGGGGAGGAATTAAAGGATGACCAAAGATAGGGATTTATAAGCTTTAGAAGGAAGGAATGGGATAGCAAGGCAAAGTTCCGCAGCACTGTACTGCCAAAGATTGCTCTCTGGTGATGCAGGGTGTGAGTAGTACTTCAAAACTGGAGGGACCTAGGATGTGGCTGAAGTAGATTTCAGAAAAGGTGGTGAGACTGGAGGAATTTGAAAACTAAGACCAGAGCCTTGTGGTTGATAAGCTGAGGGAAAAGTAGCTTGTGGAACTTGGTAAGAACAGAAGTGTTTGGTGTGTAGAACTGAGGAGACATGACAGTTTTGGATTAACCAAAAGAAATGATGGCTGAAGGAAGGGAAACTGAAACAATTCAAGAAATTGATCCTTGGGGTGAGGAAGGCATGGATTAGGATTTTTAGCAGAGAATAGTTGCACAAAGTTCTGGAGGGGAAAAATGAAGTTTGACGGCTGACCAGATGGGTTAAAAAGCTCCGCTCGGTTGAACAGTGTGCTGAGGTTGTGCGCTGAGGTTGATGGAGCTGCAGCTAATGTTACCGAGGTGCTAGAAGGAACTGAAAACAATGACTGATTTTGCCAATGTGAATTGAAGGAAATTTCAACTCCTCAATGACTTGGAAATTGGACAGGCAACCTGATTGTGTAGCCACAGCCTTGGAGTAGTCATGGCAGAAAGGTAGAGTTGGGTGTCATTGGCATATACAAAGCTTATCCCATGCTTTCAAATAATGTCTAGAGGGATAGCATGTAAGTGATAAAAGGGGACTAAGGATGGGGCATGTTGCAGATGTAATGGTGTATTGGAGGAGAGGGTGGCTATATTAAAACATGTAGGAATCGAATATACTGAAGGTGGGCCACAAGATTTGGAGGAGAATGTAGTGGTTGATCAATGTGCTCAGTTGCAGGCACATAGGATGTTAACTTTGGCCAGTGTGGTCAATACTGTGGGCAGATCAGAATTTGGGTTGAAGGGTGTTCAGGTAAAGCATAGGGACATGCTGCAAAGTTGGGTGGCATCATGTTCAGCGACCTTGGTGATTAAAGAGCAGGTTGGAAATAAGGCAGTAGTTTGACAGGTTCTAGAGATTTAAATTGTTTTGCAAGTTTAAGCGAGTTTTTCTTTTGGAAAGGAGACTTCAAACTGAAGAATTCAAGAATGTGAAGGAGGTTAAGGAAAATTGTTCTGTCTGAAGGTTTCATACCAGGTACACAATTTAAAAAAAAAAAATGAAGTTTGAAGTAAGGAGGCATGTCTGGTGGATCATTTTCACCCAAAAGATGGCGTTGTGGACTAAGTCATCAGGAAAGGCCTCAGAACCTGCCCATATAAATGGCTTTAAGACTGATGATTTTCTGGTTGAGGGATGGTAGAGGAGGCAGATAGGTGGTATATGTGAAAAGGGGAATGCTTGTTTAAGTCTAGTTGGCTTCTCCTGTTGCTAAACTTTTTAATTTTCTTATTTAGTGAGATACCTATATAATTGGGCAAAATTTGTTTTTTTTTTGCAATATCCCTTTAACTGTAATATACAGGTTCTTGAAGAAGAAAACTTGGCAGAAAATTCGGAGGAAATGGGAATGCTCCTCCGAAGTGAGCTGATGAAACTGCCAGCGGATATTGTGACTGCCGTAAGAGGAAAAGGATTATTGAATGCCATTGTTATTAAAGAAACAAAAGGTACAAAAACAGTCTGGCAATTTTTCGTCAACTTCTTGCTTTGTTACACTCCATATTATAGAAATTCCAGTCAAACAACAGAGATCACTAGAGAGACCATTTTAAATAAATAAGTTTTATTGGTGGCATAACAAAATGCAGCTAGAGATAACTGGGGCTAGAACAGGTGTCAAATTTGTTCAGATGATTACAACAAACGGCCGTCATCAAGAGCTTCTTTGTAAATAGAGGTGTGGTTGTGAATTCTTCCTTTTGGAGGGAGAAAGATATAATTGGTTAGAAATGTGTTTGACTGCCTTCCACCAGTTCTTGAAGCATTGTTGAGAATTGATCAAATTAGAACTAATCTACCTGAGCTAATCATGGGATTTTGACATTGTCTTTTTGGTTGCATGACTTTTCTAGTCCTTTTTTAGGATTCTGGCAGGATCTGTCAATTAATGCTTTTGTACTCAGTGAGTTGGCCAATGTTGCAAATAGATATTACTTCTGTTAAGGGAGTAAACCTGCATGATAAAGCAACTTGTTGCAAAAGGAGGGCTGTGTATTTGCACCATGTGATGGAAGGCACAGAATTCTTATTGCCACCGACACAAGCTTTGGGAGAAATGTGTAATTTGATGCTGTCTGCGGTAGAGTAATTCAAGTTCTTGGAAACTTAACTTGATCTAATTATAGTCAGGCAGGCTCGAGTTCAGACAAGGCAGCGCTAACACTACTGATTTCAGGGAACGCATAGCGCTGGAACATGCGTTTTCAGGATGGAAGGGGTGAGGCCATGGAGAGATTTCAACATGAGGATGAGAATTTTAAAATCGTGGTTAGTGGACCAGGAGCCAATGTAGGTCAGCGAGCACAGGGGTGATGGGTGAACGGGGCTTGCTGCGAGTTAGGATATGTGCAGGAGAGTTTTGGATGAGCTCAAGTTCATTGAGGGTGAGGAAATGGGAGGCTGGCCAGGAGAGCATTGGAATCAAATCTGGTGATAAAAGACATGGATTAGGCCTGTTGCAGTGCATGGTCTGGAAAGGCATCTCTGGAGCAGCAGCAGGTGTACCTTTGGCCTATGATCCTAGTGAAATTACACTGAAGGCCTGCCTGCATGCTAAATGCCACTGGCAGCTAACACACATGTAGTGTCTTGCATGTTGGTAGGACCAACACAGAATATGCTAAATTTTTTATTCATTTATTGTGTGGGTGTTGCTGGCTAGGCCAGCATTTGTAGCCCATCCCTAGTTGCCCTTGAGAAGGTGGTGGTGAGCCGCCGCCTCTAACTGCTGCAGTCAGTGTGCTGAAGGTGCTTTCACAGTGCTGTTGGGTAGGGATTTTGACTCAGCGATGAAGGATTGATCTATGTCCAAGTCAAGATGGTGTGTGACTTGGAGATGGTGGTATTCCCATGCACCTACTGCCCTTGTTCTTCTAGGTGGTAGGGGTCACATGTTTGGGAGGTGCTGTCGAAGAAGCTTTGGCAAGTTGCTGCAGTACATGAAACTCATTGCCGCCACAGTGCGCTGGTGGTGGAGGGAGTGAATGTTTTAAGGTGGTGGCTAGGGTGCTCATCAAGTGGGCTGCTTTGCCCTGGATGCTGTCGAGGATCTTGAGTGTTAGAGCTGCATCCATCCAGGCAAGTGGAGATTATTACATCACACTCCTGACTTGTAGGTGGTGGATAAGCTTTGGAGTCAGGTGAGTCAATCGCTACAGAATATTCCGCCTCTGACCTGCTCTTGTAGCCACAGTGTTTATGTGCCTGATCAAGTTAAGTTTCTGGTCAATGGTGTCCACCAGAATGTTGATGGTGGGGGATTCAATGATGGTAATGCCATTGGGGAGATGGTTAGACTGTCTCTTGTTGGAGGTGATCATTGCTTAGCACTATTGTGGTGTGAATGTTACTTGCCACATCAGCCCAAGACTGGATGTTGTCTGGTCTTGCTGCATATGGACACGAACTACTTCATTTTCTGAGGAATTGCAAATGGAACTGAATACTGTGCAATCATTAGCAAACATCTCCACTTCTGACCTTGTGATGGAGGGAAGGCCATTGATGAAGCAGCTGAAGATGGTTGGGCCTCGGACTCTGCCCTGAGGAACTCCTGTAGCGATGTCCTGGAGCTGAGATGATTGGCTTCCAACAACCACCTTCCTTTGTGTTAGGTATAACTCCAGCCAGTGCAGAGTTTTCCCTTGATCCCCATTGACTTGTGTTTTGCTAGGGCTTCTTGGTACCACACTCTGTCAAAATGCTGCCTTGATCTCAAGGGCAGTCACTCTCCTCACCCTGGAATTCAGCTCTTTTTGTCTGTTTGGACCAAGGCTGTATTGAGATCTGGAGCCCAGTGGTCCTGGCGGAACCCAAACTGAGCATCGGTGAGCAGGTTATTGGTAAGTGACTGCCACTTGATTGGCACTGGCGATGACCCCTTCCATCACTTTGCTGATTGAGAGTAGGCTGATGGGGCAGTAATTGGCCGGATTGGATTGTCCTGTTTTTTGTGGACAGGACATAGCTGGGCAATTTTCCACTTTGTTGGGTAGATGCCTGTAGCTGTACTGGAACAGCTTGGCTAGCAGTGGCTAGTTCTGGAGCACATGCTTTCAGTAATACAGCTGGGAAGTTGTCGGGGCCCATAGACTTTGCCGTATCCAGTGCGCTCAGCCTTTTCTTGATAACGTGGAGTGAATCAAATTGACTGAAGACTGGCATCTGTGATGGTGGGGACCTCGGGAGGAGGCCAAGATGGATCATCCATTCGACACTTCTGGCTGGCGATGGTTGCCAGTACAATTTTGAAGTTTGGGGACGATACAAAACTTGGCAAAGTAGTAAATAGTGCGCATGACAGTAGCAGACTTCAGGAGGATATAGACAACCTGGTGAAATGGGCAGACACATGGCAGATGCATTTTCATGTGGAAAAGTATGAAGTGATGTACTTTCAGAGAAACCTGGACAAGCCGTATAATCTAAATGGTACTATTTTGAGGGGGTACCAAAACCAGGATCTAGGGGTGCATATTATTCACAAATCTTTGAAGGTAGCGGGGCAAGTTGATAAGGCAGTTAAGAAAGCGTATGGGATACGTGGCTTTGTAAATAGGGGCATTGAGTACAAAAACAAGGAAGTCATGCTAAACCTTTACAAATCACTGGTTAGGCCTCAGTTGGGGTATTGTGTACAATTCTGGGCACCACACTTTAGGAAGGATGTCAAGGCCCTGGAGAGGGTACAGAGGAAGTTTGCCAGGGATGAGGGAGTTCAGTTATGTGGAGAGATTGGAGAAGCTAGGATCGTTCTCCTTGGAGCAGAGAAGGTTAAGAGGAGACCCAATAGAGGAAATCAAAATTGAGGGGTTTTGATCAAGCAAGTAGGGAGAAACTATTTCCTCTGGCCGGAGGGTCATAGATTTAAAACAATTGGTAAAAGAACTGAGGGTAAATGAGGAGAAATTTCTTCAGAGGGTTATAATGATCTGGAACACACTACCTGAAAGGTTGGTGGAATCAGATTCCATAGGAACTTTTAAAAGGCAATTGGACATGTACTTGAAGAAAACTAAATTGCAGGGACATGGGGCAGGCGGGGGGGAAGCTGGGGTGTGGGATTGAATTGGACTGCTCTTTCAAAGAGCCGTCACAGGTGTGACTGACCAAATGGCCTCCTATGCTGTAAGCTTATGATTCAGCATGCATGTAGTCCTGTGTTGTAGCTTCACCAGGTTGGCACCTAATTTTCAGGTACGCCTGGTGCTGCCCTGGCATGCAATTCTACACTCATTGAACCAGGGTTGGTCACCTGGATTGATGGTAATGGTAGTGAGGGATATGCCAGGCCACAAGGTTTCAGCTTGTGGTGGAATACAATGCTACTGCTGATGGCCCACAACGACTCAATGGATGCCAGTTTTGAGCTGCTAGATTTGTGCTTAATCTATCCCATTTAGCATGGTGGTAGTGCTACACAACATGGTGGAGGGTGTCCTTTTATGCATGGACTGTGCAGTGGTCACTCCTACCAATACTGTCATGGATAGCTGTATCTGTGACTAGTAGGTTGGTGAGGGTGAGGACAAAGTCAAGTAGATTTTTTTCCTCGTGTTGGTTCTCTTACCACCTGCTGCAAGCCCAATCTGGCCACTGTCCTTCAGGGCTTGGTCAGTGGTGATACGACTGAGCCACTCTTGGTGGTGGCATTGAACTCTTAACTGGATCATGTTCTCCCTCTTGTCCCCCCCTTCCTGCTTCTTAGACCTGGATCACAGTCTCCTTCACTTCACTTCACTCTCCACCCCCCCCCCCCCCTTGTTATCTGTTTTCTTGTTCTTCCTCCATCATCCAGGGTCACCTTTCCAGCTCAGCAACACGGGTTGATTTTAGTGCCCCCTATTACAGCATTGCTCAAACCAAGGTGGTTTTTAATGCTGTACTTGCTTGAAAAGTAGCTTACATAGTGAAAAATATTCACAAAATACAAACAAAGTACTAAGATTTGTTTTGAACAAGCGTAGAAATGTTAATCTCAACAGCTTCTGTTTTTATTGTAATTTTATTCCCTATTTCAGCTTTTGATGCAATGGAAGTTTGCCTTCGTCTACGTGATAATGGTCTGCTGGCTAAACCAACCCACGGGGACACCATTAGACTGGCACCACCCCTTGTGATCAAAGAGGATGAAATACGAGAATGTGTGGACATCATTCAGAAGACCATTTTGTCTTTTTGAAGTAGATTGAAGCTGTTAATACTATGTATTTTCAATAGGTACCTGCATTCGTGGTATCTTTACAGCTAGATTGTATTTGCACATTATACCTAGGGTTTTATTTGAAGCAGCTGGTATCTACTAAGCATTTCTCAAATCTTCATATTTAAGAAATTACATTTAACTTCAGTCACAGACCAAAGACCTGAAATAGTCCATGCTTGACTGTTACACGAGTGACAATTTGTACTGTACTACAAACCTGATTAAAATCTGGAATTAAATCCTGGGTGAAATTAAAGTTCACTTAAGATCTTCAAATTAACTTTTAATTTAAAAGGTTGTATACATCCATCACTGGAAATTGTTCTCCTGAAAAATGTCACTTTTCAAATGTTGTAATTCCAATTTGGACACTCCATTGTCTGAAGTACAATATATTTACCTTGTATGGGCACAAAATGTGGTGGTTTAAATCCTAATAGAGAATTTTCTACACTAAAAGTTTTGCTTTGTGTTCATGCTGGGGAAAATGAAACACTTTCCCATTTCTGACACTGGTTTTCCACTTCTATACTCCCAGCCTGTGATTTCTCAACAACCAAATTGAAAAACAACTTGCATTTATGTAGTGCCTTTATCGTAGTAAAAATGTCCTAAGGTGCTTCACAGGAGGGTTATCAGACACAATTTGGCACAAGAGCTATTGGGACAGTTGAAAGAGGTAAGTTTTAAGGAGGAAAAAATGGGGTAAAATAGCTGGCTGGTGAGTGCAGAAACAGAAAACCCAGTCCTGAATGTCATCAAACACTTTTCTAGCTCATAGAGCTCCATTCTTCATCTAACCCACTATCTTGCACCAACCTCTCTACCCTTTATTTGTTCCAATGTGACTTTTTTCCTCCACATCTACCAGCATGTAACCTGTAGTCTGAATGCAAATACAGATGACTTGAGCCTTGATCCCAGGTCCCAGCTGTGACAGATCAGTGTGCTTGGCTCTCAGTTCCACCTATTTGTATTTTTCTAGAATCTCTGTTGCAACTGATCTGTTGCTTTGGATGGAAAAAGGTCATTGGCAAATGTTGAATGATTACTAAATTCTAGTGATACTGAAAAATTGGACAGCAAACATGGCATATGTTAAGTTAATACTGAATGTAAAGAGTTGTTAGATATGTGAAGTTCTTGATTCCATTTTCAATATTAGGTGGCAAGAATCACAACTTGCCTTCATTCATAAAGCATTGCTCATAGCTCACATACACACTTCATAAGATGCATTTAGGAGAATTTTGTTACATCCTTCAGCTGATATGGCCTATCATTCTTTACTACAGTAAATGCAATTATGTTGCTCCTATTGAATCGTACTGTTGTATTTAGTAGAAAATGCCATGGATTTCAGTATGAGCTTTGTTGTTGCAAAGTGGTTTTTTTCTCGACTGCAGGAACACATTATTAAGTATCCTTGGTTTAATACAGTAATGAGGATTACAGTAGGTGCAGGGAACTTTTCCAGTGCAACATTTAATTGATCAGGCAAACTCTGCATTCCATGCAAGACTGTCATGGCTAATGTCCTGTGTACTGGCAAACCTTTTGATAACTGGAAAGAAAATCTGTAGGAAAAGGGCCAAGGAATTCTGTGGATCTCTTTTTTAACTTTGTCGTGCTTTAACAAAAATCTGTGGTCTTTTTGATTTAAGTAACTAGTTTGCCCATTGAAGATAATAGGAGTAATTCTGTTAGCATTTTTGTGAAATGCCATGTTTTAGACTAAGTTTGAGATTCAAAATTTTATAATATATTCTTGTATTCATCAAAATAAGAATTTAATTGGGCTTCAGTGTTGCTTCTGACATGGTTAGAGATCTTTACAATGCAATGGATTGTACAGTGGAACAAATAATGCTCAATTGAGCAGCTTTGCTTGAGTTTGCTTTGAAATATTCACTCTGCTTTTGGTGTGTGCGCACCAGTATTGCTGTTGGTTTTTGTTCTTTCAAGTGGCCTGTGTTGACATGTGTATGCCCTCTTGATGCAGCTTTAAAAAAGCTTGAACAATGCAGTTGGGAGTGTTCCACGTACTGTGGAATTGTAGCAGGCATCACTAATTTTCAGGCAGTGCCATCGTGTGTTTGATTCTGATTATTTGGTTTAAGCACATTACTCTGCAGCGCATAGTGAGATGTTAAGTGATTATGTATAAAAGCATAATGTTGGATAGTACATTGCAATGCAGTACTAATACCTAAAGATTGTACTTGGAGACTACTTGCAGTTGTTGATTGTAATATGTCAATGTCCAAGGCAAATTTGTTTACTGCAAGCAGGCTATATATATTAAGTGCCTGAAAACTCAATGTTGCCACACTTGCCTGGGGAAAGCAGGGCAGAATCTGTTTTTTCCCTCGAGTAAAGTTATCCGGAATTTCCTCTATCAAATCCTGGGAAGCATTTAGAGAGCATTTTGTTTTAAAAATAGAAGAAATTTTTAAGTGTTACGCGCCAGCAAGGGCAGATTGAAATACTGGGTTGATCTTTTGGGCATTTTACTCAAACTATTGATTAGGAGTGGTTGATAGGAAACCAAGTATTCAAAGATGATCCCAAAATTGGAGAAGTGATTGAGGCCTTGATGCTGAAGGGCATGGATGATGTGATCAGAAGCCAGTTACTCAGAAGTTGGACTACAAGTTTAAAAATTGGGAAGCCTTTTAAGCAATACTTAACAATAATTTTCCTGGAGAGTAGTAGATAATGTGAACTAGGTTCATCAAAAACAGAAAATATTGCTTATCTTAAATTTTAGTTATGAAAGGCTATAGATATTCTCTGCTTCAGTGCTACTGGTTTTCTCCCATAAGTGTATCCTACATCTTTTAACGAGTTTGCTGCCCAGGAACTTCTGAAAGGTAGACTGGTTCTCACTTTAGTGAGATGAAGCCAAATGTAAATCAACAAAGTGGTTCATTTTACAATTGTTAAGCAAACAAGCAGAGTAAAATTAATAAATCTCTTCATACTTGAACTTGATTTCAGTATCACTCCTTGTAACAAAATCACCATGCTATTGCTCGTAGTGAATTAAATATATAACTGATCAGGGCTTTGTCCAAACCTGGTCAGATCAATCTTCAGAGCTGCTCACTGTCTTCCTTACCATATCTTCTCGAACACTGAAACAATCCGTTTGCTTGTCCTTTTAATCCCTAGCTGGAGGAAGCCAGCAGTTTGTTTTCTGACCTCCTCCCAGCTCACTATGCTTGGGGATTGGCCAGTGGAGCTGCCAATTAAGCTGGCTACTGCCATCCCTCCACCTTTGGTAGGAGCTTCCCTGTAACCTTCCTTGCTGAGCTCACTGGAAAGAAGCCATACCAGCAGAGTCACCAATCTCCAGTCTGGGGTGGGTTAATGTATCACTATTTCAACCTGATATGGTTATGCAAGAAATGTCTTAATATAATGGGTAAGAAAGTGAGCAAATGTTTGAATGGACATCCATTGTGTAAGGTTGAAGTGATGAGGCACCATTCCACAAATTGCTTCACATATAATACATCTCCCAGGACTCCTGTTTATAGACTTGACCACCTTGTGACCTAAATTTAAGTTAATATTTTAATATAAATCATCCCAAGATCCTTCTGTGGCAAAATAGTCAAATTCCAAAACATGAAATGTTTTGAGTAAGTTATAAGCATAGGTTTAAAAATCTAAATGTGTTTCTAGTCTTGAGGCCATGAAGCTATCTGTGGAAAATAAGGTTTGAATAATGAGTGCTATCCTGAGGTTTTTACTAATTTAGCTGCTGGAGGAAATTGAAAGCTCTTAAAAGCTATACTTGTGGCCAGTCACCTCTGGCAGGGAGAGTGCATGACTGCAAATTGTATCTGGTAGTTTGGTGCTGAACAGAAAAGGATAATTTATTTTTTTCCAAGCCCATTGTGACCATTTCCCTCAGTCACTCCCCCTGCCTGCCCCCCCTCAAGAAATGCATCTAGTTGGCTCTTGAACAATTTATACTATATACTTTTTGATAACGTAAGTCTGTTATCCTTTGTAAAAGTTCTTCCCAACTTCTAACTTGTGTCCCTGGAATTTGCAACACTTCCCATAGTGAGTGCTTTGTATACACTTCCTTTAACAGGTTTAATTAAGTCACCTCAGTGCCCTGTCTTCTGAAGACCAACCCAATGTGTTCAACTGTTACTTGCCTCTATAGCATCAGGTAATAATCTTTCTGCGATTTAGATGATCAGAAATTGCACACATTATTCTTGATTTGTACTCTGTCCCTCTTATTGTGTAACTTAATGCTTTATTTGTGAAGTGTTGATTGGTTTCATAGATTTATATACACAATCTCTAGATTTTTACCCTTTAGTAAAATGTATGTTGTATTTAACACAATCTTTTGGTTCCTTGCTGACATGCACTGTTTTACACTTGGTTACATTGCACTACATTTGACACTGACTAATCCAAATACCTAAAGATTTAAATCTTGAACCTGGCTGTACTATTATTTATGCATTCTTAGTTTATCTAGTGTGACAGCATTTTGAGAACACAGTACATATATCCCAAGTCTGTCTGTTACACTTTCAAGTGTGAAAACACTGAAGCATAACAAGCCTAGTATGTTGGAATTACATCTCATTGGCTCGAGTGCCATTAATTAAAATAGCAACAAATTACAACGGAGTACTTGGAGAATCTGCAAGTGAGCAACTAGCAACACAGTATACAAATTCCCAATTGTGTAGTAAGGAGCTATGGAAACTACAGAGAATCAGCAGTTAACAAAAGTGGAACCAGTGAACTTGCTCAATTTTCCTAGTTTTGTCAGCACTCTACATACAACTAAAAATATTTGTAATGTAGACTGATAATTAAACTTGTTTATATAGTTGCCTTGTTTGAAAGCCCTACTTTCCTCTGGAAGCCTGGGACTTAAGTTCATGGTGCTCTCACTGTCATACTCTGAATGGTGGCTCAACTGGTTAGTAAAGATCTGAATGCAACTTGAGGCAGAGTCTAATGAGCATCTTCAAATTTTTGGAATGTAGTGGTGAGGGATTACATACCCATGGTGGAAAACAAGATAAGCTATTCACCGAGACTTGCTGTTTTTAAATCTTCATTCCTTCTTTGGTAATGGAAAATGCCTTAACAAAAACCCAATGAAGCCATTATTTGAACTGGTTAATACTTTTGAAAAAGACTTGCATTTATACAGCACTATCACAACCTCTGGATGTCCCAAAGTGCTTTACAGCCAATGAAGTACTTTTGACTTGTCACTGTTGTAATACAGGAAATGTAATTTTATAAAAATTACAGTAACAAACTTGAACTTGAGTGATGCAGAAAAAATAGCTAAATGTATAAAGGTTTCTGCATAATTAACAATGCAAGTATGCACAGACATGATCCTGCTGCACTGACCAGTTCTTTGCCTTGACTTCAACTGCAGGAAAGCCTCTGCTGCTGAACTCGGCACAGGAATGTCTCCACTCCGGTGATGTGGATCAAAGTTAGGTAAATGGCTGATCTGTACCTCAATTCCATGATTTGGTTAAATGACAGAACAGGTTCGAAGGGCTGAATGGTGCATTTCTGTTCAGTCCTGGGATACTTCATAAATGTCCTCATTTGCCTTGACACCTGGACTTGGCTGTGTGTTACTAAGTCACAAAAAACTGATTCTGCTCAACTTGGAGCTCTCGTCCTGATCCATCCAAGCTCTAGCTCCCACTTTGCCTAATTGCTCTGCTCCTTGGTTCCATCTGACCCGTTCCCAACCTGCCTATTGCACTCTCGGCTGTGTTCAGGACTTCCTCTGAACAATGCCACGGGCGATCAAGCCTCAACTAATCTGTCTTGAATGAATGTAACATTGTGGAATCCTTTCTGATTCTGTCCTTGGCCAACCAGGAGATCTGTGTGTGTGTGTAATGTAAAACAAAAACGAGGGCCTCTAAACTGATACTGTCTGATTATAACCCTATTCTAATAAGAAATGTTTTTATTATTTGGGCTTTCTCCAAACACGAGTAATTTCCATAAGTTGACACTCCTATGAACCCAAACTTAACCTTTTTTGTGCTGTAAGTGGCATAGTGTACCATGGGACTAACAATTACCCTCTGATTATGGTATTTTTCTGTTTCTACCTATTTTTGTATGGAGAGAGTGAGAATATGGTATTAAGATAGAGGATCAGCCATGATCATATTGAATGGCGGAGCAGGCTCAAAGGGCCGAATGACCTACTCCTGCTCCTATTTTTCTATGTTTCTTTCTATGTATATTGCCCTGTCTACTCAAAGCCAGTAAATACTATGCTATTGGACCACTACATTCAAGCTGAAACTAATAGATTTATTTACAAGAAAGATGATGTACACAAAAGCAGTAAGACACAGTTGAGTTACTGATCCAAGGGCTATAGAATAAAGAGCTGTCACAGAATTACTTGCTAATGACAGGTTTATAGTGTTAATGTTTAGGTATAACCTATTTTACTCCCAAGGCTATCCTTTAATGGGTCATAGTCAAGACAATGAATTTATCTCCTTCCTCCCCCCCCCCCCCCCCCCGCCATCCCCCCCTACAACAATGAACTTGTCCACATTAATATTTAAGAGACTATTCAGCCTCCAAGCAAACATTGACCTAACTAATTTTCAAGTAAAATCTCTAGCTGATTCCAATTTTTAATTTGCATTTTTGAAGCCTTGTATTCATGAACTGACTTCCAATATATAGGCTGCTCAACCTGCTTTATGTAGCCTGCTGCCAGACTTGTAAATCCAGTTTAATCTGGATCAGAATTAAAAGAACAAGATAAAAGCAGCTATTGAAACAAAGGCTGCATCTACTCAGTTCTGTATATTGGTCACTCTTGATGCAGCAAATTACTGCTAGCTGAAACCAATTTTATAATTAAAATATAGGGTTGGAATTTTCTGTGGGGGTGTAATTGGGAAGTTTCTTTGAATGCAATTTCATGGTATTAGTATAAATTGCATTAAAAATGGAGAAACTTCCATGATTGATGTGCCAAATGTGTATCAATAAATGGCTTGAAACTTTAATTTTCATATTCCTCCAGTGGTTAAGTGATTTGTATAACCTTGTCCCAGTTGCAAAGAAAGATTTGCAATTTGACAGGAATGCAGTTTAAGCTCTGGGCAAATTCAAATGTATCCACATAGTTGGCACAGAGGCGGAGTATGATGACTGAAAAATAAGTAGATGTTCTATAAAGAAAGTAATCACAAACCATACTTTCCAGCTTGTTTCTCATCCATCTCCTAACTGACAAACGTGTGGTGTGAGGTTCGTTCTCCACGCAGGTTCTCAGTTTAACAGTATACTTGACCAACTTTTATAAATAAGAAATAACTTTTATTTATAGAGCAGCTTTCATAACCTCTGAACAGCCCAAAGCATTTTACACTTCAAAACTACTTCATTAACTAATCCTTGTTGGAATGTAGGGAAATGCAGCAGCCAAATTGAACCAAGCAAAGACCCCACAACTGCAATGAGATAATTGAGCAGATCATTTTGACCAGATTTTAAAGGGGGAATGGTATGGGCCCCGTGAGCCCCAAAGCTGGTGGACAGTCCATGAATATGGAGGCCAGGCTGATGCAGGTGGGCCTCATTAACATAACTGTTATTGGTGCCCAGCCCAAACCTGGCCAGATGCACGAGCTGGCTGGCAGGTGCGAGCAGAAGATCGCTGGCAGGAGGCTGCAGCCGGGGCTCCCTGGGATTACATAGGATATATGGCACAGAAACAGGCCATTCAGCCCAACCAGTCCATGCTGGCATTCATGCTCCACTCAAGCCACCTCGTCTAAATCCATCAACGTAACCCTCTATTCCCTTCTCCCTCATGCTTGTCCAGCATCTATACTATTCACTTCAACCACTCCCTGTGGTAGCAAGTTCCACATTCTCACGATAGCAAAATACTGTGGATGCTGGCAATCCGACATAACAGAAAACGCTAGAAAAACGCAGCAGGCCCGGCAGCATCCGTGGAGAGAGAGAAACAGTTAACGTTTCAGGTCAAAGACCTTTCCTCAGAACTGGAAAAAAGCAGGAAATGAAATAGATTTAAAGCAAGGATAAAGCTGGGAAAAGGGGGAGGGGATGAAAGAACAAAAGGAGAGATTAAGAGACATTGAGAGACATTAAGAGATGATCAAGGCAAGAGGAGGTGTTAATGTGACAGGTTGAGACTAAAAAGTGTGAAATGCACTGGCAGAATGAAGGACAGCTTCTGGGAGGAAAAATAAAGGGGGGGGGGCAAACAAAAGGGTGGATGAAAAAATAAAATATAAATGGGATAGGGGCTGAGGTTATGATCTAAAATTGTTGAACTCGATATTGAGTCCAGAGGGCTGTAGGGTGCCTAAACGAAAGATGAGGTGCTGTTCCTCGAGCTTACGCTGAACAGTGTAATAGGCCGAGGACAGTGAGGGTGGAGTTGAGAATTAAAGTGACAGGCCACCGGGAGCTCGGGGTCCCCGTTACAGACTGAACGGAGGTGTTCCGCAAAGCGGTCACCCAATCTGCGTTTGGTCTCCCCAATGTAGAGGAGACCACATCGTGAGCAGCGAATACAGTATACTAAATTGCAGGAAGTACAAGTAAATCGCTGTTTCACCTGGAAGGGGTGTTTGGGGCCCTGGACAGTGGGAAGAGGGGAGGTATAAGGGCATATGTTGCATCTCCTGCGCTTGCACGGGAAGGTGCCAGGGGAAGGGGTGCTGGGGGTGGTAGAGGAGTGGACTAGGGTGTCGTGGAGGGAGTGGTCCCTGCGGAATGCTGAAAGGGGAGGTGAGGGGAAGATGCGTTTGGTGGTGGGATCACGCTGGAGTTGGAAATGGCGGAGGATGATCCGTTGAATGTGGAGGCTGGTGGGGTGAAAGGTGAGGACAAGGGGAACTCTATCGTGGTTCCGGGAGGGAGGGGCAGGGGTGAGGGCAGAAGTGCAGGAGATAGAACGGACACGGTCGAGGGCCGTGTTGTCCACAGTAGAGGGGAATCCTCGGTTGAGGAAAAAGGAAGACATGTTGGAAGCATTGTTATGGAAGGTGGCATTGTCAGAGCAGATGCGGCGGAGACGGAGAAACTGGGAGAATGGAATAGAGTCCTTACAGGAGGCGGGGTGGGAGGAAGTGTAGTCCAGGTAGCTGTGGGAGTCGGTGGGCTTGTAGTGAATGTTAGTCAATAACCTATCCCCAGAGATGGAGACGGAGAAGTCGAAGAAGGGAAGGGAAGAGTCGGAGATGGACCATGTGAAGGTGAGGGAAGGGTGGAAATTGGAAGCATAGTGAATGAAATGTTCTAGTCCAGGGCGAGAGCAGGAGATGGCACCGATACAGTCATCAATGTACCGGAAAAAGGTGAGGGAGGGGACCTGAGTAGGACTGGAACAAAGAGTGTTCCACATATCCCACGAAAAGGCAGGCATAGCTAGGACCCATGCGGGTACCCATAGGGGACTGGTTGGGTCTCTGTTCAAGGAAGAAGCGGAGCGCCCTCAGGCCATCCTGGTGGGGAATGGAGGTGTAGAGGGATTGTACGTCCATAGTGAAAAGGAGGCGGTTGGGGCCAGGAAACTGGAAACTGTTAAAGTGGCAAAGGGCATCGGAAGAGTCGCGGATGTAGGTGGGAAGAGACTGGACAAGGGGAGAAAAAATAGAGTCGAGATAAGTTCCGTGGGGCAAGAACAGGCTGAAACGATGGGTCTACCGGGGCAGTCCTGTTTGTGGATCTTGGGAAGGAGGTAGAAGCGGGCTGTGCGGGGTTGGGGAACTATGAGGTTGGTGGCCGTGGGGGGAAGATCGCCAGAGGACATGAGGTCAGTGACGGTCTTGGAAATGGTGGTTTGATGTTCGGTAGTGGGGTCATGGTCCAGGTGGAGGTAGGAGGAGGTGCCGTCTCCTGCTCTCGCCCTGAACTAGAACATTTCATTCATTATGCTTCCAATTTCCACCCTTCCCTCACCTTCACATGGTCCATCTCCGACCCTTCCCTTCCTCGACTTCTCCGTCTCCATCTCTGGGGATAGGTTATTGACTAACATTCACTACAAGCCCACTGACTCCCACCCCGCCTCAACTGAGGATTCCCCTCTACTGTGGTCGACGCAGCCCTCGACCGTGTCCGTTCTATCTCCCGCACTTCTGCCCTCACCCCTGCCCCTCCCTCCCGGAACCACGATAGAGTTCCCCTTGTCCTCACCTTTCACCCCACCAGCCTCCACATTCAACGGATCATCCTCCGCCATTTCCGCCAACTCCAGCGTGATCCCACCACCAAACGCATCTTCCCCTCACCTCCCCTTTCAGCATTCTGCAGGGACCGCTCCCTCCACGACACCCTAGTCCACTCCTCTACCACCCCCAGCACCCCTTCCATTAACACCTCCCCTTGCCTTGATCATCTCGTAATGTCTCTCAATGTCTCTTAATCTCTCCTTTTGTTCTTTCATCCCCTCCCCCTTTTCCCAGCTTTATCCTTGCTTTAAATCTATTTCATTTCCTGCTTTTTTTCCAGTTCTGAGGAAAGGTCTTCGACCTGAAACGTTAACTCTGTTTCTCTCTCCACGGATGCTGCCTGGCCTGCTGAGTTTTTCCAGCGTTTTCTGTTGTTGTTCCACATTCTCACCACTCTTTGGGTAAAGAAGTTACTTCTGAATTCCCTTTTGGATTTCTTGGTGACTATCTCATATTGATGGTCTCTAGTTATGCTCTTACCCACAAGTGGAAACATTTTCTCTCTCACTCTATCAAAACCTTTCATAATTTTAAAGACCTCTATGAGGCCACCCCTCAGCTGCCTTTTTTCAAGAGAAGAGAGACCCAGCCTGTTCATCCTTTCCTGATATGTATATCCTCGCATTTCTGGTATCATCCTTGTAAATCTTCTCTGCACCCTCTCCAGTGTCTTTATATCTTCTTTATAATATGCCGACCAGAACTGCACGCAGTACTCAAGTGTGGTCTAACTAAAGTTCAATACAGGTTTAGCATAACTTCCCCACTTTTCAATTCTATCCCTCTAGAAATAAACCCTAGTGCTTGGTTTGCTTTTTTTATGGCCTTGCTAACCTGTGATGCAACTTTTACTGATTTGCATATTTGTACTCCCGAGATCCCTTTGTTTCTCTACCCCGCCTAGACTTGCACCCTCCAAGTGATGTGACCTCACTATTCTTCCTACCAAAATGTAATACCTCACATTTGTGTTGAACTTCATTTGCCAATTATTTGCCCATTCTGCAAGTTTATTAAGGTCCTGTAATTTGTTGCAGTCCTCCTCAGTATTGACTATCTCCTTCCCACCGCCCCCCCCCCCCCCCCCACCCCCCAATTTGGTATCCACAAATTTAGAAATTGTGTTTTTGATTTCAAAGTCTAAATTGTTAATGTAAATTGTGAATAGCAGTGGTTCCAGCACTAATCCTCGTGGAACACCACTACCCACCTTCTGGCACTCTCTGCTTTGTCCTGAAGCCAGCCAGCAATCCAGTCTGCTACTTGTCCCCTGACTGCATTCTCTGACCTTATTCATTAGTCTATTATGGGGTACCTTATGGAAGGCCTTTTGAAAGTCTAGATAAATTACATCTACTACATTACCATTGTCTACTCTCTGTTACCTCTTCAAAAAATTCAATAAGGTTGGTCAAGCAAGATTTTCCCTTTTTGAAATCCATGCTGATTATTCATTATTATACTTTTTGTTTCTAGATGTTCTTCTATTCTCTACTTTAGTAGGGATTCCATTATTTTTCCTACCACTGATAAGCTGACTGGTCTATAATTCCCTGGACATGTTCTATCCCCCTTCTTACATATAGGTATTATGTTAGCTCTCTGGCACTACACCTTTTTCTAATGAATTATTAAATGTGTAGTAATGCCTCTGCTATCTCTTCCCTAGATTATTTTAAAATGTGTGGATGCAATCCATCCAGACCAGGGGTTTTATCTTCCTTTTGAGTTTGATTTAGTTTATTTAATATATCCCCTTTTTTAAAATTTTAAATGCACTTCTCATTACTCATCTCATCATCCAATGTCATGTCCACCTGTTCTATCTCCCTGGTAAATACTGAAGTGAACTAATTTAATATTTCTGCCATCTCCTATCGTTACCTGTGATATTGTCCTGTCTATCCCTCCGGCAGTCAGGTAAGTGAGGTTGGGGGAGAGAAGCCCAAAGTAAGGGCGGCCGAAGGCTTCCTTGGAAGGCTCAGGAGCACTCCAGCTCCTGGCCCACAAGAAAACCTAAAATAAAAATTAAAGTTATCTTCTAGGCCGCTCCTGGCGCATGATTCACTTCCAAGCAGGTCTGGCCTGAGGGGGAAGCCGTCGCTGCTCCCCCGCTCAGGCCTCCAACTGAAATTGCAGATTGGGTCCCAATGTCTTCGGGCCCCAAAATATTTAAGCAAGACCCGGTTACCGCCTTATTGGTATCCTGCTCACCTGCTTGAAACAAGAAGTTGCATTTATATAGCTCCTTTAACGTAGTCAAAAGTCCCAAGGTGCTTCACAGGAGCATTGTCAAACAATATTTGAAACCAAGACACACAAGGATGTTAGAACAGCAGACCAAAAACTTGGCCAAAGAGGTAGGTTTTAAGGAGAGTCTTAAAGGAGGAGAGAGAAGTAGAGGTTTAGGGAGGGAATTCTAGGTAGCTGAAGGCACGGCTGCCAGTGGTGAAACTACTAAAATCGGGAATATGCAAGAGAACAGAATTGGAAGAACGCAGAGATTTTGGAAGGTTGAAGGGCTGGAGGAGGTTACAGAGAGGGAGTGGTGAGACCATGGAGGGATTTGAAAACAAGGATGAGTTAAAATCGAGGCGTTGCCAGACCAGGAGCCAATGTAGGTCAGTGAGCACGGGGTGATGGGTGAGCGGGACTTGGTGCGAGTTAGGATATGGGCAGCAGAGATTTGAATGAGCGCAAGTTTATGGCGGTTGGAAAATGGGAGGCCAGCCGGGAGAGCATTTGAAGTGTCAAATCTAAAGGTAAGAAAGATGGGGATGAGGGTTTCAGAAGCTGAGCTGAGGCAGGATCGGAGACGGGTGATGTTACGGAGGTGGAAGAAGGCCGTCCTGGTGATGGAACGGATATGTGGCTGGGAGCTCAACTTCGGGTCAAATAGGATGCCAAGGTTGCAAAGGGTTTGGTTCAGACTCTGACAATGGCCAGGGAGAGGGATGGATTCGGTAGCTAGGGAACAGAGTTTGTGGCAGGGGACAGAAAACAATGGCTTAATATCGAGACCCGATGGGAAGTCAGTGGGATCACGAAGTAAGTTGCTGCCCTCATTTTAATTACACCCCCCCCCCCCCCCCCGGCCCGGCCTAGTTTCCGCCAGGCAGTGAGAGTTAAAATCAGGTCTCTGTTTTAGTAGTATTGGTTGAGCGATAAGTGTGGCTAGGACACGGGCAGAACTCTTGCTCTTCTTCGAATAGTGCTATGGGATCCTATTATATCAACCCAAGAGGTCAGGCAGGCTTAACATCTCATCCAAAAGGTACAACTTTCAAAAGTGCATCACTCCTTCAGTAATGCCCTGAAGTGTCAGCCTAGATTATGCGTTCAAGTGTCTGGAGTGATCTTGCACCAAGTGCCGCTCTCCCCTATCCTTGTTGGCCTACTTTAACACCCATTCCCACATCGCATCAAATTTTATATTCTCACCCTTGTGTTAAAATCCTGCATAGCCTTACCCCATCTATCTCTGTAAACTCCCACCCCGAGAACTCTGCATTCCTCCAATTCTGGCCTCTTGTGTATAACCCCCCTCCTTTTCCTTTGCACCACCATTAGTGCTGCCTTTCAAGCCCTGTACTCTGGAATTGCCTCCCTAAACCCGCTTTGACCAAATTTTTAGTCTTCTCTGCAGGTGCAGAATGGGATGTGGGCAGTAGCGTTTGGATGAGCTCAAGTTTATGGAGGGTGAAGGATGGGAGACCAACCAGCAGACCATTGGTATAATTACGTATGGATGAGGGTGTCGGCAGTGGATGGGCTTAGGCAGGGGCAGATGAAGACATTGTTAGAGGTGGAAGTAGTGATAACTTGTCAATGTTTTCATACTGTGCAGAGTATCTACAAGAGGACATTTGATAGTCTCAAGTCCAAAGAAAAAGTGAGAAAAGTAGACTTTGTTTATTACATTTCCAAGTTTTGTGCCATCTGCAAATTTTGAAATTATGCCCTGTATACCCAAGTCCAGGTCACCAATATGCATCAAAAAGAGTAGTGGTCCTAATACCGACCCCTGGGGAACACCATTGTATACTTCCCTGCAGTCTGAAAAACAACCATTCACCACTACACTCTGCTTTCTGTCGCTTGGCCAATTTGGTATCCATGCTGCTACTCTCCCTTTAATCCCATGGGCTTTACTTTTGCTAAAAAGTCTATTATGTGGTACTTTGTCAAACACCTTTTGAAAGTCCATATATACATCAACCATAATACACTCCATCAACCCTTTCTTGTAAATTCAACGAATTCAATCAAGTTAGTCAAACATGATTTGCCTTTAACAAATCTGTGCTGACTTTCATTTTATTAGCCCATATTTTTCCAAGTGCCAATTAAATTTGTCCCGGATTATTGTCTCTAAAAATTGAGCTGAGTTTATCCCGCCCCTTTTTTTGAACAGAGGTGTAACATTTGCAATCCTCCAGTCCTCTGGTACCACTCCCATATGTAAGGAGGATTGGAAGATTGTGGCCAGAGCCTCTGCAATTTCCACCCTTACTTCCCTCAGTAAACTAGAATGCATCCCATCCGGACTGAGTGACTTTTCTACTTTTAGTTTAGCATAGCCAAACCTGATTAATTCTCAGCCAACATACACAGATGCAGGGGCACTGGATAGCAATCTGGAAGCAGGATGCTGTTTCAATCACTGCTAAGCCCCCACTCAAGCTCAGGAACACTGATGCTAATTGTTGTACCTGTATCACTGCCCTACCTGAGACTCACCACAGATCGGGGGTTGAACCTTGAGTCTTCCTGTTGTGTATGACATCTTACAAGTGTATGTACCCACTGGACCATGGAGCCATTTTTATTTTTGATATAGATTGAGACAGCATAAATATATTTAGTAAAAATCTGCCATGTAGAAGGCTGCTGCATGTTTTCAAAAGAGTTGCTGTACTGAGATGTGGTCTTATGATTGTTTCTTTATTCCAGTATTCAGACAGGATGTATGGTATGCACATCAGAGAGTAATGGAATATGATCAAAATTCTTTATTATAACTACACACTTCTGATATGAATTTATAGCAAAGATTAAATAATTGTAATTGGTATAAAGCATTGACATCACAAGATAATTATGGATGGAGGCTACTTGTCCCATTTTAGTTCATCCATTCTGAAGGGCCCTACAGTCCCTTACTGCAGAATCCAATTGTTTCTTAAATAGTTCGAGGGTTTTCACCCCCACCACTCTGCCCAGAAGTCCGTTGCTTGTTGATTACTCTTTATGTGAAGAAGTATTTCCTGACATCAGTCTTAAAGTTGCCTTTTATGAGTTTGAACCGCTGAACCATCCTATACTTGCAATTTAGTTTGAAATTATTTCCAAGATCTGCCTTTTACATACTGTTCACTGTTATATATCTCTAAGTTGCTTCCTTTCATAGTTGAAAAGCTCTGCAGTCTTTCCTCATACCTTTAGAGCTCTGATAATAGGGATTAGTCTTGTGGCTCTAGTATTTGAATATCTCCCTTGTGTCTGAGTGAGAAAGCTGCAAACAGGAAGATTGTAATCATATGGGCTCTCTTTGCTCAGGAAAGTGGATAGCCATGAGTGTTGTAAGAATAACTATAGCATGGTGAGTTGTCTACCTGAAGCTAACAGTGCACATTGAGGAAATGCTAAAAGGCTACTGAAGATGGCAGGAAGAGACCAGAACTGGACACAGTACTCAAGGGGGTGACATTGGTCATGGTAGCGAAACCGCAGCCCGTTCTACACCAGTCTGATTTTCTTTTCCATTGGGTGCTATCGCACAAGACCAATTCTAGCCCTAAGGGGTGGTCTGATTTTAAAGATCTCTCTTTTCACTGTCATTTACCCCTACATAGATTAAAGCCATTGGGTCTCTTCCTGCCCTCTTCAGTAGCCTTATTCTTTCAACACTCATGGCTATCCACTTTCCTGAGCAAAGAGAGCCCATACGATCACAATCTTCCTGTGTCTTACTGTTTGCAGCTTTCTCAGTTTTTAACAGCTTTTTCTATACTTGGTTTCCTTCTGGCCTATTGGACAGTGCATCTTATCTGTTCATTATTATCTTTTGAATAGTTGCACAGGCTTCCTTACATTTCTTGCTATTTATCCCAGATTTAATACATCCAGTATCCTCACTTTCCTTGGTTTCCCTCAGCACTTGTTTCTTCTGGCAACCTATGAATTGGATGTAATGATCTCTAGCTCCAATCCTCAATGACTCGCTCTTGAGATCCATTTCCAGTCATTTCATTGATTTATAATGACTCATTTACCGAGTCTCATACTATCAATTCATTCTTAATGATCCCTTCACTTTTGCCTGAAGTTTATGTATCATCTAGGAACAGGAGCAGGCCATTGAGCCCCTCAAGCCTGTTCCGCCATTCAATGAGATCATGGCTAATCATTGACCTAACACTATATACCCGCCTTTGCCCCATATCCCTTAATACCTTTGGTTAACAAAAATCTATCAATCTCAGATTTAAAATTAACAATTAATCTAGCATCAATTACCATTTGCAGAAGAGAGTGCCAAGCTTCAACCACCCTTTGTGTGTAGAAGTGTTTCCTAACTTCTCTCCTGAAAGGCCTGGCACTAACTTTTAGGTTATGTCCCCTAATCCTAGACTCCCCAACCAGCGGAAATATTTTCTCTCTATCTATCCTATCTGTTCTCTTTTTTTAATATCTTAACTTCGATCAAATCACCCCTTAACCTTCTAAATTCCAGGGAATACAACCCTAGTTTGTTAATCTCCCCATATAATTTAACCTTTGAAGTCCAGGTATCATTCTGGTAAATCTACGCTGCACTCCCTCCAAGGCAATATATCCTTCCTAAGGTGTGGTGCCCTGAACTGAACACTGTATTCTAGGTGTGGTCTAATTAGGGCTTTGTATAGCTGTAGCATAACTTCTACCTCTTCGTTCTGTTCTCGGCAACGTGAGTTCCTGGAGATTTTAACTCCCGGGCCTCATAGACCCCACAATCAGTCAGTCTCCCAACCGAAGCCAGCGGGAAGTGGCAGCTAGCTGGCGGGCAGGACCGGGATTTCTGGTGGCAGGAGAGCACCGCCAGGAACCCGAGTTAAAAGGGGAGCACTGGGCTGAGGAAAATTAAAAGACCAATTAGCTAAAGAAAATGAAAAAGAGAGAAGTAGCAACTGAGAAAAATAAAAGCTCAAGGGGAGCACTCAAGTGAAACAAAATTAAAAGGGGCAACAGAGAGTAGCTAATTTATAAGCAACATGAGAGATTACTCAGGTAATCAGGAGGGCCTTGTGTTTGGGGGAGGGGGAAGCCTAAACTTTCCTTGTGGGGCCCAAAGGAGCACTAGTCCTCCTGGTCCCATAAGGGGAAAAAAAAAAGAAAATCCACTTAGCTTCTTTGAGCCTCCCTGGCCCCAGCTCTTCTTTTGGCTAGGTTGGCCTGGCAAGGAAGCTACAAAAGCAAACCTGTGCAGGCCTTTGGTTAAAATTGCACTCAGGCCCAAATATATATATAATATGCTTGATCTGCATGTATAAAGAAGGACCCAGCTGGTTTCCCTCTTGCCTGCTCAGAAGAACTGGTTACAATCGAAACCTGCGGGAAGACCAGATTGGTGCGGGTAAATTTCATGGGCCATTTTAACCGCCCGCTTACCCGGGTAGGCTTAAAACCATCCCTCTGCTCTGTATTGTTACTCCAGATTCCTGAGTTCTGGAGAGTGCAGTTCTCCCCACAATGAGGTTCAACATTGTTTTTTAAATTTTAGGTCACAGTTTCCCTGAGATGTTGACCGCTCCTAACGGAGTCAGCCTCCTGCCTCAGCTCTTTTGCCGATTTCCCATGTTTCAGCATCTGTGTACCTTGATGTTCACAGGTTACGATGAAAGATCATGGGAGCCCTCCCAGCAAGTGCCCACACGAGGGAGGACTGCTTTAAAAGCCTCCTGTCATTGGGTTTGAATGGCCTGCTTCACAGGATGTATAACATGATTTTAGAGGTCAAAGAAATTGATTATTTTTGAAAGTGGCATTATGTTGATAAATGATTAACATACAGCATTTTCTGTTCTTGTAGCATAACAAAGAATTGTACTTTAGCTAACAATGTGGGTGATAAGCGTACCAGTAACGTGTTAATAGAATTTCCTAGTTATTTGGCATACATATGGTTTGAAGAGGATGGAATAAATGTATTTAGTAACTTGGAAGAACCGGAAGGAAATGTTGGTTTTAGTAATAGAACACAAGCTAGTGGTACAGAATTTGAATCTTGATTTATATTAATGTGAAATCTAACATTCCCCCTTTTTTTTTTACAAGACAGTAGTTTGAGGAAAAAATGTCAAAGGAAAAATCTGACCAGTCTTATGACTTGCACACTAGAGGGCACTCTTGTTTTATACTGGCGCTCTGTTGCTAACTGGTGATTAAGGTATGTTAAATTACACCCAATTTTGCAATAAAGCCTAGAAATGACAGTTGACATTAGTGGATGAATGCTTAGCGTGTTCATGTGACACTTCTTTGCCTGCGATTTCAGCAGAAGCATTGACCCATTTAAACTAAGGTAACACTGTTAAATAGTGGAAAAAGGAATGTCATATGAACAGAGGTTACAACATGGAAACCGGCCATTCGGTTCAACCAATCTGTTTTGGTGTTTACTCTCCCTGTGAGCAAATAGTTTGAGATGGGCAATAAATGCTGGCCTTGCCAGCAACGCCCACATCCCAGGAACAAATAGTCGTAATCACAAGGCCCACTCTGTTCTCGTATCCATTCATCCCCTTTCCAATCTAATCTTGATTGTTGATCTAGTTTCTGCCTCACCCACTAACCCTGGAAATAAATTCCACAGCCTCACAACTCTGTAAAGAAGTTTTTCTTGCTCTTTGTTCTAAATCTTACATTTAATTTATCTATCTTTGGTTCCTTGCTCTAGATGCCTCAACTACTGAAAACAGTCTGCTTAGAACTGCACTTCCAAGCTGCCAATTGACCTTCCATTCGATATGATAAGTCTCCTGCTCTCAATCTATTCAACCACTCTGTCACCTTCACCTTTGATGCCCTTGCCCCCAATAAAAAACCTTTACTCGCTCCCATCCTGGTCATTTCCAGGCTCCCATCTTTGCCCCCTTAAGTCCAAGGGGTGCAGACTTGAACATATCTGGTGCACACCTGGTTTAGTCATCCATCACCAGATCTGGCTGGACCACATCAAGCACTATCAGGCTTCACTTTCCTCTGCCAAAACTGGCCACTACTCTGGGATTGGTAACCCCCAGCTTCCCTTCTCCGCGACCAAATGTCTCCTTAAACCCTCTCCTCTGCCTCCTCCACCCTCACCTCCAACGCGTGTGAGGAGCTCATGGACTTCTTTATCATTAAAATTGAGGCCATCTGTTCAGCTGCCCCTGCTACTTCCCAACCACCAACCCCCTTCCCCTTACCCACTAAACCAAAACTACCCCTGCCCTAGCTCTAGCCCTAATCTCATGCCTTTCTCTAGTTTCTCTCCTATCTTTCCATCATGTCCTCTCCGTGCTCATCTTGTACACGAGACGCACCCTTCTGCTCCCTTGACCTTCATCCAGCTTCCCTTCCTGATTCCCAAACGGACATTGTAAAATGGTTCAAAACCACTGTCATCACGTAGAGAAGACCGCAGTGAATACAGTATACTAAATTGAAAGAAGTACAAGTAAGTCGCTGTTTCACCTGGAAGGAGTGTTTGGGGCCCTGGATGGTGGGAAGGGAGGAGGTAAAAGTGCAGGTGTTGCATCTCCTGCGCTTGCACGGGAAGATTCCGTGGGATGGGGAGAGGGTGTTGGGGGTGATTGAAGAGTGGACCAAGGTGTTGCAGATGGAACGGACCCTTTGGAATGCTGAAAGTGGAGGGGAGGGGAAGATGCGTTTGGTGGTGGCATCGCGCTGGTCTGTGGCAGAAATGGCGGAAGATGATCCGTTGAATGTGGAGGCGGGTGTGGTGGAAGATGAGGCCAAGGGGGAACTCTTGCATCTGCCTTGTATCTGATTGCCATCTTTTCTGTCCTGGTGGGAACCTCACCATATTGGTGGTGAGATGAACTTTGTGCCCATCCGTGCTCGTGAGCACTGACCTTGGCTGATCCTCTAGGGTCAGGCTTATTTCTATGGAGGGCCACCGCCAGTACATGCTGCCTCAGCCTCCTCCATTACCTCCCTTGCTCCCAACTTCCACCATCAGCCCATCTCTATCCCAAAGCTGATCCCACAGCACTCTGTCAGGATGATTTTCTTGCTGGGTAGGGGCAGTGCAGGTGAAGTGCCCCTGCATTTCTTGTCCCAGCCCAATAACAGATGTTCGGCCCCTTGCCTATCCTAATGAGGGGCCTAACTCCAGTTTTAGGACTCCGGGGAAATTAGGCTGCCCTGAGTGGAGCCTGATTCCTTCCAGGAGTGCTTCTCCCGGCTTCACAGCACTCCTGAGGGTTGCTGACGGCCAGTAATTCCCCCCCATTCTCCTCCCCTCGCAGGATATGACTGGCGGGGACCCGACATTGATCTTTTCAAAATGGATGCACTGCCTGTGGAGGTGCGACAGGCTCGCCCAGGTAATATGAATGAGGCCCAAGGCTCAATTCTGGGCTGGCCTTGGGCCTCCTGGTTGGGGTGCACTCTCCGTGATTGGAAATGGGTCTAAAGGAATTTCCACCCAAAATGGCTCGCCACCTTGTTTTCATCTGCTTTGTGCCTGGAAAATTGGTTTCCCTGGGGTGCAAAAAGAGGGTAGCGTTTCCGTGGGGTTCGCCTGATCGCCTACCGTAACTTCAGTGGTAACGCTGGAGAAACTGTGTAAATGGCAGTTTAGCCTTTGGGAAATGTGTGCACCTAGAACCACTGTCAGTTCATACAATTACACTAGGGGGTGCCAATGAACTGTAATTGAATTACATTTTGTTTCAGACACATGTTGATGAAACTGCTTGTTTCTTTTAAAGAAACTTCCAAAGTACGTGTTTGAACGAAGCTTTGAGAATACTTTTAGTATTCATGTTAAATGTTACCGACATTGTACACTTCAGTATCTAAATTAAGGCATTTATTAGTTAACATTAATCATGGATGCAGATGCTTTTATTTTTCATATTTCCTAATGCATGAGACATGAGCTACTGAATGGTATGTGTCTTGTGTTAACCACATGCCTACTACTGAATGCAATATGTTGCAATGGCTTGTGATCCAACACCTCATGATTTTTAGTGCTACTCTGCTTTAGCTATTCCTAAGTTTTAAAAGAACATTGTAAGTTTACTAAAATGCCATTCAGGGAAATGATTACAAAACAAGTCTGACTAAAAGAACTAAAGGCATTATAATAATCTTAATGTTCACATGGTTTTAATTATGCTTGAAGTAAAGTTAAAGAAAGCTCCCGGACATTTTGTCACCTAATCATGTTTGTGAGCTCAGGTACGTCTCGTGTAGGTGTTCAGTTTGTTCAGACGTTGAGCATTATAGAGAAGTTAGAGAAAGGAGACTATGGGAGTAGAACAGTATCCTGTTGGGAGGACCGACCACCTAAGGACTAACTACTTAATATTATGGATTGAGCAGCAGAATGGGTATGATCGTATTGTGATTCAAATCCCACCTTGACACGTTGTGAAATTAAATTCAATAAATCTGCTAGACTGCCAGAGGGAGGGAAAAGTGGTGTGGCTGCAGTATTTAAAAGGCTGTGGCTGCTTAATGGGCCTGCAGAGTCTTTTAAATGACAGAATGAGGAGCAGCATCGGATGCTTCCATGAATGTACTGTGGGCAGAGATAAGGGCAAGAAGAGACTGGATCTTCGGTTCCCGAGACAGGAAGCCCCAGATGATGGCAGTGCAGGCATTATGGAGGAAGGTGAGTCCAGGCAGTCAGTGCCACCTTGACCATCCCACACACACACACTAACATAATGCTGGCAATAGTTTAATGACCTCACAAGGTTGGAAAAGTTAAATGACGTTATGAATAGCTATGCTCATCCTGAAAGGATGGTGAAAGCATGAGTCACCTCCATACCTTCCATGCCCTCACAATGTAAGTGACATGATGGATGCAACAGTTAGGCCCTGAATTTCCTTGCTATCAATTACGCAGTTGTTACGCCGGAAAGTTATGCTGTTTACCAGCAGAGGAAGTTACACACGGGTTTCCTGGGGTAAGTTAATTTAAATATTTTTGGTGCAGCTCTGGTGTAACTTGAATGTAGAAACTGTAAGTTGCTGACCCGGCCCCAAAACATCTGTGCAATAATAGCATAACTCCTTAAACACACTCTGCAGATACCGGGTGACAGCAGAACACTGGCAATTTCCATTAAATCACTTGACAGCATCTATCATCCATAGCATCAGTCCAGATTGACACCATCTATGCCCACTGGGTACCAAGCCAGGGGTGCAGGCAGAAGAAGCACAGCCGATGATTAAGACCACCAAGCTCTCCTCCAAGAGATGCAAGACAGGAGCCTCACACTCCTGGGTCTTCCTTTCACCATCCTAAGTCATGGTGCCTGCAGGGCGCGGACACTGGCACTGACTCCCAATTCCCTCACACCCGGGGATTTGAACTGATGACTTCTGGGTTACTAATTTAGTAGCATAGCCACCAGACCACTGTACCCTGTAGTTGCTAGTATTTGCCAACAAATGAAATAACTGGCGTACAATTTCCTGGATTATCCATTTTTGAAGAGGGAAGTTGCACTTGCATCATCCAGACTTCAGCCACAATTTTCCTTTCCATAGATTTTTGGAAAATGCTAGTCAGAGCCTTGATTTTCCCCACCCTAGCTTCCCTCAGGAGCCTCAGTCTCCATCAGGTCCCAGGGATTTGTCTACCTTAACTTGAGTAACTCCTTTAGTATTATCTCTCGTTTCATCATAACCTCCACGGACAGTTCTACACCCACTTCTGGTGGTTCTACAGTTCAAAAATCCACCACCTCTTTGAAAACTGAGGCAAAGTACTCATTTAGTATCTCTACCATTTCCTCACTGTCCTCTAGAAGCTTGCCTCCTTCATCTCGCAGTAGCCCTGCACCTACTTTGCTTATCCTCTTACCATTTACGTCCCTATAGAAATATTTCCCCCTTAGCCTTTCTAATCTCACTTTTTATAGCTTTCCGATTACCTTTTATATTTATCCTGGCATTGTTTTTCTGTATCTGTCCTATAAATGCTAAATGATTTTTAGTTTTAAAATTTTTCTACTCATTCATGGAATCCAAGCTTCAATGTATTACCATATTTTCTTACTGGATTATATTTGACTTGTACCCTTCCACCTCCTGTTTAAATATTTAATTGCTGATCTACAGTTCTATTTAATATTTTTCACTTGCATTAATTTGGGGATGGTCCCTTTTTTATATTTGCTTTTTAGCAACAACTGAAATGAGGCCAACTGGCCTACATTCTCATCTGCCACCTTTCAGCCCTCGATATTCCATTTACTTTTTCTGTTCTTGCGGTGAACTTTATTATATTGTGGTCACTGTTTTGCAAATGCTGCCCTGTTTTTAGGTCACCTAATTACTCTGCCTCCAATATGTTTTTAAAATCTCCCACTTGTGGTCTGTGGCTTAATCTGCCATTTACTCCAATCAATTAATTTGGGCTAGCTCCTCTTTCGTCCCTTGAAATTAGCTAATTTCTGGTCTAACACTTTGATTTTAGACTCTATTTACAATGTAAACTCAATTAGGTTATGGTCACTATTTCTGAAGTGTTCTCCTAAATTCAGGTCATCTACTCATCCCACTTCATTACCCAGAATCAGAACTACCATTCGGTGAAGCATTCTAAAAAATAGACTTTTGTCTTATCACAATCTACCCTCCGGGATAGTTTAAAATCCTGTAACTACTATAAACCTCTCCATATTACCTACAAATCTCTCTCTTGATTGCTTTCCCACTATTCAATGGTTATATGTAGTGCCAATACAAGAACAGATCCCTTATTTTTTAATTAAACTCAGACTCCAAGCGCTACCATCAATAAAAACTTTCCTTTCTATGGTATAATAGTCTCCTTTATTAATAGTCACCCTCCCCCCTTTTTATCCCTTCTCTCCTCTCTTGAAAAAAATTATATTTGGAAATATTTAGTTCCGAGTCTTGCCCCAGTTTAAGCCAAGTTTTAATCAAGGCTACAACGCTATATCCTTCCATTCTGATTAGAGCCTCTAGTTCCTCGACTTTGTTTCTAATACTTTGTACATTTGCATATAACCACTGCGATCCTGGCCCTTTGATACTTCTCAGTATCCTTTGCTTTTCTACTTTTTCCTTATTCTCTTCTTCAGTACCCTTCTCCTTAACGCCTTTCTCCTATCCGCTCTAAGTTAAGAGTCAAACACATTGCTTTGGTTCTGGTGTCACATGTAGGCCAGACCAGGTAAGGACGGCAAGTTTCCTAAAGGACATTAGTGAACCAGTTGGGTTTTTACGACAATCTGATAGCTTTGTGGTCACCACTATTAATGCTAGCTTTTTATTCCAGATTTATTTAATTGTTTTTTTAAACTGAATTCAAATTCACAAACTGCCCTGGTGGGATTTGAACTTGTGTCTCTGGATTATTAGTCAAGGTCTCTGGATTAGTAGTCCAGTAATAACCACTACACTACCATATCCTGGACATCTACAACCCTAGATCCTTCCCTGCCCCAGCATCATCTCAATGCCTCGAAAGCTTAAATTCTTGCTTGCCTAGAAAGCTTAAATTCCTGCACAATCAGCCAAGCCAGACATTGATATGTCCAATCTGATGCTCCTGGACTAGTGTGTGGCAAAGAAAGTCATTCCAAGATTATTACCCCTGAGACACTGCTTTTGAATTTAACACCTAGCTCTTCAAACTCCCTTTGCAACACCTCCACCTGCATCTTGCCTATGGCATTGCTTTCCATGTGAACCATGATTTCAGGCACCTCCCCCTCTCCACCTGCTTTATGTGCCTTACTTTGGCACCTGATGCAACAGACTATTAGGGGATGATTGCACTTCTTCGCCCACCTAATGATTTGCTCCATGGTGCTATGGTGTTGCTTATGATTTCTCTCCCTTGTGTCACCTCATCGTCTTCTTGATACCTATCAGACAACTTCAGACTCCAGTAATTTTCTGCATTGTTTCTACTTGGAGTCTTGCTTCTTCACTCCCCCTCCAACAGCTGGTCATTCATTTCCCTCCCTCTGCCTCACTATTCCTCTCTAGCTGTGGGGTGACCAGCTCCTGTTATGTGTGTTCCAGGAAACTTTCGCTCCCCACTAAAGTACGGAGAGTCTTTGGCCTAGAAATTCGTGACCGCCACAAAAGCGGCCATGCCCCCGTGGCTGAGTGTTAACGGCCGGTGAAAATGGTGGTGCTGGCAGGACCGAAAAATTGGTGAAGGGGACTAATTAACATTAGCCTAGTGCTTAACTCACTATGCAACGCCATCCTGGTGACGTTCGTCACGGCAGCAGGCCCCAATGTAACGTGGCTGAAGCGTCATTGCAACTAGAACAGCCTCTCTGAAAGCAAGGCTGTCATTTCAGAAAGGATTGTTGGTTTCTTAAAGGGGCAATGCCTTCTGAAATGAAGAAAAATTAAATTGATGTAAAAATATGCAGTTTTTAACCCTTACAGCTCAACTGCCTTCTGAAAAAAATAACATGAAAAAGAATCCCCAAATGGGAGTCTTCAGCTCTTAAAGCTGAATTCCCTTCCCCACCTTACAAAATGGGAAAAGTGCTTCAGCACTAACACAAATGGCTCAGCAACCAGGGAAGGGGCACCCAGGGTCTCGCACGCAGCACTCCAGCTTTGTGCAGAGGTTGAACACTGCAAGAGAGGCCCTCTACCCACAGAGGCCAGGAGGCCCTCCAGAAACAACGATGTGGGACCACATCACTGAGGATGTCACTGCCAGAGTGTCACCCCCACAACCTGGCTCCAGTGCCCAAAGAAGCTTCATGACCTCAGACCAGTGGTCAAGGTCAGTGATTACATCTTCAAAAGCCATCTCCAACCGACTGCACCACTAGCCTCTCACACTTCTCAATGCACGACTACCCCTCCTCGCCCCCAATCACTCACCTACTAACAATCTGTACCAAACATGAGGCACACCTCCCATTCCTAGCTTCACCTTACCCTGTTGGAGGAGATGGTGCTGGCCATTCTTGGCAGGGCAATAGCTGAGCCCTTGGCCAGCGGTGGGGCTGAAAGGATACAAGATGCTGATATCTTCATACTGTATCCTCCTCGCATGCACCTCTTGCATTCCCGCCCTCCCCTCACCACAAATCCACCCTTGCGCCTTCCTCATTTCACACACACAAGGAAAGCAGCCTGCCCAGCCAGTGGTTGAACAAAGAGGGAGAGGAAAGTGAAGAAGAAGCAACACAGTCACTTGATTTGACACTCCCAGCCACCAGCTCCTCAAGGTCGACCAGCAAGGCCATTTGCAGTGTCCCCACTGCAAGTCAGCAGCCTTCCACCAGCCATGCTGCAGCCACTGGGGTAGCACTGCGTGACATCAGTAGGATAGGCAAAGGCACACAGGACAGTCACTAAGGGAATGCATAAAGGTTGATGAGATGATTTCTTGATGTCATATTGGATAGATAGATATATAAAGTTGTATTGGAAAGTTTGCTTTGTGGTGGCTTTTATTTCAGCATTGTGGCCAAGAGGACATTGTGATGGTCAATAACAGAGGGTAGGTAAGGTGTGGGACAAATGTTGAAAGGGGAATTGGGATTGTGGTCACTGGTATCACAGACGGATGATTCCATCCCGGATATCTCAGCCAGAAAGGGACTATCTGGGTTGCATCCTCCTCTTCCCGCTGTGAGCGGATGCTGTATATCTAAAATGAAAGCATAAAATGCTGGAAATACTCAGCAGGTCAAGCAGCATCTTGACCTGAGACGTGAATTCTGTTTCTCTCTCCATGGATGCTGCCTGACCTCCTGAGTATTTCCAGCATTTTCTGTCTTCTAAGAGGCCTTCCTTTACCATCAGAGGCCTTGCAAGCACCCAGCAGCACTCTCTGCACTCCCTGCACACTTAAACAAAACTTTTAACATGTATTGCACCAAGCCACTACACCAATAAAATAAAAAGAAATTCAATCCAAAAGCTTAAATGCAAATGTGCCTGAAAGATGTGCGTGTCCCTTTAGGAGGTGCTGACAGCGTCTCTATCAGCCTACTGAACACTGGGTTTTCAGAGCGAGCTTGGGACCTAGTGCTGAACTCCGCGCGAGGGTCGAAGTTCACTGAGGTGACGTTACGTCGGCGTTGCACGCCAACTGAGTTCACCCTCTCTTAATTTACATCTCCAGGACCAGCGCTGCTATTGGCAGCACTAAGGCCCTCACCAAAATACGGCCGCTGAGTCCCGTGCCAGAGAAGGGGGCTAGAGTGGTGGCTGCCATTTTTCGCCAGGACAGTGGCGCAAACGGGTGACGGTAATTTGCCCAATTGTTAGGCTTTTGAGTTTGAGTGAATTCACCTCGAAACATTACTTGCACTTGCGGTTTTCTTGATACTTTTAGCTTCCATTAACTTCCACATCATGTAAGTTTCACATAATATTGACCTTCCCTGTCCTGCCATATTAATTATTCACCAGTTAAGTACCTCTTACTTGAACTTAGTCTAATGGATCAGCCGACCTCTCGCTCAACATTGAATTGCCATTCAAAACCAAACTTCCTCTAAGTCAGTTTCAGTTTATTGCTCTTACAGCTCAAGTGACTCTTACCAGTTTACTTCTTATGGTGCTTAATGCTTTACAAAATGCCTCAACGCTGTTTGCCAGCTGAATCTTTACAACTGATAACCATTACCTAACAGGCAGTAACTCCATAGCAGTTGTTCATTTCTGTTAGTCCTTTTCTGTTTCTCAACAACTTACATAGTTATAACCTAAAAGTTAATCAATACTCGCCACTGAATTTGTGTCTCATAGCTGCAGATGACCCTCAACCTGATGGTGCAATCTGAGATATGGTTGTTTTGTCAAGTTGTCTGCTCTGTCCCATGTGGCCTTCTGTTATAGTCCTGCCTTATTAACATATTGTAGTTTGTACCATTTTATCAATGCCTATGTTTCTTGCAAATAACTCTTCATAAGCATATTCTGCAAAGATGTTCATTCCTGTATTGCAGTGGTATTAATGTACTGGGAAGTTTTACATTACCAAATTCAAAAACATACAACTCTAAAATTGTAAAACTCCAGTCCCAGGGCAGATCTTCACTTGACGGAGTGCAGATCTGAGGACCAGGTATGAGGCCAGGATGCCTGATTGGCAGTGCTCCCAATTCTATGGTATAGATTTTAATGGTCAGATAATTGGGAATACCACAAATCAGGTGAACTGGCGTCCACATTTAATTCTCCAATCTGCACTCCTGTTGAGCAAAAATAGAAGCCAGGAGCAGTGTCTCACGATTTCGGGGCTACAGAATAGTTATTGGTTTACTGATATAAGCATTCATATTGGGGAAAATATTACAAAACACATTTTATGTTAAAGTGAAATTTGTATTCATTTCTTTTCACAAGAATGGCTGATTTTAGACCTTGATCCACTGGTCCAAACATGGACAAAGGAGCTGAATTCCAGAGGTGAGGTGAGAGTGACTGCCCTTGACATCAAGGCAGCATTTGACCGAGTGTGCCATCAAGGAGCCCTAGTAAAACTGAAGTCAATGGGAATCGGGGGGGAAATGCTCCACTGGCTGGAGTCATACCTAGCACAAAGGAAGATGGTTGTGGTGATTGAAGGTCAATCATCACAGCCCCAGGACATCACTGCAGGAGTTCCTCAGGGCAGTGTCCTAGGCCCAACCATCTTCAGCTGCTTCATCAATGACCTTCCCTCCAACATAAGAACATAAGACGTAGGAGCAGGAGTAGATCATTTGGCCCCTCGAGCCTGCTCCGCCATTCAATAAGATCATGGCTGATCTGATCTTGGCCTCAACTCCACTTCCCTGCCCGCTCCCCATAACCCTTGACTCCCTTATCGTTCAAAAATCTGTCTATCTCCACCTTAAATATATTCAATGACCCAGCCTCCACAGCTCTCTGGGGAAGAGAATTCCAAAGATTCATGACCCTCAGAGAAGAAATTCCTCCTCATTTCCGATTTAAAAGGGTGCCCTCTTATTCTGAAATTATGCCCCCTAGTTCTAGATTCCCCCACGAGGGGAAACATCCTCTCTGCATCTACCCTGTCAAGCCCCTTCAGAATCTTATGTTTCAATAAAATCTCGAATGAGTATAGGCCCAACCTGCTCAACCTTTCTCCATAAGACAACCCCTTCATCTCCAGAATCAACCTCGTGAACCTTCTCTGAACTGCCTCCAATGCAAGTATATCCTTCCTTAAATAAGGAGACCAAACTGTATGTAGTACTCCAGGTGTGGTCTCACCAATGCCCTGTACAGTTGTAACAGGACTTCCCTACTTTTATACTCCATTTCCTTTGCAATAAAGGCCAACACTCCATTTGCCTTCCTAATTACTTGCTGTACCTGCATGCTAACTTTGTGATTCATGTACAAGGACCCCCAGATCCCTCTGTACCTCAGCATTTTGTAATCTCTCTCCATTTAAATAATAATTTGCTTTTTTATTTTTCCTACCAAAGTGGATAACCTCGCATTTTCCCACATGAAACTCCATCTGCCAGATTTTTACCCACTCACTTAGCCTATCTATATCCCTTTGGAGATTCTTTGCATCCTCCACACAATTTGCTTTCCCACCTATCTTTGTATCATCAGCAAATTTGGTTACATTACACTCAGTCCCTTCATCCAAGTCATTAATATAGATTGTAAATAGTTGAGGCCCCAGCACTGATCCCTGCGGCACGCCACTAGTTACAGTTTGCCAACCTGAAGATGACCCATTTATCCCGACTCTCTCTTTTCTGTTAGTTAGCCAATCCTCTATCCATGCTAATATATTACCCCCAACCCCATGAGCTCTTATCTTGTGTAGTAACCTTTTATGTGGCACCTTATCGAATGCCTTCTGGAAATCCAAATACACGACATCTACTGGTTCCCCTTTATCCACCCTGCTCGTTACATCCTCAAAGAACTCCAGCAAATTTGTCAAACATGATTTCCCTTTCATAAAACCATGCTGACTCTGCTTGACCTATATTATGATTTTCTAAATGTCCTGCTATCACCTTCCTTAATGATGGACTCCAGCATTTTACCAACGACAGATGTTAGGCTAACTGGTCGATAGTTGCCTGCTTTCTGTCTCCCTCCTTTCTTAAATAGGGGCATTACATTTGCGGTTTTCCAGTCCGCTGGGACCTCTCCAGAATCCAGGGAATTTTGGTAGATTACAACCAATGCATCCACTATCTCTGCAGCCACTTCTTTTAAGACTCTAGGATGCAGGCCATCAGGTCCGGGGGGTCTTGTCCACCTTTAGTCCCATTAGTTTGCCGAGTAATTTCTCTCTAGTGATAGTGATTGTTTTAAGTACCCCCCCACCCCAATAGCCCCTTGATTGTCCATTATTGGGATGCTTTTAGTGTCTTCTACCGCGAAGACCGATACAAAATATTTGTTCAAGGTCTCCGCCATTTCCTTGTTTCCCATTATTAATTCCCCAGACTCATCCTCTAGAGGACCAACGTTTACTTTAGCTACTCTCTTCCTTTTTATATACCTGTAGAAGCTCCTACTGTCTGGTTTTTATATTTCTTGCTAGCTTACTCTCTCAAGCTATCTTCTCTCTCTTTATCATTTTTTAGTTGTCCTTTGCTGCTTTTTAAAAATTTACCAATCCTCTGGCCTTTCACTATTCTTCGCAACATTGTATGCTTTTGTTTTCAATTTGATACCATCCTTTACTTCCTTAGTTAGCCACGAATGGTTTATCCTTCTCTTAGAGTCTAGAAATGGGGATGTCCGCTGATGACTGTACAGTGTTCAGTGCCATCAATTTAGGGGTTTGTCTGTACTTTATATATCTATTTTCTCCTTCCCCTTTTTCCGATTGTATTAATATGTCCATCTTATTTTTCAGTTTTGAGGAAGGATTCAGACCTATAATGAAGCAGTCCATGCCCGCATACAACAAGACCTGCCGACGTTCAGGCTTGGGCTGATAAGTTGCAGGTAACATTCGCGCCACAGAAGTGCCAGGCAATGACTATCTCCAACAAGCGAGAGTCTAACCACCGCCCCTTGACATTCAATGGCATTATCATCACCGAATCCCCCACCATCAACATCCTGGGGGTCACCATTGACCAGAAACTTAATTGGACCAGCCACATAAATACTGTGGCAACAAGAGCAGGTCAGAGGCTAGGTATTCTGCGGTGAATGTCTCATCTCCTGACTCCCCAAAGCCTTTCCTCTATCTACAAGGCATAAGTAAGGAGTGTGATGGAATACTCTCCACTTGCCTGGATGAGTGCAGCTCTAACAACACTCAAGAAGCTCGACACCATCCAGGACAAAGCAGCCCGCTTGATTGGCACCCCATCCACCACCTTAAACATTCACTCCCTCCACCACCAGCGTACCGTGGCTGCAGTGTGTACCTTCTACAAGATGCACTGCAGCAACTCGCCAAGGCTTCTTCGGCACAACCTCCCAAACCCGCGACCTCTTCCACCTAGAAGGACAAGGGCAGCAGGCGCATGGGAACACCACCACCTCCAAGTCACACACCATCCTGACTTTGAAGTATATCGCCGATCCTTCATCGTCGCTGGGTCAAAATCCTGGAACTCCCTACCTAACAGCACTGTGGGAGTACCTTCACCACACGGACTGCAGCGGTTCAAGAAGGTGGCTCACCACCACGTTCTCACGGGCAATTAGGGATGGGCAATAAATGCTGGCCTTGCCAGCGACGCCCACATCGCATAAACAAATAAAAGAAAAAATGATTGAAATGGAGTAGATGGAACTTTACCAATATGTGGCAGCGTACCTGACCTGGAAGTGATAAATGCTCAAACCAGGTGACCAAAAGGAAGAAATATTCCATTCCTCAGCACAAGCATTGCTGCCAAAAAAACTTAACCAGTTCTAAAAACAATTAGCAGGTCAGACAGCATCTGTAGAGAAAAGAGGCAAGTTAACGTTACAGGTCTGAATCCTTCCTCAAAACTGGAAAATAAGATGGACATGTTAATACAATCGGAAAAAGGGGAGGGAGAAAATAGATATAAAGTACAGACAAACCCCTAAATTGATGTAGACATGCCACATATTTAGTGCAGATGCATTTATTAAAAATAAATAAACTGAACAAGTTTTGTAGATGTGTGTACTCTTCCTCAATATGTGCTCCCTTGACTCTTGGAGTGATCCTGTCATATCACCAGTGGTGATGAAAGAAGGGAACATATATATGTAATTCCACATTGTGAGGATTTAAACTAGCATGTGACCGTTGTCTATACTATGAATACTAAAGCCTACTAGTCTCACTAGCGGACAGGGTAACTATGTTTCTTCAAATAGTGCAGTTTGAATTTACACCATCAAAGTCACAATACCAATACAGAGTTTCTCTGTCCAAGGGGGGTCCAAGTAACATGGTATAAAATTTTGTAGAGCACTTATTAAGCTGAATGAGACCAGTGAAGCTGGTAACTTGAACTCCTGTTAATGCTTCATGCAGAGCAGGCTCCAAGCCAGCTCTAATCTCAGCCAAACCAACACGCCGAATTAAAAGTATGTTACCTCTATATCAGCAAAACATTGTGATTTATATTTTAGCACCTAGGCCACAAAAACCAACAGAAGAGCAGTTTGTTAAACCAGCGCATGTTGGTTACATTTACCCGATTGTTAATTGCAAAGAAATCTCCCATATTGGATTGAATTCCTATGAAGCAGAAGTAAAAGAAAAATATGCTTTCAGTATGAGTCTAAGTTGCTGTGTGTCCAGAATACTGGGCAACATTTGTTTACAAAAGGTTAGGACAGCTGTACTTGTACAAATACAAGAATTTATCATGCTCCTTTTGTGCTCCTAATTGGAAAAAAATGCTTCAAGTAGCTCATTTATAGTTACAGGCTTCCTATGATGCTTATAACAGAGGCTTCCTGACATCCCATCATATTAACTCACACAAGCATGCCTGGTTCAATTAATATTGGCAGTATCTTGTCCCATTTAATACTACTTATGCTTTGATGGGAAGAAACTCTTGTGGAACAAAATTAAGTAAGTTCCATCCAAGCCTCAACAGAATAAATAAATCATGAAGTTGACTCCTGAAGGCAGATTGTCCTGTCCAGAGCACCGGGAAAATGCTCAGTTCCTAAGTGCAAAGGAGGAGAAAAGGAGCCAGAGACCTGTGATGCCGAGTCTTCGCCCCTTAATGTTGCCCCTGGGTTCTTCTCCAAGGTGCTGGAATGTTTGCGCCTGCAGCACGTGCAAGCTGGGGCAGGCAATTAACGAAGGGGAAGAGGGCATCACCAGCACGGCCACCTCATTTTTATCACCCAATCCCATAAAGGTGCCCATTTTGAGGGATGTCCAAAAGTGGGTCTCAGGCTCTGCACCCAGCCCTCTCTCTGAAGGTTTGGAGAGGGACAGATCGCAAAGGTCAGAGGACCCAAGGTGGTGAGTTTTTTCTTTCTTTCAGGGACAGCGGGCTTGGGATTGGAGGTTGAGATCTTCTGGCTGCTGTCTATAAACATCAGCCAGAAGACCCTAAAGCAGGCAGCCATTACCGCTGCTGCACCTGTTGCCAATGGACAGGTCTTCGACTGGGGTGTTTCGGGCCCAGCTAATGATCTGAGCCTGCAAGTAGGTTGCAGTGTGGGGAGGAAAATCAGTCTTCTGCTCTCAACCTAATAAACATAACCTTTCATTAGCATATTTTACATGTTCTTTGCTGGTAATGCAGTAATGCTTTTATACAGAGAACATTTGCATTATAAAATTCAAAAACAGGACAGATGCAAGTCACTGAACTTATTTCTGCTGGAGAAGAGACGTGGCCAGGTCTTTAGAATAAAGGTAGAGGCAAGCACACTATTTAACGTGCACCATGAGCACAGAACTATGGGACACATTTATAACATTTACAAACTTCAAGCAAGATTAGAAGGTTTTTTCCCCCTAAGGGCTAATGGAATTGTCAAGCTGACTTCCCGAAAAAGTAGTTAATTCCGGGTCAAATTATATCTTTGAAAAAGAACTTGTTCACTATCTGTTGAAAAAGGGAATTGAGGGTTATGGAGATATTAACAGTTCTCACTGATGCACGTGAGGAGGAAGTAAGTCAAAAGATTTGTGAGGGAGAGGAAGTCCGATTAAAGTAGTCAAGTAGAATGAGCAACCCATTCCAAGCTTTCTTATGATTTTCTGTTTAATAGTTTACCACCATAACCATCAGAGATAGAAATACAAACAACAGGAAATGATTATTTGTCACCTAAAGGTAACAACTAAGCAGTGTGGCAAACATTTGTGGTGTAAATTCACCGTAGTAAATAAAGCCAGCATTTATTAAGGAAATATGATTGTTGAGCATACAAAACCAATATGTAAAGAGATGTTTGCTTTTCAACAAACCATGAATCAGTCTGCCTAACAACTTAAACCACAGAGCAAATAGCTTCAAACTCGGCCACTTTCAAAGACAGATTCACTTACTCTGGCATGCTATATAGACACCGGCCATCAAAACTTCCAAAATTGAAACCACATTTGAAAATATTTTTAATTGTAACCATCTGATGTGATCAAGAGAATTTTTGAAATGTTCATACCAATGTGCCCTTATTTGTGAGTAATGAGATTCTAGCTTCCAAATAATGTAGCTTTGTAAAGATTTTACAGATAAATTGAGCAAATGGATGGAAATAGATTGGAATATATTGGTGATGAGTTTGAATTTTAGCTGAAGTAGGCCATAAAATTAAAACCTGCCTTTTATTTGCCTTGAATGTGTGGATTGAAAAGGTGGTTATGCTGCAAAACTTAGGTTGTGATCTGAGCAGATTGTTTTTTCTCTATCTTTTTGAACACAGTCCAGCAATACTCTTTTCCCCATTGTCCATGAGCCTCCTTACTGTTTTATTTATTGCAGCATACAAACAATAAAGCTCACACAAACCACAACCTGAAAATACCCACGAGGACATTAAAGTCGTGTGATGGAGTGAGTCTTTGAAGAAGTTACATTATTTGAAAAATGACTACGTTTTATAAGCGTAATGGTATTTGACATCTGTTTATTCACAGTTCTTCCAAACACAGAAATACTGGGGTACTTTAGTCTACTCACTTGTGCAATGTTAAAAATTTATGTGGCATGCTTTTAAAAAAATCTGTAAATAGTTTCGATGAGAAATTTATTACAAACTGGAAAACAGCAGTCCATTTGTCTTGTCTCCTGGGCTGACTGAGATGGTACAGATGCTGAGTGAACACTTCCTGTGCATAACTCTCAGGGAACTCAGCAAGTGGAAGCTTGACAGACTTTGACAGCAGCACTGTTACAAGACAGTATAGCCTAATAGGAGTACAACTCAAGAGGTTCACTCATGCACCGACTTACTCACCTAATTACTTTTCATATAATCACTTCTCATGCTTTTGGGTAAATTGTTTTGTCTCCATTCCCAATTTCTGCCTCAAATTCTAAAGCGCACACTCAAAATATTTCTGAAGAGGTGTTTGATGATTATCCTAATGTATCAAACCACCATATGCTTTAATATATATATTTTTTAATCATTCATGGGATGGGAAGGCCAGCATTTATTGCCCATCTCTAATTGAGAAGGTGGTAGTGAGCTGCTTTACTTGAACCGTTGCACTCCATGTGAGTTTTTTTAGCAGTTTGATACAACTGAGTGGTTTGCTAGGCCATTTCAGAGGGCAGTTAAGAGTCAACCACATTGCTGTGGGTCTGGAGTCACATATAGGGTAAAGAGCAATGTTCCCTCTAATTTTGTTTGGCCCTGCGCAGCCTCTTAAAGTTCCCTGGAGCGCTGCACGGCCTCGCAGCTTATAGGGAACATTGGTAAGGACGACAGATTTCCTTCCCTAAAGTACATTAGTGAACCAGATGTGTTTTTACGACAATATCATAGTCACCATTACTGATACGAGCTTTTTAATTCCATATTTATTTTATTAACTGAATTTAAGTTCCCCAGCTGCCGTGGTGGGATTTGAACTCCCGTCTCCGGATCATTAGTCCGGGCCTGTTGCTTACTAGTCCAGTAACGTAACCACTATGCTACCGTACCAGTGATACCTGGGCAGATCAGCTCAAAATGTAAAACAGAAAAGACAAACTTAATTGGTAATCTAAATTTTAACTACCCAGGGCATTATTATAATACTTTAGCATATTCAGTGCTAGAATTACCAGGGATATTAGTAATATCCCAGTGCAAGGTACCAAGATAACACCTTCTTCAATAAGTGTGGCTACTCTGAGTCAACCTGTAAAAAGAGTACTCGGGTATAGTGGGGGCAATTTATAAGAGGAACTTGCAAATTAGCTTCCTTCAGAGAAGACTCATTAAAATATAAGCCTATTGCTGCTTTCTGAAATCTCTGCTTGTTGCCTGTCTTAACATGCTGTGTGCTTCATAACTTTATTGTTGAGAAAGGACTAATGGTAGATGCCCTGGAAGATGCCAGAGAGGTTGATGATGACACTACTGATGTGGAAGACTAGGCCCATGAAGAATCTAAAGTGGGTCCAGTGGCTAGTGCTGCTAGAGAGCTGAGATCCAAAATCAGTTGGGACACCTTCACAGATGCCTGGAATAAAACCTTTCTGAGATCTCTGCCCATCAGAGGAACCTCCTCTCATTAAACCTCATTACGGTCTAAGTAAAATACTTGCTCTTCACAGCCAGTCATTACATCACAATCATGAGTCTCAACATCATTCCTGATTGCCCTTCAAGATAACACCAAGCAGTTACTGCATTCATAACTAGTAATTTATTATAACTATTTACAAAAACATTACTTGTTTTTCACACCCCATTTGACTACACAATCTTTTCTCTGCCCAATTCTACCAACTGCGGGCCTTGGCAGTGTGGTGTGGTCTGTGATGTAGATGGCTATTCCAAACTAATGAGTCTCTTGGGATGGAGGATCTCCTCTCAGGCTCCATGTCCTGGGATGGCCACAAGACATATCAATTCCCACATCTCCATCCCCAACTACCCAGGATGGAGTTTGTTCCAAAGATTGACAGCGTCTCCTCTTCAAGAGACTTAATGTGCAGATGGCTCTGCTTTCTCCCCCAATGGCCTGCTGTTCATTGGCATTATATGCTCTTTTCTCCTGCAGGAGGAATAAAAACATAAGAACATAAGAATTAGGAGCAGGAGTAGGCCATACGGCCCTTCGAGCCTGCTCTGCCATTCAATAAGATCATTGCTGATCTTCGACCTCAACTCCACTTTCCCGCCCGATCCCCATATCCCTTGATTTTCCCTAGAGTCCAAAAATCTATCTATCTCAACCTTGAATATACTCAATGACTCAGCTTCCACAGCCCTTTGGGGTAGAGAATTCCAAAGATTCACAACCCTCTGAGTGAAGAAATTCCTCCTCATCTCAGTCTTAAATTGCATTGTATTGAATGGCTGTAGTAGTCTCCAGATCCTATAGTCACAATATATCAGGATTAATGGAATGGATGGTAATAATAGTAGCTGGAAGGGAACAGGATCAAGGATGAGATTTTTGTGTGCTAGCATGCATTACAGGATGTGAGACAATCAACATGAGGGATATCAGTTTACAGTACTTCTGGGGAAAGGAACAAAGCACCATGTGGTTCCCCAAAGGACACTGCTTGAATATTGGGGTTGGGAATACCCATTTCCTTCACTGTGTTTCAGTACACTTTACAAATTACATACCTTTGCTGATCTTGTGAAATCATTAAACTTCTTCTGACATTGTTAAGAAGCCCTTGGGATTATCAAGGTGCTACTCACCACCACGCCACCTCCTTCCACATGACCCATGCTGTTGTATTTGATGGCGTCTTTCCAGTTATCTTAACAATTGCATTCTTTCTTTGTCTTGTTTCTAAAAGTAAACCTTCAGCATCAGTCTCAGAAAAATGTTATGCTCACCTATTCCCTTCTCTTGCAGCTGCCATTGTGTTTCCTCTTATCAGAGACTCGTCAGCCCTTCAAATTGATTGGACCCTTTGAATGATCAAGTTGTGGTCTCACTGCACCCCCTTTCCAACTTTTTCAGTCCCCCCACCCCAGCATTTCTGCCTTACTGCTGGTGGGATTCGTGGCCTTGTATCACCAAGCATTCTGTAAAGCAGCTGATGGGGATTTGGTGATGGGGCCTGCAACCTGAGATCGGTGGCTGGAAAGTCCACCCTGCCAGTGCATCGGGGACCCAGGAATGTCGGGGCTCAAATGTTAAACCCTAGTAGTTATTTTAAAATAGAGACTTTCCTTTAACTTCAGAGGTAAGCTATATAATATTTCATCTGCGCTGAGGAATGAATAATCACTGTAATTTTGTGTTGTATATTGTACATTGAACAGACTTAACACTCCCACAGGGCTACCTCCTATGCTCCTCACTAGACTACCTCTGGTAACTAAAATGGAGACTTGCTGCATCAGCTTTGTTTTCCATAGATGAGGCTGATTACTCATTTTTAAGCTAGCTATCCTTTTATGAGAAACTGAGGCAGGCTGCCTGATCTAGATTATTTGGTAAGCTCTGCATCATGCAACTAACATCATTTTTACTGCATGTAGCCCTTGCTCTCGGCCAATATGCAAACATGTTTGCCTTGTTCTGTTACAGTAGTGTTACTGGTGACTAGGATATCTTACTACGGGGGCAGTGCAGCACATTTATGGTAATTGCAGTTACTGTACAATGCCTGTAACGTTAAACACAGCTTTGATAGAATAGAAATACAAAATACTGTGGATGCTGGAAATCTGAAATAAAAACAGAAAATGCTGGGGATACTCAGCAGGTCAGGCAGCATCTGTGGAGAGAGAAACAGAGTTAACCTTTCAGGTCGATGACCTTTTCACAGTTCTGACGAAAGGTCATCGACCTGAAACGTTAACTCCCTTGTGGTTGAATATCCTTCTCATATTCACAGTCGAGGTTGAAGAATGGCCACTTGGGTGTGGTTCCAAAGAGTGACTTTTTTAAAATTTGTTTATGGGATGTGGGCGTCGCTGGCAAGGCCAGCATTTATTGGCCAGAACTGATGTCCGTGGAACTGTACACTAGCAAGGACTCAACACCTTCAGTAGAAAAGGGGAAGGAGATAAATTGGCATGTAAAATAAATGAATAAAACACCAATTAAGAAAACTCATCTGAATAAACTACTCGGTATGATTCTGCTTATTTTTCACTGTCTAAAATGTTCTGTCTGTCAAATTGAAAGTAGGATTTAATTAATATCTCTTGACACATCTTGCATAATTTTTTGTATAGATATGAATCTGCTATGAGATTCATTAACACTCTGATATAATTATAGGGTGAATCAGAGGGAGAGCTCCTGTGCATGATCTAGTGGATTATGCAGAAGAGGCATTGGTGGAGGCCTGGGAGTAGTTGCTTGTTGGTCCTTTGAACTGCTGGAAGTTTGTGGTCTGGGGAGAAACAGAAATCCATGAAAAACCAAAAATTGACTTAACTTACTGCTGATGGGAATGTGGATAATGGTTTTCTTATGGGCCAGGGGTAGCTATTTGCATGCACTTATTACCAAAAGTACTTTGCAGCCTCCATGCAGGATAGTTCCCTTCCAGTGATCTAACTCGCTCACAATGCTTAGTTCACCTTAATACCCCCTCTTTTTCAATATGGTAAATCAAAGCAAATGTATATCAAAATGATAAAGATATCAAACTCAAAAACCACTATTCCAAACTTAAACAAATACTAAAGATTGCCTGCCTGTAAAGTATTTCCTTTATTGTGTTAAAAAGACAGCATTTGAGCACACACAGCTAATGAAACATAAATGAGCTTATTTTCTACAACAAAATAGCCCAGTTTTAAGAGGTTTTTTACCACATTTTACATGTGTTGAATGTTGTATATTATACATCACAAACCCACAACTTCCATTTGTGTTATCAAGGGCGCTTTACATATTTTAAGTAGAACAGCAGAAATTGCCTCCATGTGGTCTAAATAGCAAGGTTCTATGATCTAGTTTTGAGAACGCAGTTTCAGTTCAAATAACATTAAAGACTATATGACTCAGAACAAGACCCGGACACACATCCTATTCAAACTTTATGAAGCCCTATGTCAAGTTAGTGAGCGCACTTCACAGCACTGTTTAGTCTTAAGGAGAGAACATATTTTAGTAATATCACCTGTTGTTGTAAGGATCCAAATTTCAAGTGGCCAAGATATTTCTAACTTTTTTTAACGGATTGGTTGATTTCTGAAGTGCGATACCTAAACAGTTTAGAGTTCTACAGTTTACAAGTATCTTTGAAACTGTTATTTGCATGTAGCAACCTCACTTCATGACGATATGCTGTAATGCTGAGAGATGGGATGTGGTTCACCACATAGTGAGGTCCTTATCATGGTTAGGCCATCAGAGTGCACATACAGATGAGAGCCTGTTGGGGCGGGGATTTTCAACTGCCTGTTTCTCACCTGAAAAACGGGTGACTAGCAGAAGAAAAATCTGGTGGACACTTGGACACTCGTGTCCACTTAATTCAGTTTTCAGCCTGGCCTTTAAATAGGCGGCAGGTACTTTCACCCAAAACAGGTGGGTGGCTGTTTAAATATGCAAAACTCCAGTTGTAGGATCCCAATTGCAATTTTAATGCACAAATGGGCAGTGCATGCAATATTCATACTCCTCCTGGTCCCACAAAAATCTTCCCGCTTGCTGCCAGCCAGTTCTTGGACGAACTGATTTCTACAATGAACCTTCTCAGTGGCAAAGAAAAAAATTTGAATGTGTCCAACAAACTATAATGACTTCTACAACTACTTTAAAGACATGATTAGAGATCCAAAGATTAGTTGTGGCTTCCCTCAGGATGTGATAACTGATGCTACATCTCGGGCTCCAGTGTTTGGCTCTGTCTGGGCTTACCATGCTGGGGAATTGTCTGGACAGTATCCTGATGCAGGGATCAATGACCTCCAAAATGTGAAGGTTGCAGGTTGGCCTGCCCAGGTGATGCTTTAGCTAATAGACGATAGGATGGGTGAACTTATTGGTAAATTTTGTAACTTTTTACCTCCAATTGTGGATTTTTTAAATGTATTTTTATGTTATTGGTTTTATTTTTAACTGTTATATGGTGGCCCCAAAATTCCTGTGAAAGGGGAGGGCATAACTCAGGCATTTCGACCTTGGGGAGCCCAAAATTAAAGGTGGAACCTGGATCGGTCAGATGAAAGTGTCATGGCTGAGAAAAAGACAGTTACTTGCTTGATGTTGCTGGTGTCCTCTGTGGTAACTTGGAATGAGTCCGAGGCATGAAAGTTGAGGGCAGTGGTGACCTTGATTGCCTTTGATAGTGGTAAAGGTTGTCTGTAGGTCAGCTTTGAACAGGCACAATGTCCCTTGGTGAAGTCTGTGTGGGCTGTTATCATGGCACATTCCCAGGTAGGTGTATCTGAGTCTATACACGCAGTTGCATGAATAGGAAAAATCAGTTTCTGTAACCTAACCTGTGGACCGCCCGTCCTTTCATCGTCCTTTTCACCTCCAAATAAGAAAAAGAGTTGAATCAGGAGTGAAATTTCCAAATGCAGAATTATGATAAAAGTTGAAGGCAAAAATCTAGTGCAAAACGCTCCAAAAATAAACAAAATGCTAAAAACCCCAAGATCGAAAAATTTGTCTGTTACAAACCCAAATTCAGAAATAGGAGCCTCCAAAATAGAGTAAAAAAATGACAAAAATGAATATCTATCTAACAGCACAATGAAGCATTGCAATTCACTTTAAAATCCCAGCATCAACCTTCCGCAACTGCTGTTTGAAGATACCATGGTTTTATAGTGACATAAATTATATCAGCATAAATGTTGCTTACGACATATGGACTGAATTTTCTTTTGGTATCCCACCCAAAATCAAGGGCAGAAAATGGGGAGGTGAGGCCTACCATCCTGACCTCAATTTTCCCTCCCCTGTTCTAGCTGGGCCGACACTGCTCATCCCTTCTCCACCCGTGAAATGTAAATGCTGCCGGAGGGTGCGAAGGCTGAGATTCTCATTGTATTTTCCTCCCACTGTTCTTACTGCCCTGCTATCCGTTGGTGGAAGGAGATGGTAGGTGGTGGTAGGTCTGGGTTAGTGGTGGTAATGCCCTGATATGCACAAATGGAGGAAGAGGGGCTAGTAATACGCTCCTATTCTTCCATGCGGGCTCAAAAAAACTTACCTTTACAGGCCTTGGTCTTGGTCAAGAGTTATAAAAAAATGTCCATCTTTCTTCTTTTGGGCCTTTCTGCCCACTTTATCTCACCTCTGTCTCTTCAGGTGCTGCTGCTGCAGCAGTCCTCTGCAGTACCACCAGAACTTCTGAGCCTTACAGTGGTGGGCTCCCACTTGCTGGTGGGGATCCCACCAGGAGCCTGCCCTACATTGGGGTCAGAGGGGCTGGTGGGCAGAAGTCCCACCACGTTGCTAACCTGCTGCTACAAAGAAAATCTAGTCCATGTTATCGTGCTGGTCTAAACCCATCATTTCCATGGCTACATCCTTAGCTAGGATGGGTGCATTTTACAATCTCCCTTACTTCCAGTGGAATTTAGAATGGAACTTGAAGGTGACATAAAACGGCTGTATCCCCTCTAAGTCCCAAATTCCGACACCCACCACCAGTTTACCAAACCATTGAAATTTTGGGTCTTTCATGTTTCTCAGCATTTCATACAGTTTTAAGCCATTAAATAAATATTTGAGCCACTTGGGATTGATGCTTCCACCCGGCTCAGAGGAAGATGTCTATGAGATGCTTTGATGGTCAGCTCAGGGATTGCAGTTGTAATAAATCAGTCAGGCCCAAGCCATGGTGAAAGTCCACTGGTTCATAATGCTGGACCAGGAACCAGTGTAAGTCTGTGAGCACAAGGGTGATGGGTGAGCAGGACTTGGTGTAGGTTAAGATATGGGCAGCAAAGTTTTAGATGAGCTTAAGTTGATGGAATATAGATGATAGGAGGCCGGCCAGGAGAGCATTAGAATAGTCAGGTCTGGAGGTGTCAAACACATGGTGGCGGGTTTCAGCAGCAGACAATTGCCGAGGAGGGGGATGGAATCGGTGATGGAGGTGCGGGGGGTAACAAAGACAATGGCTTCAGTCTTAAATTTAACTGGAGGAAATTGCAGCTAATCCAGGACTGGTGCCGAACAAGGAGACTGACAATGTAGAGGCAGTGAAGGAGTCGAGAGAGTTGGTGGAGAGGTAGATTTATGTGACGTCAGCGTATATGTGGAAACTGACCCCCATGTCTTCAGATGATGTTGCTGAGGGGCAGGAAAGATGGGCACGGATTTGGAGGTAACAACACGTTCAAGGACATTGGAGAGGAAAGGGAGGTTGGAAATGGGACGGTAGTTTGAAAGGACAGAGGCAGCAAGGGATGGTTCTTTGAGATGGTGGGGGTGGGAATCCAAAACACATACTTTGAAAGCAAGCACAAGTAAAAGCTAAACTGGCACCAAGATCGTCTAGATCTCCAGTCTTGCCTGGAACAGAGGCCTATATTTTAATCTTACAACACATCCCAATTGGTAGTCTCAGAATTTCTAACTTTTTGAGGGGAGTGGGCTATTGTTTTGGCTATCACTGGTCAATAGTGGAATGCTAACTGCTGTTCCTCTGTTGACAACAGTTGGTGTTGGATGCAAGCTTCATTAATGTGTAGGGATTTATTTTGAAGTTCATGAGTTAATCTGTTAATCTCTTCTCTCGAGCAGCAAACTAATCTGATTTGCACTAGTGACCTGGCAAGTCTTTGATGTGGAAATATTCTGCATTGCAAATGCAAATACAGACATGAGAAAGAATTCCTTATACCATGAGTGTCATTATTCAGCCCTTGAGGCAACACCCATTACATCTGATTGTAATGGAATTATTTCCAATCCAGTCATAAGCATTGTAAGGGTAAACCGGGAGAGCTTCTTCTACCCGAGATGGACCCTCTGATATAAAGGGTCGACGTCCGCCTTATTCCCAATCAATCGCTCGGAGTCCGGAGGTTCGTTCAGTAAATCAACTTTATTACAAGTCGACAGGGGAGACACTCATCCAGGGACGAATGCTCTCCGATCGCTGAAAATCTTTTACTTTATATACAGTTTTTGTTCTGAGTCGTGGCTATTGTCCCACAATTATTTACATTACATATATACATTTCTTGCATCCCCCAGGTGGTTTCGGGTGCAAATAGTCGGTTTCGGGTGCAAAATAGTTGGTCTCGGGTGCAACTTCTTGCAGTTCGTGTACACATTAATCTGGCAACTCCAAGGTTAAAATCAAGTAAATCCAATTAAAATTGCTTTGAAAGATTTCACCATAGCAACCACGACTCCAAGGTTATTTCTAATATTGTACTCAATTAGTGATTTGTAGTGTGTAGTCTTGTAAGGTTTTCAAAATTTGCAGATCCCCAAAACTTAAGGAAAAAGGACTTTGGAACTACCCCAGAGTGATAAAAATGCATTTGGGCCTAACATAAGGAATTTAAGACCAAAAACCAAGTTTGGGCATTTTAAAAGACATGTCTGGACCTGTAAGGGAGGAAAGGCTGCACAGGAGGTGGGTCGACCTCTGTAAAAGCAGTTTTGGGTATTGCAGTTAAATTGCATTGTCTGGGGAATCGGGATGACCTCACTCAAGCCCCAGCTAGCATTAACATTTGGACAATAGACCCTGGGAGAAGGCAGCCCCACCCAAAACACAGGCCCCATTAAAACCTATCACAGACCCATCAACTCATGCATAATTCAAATCGCTCAGGACCATTCTATAGAAAAACCCGAGTCCAGCCTAGAAACCCAAAACATGAAACCAATCACCTGTAATCAACCGAAGAGATCGACAGGACGCAAGCCATTTGACACTTAGTAAAGTCGTTACTGTTAACGAGGTCTTACAATGACCAGGATTTGATTTGGTTTTGACAAGGCCACTTCAATTTAGTATAATTGAAGGCCCATCAAGCAGTTACAACAGTTCAGTAAGAAGGGAGTTACAGTTCTCCAGTAAAACAGTTCAAGTTCAACAGAAGGCAGTTCTGCAGTTCAATCGAAAAGCCTGTTTTCAGCAAGAAGTCAGGGCTGGAGTTACAGAGTTCAGGAGAAGCAAGGAAGAAGCAGCAAGGAGTTCTGCAGTTCTGTAAGAAGGCAGTTCCACAGCTCGGAAGAAGACAGTTTAAACAGAGGCAGAGTTACAGCAAGAAGTTCAACAAAGAAGGCCAACAACTTCACAAGCAGACCAACACGCAAGAAGAAACCAGAGCGACTGCCTCAGTGACCATCGGACAACTCACGGCAACAAGGGCCTTACGAAACCTTTTACTCAAAAGACTCTAAACCCTAACTCTCAACTGTCAAGGATTCGTTTGGTGAGCATTATCCCTGGTTCTCCAGAGTCCAACCTAGCTAGTGAAGTGGGATTGGGAGGGGTGAAGTATTCTTCTAATGTTATTTCCCTCGCTTGTACCAATGTGTTCCCCAACCTGTGTTTAAACATTAAGAGTTTGTCACCTTTTTCTTTTAATAAAGTCAAAATTCTTTCATCAAAACCTGTTGCCTACTGCATCTTTGTTCACAACCCCCAAATAAGTCCAAGGTCTAGAACCAGGGGCGTGGGAGCGATTCGAACCGCTCACTGAGTCAGAGGTGAAGGCTGACCCCACCCACCACCCCCTACAGTCTTGACCACGTTACATCATACTTCCCCCTTTTAAACTTGTTCATAACCACTCTTTATATGGTTGGATATATGCTTGGTTCCTTAATTTCGTCATTTTAACCCTTTCAGTCCCCTCTTTTGGTCCTGATTAATCCCTTTTAATCATTGACCAACCCGATTATTTCTCCTATTATGGTGTCCTGCCGGGGAGGTGATCAAATCCAACCCATTGGGTCACCCAATTTATATAATCATATTATCCTGATTTCTATGCCGCCTACATCCTTTCCATCGACATATTATCCACCCAGTTACATAGGTTATGAACATTAATGTTGTTAGTACTATACATCCGTTAAGCAGGTCTTTCTCCCAAGCCTTCTCTTGTCGTAGTAATATTCCGTCTGCCCAGGAAGTTTCTGCAACAATTACCACCGGATAGTATGTATTACTACTTTATCAATCTCATGTACATTTCTTCCATTTCCCTCTTCCTTTCTTGTTCTCTTCGTTTTTTACAGGCGGTGCATGCTGCTATTCCCAATCCTATCGCCATAACCAATTGTACTATAACTAGTATGTGAGAAATGATACGGATCCATGGGTGTATGTTGACATTCATCCCCCAATCCCACAGCTTCTCATACCATGAGACTTCCTGTAATTCTACTTCTCTGTCCCTTTCTAGTTCCCCAAGGTTCCTTTGCAACACTACATATTGTTTCACCATTTTACTTAAACCCTCTTTCATTTCTTGCAGATCCTCTTGCAGGTGGGGTATTGAGGCCCCTACCAGATCTTCATAATTGATCAACTCGTCCCTTAAACTATCTAGCACAGTTAGTTTTATCTTCTCCCTTGAATGTACATACACCAATCTGGTGTGTCCAATTGTCACGGGGATCTTTGGCGTAAAGCAGAAGTTAGGCATTGTGATTACACATACAAGGTTACTATATTGGTACTCAGTCTCTGTGGTGGCTACACAATACTCCCCTTTGCCTCTATATCCGGAGCGGGTGTGATGGTGATCAACATGTGATAATTCCAACATACACCCCTCTGTCTTATTATAGCCGCACTCATCCTTAGGACCTTCTCCTACGGGATGTGGGCATATCGTAAGTGTACCTTTCCCATGGCATCCGTTTAGGGAGACTCCTCTCATAGTACCATTCTTCCTGATGGCATAGGTATCAATTGGATAGTATTGGAGGTATGCCCCACCCCTCACTATGCCTATGCAGCGGCAGCAGCGGGAGCGGCGGACCTGCGAGGGAGCGGAGGCAGAATTCGAGAGTGACGTCACAGTACAGAAAGTGACGCTGGTGCAGGGGAAGCAGCTGATTGGGTGAGTATGTCCAGGTGAGTATTTATACTACTCTATAGTTTGACAGTTAAGGTTAATAGTTTATAAGGTTTAGAAGGTCTTAATTTTGTGGTTTATAGTTAAGGTTTCTGTTCTGTAGCAGGGAGTGCTAGTAAACAAGGGCCCTTGAGTATATCATTTAATTGTAGTGCAATTAGTGGTATTGATTTGATTTAATTTAATTTAGATTAATTAAAGGGTAAGTCATGGCAGCACAGCTCGGCCCTGTGGCATGCTGCTTCTGCACTATGTGGGAAATCAGGGACCTTCCTGTGTCCCTGACGACCATGTGTGCGGGAAGTGTATCCAGCTGCAGCTACTGGCAGACCGCATTGCGGCGCTGGAGCTACGAATGGATACATACTGGAGCATTCGCGATGCTGAGGACATCGTGGATAGCACGTTTAGGGAGTTGGTCACACCACAGGTAAAGGCTGCACAGGCAGGAAGGGAATGGGTGACCGCCAGGCAGAGTAGTAGGCGCAGGCAGGTAGTGCAGGGATCCCCTGTGGCCATCCCCCTCTCAAACAGATATACCGCTTTGGATATTGTTGAGGGGGATGGCTTATCGGGGGAAGGCAGCAGCAGCCAATTTCCTGGCACCATGGGTGGTTCTGCTGCACAGGACGGGAGGAAAAAGAGCGGGAGAGCTATAGTGATAGGAGATTCTATTGTAAGGGGAATAGATAGGCATTTCTGTGGCCACAAACGAGACTCCAGGATGGTATGTTGCCTCCCTGGTACAAGGGTCAAGGATGTCTCGGAGCAGCTGCAGGGCATTCTGGAGGGGGAGGGTGAACAGCCAGTTGTCGTGGTGCATATAGGTACCACGATATAGGTAAAAAATGGGATGAGGTCCTAAAAGCTGAATATAGGGAGTTAGGAGGTAAATTAAAAAAATAGGACCTCAAAGGTAGTAATCTCAGGATTGCTACCAGTGCCACGTGCTAGTCAGAGTAGAAATAGAAGGATATTTCAGATGAATACGTGGCTAGAGGAATGGTGCAAGGGGGAGAGATTCAAATTCTTGGGACATTGGAACCGGTTCTGGGGGAGGTGGGACCAGTACAGGCAGGACCAGGACCGATGTCCTAGGGGGAGTGTTTGCTAGTGCTCTTGGGAAGGGTTTAAACTAAAATGGCAGGGAGTTGGGAACCTGTGCAGGGAGACAGAGGAAAGGGAAGCAAGGATAGAAGCAAAAGACAGGAAGGAGAAAAACAAAAGTGGAAGGCAAAGAAATCAAGGGTGTAAATCAAACAGGGCCACAGTAAATAATAATTCTAAAAGGACTAAGAGTGTTAAAAAAACAAGCCTGAAGGCTTTGTGTCTTAATGCGAGGAGCATTCGTAATAAGGTGGATGAATCAGCTGCACAAATGGATGTAAACGGATATGATATAATTGGGATTACGGAGACATGGCTCCAGGGTGACCAAGGCTGGGAATTCAACATCCAGGGGTATTCAATATTCAGGAAGGACAGGCAAAAAGGAAAAGGAGGTGGGGTAGCATTGCTGGTTAAAGAGGAGATTAACACAATAGTAAGGAAGGATATTAGCTCTGATGATGTGGAATCTGTATGGGTAGAGCTGAGAAATACCAAGGGGCAGAAAACATTAGTGGAAGTTGTATACAGACCCCCAAACAGTAATGCTGAGGTTGGGGATGACATTAAATGGGAAATTAGAGATGCGTGCAATAAGGGCACAGCAGTCATCATGGGTGACTTCAATCTACATATAGATTGTGCTAACCAAGTTAGTAACAATACTGTGGAGGAGGAATTCCTAGAGTGTATACGGGATGGTTTCCTGGACCAATATGTCGAAGAACCAACTAGAGATCAGGCCATCTTAGACTGGGTATTATGTAATGAGAAAGGATTAATTAGCAATCTTGTTGTGCGAGGCCCCTTGGGGAGGAGCGATCATAATATGATAGAATTCTTCATTAAGATGGAGAGTGAAGTAGTTGACTCAGAGACTGCGGTCCTGAATTTAAATAAAGGAAACTACGATGGTATGAGGCACGAGTTGGTTAGGATGGATTGGGGAGCGTTACTTAAAGGGTTGACGGTGGATAGGCAATGGCAAACATTTAAAGATCGCACGGATGAACTACATAATTTGTTCATCCCTGTTTGGCATAAAAATAAAACAAAAAAGGTGACTCAACCGTGGCTAACAAGGGAAATTAGGGATAGCATAAGATCCAAGGAGAGGACATATAAATTGGCCAGAAAAAGCAGCAAACCTGAGCAGTTTATGATTCAGCAAAGGAGGACAAAGGGATTAATTAAGAGGGGGAAAATAGAATATGAGAGTAAGCTTGCAGGGAACATAAAAACTGACTGTAAAAGCTTCTATAGATATGTGAAGAGAAAAAGATTGGTGAAGTCAAGCGTAGGTCCCTTGCAGTCAGAATCAGGGGAATTTTAATGGGGAACAAAGAAATGGCTGACCAATTAAATACATACTTTAGTTCTGTCTTCACAAAGAAGGACACAAATAACCTTCCAGAGATGTCGGGGAACATAGGTTCTAATGAGAGGGAGGAATTGAATGAAATCAGTATTTGTAGGGAAATGGTGTTAGGGAAATTGACGGGATTGTAGGCCGATAAATCCCCAGGGCCTGATAATCTACATCCTAGGGTACTTAGGAAGTGGCCCTAGAAATAGTAGATGCATTGCTGGTCATCTTCCAAAATTCTATAGACTCTGGAACAGTTCCCATGGATTGGAGGGTAGCTAATGTAACCCCACTATTTAAAAAAGGTGGTAGAGAGAAAACGGGGAATTATAGATCGGTAAGCCTGACATCGATAGTGGGTAAATGCTAGAGTCCATTATAAAAACTGTAATAGCAGAGCACTTGGAAAACAGTGACAGGATTGGACAAAGTCAACATGGATTTACAAAAGGTAAATCATGCTTGACTAATCTACTGGAATTTTTTGAGGATGTAACTGGTAGAATAGATAAGGGAGAACCAGTGGATGTGGTGTATTTGGACTTTCAGAAGGCTTTTGATAAGGTTCCGCATAAGAGATTAGCGTGCAAAGTTAAAGCACATGGGATTGGGGGTAAGGTACTGACTTGGATAGAGAACTGGTTGGCAGACAGGAAGCAAAGAGTTGGAATAAACGGGTCTTTTTCCGAGTGGCAGGCAGTGACTAGAGGGGTACCGCAGGGATCGGTGCTAGGACCCCAGCTATTCACAATATATATTAATGATCTAGACGAGGGCACTAGATGTAATATCTCCAAGTTTGCAGACGACACAAAGCTGGGTGGGCGTGTGTGCTGTGAGGAGGATGCAGAGAAACTCCAGTATGATTTGGACACGTTGGGTGATTGGGCAGATGCAGTATAATGTGGATAAATGCGAGGTTATCCACTTTGGTGGCAAAGACAGGAAGACAGATTATTATCTGAACGGCAATAGATTGGGAAAAGGGGAAGTGCAACGAGACCTGGGTGTCCTTGTGCACCAGTCGCTGAAGGTAAGCATGCAGGTGCAGCAGGCGGTTAAGAAGGCAAATGCCTTCATAGCGAGAGGATTCGAGTACAGGAGCAAGGATGTCTTGCTGCAGTTGTACAGGGCCTGGTTGAGACCACACCTTGAGTATTGTGTGCAGTTTTGGTCACCTTATCTGAGAAAGGATGTTCTTGCCATGGAGGGAGTGCAGCGAAGATTTACCAGACTGATACCTGGGATGGCAGGAATGACGTATGAAGAGAGATTGAGTCGATTAGGCTTATATTCGCGAGAGTTTAGAAGAATGAGAGGGGATCTCATTAAAACTTATAAAATTCTAACAGGACTAGACAGACTAGATGCAGGAAGGATGTTCCCGATGGCGGGGGAGTCCAGAACCAGAGGTCACAGTCTAAGGATAAGGGGTAAGCCATTTAGGACTGAGAGGAGGAGGAATTTCGTCACCCAGAGAGTGGTGAACCTGTGGAATTCTCTACCACAGAAGGCAGGTGAGGCCAATTCATTATATATATTCAAGAAGGAGTTAGATATATTTCTTAAGGCTAAAGGGACCAAGGGATATGGGGAGAAAGCAGGGACAGGGTACTGAATTTGGATGATCAGCCATGATCGCATTGAATGGCGGAGCAGGCTCGAGGGGCCGAATGGCCTACTCCTGCTCCTATCTTCTATGTTTCTATGTTTACCTGGTACTGTGGGTATGGAGTCATGTCTAGTCTCACCACTGGTATCAGGAGTGCCATGCCTATCATTGCTGTCACTTCTGCTTTACATTTTTGTATCACTGGATATACTCTGGTCATCCCTTTGAGGGTACAAGCACTCAGAGGGCCTGGATTCTGGCTCAGGCCATAGAGCTGTGTGCTGTTAATCCAGTCTGGTACCTCACCTCGCTGTATCTGTGCCAGATTTTGTTTTAACTGTCCGGTGATCCATTGGCCATAGACATGGCACAAGCTTCTCCCTACCCCATCTTTTGCCTGTTCCTCATCTCTATGGTTTAGTTTGTTGATGATGCTAGCATGGTCCTCTATAACCTTAACTCCTTCGAGTAATTTCCTTATCGTATGTTCTCCCAACTTCGATCCTTGTCGAACTAAACCAGTTTCCTTCTCTAAAATCTGTTGTATTACCCTTTGTAATTGTTCCACACTACTTTGGACTCCTTGTATATCTAGGGCATTAACGAATGATGTCCCCGTGTTTATTCCCGTAAATATATCGGTTTCTAAGCTCCTCTTAATCCTTTGGTGGAATGCAGCATGTCCCCTGAAACTAGTGGCCCCTGTCACATCAGCCGCTTGGTTAATTACATTCTTTATCATATATGCATACAATTCTCTAGTTTTAGTGAACCTTTCACAATATCCTGGCCATTGTAACGTGGTTAAGTTCATTAGTACCGGTACAATTTCGTGTCTTACATTATCATACAATTGTTCTCCCTCGGTAAATAATACTAGTCCATTCATGGGTCCAGGTGTCATAATTGGGCATTGTAACATCGTTGGTTCACTCGTCTCTTCTTTCTGTGTATTGGGAGTCATGGTAGCGGGTTGAGCCGGTGGGGGCGTCGGTGTTGGCTTCAGTGATCCACCCCATTGGACCCTTAATAAGGTTTCTGTACATTCGACCGTGGGCATGTTATAGTTGGTGTAGTCCGTGGTTATTGACTTGGCACATCCATATTTAGTTATTACTTTTCCTTTCAGGATCACGCATCGTTTCCTGTCCTTCGTACCTTCACTCAATACCCAAGTTCCAGGTTCTGTCATCCAGACTGTGTCATTTTTCGATGCCTCCACACTCAGGAGGTTTGGGTATGAGGTTGGACACGTGATGTATACCTGCTCATCTGGGAATGCATTGATCGTATTCATTGTTACAACCTCCCCACATTCAACCCATTTCGTATACGGGGACTCTTGATTGGGCACCGGGAATCGGCCATAATAGGGGTTTCCCTCTATATGCTGGGTGCTATTAGGTATGCAATTCCCTTCTACAATCATACCGGGTTTAGATTTAGTGCGCCCTCTGTTTATCGCGCCCCTTCTAAGCCTGGCCTGTGGTCTGTTCCCCATCTGTCCCAAATTATAACACCTCGTTTCTCCTTCTTTTCCCTGTATTATTACGCACTCCTCTCCTTCTGGCCGTCCACAACATCGCATGCTATCTACACCCCCAACTGGTCCCCAGCCCATTGTCTTTTGATCTAATACCATTGTGGGGATGCAGCAAGGTCCTCCACATCATCTGTGCCCCCTGGTGTACCGACCGCCCTGGCCATATGGCTATGGTTAGTATTATCCACAGCAACTTCATGGTACGGTTATCTTAGTCCGTCGTTTTCCGAGCTCTTTTCCCTAGAGGAGAGGGTAGAATGGGGATCTTTAGTGTTAAATGGTTTCACCTGGGTCCAGTGCTTCCATCGCATGCCCGTCGGTTCCTGTAGACAAACACATGTATCACTTGTCATTAATACAGTATATGGCCCCATCCAACGAGGTTCCATTCCCTTTCTTCCAATAACTTGCGTCATTACCTGTTGGCCTATTTTGGGCAACTCCTCTGGTTTAAGTCCAGTATTTTGTCTCTCTAGATCTTTAATCTTTTGCTGGTTCCTTACTTCTGTATTTAGTGCTTGTACCTCCTGGTTTAGTTGTACTAAATATCGTCTTAATCTATCTTGTACTGGTCCTGGTTCTCCTACCCCTCCAGCCAGATCCTCTGGCAGTCTCATCACTCGTCCTGTCATTAATTCATAGGGGGTCAGTCCGGTCGTACGTCCTGGGGTGGCTCGCAGCCTCATTAATATGCTGGATAGTAATTCTGACCATCCCTTCCCTGTTTCTTGGATGGCTTTTGTCAGCGCGTTTTTCAGTGTCCTATTCATTCTTTCTACCATCCTCGAGCTCTGGGGGTGATATGGTATGTGGTATTTTTGTGTTACGTGTAACAGCTTACATGTTTCTCTCATTATTTTACTGGTAAAGTGGGTGCCGTTGTCTGAGTCAATTTGCAGAGGCACTCCCCAATGGGGTATAACCTCGGTAGCCAATATTAGTGCAACTGTTTTTGCAGAGCAATCTTGGGTGGCAAAGGCTTCCACCCATCTGGTAAATTGATCAATTATTACCAGGCAATATTTCTTCCCCTGGTCCTGCGCTAAGGGGCCGGTAAAGTCAATCTGTAAGTTTTCCCAGGGTCCTTGAGGCCTGGGTTGGTGTGCTACTCTAACTCTACATCTCTGTCCTACATTATTTTGAGCGCATATTATACAGCGGTGGCAATACCTTGACACTTCTCGACCCATCTTCGGCCACCACCAGTACTGTGTCAGTAGGTGTAACATGTTACTTCTGCCTGTATGTGTTACGCCATGGTATAGCGCCATCAGCTGTTGCCTACAACATTCCGGCGCCACCACCTGGTTACGTGGGCCCCATTTCCAAATTCCATCTTGTAATTGCGTGCCAGCTTGTCTCCATTTCTCCTTTTCCTCTTTACTAGTATTTTCTTGTACTTCCATTATATTTACTTCCTGTTCCCCACTGACCATCATGACCATATTTATTTCGTTTTTAAACACGGTCTCTGGTTGCATTTCTTCCGCAGCTAATTTTGCGGCTAAGTCCGCATACCTATTCCCTATGGGGGCCGGGTCCTGGGGTTCTTGTGAGTCCATGTCTATCTTCGTGTGGGCCTTTATTTTAATTACCGCGGTTTCTAAGGGTGCCCGTGCAGCCTTAACTAACCTTTCTATTAGTTTTCCATGTTTTACTACCTCTCCAGTGGAGGTCATATAACCCCTCCGGGCCCATAGTGTCATATAATCATGAAAGGCATATCGGCTATCCGTGTAGACATTTACCTGTTTGTTCTTTGCCATTTCCAATGCTTTTATTAGGGCCGCTAGCTCTGCTACCTGTGCTGACTTATCTCCATATAGGGCTCCTTTCAATAGGGTCTTTCCCTCCTGATTTACTACGGCCCACCCTGTTCTGGGTTCTCCGTTGATATATTTTCGGGATCCATCTACATAAATCACCATATCGGGGTTTTCCAGTGGGACTTCCTTTACTCCACTGCCTATTTCTTCCACCATTTCCATCTGACAGCTCTGTTCCTCCCCTTCCGTTAATATGCCCGTGGCTGGATTAACCCTGGTATGTTTTTGTATTATCACAGTTCCATCCCTGGGGAGTAATATAGCTTCCCATTTAGCCTTTCTGCTATCCGATATGGTTCGCAATTTTCCTGTGTTAAGTAGTTCCACTAAGGTATGTTGGGTATACAAAATTACCTTTCCCATCATCACTATTGGTTCGCTTACTCGCACCGCCTATGTGGCACAATCTATTGCAGCCACACATCGTGGTATTGCCTTCGCTACTGGATCTCTCTTGGTGGAGTAATACGCAACGGGTCTCTGTTTCCCTCCGTGATCTTGCATTACCACGGCTGAATAACTCCCTTGGTCCTGGTCACAGTACAAGTGGAAGGGTTGGGTATGGTCTGGCAGTCCTAACGCAGGGGCAGTTATAAGTTCTTGCTTAAGGGTGTTGTATGCCTCTTCTTGCTCTGTTCCCCAATCTATCCCTTCCATAGGTCCCTTTGTACCTTTGACCAGTTTCTGTATTGGTTCCGCTAGGGTGGTATATTGGGGTATAAAGTTCCGACTGTAATTGAATAATCCCAGCACCTTTCGTACCCCTCTTACATTTACAGGCCTTGGCATGTCCCTAATGGTCTGTCTTCACTCCTCCATCATTTCTTTCTGTCCCCTACTTATCCAGTGCCCCAAATATTGTACTCGTTTTCGGGCTATCTGGGCTTTCCGGGGTGAGGCTTTAAACCCCGTCTTTCTCAGGGCTCCCAACACCTTAGTTAGGGCTCGTAAATGGCTTTCCATGTTTGGGGATGCTATTAACAGGTCATCTACATATTGGGTGATGGTACTTTCTTCTGGTTTCAAGTCCACCTTTTCCATGGCTTCTGCCATTGCTTGGTGAAAAATTGCCGGGCTGTTGTGGAATCCCTGAGGTAACCGGGTCCATGTATATTGTTGATTTCCTACTGTGAATGCAAATTTGTCCTGGGACTCTTGGTCCAAGGGCAAACTCCAGAACCCATTTGCTATATCCAATACAGTGAATATCTCTGCCTTAGGGTTTAGATCATGCAATATGGTAGATGGATTAGCCACTATTGGGTATCGTCTGGGCATGCATTGATTAAGGGTGGTGTAGTCTATAGTTAATCTATATGTCCCATCAGGTTTCTTACCAGGCCATACTGGGCTATTGGTTGTGGATGTGGTTTGCGTATCACCCCTGAGTCCTCTAATTGCTGCACTATTTCTTTTACTGCCGCCTCGGCTTCCGGTTTAATGGGGTATTGTCGGTGCGCCCTATGAGTTTCCCCTGGTATGTCTAATGGGGTCATTCGTACTCAGCCACAATCCTGCTTATGTGTGGCCCATACCTCGGGGAACTGTCGACACACCCATTCTGCCCCTCTTTCGAGATCCCATTTATGTTTTATTACCTCTACACTGTCTACCCTAGCCATTTCTCACAATCCCAATTTGGCTTCTCCTTTCAATCCGGCCCATTTGATGGCCATCTCCCTTGGTTGTATTAATACATTTAATTCTCGTAGTAGGTCCATGCCTAATATTGTTCCTTCTGGGATTGGGCACACCCAAAAGCTCATGGGTATTAATCTTCCCATGATCTCTACTAATTGTGGTTTACTCAATTTGGCTTCCACTATTCCTCCTCCCAGCCCTCCTATTTTGATTTTCTTGTTCGTGGTGGGGAGTTCCAAGTTGGTTATCGATACCAAGGCTCCTGTATCTATTAACATTTGGTGCTGCCAGACCTCTAACAACCCTGTTAAATACATTCGGGGGACCCCTGCCCCAACCGGGAGGGCCGGCGCTTCCTATTCTTTTCCCATAGCCTTCCGTAACATCTTCATGACTTGTTCCTCGTCCAGGCCTTTTGGGTCGCCTCCTGTACTTTTCCCTTTCTTTTGCCACGGTGCCTCCCCCTCTTGTCCGCCCCCTTTTGCCCAGCACTGGCACTTGGTGTGTCCGGGCTTCTGACAGTTATAGCAAGTCAGTAAGTCTCGCTGTCCTGTTTTGGTCCGGGCCCCTGTACCTTTGTTAGGGCAATTTTTCCACTGGTGGTGAGGTGAGCCGCACCCATAACATTTTCCCTGTCCTGTTCCCTGGTTGGTTGCTATTGCTGCTATGTATTCCAGGGCCGCTGCCTTAGTTTTTCCCTTAGTTTCCCTATCCGAAATTCGCCGGGCATCTATTTCCCCTGCCCAGGACATTATTTGTCCATAATTTTGACCTACCGGGATCCCGAGCTTCAGGACTTCCTGATGTTGCGGGCTCATCCCTTCCTTTAACATCTTTAAAAACACCGGATGGTTCCGCCGGGGATCTGGGACCCCCGAGTATTGTTGGTAACTACTATATTTTAGCTCAGCATAGTCTGCTACCACCTCGTCTTTTCCTTGTTGTACATTCATTATGGTTCCCCAATTGCTCTGCCCTGCCCCAAGTTCATTCTTAATCTCGTTAATGAATTCCCGTATCGTATCTTCTCTGTCATCGTCACTCGGTTTTGTCCAGCTTCCATCCTTAATTCCTAATCTTAATCCTTCCCATGTACTTCGTGGGCATCGGGCTTTTACCAGGGCATGTACATCCTTTTCATGCATATTATGTACCTCAATCATTCCTTCTAACTTTGACCAAAATTCGGGGTTTCCATTTGCTGGTTTTAGTTGGGGAAGTTCTTGTAATATGGCTTGCTTTTCTAGCGGGCTGAAAGGTTTATGGCATTCAGTTTCCTTCAGGGTTTATCGTTTCCCCTATCATCCTTCCCATCTGATACATATTTTACAGTGATTGGGGCCATTTTTGCCGCTTTCTCCTCTGGTCCTAACTTTAACCCCTCCAGACCGGGGTATATGGGCTTGTACCCCGGTGGATACAAATCAGGGTTATGGTTTACTGCCCATTTTTGTTCGTCATCTATGTCTTCCTCTTCACTTTCCTCATCATCATTTTTACTGACTTTCTTTTTCTCTCTGCGTTTTTGGAGTAACTGGCAAGCAGAAGCCAGCACCTGTTTTTGACTATCATTTTCCTCCGTTTAATTTTTTATTTCCTCATTTGCTCGTTTTAATCCTTCCCTTAACTCTTCTATTAGCTTCCTTTGTTCCCCTTGCTCTTGTCTATGCTGTGTTACTAGAGCGGTTTGTTTTGATAAGTCTTTCTGTGTCTGCTTGCACTTAACCTTCCATTTGTTTTTCCCTGGGCATAAGTCTGTTCATTATCCACACACACAACTATGGCCTCGTCTCCTTTACTGCCCTTTTGTTCCATCCACCAGTCATTTCTCCATTTTGGTTTGTTTCCTGACTCATACCCTTTCTTAATCATCTTCCCCTTAACCTTTTCATATTTGTCTCGTACAAACTCGTACGGAGTTTAGATCTTTTGGCGTCCTCTTTGTTCGCCATTCTTTCAGGATGGATTTGCTAGTTCTCCCTGTTTATTACCTCCGGGACTTCCCTGGACCTTCAGGGACTTTCCCTGCTTATGCGGTTTTAACTCTGCCTAGATTGGATTTTCCCTATATCCAATCCTATATAACCCGAGCTCCTCAACTTATTCAGACATTTTCATTTTTACAATGTCCTAACACGCACCTAAGTTGTTTCACTCACGTATCCGGACATCGCCTCAGATTCGTTGGATCTCCGGCCTTGGGCTTCGATGCGAGGAGACAATGTCTCTACTCAGCCCGTCCGGTAGATCCTGCTGACTACACTAAGTTGTAAGGGTAAACCGGGAGAGCTTCTTCTCCCCGAGACAGACCCTCTGATATAAAGGGTCGACGTCCGCCTTATTCCCAATCAATCGCTCGGAGTCCGGAGGTTCATTCAGTAAATCAACTTTATTACAAGTCGTCAGGGGAGACACTCATCCAGGGACGAATGCTCTCCGATCGCTGAAAATCTTTTACTTTATATACAGTTTTTGTTCTGAGTTGTGGCTATTGTCCTGCAATTATTTACATTACATATATACATTTCTTGCATCCCCCAGGTGGTTTCGGGTGCAAATAGTCAGTTTTGGGTGCAAAATAGTTGGTTTCGGGTGCAAAATAGTTGATTTTGGGTGCAACTTCTTGCAGTTCGTGTGCACATTAATCTGGCAAATCCAAGGTTAAATTCAAGTAAATCCAATTAAAACTGCTTTGAAAGGTTTCACCATAGCAACCGCGACTCCAAGGTTATTCCTAATATTTTACTCAATTAGTGATTTGTAGTGTGTAGTCTTGAGCACGTTACATCATACTTCCCCCTTTTAAACTTGTTCATAACCACTCTTTATATGGTTGGATATATGCTTGGTCCTTAATTTCCTCATTTTAGCTCTTTTAACCCTTTCAAGCACAGTATATGGCTCAGGAAAAGGCATTTGTAATGATTTGGAAATAACAGTGTACTCCATTGTTTTCAAACAATTGTTTATAGATGATGGATGAGCTGCCACACAATAAAAACTGGAGTAATAGAAAAGAAAGACTTGTATTTCTATTGTGCCTTTCCCAGCCTCAGGACATCCCAGAGCGCTTTACAGCCAATGAAGTACTTTTTAAAGTCTAGTCACTGTTATAATGTAGGAAACACGGCAGCCTGTTTGCACACAGCAAGGTCCCCAAAACAGCAATGTCATAATGACAAGATAATCTGTTTTAGTGCTGTTGTTTGAGGGATAAATATTGGCCAGGACACTGGGGAGAACTCCCCTGCTCTTCTTCAAAATAGTGCCATGGGACATTTAACATCCACCTGGTTTAACATCTCATCCGAAAGGCAACACCTCTGACAGTGCAGCACTCCCTCAGTACTGCACCAGAGTGTAAGACTAGATCATATGTGCTCAAGTCTCTAGAATGGGAATTGAACCCACAACCTTCTGACTCAGTGGTGAGAGTGTAATCACTGAGCCATGGCTGACACATCACTTAAATAAGTGAAAGAGCACTTTTTGAATGGGAACAAACAGGCAGCACATGAATCCTAAGCAATTATGTTTAAAAATATCCAATACATCTCTCTCAATGGCACAATTGATAAATATACCTTCTTATGTGTACTGAGACATACAGACCAGAAAAGTCCCTTTTCCAATCCCTGGTATGTGCTGATTATATTGATATCAGCTAAGGTTACAACATGGATGCTGCAACCGCCTTCATCATTCCTGAGTTGGTGTTGGGGGCGGGATGGGGGAATCAGACAGGGTTATTGTTTTTATTACTTTAAATAAAAAGAAATAATGTCACAAGCACATACAATGGTCACTCTTCCCACTCCCCGCCAATGCCACTGACACAAAGCAGTCCTGCAAACAAACAACCACCCTTGAACATCCCTCCATTGGTCCCCGTCAATTCATATCTTCCCATTCATCATCAAATACGTTAAAAAGCGACTTGCCACCCAGCACCCATGAATGGACAAAATGGGAAAGTGGTACAAAATAATATCTGTGACCTAACTAAAGAACAGAAACGTAACAACACAACATATTCTCATACACCCATGTGCATACCCTTCTGCAACTACAAAGCCTTACTCTTCCTTTTCCTTCCTACTCCTACATGATGCAACCCCTGTGGCTTGAGCAGAGCTAGAGGCCGGTTGCGCAGATCCCTGCTCTGACTGCTGAGATGCTCTTGGCGACGTCCTCTGGGTTTTGGAGCCCGTGAAGGCCCTGCCAAAGACTGCTCCACCTGCGCCTGTGCAGGGGCAGACTCGGCCATCGGGAGATGAGGCAGCATGTGGGCTACAGACTGAGAGGGGGGCATTGGGTGAGAAGTGGAAGCGGGAAGTGCTTTGAGTGGAGTCCCCATTTCCATGTCCCCTTTCACCATCATCCCTCTTCTGGGCAGCCACATTTCACGGCTACCACCGTGCTAGAGAACATTTTGGTGCAAATCAGTGCGGCATTGTCAGGCTAAGGTATCTGTCATCCTATTTAAGGTGACAGGACATGTTGACATCCGGAGTCTGCATAGCTGTGGTCAAAGGAATGGTAGCATAGTGGTAATGTCACTGGGCTAGTAATCCTACGAGGCCTGGACTAATAATCCAGTGTACAAGCATTCAAATCCCACCATGGCAGCTGGGTAATTTAAATTCAGTTAAGTAAATAAATCTGGAATAAAAAGTTAGTATCAGTAATGGTGACCATGAAACTGCTGGATTGTAAAAATCCATCCTTTAGAAAAGGAAATCTGCCATTCTTACCTGGTCTGGCCTATATGTGACTCCAGACCCACAGTAATGTGCTTGACTCTTAACTGCCCTCTGAAATGGCCTAGCTAGCAAGCTACTCAAGGGCAATAAATGCTGGCCTTGCCAGCGATGTCCACCTCCCGTGAACAAATTTAAAAAAAAGGCATGCACAGACTCAGTTTCATGTTTCATGCCCAATGAGATTGCAACCACATCATGAGTCACTCCTTTCAGAAATGGAGGGAACATTAGCAGAAAAAGAGAAAAACAACTCACGTTGAATCACTCCAAAGTCTGAGAACAATTATTCAATATTAAATTTAGGTGGTTATATTACATCACCCTTACTCTATTCTTAACTGAATATTTTGATGCCCAAGTTATGGCCTATGATATTTGTAGCATCTACAAGATGAACTGCTGCAACTCACCAAGGCTTCTTCAACAGCACCTTCCAAACCCGCGACCTCTACCACCTAGCAGGACAAGGGCAGCAGACGCATGGGAACACCACCACCTGCAAGTTCCCCTCCTAGTCACACATCATCCTGACTTGGAAATATATCGCTGTTCCTTCATTGTCGCTGGGTCAAAATCCTGGAACTCCCTCCCTAACAGCACTGTGGGAGTACCTTCACCACGCGGTCTGCAGCAGTTCAAGAAGGTGGCTCACCACCACCTTCTCAAGGGCAATTAGGAATGGGCAATAAATGCTGGCCTTGCCAGCGACGCCCACATCTCATGAATGAATAAAAAAAACTCTACGGTTAGCTCCAGTTAGTTGTACTTAACGCATCCCTCTGGGATAGGTGGTTGGAGCAGTGCTGAGCCTCCTATCCCCTCAGTAGTGCCTTGCTGCAATCTCTTTCAGTTGGTCCTCCACAATGCCATATTCTGCTGCTAAATTGATTCTTACTTGAAGAAAGCTCCCAGGGGAAAAAATTCAGCGGGAGGTTAGCGGCAGCGCTAACCGGTAGCGCCCCATGGCGCAGTGCCGCCGGCGATGACGTCATCGCCGTGTGCAGCACCCACTCGCACCCCGGCCGCGATCTTCGGGAGCGCCCCCTGACTTACCGCCAGACGCGATGTCTGACAGGGTCAGGGGGGCCTACTTGCGGCCGGGGAGGCGCTATTTAAAGGCGAGGTGCGGGGCGGCCATTTCTGTTGCTGGCTGCCTGCCAGCACCTGCCTGCGCTCCTGTCCCCAGCCTCCTGAACCGCCCCCCCGAGGAGTGCCGGCTGCACTCCAAGAGCCCAGCACTTCTCTTGAGTGCCGGGCTCTTTTGCCGGCACTCCCGATCCCCGGGGGCCCAGCTGGGCCCCGGGTGACGCTGCACTAGGCCCCTCCCCTTTAAGAAGGGGAGGAAGGCCTGCAATACCACGGCACGTAGCGCCGCGATATTCCCTCGCAGCGCCCCAAGAGGGATGTGGGGCGCTTCCAGTAGCGCCCTGCTTCCCTCTTGGGGCGCAACTACTCAATTTTCATCATGGGGGCGCTTCCAGTAGCGCCCCAGCGAAGTTAGCGCCCCAAATGGGGTGCTACTCAATTTTTAGCCCCAAATGTTTCTATCCATCTGACTTCAACAATCAAAATCCAGATGTTAATAAGCAGTTAACAAGTCCTTAACAAACCTTTTGTTTCTCTCCAAATTAAATATTTACATCTCAGCACTTTATGCAGGCGAAGCAATCATACATAGATGAGGCCCTGCTGAAAGAGTTTCAGGAGTTAGGCTCTAAATTAAAAAGCAGGACCTCGAGGGTAATAATCTCTGGGTTATTGCCCGAGCCACGTGCAAATTGGCACAGAAGCAGACAGATCAGGAGAATTAACACGTGGCTAAAGGGCTGGTGTGGGAAAAAGGGGTTCCTTTTCATGGGACACTGGCATCAGTTCTGGGACAAGAAGGAGCTGTACCGATGGGACGGGCTCCACCTGAACCGGGATGGGACCCGTGTCCTAGCAGAAAGGGTAAATGGGGAGGTGGCGAAGGCTTTAAACTAGTAAGAAGGGGGGAGGGACCTACAGGAAACGTAAGCAGCCTAAATATAAACAAAACAGGAAAAGAGAGCATAGGAAAGAATAAAGTAAGGGAGAACATTGACGGCAAGGGAGCAAACAGAGTTATAGAGCAGGAGTCTAAAAAGATGGTTAAATATAAAGTGAGAGGAAATCCTATTAAAAATTAGTTAAAGTGTCTGTACAGCAATGCACACAGTGTCCGAAATAAAACAAGGGAGCTGGAGGCAATCATGCGTTGGGAGGAACCAGACATAGTAGGGATTACTGAGACATGGCTACAGAAAAATCAGGACTGGGAATTAAACATTGCAGGGTATAACATATTTAGAAAAGATAGAGAGGGAAAAAGGGGAGGAGGAGTAGCTGTACTTATTAGGGATAACATAATGGCAGCAGAAAAAAGGGACGTAGATATCAACAAGACAAAAATAGATAAAAGATAATAAAGGATCAATCACACTAATAGGCGTAGTCTACAGGCCACCTAATAGTGGAAGGGAGGTGGAGGAAGAACTATACAGCCAAATTAGAGAAATGAGTAAAAAACATAGAATAATAATCATGGGGGATTTCAACTACCCCGATATTAATTGGACAGAAGAGGTAGGTAAAGGGGATAAGGGAATGGAGTTCCTACAATGTGCACAGGACTCGTTTCTAACCCAATATGTAAAAAGCCCAACAAGGGAGGATTCGCTATTGTTATGGGGAATGAGCCAGAGCAGATAAAAGAAGTAAAAGTAGGGGAACATATAGGCAATAGTGACCATAATATAACAAACTAAACACTAATGAGACTCTATGGATGAATAAAGACATAAGGAAACAATTGAGGGGAAGGAAAGAGGCATAGATTAAGTACATAGACAGCAGAGGAGTTCATGATAGAGAGAATACGAAGGGATTAGGAAATAAGTCAAAAAAACAATTAGGAAGGCAAAGAGGAATGATCAAATTAAATTATCAAGGAACATAAAACAAAATAGTAAAATATTTTACAGGCACATCAATAAAAAAAGGAAGGTTGGGATGGGAATAGGGTCATTATGGGATGGACAGGGCAATAACACAGGTAACGATAGGGAGATGACAGAAATATTAAATCATTATTTCGCTTCAGTATTTACCAGGGAGATAGAACAGGTGGACATGACATTGGATGATGAGATGAGTAATGAGATAAGTGCATTTAAAATAAAAAAGGGGATATATTAAATAAATTAATCAAACTCAAAGAGGATAAAACCCCTGGTCTGGATGGATTGCATCCACGCATTTTAAAAGAATCTAGGGAAGAGATAGCAGAGGCATTACTACACATATTTAATAGTTCGTTAGAAAAAAGTGTAGGAAAGATAATGGAATCCCTACTAAAGGAGAGAATAGAAGAACATCTAGAAATGAAAAGTATAATAATGAATAGTCAGCATGGATTTCAAAAGGGAAAAACTTGCTTGACCAACCTTATTGAATTTTTTGAAGAGGTAACAGAGAGAGTAGACAATGGTAATGTAGTAGATGTAATTTATCTAGATTTTCAAAAGGCCTTCAATAAGGTACCCCATAATAGACTAATGAATAAGGTCAGAGAATGCAGAGTCTGGATTGCTAGCTGGCTTCAAGACAGAAAGCAGAGAGTAGGAATAAAGGATAGCTATTCACATTGGCAGAAGGTGGGTAGTGGTGTTCCACAAGGATCAGTGCCGGGACCACTGCTGTTCACAATTTACATTAACGATTTAGACGTTGGAATCAAAAACACAATTTCTAAATTTGCGGATGACACCAAATTGGGGGTGATAGTCAATACTGAGGAGGACTGCAACAAATTACAGGAGGACATTAATAAACTTGCAGAATGGGCAAATAATTGGCAAATGAAGTTCAACACAGACAAATGTGAGGTATTACATTTTGGTAAGAAGAATAGGGAGGTCACTTATCACTTGGAGGGTGCGAGCCTAGGTAGGGTAGAGGAACAAAGGGATCTCAGAGTACAAATACACAAATCATTAAAAGATGCACCACAGGTTAGCAAGGCCATTAAAAATGCAAACCAAGCACTAGGGTTTATTTCTAGAGAAACAGAATTGAAAAGTAGGGAAATTATGCTAAACCTGTATCGAACCTTAGTTAGACCACACTTGGAGTACTGTGTACAGTTCTGGTTGCCATATTATAAAAAGGATATAAAGGCACTGGAGAGGGTGCAGTGAAGATTTACAAGGATGATACCAGAAATGCGAGGGTATACATATCACTCCACACTTGCACCCATCACTCACCTCTACATCTTACTTCCAGGTGCCTCCGACCGCCGCAGCCCTCCTCCACGTCCCCTCCAACCCAGCGGGGTTCTCCGAGGTCGGGAAGCTTTCACCTGTGAAGGTAAAATGGCACTAATCCTTTTTTCTGCCTGTTAACTACCTGTTAACAGGCAGTTAAAAGGATTAAATGCCTTTCCTGCCTCCAGGAGACGGGACCTGAAGCTGCACATCTTCCCGCCTCCTGGCAAAAGGGCACGGAGGCAGGATGGGGGCAGCTTTGCCATCCGCCCCCACTTTCTCCGAATTTACCGGCTGTCCCGCCTCCATGCCCGCCTCCTCGGGGCTTGGAAAATCCAGTCCAATGTTTCCACTTGTGGGGAAGAGCATAACTAGAGGCCATCGATATAAGATAGTCACCAAGAAATCCAATAGGGAGTGGTTGAAGCGAATAGTATAGATGCATTTAAGGGGAGGCTAGACAAGCATATGAGGGAGAAGGGAATATAGGGTTATGCTGATAGATTTAGATGAGGAAAGACGGGAGGAGGCTCGAGTGGAGCATAAATGCCGGCATGGACTGGTTGGGCCGAATGGCCTGTTTCTGTGCTTTATATCCTATGTAAACCTATGTAATGACCCATTTTCCTGTATATTTATGAAACTATAGCATTCCTCACCAATTCTTTTTTATAGCGCTTTATACCCTGTGGAAATATACTCCTATATCTCTGTAAATTGAAAATGTAAATGAAATGACATGTCATTTGGTTTAGTAAACTAGATGCATAGCTAATATTTTGGAATATGTGAGTCATTGGGCCAGATCTTGCTGAAGTGAGGCATCTCACAGCATGTCCTGTTAGTTAGACTTTGTCTGTACACTTCCACTCAAAAGAAATTTGCGCCATAACTTACTGGAAGTGCAATGGCAGTGGGGCATCTGGGACCTTAGTTAACGGCGGGACCAATGTGATTCAAGGATTGAGAAAGAAACAGAGGAACAACGGAGAAGGAGGGTAAATTAGAGTGAGCCAATTAGAGTCAAATCAGATACAGAAAGAGAAATAAAGATTGAACACTTTAAATTGCTCCCATTCTGAGCCAGAAAGGTTGATTGGCACTGCATTAACAATTATCACAGCGTTAAAAGACTACTTACGGTGTTAACTTCTAGCCCTAACTTTCTGTGGCAAGTTTAATGGTCAATTAATGTGCAAATCCAGCAAGCTCTTAAAAATAACCGGGAGGTTAAGGGCGAGATGCCGTTTGTGCAAAGCAACGCATGGCGTATCTCTTAATCCCCTGAATTTGCTGGCTGATTTGCACATTAATAACGGTGTGCTAACAACGCACAATGTTATTTTTCCAACAAGATCCGGCCCATTATTCCTGGATGCTGGATCCTATAGTAGCTTTATTTTATGCCAATAAAAAAGTGCAATTAAAAGGTGCAATTAAATTCTTGAAGTCACTGTAAAAATACTAAATTGGATCTCATTCCAGTCAAACAGATGTACTGTAAGGTACTTCCCTTATCACATTCCAATGCATTTGCTACATGCCCAGGTTAGAACATCAGTTATTCTTATCATCTCCCTGAGCGAGATTGCCAATTCACTACCAATGTGTCCTGATGCGGAGATGCCGGTGTTGGACTGGGGTGGACAAAAGTGAGAAGTCGCACAACACCAGGTTATAGTCCAACAGTTTTATTTGAAATCGCAAGCTTTCGGAGCGGCTGCTCCTTCGTCAGGTGAAGGAGCAGTCGCTCCGAAAGCTTGTGATTTCAAATAAAACTGTTGGACTATAACCTAATGTGTCCTGAAGTATGGGCACTTTTGTGCTGTAATCTTGTCTCCACTAAAATCTAGATTGAGACATCCCCAAACTCATTTCACACACGACCCTGACAGCCAACAGAAACAGGTTACACATAACGTAAATCATTCTCATTTTTTTCTTTATGTGTGTATGTAAACGTGAGCTCATTCAAAATTCTGCTGCTTCTTTACCAACTTGAACCAAGTCCCGTTCACTCATCATCCCTGTGCTCGCTGACCTACATTGGCTCCTGGTCCGGCAACATCTCCATTTTAAACTTCTCATCCTCGTATTCAAATCCCTCCATGGCCTCGCCCTTCCCTATCTCTGTAACCTCCTCCAGCCACAAAACCCTCAAAGATCTCCGCACTCCTCCAATTCTGGCCTCTTGCATGTCGCCGATTTTAATCGCTCCACCATTGGTGGCCATGCCTTCAGCTGCCTATGCCGTAAGCTCTGGAATTCCCTCCCTAAACATCTCTGCCTCTCTACCACTCCTTCTTTAAGACACTCCTTAAAAACTACCTCTATGACCAAGTTTTTGGTCATCTGTCCCAATACATGGCTTGGTGCCAAATTTTGTTTGATAACGCTCCTGTGAAGCACCTTGAGATGTTTTACTACATTAAAGGCACTATATAAATGCAAATTGTTATTGTTGTACAGTATGATGAGGATAATAATGATGAAATTTGACACTGTCCTTAAATCCCACGCAACAAGAAATATAAAGTTTATCCTCATCTATTTCCATATATATCTAGGAGTACAAAATAAGTCTCGTGAATATTTGAACTCATTAAAGAAATTCCTTAGCTAAGTATATTTTCTGTAAATGTTAATGAAATGAATGACTGTAGAAATTTTAAAGATTTTTGTTTCTTTAAGTAAAAGGATAGCTTTGGTAACTTTAGCCTTGAAATGACACTGGGCGAAGGTTAGAGTACAGATAATTAATGTGTTCATTTGTAGTTCCTTTGTCTGCCACTTAACCTGTTTATTTTAATTTAACAGATTATTCACCCATTAAAATTGTGGACAAAGTAATTGCATACAAATAATACAGTTGTGTGCTCATACACTAATCTTCACTCACAGTGTAATTTGAATGCCTGTATTGTTTGTCTTAAAGTGTTGCTTTTAAAGAAAGCAACATTAGTAGTGATACAAAAAAACCTGAGGCTGTGCCCAAGATTACAGTGTAGAAACATATTTATTGTGATGAGGCTACTTGTCTTGTACACAACTGGGTAGCCATGTTTCTAGAATACATTTGTTCCCCTGTATTTGTGTTATCCTTCACAATAACAGTCCGAACCTGATAATTGTATTTAAAAAAAACAGAGTCAGCTTTAAATACTCCTGGTAATACTGCTCCAGGAAGAGCATTCTGGCAACTGCACTACGGCAGAAGAAGAAAAGCATGGCAAAGAATAAGTTAACAAGGATGTTGAAAGAGGAATTTTGCCCTAACTATAGATCATTAGATTGAATTGTATGATTCTTCTGAATGGGCAATAACCTTCATTTTTTATGATTATGTTTATTATTTCCTCCTAATACAGTAATGGACTCATTTAAAAGTTTTACCCTTAACATTTTTCGACCACTCTAAAACTACAGAACAGGTAGTGGGACACAGTGTAACAGTTGGAGAACGTTGTGAGATGTATCCAAGGAGAAGAAACATAAGAACAGCATAATAATGGTACAAGGAATAAAGGTTGAGAGTGCCATGAAAAGGGACCGAGAAGTTGGAGAAACTAGAAATAAGGATATAATTTTCTTGGTTGCCGTTTCTAAGCCCCTTCAAGTCAGGCATTTCTGAAACCGCAGACCAATTCTGATATTGCAGGCTCTGTGGACGAGTCTCTTGAGTGACTAATGATCAAAGATATATCGCCACTGCTATATTACTAAGAATACATATGCATACTCATCACTAGGCCACTATGAAAAATGAAATTGTACCTTTCCTTAGACCACTAGGGGACTGAGCTGCCATCCTTGTGTGTTTCCAAGACTATCAAACAGCATGGCTCAGCAGTAGTCTGAAAGTAGGTCCATTCCCTGCTGCTACATCATTATTACTTCAACAACTACCTATACCAGTTGGAATGATAAAAGAAAAAAATAATTTTTAAAATATATGTTTTGAAGGGCAGCAGACACATGGGAACACCATTACCTCCTAGTTCCCCTCCAAGTCACACACCATCCTGACTTGGAAATAAATCGCCGTTCCTTCATCATCGCTGGATCAAAATCCTGGAACTCCCACCCTAACAGCACTGTGGGAGTACCTTCACCACACGGACTGCAGCGGTTCAAGAAGGTGCCTCACCACCACCTTCTCAAAGGCAATTAGGGATGGCCAATAAATGCTGGCGTTGCCAGCGACGCTCACATCCCAGGAACGAATAAAAAAAACACTAGCCTTTATCTAGTACAAATAACACAGAAAGCAAACAGACTCACCAGGGATAGACAGGGAATTTCATACAACTTACCTTATTAACTCAAAGCAGATAGCCCTGAGAAGGCGGGTTTGGAGGCGAGTCAGCTGCGAAAATCGGAAAAAATGGCTTCAAACACCCAACCCGCCTCCATCCCGCCCCCACGCGATTTTCGTGAGCGTCTGTTCAGCTGCTCCCAAACTGACTCAACTCCAACCGGTGGGGCAGATAGTTAAGTCAGTTAAGAGCCTGTTAACTGCCTTGATAACCCTATTTTGATAGAGGTTTCCCATTTTCATGCCTCTGGCTCCTGTTTCCCGTCTGGTCAGAAACAGTTCAGCTGCAAGGAGACGAGTTGGTGGAGGACATGATATGTGGTCATTATTGGTGCAGAACTTTAAAAGTGCTCCTGTAATATGGCTGGCATTCAAATGCAACAACTTTGTTGTTGGAGGTTTGGGTTAAGATTTTGCAAATCTACTGACCTTGTGACTGGTCAAGCTGACACACATCTGCTGTTTGAACTGATTGGAATAATTTCAGGCCACTTTGAGTGTGCGCTTGCAAGCTTCTTGCCTCAACTGAAATCTATAACAACGGGATAAGAACCATTTACATCCTCTCATCCTGGTCGTCAGATTCGGAGGAAGAGCAGCCGCGGCAGCAGCACAACCAGCCACAACAACAGCACCAACAGCAGGAGCACCAACCTCCTCCTCACCCACCTGATGATGCACAGGGCAGAGGGCCTCAGCGCAGGGCTGCACCTCGCCTCAGGAGATACCCCCAACACAGTGTTTACAGGCAGAGGATCAGCTTCCTCAGCATGACTGAGCAGCAGTGTCAAAGGAGGCTGAGACTTTCGAGAGACGTAGTCGCTGACATCTGCGCAATGCTGCACCAACACCTGGAGCCCAGAGGAGCAGGTGGACACTCCTTACCAGTTGCTGTCAAAGTCACCACTGCCCTCAACTTCTGTGCTTCGGACTCCTTCCAGGGATCAGGAGCAGACATAAGCGGCATCTCCCAGTCGGCTGCACACACCTGCATCACGCAGGTCACCGATGCCCTCTTTGCAAAGTCGCACAATTACATCCACTTCTCCACAGATGGCCCAAGTGTGACCGCGCGTGCGGTTGGCTTTGCCAATATGGCAGGCTTGCCAATGGTGCAGGGCGTCATTGACTGCACACATGTAGCCATTAGGGCCCCCTATCACAACCCAGCTGTATTTGTTAACCGCAAGGGATTCCACTCCCTGAACGTCCAGCTGGTGTGTAACCACAGGAAGAGCATCATGCATGTTGTGCGCAAAGTACCCTGGCAGTTGCCATGCCTCCTTCATCCTGCGCCAGTCTACTGTACCTCAGCTCTTCCATCCACCAACCCAACTTTTCGGATGGCTACTTGGCGAGAAGGGCTATCCGCTGAAAAAGTGGCTAATGACACTGATGAGGAGGCCATCAAACGAGGCTGAGGAGCGGTACAATCTGAGTCACATATCCACCAGAAGCATCATCGAGCAAACCATCGGCTTGCTCAAAATGTGATTCCGATGCCTGGACAGATCTGGTGGAGCCCTGCAGTATGCACCAGCCAGGGTGTCCAGAATCATCGTGGTCTGCTGTGTCCTGCACAACATCACACAGCAGCGTGGCTTAGTGCTGCCGGACAACCAAGTGGCTCAGCGCACAGCCTCCTCAGAAGAAGAGGCGGAGGATGAGGAGGAGGACGAGGAGGAGGACGAGGAACCACACCTTGCGGGTCCGGATGTGGCCAATGCAGCAGCATGTGAGCACATTGCTGGCCGTCAGGCAAGGGATGCACTTATCCATGCCAGATTCACATGAGCTTACACTTCAAACATAGGTGGCTGGCAGATGGAGATGAAGATAAGGTCAAGATTCTTAACACACCATACATCATCTGTCCAATAAACGGTGCTTTCCGATCACTGTCACCACCATCATTATAAATGGAATTAGCCCTGAGCCCTCACTGTGCAACTTCCATTTCCCAGAACACACAGACCAGAACCTCAACTGTTTGCCATCACTTTTGTTTAATGACATCACAAAAGGAGGACACTCGATAATTTACAGCACAATAAAACACCCATGTGACTACCCTTGTGACTATGTGTGTGTTAACTTCCTCTTATGCGTGCTTCTATGTGGTGCATTCCCTGTGGCTTCAGCAGATGTAGAGGCACCTTGCTCAATTTGATGCTGCACCTGCTTAGACGCCTTTGGCGGGCGTCCTCTGGGTTTGGGAGCCTGGGAGGGCTCCTCCACAGTCTGCTCTTCCTGCGGCTGTGCAGGGGCTGAGACAGCCATCTCAGTTTGGTGTGGAATGTGGGGCTCTGAGTGGCATGGTCATGTGAGCGCTTGGAGAGGAGCCCGCACTTCCTTGTTGCCTGCCACCAACATCCCTCTCATGGGTCAGCCCCACTTCAGTGCTCACAAGTGGCTGGAGAGCACCTTGCTGCACATCAGGGGGTCCATGAGGACCCGTCTCTGTACTGGCAGCACTCATAACAAGGACGTCCATGAAGCTCTGGTGTCTCTCCTCAATAGTTGCCCATCTATCCTCCATAGCAGACCATCTATTTAGAAGAGTCACCATGCTCTGTTGAGTCTGGTGACTTATGTCCTCCAAGGAGGTTGCCACCTTCTCCATGGTGGCACGTTCATGCGCCATTGCCTCCACCATGGCATTGCTTATGTTTGAGATGGACTCCTCCATTCTCTGCACACTCGCAGTTACCGTGGATTCAAAACCTGTCAGAGACTCCTGCACTTGTTGCTGAAGTTCCAGCACCGCTCTCTTTCTGGATGGCCCCAGAGGCACAGTGTCTACATGCAGCTGGGCAGAGCTAGGAGCGCCCTGCGGCCTCCTACGAGGACTCTCCACTGCTGTCCCTGTCTCCACCATCTGCTGATGCTCACTTGTGAGCTGTGATACACCAGGTGACAACACTAATCTATCTCGCGAATGACCCACCGAGGTGTGCGTCTCTGTGCTGGTGCTGGGTGCACTCAATTCTGCTGACACTGCGCCCTCAGAGGTTGCAGCTTCATCTGAGGAGTCTTCCGGCTCTTCCTCCTGGACAGTGGGGAGGGGGCTATCGATGGTGCTGTGGGGGAGTAAAGGCATGAGTTAGACATGTGATATTAACATAGCAGGCACATCAAATTGTGCAGATGATCAGAACTCAATCTGTATGAACATCAGATGCCATATCAGTCACTCATGCAATCTAAATGAGAGGGCTGTAAATCTATTCTGTCGCCAGCTTGCTCTACTGCGCCCGTCTGACCGTCCCCCACTTCCAGCTCCTCAGCACCTCCGACGATGTCGAGAGCAGCCTCCTCAGCGGTGGTCAAGTGGGCAATTGAAGGTGGCCCTCCTCCTTTCCTGCCCCTCTCCCTTTTATTGTGGGCTCTCTTTTCCTGCAATGAGGGACACAAGTGGAGTTTGAGTGAGAATGTTGGAGTGAGTGTAGAGAATCCACAGCATAGATGCTTAGAGGGAGACAAAGATGGAGTGAGGTGCCAATACCAAGGGCCCTCCCTGTGCGTTGTTAGTTGTTGTCATTGCCACCCTGTTTCACCCTGTACTCAAGCTCAACACGTACATAATGATGCCCATGCCAGAACCAGAGTACTCATCGGGCCAGCTTTTGCTGTTTTGAAGCAATGCTCCCAATGCTCGGATTGCATTTGAGGCGTGGAACCAACCAATTTCTCTTCTGAAAGCTGGCAAAATTGATAGTGTGTGTTGCATGTTGCACAGCAGTGCCATTGAGAGAGGCCTCTCTGCAATTCTCTCCATAAACCCCTCCACCTCTCCACCTTTCTCTCCTGCTTCAAAAACCTCCTCAAAACCCAGCTCTTGGACCAATCATTGGGTGACCCTTCCTAATCTCTCCTTCTCTGGCTCAACGCCTGTTTTCCATACACCGATCTATGAAGAATCTTGGAACATTCTTTATGTTAAAGATGCTATTTAAACGCAAGTTGTTGATGCCACACAAAGTAATTGCCTGAGAGGAAGAATCAGTGGAAAGAAGCATCTCTTCCTGTGAATCCACATACATGCCACACTTAGAGGGCATTTCCTTAGGATGTCTCCTCATCTGCTGGAGGGCAGAAGTGTGTGGATCTGTGAGGCTCCGGAATCCCTCCCAGGTGAATGCTTTTAACCCTTCTGTGATGGACTCCATTCTATGAGTTACTGCAGTGCCCACTGGATTGGTAATTGGTGCTAGATTGTCACCAATAGTAGACTATAGAGCAGACAATCCTCCACTCAAACTTAAAGTATCACAGGGGTGGCGTTGAAGGGTTAATGTCTTCAATAAGCCTCTGTTAGATGTGAGAAGGCTCAGCGCTCCAGCACAAGGGCCCAACCAGGGGCAACAAGCAGGATAGGCCTCCTCTTTGCCCTTGATGGCCCCTTAGCCCTCAGTTTTTCTGTGTAACACACGGTGCTTTTTCATGTCCCTCACTCACTGTAAATCCTGACTGCAACTTGTGAGCTAGCAATTAGTGTGAGTGGTGATGCTGGGCGTTCTAATATTCTAAGTTGCCGTGGTTCCCTCTGCAGACCACTAGTTTCACCATCACCTGTGAAAACAGCAGGGAGTACATTTATGAATAAATCAGCATAATTTTCCAGTTCACTGTTGTCTTTGGATGTAATAAGCTGCAAAGCTGTTGTATCTCAGTCTAAGAGCATAGAAGCAATGATATTAGTTGTATTGCAAATCAGGAGAACATTGCACACATTTTACACGTACCAATGGTTCCACCCCTCCTCTTCCTCTCCTCAATAGGAATAGTTTTCACTGTTTCCATGTTGATGGTGGCTAACATTATGATCCAGACTCTCTCATTAAATAACTCTTTTTTCTTGAAACATGGCATTGTTATGGCAGGCCCAGTCTGGTAAGATTCCTGTACTGCCATGACAAGCATGATGTAAATGTGATGAGATCCCTTTCAATAACCTTCACCTTCATCAATTATATATGTGTCTGTACTTAATGCTTTTAGAAACATAGAAACATAGAAAAATAGGAGCAGGAGTAGGCCATTCGGCCCTTCAAGCCCGCTCCGCCATTCAACACGATCATGGCTGATCTTCTATCTCAATACCATATTCCCGCTCTCTCCTCATACCCTTTGATGCCTTTTGTGTCTAGAAATCTATCTATCTCCTTCTTAAATATATTCAGTGACTTGGCCTCCACAACCTTCTGTGGTAGGGAATTCCACAGGTTCACCACCCTCTGAGTGAAGAAATATCTCCTCATCTCAGTCCTAAATGTCCTATCCCGTATCCTGAGACGGTGACCCCTCATTCTAGAGCCCCCAGCCAGGGGAAACATCCTCCCTGCATCCAGTCTGTCTAGCCCTGTCAGAATTTTATACGTTTCAATGAGATCCCCTCTCATTCTTCTAAACTCTAGTGAATACAGGCCTAGTCGACCCAATCTCTCCTCATACGACAGTCCTGCCATCTCAGGAATCAGTCTGGTGAACCTTCGCTGCACTCCCTCTATGGCAAGTATATCCTTTCTTAGGTAAGGAGACCAAAACTGCACACAGTACTCCAGGTGTGGTCTCACCAAGGCCCTGTATAACTGTAGTAAGACATCCTTGCTCCTGTACTCAAATCCTCTTGCAATGAAGGTCAACATACCATTTGCCTTCCTAACTGCTTGCTGCACCTGCATGTTTGCTTTCAGTGACTGGTGTACAAGGACACCCAGGTCCCTTTGTACATCAACATTTCCCAATCTATCATCATTTAAATAATACTCTACCTTTCTGTTTTTCCTACCGAAGTGGATAACTTCGCATCTTTCCATGTTATACTGCATCTGTCATGTATTTGCCCACGGACTCAACTTGTCTAAATTGCCTTGAAGCCTCTTTGCATCCTCCTCACAACTCACAATCCCACCTAGTTTTGTGTCGTCAGCAAACTTGGAAATTTTACATTTGGTTCCCTCATCCAAATCATTGATATATATTGTGAATAGCTGGGGCCCAAGCACTGATGCATGTTTACAATACTTTAAGCTACCACATGGAACCATGACTTTATAGCTCATATCAAAGACTGCAGTTCCGTTGTGCGTTACCTTAGTAGCTATCCTCAGATGATGGTACTTCTTCAGCCTGTATTGACATGCTCATCCAGGCAGCCTGGCAAGGAACTTGATTAGTGGGCCATCCTCTGGACCCAGTGATTTCGACTGAACCAATAAAGATGGGCGGTCAGGTCACGGTCAAAAAAAACAGGTTTGCGAATAGTGCTTGCAGCCATTGCTTGAGCATTTTAATTTCCTCACTGCGCAGTTGTATTTATGGACCATTTACAAAACAAAATGATTAAGTAACTTATTAGCTGTTAGCCATCATGGCAGCTATAGGCTGGTTGGCTAGTTTCTGTCAGAGAGATCAATGAATTTGTGAGGCACAAAATCCATTGGAGGAAACTGGTATACCCATAACTTTGATTTGACAGGAGCAATTCAGGAACAGAAATGGGTAAACTTTAGTTCTAATTTCTAAATGACAAAAGTAACACTCCTTAATAAAAGTAATTTCTTATATATTGAATTCCTGATCACACTGGGTGCCTCCAAGGAGAGGCACCAAGTGGAAGCCAGGGAGGCTACTCTACAAAATAGAAACTTGTTGTATTAGTGGTAATTTGCTGCAGTGAATTATGAATTGGCTGAATGCCCTTAGGCAGAAAGTTGTTAATGGATATGGAGCTGCTTGGAGGCCTGTTACCAGTGGTGTCCCACGGGGATTGGTGTTGAGGACTTTGCTTTTTAGCATCTTTATTAATGACCTAGATGTAAGCATTGGGAGAATGAGCTGCAAGTTTGCAGATAATACGAAGCTATGTGCAAGTGTTAGGACTATAAAGGATGCCCCTTATAAGGTAGCCAGAAATGGCAGTGACCCGACATAACCAGACCCTACCATTTCCATGGGAGACCAACAGAAATTTCAAGGAATTTCAGGGCCCCTCGGGGAGAAATTCACTATCGCCCCCAGGCGCTAACGATTTCAAACTTTTGAAAAATTCGCTGTTTGTGCTCCAAGAAGGAAGTGGAGCACAAAATCAAGCACTCCACTTCCTTCTTGGAACGCAATCGGCAGCAGGCGGGGCGGAGACTTCAGTAGCGCTGCACAATGGGCCGTACAGCGCTGCCGCGTTCAAAGGCTCCTTCCGTCCCTTAAAGGGAAGGGCCATCACCACAGGCTCTGCAATAGAAAAATTACCTATCTAGATCACCAAGGCAGCCGCGATCCCGCAGGTTGCCGGCCTGATCGATCGCGGGCAGGAACCCGCGAAAAAAGCTGGAACAAGAAAGGTAAGTTTTTTTTTTACTTACCTCGGCCACCTGGCCTTTAATCATCGCCCCCGAAGCGGCCGGCCGACCGATGCACGCCTCCTGCAGCTGTCAGTGTTTTCGCCCGGCGCTGCTGCAGGGGGCGGAAGTCAATTTCGGGTCTGGGGCGCTGCGCACGGCGATGGCGTCACAATCTCCGGGCGAAGGAGATCGGGGTGCAACGCCGTAGTGCCGCTGCAACACTCCCGTCGATGTCAGCCAGCGCTGTGCCCGGTCGCAAAGCCATTTGCGCCCCATTAGCGCCCCCCGGGGATGCTAACGGGAAGTGCAAAGGCCCCCAATGTTTGTCTCTGTTTATTGTTTCAATCTGACCAAGCTCTATACTGCTAGAGAGACACAAATATGACATACACAACCCAGTCTGTGGCACATGACAGATGAAGAGAGGGTTTATCCATGTCCAAGCATATCTCTTCACTAAAAAACAATTTTACATTTTGAAGGAGCAATTTAGTATGGTAGGATCAATGGCTTGATTATGATTTAAAAATTATTTTATTATATTAGAAATTTTAAAAAACAATGTAACATTTCTCTTTCCCTTTTAGATATCTATCTCTTCTGTCTTCCTTCCTCCATGCTTGTCTCTTTCAGTAGAATCATAGAAACAAGGAAGGAGGCCATTCGGCCCGTCGTGCCTGTGCTGGCTCTTTGAAAAAGCTGTTGTGATTGGATTATTATCAGTGATTCCTTTTACGTAAGAGCATTGTTTTAACAATAGATCACTCTTGATCCATTGACCAAAACCTCAGGGTAGATTTTATAAATTTGCGCCATCAGTTGCGAAACTTGGCCCAGTGGGAATGCATATTGGGAAACTGGACTTGGAGGTTAGTAGACACTGCAGGGTTTTCTGTTGCTGGAAATGTGCATTTGTAAAATGCAGGTTGTTTTCAGTTTCTTGGAAGACGATTTCCCTCGTTTGCTCTTTGTTGTGAAGTAATACAGAGCACGTTCTCTATACACATTTGCTGCACAAATAGAGATCAGAGCAGGTCTTCTCATCCACCCGTTCATCAATGCATAAGACTTTTTCTATTGATCCTTTCAAGGTTACAAAGACTTCCAGATCATTTATCTTCAAAGGTAAAATATTATGAGCACGGCACTGTTTAATTGATAAGCTATTCTGGCTGCTTCCCTGAGACTGATTTTGATACTATGCATCAGGAATGATAGCATAGTAGTTATGTTGCTGGACTAGTAATCAAGAGGCCTGGACTAATAATCTGAGAGACGTGAGTTCAAATCCCATCACAGCAGCTGGGGAATTTAAATTCAGTTATTTAAATAAATCTGGAATAAAAAGCTAGTATCAGTAATGGTCACTATGTAACTAGCAGATTGTTGTAAAAACCCATCTGGTTCACGAATGTCCTTCAGGTAAGGAAATCTGCTGTCCTTACCCGGTCTGGCCTATATGTGACTCCAGACCCACAGCAATGTGGTTGACTCTTAACCTGACCTCTGAAATGGTCTAGCAAGCAACTTGGTTGTGTTCACCAACATCCTCTCAAGGGAAATTAGGGATGAGTAATAAATGCTGGCTTTGCCAGCGACAACCACATCCCATGAATCGATCATACTATGCAGAAGCTGAATTAACCATTTGAGTACTACGCGCACAATGGGTAAATAACCATGTAATGGCATTAAACTTTGTCATTCCACTTTCAAGATTTACATTCAGTCTCCGTTCCTTCAAAAGAATGAAGTAAAAATGTTTATAAGATTCAACTGTAAAATTGTTAACACTTATGATGCTACATTTACATTACAGCCCTGCCAACAGTGGAAGCCCTCATCTTGGCAGCAGCAATGTAATGTGGACAGACTGGTACCACGGGCCACTATCAAAAGAAGTTGTTTTTCCTTCACGTTGCTGGAGGCACAGCACTGCCAGCAGCAAAGAAATGGCTAGCACTGGTCACACTGAAAGCTCCAGGCCAATGGTTTGTGAATGTGAATGGGCTGAGCAGTGAGCGGTTATTGCTTTGCCCTTTGACAGCCAGCAGCCAGAAAATGAAAGTCACAATTAGTAACATTTAAACAGCTGCATGCTTAAGCACCTACACTTCTTTTTGCGTTGTTGCTGCTGCTCTTATAAACCAGGTCCATTTCAGAGCACCGGCAGCCAAGAGAAACAGAAGCTAGAAGACCGAGACAGAGGCTGGCAAGAGAAACTCAGTGAGATCAGTGAAGTGGTGCAATTAAATATGAATATACTTGTCAGAGTCTGTGAAGCGTGGATTAGATGGTATAGTTATGCTGCCACTTTAGCACCAGTGAGAAACAGGTTGGGGTTTACATTGACATGAAAGTGACAGCGTAAGGCCGGTTTTCCTGTCTGGGTGCTAAACAGGAGCGGCACACCTCACCAGTTGTGGGATTGTCCTGACTCCCCGTCACAGGCCATTTAAATAGCCCAGGAGCAGCCCCATGCAGGCCTGCCTCCTGGTAGGGCCTAGCACTGGTGGTAGGGCCTGGAAATCCTGTCAGACCTGCAGCTGCCTCTCCGGTCTCCGTGATCAGGATCTTCTGGCTTAGATGGAGTGCAAACTCCTGGAAAGGGGAGGGACAAAAAATTAAAATTTGTGGCCTAGCTGTAGATCTGTGGCCTGCCCTGAGGCTCCTGAGCACCTTCTAGTCAGTGGGGGTTCAAGGACAGGCCACAGCACCAGCTTTATCTGTGTGCTCCTGTGTTTGGATGCCCAGCAAGTGTTTCAAATGGAAACAGAGTCAGGAAGCTGGGATGCTGCACTCCTGTATCATTTACATTGCTCCATCTGGCCTATGCTTTCTTCAGACACAGACACAGGCACAGGCTAGGCTCTGCCCCTATAGAAAAGCCCTGGGAATCCCGGGGCAGCTTTAATAGGCAGAGACCCAGTGATTTGGGCCTTCAACCCTTTTTCCTAGTCCCTGTGCCCACAGAATGCTCAGTTCCTGGACACAAGAGCCAAGAAAAGCAGCCCCTATAACTTAAGAATTAGGTCCAGATCTGACTGCTGACTGCATTAATACTCCTCCAGTGGGCAGTCCTACACTGCTTTAAGTTTGCATCAGGTGCAGTGTAACGCCAGCCTGAATGGGCTGGGGAATATCCATTCCCATCGCTCCTGTGCTGATTCACGTGTATTAATAAAGCCTTCTTGGGTTAATCCTGCACTCCCACTGTGGAGTGTGGTTTAGAGATAGGTCTACAACACTGTAGCCCCAGTTCTCCAACCCATACTTTCCAAGTGCAGCTCCCCATTGGGAGTGTAGAAGGACTGAATTCACCTTTTTCTTATTTACAGTTTATAGTGTGAAATGTTTAGAAACCAGTAAAGGCTGACCAAAAAATTGATAAAAAGGGAGAAAATAGAATATGAGAGTAAACTAGCAAGAAATATAAAAATAGATTGTAAGAGCTTCTACAAGGAAGAGAGTAGCAAAAGTAAGCGTTGGTCCCTTAGAGGCTGAGACAGGTGAAATTATAATGGGGAATAAGGAAATGGCAGTGACTTTAAACAAATATTTTGTATATGTCTTCACAGTAGAAGGCACAAAAAGCATACCAAAAATAGTGGGGAACCAAGGGGCTAATAAGAGTGAGGAGCTTAAAGTAATTAATATCAGTAGAGAAAAAGTACTTGAGAAACTAATGTGACTAAAAGCCAATAAATCCCCTGGACCTAATGGTCTACATCCTGGGGTTCTAAAAGAGGTGGCTACAGAAATAGTGGATGCATTGATTGTGATCTTCCAAAATTCCCTAGATTCTAGAACGATCCTAGCGAATTGGAAAGTAGCAAATGTAACCCCGCTTTTCAAAAAAAGTGGGAGAGAGAAAACTGGGAGCTACAGGCCAGTTAGCCTGACATCAGTCGTCGGGAAAATGCTGGAATCCATTATTAAGGAAATGGTAACAGGGTACTTAGAAAATCATAATATGATTAGGCAGAGTCAACATGGTTTTATGAAAGGGAAATCGTGATTGACAAATTTATTAGAGTTTTTTGAGGATGCAAATTGCGGGGTAGATAAAGGGGAACCAGTGGATGTAGTATATTTGGATTTCGAAAAGGCATTCAATAAGGTGCCACATAAAAGGTTGCTGCGCAAGATAAGTGCTCATGGGGTTGGAGGTAATATTTTAGCATGGATAGAGGATTGGTTAATGGAAAGAAAACAGGGAGTAGGGATAAACGGGTCATTTTCCGGTTGGCAGGCTGTAACTAGTGGAGTGCTGCAAGGATCAGTGCTGGGGCCTCAGCTATTTACAATCCATATTAATGACTTAGATGAAGGGACTGAGTGCATTGTATCCAAGTTTGCTGATGATACAAAGCTGGGTGGAAAAGTAACATGTGAGGAGGACACAACGAGTCTGCAAAGGGATACAGATAGGTTAAGTGAGTGGGCAATAAGGTGGCAGATGGAGTATAATGTGAGGAAATGTGAGGTTATTCACTTTGGTAGGAAGAATAGAAAAACAGAATGGCCCAAAAATTCGGCCGAATACGGGAGAGTACCCGCTGCGTACTCACCCGTATTCGGTCCCGAAGTGCCGGTTTCCTGCATGCACTGCGCATGCGCAGGAAACCGGCACTTCCGGTATGGCGAAGGGGGCGGTTCCTAAGTGAACCGCGTGCGCACTAGAGGCTGTGCGCATGCAGCACACTTAGATTTTTTTTCAGGTTTCAACGCAAAGGTAAGTATGGAAGATTTTACACATGAAGAAAGGAGGCGTAAGACCCCCTTTTAACAAGGTAACTAGTTAATTAAGTATTATTTTACATTTTTTTCAACAGGTTTATCTTTTTTAGAGACTTTAAAGAAAGGTAAGTTTATTTTTATAACTTTTAAAAAGAATTTAAATTTTTTCAAAAATTAAAATTTTTGTTTAAAGTGGTTAATTTATTTAACTATAGTTATTTTATTAATGTGATGGTTTTTTTTAAATTTATTTGAGGTTTAGCTGTTCTTTTGGGGGCAATTTGTATTCATAGATTTGACAGTTCTCCTGTCAAATCTATGAATGAAAGATGGTGTGCTGCCATTGGCTCTCCATGGCCCACGTGAGCCCAGGAGTTGCATCGCACTAACTGCGCCCCTGGGACACGCACACACCAGGGAGAGGCCCAGGACCCGAAGTTCGTGTGGGCCCGAAACACAACGGCAGGCGCGGTAGGTAAGATCGCGCGCGATCCTTACCCCCGCGGCAAGCCGGAGAGGCCAATTTCTGGGCCATTATGTTTTAAATGGTGAGAAACTTTCAAATGTTGGTGTTTAGAGAGATTTAGGTGTCCTTGTACAGGAAACACAGAGAGCTAGCATGTAGGTACAGCAAGCAATAAGGAAGGCAAATGGCATGTTGGCCTTTATTGCAAGGGGGTTGGAATACATAGATACATAGATACATAGAAGATAGGAGCAGGAGTAGGCCATCCGGCCCTTCGAGCCTGCTCCGCCATTTAATGAGATCATGGCTGATCCTCCAATTCAGTATCCCGTCCCCGCCTTCTCTCCGTAACCCTTAACCCCTTTTGCCTGTAGAAATACATCTAATTCCCTCTTAAATATATTTAATGAGCTGGCGTACACTGCCCTCTGTGGCAATGAGTTCCACAGGTTCACCACCCTCTGAGTGAAGAAATTCCCCCTCATTTCTGTCCTAAACGGTTTAGCCCTTATCCTTAAATTATGTCCTCTAGTTCTGTTCTCACCCGCCAAGGGAAACATTCCTTCTGCATCTAGTCTGTCTAGACCTGTCAGAATTTTATACACTTCTATGAGGTCCCCTCTCAATCTTCTAAACTCCAGTGTGTACATCCCTAAACTACATAGTCTCTCCTCATAGGTCAATCCCGCCATTCCTGGTATCAGCCTGGTGAATCGCCGCTGCACCCCCTCCATGGCAAGAACATCTTTCCTCAGATGAGGCGACCAAAACTGTACACAGTACTCGAGGTGTGGTCTCACCAGTGCCCTGTACAGCTGCAGCAAGGTATCCCTGTTCCTGTATTCCAACCCTTTTGCTATGAAGGCCAGCATACCGTTTGCCTTCTTGATCGCCTGTTGCACCTGCATGCTCGCCTTCAGTGACTGGTGTACAAGAACACCCAGGTCTCTCTGTACTTCCCCCTCTCCCAATTTATTGCCATTTAAATAATAATTTGCCCTCCCGTTCCTGCACCCAAGGTGGATAACTTCGCACTTGTCCACATTATAGTGCATCTGCCATTTATCCGCCCAATCACCCAGTCTGTCCAAATCGCTCTGGAGCTTCCTGGTCTCCTCCTCTGAGCCCACCCCCCCTCCTAGTTTAGTGTCGCCTGCAAATTTGGAAATGCTGCATCCGACTCCCTGATCCAGGTCATTAATGTAAATTGTGAACAGCTGGGGACCCAGGACAGATCCCTGTGGTACCCCACTTGTTACTGCCTGCCATTCAGAAAATGAGCCGTTTATTCCAACTCTCTGTTTTCTATCTGACAGCCAGTTCTCTATCCACGTCAATACTTTCCCCTTTATCCCATGAGCTTCAATTTTCCCTGCTAATCTTTTATGTGGGACCTTATCGAAGGCCTTTTGGAAGTCCAGGTACACCACATCTACTGGCTCTCCCCCATCTATTTTACCAGTTACTCCCTCAAAAAATTCCAATAGATTAGTCAAGCACGATTTACCCTTTGTAAATCCATGTTGACTCTGTCCTATCCTGTCCCCATTTGCTAAGTGCTCCGCTATTTCATCCTTAATGATGGACTCCAGCATTTTGCCCACAACTGATGTAAGGCTTACAGGTCTGTAATTACCTGCTTTTTCCCTACCCCCCTTTTTGAATAGTGGGGTAACGTTAGCTACCCTCCAATCCATGGGCACTGTTCCCGAGTCTAATGAATTCTGAAAAATCATACTTAGTGCATCCGCTATCTCTAGGGCCACCTCCTTCAGCACCCTAGGATGCATGTTATCAGGCCCTGGAGATTTGTCCGCCTTCAATCCCTTTAGCTTCCTTAACACCATATCCTTAGAGATATTGACTTGCGTCAGTTCCTCCTTTGCAAATGTCCCTATTTTTCCCGATATCCCAGGGAGGTTTTTTGTGTCTTCCTTCGTAAAGACTGACCCAAAGTATGCATTTAGTTGGTCTGCCATTTCCTTATTTCCCGTTATATATTCCCCCGTATCTGACTGCAATGGGCCAACTTTGGTTTTCACCAGTCTTTTCCTCTTGATATACTTATAAAAGCTTTTGGAGTTAGTTTTTATATTTTCCGCCAGCTTGCTTTCGTAAGCTATTTTGCCCCTCTTGATTAAGCCCTTTGTCCTCCTTTGCTCTATCTTAAACTGTTCCCAATCTTCCGCTCTGGCGCTTTTTTTGGCTATTTTATACGCCCTATCTTTGGATTTTATGCTGTCTCTAATTTCCCCTGTTATCCACGGTTGAGTCACCTTTTTAGATTTCCTTTTATGCCAGATTGGTATAAACAATTTTTGCAATTTTGTCATTCTATCTTTAAATGCTTGCCATTGTTTATCTACCTCCAGTCCTCCCAGGAACGTTGTCCAATCAGACCTACTCAGTTCCCGTCTAATGGCATCATAATTCCCCTTGTTTAAATTCAGGACCTTAGTATCTGAGTCAATTTCTTCGCTCTCCATTTCGAGTGAGAAATCGATCATGTTATGATCGCTCTGACCCAAGGGTCCCCGTACAACAAGATTACTAATTAGTCCCTTCTCATTGCACAGTACCCAGTCCAATATAGCCTGTTCCCGAGTTGGTTCCTCGACATATTGATCCAGATAACCATCCCTTAAACACTCAAGGAATTCCTCCTCCTCATTATTTTTACTGATTAGGCTATTCCAATCTATATGTAAGTTAAAGTCACCTATGATGACAGCTGTGCTCTTATTGCACGCTTCTCTAATTTCCCTCGTGATGCCCTCCCCAACCTCTATTTTACTATTTGGAGGCCTATATACCACTCCTATTAATGTTTTTCGCCCCTCGCTATTTCTTAGCTCCACCCATATAGATTCTGTATTAACTGAGTTAATATCCTTCCTTTCAATTGCATTTATCCCTTCTTTTACCAGCAATGCTACCCCTCCTCCCTTTCTTTTCTTTTTTTTTCTTTTCTTTTTTTTTCTTTTTTTTCAAGAGTAAGGAAGTCTTACTACAGTTGTACAGGGCTTTGGTAAGACCACACCTGAAGTACTGTGCCCAGTTTTGGTCTCCTTATCTGAGAAAAGACATACATGCCTTGGAGGCGGTGCAACGGAGGTTCACTAGATTGATCGCTGGGATGAGAGGGCTGTTCTATGAGGAGAGATTGAGTAGATTGGGCCTGTACTCTCTGGAGCTGAGAAGAATGAGAGGTGATCTCATTGCAACATATAAGATTCTGAGGGGGATTGACAGGGTAGATGCTGAGAGATTATTTCCCCTGGCTGGAGAGTCTTGAACTAGAGGACAAGGTCTCAAGATAAGGGGTCGACCATTTAAGACTGAGATGAGGAGGAATTTCTTCACTCAGAGGGTTGTGAATCTTTGGAATTCTCTACCTGAAAGTGGATGCTGAGTCGTTGAGTATATTCAAGGCTGAGATTGATAGACTTTTGGACTCATGGGGAATCAAGGGATATGGGGATCGGGCGGGAAAATGGAGTTGAGGTCAAAGATCAGCCATGATCTTATTGAATGGCGGCGCAGGCTTGAAGGGCTGTATGGCCTACTCCTGCTCCTAATTCTTATGTTCTTATGTTTCTGTTATGGTTGTAATGGTAACTGACTCTTAAAATGAAGTTATAAACTCTGGGTGTAGCATCTGTGCATACATGTCAAGAAAGAGAGGCCCCCAAATTCCTGGGGCCACAGAGGGTGCAGCAAAGGATGATTTCCTCCTGGGGAGGACAGAAATTTGGGTCCTGGATTTCTGGCCCATTTGCAATGCCTCTTTAAATTCCAGCGGCGGGACTGGAAATTCCACCCATTCCAGCCTTATAAGGCCTCAGCAGAACTCACGCCAGCTAAGAAACCTGTAAAGCCCCCCAGAAGCTCCAGTGTTAAAGGTAATTGATCGTACAGGGGATCAATTAAATTTGAAAAGCCTCCAAGTTGTTTACTTAGGGGCAAAAGGTTGACTAACATTGCTCTTTATTCCAGTCCTTCCTGGGCCTTGAGGTTCTCCTGCGGGAGTGGCTGGGTGCTGCTCTGACATCGGCTAGATGATTGGGACAGGTGCGGCTGAAGCTTCCTCGTCGGTGCGATGTGCTTGCCCAGCCATGGCAACGACCCCTTCTCCCGAATATGGGACTGTGGTAGGTAAAATTTTGGAGTCCATTATTAAGGAAACAGTAACAGGACATTTGGATAATCATAATTTAATAGGACAAAGTCAGCATGGTTTTACGAAGGGGAAGTCATGTTTGACAAATTTGCTGGAGTTCTTTGAGGAAGTAACATATAGAGTGGATAAAGGGGAACCAGTGGACGTAGTGTATTTAGACTTCCAAAAGGCATTTGACAAGGTGCCACACAAAAGATTATTGCTTAAGGTAAAAAATCACGGGATTGGGGGTAATATTCTGGCATGGATAGAGGATTGGCTATCTAACAGAAAGCAAAGAGTTGGGATAAATGGTTCATTCTCAGACTGGCAATCAGTAACTAGTGGTGTTCCACAGGGGTCAGTGCTGGGTCCCCAACTCTTTACAATCTATATTAACGATTTGGAGGAAGGGACCAAGTGTAACATATCAAAATTTGCAGATGATACTAAGATGGGAGGGAAAGTAGTGAGTGAGGAGGACATAAAAAACCTGCAAGGGGACATAGACAGGCTAAGTAAGTGGGCAGAGATTTGGCAGATGGAATACAACACTGGAAAGTGTGAGGTGATGCACTTTGGCAGGAAAAATCCTAGAGCAATTTATTATCTTAATGGCAAGAAACTGGAGAGTACTGAAGTGCAAAGGGATCTGGGGGTCCTGGTGCACAAAACTCAAAAGGTTAGTATGCAGGTGCAGCAAGTGATTAAGAAGGCAAATGGAATGTTGGCTTTCATTGCTAGGGGGATAGAATATAAAAATAGGGAGGTATTGCTTCAGTTGTACAAGGTATTGGTGAGACCGCACCTGGAATACTGCATACAGTTTTGGTGTCCTTACTTAAGGAAAGACATCCTTGCTCTCGAGGCAGTGCAAAAAAGGTTCACTCGGTTAATCCCGGGGATGAGGGGGTGGTCATATGAGGAGAGGTTGGGTAGATTGGGACTCTACTCATTGGAGTTCAGAAGAATGAGAGGCGATCTTATTGAAACATATAAGATTGTGAAGGGGTTGGATCGGGTGGATGCGGGGAGGATGTTCCCGATGACGGGTGAGACGAGAACTAGGGGACATAGTCTTAGAATAAGGGGCTGCTCTTTCAAAACTGAGATGAGGAGGAACTACTTCACTCAGAGGGTGGTAGGTCCATGGAATATGCTGCCACAAAAAGCTGTAGAAGCTACAACATTAATTAAATTTAAAACAGAAATAGACAGTTTCCTAGAAGTAAAGGGCATTAAGGGTTACGGGGAGCGGGCAGGAATTTGGACATGAGTCTAGGTTCGGATCGGTCATGGCCCTGTGGGTAGTGGAGCGGGCCCAGGGACTGTGTAGCCTGATTCTGCTCCTATTTTGTGTGTGCAATTCTGTTAGATGCAGGAGATGGTTCTGTGATAGATAGTAGATTGGCGGTTAGGATCAGATCAGCCATGATCTTATTGAATGGCGGAGCAGGCTCGAGGGGCCGATTGGCCTACTCCTGCTCCTATTTCTTATGTTCTTATGTTCTTATGTAAAGTCTGCAGTCTCGCCAGCAGCAGCGGACAAGAGTTCCACTGCTTTTACACTGGGAAATGTTCCCCATCCAATTACAGGGCCACAGACTCCTGCAAGCAACAAAAAGAACTGACGATGGTTGAGCCTGTCAAATATAACAAAAAGCAGCACAGCACACAGCTCCGTGCTTTTCCCACCTGACACTGCAGAACCAACAATGACACCCCAAATAACGTCAAAATATTACCGGTTTTAAAAAAAAATGTGTTCCCGTTATAGATTCTCTCATATTTTCCACTTTTTGTGGAAATCTGTTAATAGTTCCTTTTAACTGAAATATGGAAGTGGTATGAAAATCCCCATCTCTTTTCAAATCTGCTATTATTGGCAAAAGTGCACCGACCAATCACTACATACTTGTGATTATGATCTGTTTCCACCTGTTCAGCCAGCAAAGTGCTTAAATAGCTGTTGCCTGAGAAAATGGAATGAGCCATGGCGGGGGAGTGCAGAATTCGGAAAGCATGGCTGAGTGACCATGACCTACAGATTCTGATTGATAGTGTCCTTGAACACAGAGAACTCCTTTTCAGGTTGGAGTTCAGCCTAGAAGCATTGTAACGACCCAATGTGCCTGGCAAGAAGCGACTGACAGAGTTAAAACTGGGGTCAGGGTCACACAGACCTGGGAAGAGGCCCGTAAGGAGTGTCATGTTATAATAAAAGGAATGAAACTAAACCAAAGAAGCCTCCTTTAATGAAGATACGCAGGACACATTTGACTGTTAAATGCTGCAATTTTTGTGCGAATGAAACATTCATAACGGAAAGACTTTCCTCTAGCTGGCAAGGAGTCATTAATTTTAAATTATCGCCAAGAGTAAGGAGAGAGATTAGGAGAGATTTCTTTACACGGAGGATTGCTGGTGCATGGAATGCTTTGCCACAGGAAGTGATTGAGACAGAGTCCATTGCTTCTTTTAAGGGAAAATGAAATACTTGAATCACGGAAAGATACAAAGCTATGTGCAGAGAGCAGGGAATTTGGATTACTTTTGCATTCTTCTAGCAAAGAGATGGCACAGACAAAATGGGTCTAATGAGTTCTTTCTGTGCTTTATACTTCTACACTTCTATTATAATAAACAAATACTACAATGTTGAGCTGAATGAGTAGTGATTGCTAGTGACTATCTTGCAAGGGCTTCATGGAGGTGTAAAGAAAATAGACACCGAGTCAAAGATGGAGCGAGTAGGCCAAAGATTTGGTCAAAAAAGTGGTTTTATAGTGGGTCTTAAAGGAGGAATGGGAGGTGGCGAGGCATAGAAGTTGGCTGAAGGCAAAGGGAGGGAGGGTGGAATGCACAAGAGGCCGGAGGCAAAGGAATGGAGAGTACTGGGGTGGTGGAGGTGGGGCGGGGGATGAAGGGTTGTTGTAGGGCCAGTGAAGGTTACAGAGATGGGGAAGAGCGAAGCCATGGAGGGATTTAAACACCAGAATGAGATTTTTAATATTGAGGTGTTGGGGGACTGCAAGCCAATGTAGGTAGTGGGAGTGGGTGTGATAAGTGAGTGGGACTTGGTTTGGGATAGGATACGGGCAGCAGAGTTAATGGGGGTTATTTAAACACCCCCCCCCCCCCCACCCCCAGGATGGGCAGGGGAGGAGGGTTTAACTTCGGAAAAATCTGAAACCCAGCCCACTGTGAACGCGCCTAATTCCAGTTTAACCAGGGCGGGTTGGGGGCCGGGCGGGTAACCTGCTCTAGAGAGGCGGGTCAATCATTTAAATATGCTAACGTGGCTGCGTGCCTCAGATTTTAACAGACTTTTGCATTTAACGGCTGAAGCGAGGCAAGAACAGCTGGATCCAACAGTTAAGTGCCTTCCCAGCATTGCTTGTGGCCAGGGGGAGCAGGAGTGCTTCCCTCGCACCCCCCCTCCCCGGGCCCCCCAAGCTAACCTTCTGCGCGATCCGAAGCCCCCTCCCGCGATTCTCCCCCCACCCCCCCCGCCCCCCGGCAATGTCTTTCCCCCCTCCCACCCCAATCTCTCCCTCCCTCCTCTCCGCTCCCTGGCTGCGGCCTTCCATCATAGGGCTTGCTGCATGGCAGCAAACAGCTTCTCAATCTGGCTGGCGTCCCCCCGCTCCCTCCTCGCCACCCCGTAAATATCGGGGCCTACACCGCTGTTAAAATAGTGGACAAAAGTAGTTCATACAATGGCCTTAAGTACAGTTTCAAGGTCTTTTTTTTGTGTGCGTATGACAAATATGGAATTCTGTTACCTCAGTTTATTATAAACTAGGAAGAACATTATTAAGACTATCAGCAGCATCTGCAATGTTGCACGTATTAAAGGATTCTGCCCTCCCACCACAAGAATGCTCTACTTCCTGAGTTCCAATCATTGTTTTTTTTAAAGCGTGGCAGCCAATACTACATGTTACAGCAGTTCTGTACCTTCATGAGAATTGGATTGAACTTGCTCAAGCTAATTAGGCTCAGGACTCAAAAACACTATCAGACAGGGCGACTTTTTTCCCATATGTCTGAGCTGGATCAGAGCCCAGCTGACAGATTCAAAGCAATATTTTGTCATCAACTGTCTCTATACATTCCTAAGAAACAAATCTTTGCTCAAATCATTTAGAAATATTACAGATTTCAAAGTCACAATGGCACTGGTTGAAAACAGCTTCTATTTTTAATTCAACTCCAGCAGATATGAATCCACAGTAAAATTAATTGACCATGATTTATCACTAATTGGGCATTTTTACCACAATAGTTGATCATCTGAGATCTAGCAATGGGAAACTAATGCAGAGGAGATGCTCTTCTGGGATTACAGAGGACGGACATTGATGGGTGGGTACGACATTTGGTTTTTTCAGTTTAAAAATATTTTGCATGACAACTGGATTAGCATTATAGAATCATAGAATAATACAGCACAGAAGGAGGCCATTCAGCCCATCGAGTCTGCGCCAGCTCTTTCGAAGAGCAATCCAGTTAGTCCCACTCCCCCGCTCTTTCCCCATATCCCTGCAATTTTTTCTCCTTCAATTATTTATCGAATTCCCTTTTGAAGGCTGCTATTGAATCTGTATCCACCACCCTGTCAGGCAGTGCATTCCAAATCCTAACCACTCGTGTGTAAAAAAGTTATTCCTCATGTCACCTCTGCTTCTTTGCCAATCACCTTAAATCTGTGCCCTCTGGTTATCGACCCTTCAGCCATTGGAAACAGTTTCTCTTTATTTACTCTATCTAAACCTGTCATGATTTTTAACACCTTTATCAAATCTCCTCTTAGCCTTCTCTGCTCCAAGGAGAACAACCCCAGCCTCTCCAGTCTATCTACGTGACTGTAATCCCTCATCCCTGGAACTATTCTAGTAAATCTCTTCTGTACCCTCTCCAAAGCCTTCACGTCCTTCCTAAAGTGTGGTGCCCAGAATTGGACACAATACTCCAGCTGGGGCCGAACTTGCGTTTTATATCGGTTTAGCATAACTTCCTGGATTTTGTACTCTATGCCTCTATTTATAAAAGTGAGAAGTCGCACAACACCAGGTTATAGTCCAACAGTTTTATTTGAAATCACAAGCTTTCGGAGCTGCTGCTCCTTCGTCAGGTGAAGTGAAGGAATACAGATCGGCAAAGCATATATAGACAGAGAACAATGCCTGTGCAGCGTACAATGTCAGACGACTACAGTTAATCTTTCTGACTGCCTTTTATCACACCTCGGCAGAGAGACAATCAGGTCAGTCAGGAAGACATTATATCAAAGACATAGCAAAATACAACTAAGACAATGAGGTGGGGTCACAGGGGGTCTAATGTGTCAAATGCTGCAGTCTGTATGGAAAACCATAAACTTTAAACTTTTTACTTTTTTTACTGGAAATCCAGTAATTGTGATTTCCAGTAAAAAAAGTAAAAGTAAAAGTTTATGGTTTTCCATACAGACTGCATTTGACACATTAGACCCCCTGTGACCCCACCTCATTGTCTTAGTTGTATTTTGCTATGTCTTTGATATAATGTCTTCCTGACTGACCTGATTGTCTCTCTGCCGAGGTGTGATAAAAGGCAGTCAGAAAGATTAACTGTAGTCGTCTGACATTGTACGCTGCACAGGCATTGTTCTCTGTCTATATATGCTTTGCCGATCTGTATTCCTTCACTTCACCTGACGAAGGAGCAGCAGCTCCGAAAGCTTGTGATTTCAAATAAAGCTGTTGGACTATAACCTGGTGTTGTGCGACTTCTCACTTTTGTCCACCCCAGTCCAACACCGGCATCTCCGCATCATGGCCTCTATTTATAAAGCCCAGGATCCCATATGCTTTATTAACTGCTTTGTTAACCTGTCCTGCTACCTTCAAAGATTTGTGCACAAGCACCCCCAGGTCTCTCTGTTTTTGCACCCCCTTTAGAATTGTACCATTTAGAATGTATGGTCTCTCCTACCAAAATGTATAACCTCACCCTTCTCTGCATTGAATTTCATCTGCCACGTGTCTGCCTATTCCACCAGCCTGTGTATGTCTTCTTGAAGTCTATTATTATCTTCCTCACTGTTTACTACACTTCCAAGAATTGTGTCATCTGCAAAATTTCGAAATTGTGCCCTGTAACCCCAAGTCCAAGTTATTAACGTACATCAAAAACAGCAGTGATCCTAGTACTGAACCTTGAGGAACACCACTGTATACCTCCCTTCATGAATATAAGCTCTATAATGGACTGTTTTCTTTAAGCGCCTAGTTCATGAGCCATGCTTTCAAATCATAGGCATGATTGTTCTAAAAGCTACCTTTACAGTTGGTTGTCCCAACTGAACCAGGTACACACTACTGCCAAAACAACCATACCAACAACTTGCTTTTATATAACACCTCTAATGTAGAAAAATGGCCCAAGGCACTTCACAGAGGAGAAAAATAGATGTCAATCCAAATAAAAGTTTGGTCATTGAGATGGGTTTTAAAGAGAGCCTTGTAGGAGGTTGAGAGGCAAAGGTTTTAGTGAGGGAATTCCAGAGAGTGGGTTCTAGGTGACTGAAGGCCTGGCTGCCAATAGTAAGCTTAAGAGAAAGTGGGATGCACAAGAGGCCAGAATTTTAAATATTAGAGTTTGGGGGTTCAGGAGCCAATGTAGGTCAGCGAGGATGGGGGTGATAGGTGAACATGACTAGGTGCAGGATAGTTTACGGATGATGGCGTTTTCAATAAACTGAAGTTTATATAGGGTGGAGGCTTGCGAGGATGGCATGGAGTGATTGCGTCTGAAGGTGACATAGGCATGTATGAGGGTTTCAGCAATAGATGGGCTAAGGTAGAGTCAGAGGCGTGCAATGTTACGGAGGTGGAAGTAGACGTTCTTTATGATGAAGAGGATATGAGGTTGAAGCTCAGCTGGGGGTTGAACCGGATGCAGAGGTTGCAAACAGTCTGGTTCAGCTTGAGAAGGTGGTCAAGGAGGGGTCTGGAGTCAATGGCAAAGGTAAAATATTTGTGGTGGCGGCTGAAGACGATGGCTGCAGTCTTCCCAATGATTAGGTGGAGCAAGTTATGGCTCATCCAACACAGGATGTCAGATACGCAGTCTCACAGCACAGAGGCAGTAGAGTGGTGGAGCGAGGTGGTGGAGAGGTAGAGCTGGGTGTCATCCGCATACATGTGGAAACTGATTCCATGTCTGTAGATGATGTTGCCAAGGGACAGAAGTAGATGAGTAAGAAAAGAGAACCAAATATGGATCCTTGTGGTACTCCTGAGGTGATGGTCTAGTGGTGGGAAATGAGACTCTGACTATGATCAGATAGGCAAGAGTGGAACCAGAGATAGCAGTCCAATGGAGCTAGATGACAGAAGAGAGGTGCTGGAGGAAGATGGTATGGTTAACTCTGCCAAAGATTCAGAAAGCTAGAGGAGGATGAGGAAGAATTGCATAAAAATGTCATTTGTGAGTTTGGTTAGGGCTGTTTCGGTGCTGTGGGAATGGGGTGGGAGGGGGACCTGATTGGAAGGATTCAACCAGGGAGTTGCGGGACAGATGGGCACATATCTGGGAGGTGACAGCATGTTCAAAGACCTCGCAGAGAGAGGGGATGCCGGAGATGGGGTGGTAGTTAACGAGAACAGTGGGGTCGAGGGTGGGTTTCTGAGGGGGGGGGGGTAGTTAATGAGAACAGTGGGGTCGAGGGTGGGTTTCTGAGGGGGGGGTGGTAGTTAATGAGAACAGTGGGGTCGAGGGTGGGTTTCTGAGGGGGGGTGGTAGTTAACGAGAACAGTGGGGTCGAGGGTGGGTTTCTGAGGGGGGCGGTGGTAGTTAATGAGAACAGTGGGGTCGAGGGTGGGTTTCTGAGCGGGGGGTGGTAGTTAATGAGAACAGTGGGGTCGAGGGTGGGTTTCTGAGGGGGGGGGTGGTAGTTAACGAGAACAGTGGGGTCGAGGGTGGGTTTCTGAGGGGGGGGTGGTAGTTAACGAGAACAGTGGGGTCGAGGGTGGGTTTCTGAGGGGGGGGGTGGTAGTTAACGAGAACAGTGGGGTCGAGGGTGGGTTTCTGAGGGGGGGTGGTAGTTAACGAGAACAGTGGGTCGAGGGTGGGTTTCTGAGGGGGGTGGTGGTAGTTAACGAGAACAGTGGGGTCGAGGGTGGGTTTCTGAGGGGGGGTGGTAGTTACGACAGTGGGGTCGAGGGTGGGTTTCTGAGGGGGGGTGGTAGTTAACGAGAACAGTGGGGTCGAGGGTGGGTTTCTGAGGGGGGTGGTAGTTAACGAGAACAGTGGGGTCGAGGGTGGGTTTCTGAGGGGGGGTGGTAGTTAACGAGAACAGTGGGGTCGAGGGTGGGTTTCTGAGGGGGGGTGGTAGTTAACGAGAACAGTGGGGTCGAGGGTGGGTTTCTGAGGGGGGGTGGTAGTTAACGAGAACAGTGGGGTCGAGGGTGGGTTTCTGAGGGGGGGGTGGTGTGATGACAGTGGGGTCGAGGGTGGGTTTCTGAGGGGGGGGGTAGTTAATGAGAACAGTGGGGTCGAGGGTGGGTTTCTGAGGGGGGGCGGGGTGGTGTGATGACAGTGGGGTCGAGGGTGGGTTTCTGAGGGGGGCGGGGTGGTGTGATGACAGTGGGGTCGAGGGTGGGTTTCTGAGGGGGGCGGGGTGGTGTGATGACAGTGGGGTCGAGGGTGGGTTTCTGAGGCGGGGGGGGGGGGGGGTGGTGTGATGACAGTGGTTTTGAAAGGGAGTGGAACAGTGCCTGAGGAGAGGGAACTATTTACAGTATCAGCTATCATAGGAGCCAGGAAGTAAATTTGGATGGCATGGAGTTTAGTGGGAATGGGGTTGAGGGGGTAGGAATTAGGATCAGCTTGGAAAGGGCAGGGGAGATGGGGGAGAAACTAGAGAGAGGCAGAGTCTCGGGGCTAGAGTGTGAGGGGACTGGGGGAAAAGTTTGGTTAAATGGGAACGGCGAAGAGGGGAGGTATGAGAGACAGCTGAACAGATGGTCACTATCTTGGTGACTAAGAAATCTATGAGTTCCTCACATTTTCTTGTTAGACGTGAAGGTGGAGGGAGCATGGGAGATGGCTTTAAGAAAGTAGTAAAGAAAAGGAGCTTGGAGTTACTACTGCCTTCAAGATTGATCCTAGAGTAGTGGGTGGTTTTGATAAAGGAGAGTAAGGCCTGGTAGAGCTTGATGTGGTCCAGTCAAATCTGGTGATGGATATCTAAGCCAGTTATGTGCCAGATACACTCAAATTAATTCCTCCTTGGACTTGAGAGAGCAAAGATGGGAGCCATATCACAGGGGATAACAGGGATGTGAGATAATGAAGGTTTTGCTGGAGATGAGGGTATTGAAGGTGGAGGTCATGGAATGGTTGATCAAATTAACAGTTGCAGATGTATCATGGTGAATAGAGGGCCAAAAGTTAGGCAGTTGAAAAGATAAAGGGGGAAAAATTGGGTTGCTTTGCACCTCCCGTTAGCATCCCCAGGGACGCAAACGGGGCGCTAAGCCCCTAGCGCCTGGGTGCGGTGCCGCTAACGCCTCCCGCAAAATTCAGCAGGAGGTTAGTGGTGACGGTAGCCGGTGGCGACGGTAACCGGTAGTGCCATGCGGCGCTGCGCCTCTGGCGATGATGTCATCGCTGTGCGCAGCGTCCCGCTCGTGTCCCCAGCCGCAAATTACGGTCGCACCCCCTGACCTACTGCTGGACGATATGTCCGACGCGGTCAGGAAGGAGGGGGGAGCGCTTCCTGTACCGCCCCGCCTCCTGCTTGGGGCGCTACCACTCAATTTACGGCGCGGGGGCGCTAACTTTTTTGGATTTTCCCCCAAAGATGTTGGGTTAGACACAGGCCTTTCATCTCTGGGACCTGGTTTGATATCCAGCTCAGACTGATAGGTTGAAAGCCTGCTCTGGCTGCTGGCTGTAAGGGTGCTCTGTTAAAAAGATTGACCAGTCTCAATCCAGTTCCAAAACTAACACTAATTGCTAATTCACTCAGACAGGCCTAAAGGTGGTTGGTTGCAGGAAATTAAACAAATGGAGGACTGCTTCAGTAAGGGGCACTTATCTGAGGCTGGACTGAAGCACATTGTTGGGGCAGAGTGGAGGAAGCTTTCCTCTGTGTGTGGCTGTGTTCACCTGGCTTGGGATTGCTTATTGCATTCCATTCCCCAGCACTGATACCTCTCAGCTTGAGGACAAATTTGGAAAAAGAGGAGTCTTGTGTGGAGAATGTAGATGGGGTGTGTCCACTGTACATGAATACACACATTTCTTGGAGTGCCACTTGCAGTATGAGGAGCACGGTCGACAATTTCCTAACCAATATTTACTCATCTCCCAGCTTGTTACTAACATGCAGTGTGTGATGGTGGATCTGAGTGAGAACACAGTGCAGTGCATTTAGAAGGCTGCCTGAGCACCTGTCAAAGACTGGGTAAGGCCTCCGTGTGAAATATCTGGACACCTAGGATGTGTCTTTGGATAGTGCCATTGGATAGAGTGGAGCAGAGCCAATGGAAGGAGCCATGCCGGCTGACGCAGGACAACTAGCCTGGGAAAACATTAAAGTGCAGGGAGCAGAGCAAGAGCATGGGAAGCAGAGTGCAAGAGAAAAATACATTATAAATAGAAAGACATTGAGAGCAGGAAACTGGGATCAAGAGAAAGAAATCAGAGCTTTAGGACAGGGGTGAGATTGTGGCAAGCTCCTTCCTTTTAATGCTGAAGAGGCTGAACCAAGATCCCAAGGCATGTGCTTTCCGGCTGGATCCTAAGCCAAAGAATGCTATCATAGTATTTACTTTTTATTGATGCACTGGATCCCATGTAGTGAATATTTTGTAATCTGAGGTAAATTAAATGCAGTCACCTGAGATTGTGATGACACTTAAAAGGATGGGTTAGTTTTAATTATTACCACATTCTGCATGTCAACATATAGCAGCAAATTACTGAAACCAATAGGAACATATACTGCTGCTGCAATGGGTTTGTCTGCTTGTTAATACATGTGACTGTTTCACAAGAAATGGGTCTAGAAGTTGCATTGGGGGACGATCCCGGTGCTGTGCATGCTGCACGTGTCTAATGAGGCCGGCAGCAGGAGCACAGCAAATTGATCCCCGGGCCTCATTCGCGGGCCCAGAGGCAGCTTGGGGGGCAGTAAGATTGGCCAAGATCATTAGGAGAGAGCGGTGAGGGGGTGGGGGGTGGGGGGGAGGAGGAGGGGACGAGCGGTGGCCGGCAGTGGCCCATGGATTTAATGTGGAGCCAGGAGAGCAATTCTGCTCACGTGGCTCCACGATAAGGCAAGTAAAACAGTCCAAACTTACCTTTCCGGTGGCAGCCTCAAGCAGTCCCTTTCAGGACTGCTGTTTTGGCTGCCAAGCGGCTGAAGAGACTGACCGCAGTACCCACACATGGTGCATGCTGCGGTCATGCACAGCCGAACCCAGCAGCCAGCAAAATGTTCCTGGCTGTGTTTGGAGTGGCCTTCCGCAGTCTCTTTGGGACCACTAGTTAGGCCACTCACCACTTGGTCCACTTCAGACGGGCCTTGCATGTATAAGGGGCGAACACTTTGGGGGTGATTTTCTCAATGGGGGCGCGTTGGAGGCGGGACTGCTGCTTGTCGGGTTTCAGTCCCGCCTCCATCGACTTGTAGCCAACCCACGCTATTTTCCCTTGATTGACCTTGTTAAGCCCGCCCAGCGGGCTTAGCAGGCCAATTAAGGGGAATCCGGTTACAGAGAACGTCAATGTATGACGTTTCATCTGTCAAAAAATTTTGACTGATGAATTGTCGTCGTTTGACAGCTCTGTGAAACTGTCAAACACTGACATTCTCTGTTGTTTGATGAGTCCTTGTATTCAAGACTCATCAAACCTCTTTTGTGAGCAGAAATCAGATGGCTGTTGCATCGGAGAATGCAGCAGCCATCTGTCATCTCTGCCGCGGAGATGCGAGACTCTCCGCAACCCCAACTGTTGAAGCCTGCAGGAAGAAACAAAGGTAAGTAAACATTTTCTATCACATTCCACTCATCTCACATACTTACCTCTCTACACTTGCACCCATCACTTACCTCCACAGCGCACTTTTGCACCCCGCAGACCCCCGCAGACCCACTGCTCGCCTCGGTGACCTTGGCGGGGTTTCCCGACGTTGGGAAGCCTGCGCCTCTGGTGGAAAAATGGGGATAATCCTCTTAACTGCGTGTTAGCTACCTGTTAACAGGCAGTTAAGTGGCTGTAATCCCCTTCCTGCCTCCAGGAGACGGGACCCAGTGCGCGTCGGCTACCCACCTCCTGGGAAGATGGTACGGAGGCGGGTTGGGGGCAGGATGGGTACCCGCCCCAGATTCTGCCATTTTCCCAGCAGTTCCGCCTCCAAACCCGCCTCCCCAGGGCTGGCAAAATCCAGCCCTTTGTTCCCCAGCCATTTTCGACTGCCAGGCACCTTGTAAACGGGGAGGGCAATAGTTGAAAACTGCTCCTTATGTCTCATAATAAATTCAAATTAGTAGTTTAACCTGAAGTATAAGGTCTGGCAGGGTGGTATTTTCTACCAAATCAGAGTGGTCTGGAGGATATGATGGGCAGCTTGTTTGATCCATTTCAAACTAGCTCATATATTTTAAACATATGGGCAAGTTTTAATTCATAGGAAGTTCAGAATTGCCTAAGGAAGCTGAGTTTTTGTATTGAACTTGAGTAAAAAGTATTGGGAAGAAGTCCAAATTGTAATGATTACATCTTAAGATGATGCATCAAGTATGACTTATTGAAGCAGTACTCAGCTACTCGGAATGTAAAATAAAATCCATCAATGTCTTAAATACAAAATCAATAATTTTTCATCAGTACATATAATTCCATGCTGAGCATAACTATTTTATATGTGATTATATCACAGAGATATTTTAACCAAAAATCTCTCTCACATATGGGGCTGGATTTTCTCAATGGGGAGCTTTTGGAGGCGGGACTCCCACTTGTCGGGTTTCAGTCCCGCCTCCATAACTTCTGGCCAACCCACGCTATTTTCCCTTGATTGACCTTGTTAAGCCCGCCCAGCGGGCTTAGCTGGCCAATTAAGGGAAAGCCGGTTACAGAGAACGTCAACGTATGACGTTTCATCTGTCAAACATTTTTGACAGATCAATTGTCATCGTTTGACAGCTCTGTGAAGCTGTCAAACAGTGACATTCTCTGTAGTTTGTTGAGTTCTTGAATTCAAGACCTCATCAAACCTCTTTCTTTTGCAGAAATTAGATAGTTGTTGCATTGGAGAATGCAACGGCCATCTGTCATCTCTGCCGCGGAGGTGCGAGACTCTCCGCATATCCAACGATTGAAGCCTGCAGGAAGAAACAAAGGTAAGTAAACATTTTCTAACACTTTGCACTTACCTCAGATACTCACCTCTGCACACTTGCACCCATCACTCACCCTCACAGCACACTTTTGCACCCCCCTCCCCAAGCCCCGCAGACCCAGTACTCGCCTCGGTGACCCTGGCAGGTTTCGGAGCCTTCGGGAAGCCGCACTTGTGTGGGCAAAAAGGGGATAATCCTATTTTCTGCCTGTTAACTACCTGTTAACAGGCAGTTAAGTGGCTGTAATCCCTTCCCGCCTCCAAGGAGACGAGACCCGGCGCGGGATGGCTACCCGCCTCCTGGCAAAATGGCACGGAGGCGGGTTGGGCACCCGCCCCCAAATTCTGCCATTTTCCCAGCAGTCCCGCCTCCATACCCGCCTCCCCAGGGCTGGCAAGATCGCGCCCACAATGTTCAATGCTATTTCACAAAACCATTTTCTTATTTCCCCTTTCCAGCTCACACACACAGTAAAAATTGTAAGGTTTCCAAAATTTGCAGATCCCCAAAACCTAAGGAAAAAAAGGACTTTGGAACTACCCCAGAGTGATAGAAATGCATTTGGGCCTAACATAAGGAATTTAAGATCAAAAACCAAGTTTTGGCATTTTAAAAACATGTCTGGGTCTGTAAAGGGAGAAAACGCTGTGAAGGAAGTTGGGATCGACCTCTGTAAAAGCAGTTTTGGGTATTGCAGTTGTCTGGGGAATCAGGATGACCTCATTCAAGCCCCAGCAAGCATTAACATTTTGACAATAGACCCTAGGAGAAGACAGTCTCATCCCATCAAAAACCAATCAGCCAAGAAGATCGACAGGATGCAAACCATCCCAAAAAAAACTCATTTGACACTTACAGAACCCATTAAAGACATGCATAAAGATAGGAGTCCTAGGCCCAGTCAAGAAACCCAAAACATGAGGACAATGAAAACTCCGCTTAAACAACAGATCGACAGGATGGAGCTATCCGGAAACCACTTCACACATTTACAAAACCAGTTAACATGCTAGTAAAGTCATTACTGTTAACGAGATCTTACAATGACCAGGATTTGATTTGGTTTTGACAAGGCTACTTCAATTTAGTATAATTGAAGGCCCATCAAGCAGTTACAACAGTTCAGTAAGAAGGGAGTTACAGTTCTCCAGTAAAACAGTTCAAGTTCAACAGAAGTCAGTTCTGCAGTTTCGAATAATTAAAAGCCTGTTTTCAGCAAGAAGTCAGTGCTGGAGTTACAGAGTTCAGGACAAGCAGGCAGAAGGCAGTTTCCACAGTTCTGCAAGAAGGCAGTTCCACAGCTCGGAAGAAGACAGTTTAAACAGAGGCAGAGTTACAGCAAGAAGTTCAACAAAGAAGGCCAACAGCTTCACAAGCAGACCGACACGCAAGAAGAAACCAGAGCGACTGCCTCAGTGACCATCGGACACCTCGCGGCAACAAGGGCCTTACGAAACCTTTTACTCAAAAGACTCTAAACCCTAACTCTCAACTGTCAAGGATTCGTTTGGTGAGCATTATCCCTGGTTCTCCAGAGTCCAACCTAGCTAGTGAAGTGGGATTGGGAGGGGTGAAGTATTCTTCTAAGGTTATTTCCCTCGCTTGTACCAATGTGTTCCCCAACCTGTGTTTAAGCATTAAGAGTGTTTTAAGTTTGTTACCTTTTTCTTTAATAAAGTCAAAATTCTTTCAACAGAACCTGTTGTCTACTGCATCTTTATTCACAACCCCTAAATAAGTCCAAGGTCTAGAACCAGGGGCGTGGGAGCGATTCGAACCGCTCACTGAGTCAGAGGTGAGGCTGACCCCTACGACACCACCCCCTACAAATATCAGGCAGCTCATTCACATCGTCATAAAAATTCTGGGAAATAATATTAAAAAGTCACCCCTCCCTCCGTAGTTCTTATTTTCCACTTCAAAACTACAAAGCTGTAATGTGCAAGTCAACCACATAAGACATTTAGTTAAAATTCCTGGAATTTTGCTTTAATTAATTCTGTCAAATCTTAATAGAAGAGTTAAACCTCAAAGGGATTAGTGCAACTGTATTACAGCAGAAAAGAAAGTGTATCTGACTCATGAATATTTCTACAATTGCTGGTAGCATATTTAGAGTTATACATGCTCAGAACCTATAGAAGATGTTGAGTTTAAAAACTGCAAGCAATATGAGTGAAAGCTGCGAGTTAATTAATATGTGTGTGTGTGGTGGGGGGAAGGGGGTAATACAGGGAAGGGTGATTGTCCTGTTGATAAATTAAAGAGGCTGTAAAAGGCAAGTGTCATATGTTCACAAGAATCTCAATTTAATAAATTACAAATTGCTGTCAGCATAAAGTATTACACTGGCGGCAATGAGCGACAATAGGTCGCAAGTTTGAAGTATGTGAATTTACAATTTCTGACCATCAAATGTCTTGTCATTAAGTTCTTACAGGACATTTTAGCTGGTATGTTCAGTAGCACATAGAGGTGGTCCAATTGGTCAATGCCAGTAACGCAAGATGGGTTGATAGCGAATTGACAGTCAGTTTTACACCCTGCCCGATTTTCTTTTCTATTGAAGCCAATTGATGAATTTCACCCCTGGAGTCTGTATCAGGCTTGTTCCCCTTGTTAATTCAGGAATTACTGCTTGTAAAGTAGGAGCCCACAACGCTGCTCTCTTCACACTTCACACATATATTCTTCTTAGGCAGTCCCTCGGAACCGAGGATGACTTGCTTCCACACTAAAAATGAGTTCGCAGGTGACTGATGAGTCCAATGCGGGACCTACAGTCTCTGTCACAGGTGGGGCAGACAGTGGTTGAAGAGGCGGGTGGGTGGGATGCTTGGGTTGACTTGTGCTCCTTGTGCTGCTTGCGCTTGGCTTCTGCTTGCTCCCAGTGAAGAGACTCGAGGTGTTCGGTGCCTTCCCGGATGCTTCTGAGGTATGGAAAGTGGTCCACCTTGTCCTGAAGGGATAATTACTAGTCCTAGCCCCTTTTGGGCTACCCCAGATCAGGCGTATTCCCCAGATGTTCGCCTTCAACTAAAGTTAGAGGTAGCCGAATCCTAAAGACGCTTAATTGGGTCTAAAGGTCCAGACTATCTCTCCCTAAAGGAAAGGAACAGCCTAAAGATGTTACCGTCCTCCAGATAGCACTTTTAATAAGTTTAGCTGGACTGTAACCTTCGGATATTATGAGGGTCCGGTAAACTCCCTCAGAATTCTGCAACTCCTCACCAAAGAGTGTACAGAGATTGAGTTCGCGAGTTTGATACAGAAGTACTATTTGAGACAATTCTAAAAATTATAGATTTATTAAAGAACCGACATGTAATTACAGTAGGTGTTTCATCGTGACATTAACAGTTCCAAATACAAAAAGCTTACAATTCTTTTATCAGAGATCCTTATTCTCAAATCTTAACTTCGTTACATTTTTACATTTCTTAGTCTTATTCCAGGATACCCACCAAAATCAAATGCAAGTACCTTGATCCCCGAGATACAAAGAGTTGAAGACTTACAGAGCTTGCCTCTGAAACCTGAGAATCGCTTTGCCGCTTTACAGCGAATCTGTCTTCCCATTTGAATGTTCATTCATACCCTTTCTCAGTGGTATATCATTTGAAGTTTTCTGCTGATGTAAGCTAATTATCTCTAGTCAGTTTTCTGCTGACCCCTTCTATTTCTACAGTCAGTTCAGCTGGTAGCATTCAGACTCGTGTCTCTCCTTTAGGTGTTTCAAGTTCAACACAAAAACAATGTGACTGGCTGGTGCCTCCCCCACTCGATGCCATTCTTATCAAGGTCTTCTGTTTGTATCTTTTGCATTTAGAACACCTCAACCGGATGCACCATTGTCTTCTTAGCTACCTCAACTGGTTGCATTAAGAATTATGTCTCTACCCTAGGTGTTCGAAGCTCATCATAAAAAACAGTGTGGAGCAGTGGTTCTATTTGATGTCATTCTTACGAAGGCATTTGTTTCTTTAATTTTCTGTGTTTCATTTCAAAGTGTTGGTTTAAGGACACCTTAACTGGGTATACCATTATGTTCTTTCCAAAGCTGCAGACTTTAGGAACCTCCAAACTCTGTTCAACAAGGCTATTGTTTCAGTGTCAACAACTTATCTTATCTCAATAGCCTGTATGCTGTTCACAGCTTTTCCATTGTTGAGGCTTCCAGATTTTCAAGCCCAGTTTGTCATGTTTTAATAAAGTCAGAATTATTTTATAGAACGGTGTATTTTTCTGAATAGGTATATTGCTTATTCCTTCACAGTCCAAGGCCTTGTCGTGGATTTTGATAATCGGGGGGCAGTACTGTGTGGCGGGGGCAGGTTGGTAGAGGACCTTTGTCTTACGGATGTTTAGTGTAAGGCCCATGCTCTCGTACACTTCGGTGAAGGTGTTGACGATGGTTTGGAGTTCGACCTCCGAGTGAGCGCAAACGCAAGCATCGTCAAAATACTGTAATTCGCCGACAGAGGATGGGACGACCTTGGATCTGGACTGGAGGCGATGGAGGTTAAACAGTTTCCTGTTTGTTCTGTAAATTAGCTCCACTCCAGCGGGGAACTTACTGAGGGTGAGGTGGAGCATTGCAGCAAGGACGATCGATAAGAGCGTCGGTGTGATGACACAGCCTTGCTTGACCCCGGTCCGTATGTGAATTGGGTTTGTGGTGCAACCGTTAGTCAGGATCACGGCTTGCACGTCGTCGTGAAGCAGGCGGAGGAATGTGACAAACATTTGAGGGCTGCCGAATTTGAGGAGGACACTCCATAATCCCTCACGGTTGACATTGTCGAAGGCCTTTGTAAGATCAAAGAAGGCCATGTACAGCGGTTGGTGCTGTTCCCTGCATTTCTCTTCTAATTGACGTGCAGTGAAGATCATGTCCATTGTGCCCCTTAGTGGGCGGAATCCGCATTGCGACTCTGGGAGAAGCTCTTCGGCCACTGGGAGAAGGCAATTGAGGAGGATTCTTGCGATGACTTTCCCTGTGGCAAACAGCAGGGAAACTCCTCTGTGATTACCGCAATCGGACTTATCACCTTTCTTGAAGATGGTCACAATTACGTCATCTCTGAGATCCCCTGGCATGCTCTCCTCCTTCCAGATAAGAGAAATGAGTTCATGAATTCGCGCCAATAGTGCTTCTCTGCCATGCTTTAGTGCCTTGGCAGGGATGCCATCTGCTCCTGAGGCCTTGTTGTTCTTCAGCTGTCGGATGGCCTTTTCAACCTCATGCCGGGCTGGGGTTGTGCTGAGATGGTGGCGGGTAGCATGCTGCGGGATGGAGTTGAGGACACTCGCGTCGAAGACAGAGTCTCGGTTAAGGAGATCTTCGAAGTGCTCCTTCCAGCGGGCACTGACTGCCTCTCTGTCCTTGATGAGTACCTCTCCGTTCTTGGCCCGCAGTGGGGTAGGACCTTGGCTGCTTGGGCCGTAGATGGTCTTGACTGCGCTAAAGAATCCACGCACGTCATGGTTGTCGGCTAGCTGCTGGATCTCCTGCGCTTTCTCCACCCACCATCTGTTCTTTAGGTAGTGAGTTTTTTGTTGGACCTCGGCCTTCAGGCGTCTGTAGAGCTGCTTTCTTGCTCTCGAGTTGTGTTGCTGTTTCCAGATCAGGAATGCCTTGCGCTAGCGGCTTATTAGCTCCTGGATCTCCTGGTCATTCTCGTCGAACCAGTCTTGGTGTTTCCTGGACGATGATGTAGTCCAGCAGATGCCAGTGCTTGGAACAAGGGTGCTGCCATGAAGCCTTGTACTTGTCTCTCTGACAGAATAAGGTGTTGGTCATGACAAGGCCATGTTCTAAGCATTTCGACAGGAGGAGGGTACCATTGGAGTTGGCTTTCCCTACCCCCTCTCTGCCGATCACACCTCCCCAGAGGTCTGTTTCCTTTCCAACTCTGGCGTTAAAGTCACCAAGGAGGATCAGCTTGTCGCCCGTTGGGACTCGGGACAGGGATTGTTCGAGGCTGGAGTAGAATTCCTCTTTGGTCTCGTCTGTGGCTTCCAGTGTTGGGGCATATGCACTAATGACCGGAGCGTACTGGTTCCGGGCTAGGGTGAGCCGAAGAGTCATGAGGCGCTCGTTTATACCGCTAGGAGAGTCTCTGAGACGCCCAACTAGTTCATTTTTTATGGCGAAGCCTACCCCATGGAGGCGGCATTCTTCTTCAGGTTTGCCTTTCCAGAACAAGGTGTAACCACCGCCTTGCTCCTTGAGCTGGCCTTCCCCTGCCCGCCGGGTCTCACTTAGGGCGGCGATGTCAATGTCGAAACGTCTGAGCTCCGGGCAACGATAGCAGTACGGCGTTCTGGTCTGTCACTGTTGGGGTTGTCCATGAGGGTCCTGACGTTCCAGGTCCCGAACTTCATTTTAAAGGGTGGAAGATGCCTGTGCGTGAATTCTTTTAACGTGAGGTGGCCATTGCACACCAGCTACCACACGGGCTTGACAGAGCAAGGTCTTGGTCCAATGGCAAGGGGATCCAAGATGATTGGAGACCAGGCTCTGCTACAATGGCCTAGCACACACACACAAACATACTGCTACTGTCCTCCTCCCTCCTTCCCGCAAGTCCTCACTGCCTGGGTTTCGTAGGATGCGTTGTGGTCCTCCCGGCCTTGCTGTTGGCCCGTGCCGCACCTTCCCTGGGCCGTGACCCCGCTGATGGTCCACGCTGCGCCACTCCTGGGCCTTGACCTCGCTGCTGGGCTCGTCCTTGCTCCTGGGCCCTGTCCTCGGACGTGAATGATGTTGTCTCTCACAGGATCAAATTAGCACTGATATTCTTGCGATCCCTGGCCCCGAGCTCCACTCGCGATCCACTAGTCACTAGATCACTAGTCCAGTGGAGGAGCATAGTCTTGACGGTAGAAAGGTCTGGGAATTTGGGAGCTAAGTTTAAGTGAAGAGCCAGTGCTCACTGATGAGAACAAAGAACAGGCATGGTCGGGGGATGGGCAGTGGGCTCAGGTAACTTTAACCTTGCAGCTTGAACTCGCAGTTAGGGATAAAATGCACCCACTATTAGAGCCAGGGGAACTTAAACAGCAGAAGAGAGGAGACGGGGGGGGAGAAAAGAGCAAAGGATGGCAATGGATGGCCAAGGATGGCAAAGGAGCTCCCTAGGGAGCTGCCAGCCCAGGAGCCATCTTGTTTTTTTTCACACATATGATGTGCTAATCACACCCGTAAGAAATGTGCATTGGAGTACAGGCAGATTATCAACTGCGGCAAGATTTCAATCAATTATTTAGTCAGAAAATTCACAACAATGGAGACTGCAATCTGTGTTCCATTATCATCGGAGTTAGAAGACAAGGACCAGCAAGTAGGATAGAGTTATTGGTGATGCCAAGTTGTACGGGTGCCATGTTTTCAAGGCCACAAACCTACAGACAAACAGTGAGAAGTTTTCAGTGCGATACAAAACCAATACATGGATCTAAAGGAAAAAGCTCCACTTGTGCAGTTAAGCAACCATAGTCAACAAATGAGGTAAGAGACAGTATTAGGCTAAAATACAAGAGATTTACATAAATGCAAGGAAAAGTGGAAATCCAGCAAACTGGAAGAGTTATAAAAAACAACAAAGGGATACAAAAAAAAGTAATAAGAGGTGTAAAAAGGAAAGTGAACAAAAACCTGCAAGAGATATCAAACCTAACAGTAAATGTTTTTAAAGATATATTGAGAAAGAGAGTGGTCAATTGAAATTTTTAAGACTGCGATCGACAGATTTTTATTAGGTAAGGTTATCGAAATATGGGCCAAAGGCGGATAAATGGAGTTGAGTGACCGATCAGCCATGATCTAATTGAATAGAGGAACAGGCTTGAGGTGTTGAATGGCCCGCTCCTGGTTCTATGTTCCCAGTGTTTTGCTAACTCAAGTGTTTTCAATAATACATGGTAATGACAGTCTTGAAGTGCTAAGGAGGTGAAGGTTTAGCAGGGAAGCTATGATAAACCTGTACCTTCATAAAGACATAGGACGTGTACCTTCATACAGTGCCAGCCACTTTGCCGCCCACAGGTATATCAACGAGGTCACAGATGGATTATTCTGCACAGTCAATGGGCTCGATTTTGCCAGGCCCGAGGAGGTGGGATTGGAGACATGTGAGGTGTTAAAATCGCAAAAAATGGCGGGTGGCTCCGATCCCGCCTTCAGCCCGCCTCCGAGCAATTTTCCCAGAATCGGGGTTTCAGACCCCGTTTCCATCCCGCCTCCAAGAGGCGGGATAGGCCCTTAAGGCCCTTAACAACCAGTTAAGTGCCTCTATAATCCCATTTTGAGAGGCCTTTCTGATTTTAACACTTTTCCCCCATCCTGCACGTCTCCTCTGGAACACGCCAGTTAATCCTGGCGGTCTCACAAGTGGATAGCTTACTAACAGCTGCAGCTCCACCATTAAAAAGGAGTTTTCAGCAATCATCATTTGCAGGTGGCAGAACTTAGTTGTCTCAGGTCTGGGGGAACTTTTAGCAGGCATACTCATTGTTGTGGAAGTTTGGAGCCTGACACCCATCTCCAGTGTGACCTCCTGGGAAACCCCTCTCCCCACCTTGACTGAGCGCTTCCTCAACTGAGGCATATACCAGAAGCATGGGAACCATTTATTTCCTTTCCTCCTGGACATCAGATTTGGACGAAGACCAGTCGTGGCAGCAGCAGAACCATGAACAACAGCAGCACCAACAGCAACAGCAACAACAGGAGCGCCAAGCTGCTGCTCACCCACCTGAAGCTGCACAGGCCAGAAGGCTCCAGCGCGCGACCACATTGCTGCCCGGGATGCAAGGGACGCACTCATGTTTGCCAGATTTGCTTAGCCTGCACAATCAAACACTTTTGCCTCGCACCTTCTTACCAGAGCATCGACAATGGACAAGAACCTGCGGATTCCTATCACTCTGACCACCATACTGACAATTGCAAGTCACTCTAAGCCCTCAATGTGGAAGTCCCATTTGCGAAATGACACAGGCCACAACTTCAACAGTTTGCCATCAGAATTTTTTATCACAATAAGCAACTGATGGCATTTCAAAAATAAACACAACATAACACCCAAGTGACTACCCTTGTGACTACTTGTGCATTATCGTCCTCTTACGCATGCTTCTATGTGGTGCTTCCCCTATGGCTTCAGCAGATGTGGAGGCCCCTTGCTCACTTTCTTGCTGCTCCTGTCTCGACACCTTGGGTGGCCGTCCTCTGGGGTTGCGAACCTGTGAGGGCGCTGCAACAGTCTGCTGCTCCTGCGGCTGTGCAGGGGATGAGACGCCCATCTCAGTTGGGTGAGGACTCTGGTGGGGCTCTGACCGAGGGCTTTGCAGTGGCATGGTCGTGTGAGCGCTTGGAGAGGAGCCCCCACTTCCTTGTTATCTACCACGAACATCCCTCTCATGGGTCAGCACCACTTCAGAGCTAGCAAGTGGCTTGACAGCACCTGGCTGCACTTCAGGGGGGCCATGAGGGCCTGTTTCTGCACTGGACGTCCTACTCCAGAGGACTTCCATGAAGGTTTGTTTTCTATGCTCAATAGCTGACCATTGCTCCTCAAGAGATGTCAGTCCATTCTGAACAATGACCATGTTTTCTACACTCTGGCGACTTAACTCCTCCATGGCCGTAGCCATCCTCTCCTCTACTGTAGCCATCCTTTCCACAGAGGTAGCCATCCTTTCCACAGAGGTTGCCATCCTTTCCGTGGTGATGCATTCATGTGCCAATGCCTCCACAAAGGCTCTGCTCATGTTCGCGATGGACTCCTCCATTCGCTCCACACTCGCAGTGACCCTGGAGACAAAACCTGCCAGAGACTCCTGCACCTGTTCCTGGAGTTCCAGCACCGCTCTCCTTCTGGATGGGCCCAGAAGCACAGGGTCGACATGCAGCTGAGCTGAGCTGGCAGAGACCTGCGCCCTCCGACGAGGACTCTCCACTGCTGTCCCTGTCTCCACCACCTGCTGATGCTCACTTGTGAGCTGTGATACACCAGGTGACAACACTACTCTATCTCGCGAAGGTCCCACCAAGGTGTGAGTGTCTGCACTGGTGCTGGGTGCGCTGAATTCTGCTGACGCTACGCCCTCAGAGGTTGCAGCTTCCTCTGAGGATTCTTGAAGCTCAGGCTGTTCTTCCTGGACAGTGGGGACGGGGACTGTCGATGGTCCTGTGGGGGAGTAAAGGAAAGAGTTAGAGATGTGAGGTAAAGGTTGCATGCACATTGAATTGTGCAGATGATCATAAGTCAATCTGTTAGAGCATCAGCATCATTATCAGTCACTCATGCAATGTCAGTGAGAGAGATGCCAAACTATTCTGTCACCAGCCTGCTGTGATGTGCCCGTCTGTCCGTCCCCCACTTGTGAATCTTCCTCGATCCTGGCGATTTCCAGGGCTGCCTCCTCCGAGGTGGTGAGCTGGGCTACTGAGGGTGGCCCTCCTCCTGTCATGGCTCTTTCCCTCTTATTGTGGGCTCTCTTTTCCTGCAATGAGGGACACAAGTGGAGTTTGAGTGAGAATGAAGGAGTGAGTGTAGAGAATGCATAGCATAGATGCTTAGAAGGAGACAAAGGGCCCTCCCTGTGTGTTGTAAGTTGTTGTCATTGCGTCACAGTGATAGGGAGTGTGAGGGCTGCATGGTCGAATAGTTAAGTGTATGTGACCATAGAGAGAGAGGGAATGGGTAAGGGTGCAGGGATGTCAGGGATGTGGAGGAAGAGGTTGGCAAAGCAGAGTGCTGGTGAGGAGAGGCGATGGGGATCAGATTGAGGGTAATGGGAAAGTCATACTCACTTTTCCTGTGCGGAGAAGGTCATGAAACCTCTTCCTGCACTGCAGCCAGGTTCTGAGGCACATAGAGATTGAGTTGACCTCCTGGGCCACTTGCATCCACACAGCTTTAGTTTGCTGGGGAGGCTTTTTCCTCCCTGAGGAAGGGAAGAGCACCTCTTTATTTGATCTTGCTCCCTCCACCAGAGCTTGGAGGGAGGCCTCACCGAACCTTGGAGCACACTTTGGCCTACTGCTGGACATAGTTGCTGAATGAAGTGATCACAACAATGGGCATAAAGTTTAAAGTCTCCAGAAGAAGCAAGGCTGCTTGCAGGCCTTAAATCCAGCTGCATTGATGATGTCATCGGAGGCGACTTTCTGTATGAAAAGACTCATTGGGCCAGGGGTTTCCACACGCTGGAAATCAATTGCCCAATTAGGGCAAAATCGCACTTTTGTCCCACTTCACATCGGAGTCGGGGTCCTGACACGAAAACCACTTGATACGCCCCAGCCCGCCCCCAATGGCAAAATCGAGCCCAATGCCTCATTTCCATTTTGCCACTGACCAACAGCAGCAATGTGAGAGGGGAACACAATACTGCAGAACGTCTGGCTTTCCCAATGCTTAAATCAATTAGGTGATGTTTGAATGTTGGCAGCTTGAGTTGGCAATTTTTTGGTGTGTGTAGATGGCTGTCGGTCCTTTCAATATATATAACCTTTCTCTGAGTCCTTGCACAAAGCTTGCAGCTCCTGGCCTGTCAAATGACTTTTCCTTACTCAACAATTCAGGAGTTTGACTGCCTCCTAATTGCAGTTCGCAGCACATTTAGAGAATTTGTGCTGCCCCAGTGTGTGGGAGAGAATGCTCACATTCACTGAAACAGAAAAATTGTATGTATACCATCAGGAATAAATTCTTCCAAAAATTTGTAGAAATCCACAGTTAATCTCCAATTAGCATGGAAATGACAATTTACTAATTTCCCCACCCACTTTCTTTCCAAAATCTCATTTTTACTGCAACTTAATAAAGACTTATTAATTGATTGCAGCAACTGTTATGACAACCAGTTGAAGCAACAATATACGCCAGTGTGTCTATTTTGGTGTCTTGCAGTGTAGGATAAATCAGTGCTTTTGTTTTTAAAGATGTATTTCTTCTATTAATCAGTATTTGTAGGGAAATGGTGTTAGGGAAATTGACGGGATTGAAGGCCGATAAATCCCCAGGGCCTGATAATCTACATCCTAGGGTACTTAAGGAAGTGGCCCTAGAAATAATAGATGCATTGCTGGTCATCTTCCAAAATTCTATAGACTCTGGAACAGTTCCCATGGATTGGAGGGTAGCTAATGTAACCCCACTATTTAAAAAAGGTGGTAGAGAGAAAACGGGGAATTATAGACCGGTAAGCCTGACATCGGTAGTGGGGGAAAAGCTACAGTCCATTATAAAAGATGTAATAGCAGAGCACTTGGAAAACAGTGACAGGATCGGACAAAGTCAACATGGATTTACAAGAGGTAAATCATGCTTGACTAATCTACTGGAATTTTTTGAGGATGTAACTGGTAGAATAGATAAGGGAGAACCAGTGGATGTGGTGTATTTGGACTTTCAGAAGGCTTTTGATAAGGTCCCGCATAAGAGATTAGCGTGCAAAGTTAAAGCACATGGGATTGGGGATAAGGTACTGACTTGGATAGAGAACTGGTTGGCAGACAGGAAGCAAAGAGTTGGAATAAACGGGTCTTTTTCCAAGTGGCAGGCAGTGATTGGGGGGTACCGCAGGGATCGGTGCTAGGACCCCAGCTATTCACAATATATATTAATGATCGGGGAACTAGATGTAATATCTCCAAGTTTGCAGACAACACAAAGCTGGGTGGGCGTGTATGCTGTGAGGAGGATGCAGAGAAACTCCAGGATGATTTGGACAGGTTGGGTGATTGGGCAGATGCATGGCAGATGCAGTATAATGTGGATAAATGCGAGGTTATCCACTTTGGTGGCAAAAACAGGAAGACAGATTATTATCGGAATGGCAATAGATTGGGAAAAGGGGAAGTGCAACGAGACCTGGGTGTCCTTGTGCACCAATCGCTGAAGGTAAGCATGCAGGTGCAGCAGGCGATTAAGAAGGCAAATGGTATGTTGGTCTTCATAGCGAGAGGATTCGAGTACAGGAGCAAGGATGTCTTGCTGCAGTTGTACAGGGCCTTGGTGAGACCACACCTTGAGTATTATGTGCAGTTTTGGTCGCTTTATCTGAGGAAGGATGTTCTTGCCATGGAGGGAGTGCAGCGAAGATTCACCAGACTGATACCTGGGATGGCAGGAATGACATATGAAGAGAGATTGAGTCGATTAGGCTTATATTCGCGAGAGTTTAGAAGAATGAGAGGGGATCTCATTGAAACTTATAAAATTCTAACAGGACTAGACAGACTAGATGCAGGATGGATGTTCCTGATGGCAGGGGTGTCCAGAACCAGGGGTCACAGTCTAAGGATAAGGGGTAAGCCATTTAGGACTGAGATGAGGAGGAATTTCTTCACCCAGAGAGTGGTGAACCTGTGGAATTCTCTACCACAGAAGGCAGTTCAGGCCAATTCATTAAATATATTCAAGAAGGAGTTAGATATATTTCTTATGGCTAAAGGGACCAAGGGATATGGGGAGAAAGCAGGGACAGGGTACTGAATTTGGATGATCAGCCATGATCTCATTAAATGGTGGAACAGGCTTGAGGGGCCGAATGGCCTACTCCTGCTCCTATCTTCTATGTTCTATGTTTTTATGTTTCTATTTCTAAGCATCATGCTATTTTTTCTCCTCTTTTAGTTTCTTGTCACCATTCCATCATATGAACGAGTGTTAAGTAAATGCACCAGAACACGGTGTTTAGAGAGTTCAAGCAGAGATTAATATGGTGGCAAATTGAAAAAGGCAGACTACTATCTGACCAGGCAGCTGTGTGCTGACTCTGATACACTCATCAATATTTCTCAATCTGCTTCAGGCCGAGTCATTTCAGTTCTGACACACGCAGGCCGCCAGATCGGCGCACTAAAGGGAAATCATTTTGGAAGCAGCATTGTAAATGATTTCTTTATTACACTTCATAACAGTAATTATCTTTGTGCACCGTCTTGGTTTAGTTTCTGTTTAAATGACATGACTGACAATGGAGATGTTTTCTGTACAGAAGTAGAATTGATGGTTCACTAGTTTTGTTAAGCTGTTGTAAACATACGACGAGACAGGAACTGTATCTAGACTTTTTATCTCTGACTGTGAAAGCATTAAGCCTCTGAGTGCTGTTTTTTCACATCTTAGAATACTATGTAATAGCCTAGGGGCCTGATTTTATACTGACTGTACCATCACGAAACTAATTTTCTTTTTACCCTCGTGTTTGAAGTCAACAGGGCTTCCATTATGGTTGAGATTGGTAAAAAGACGAACAGTAACAATTATTATTTTTTAAAAGGTTTGAAATTTCAGTGCTAGTGTATATCAACAAATGAACTTGTAAAATATCCGTAGGACATTTTAAAAAAAATTAATAGTTTTGGAGCAATTTTGTGCAGAGCTACTTGATGCCATAGACCTGGCAGACTATAGGGACGATTTTAACCCGGTGGAAACAGGCCAGGCGGGCAGTTAAAATCACTGCAGCGACTTATCTCCTCTGATCGCGCTGAAATTTTTACCTACTCTTGAGCAGGCAAGAGGGACTCAGGAGGCAGCCGACTCCTCCTTTGAATATGCAGATCAGGCTCTGATGATGTCATTCGGGCCCAACTGCAATTTTAACCCAAAGCCTGCACGGGGAAACCGTCGTGATTTCCCTGCCAAGCCAAAGTGGTGGCAAGTGGATCCGGCGCCAGAAAAAGCCCAGAAGGGTAAGTAGTTTTACATTTTTCTTTTTGTTTCCTTATGGGCCTGGAGGAGCAGATTTGGTCTCCCCTGTCCCGGCCCTCCCTTCACCTCCTCCGACGCGATGCCCTCCTAACCCCCCCTCCAATAACTTACTTGATTGCCAGGGACCATTCCTTTTAGTCCTCGGTGGCGGCCTCCAGCTTCCTGAAATCCCACTGCTGTCTGTCGGCCAGCTAACGCTTCAGGCGGGTGACTGACAGGACACATACAGAGGAGGCTCGGGAGTTCCAATCTCCGGACCTCACGCTGCAGAGGGCTGGACAGTTTTACAGTCCTCCTTGGCCCCCGCCGGCACAACTCCTGTCGGGCATTAAAATCCAAGCTTATGTTCCTGGAACAGCCACAAACAATTTGCTCCGAAACTCGACTGAAATGTTGCCATAAAAACAGAAAATGCTGGAAATACTCAGCAGGTCAGGCAGCATCTGTCGAGAGAGAAACAGAGTTAACGTTTCAGGTCGATGACCCTTCGTCAGAACGTCGTGAAATGTTGCCAACTTGGTTGCCAAGGGCTAGTTGACAGCTGGCGAACTACTGCAGGCTAACTTTTCAATTTCTTTTGACTCATTCAGTGGCTCCCCATGGCTCCAAGTTAAAGAAACCGGGGGGGAGAAATTGGGCTCTGTAGCGCCCGAGTTTTGGGTGATATGAGGCCTCCTAAAGTTCGAAGATGGCGTCTGTGATGCGCACGCACAATTCCAATGGGAAGTGCAACAGACACCATGTTTGTAAAGGGGTTTGTGCACGCACAACTAACGACCGCCAGCAGCATGCTGAGCAACCAGACCTTTACGTCAACCATTCTGCAACACTAATGTGATGGCAGCGCTGCCATTTTCAAGCTCCATGTTGCAGCCTACGTCCTCTCGTAACCTTGCACAGCTGAACACGACGTTAAACGGCATGAAGGACCCCCCACCAGCACTATTTAAAGGGATCATGAACTACTTACAGGTTAGTTGCCGGATTATTTCTTCTGGCTGTTGGTGCAATTCTATGTGGTTTAGTGAACTTTTCCATACTTGTCTAAAGTTTCAATAGTCTACAGGGAGTGAGTGGCCTGGCAGGTGCTGAAGTACTTTTTTGGTGAGTTAAAGGCTTGTGCTGAAACCAGTTGCTTGCAGACATGGGTGGAATAGTCGGCCTACCTCTTGGAATTGAGCATGACTGAGAGAATGGAGAGCGGCCACGCAGAGCAGGACAAGCTGCTAGGAGAGGGAGGAGGAGGAGGGGGAGATGGGCTCTCAGCAGGAGGCCTTATCTACCAGGGTGCTCAGGGAGCAATTTTCTTACCTGAACTTCAGCAACAACCAATGCTTGAGACATCTGCACTTCACTGAAGAGGTCGTGACTGAAATCTGCCTGCTGCAGCCACAACACCAACCTCAAAGCAGGGCAAGGACTGCATTGCCTGTGGCTGTCAAGGGGACTGTGGCTTTGAACTTTTATGCATCTGGCTCCTTCCAGGCTGCTGCTGGAGATATTAGCAACATCTCACAGTTTGAAGTTTGCTGCCTAAGGGATGTCACTGAGGCTCTTTATACAAAGAGAGACTGCTTCATCTCATTCCCTCTTGCCAGAGACAAGCAGGCAGAACGAGCACGAGGGTTTGCTCGGATTGCAGGCTTCTCCATGGTGCAGGGTGCCATTGACTCCACGAACGTTGCCTTGCGTGCGTCTCATGTCAACTCTGTTATTTTCCTGAACCAAAAGGGATTGCACTCCCTCAACGTGCAGCTGCTGTGTGATCACAGGCATTGCATCGTGCAGGACAATGTCCGGTATCCTGGCAGTAATCACGATTCGTTTCTTCTGTGCCAGTCCTCTGTGCCAGCTGTATTTGAACCACCACGGCAAACCAGAGGGTGGCTACTGGGCGACAAGGGTTATCCAGTCATGGTATGGCTCATGACTCCAGTCCGGAACCACACACACGTGCACAGCAGGCCTACAATGAGAGCCATGCTGCCACAAGGAATATTATAGAGCACACCATCGGCGTCCTCAAGCAATGCTTCTGCTGCCTGGACCGCTCTGGAACAGCCCTGCAGTACTCAGCTATTCAACCATGACAGGTACATCACCCAAAACACATTGCACCACACTCACTGACACACTTCTCTCTCTCTTGCAGGACAAGGTGGCTCATAACCGGAGGCAGCAGGGGCTACCCGCAGGGAGATAGGTGTGCCTGCATGTCCTAACCCCCATGGAGGAGATGGTGTTGGAGATTATTGCAGAGGCCATCGCAGAGCCCGTGGCCACCGGTGAGGCTGAAATAATCCACGATGACGGTATCCTCATACCTAATCCTCCTCCTCACACCCAATTTCCCCCTCATCCCACAATCTCCTCTGATTCACAAGCTGCAGATGGTGTAAGCATGCACCTCTTGCTTTTCCCCCCTGTCCTCACCGCAACCCTACCCTCGTGCCTTTCTCCTTTCAGATTCCCAAGAACTCCAACCTGGCCAGGCACTGGTGGAGGAGCAGGAACTGGAAGAGGAAGAAGGCAGTGATGCTGAAGACACAGCACCGTCACTCGATTTCACACTCGCAACCACCAACTCAGATACTGACACTGCATAATTTAGAGGATAGCTTAGATGCGGGATCAGCACGTGGTCAGATACCGGGGACGAGTTGCCTGCAGCCAGGGCAGGGGGAAAGGGTAGCACAGGTGCCAGCTCCTTGGAGGGTGAGGTCGCACACATTATGTGCAGGACTCAGATGAGGACTTTGATGGGGTGGCCTACAGAAGAAGGCTGATGGGTATGTACAACAAAATGCTTGGTGCATTGGCAGGACTGCCGGAAAGCCTGAGTGCAATGTCAAGGAGCATGGAGGAGTCCGGCAACAACCTTGAACAGAGCTTTGCGCAGAACTTGGAGCCCATCATTTCCAGCATGGAAGTGATGGGCAACTCCATTAGCGCACTTGTGGACCCAACAATGATACAGTGTCTGATGGCCATTGTCTTAGGTTCCATTGCAGCCACTCAACATCTGGGTGCTGCAGTGGAAGCTCAGTCTTCTGTCATGCAGGCTCAGCTTGCTGCCATGCAGGCTCAGATTGCTGCCATCGTGGCTGTGGTTACCAGTGTTGAAAGGGGCTTGCAGGGTGTCACAGCAGTCCAGCAATCTGTCTTCCAACAGATTACTAGGATTGTTGAGGGGAGTGGTGCTGCCCCGAGGGATTGGCTCTCATTGTAGGCCTGCTGTGCACGTGTGTGTGGTTCCGACTAGAGCACGAACTGCTGTCCTCTCTCAGGATGACAGCATTCATGCTCCCACCACTACCACTCTGCCTGTGCCCTTGCTTTTGCTTGTCAGCCAGCTGCCGCCTATGCTGAAGTGGTGCAGTCAGAATCCGGGCCTTCAAGGCCCAGAGCTGCTCGAGGTCTTCCTCCAGGACCATCTGCAGTCTCCCCTACTGAAAGTCAGCAGCCTTCCACCAGACATAATGCAGCCACTGGGGTAGCACTACGTAGGAGCACTAGGGCGGGCAAAGGCACACAGAAGACAGGCACTAAGGGAATGCACAAGGGTGATTAGTTGACTTTGGTATGTAATATTGGATAGATTGATGGATAAAGTTGGTTTGGAATGTTTGTTTTCTGGTGGCTTTTGTTGTAGCATTGTGGCCAAGAAGACGCTGTGGTGGTCAGTAACAGAGGGAAGGCAAGGTGTGGGACTGTTGGTGAATGGGGAATTGGGGTTGCGTTCACTGGTACGGAAGTCGAATGAGTTGATCATGGACAGCCCCGCCAGAAAGGGGCTGTGTTGGTTGCCTCCTCCCTTCCTCCTCCTCCTCCTCCTCCTCCTCTCCCTCCTCCTCAGCTCTTTGCCGTATACATGGTGGCAAGGCCTGTGCCCTCATGGTGGCAAGGTTGCAACAGACCACGACGAATCTTGAGACACGCTCTGGTGAGTACTGCAGGGCTCCTCCAGAATGGTCCAGGCAGTGGAAGCATTGTTTAAGCATGCCAATGGTGGGTAGCACTCTCGCCTCTGAAGCAGAAGGTTGTGGGTTCAAGTCCCACTCCAGAGACTTGAGCACACAAATCTCCAGTGCAGTACTGAGGGAGTGCTGCACTGTTGGAGGTGCCGTCTTTTGGATGAGATGTTAAACCGAGGCCCCTTCTGCTCTCTCAGGTGGACGTAAAAGATCCTATGGCACTATTTCGAAGAAGTTATCCCCGGTGCCCTGGCCAATATTTATCCCTCAATCAACATCACTAAACCAGATTATCTGGTCATTATCACATTGCTGTTTGTGGGAGCTTGCTGTGTGCAAATTGGCTGCCACGTTTCCTACATTACAACAGTAAATACTAATTTGTTCAAGTATATCACAATCCCCCTGCTTGATTTCTATTCCTACATCGTCCTTCTCCATAGTGAACACAGATGCAAAATATTCATTTAAAACCTCACCCACATCTTCCGGCTCTACACACAGATTGCCACTTTGGTCCCTAATGGGCCCTACTCTTTCCCTGGTTATCCTCTTGCCCTTAATATACTTATAAAACACCTTGGGATTTTCCTTTATTTTGCCCGCCAGTGTTTTTTCATGCCCCCTCTTCGCTCTCCTAATTTATTTTTTAAGTACCCCCCTGCACTTTCTAAACTCCACTAGGGCTTCCACTGTTTTTAGTCCTTTGTATCTGCCAAAAGCCTCCCTTTTTTTCCTAATCCATTCTTGTATATCCTTTGACATCCAGGGTTCCCTGGGCTTGTTGGTCCCATCCTTGACCTTTACGGGAACATGTTGCCGTTGTACTCTCTCTATTTCCTTTCTGAAAGACTCCCACTGCTCTGATGTGGATTTTCCTACAAGTAGCTGATCCCAGTCCACTTTGGCCAGATCCTGCCTTATCATATTTAAATCAGCCTTCCCCCAATTTAGAACCTTTATTTCCGGTCTATTTTTGTCCTTTTCCATGACTACCTTAAATCTCACCGAATTATGGTCACTGTCACCAAAATGCTCTCTTACTAACATTTCTACCACTTGCCCGGCTACATTCCCTAGAATTAGGTCCAGTACCGCCCCCTCTCTTGTATCACTTTCTACATGCTGGCTCAAAAAGCTCTCCTGGATGCACTTTAAGAATTCCGCACCCTCTAAGCCTTTCACACTCTGACTATCCCAGTTAATATTGGGGAAGTTGAAATCCCCTACTATTATTACCCTATTATTTCTACACTTCTCTGAGATTTGCCTACATATCTGTTCCTCTATCTCCCCCTGACTGTTTGGGGGCCTATAGTACACTCCCAGCAAAGTGCTTGCCCCCTTTTTGTTTTTAAGTTCTACCCATATGGCCTCATTAGAGGAACCTGCTAAGATATCATCCCTCCTTACAGCAGTAATTGACTCCTTGATTAATATTGCGACACCCCCTCCTCTTTTACACCCAGCTCTGTCTCGCCTGAAGATTCTAAACCCTGGAATATTGAGCTGCCAGTCCTGCCCCTCCCTCAACCATGTCTCTGTGATAGCAACAATATCATTCTCCCATGTGTTCCTCAACACCTTCAATTCATCTGCCTTACTCGTAAGACTCCTTGCATTAAAATAAATGCCATCCAGCCTTGCCATACTCCCTTGTGCCGTTACATATTTGCTCTGCCTTCCAGGCTGACTTGTTTTTTCCTCTATATTTGGTTATGCATCACCCCCTACTATAGCTCCACTCCGTATCCCATCCACCTGCCAAGTTAGTTTAAACCCCCCCCCCCAACAGTACTAGCAAACCTCCCCGCAAGGATGTTGGTCCTGTTCCGGTTCAGGTGCAACCCGTCCGACTTGTACAGGTCCCATCTTCCCCAGAAGCAGACCCAGTGATCCAGGAAACTAAAGCCCTCCCTCCTGCACCAACTCTTTAGCCATGCATTCATCTGCTCTATCCTCCTATTCCTATACTCACTAGCATGTGGCACCGGGAATAATCCAGAGATTACAACCTTTGAGGTCCTGTTTTTTTAATCTGCTACCTAGCTCCCTAAATTCTTGTTGCAGGACCTCATCCCTCTTTCTACCTATGTCATTGGTACCAATGTGAACCACGACCTCTGACTGTTCGCCCTCCCCCTTCAGAATGCCCTGCAGCCGTTCAGTGACATTCTTGACCCTGGCACCAGGGAGGCAACATACCATCCTGGAGTCACGTCTGCGGCCACAGAAACGTCTATCTGTTCCCCTTACGATAGAATCCCCGATCACTATTGCTCGCCCACTCTTTTTCCTCCCCTCCTGTGCAGCTGAGCCACTCGTAGTGCCACAGACATGGCTCTTGCTGCATTCCCCTGTGAAACCATCTCCCCCAGCCGTATCCAAAACGGAAAATCTGTTGGAGAGGGAGATGGACCCAGGGGACTCCTGCACTACCTTCCTAGTTCTTTTACTCTGTCTGACGGTCACCCACTGAAGCTCCACAGTGACTCCAGCCGCAGCTCCAGCTCCGAAGCGCAGATTTCGAGTAGCTGCAGCTGGAGACACTTCCTGCACATGTGTTCGCCCTGGACACCGAAAGTGTCCCTGACTTCCCACATAGCACAGGAGGAGCACTCCACGCTGCCGAGCTGCCCTGCCATGTCCTAACCTTAACTTACTCCCTTTACTTCCTTTAAATTAAGAATATTAAATACACTAGGGACCTTACTTCACTTTAAACACTACTTACTCTAAACTAGAGACCTTACTTTTACTTCAACGACTGGACTGTAGAAATACTCACCAGGTCCTACTTACCAATCAGCTCCTTCCCTGGTTGTGACGTCACTTTAGCGGTTTCGCAGTTGTTGTTGTTTGACTGCTCCCGCTCTCGGACTCTTTCCCAACTCGCAGCACTCCTCTGCAGCGCTCCTTTATGGCCGCTCTGCCTTCTCTCAGGTCCCGCTGCCGCTCCCACACAGGTCCGCCTCCTCTGAATACAGAGCCTCAGTGACATCCCTTATGCAACAGTGCACGGCAAACTGGGAGATGTTGGAAATATCACCTTCTCCAGCCTGGAAGCAGCCCGACGCCAAGCTCATCTTCACAGCCACTGGCAATGCTGTCATCGTCAGGTTCTGAGGCTGCAGTTCGAACCTGCAACAGGTGGCAGATTTCAGTGAGCACCTCCTTAGTGAAGTGGAGACGTCGCATACACTGTTCCTCGCTGAGATTGAAGTAATAGAAGTGCTCCCTGAAGACCCTGGGCGGATATGACCTCCTGCTGAGAGCCCTTCACCCCCTCCTGCTTCTCCCTCTTCGAGCAGCTTGTCCTCTTCTGTGTCACCTCTGCTCATTCTCCCTGTCATGCTGCAGGCCAAGGGAGATATAAACTACAGCACCCGTGTCTGGGAGCAACTGGTCTGAGCAGAAGCCTTGAAGTAACCTGCCACGCTACTCCCTGGACACTTCAGCAACTTCAAGTAAGATAACAAACCACCAAACACTTCTACAAACTCACCTAGAGCCAGAAGAAACCAATCAGCTTCTCACGTGAAAGCAGGTGATGATCCCTTTAAATAGCGCTGGTGGTAGGTCCTTCCTGCTGCTGAGCGCATTTTCAGCTGTGCGTGTTTAAGAGAGGGCGTTAGCTGGAGCGTTGAAGTCGAAAATGGCAGCGCTGGCGTCAGATCAGCATTGCACGCTGATTGACATCATGATCTGCCTACTCTGCATACTTCCAGCGCATGCTCCCAGCGCCCGCGCTAACGACCTCACCAAGATGGCGTCCAGCACCAGAAGTGTGCGTGCGCAGAGCGGGCACCATTTTGGACTCAAAACGGCACCCGTAGCACTGAAAATAGGATTCTACGGAGCCGCATTTAGCGGCCGGTGTGTTAGTTTACAACACTGATTGTATGTTATCCAGTATTCAGTCCTTCCCAAAAAGCAGAACATCTTTGTTTATGAGTTCATTTCTACCTGTTATTTAATATTTCATTTTGACTAAGATGTTAGTTGTATCTATTGAACTTGAAGACCTGGATTCTTTTTTTATTTCTTTCTGAGCTATTTATAACAATTCCCCCATTCGGGAACTTTGCTCGGGATGATAGGTAGATCTTTAATAGGCCCCTATTGATTACCCAAGCAGGTGAGTTAAAAATGGTCAAAACTGCGCAAAGCCATAAGGGTTTAAGATTTCATGAAATGCTCCCTTCCAGTATTTTCATGCACTGTGGAGCTGCGAGATATGCATAGAAAAATATCCCAGCAGCAGCTAATCCGCCTGGACTTTGTTCCCACAGATGTGGAGCTCTGCCTTCCAACGGCAAAGGCCCACATCATGACCTTTCATTTAATATCATTTTAAAAATAGGAAAATAGGCATTCTGTTCTAAGTCTTTGCAAATGATAATTGATTTCAGTTTGGGAGAATGCCAAATGCTAAAATGGATACTGGTGTATTGGAACATTGTTAACTGTACATCTTGAGTTAATTACCACTGTTAGAGACTGTCCCTGCAGGTTTAGGAAAAAAAACGTCCATTGTTGTCTGTGGTCCTCCTGCCATCACAGCAGCAGCTCTGCTGACACAGAAAGATTAATAGGCTTATTAAGCTGAGCAAATTCTGCTCCTCATGGGTTTAACACAGTTCTCAGCTGAAATGAGATGTTATTATGAAAAACTGTAATCTAATCCATTTTGAGAACTGAGCTCATTTAAAAAAAAAATAATATATACAATCATTTAGAATTGAGAAAGTTACATGTAGAGAACAGAAATAGAGCGCAACATTGAGAACATTGGGTTATGCAGTTACGGCACATAAAGAAAAAACTTCTTAGTGGGCCTCCTGGAAACAAAGCACTTATGTGGTGACTTTGCATGCATGTGGGGTTGTGGTGTGTGTCTGTGTGTGTGTATATATATATATCTCTCTTCCTGTAAGCAGCGACTCATTTTATGGTTTGTTTCCAGCAGTACCATTGCCTTTCCGGTGCCTTGTTCAAATGGTTACTCTTCACATGTGTGACTCAGAAGTGAATGTTGGCTTCTGACTGCAGTGAACATCACGGTCACGCCCCATCCTATCTCCACGCAGCACTCACACATCCTCGTTTCCAGCAGAGGTCACCGGATAATGATCAGAAGTGGTGATTTCTGCCCTCCCTCCATCCATCTAACCTGGGGCCGTTGTACCCAGTTGAAGTGGTCCCACTACAAGCCTGGCTTTCTTGTTAATGTGATCATACAATGACAGATGGTCAGATGAATATAAGATTTTGCAGAACAGTCAATATTCGGAAGCAAGTGGGCTGATCAATCAGTTCTAGGCATCATTATTTTTACTATTTTATTCTAGGCTCACCACTGATTTGTTTATTTTTAAATGGATATTACAAAATCAGTCTCGTCTCCCTTCAAACAATCACTGCTTCAGACGGAATGACAAATCTGATCATGAGTCCATTGTGTCTGATGGTTAAATAATCTGTTGGAGTTTATCTGATCCCTGACGGCACAACAGTGGGGCTCGGCATGTACCTGATCTGGGAGACTTGTGCGAGAAATGTATTTGTGTTCTATTGCCGTCCGGGGAGACTCGTGCATAGACTGGTATCGTTGTAGTCAATGTTAAGCCTGAATAACTCAATTTTAGTACCTGTGAATCCATAAACTGAAAGAACCTAAACATTGACTTGTAGAGTTGTTAAACATTTAAAACAATAAAGTATTCTAAATAAATTAAATCAAATATTTCTGGAATAATGACCAAAAACATAACTGGAAAGAAAAGGAAGATCTGATGGAATGTAAAACCTTCCTGCATGGTACAGTTTTGATCAACTTGTTAGCGCTTTGCTGGGATACGTTGGACAACATTTTTTAAAACTACCTCTGAATATGCACGAAACATATTAAAAATAATACTTGCTATAAAACAGTTGGGGTACAGCTCAAAAATTGCCCATCATTTCTGTAAATGCATCTACTGAGCCAATCAGAAATATCAGACATCAGGCAAATTTCAACTTTGCCCAGAAGCAGGATGCCTGTATCACCACCACAGTACAGCGTTAACAAATCCCTTCCAGTGCAGTGCACACTGTCGTTCAATAACGCCATGTTAGAAGAGCCCTTGGAATGTGGGAAAAGGGTGAAAAACCCAAGTTGAACTCTGCTCTTCAGACCTAAAAGCAGCAAAAGACAGGGGTGTTACATGCATGAACAACTGCAGACAGTGATCCCCTGTTTGGGGTTGCAGATTGAGGCAAATTGCTAAGGGCTACAGAGGCCAGAGGGTGGTACTATTCAGTCATTCTGCTAATTATAGCTCCATGTCCAACATATTCTCTTTTAAGAAAACATGCTAAATTAATATAACAATTTATATTTAAAGTGAGTGCAGCTGTTCATTCTAAGGTGGGTGAATGGCTTTTTGTCTTAAGCTAATTTCCATGTTCTGAGCAGGCAGTGAATGATGTGTTTTCAATCCCCCCCCACCCCCCCACATCTGCTCAGTTTGGTAGCACATGTAAATCTCTGGTCATAGACAAAGCAAGGATGCTATTCAAATCTTTGTCATTGCCATCCTATGAGGTGCAAGTGAGCAGCAAATGAAAGCGTGAAGCGAGCAATGGGGAAACAAATTAAATTACTCGATTTTAATCACGATTAATTAAAACTACAAATCTGTAAGGAAAGTCTGCCAGAATTACTCTGTGTAAGACAAGGATATTCGAGATAAATAGAGAATAAATTATACAGTAGATTATACATTTTAATAACACTGAGTTAGTCCCATCGGAGAAAATTAAGCAGGACTTGCTTTGCAATACCTAATTAAATATTACTTGCAACTTTGTCACTTTGTTCTAATGGACTTGTTTGTGTGGGAGCTATGAATGGCACACTACAGTAAGTTAAACTTTGCAACTGGTGTGGATCAGGGCCATAAACATTGAGGAACAGTTGCATTTATGCAATGGAGTTCTCTTAAGATCATATCAAATTTACTAGAGAACTTTTGGGAGGACTGGTTGTTTTTTGTACCCTTGGCTCCATTCCCTGGGCAAGAGGCAGGGATGGCAGTCCACTCTCAGGATTTTGCCAATGGCAATTGCACCTGGAGATACATGACACTGCGCTAAATAACTTATTCTCTGACTGTTTCTCTCTCTCTGGGGCTCAGTACCTTGTCCTGCTAGTATGATTGCCATTGAGAATCCACTTTCTGGCAATTGTGGAATGTAATTCGCCTTCTGCTATGCCACAGTGCAGCTTGTGAGGAAACAAGAACACTATTGTGCCATCGCTATGGATTTAAGATTTGTATGCAATTTTGAATCCAAATAAAGAGAAACTAGGCATTGAAACGATTTTCTATCACCAGATAACTTTCGGGGCCTGAGATTCCAGGGTGCCCACATGGCTGGCAGAAGTGAGCAGAATGGAACCCCCCCACCCCGCCACCCCTGTAGACACCATACCCAAATTGTGGGGATGGGGCCATTATCATACTTAGGGTGGGTCACCAGTGCTTGTAAGTGTGCATCAGTGGCTCCGGACCCAAACAAAGGGCTGGAAATTTGGAGTGGTGCCATGCCGCTCTGGCGCAGCATAGGGGGTCTATGAAAGGGCCTTCTCCGAAACAGGGCAGCCCAACTCTACAGCTTGCAAAGGAGCTGTTGGGTAATCTCTGGAAGGTAATTAATCCCCTCTGGAATTGACTAGCTGCTGCCACCTGCATTTTGGAGTCTTTACTAGGCCCATAATGGATCCTATACTTGCTCTCAATTGGGCCAGTCATGAGGCAGACTGGGTTGAATTTCCCAGGGAAGACCAGGAACTCCCCGAGTTATACCCCCTGGACATAGGGTAGAAAGGCAGAAGGTGCGCCCTTTCCCTCCCATCAGAATTTCCCGGCCTCCTCTGAACAGAGTGGAATCGTGTCAGAGCTGGATTCCACCCCATATTCCAGACATCCTCCCGCACTTAAACTGGAGATGTGCCTGGGAATGGAATTTCAGCAGATGACACAAAGTTAGGAGGGACAGTAAGTAGTGCAGATGGGAGCAGGAAGTTGCAAAGGGACATAGACAGATTAAATGAGAGGGCAAAACTCTGGCAAATGGAGTTTAGTGTGGGCACGTGGAAGGTCATCCACTTTGGACTCAAGAAAGATAAATCGGAATATTTTCTAAACGATGAGAAACTAGGAACTGTAGAGGAGCAAAGAGATTTGGGTTTCCAAGTACATAAATCATTACATGCTAGTAGAATGTTTCTGAATGGTAATTTACTGCTGAGGGTAATTATGTGCCAAACCAAAACACATTAAACCAAATTACTCTAACCAACTTATTAAATAATGAGTCTTATCCTGTGGCAGTATCAATTTTCCACATTTACAGAAAATGGCTAATTAACAATAGTGACTAAGAAAGCCTAGATTTACAGAACAGGAAGTGGCTTTCCCAGTAGGCGAGACGTTCAGCAGGACGGTAGCTATATTATCCACCAGGCTCCCGCGTCTACAAGATTAAGACCACCCAAACTGAAAGTTCTGATAGCTGCAGAGGAGAGAGCCTGGAATCTTCGCTATGGTGCCTGGGATGTAAGTGAAGAGTATGAATTTCATGGAGCACCCCGATCCTGGAAACTGCTCCAGAGGGAATTCCAGGCTCTCTGTGGCAGCCAGTGTTTTGAGATTTTAGCTCAGTCACATTGATGCTGAAACAAACTAATGTTACAGTAATACCGCCACTAAGGTGTCAGCTATTCTATTACATTAATATTAACATTTTACACTGAAATAAGTACATTAAGACTTCTTAACTTTTTTGGAACACTTTACCGCTGCTCTTGTCTTTCTTTCCCCCAATCCCTCTCTTAATTTTACTATACTTTAATATTCTTTCTAACACTCTATTTTTAGACTGATATACCTTTTTGTCTTATTGTGCGCCTGCCATTAAACTTATCTGTTTTCCAGTGACTCCGACCATTCATTCTGGAGCTGGGATTCACGCTATCACAAATCTGTCATTGATTGGCTGAAAACTGACTCTAAATAATGCCCTTTTTCAGACAGTTGTGTCCCAGAATATTAAAAGTTGACCTGGCTGTGTCATTGATAAGGCAAGAGCATGTCAGGTGCTCTGTTTGCTCAACTCAATCGAGCAAACATGATTGAAGTGAGATATCTCATTGGCGGCACACTAGGCATTATTATTCCTTCTACATGACAGATCCGCTTTTCTTGTATTTTATTAAACTACTTGTGCTTGCTTCATACTATTTTCCTAATGCTATCTGAAATTGCTAATGATGAGAGAAAGCCCTCCCCCACAATGGCAGATACTAAAATGGGTTGTGCGATGGAAGTTAACCTGGAACCAGGGACACAGTCTGTTACACCACTACCGACTTATCATTTCCTATTCAGCTTCCTTGGAATTAACTCTTGATCTCATTTTAATTCAACGTTATACTTGTTTGTCTTCATCACACAACATTTAAATACTGTGGGCTAGAAATTGGGCTCCTTTGCACTTCCCGTTAGCGCCTCTGGGTGGCGCAAACGGGATGCAAATGGGTTTGCGACCGGGCGTGGTGATTAACGCCTCCCGCTAAATTTGGCGGGAGTTTTGTGGCGGCGGTAATATATTGCGCCCCGATCTCCTGCGCCTGGAGATTGTGACGTCATTGCCGTGCGCCCCGGATGAAAAATTTCCTCTCGCCCCCTGCTTGTGCGCCTGCCGTTAACAACGACAGGTAGAGGAGGCGGCTTTCAGTCGGATGTCCCCTGGTGGAGCGCAATTTAAAGGCGTCCACTTCCGATGTAGTTTTTGTCGGCTAACAATGCTGCGGTGTTAATTTCACATAGGCAAAGAGGCCTTTTGACCGATTTCAGTGTTTTGCATTTTAACGAGTGTTCTGGCACATAAAGATTATTGAGTTTCATTGAGGGGAGATTTGAAAGTGCAATATTTGTATCCTTTCATGGGGGCTGTACTGGCACTGGACCTCGCCCTCCAGCGTCAACGTCAGAGGCAACTGAGGCACAGAGAAAGAGTGTAAAATGTGGCCAGAGGTAGGAGGGCCAACAGGGCTTTCAACAGGAGGCCTTACCCACCCAGGGTATTCCGGCAGCAGTTCTCCTACATGAATTTCACTGAGGACCAGTGTGTCAGAAGGCTCTGCTTCAGCAAGGACGTGGTCACAGAGCTCTGCCACCTCCTGCAGCCAGACCTCGAGCCCGAGATCAGGGCGACCACGGCGCTCTCAGTGGCAGTCAAGGTCACCATCGCCCTCAATTTCTACGCCAGCAGATCATTCCAGTGTGCAACAGGCGACATCTCCAACATCTCCCAGTTTGCCGTCCATTGCTCCATCCGCCAGGTCACAGATGCTCTGTACAGAAGGAGAAGGGACTACATTTCCTTCCCCATGACCAGAGAGAAGCAGTGTGAGTGTGCATGTGGCCTTGCCAGGATAGCGGGCTTCCCCGTGGTGCAGGGCGCCATTGACTGCACCCACGTCGCTTTGCGGACACCTCATAACAATCCTGAGGTATTCCGTAACCACAAAGGCTGCCACTCACTTAATGTGCAATTGGTGTGCGACCACACACGGCGAATCATGACCGTCAATGCCGGCCACCCTGGTAGCAGCCACGATGCCTTCATCCTGCGCCAGAACGGTGTGCCAGATCTGTTCTAGCCACCACATGAAGCTTGCGGCTGGTTGCTGGGAGACAAGGTTTATCCGCTCTCCACTTGGCTCATGACTCCCCTCCGCAACCCCAACACTCGTGCCCAGCACTCACATAATAAGAGCCATGGTGCCACCAGGAACATCATTGAGCAGACCATCGGGGTGCTCAAGCAACGGTTCCGCTGCCTTGACCGCTCGGGAGCAGCCCTCCAGTACTTGGCTGAGCGGGTGTCACTTTTCGTCATCGTCTGCTGCATGCTGCACAACTTGGCCATTATGAGGATGCAGCCATTGCCACCAGGCATAGCCACACCACCTCAGGAGGAGGAGGGCGAGGACAAGGAGGAGGAGGAACAGGAGGACGAACAGCAGCGACGGAGGAGGCAGCCACTCAATCGGCGTTCTGCAAGGTCGGTCCATGACCGCCTCATCAGACTTAATTTCCAGTGACTTTGAGTCCTCGTTCCGGTTGCTGAGCACGTCGCCATCATTCCATCACTTTGTGATTCCGTACCACACCCCAGAACTGAAATGAGACACAGCACCAAATCTGCAACATTCCAGTAATAAATTTATCAAAAACCATTAACCACATATATACAACAATATTGACTAATTACCCTTGTGAAGACCCTTGCCCCTCCTCTTTACAGTCCCCTTTCCTAATCTAGTGCTCCTACATAGTGTCTCCCCAGTGGCTGCAGCAGGGCTGGTGGAAGGCTGCTGAGTGTCAGTGCCAGAGACTACAGATGGCCTTGCAGGACGCCCTCGACCAGCTCTGGGCCTGGAAGGCCCAGCTGTACACTGCACCACCTCAGGCTGGGCGGCGACAGTCTGGGCTGGCTAGATAATAGGCAGCGACAAGTGTAATGGCGGAGTGGCAGTGGTGGGATCAGGAATGCTGTCATCCTGAGAGAGGACAGCAGGTTCCTGCTCCACTGATCCACTCCCACTCCCCCGGGGCAGCACCTCAGCATCCCTACCAATCTGCTGGAGCACAGATTGATGGCCTGCTGTGACACCGTGAGATCCCCGGTGGACTGTGGTGGACCCAGCGACAATGGCAGCAGTCAGATCTTCCATGGCATCAAGCTGAGACTGCATGAGAGCAGTCTGAGACTCGATGGCAGCAACCATTGACTGCATTACAGCACTAAGATGTTGCATCACTTCCGCCTGTGCTGCAGTGGAAGCTGCCACATCACCCATGACACGCTCCATGCGGTCTGGATCCGCACGGTCTCTCTGGGAGTCCAGCATCCTCTGCAGAGTGAAAATGATGGGCTCCATGGTGTGCGCAGAGCTCTGTGCAATGTTGGAGGCGGACTCCTCCACGCTCCTTACCATTGCTGAGAGTCTCACGGGCACCCTTGCCATTGCACCTATCATCTCGGTGTGCATGGCCATCACCCTTCTTGTGAACGCCTCCCCATTGAGGTCCTCATCTGAGTCCTGTGCAGCAGAACTCGCCCTCCGGGGAGCTGGCTCCCGAGCTACCTTTTCCCCCTGCAGCCCGCTCGTCCCCGGTGCATCACCCAGTGCAGACCCCTCTACTAAACTTGCCTCTAAAGATCGCGCAGTGCCAGTATCTGAGGTGGTGCCTGCGGGTGAGAGATGCAGTGACGCGGTGCTTTGCTCCTCCTCCTCTTCTCCTTCCTCACACTCAGTGGGGGGCTCGGGGATAGGCTGGTCATCTGGTTACTGATTATCTGAAAGCATAAAGGCACAACACTCGTGTTAAGGTGAGGGCATAGGGGCAGGAATGGAGCAAGGAATGCAGACATTCTCGGGAGGTGGAAAGTGAGAAAGGTTTGTGGTGTGAGGGGGAAGTGGGATGAGAGAAGGAGAGGGGCTGAAGATACCGTTTTTGCCCCCAACGGGGTCAATATTGCCGATGGCCACGGCGCCCACCACCTGCTGTCCAATGAGTCGCAGCACTCGCTCCTCAAACGTCTGAGAGCTGCTGGAGCTGCGCATCACCCCCGCCTGTTCTCTGCTGCTCCCTCCTATTGTGGGCCATCTTGGCCTGCAAGAGAAACAAATATGTTTGAGTCAGAGTCCAGCTTTGTGTTTGGGAGAAATGCCTGCCATCGTTGAATAGCTGTGATTGTAGGCAAGGCATGAGATGTGGATGTGAGTTTGAGTAGGTGAAGATGTTTGGTGGGTGAGTGGTGGCGGTGTGGTTGTTTGTGCAGTGTGCACAGACTGAGGTTCAGATGCTGGTATGTAGGAGCTGTTGAAGCATGTACTCACCTTGACCACCTGACTGAGGTCATTGAATTTCTTGCGGCACTGTGTCAGGCTGCGTTCCACCACACTACTGGCCGAGACCTCCTGGACCACTTCCCTCCACATTGCCCTGAACACCTGAGGCAATGGCCTCCTTCCAGTGGCCGGGAACAGCACTGCCCTCCTTCGCTCCACTCCAGCCACCAATACCACGTCTGTGAACTGACGAGCTCTCTCCCTGGGAGTGCGAACAGCCATAGCCATTGATTCACTTGCTCGTAGGTCGCCTCACAGCCAGCAATGCTGAAAATGAGCAGCTGCACAATGATGGAAGGAACCAGTGTGAAGGATCATTGCTGAATGCATTGCACCTGAAATTCATTAGCGCTCTGCTGGTAGCGCCCCTTTAGCGCCCCACTGAGGTCATTAGTGCTTGATTTAGCACCCCACTTCATTCCTGGGGCGCTAACACCCAATTTAGTAGAAATTCAGAATCCTTAGCGCCTGGCGCTAAATTTTAAAATTTCAAAAGTTAGCGCCCCAAATGGGGCGATACCCAATTTCACCCCCAGTGAATCCAAATAAACCATCAGGCCATAAAAGGCATTTATCTGACACCTTATCACATTTCAAAACAATTATAACTTCCTTAATTATTTAAAATAATTCTTCAAAAAATGTGATCTTTACCAACACCAGTCATTCCTGGTATATTAGAACACGGGAGAAAAGGTGTTACCAAACCATTCATTTACTTCATGCTTATCTGCATACATTCACCATTCTAACTGCTTTGGACTGCACTTTAGTAGATGTGCTTTAACATACTGGCCCTGAATTTGCGGTCGATATGACGGCGAACTGTCAGATTATGCTGTCATACTGCCTTTGAAACTGACCACAACGTTGGTATTTGGCGCCTGTGCTAGCGCAGGCGGAAATCCCGACGTCTGTCAATGACCGCTCTGAAACAGGCTGCGCTGTGCCCCCCCACCCCCCACTCCCCCACTCCCGCACAGAGCCGGCAATCAGTGAAATCATTGAAACTGATGAAAACTTCGGCTCTTCTGCTGTAAGTACATTCTTAAATTCCCCACTGAAAGTTAGACCCAACTGGGGTTTTAACAGCGTATTGACTGCTAAACAAAGGTTAAGGGCCTGGAAAACTAATTTCAATTTTGTGCAGTGTGATATTTGTCCTTTTTAATAAAAAATTTAAATGTTTAAGAAACTTATCAAAAAATTTAAAAAAATGTTTTAAGTTTGTGCATCTTTATTTCAGGTTTGCCTTTACTCCATGTGAGAGCCCCAATCTTTTGCTCTCTCTAACATTTAAAGAAGGTAGAATTTTAAGGGCGTACTCACTTCTTTGTTTGCTGTCTATGAGCATTCTGCCTTTTGATTGGCTGCTTAGACAGCCTGTTGACGTCACAACAGTTCGCACAAGTGAATCCCCATTGAGTTCCGTTGAATTGAATTGACTTCAAGGTTAGAAAACCCAAAGTTCTCGACACAGGGATTGCGAGATCCTTGTGCGAAGCGTACTTCGGGACAAGCAGTGAACGCTTTTGCTTTGTTGCTGACCGCAAATTCAGGGCCAATGTATTTAATTAAAGAAAATAGCTCTCTATTTCCTTTCCCCTCTTTGATTCCAATTCTGCCTGCTGATATTCTTTGTTTTTATTCGAAAATCAGAGTAGAGGTAACAATGAAATGACAAAAAATATCTCTATACTGCTAATAAGAACATAAGAAACAGGAGCAGGAGTAGGCCAATCGGCCCCTCGAGCCTGCTCTGCCATTCAATAAGATCATGGCTGATCCAATCTTGGCCTCAACACCACTTTCCTGCTCTCTCCCCATACCCCTTGACTCCCTTGAAGTTCAAATGTATGTCAATCTCCGCCTTGAATATATTCAATGACTCCGCCTCCACAGCTCTCGGGTAGAGAATTCCAAAGATTCACGACCCTCTGAGAGAAGAAATTCCTCCTCATTTCTGTCTTAAATGGGCGACCCCTTATTCTGAAACTATGTCCCCTAGTTCTAGATACCCCCACTAGGGGAAACATCCTCTCAGCATCCACCCTGTCAATCCCCCTCAGAATCTTATATGTTTCAATAGGATCACCTCTCATTCTTCTAACCTCCAATGAGTATAGGCCCAACCTGCTCAACCTTTCATCATACGTCAACCCCTTCATCCCAGGAATCAACCTAGTGAACCTTCTCTGCACTGCCTCCAGTGCAAGTATATCCTTCCTTAAATATGGAGACCAAAACTGTATGCAGTACTCCAGGTGCAATCTCACCAATGCTCTGTAAAGTTGCATCAAAACTTCCCTACTTTTATACTCCATACCCCTTGCAATAAAGGCCAACATTCCATTAGCCTTCCTAATTACTTGCTGTACGTGCATGCTAACCTTTTGTGTTTCATATACTAGGACCCCCAGATTCCTCTCTACCGCAGCATTTTGCAGTCTCACTCCATTTAAATAATAATTTGCTTTTTCATAATATACCTGCAGAGGAAAGGGAGAGCATTTGTGTTGAGTATTAAGATATGTAGAAATCTAAAAAATCAGTGGACTCAATTTGAACTTGGTGGGAATTATATCAGGACTGGAGCGGGATATTGGGGTGGGTGCTGGATGCCGACGGAGAAGGTAAGTGCTGGGGGGAGGGGTTACAAGCCGAGGCAAGGCCAGGGCTGGGTAGGCCCAAGGATTCTTTGCTGGGCCCTTGTTCCTCCTGGCCCACAAAGATTCCACATCAAAGTAAAATCTATTTGAACTTACCTTGGCCTCTTCTGGCCACTTTGCGACTCCTGCCATGGTTTGGCAATTTGGGGTTGGCCTCGCATGGGCCTACCAAACGTCAAATTTAAAATGCGGCCGTGGCACCAATGGCATCATTGGGCCGTGACTTTTAGAATTAAATTAGGCTCCCATCAGCTTAAAACAGGAGCCTTGGCCGACTTCAAAATCGGTGAAGTTAAAATGTCATTGGGTCACAACTGTGGATTTGGACGATTTTAAACCCTCCCATGAGCCATTCCCATCGGGGTTGATATCGATAATCAACACAATATTAGTTGCTTTATCTCGAACTGCTTGAAGAAAAATTACTATAGGCCTGAAGGCTGGTTTGAAAGGTTTTGAATTTAAACTCATCCTCTGTTCTGCGCTCAAAATGGAGTTCCAGTTTATTTAAAAAAGAAGACAAAATATTTTTATTATTTTCTCACCTTGGCCTCTCTTATTTTCCCTTATATTTCACCCCCTTCCCAAGACAAGGATAGGAGACCTGTTCCAGCAAATGTCACTGAGCAATTTGATGCACAGATTGATTTGAGCATTCGAAAGTAATTATTGATTTCCACCTATCTCAGTGGGTAAACACCTGTCTATTAGTTGTACTTCACCATGGTGACAGTGCTGAGATTAGGGACTAGTATTGTGGTGATTCGCTGACAAGAACTCATCGTCTATCATTTCATAGCATACGCTGTCGCAGCTCTAATGTGCTCAACCACAGCATTAACTATCTCATTTGGTATGTGTTGTAAATATAACAAATAAAAATAAGGCCCCCGAATTTCCATGTGGTGAGTTGTATCGCTGTTACCCCAATGAAAAAAGATTTGTGCCTGCCAATGACCTGGAGTGCTATATACACAAGAGTTCCTGGGTCAGCTCATTTGCATACGCAATGGAGTTGTCATTGGCGTACATCCCATGTAAAAGGGGTGTAAGTAGGTGAAGTGTGTGGAAATCACAATGTAGCCTTTATAAACACAAATGAGAAGTCGCACAACACCAGGTTATAGTCCAACAGATTTATTTAATTTTACAAGCTTTCGGAACAGTTATAAACACAATTCAGCCTGCACACATCAGCAGCCAATGGGGGACAACCAGGTAACAGGTAAAGAAGGAACTGTAATAACAACAGAAAATGCTGGAAATACTCAGCAAGCCAGGCAGCATCTGTGGAGAGAGAAACAGAGTTAGTGTTTCAGGTCTGGGACCCTTCATCAGAACTGGAAAAAGCTGGAGATGTAACAGGTTTTAAGCAGGTGCAGAGGCAGGGAGAGGGTGGGTGGGAATGGAGGAAGGAATTGAAGGACTATTCTGTGCTAAGGTAGGAGGCAGGAAAGATAAAATGTTGCAAATGGGGATGGCAAAATGTGTTTGGCCCTCCAAATTGACTCACATTACTTCACTCCTGCTCCTCCCAGCACCACATTCAGGTAAGTATATTTTAACAAACTTACCTTGTTGGTTGTGGCCTAACAGTCGTTCCTTTTAAGGATTGCCTGTTAGACCGCATGTAGGCCTGGTTTTCCTCAGGGCAAATCTGTCGTGCAGTGGGGGCCTCAAACAGGCATTAGGTGCCATATTTGCATATGCAAAGGACCTAATGCCTGTTTCAGGTATGGGCATTGCGTGCCGATTTTTTAGCCTTTACCAATATGGCGGGCGGCTTCCTGCTCGCCATATTGGAGACTTAGGAGGCCCTTTAGCACCTGAAAAATGGGCGCTGGACAGACAAATTTCGAGGCCAATGTGTTGAAACAGAGAGGTTCAATACGACATGTAGCAGGTTGGATTAATTCGCAAAATATAGAGGGTGAAAATATTGGATATTATAGTAGTGTGCAATACAAACGAGTGGCTCTTTATGTTTCCTTTCAATACACAATCTCCAGGATGGGTGTGGAAAAGTGAAAGTGGGTGTGCCAAAACCATAACTACAGAAATAAAAAGTCAATATAATGTGGTCAAATCCCTTGGAACAGCTGTGCAGACATATGTTACATTACGTCAGTAGTGGAATGTAAGGCTGGCAGCTATGAGGATTATATGACTTTAGAATGCACTGCATGTGTTTATCTTTCTCTCTCTGCTTACTTTTACAATAAGGGGTTTCATTTGCTCTAATTGTGCATTAACTGAGAGCTAATTGTTTTTCTTGTTTTCAGTGCACTAACAGATGTCCTCGCCCTTAATTTTCCAGTTGTGTCTGTAGCATGTGAGGTACCTCACCTTAAGTGAGGACTCAGAAAACCTACCCTATTGTGCATTCTCGGTGCTATGATGGATTACAATTTAAACACAATCAGAAAAATCTGCAATGGTAGTGCTCAATCACCTGTTTACCTCTTTAAAGGGCAGGCAAGTGCTGTAACTAACCCTTAGTATGTCATCCGAGCTGTGGGCTGTTCAGGTTGGGTGCTGATTGAGGGAGTATGGTATAGAAAGGCTCAATTTTCCCTTTCCCAAGCACTAGGAGCTAAGGCAAATTGTATTAGCCCCAGTGTGATCCTGGCATAGATCAGCTAACTCAGCACAGACAGGGGATTGAACCTGGGACCTTTGTCATCTGTAGAATCCAGAATCATAATCTAAGCAGCCTTCTTTTTAAATTTCTTAGGATCATACTCTAAGCAGTTTCTTATTAAATTGCTTATAACTCCTTTATTTTAATATGTTTATTGTTAAAAAAGAATTTGGATAAAATATTTTACATTCTTTGCTGATTTATTTCTTCTTTATTTCAGACCACATCACATGGCAGCACTTGATGTGTATCTCTACAGCCTAATCCTTGCTGGTAAAGTGAAAAAAGGGAAACATTATTTTAAGCTCACCGTTTAAAAAAAATATATATAATCAATATTTCTGGAGAATAACCTCCCCATGTCACACTGAGCATATGTTATGCAGCTGGTGGCATTCAGTTATTTATCCCAATCCCTGATGTGTATCTCTGCATATTGTATAAACCAAACAGATCATTTACACCAAACAGACTGCTTGCGTCATGGGCTGCAGTGATCCTGAGTTATGCTGCCAAGGCCACTCAGTGATATGCTTTGTATAAAGCAACATTCTCCATTGTGCAATGGTCGCAATTTTAATACTCTAATGTCAGACATGACTGGTGATGCAACGACACCGATCCCCTGTTTGTAAACAGAGGTGCCTCACAACTACAGGACTGATGATGCAATGACACCCTGCTTTTCATTAATCACGGCTGTCCCAGCAAATTCTTAACATTTAACTCGGAACCTCCAGGGGGAAAAATGTACACTCAAACAATTCATACTGTGGATGGGAGGTGGGTGAGAGACAGGACAGAGATGGTGCAGTTGCACTGAATATACAAGCTTGTAACTTAACACAACATTCCATAAGCACATGAAAGGAAAGGGGGAATACAAATATTAACGTCACAAATTTCATTTTCTTGGAGCCTAGGGATATAGCACCTCCAACAAAATGCTGATTTTTGATGCTATATTTGGTCAATGAGGGCCCCCAGGTTAATGATGGTGGGGGACTCGGTGATAGTAATGCCAGTGAATGTCAAGGGGAGGTGGTTAGACACTCTCTTGTTGGTGATAGTTATTGCCTGGCACTTGTGTGGTGTGAATGTTACTTGCCATTTATCAGCCCACGCCTGGATATTGACCAGGTCCTGCTGTGTGCAGGCATGGCCTGTTTCATGATCTGAGAAGGCAGGTACAGGGTACTGAGTTTGGATGATCAGCCATGATCTCATCGAATGGCGGAGCAGGCTCGAGGGGCCAAATGGCCTACTCCTGCTCCTATCTTCTATGTTTCTATGAATTGCAAATGGAGCTGAACACTGTGCGATCATCAGCGAACAGCCCACTTCTGACCGTATGATGGAGGGAAGATCATTGATGACGCAGCTGAGGATCGTTGGGTGTAGGATGCTACCCTGAGGAACTCCTGCAGTGATGTCCTGGGGCTGAGATGATTGACCTCCAACAACCACAACCATCATCCTTTATGCTAGGTATGACTTCAGCCAGTGGAAAATTTTCCCCAGTGACTTCAGTTTTACAAGACTCCTTGGTGCCACACTTGGTCGAATGATTTGAATAATTATTTACAGGTGAAAACTGAGACTGGTCTAGGAAAGACACCGGTGGGAGGAGAGAAAAATAGCATGTCAGTGAAATTTAAAGCGATGAGGACACTTAGAGGGGAGTGTCACAATAGATGGACAAATATTCAGTAAGCTTTCTGAGAACCGTAAAAGACATCTGTACCCATCAAGAGCTTTTGCCAAGGCTGAAAGAGCAGGACATTAAGAGGTGGGCATCAAAAATGAAGGGCTAGGAAACCCTAGGTGCAGGCATGAGTGTGCAAACAAGTGATCCCGATAACCTGTCTGATTGCTCCTGAAGTTGAGGTGGTGCTGCATGAGTTTCTGGTGAGGAGAATTGTCCTCCATGCCACTCCATGGCATTCTCCCCATAACTCAGCATTGCAGCTTGCCCACAAGGAAGTGGAGCCAAGTTTCAGGCTACAGTTTGACGTCGATATTCCTGCCCCATGCTGCAAGGTAGCCACAGGTGTCCTTGCAGCAGATGGCACAGCTCGGCATCTTTCCTTCTGCTGCCCCAGACCCTGCTGCTACTTGAAGTGATTCCAACTGCTGCCTTCTGTATGAGCGAATTCCTGTTCCTGCTGACCTCCAGCATAAAATGCATGGCTGCAGTCCCTGGCATTGGCGGCTGAGGTAATTGGCAGGGATCTAGATTGCGGTCAACTAGCTGTCCTCACAAAAGCAGAGGTGCCAAGGGGAAGCCAGCAAAACTGGGGGGATGTTACACAAGAAGAAACTTGGGGAAAAAAAGGAAGTATTTAAAAAGAATTAAACTAAAACTTCACACAACCAGACATACCAGATATTGGATGCAGAGGTCAGTGCGTCTAATTCATGGTGCTCCCGATTTTACAATGATTAATTATAATTACTGGGAGATCTGGGGTTCTGGGAATTGGGAACACTGACTTCTGTGCCTGATTTTTTTGATCTATGCCAGGAGGGAAGCCTTGCAAAATGTACTTGTTAAATGTCTGCTCAGTACAGACTTACCCCAGCAGACAACATGGTGATGTTTAAGCAGAGTTTACAAAGCTATTTCTAGCTGGTCCAGGAATGTAGACTGCCCAAGAATCCCCAGTGTGGCGTCAATGTGCCTGTAAGCACAAAGTATTTAAGCAGCAACAGCCTTACATTGCACTTTAATTGTAGTATATTACTGCTCTCGGGGCTAAGCTGGATCTAATCACAAAGTACACGCAAATCTAACATTGTTACAGCTTGGCTGTGTGCTTAAATTCATATTGAATTTTTGATTGTGATTGCTTAGAGCTTACTTTGCACTGTGCATTTAGAGATAGCACACAAACTGATTGCATTAATGCATAGCAATTTGTTGTGTTAGCATTAATGAAGCATTAGGACAATTTTCCCACATTCCCAAACTTGCTGTTGGGAGTAAAAAGTTAATGCACAAATTCAGCTTTAGCACTTAACATGGCACATGAGGGGAGAAATTGATCCACATTGTTCATTTTTTTTTTAGACGATAAAGTAAAGTTGGGGAGACAAATTTTTGTGCGCAATCTCACACAGCCGATCTCCCCTGGAAGTGCACTGCTGCCAAAGTATCCGTGGTGCTCATCTAAGACAGGGGTTGGGCTGCTTGAATATGCTGGTTCAGAACTGGTTCAGAACTCCGCTGCCAAATTTGGCATAAACTGGCCGGAGCATGCACCGTGAAAGCTCCGCTCAGTTTTTCTGTGTTTACTGCGGCCTAACCAGCAGTCCTTAAAGGGAACGCTGGAGGCCGGTGATGGAAAGGTTCCCTTACATTAATGTGTAGCCAGGAGAAGCAGCAATGCTCCGCCTGGCTCTACATCATTACTGTGGGCCACTGTTGGCTTGGTCTCCCCCATCATCCCCTCCCCCCCTCCCCGTTTGCCTGTGAAGGAATAAGCCATATAACCTATTCAGAAAAATACACCATTCTATGAAAGAAATCTGGCCTTATTAAAACATGACAAACTGGGTTTGGAAATCTAGAAACCTAACTATGAAAAAGCTGTGAAAGCATTCTGGCTATAGAGATAAGATAGTTGTTGACACTGAATCAATAACCTTATTGAAACAGAAGGTTAAAGGCTCCGGTAGGCTGAACCTTTTGGAATGAGATAATGGTTCACCCTGGTTAAGGTGTTCTAATTTACACTTCGTAAAGAAGCACATAAAAGTAAGAAACATCTGCCTTCGTAAAAACAACATCAAGTAAAATACACCTGCCATTACACCATTTTTTATGGTAAACTTATAAAACCTAGAGAAGAGACATAATTCTGTAATGCTACCAGCTGAGGTGACTGTAAGAATTACAGGGGTCAGCAGAAAAATGACGAGAGATAATTAGCTTACATCAGCAGAAAACCGTAAAGAAAATACCACTGGAAAAGGGTATAAATATTGAACTCTCAAATGGGATAACAGACTCGCTTTAAAGGGGCAAAGCGATTCTCGGCTTCAGAGGTGGCTCTGTAAGTCTCCAACTCTTTGTACCTCGGGGATCAAAGGTATTTGATTTTGGTGGATATCCTGAATAGAACTTTAAGAACTGTAAAACTGTAGCGAAGTTAAGATTTGAAAGTAAGGTTCTCTGATAATAAGATTGTAAGCTTTCTCTCTTTTTGGAACTGTTAATGTTGCGATTGACTCACCAACTGTAAATTACATGTTGGTTCTTTAATAAATCTATATATTTTTAGAATTGTCTCACATAAGACTTCTGTATCAAACTCGCAAACTCAATCTCTGTATACTCTTTGGTGAGGAGTTGCAGAATTCTGGGGGAGTTTTCCGGAACCTCATAATATCCGGAAGATTACAGTCTAGCTAAACTTATTAAAAGTGCTATCTGGAGGACAGTAACATTTTCAGATTGTTCCTTTCCTTTAGGGAGAGATGGTCCGGACCTTTAGACCCAATTAAGCGTCTTTAGGATTCGGCTACCTCAAACTTTAGTTGAAAGTGAACGTCTGAAGAATATGCCTGATCCGGGGTAGCCCTTTTGCAACAATCAGTCTTCCAGCCCAGGAAGTTTAAAGAACTGAGGCAGAAGCTTCATAGTTTTCAAGCTTCTGGGGAGGGGTGATTGGAAGGTAAAGGATGGGGGAGCACAGTGGGAAAGAGGTGGACGGCTTCAATTTTATGTGTATGGAGACTTGGAATTTTTGTTTATGGGGATCTCGATTTTATTTGTCCATGGCTGGTCTAACTTCTTTTGTGTACGGGGGGGCCTTGCGTCCAATCCTCCAGCCAGTCTCCCTTGCCACATGTCACCAGCAGATGCTGCTGCTCACTTGTGCTCTATGTCCCACACAGTTCACTTCCCTCTGCTTCATCCCCTAACTCCCCTGGGGTGAATGTATCTCCTGGTGCTTGACAGGGATCGAATGAGTTACATTTATGGGCTGTCTTGTCCTTGGAAAAGAAAGGAAAAATTAAAAATTATCTTTGGTTACCATGACATGCAGTCCAACCCAGGTATCGGCCTGCTGGCATCCCCAGATGCTGAGGAGCCTGTACTTTCTTCCTGCAGAGGAGAAAAGGAGGAAGAGGTTTAGAATGGTTTCTTGAGGAGCAGATTTCACACGGCACTTTCAGTAGAAGGAGTGACATGGGGGGTATCATGATATGGTTGAGTGATAGCTAATGAGGAGGATATGGGAAGAAACAGAAGAGAAGCAGAGTGTCATCATGAACCCTCAGATGCCAAATTCCCTCCTACGTCTCTGTTTCGGACACCCTCTATGGTCCCCCGCCACAGGGTGTAGAGTGCATCCTACACAGATGGGATGAGAGGTCAGAGTCTGCAGTGGTCTTGCCATCTGATGCAGATCTCTCTCTGCTATTATGGGCCTGGAAAAGTAAGGATAAATGGAGAATTACCTTTGGTGACCATGGCATGCAGTGAAACCTAGGTGTCAGCCAGCTACCCATAACCAGGGTGATGACAGGTGCGTGCAACAAGTAATGACATATTGTGCAAAGCTTTTTGTGGGATAAAAGCATATAAGGACGTGAGGAAGACACGTGCAGGTGAAGACTGGGAATTAAGGGGCATGGTGCCAACTCCTGGGCACTGATGATCAGCAATTCAAGCACTTTAATACGGTGTGAGGGGGAAGTCATTGTAAATGGTACACATGCTTAGTATACTGCATTATTGTAAGGTGTGACTGGCTTTTCTTAGCTTACCTGACCTGGTAAGGTCATTGAACATTTTATGTGGGCATGCGTGGAGTGTTGCAGTTATTAGTCACTGCCCTAACCACTTCCTTCCACTGCCCATGAGCAGCTTTTTGTTGGTATATGTTGTTTATCCAAATAAAATATTGACTACACTTCAAAGTTAAATTAATTGGCTGTGTAACTCTTTGGAACATCTTGAGGACGTGAAGTACGCTATATAAATGCAATTTCTTCTGCTGCTATCCTGTAGGCCTGAAGCTCTTGTTTCAAACAGAGCATTCCTCCTTTGCCTGATCTCTTACAGTTTCCAAAAGTGTATCCAAGAAGATGGGGGCCATCTGTCTTGCACTTTTTGGAAGGGAACTTGCTTTAGAACAGCAAAAATGAATCTGCTAATGTCCGGCAATTTAAACTGCTGCAGGCCCTTAAATCCTACAGCAGCGTGGTGTCTTCCCTACCCTCTCTCCAGGCGGGTGGTTTGTAATAATATTTGAATGAGACTGACCCTGAAAGTGACGGCAGTGTCAGTGCTCATGATATTGGGTGGGCACAAACCACACTCGATTCGATCAGAAAATCCAAGCTGTTTTCTGTTCTTTTTCTGTTATGCATGAAAACAGTGGCTTCAGTTCAAATTGAGTTTCTGTCTATGAGAAGTGAGATGTAGTGCCAGTAGCAGGTCCACTTTCAGATTTCTCTTGGGTTCAGAAGATTTAGTGAGAGAAGATATTGCCAAAATAGAAAATGTCCTCCAGGAACAACTGCACGGAATATGAGTTGCGCTTGTTTTCATTTTGAAGTTTTTTCCATATTAGTAACTTTTTATAATTGGTATCCATCCTTTTTACTGATCAATGCCAGACATAGGATAATAAAATCAGTTGAGAGGGGAAGTGAAGATGAAAATAAGATTGGCAAAGAGAGAATATGACAGTACAATGGCGGTTAACATAAAAGGGAACCCAGAAATCTTCTACTGGCACGAAAACAGTAAGCGGGTAGTAAGAGGCAGGGTGGGGCCTATTAGGGTCAAAGAATGTGATATATGCTTAGAGGCACAGGGCAAGGCTAGAATACTCAATGAGTACTTTGTATCGGTGTTTACTAAGGAGGTGGATGTTGACAAAATATCGTAGAAGTGGAAAAGGTAGAAGCAATGGAAGGGGTAAAGATTGATAGACAGGATGTACTAGAAAGGCTGGGTATGCTTAGAGTGGACAAGTCGCCTGGTCCAGATGGCTTGTATCCCAGGTTGCTAAGGGAATTGGGGGAAAAGATAGCGGAAGGGCTTGCCATAATTTTCCAATCTTCCCTAGATGCGGGGGAGGTGCCTGAGGATTGGAAAGTGGCAAATGTGACACCATTGTTCAAGAAAGGGTGTAAGGATAATTCTAGTAACTACAGGCTGGTCAGTTTAACATCAGTGGTGGGTAAAGTTTTAGAAACAATAATCAAGGAAAAAATTAGGGGCACTTGGTGAGGTTTAAGCTAATTAAGGAGAGCCAACACGGATTTGTAAAAGGCAGATTGTGTTTGACTAATCCAATTGAATTTTTTGATGAAGTAACAGGGAGGATTGATGAAGGGAATGCAATGGATGTTGTCTACATGGATTTTCGGAAGGCGTTTGACAAAGTACCACATAGAAGGCTTTTTTTGATATATATAAATGACATGGATATTGGAATACAGAGTAGAATTTCTAAATTTGCCGATGACACCAAACTTGGGGGTGTGGTATACAATGAGGATGATAGCAATCGACTGCAACAGGACATAGAAAGGCTAGCAGAATGGGCAGACAAGTGGCAGATGGAATTTAATGCAGAGAAGTGTGAGGTGATGTATTTTGGCAGAAGGAACAGGGAGAGGCAATATACACTTAATGGCATTCTTCTAAAGAGTGTGCAGGGTCAGAGGGACCTGGGAGTTAATGTACATAGGTCCCTGAAGGTGGCAGGGCATATTGAGAGAGTGGTTAGCAAAGCATATGGGATCTTGGGCTTCATAAATAGAGGTCATGATGCGGAGATGCCGGCGTTGGACTGGGGTGGACAAAAATGAGAAGTCGCACAACACCAGGTTATAGTCCAACAGATTTATTTAAAATTACAAGCTTTCGGAGCTATCATGCCCCTTCTTCAGGTAAAGTTACACTGAGTGAATCTACAAAAGTTCACAGAATATAAACACAGATACTACAGAGATACAATCTTTCCTTACATCAAAGACACACCAAGAGCACAGCCAAGACAATGAGATGTGTCCCAGGGGTCCAACGTGTCAAATCCTGCTGTCTGTAGCAGATCTCTCTCCATATCCCTTCCTCTCTCTCTGTCCTTTTTGGGGTTTGTTTTTTGTGTTTGTTTTTTTTTGTGTTTGTTTTTTAAAAACTGGAAAGACAGACAACGATGTCAAGTCATGTTCTGTAGCGTGACATGAACCCGATATCCCTATTGAGGCCGTCCTCATGAGTGCGGAACTTGGCTATCAGTTTCTGCTCGATGATTTTGCGTTGTCGTGTGTCTCGATGGCCGCCTTGGAGAACGCTAACCCGCAGATCCGAGGCTGAATGCCCTTGACTGCTGAAGTGTTCCCCGACTGGGAGGCAACTATCCTGCCTGGCGATTGTTGCGCGGTGTCCGTTCATACGTTGTCTCAGTGTCTGCATGGTCTCGCCGATGTACCATGCTCTGGGGCATCCTTTCCTGCAACGTATCAGGTAGACAACGTTGGCCGAGTCATCTGAGTATGTACCATGTACCTGGTGGGTAGTGTCCTCACGTGTGATGATGGTATCTGTGTTCATGATCTGGCATGTCTTGCAGAGGTTGCTGTGGCAGGGTTGTGTGGTGTCGTGGTCGCTGTTCTCCTGACAGCTGGGTAATTTGCTGCGGACGATGGTACTTTTGAGGTTAGGCGGCTGCTTGAAGGCGAGTAGTGGAGGCGTGGGGATGGCCTTAGCAAGGTGTTCGTCGTCATCGATGACATGTTGAAGGCTGCGAAGAACATGGCGTAGTTTCTCCGCTCCGGGGAAGTACTGGACGACGTAGGGTACTCTGTTGGTTGTGTCCCGTGTTCGCCTTCTGAGGAGGTCTATGCGGTTTTTTGCTGTGGCCCGTCGGAACTGTCGATCGACGAGTCGAGCGTCATATCCCGTTCTTACGAGGGCGTCTTTCAGTGTCCGTAGGTGTCCATCGCGTTCCTCCTCGTCTGAGCAGATCCTGTGTATTCGCAGGGCTTGTCCATAGGGGATGGCTTCTTTAACGTGGTTAGGGTGGAAGCTGGAGAAGTGGAGCATCGTGAGGTTGTCCGTGGGCTTGCGGTAGAGTGAAGTGCTGAGGCGTCCGTCTTTGATGGAGATTCGTGTGTCCAAGAATGAAACCGATTCTGAGGAGTAGTCCATGGTGAGTTTGATGGTGGGATGGAACCTGTTGATGCTATCGTGTAGTCCTTTCAGTGATCCTTCGCCATGGGTCCAAAGGAAGAAGATGTCGTCGATGTATCTGGTGTACAGCATTGGTTGGAGGTCCTGTGCAGCGAAGAAGTCTTGCTCGAACTTGTGCATGAAGATGTTGGCGTATTGGGGTGCGAATTTGGTCCCCATGGCTGTTCCGTGTGTTTGGGTAAAAAACTGGTTGTCGAAGGTGAAGACATTGTGGTCAAGGATGAAGCAGATGAGTTGTAGGATGGCGTCTGGAGATTGGCTGTTGTTGGTGTTGAGTACTGAGGCTGTCGCAGTGATGCCGTCATCGTGGGGGATATTGGTGTAGAGTGCCGATACGTCCATCGTGGCGAGGAGTGTTCCTGGTTCAACTGGTCCATGGGTGCTGAGTTTCTGCAAGAAGTCTGTAGTGTCGCGACAGAAGCTGGGGGTTCCCTGTACGATGGGTTTCAGGATGCCCTCGACGTACCCAGAGAGGTTCTCACACAGGGTTCCGTTGCCTGATACGATAGGACGTTCGGGTGTGTTGGCTTTGTGTATCTTTGGGAGGCAGTAAAAGTCTCCTACGCGGGGAGTACGTGGGATGAGAGCGCGTAGGATGTTTTGAAGGTCTGGATCGAAGGTCTTGATCAGTCTATTGAGTTGGCGGGTGTGTTCTTTGGTCGGATCTGCGGGTAGCTGTCTGTAGTGTTCCTGGTTGTCCAGTTGTCAGTACGCTTCATTGCAATAGTCCATTCTGTTCTGTATGACGATGGCTCCTCCTTTGTCCGCTGGTTTGATGACGATGTTGCAGTTGGTCTTGAGAGCGTGGATGGCGTTGCGTTGTGCTCGGGTGGCATTCTGGACTGTCTTGTGAGTGCGGCTGATGAATCTGGCGTTGATGCATTTCCTGACAGCTTGAGCATACATGTCAAGCTTAGGGCAGCGACCCTCCGGAAGGGTCCAATTTGACTCTTTCTTCTTCGGTTGCTGCACTGCGGTTCCCTCTGTCTGCTGTTCCGGATCATTGATTGTCTCATTGGGTTTGTTGCTGACATCTTGGGATTTGTGGTAGTATTCCCGGATCCTCATTCTCCTGATGAATTCCTGTGTCTGCCGCGAGACCGATGGGGTCCATTTTGGTGGTGGGGCAGAACTTGAGCCCTAGGGCAAGAACTTCGATTTCATCTGGTTGAAGGGTGTGGTCCGACAGGTTGACGATGGACTTCCCTGTGGTTGCAACCGTGGTACCGGGGGAGGCTTGGTTGCAGCTGGTGGTGATGCCGAGTTTCTCAAGCTTCCTGTTCTTGATGCGCATGTAGGAAGCGTAGTTCCATTGCCTCGTCTGTTTGGCGGTGTCTCGTAGCTGGTCTGCTGTGTCATGAGCACAGGCTGAGAGCATGGACTCTATCTTGGTACTCAACATCAACAACAGCCAATCTCCAGACGCCATCCTACAACTCATCCGCTTCATCCTTGACCACAATGTCTTCACCTTCGACAATCAGTTTTTTACCCAAACACACGGAACAGCCATGGGGACCAAATTCACACCCCAATACGCCAACATCTTCATGCACAAGTTCGAGCAAGACTTCTTCGCTGCACAGGACCTCCAACCAATGCTGTACACCAGATACATCGACGACATCTTCTTCCTTTGGACCCACGGCGAAGGATCACTGAAAGGACTACACGATAGTATCAACAGGTTCCATCCCACCATCAAACTCACCATGGACTACTCCTCAGAATCGGTTTCATTCTTGGACACACGAATCTCCATCAAAGACGGACGCCTCAGCACTTCACTCTACCGCAAGCCCACGGACAACCTCACGATGCTCCACTTCTCCAGCTTCCACCCTAACCACGTTAAAGAAGCCATCCCCTATGGACAAGCCCTGCGAATACACAGGATCTGCTCAGACGAGGAGGAATGCGATGGACACCTACGGACACTGAAAGACGCCCTCGTAAGAACGGGATATGATGCTCGACTCGTCGATCGACAGTTCCGACGGGCCACAGCAAAAAACCGCATAGACCTCCTCAGAAGGCGAACACGGGACACAACCAACAGAGTACCCTACGTCGTCCAGTACTTCACCGGAGCGGAGAAACTACGCCATGTTCTTCGCAGCCTTCAACATGTCATCGATGACGACGAACACCTTGCTAAGGCCATCCCCACGCCTCCACTACTCGCCTTCAAGCAGCCGCCTAACCTCAAAAGTACCATCGTCCGCAGCAAATTACCCAGCTGTCAGGAGAACAACGACCACGACACCACACAAAACCTGCCACGGCAACCTTTGCAAGACATGCCAGATCATGAACACAGATACCATCATCACATGTGAGGACACTACCCACCAGGTACATGGTACATACTCATGTGACTCGGCCAACGTTGTCTACCTGATACGTTGCAGGAAAGGATGCCCCAGAGCATGGTACATCGGCGAGACCATGCAGACACTGAGACAACGTATGAACGGACACCGCGCAACAATCGCCAGGCAGGATAGTTGCCTCCCAGTCGGGGAACACTTCAGCAGTCAAGGGCATTCAGCCTCGGATCTGCGGGTTAGCGTTCTCTAAGGCGGCCTTCGAGACACACGACAACGCAAAATCATCGAGCAGAAACTGATAGCCAAGTTCCGCACTCATGAGGACGGCCTCAATAGGGATATCGGGTTCATGTCACGCTACAGAACATGACTTGACATCGTTGTCTGTCTTTCCAGTTTTTAAAAAACAAACACAAAAAAACAAACCCAAAAAACAAACCCCAAAAAGGACAGAGAGAGAGGAAGGGATATGAAGAGAGATCTGCTACAGACAGCAGGATTTGACACGTTGGACCCCCTGGGACACATCTCATTGTCTTGGCTGTGCTCTTGGTGTGTCTTTGATGTAAGGAAAGATTGTATCTCTGTAGTATCTGTGTTTATATTCTGTGAACTTTTGTAGATTCACTCAGTGTAACTTTACCTGATGAAGGAGCAGCGCTCCGAAAGCTTGTAATTTTAAATAAATCTGTTGGACTATAACCTGGTGTTGTGCGACTTCTCATTTTCATAAATAGAGGTATTGAGTACAAAAGTAGAGAAGTTATGCTGAACCTTTATAAAGCGCTGGTTAGGCCACAACTGGAGTATTGCATCCAGTTCTGGTCACCACACTGTGAAGGCCCTTGAGAGGGTGCAGAAGAGATTTACCAGAATGGTTCCGGGGATGGGGGATCTTAGCTACAAGGACCGGTTGGAGAAGCTGCATTCGTTTTCAAAGGAGGTTGAGAGGTTATTTGATAGAGGTGTACAAGATTATGACGGGTTTGGACAGGCTAGACGGGGAAAGGCTGTTTCCACTAGTTGATGGTACAAGGACTAGGGGACACAGATTTAAGGTTTTGGGCAAGAGATACAGGGGGAACATGAGGAAAATCTTTTTTACACAGCGAGTGATGAGGACCTGGAATTCGCTGCCGATGGAAGTGGTGGAAGCAGAGACACTCAATGTTTTCAAGGGGAGACTGGATAGGCACTTGAGGGAAATAAACTTGCAGGGCTACGGGGATAGAGCGGGGGAATGGGACTGACTGGATTGCTCTACAGAGAGCCGGCACGGACTCGATGGGCCAAAAGGCCTCCTTCTGTGCCGTATGACTCTATGACTAATGGTACTAGGTGTAACCAGTGAACTCTGTGAATTTGGCTGTTTATAAAAAACTTTGTATTCATATTTATTGAAAAGCGCCAGTCTTCTTTGTTTTACATGAAATTTCAATTATGGTCAGGGGCATACTTGGAATGAAGCAGGTATACATCTGTATTGTTGATTTAGATAATATGTTCAGTGGCTTCGTTTTGGCTTCCAGTTTGAAGGCTCTGGTCAATCAAGTCAAAGTGACCTAGTAGTCCAAGGTGCGGTCAATTTATTGCTGATCATTCATTTGAGTGATCACAGAATAGAGTAAGCTGACTATAGCCAACTACAACATTGTTCTGCATTTGATTATGGGGAACTTGCCATCAAGCCATGAAACCTCTGATGACTCTATAACAGGTAGGGATATAGAGTGCCAGTGTGAAGGAATAAGCCATATAACCTATTCAGAAAAATACACCATTCTATGAAAGATTTCTGGCCTTATTAAAACATGACAAACTGGGTTTAGAAATCTAGAAACCTAACTATGAAAAAGCTGTGATAGCATTCTGGCTATTGAGATAAGATAGTTGTTGACACTGAATCAATAACCTTATTGAAACAGAAGGTTAAAGGCTCCTGACAGGCTGACCTTTGGGAACAAGACAATGGTTCACCCTGGTTAAGGTGTTCTAATTTACACTTCGTGAAGAAGCACAAACATCTGCCTTCGTAAAAATGACATCAAGAAAAATGCACCTGCTGTTACACCATTTTTTATGGTAAACTTTGAAGACCTAGAGAAGAGACATAGGGGGAGAAATTCAGTATCGCCCCATTTGGGGCGCAATTATTGGCCGGGCGCAAAGATTTGCGCCTGGCGCTAATTATCGCCTCCGACTGCAAACTTGACTTATATCGCCCCTGGAGGTGATTGGAGCGCTAAATCAGGCGCTACACACCTGTCTTAAGACGCAAAGGCCGAGGAGCGAGGCGCTAACTCAGAGCGCGGGCGCAGCGCAGGTGCTGTCAGTTAGCGATGGAACACAGACACACTGGCGCTGGACAGTTCTTAAAGGGGAGAGTCGATCTTGCACTCCAGCCACACCCTGCTCATTGGAGCCTTGAATCTCGGCCTGGAGAGACCTGTGCCTAAATCTTCCAGCCAAGGACTATGGAGAGGGTGAGAGAACGAGCTCAGCGCTTCAGCGAGCGGGCCTTGGATGCTCTGGTTGGCGCGGTGGAGCGCCGAAGATCTATACTCTTCCCTGAGAGTGGCAGGAGGCCTTTGCCGTGCAACTACAGAAGAGTGTGGAGGGAGGTGGCTCAGAGCGTCTCCTCCAGGAGCATGGTGTCCAGGACCCATGCTCAATGTCGCAAAAAGTTCAACGACCTCACTCAGGTCATCAGGGTGAGTGGCTTTTTTTCAATACCTCTCCATCCCTCCATCTCAACCTCACTCTATGGCCAGAGGGTCTTAATACCCCAATGCACAACACTCATCCAACACCTATGGCCCTCTCATGAAACACACACGCACATTCCACACTTTGCATACAGTAAGGGCTATTCACCTATGGGAGGCACATCAGGCAAGACCATGGCTGCATACAGTAAGGGCTATTCACCTATGGGAGGCACATCAGGCAAGACCATGGCTGCATATAGTAAGGGCTATTCACCTATGGGAGGCACATCAGGCAAGACCATGGCTGTATATTTACTCAGACACCGTCCTTTTTCTTGCAGGCCAAGCTATCTCATAATAGGAGACAGCAGCAACGGACGGGTGGAGGGCGGCCTCAGCTGCAACCCCTCAGCGATCTTGAGACGCGCGTGCACAGGATTCTGGCAAACATAAGAACATAAGAAATAGGAGCAGGAGTAGGCCAATCGGCCCCTCGAGCCCGCTCCGCCATTCAATAAGATCATGGCTGATCTGATCCTAACCGCCAATCTACTATCTATCACAGAACCATCTCCTGCATCTAACAGAATTGCACACACGAAATAGGAGCAGAATCAGGCTACACAGTCCCTGGGCCCGCTCCACTACCCACAGGGCCATGACCGATCCGAACCTAGACTCATGTCCAAATTCCTGCCCGCTCCCCGTAACCCTTAATGCCCTTTACTTCTAGGAAACTGTCTATTTCTGTTTTAAATTTAATTAATGTTGTAGCTTCTACAGCTTTTTGTGGCAGCATATTCCATGGACCTACCACCCTCTGAGTGAAGTAGTTCCTCCTCATCTCAGTTTTGAAAGAGCAGCCCCTTATTCTAAGACTATGTCCCCTAGTTCTCGTCTCACCCGTCATCGGGAACATCCTCCCCGCATCCACCCGATCCAACCCCTTCACAATCTTATATGTTTCAATAAGATCGCCTCTCATTCTTCTGAACTCCAATGAGTAGAGTCCCAATCTACCCAACCTCTCCTCATATGACCACCCCCTCATCCCCGGGATTAACCGAGTGAACCTTTTTTGCACTGCCTCGAGAGCAAGGATGTCTTTCCTTAAGTAAGGACACCAAAACTGTATGCAGTATTCCAGGTGCGGTCTCACCAATACCTTGTACAACTGAAGCAATACCTCCCTATTTTTATATTCTATCCCCCTAGCAATGAAAGCCAACATTCCATTTGCCTTCTTAATCACTTGCTGCACCTGCATACTAACCTTTTGAGTTTCGTGCACCAGGACCCCCAGATCCCTTTGCACTTCAGTACTCTCCAGTTTCTTGCCATTAAGATAATAAATTGCTCTAGGATTTTTCCTGCCAAAGTGCATCACCTCACACTTTCCAGTGTTGTATTCCATCTGCCAAATCTCTGCCCACTTACTTAGCCTGTCTATGTCCCCTTGCAGGTTTTTTATGTCCTCCTCACTCACTACTTTCCCTCCCATCTTTGTATCATCTGCAAATTTTGATATGTTACACTTGGTCCCTTCCTCCAAATCGTTAATATAGATTGTGAAGAGTTGGGGACCCAGCACTGACCCCTGTGGAACACCACTAGTTACTGATTGCCAGTCTGAGAATGAACCATTTATCCCAACTCTTTGCTTTCTGTTAGATAGCCAATCCTCTATCCATGCCAGAATATTACCCCCAATCCCGTGATTTTTTACCTTAAGCAATAATCTTTTGTGTGGCACCTTGTCAAATGCCTTTTGGAAGTCTAAATACACTACGTCCACTGGTTCCCCTTTATCCACTCTATATGTTACTTCCTCAAAGAACTCCAGCAAATTTGTCAAACATGACTTCCCCTTCGTAAAACCATGCTGACTTTGTCCTATTAAATTATGATTATCCAAATGTCCTGTTACTGTTTCCTTAATAATGGACTCCAAAATTTTACCTACCACAGATGTTAGGCTAACCGGTCTATAGTTACCAGCCTTCTGTCTACTGCCCTTTTTAAATAAGGGTGTTACATTAGCAGTTTTCCAGTCTGCCGGGACCTTAGCGGAATCCAGGGAGTTTTGAAAAATTATTACCAATGCATCTACAATCCCTACCGCCACTTCCTTCAAGACTCTAGGATGTAAGCCATCAGGTCCAGGCAAGCCGGGTGATCGGTCCCGTCGCCACTGGAGACGCTGACCCCGTTCTGGACAGCAATGGTAAGGTCATTACCTTTTTGTCCTCTGTCCTTCCACTTGTCCCTCACAACACCAGCCTTTGACACTTTCAATCCAACTTACTAAATCGCTGCACTCATTCCTCCCTTACTGCCACCCTGTCCTCACGCTAAAGCCACTCTTGTACCTCCCTGCTTTCAGATGGTGATTCACCAGCTGAGGAGACGGGCCCTTAAGCTGCCAGTGAGAGTGAAGCTGCAGCCGAGGAGGAAGATGAAGGCGGAGCATCAGCGCCACCCTCTCCCGAGGAAGCCCATGCCAACACTGGGAACACGCCTTCCCTGGAGGGGAGCAGGGGGGAAGGGTCTGATGAGGGTGAAGCTCCAGGACCCAGCGGGCTGCAGCAACGCCATGGGGGTAGGGAAGCTCGGGGGCCTTCTCCCCGGAGGGAGAGTATGCCAGCGAGTCCTACTGCACTGGACGCAGAGGAGGAGCGGCTCATCGCTAAAATGAACACCCAGGCGGTGGACATGCACACTGAGCTCATGGGTGCAGTGGGAAGGGTGCCCGAATGCATTGAATCACTGGCAAGGAGTGTGTAGCACTTCGCTGTAGCACAGGCGGATGCCACGCAAATGCTTAGTGCTGCAATTCAGTCAATGGCTGCCATGAACCCATCTCTGACTGCTCTCCTGCAGACTCATATTGAGGCCACGCGAGCACTGACTGCTGCCATCCTCGATGGTTCGTACACATTTCCCCGGGGCTCTCACCGCGCCGCAGCAGGCCAGCAATCTGTACTCCAGCAGATTGCTCCGGATGCTGAAATGCTGCCCCGTGGGAGTGCCAGTGTGTCGGTCGAGCAGGGAGTTGCTGTCCTCTCTCAAGATGACAGCATTCCTGCTGCCACCACTGTCACTTCTCCACTGCACTTGCCACCGCCTGTACGACAGACTGCTGCCGCCCATGCAGAGTTGGTGCAGTCTGCAGCCGGGCCCTCCAGGCCCAGAGCTGGTCGACGCCATCCTTCAAGGGCATCTGCAGTCTCAGGTTCTGACAATCAGCAGCCTTCCACCAGCCTTGCTGCAGCCACTGAGGTCCCATTACGGAGGAGCAGTAGGGTGGGAAGGGGGGAAGTGCGCAAGGGAAGGAGATCACCCTCGAAGGGCAAAAAGTAGGAGGTGTGACAAAATGTTGGTCATTTTTTATGAAAGGCTGAGATTCGTGGTCAAACTTTTGAAAATTATCTCCAGGTTATGAGAACCAGTTATGTTAATGACTGTGTTTTTGTGTTTCTTTCTATTAGTTTGTCATGAGGAAATGACACACAGAGTTTGTAAAATAAATAAATTTTTGTATTCAAAATGTACATGTTTGGTCTTTGGAATCATTGCTGCCTTGGCCGGCTTAGGGGTTGCGGGTTGGTTTCATTCATGTTGTTCTCAATGACAGAAGCCATTTCCTCAGTAGGGGCCTAGAAGCGGCTTGCTATCAGCCGTTGACGGACGGCCCTTCCAGTTTCTACATTGTGGGCCTCCCTCCCGCCTTGGTGCTGCTGATGATCACCCTCCTCCTCTTCCTCCTCCTCTTCCTCCTCCTCCTCTGGTGGTGCTCCAAGGCCTGGTGGCATTGGCTGGGTCCTGAGGATTGCCAGTTTATGCAGCATGCAGCATGCAGCACACAACTACGAAGTGGGAAACTCGCTCAGGCGAGTACTGCAGGACTCCTCCAGAATGGTCCAGACAGCGGAACCGTTGCTTCAGCACGCCGATTGTGTGCTCAACGATGTTCCTGGTAGCTTGATGGCTCTCGTTGTACCGCAGCTCAGCAGGGGTGTTGGGCGTATGGAGCGGTGTCATCAGCCAGGTGCTCAGTGGATATCCCTTGTCCCCGAGAAGCCAACCAACTGGCTGATGCGGTGCCTGGAAAAGTTCTGCCACAGTAGTCTGGCGCAGGATGAATGCATCGTGGCAGCTGCCAGGATAGTTGGCATTGACAGCGAGTATCAGCTGTCTGTGGTCACAGACCAACTGAACATTTAAGGAATGGAACCCCTTTCTGTTGCGGAAATCCTCGGCATCCTCTGCGTGCAGTCAATGGCGCCCTGCACCATGGGGAAGCCCGCTATCCTAGCAAAGCCCATTGCGCGTTCTTGCTGCTTGTCTGGGGTCATGGGGAAAGAGATGTACTCTCGTCTCCTTTTAAAGAGGGCATTTGTGACCTGACGGATGCAGCAATGCACCGCGAACTGGGAGATATTGGCGATGTCCCCAGCAGCTGATTGAAATGAGCCAGTGGCATAAAAGTTCAGAGCCACTGTGATCTTCACTGCCACCGACAGAGACGTCCTCGACCTCAGTTGAGGCTGCAGATCTGGCTGCAGCAGGTGGCAAAGCTCAGTGACTACCTCCTTGCTGAAGTGCAGCCTTCGCAAACACTGCTCCTCAGACATATTAATATATGTGAATTGTTGGCGATATACCCTGGGAGGGTAAGGTCTCCTGTACAGAGGCCTGTTGGCCCTCTTCCGTCTGGCCATGATTGCCACTCTCTCTCTGCGTCTCTGTGTCCTCCGATTCTGGTGACGCAGGACGATGCCCCCAATCAGTGCAGCCCCTATAGTCTCTTGGCAATCAAAGTTATGAAGGTCAAAAACCAAAGTACCTGCAAAGTTATGATCAGTAGCCAAAACTACCTCACACAGCGTTGACTCAATGCAGAAGTCTCTCTTTCTCTCTCTCCGAATCTCTCTCTCTCTCTCTCAGAACGAGTGGTGCAAAAATGTCAACCACAGAGAAAGACAGGAAGAGGCCCCCTTTAAATAGCGCCCCCCCAGCCCCACAGCGACTGGGGAGCATTCCAGTCTTCTGGCCGTTGGTTGCGCCAGGCGGAAAGGATGGGGGCGCCACTCAATTTCCGCTCCAGGGCGCCACAAGGGCGTTGCACCCTCGTATGATGTCAAGATCTGCGTGCGCAGGAGATCGCGGCGGTAAAGTTTAGCGCTGCCGCAAAATGTCTAGTTAATTTCATGAGCGGCACAAACATCGCTGCGCCCGGGCGCTAGTTGCTTTGCGCCCCATTAGCGCCCTCTTAAGGCGCTAACGGGAGGCGCAACCAACTGAATTTTTCCCCCATAATTCTGTAATGCTACCAGCTGAGGTGACTGTAAGAATTGCAGGGGTCAGTAGAAAAATGACTAGAGATAATTAGCTTACATCAGCAGAAAACTGTAAAGGAAATACCACTGGAAAAGGGTATAAATATTGAACTCTCAAATGGGATAGTAGACTCGCATTAAAGGGGCAAAGCGATTCTCAGCTTCAGAGGTGGGTCTGTAAGTCTCCAACTCTTTGTACCTTGGGAATCAAAGGCACTGTATTTGATTTTGGTGGATATCCTGTAAAAAACTAAGAACTGTAAAACTGTAGCGAAGTTAAGATTTGAGAGTAGGTTCTCTGATAATAGGATTGTAAAGCTTTCTCTTTTTGGAACTGTTAATGTTGCGATTGACTCACCAACTGTAAATTACATGTCGGTTCTTTAATAAATCTATATATTTTTAGAATTGTCTCACATAAGACTTCTGTATCAAACTCGCAAACTCAATCTCTGTACACTCTTTGGTGAGGAGTTGCAGAATTCTGGGGGAGTTTTCCGGACCCTCATAATATCTGGAATTTTACAGTCTAGCTAAACTTATTAAAAGTGCTATCTGGAAGACGGTAACATTTTCAGGTTGTTCCTTTCCTTTAGGGAGAGATAGTCCGGACCTTTAGACCCAATTAAGCATCTTTAGGATTCGGCTACCTCAAACTTTAGTTGAAAGTGAACGTCTGGGGAATACGCCTGATCTGGGGTAGCCCTAAAGGGGCTAGGACTAGTAATTATCCCTTCACCAGTACTTTTTATACCAGTACTTACTATCAACTAGAAATATCACTCTTGATGTTAAAGTGTTACTGACAAGTCAAGGTTTTTCTAATACTAGCTCAGTTCAGTTTACAGTTACAGCAAGTGGATGAAAAATGTTAATTGAGCCAACTGCAAGTGTCTTCGCATCTATTTTTTCCTTACACTTCTGTGAAGGGTCTTGGGATTTTTTTTTACATGAAGGCGCTATAACAATGCAAGTTGTTGTTGTCTGACTATTGAGATATCCTCTGTTAGTACATTAAAGATCCAAACGGCATAAAAGGTGAGCCCAGTGGAAACATTCACTATTACTGTTAATGTATTGCCAATGATTGATATTCCAGCATGTCTTATTGGATTGGTGCAAAACTCAGTTACATTCTCTCTGATAATCCTAAGCTATCTCCTGCCATGCCCAGGTAGCTGACTCTGATGAATGGGGTAGTACCCGCTGTGAATTGTATGCTCCCTATGCCCACTGCATTCCTAAGCCACCCTCTCTTCTTGCTCCACTTTGATATACTCACTAATGACTTCTACACCCATTCTCGCGGGCAGTTAACTCCTTGATACTATTCATTTCTTTCACTGAGCTGCTGATATTTCCAATGCTTCCCTTTAATTAAGCTCACCACCTCCACTTCTGACCTAGAGTAAAATATTCACACTTTTATTTGACGCTGCACCTAAGGAAAATTGTACAAATTCATCATCAATGACATTAAAAAGCTGTTAGATCTTCACAAGCAAAAACTACCTTCATTTTCCTCACTTTTCACTACCCTTTATTATTCCTCCTCTGGAAAGGTAAGAATCCATAGAGCAACGATAAACATGGGTGCTTAGTCCGTTAATGCTATCTAATGATATTACACCACTTATCATTCAATTCTACTTTTCACTAAAATTAGTGAAGACAAGAATATCAGGCCCTTAATGAGTTTTTAGTTCTACATTAGGCAGAATATCCCACGTAAAATGAATAGCTTCACAAATTCATGGGCCAGCGATCCCCACAATGATGGAATTTCCAGGTTCAGGAAAGGTTGACTAAATAGCTTGCCAGTGTCGGATGCCCGCATCACTCGGGCCACCTGCCATATTGCCAACGCTGGAAAATACAGTAGACAGTGCCTGCCTTGGGGGGCCAGGGGAAATCTGCTGGAAACAACTTTAGTGTAACCCAAGCGGCCTCCTTGGCAAGGGGCTATGTTGAAATATAATTTTTTATTTGATCCTTTTGAGGGTCCAGGCCTTGATTCTGGCCTGGACCTCTAGGTGGGCCCCAATTCCACTTCGGTGAATGAGGTATCTCTGGTCTGACCTCCGCTGACTATAAACCTAGGAAGGCCTGAAGTGTAGGAAGTTTGATATTTAGAGCTCCCGCGCCCTCTTACAATCATGGCCATGTTTAGGATGGTGGGGGGGGGCGGAGGGGCTGCGGATACAGTGCTTCCAAGACACCAAAGAAGAAGCTCCGGGGAAGGTTGGGACCTGGCACAACCGGGTTCTGGCTGAGTTTCCGGGTGTTCAGCTGGACTCATGCCAAACTTTTACTACTTTATGGATCCATTATGTTGCATCATGAAACAATATCAATGATTCTTAACAAGTTTTATGAAATATAAACATTTCTGCAGCTTTCTCCAAAGGAACATATGCTTTGGCAGCATTTCTTTTTAACATATGAAACAAAATTAATTTTGACATGACCAAAGGAAAACTACCTTCAGCATGAGAGGACCCAAAGGCTTAAAGGGCACCACATATTCCCGAGGTTTTCATATTTCTGTCTTGAAGAGGAAGAGGTGCCATACTGCAAAGTTACAAAATGTATTTGTAATCAGAGTAAAGGAATGGCCTGAAGAGTAAAGAAGACACCGGTTAATAAGTAATGTATATAAGTCAGGTAGTCAAATAAGCAGATTGATTGTCAAAATAAATGAGTTTCCTGTTAATTAATGGCTGGAAAATCATACGCCCCAACTCTCGGTATCTGTTCTCGAAACCTGAAGCTGTGCTACAGAAGTGCAAATTCATCAAATCTCACCTCATATAACCATATTTTGACAGTTGTAAAGAGAGAAAGGCTGAGTCCCCAATGAGGAACTCCTGATGACGAGCGGTCCTTGATTAGTGGATGGGAAATAAAGAGCTGTGGGACCATCTTTCCGATCAGTGTTCCCTGCAAGAGCTGCTTCTTGCCAGGAGTTCCTGGTCGGGAAATCACCCTCAGAGTGCCATTACTTCATTTATTTTTTTGCAGTGGAGGAAAGAATTATGGACGGAGGACGCCATTAACTGAGCCTTTACAAGACTTTACTGCACATTATTGCTGCATAAACATTGCTCTAATATTATGTATTTATAATTACAAAAGACGGCGAATGTTATTAATCACTTCCAGATTCAGCAGCAGGCTGATGGGAGTTGGCGTTGTCAATGGCCCTTGGATCATCTCTTATTGTGTAAGATGTTTCCTTAGTGGTCTAATGCTTTCCTATGCAACACTTTTCTGTTGTGTGCCAGTTTAGTTTTAGCAACTCTTCACATTTGATTTGCAATAGCGCTCTGCATTCCTGAATATCAATTGTCTTTTTAACAGTGACGCACTATACTTTCAACAACAAAATAACTTGATTAACTTCTTCGGAATGCTTCTTGTCTTTTTATTTACTTTTTTTTAATCAGTGTGAAAAATTCTAATTTGGAGAAGCGTGGCCTTGGCCGTGCGATCCTTCGCCCCCGATCTTCCATTCTGTGCACCATCCAGGTGGTGCTTTATGCCAGGGAGCACACATGGTAATATAACCCCAGTATCTAAACTAATTTTTGAATCAGTTTAATGTTTGAAGAATGCAGAAACAGCCAAACTATAAATTATAGCAGACATTCTGCATTTGTAATGCTCAGCTTAATTCTGAAGTTAATGTTGTTTTGAATGGATATCAACCACTTCATATCTGCACTGTGGACAGAAATGTCAATCTTTTGGGGATCTGCAGTGGGAACAACATGTAAACTATTAACTTATGACCAAAGTATTAGACAACAATGATCTGGGATAGACTTTGAATATTATAATATTATATTTTGACTTGTGCCAATAGATAGAGCAGCATATTAAGGAGACGGGTAATTGTTTTTTTAACCTTTTTGTTTCAGTGTTGTGATCTGAGTTATGGAAGAAGAAAAGAAGCCTGAAGCTCAAGGTTTTGGCATTCATTGTCCCTTATATCCTTCTGGGGTTTGCTTCACATTCATCATCCCTGTGAGGAGACTATCCATTTGTGTGTGTTATTTATTGTCTATTCAATCTCTGCATTATATTAAAGTTTGATTGTCCTTTTGGGTATCCTCCCTACTTGTGTCAGAACTCCTGGTGCTCTATTGTCTTTCACTTCCACTTTTCAAATCTGTTTTCAGCTCCAAGACTGTCAGTTATTTAATACGTCTAGAACTAAAACGCATTTTCCTACCTTATTTCCAATAATCCATCTTGTTACAAAGACCCCTTTGTATTTTTTCTGCCTCTTGTTTTGATGCCGAGGACTAATACTAAAATCCCAATTTCCAGGAAGTCATAGGGGTAAAAATTCAGTTGGTTGCGCCTCCCGTTAGCGCCTTAAGAGGGCGCTAATGGGGCGCAAAGCCGCTAACGCCCGGGCGCAGCGATGTTTGCGCCGCTCGGGAACTTAACTAGAGATTGTGCGGCGGCGCTAAACTTTACCGCTGCGACCACCTGCGCGCGCAGAATGTGACGTCATTCCATGGTGCAACGCCCTTGTGGCGCCCCGGAGCGGAAATTGAGTGGCGCCCCCTGCCTTACCGCCTGGCGCATCCAACGACCAGAAGACTGGAACGCTATCAATCGCTGTGGGGCTGGGGGGGGGGCGCTATTTAAAGGGGGCCTCTTCCTGTCTTTTATTGTTGGTGGCATTTTTGAACTACGCATTCTGAGAGAGAGAGCGAGAGACTTCTGGAGAGATTCAACGTTGTGTGAAGGAGTTTTGGGTACTGAGCAGCACTTTGCAGGTTCATTTTGATTTGCCATTCCTTGTATCGATTTAGCAGAGACTGTGGGAGCTGCGCTCTGAGCTCTTTGCCTGGTACTCTCCATTGTTCTTTCCAGCACATTTGATGTGCAAGTCTCTCCAGGCCGAGATTCAAGGCTGCAATGAACAGGATGTGGATGGAAAGCAAGATTAACCATCCCCTTTAAGAACTGGCCCGTGCCATTGTGTGTGTGTTCCATTGCTGACTGACATTACATGAGCTTCGCCAGCGCTCTGAGTTAGCGCCTCACTCCTTGGCCTTTGCGCCTTAAGACAGGTGTGCAGCGCCTGATTTAGCGCTCCACTCACCTCCCGGGGCGGTAAAAGTGAAGTTTCCAGTCAGTGCCGATAATTAGCGCCAGGCGCTAATATTTGCGTCCAGACGATATTTGCGCCCCAAATGGGGCGCGACCTAATTTTTCCCCCATAGAGTCATAACAACACAGAAGGAGGCCATTTGGCAAATCGAGTCTGTGCCGGCTCTCTGTTGAGCAATCCAGTCAGTCCCATTCCTCCGCTCTATCCTGTAGCCCTGCAAGTTTATTTCCCTCAAGTGCCTATCCAGTCTCCCCTTGAAAACTTTAAGTATGTCCGCTTCCACCACTTCTGTCAGCAGCAAGTTCCAGGTCCTCACCACCCGCTGCGTAAAAAAGTTTTTCCTCACGTCCCCCCTGTACCTCTTGCCCAAAACCTTAAATCTGTGTCCCCTAGGCCTCATACCATCAAGTAGTGGAAACAGCCTTTCCCCGTCTAGCCTATCCAAACCCGTCATAATCTTGTACACCTCTATCAAATCACCCCTCAACCTCCTAAGGAAAACAAATCCAGCTTATCCAACCTGTCCTTGTAGCTAAGATCCCCCATCCCCGGAACCATTCTGGTAAATCTCCTGTACACCCTCTCAAGGGCCTTCACATCCTTCCTAAAGTGTGGTGACCAGAACTGGATGCAATACTTCAGTTGTGGCCTAACCAGCACTTTATAAAAATTCAGCATAATTTCAATGTGCTTCAGCACCTGAACACCAATACCTCGGCCCCCATGAATGCAGAACTCCCACCCTCTAGAAACTGATTGTCTCACGCCAGCTATGGATGCACTTATTCAGAGATTGGGTGCAGGTACTCTGGCAAATTCTGTAAATGTGAATCCACCACACCATGGTAATCTCATGTCTCAGTCTCACTGACTATTCCCAGATTCCCTTTTTGATGATCAATTTGAGTCCCACTTTATTGTATCCTTAACATTGGATTTCTCCTGAGTCAACCCTCTGTGATCTACTGGCACACAGGGTCCCATTCAGTTTGGCGAACTGCCCACCAGTCGATTGGTGTGGGATCTCTGCCCACCCTTCATTCGTCGGCTAAAAATTGCTCGTGAGGCTGCAAAATGCTCAGCTAACTCAGCCAGCTGACTTATGATCTGGAGCCCTTGGTCCAGCAACCAACTCTTAAACCTTTCAGAAAAATGGGTCCTGAAAATCAGTATACGTTTCTGGTCCACCAGAAATGCAGTGGAAGACCTGGGAATTAGGCTGGGTTGCTGATATACCAGGTCCTTGCCTCTGCTACCAGCTTCCAAGGGGAAGGAAACTTTAGGCTGTAAATTTACTTTCCCACAGCCTGGGTTCTACTGGGCAGCCGGTATGCCAGAAAAAAGCAGGCGGACTTGCCTGCTCAGTGACGTATATGGGACTCACCTGGTGGTGTAGGCCTGGGTGTTGGCGATGACTGAAGACCTCAGCCTGCCATCTGGCCTGAGTGGCTACCTTTCCAAGGAGGTTGATAGACTCATTCAAAATTGCAGAACACATTGTGGCTGTTCTGACCCACCGAGGGGCTGGCTTCTGCCCCTCCTCCTGGCCACCCCTTCCCACTCTGGCGGGTGCTCAAGATGCGCTCATGGTGAGTAGGCACCAGTTAGTTTTTATTAAAATGAGGGAACCGCTCCCTGACCCTGGATACTCCAGCAGGATCACTGGCGGACATTCCCAGTGGGCAGATTCCAGCACTTACACCAGGATCAAAGGCTTGTGGATTTTCAGGGTCATGATCTTACCAGGATTATTGCAATTATGCTGATCTCCCGGTGCGGAGCCTCGCTCGATGACCGCACTGGTCAGAAAATGTGCCCGATTATGTGGCCTATCTGTGAGATGTGCTCCTGTCAAGAAAGACTCCACGCCGGGAGTGCGGGAGCGCAGCATCGCTGAATATACCTTTACATTTCTTTTTTCTAATCACAACTTTAATCAATCTTTCTTTTCTGCCACCAGTGCTCTGTAACTATGATCCTGAGCTGTCTGTAATGGTTTACCTTTACTTCTAAGGTGCTGCTGGTGTCAAGGTAGAAGCCGCAAAAATCAATCATTTTACAACAGCATAATCTGCACTTACATCAGATCTACTACTAAAAATGCAGCGAGCACTTTACTGCAGAGTGATGGTAGCAGCCTTTCTGCACATACTTCTCTCTCCCTCCAATGATGCTTTACTAACAATCCACCAGCCCTGCAGACATCAGCTAAAAGAAAAGAAAGATTTGCATTTCTATAGCGCCTTTCATGACCTCAGCACGTCCCAAAGCGCTTTACAACCAACTAAGTACTTTTGAAGTGTAATGTAAGAAACATCTATGCTGTTCCCTTCCTTAAAATTTGGAATGAAGTTAGATTTGATAAATTACTTATGCACAAAGTTATGGGATGGATCAACTGGTCCACCACTTGTAGGTCTGAGAGTTGTTAAGCCATTCTCTGCCAATTCAGTGTTTCTCATGTTTCATGTGTTTCCTAATGCTCCTTGTCTTGAGCCTTTTATTTGTGCTGACGTTCCTTTTCCTTTTCGTGGTGGTGCTGCCATTCCTTGTCTTTCTCTTCATGATTGCGCTGTTCCTTTTCCTCCTCCATTGCCAACCTATCAATTTGAGTTTCATCACATTATTGGCTCCCTTTTGCTTTACTGCCAACTTAGTCAATTCTAATCATCTGTCCACCTTTTTCTGGGCTTCTGTACTCAATGTACTTGCTATTTTGCTTTGGGCAATTTTCTTAAATGTAAACTTTAAATACATTGTTTAGTCTCCAAATGATATTTTTCTCGCCAATTGTTATTGGCCAGAAACAACATTATTGGCCAGAGCTCATGGCAGTTAGATAGTTTCCGTAGACAGCCCCAGTCTCTTATGAACTGAAACCCATACCCTTACATGTGCTGTGAATAAGTAAACATGCCAAGAAACTGACAATTACCCCTTAACCATGGTATATCAGCCCAGATACAATGTGGGATGCCCACTATGCTCTCATAGTTGTTGCAAAAGGTGGCAAATAACAAGCCTTTATATTCAGGCTAAAACCAATACTGATGCTGAGGTTTATTTACAAATAAAATAGTACACATAATAAGACATAGTGGGATACTAAAAGTACAATACTAGACTTATACCATTTATATAAACCATTTCAAAACAAGAAAAAGACAGTCCAAAATCTTTGTAGTTCTTTTCACAACTTTCTGCATGAGTCTCTGATGGGTGTTACATGGCAAATAGTCTCACCCAGAGCCCCTGTTAGCTCCCTTACGCTGTTTGAAGCTGTGCAAATCAGTGAACTGGAACCCGCCGGACTGGATGCTCTTCCCTTGATGTAAAGCCCATCCCCTCATGGTCAGTTTACTGTAAATGTTTCCTGCCAATGGAAACCACATCTTGTTCTTTTCTTGCATACCTATGAATGCTTTTGAACAATACAGGATCTGAACTTTAGAACAAAGCTTCTTTCATGGTTCATCCACTTAATATGTAGTGAAATCTACTGTAAGCACAGACACTTTACCACTTTCCAGTAATTGAATCCATACCCTTGACTGATGGAAGCAACTGGAGTTTATGGGTTAAATTCTTCTCCTGTTGGCGAGTTAGCGGCAGGGCAGGACTTCCACCTGGGCCACTAACCCACTGAACTTCCCTCGTGGGGCCCTCATTATCAATGCACGATGGGTTAAAGGTGGTCCTACCACACCTCATTGGGTTACCGCCTTTGGGAGGGAGGGAAATCAGGATCAGGTTTAGGGTGGAATTTGCGGAAAATAGAGTGGGAGGGTTAGTCATGTCCTCTTAACCCCTTTTAAATGCAGCCAGATGGGGTCTGGCCAGGCGTTAAAGGGGAATGGTGCTATTCGTGGGGGAGAATTTTTAAGATTTTATTTTACTGATAGAGTTGAGGGGATAGCCACCACTGCCTCCTTTTACTGAATTAGTGCCCCAAACCACTTGAAAGTGGGTGGCAAATCAAAACAAAATCCAACCTTATATATCAGGGGGTAAAATTTCACTTGGTTGCGCCTCCCGTTAGCGCCTTAAGAGGGCGCTAATGGGGCGCAAAGCCGCTAACGCCCGGGCGCAGCGATGTTTGCGCCGCTCGAGAACTTAACTTGAGATTGTGCGGCGGCGCTAAAACTTACCGCTGCGACCACCTGCGCGCGCAGATTGTGACGTCATTCCATGGTGCAACGCCCTTGTGGCGCCCCGTAGCGGAAATTGAGTGGCGCCCCCTGCCTTACCGCCTGGCGCTTCCAACGACCAGAAGACTGGAACGCTATCAATCGCTGTGGGGCTGGGGGGGGCGCTATTTAAAGGGGGCCTCTTCCTGTCTTTTATTGTTGGTGGCATTTTTGAACTACGCATTCTGAGAGAGAGAGGGAGAGACTTCTGGAGAGATTCAACGTTGTGTGAAGGAGTTTTGGGTACTGAGCAGCACTTTGCAGGTTCATTTTGATTTGCCATTCCTTGTATCGATTTAGCAGAGACTGTGGGAGCTGCACTCTGAGCTCTTTGCCTGGTACTCTCCATTGTTCTTTCCAGCACATTTGATGTGCAAGTCTCTCCAGGCCGAGATTCAAGGCAGCAATGAACAGGATGTGGATGGAAAGCAAGATTAACCATCCCCTTTAAGAACTGGCCCGTGCCATTGTGTGTGTGTTCCATTGCTGACTGACATTACATGAGCTTCGCCAGCGCTCCGAGTTAGCGCCTCACTGCTCGGCCTTTGCGCCTTAAGAGAGGTGTGCAGCGCCTGCTTTAGCGCTCCACTCACCTCCCGGGGCGGTAAAAGTGAAGTTTCCTGTCAGTGCCGATAATTAGCGCCAGGCGCTAATATTTGCGTCCGGACGATATTTGCGCCCCAAATGGGGCGCGACCTAATTTCTACCCCCAGATGTCCATTGTTTCTCAGAATACCAACCATCTAGTTAGCATCAGAAAGAAGCTCCTGTGTCATTCTAAGAACCTGCCTCCTTTTCGACTCTAGCTGTTTCAAAATTGTTTAACAAAAGTACAGCAATATTTTCCTATTTGGTGCAGGGGCAAATCTCAGATGTTATCACATTGACTAATCTGCATATTATTTATAAAAGGGCAGAGCACTTATTTTGCACAGTTCCCTTTGTAATAAGCACTTTTGTTTGATGTTTGTACTAGACAGTTTGAACTGCCTATTTGGTTTGAACTTTTCTTGAATTATAGCCACACTAACTGGAGTAAAAGTTGAACATTTAGTGCATGCCCTGTAAAAATAGTAAGTAGATTATCTTGGACTGGACACAGAGATACAGGTCATTTATTTGCAAGAGCAGATTAATGCCAAAACATATAAACATATGCAATGGAATATGGGAGCCTTCAGAAATATATTTATTTTGAACCACCCTGCTAAATTCGTACTAGAAATTCTTTCTGAAACCTCCTCTGAATGACATACTTCAATATGTTACTCGGTTTCCTTTCAATTTTTATTTCATTCTTTTCAAATGATAATTTTCGAATGAGAATTGACCTTATTATAAAACCTACAATGGCCACTACCTTATTGACATTTGGGCTTCATTCTAGGTTAGATTTACTTCGTCTCCACCTCATTTTTTCACAGCCGCAAATTCTCCAGCTGGGGGTTGAGGTAGTCAGGAGTACAGGCTTCTCTGTGACCATTGCCAAGACAGTTCCATGAACAACCAGTAGGAGATGGATTTACATAGCTCAAGCTGGTCCACATCCATTTTTAATTCCCTTAGAAGACAACAACTTTCCTGCCTTTGATGTTCATTCAAATTGACCAGCCAAGAATAACCATATTCCCTAAGACTCCATGTTAGCAATCAAAAGGGAATTTGCTGACTGTTTGCGATTGGTGTCAAAATCCATAGCAAGAAAATGTCTTATGCATTTATAATTAATGACTAATTGCCCATTAGTGTTACAAATCAATCTGAGCGTGCACCGTTATTATTTGCTCATGTACATTGAGGAATAGCTTGCATAGAGCTAAATGAAATAGGAATGCGTAATTGTAGAATTCTTAATGGTACGGAAATCAAATACATCTAAATCTAAAAGTTTACAAGTGCTAAAGAAGAATACCACTAACTGAACTACAATAGAACTTCAGTTTTGTGTGTATTCATTTTTTTCTCAATCAAGCATTACATTGGAAAAATACAATCTGAAAACAGGGGGAAAATAACACCCTGAAACTGTATGAGGAGTGTGCTGGATACACCGGCCTGCTTGCTATATGAGGAATATATGTGGAACCCTGTGTTGTTGGATAGGCAACATTTCAATGACTACTACTTATGACTATTATTTTGTGCAAAGTGCCTAGGTCCACAGATCTAGGAGTGCAGATCGGAACAGAGTGTTAAGCTGCGAGTTTGGTGAGTGAGGGAGTTCGAGAAGGGAGGTGTTCCTTTCTTTTTCCATCTTTGTCAGCTTCCAGGAGAGCAGGAGCTAAAAAGCTGCACAAGAGGGGACAGAGAACCAGCGGTGAGTATTTCGACAGTATTTCTAGATTCCAGTCATTAAAGTAAAAGTAAGGTCTCTAGTTTAGAGTAAGTAGTGTTTAAAGGGAAGTAAGGTCCCTAGTGTATTTAATATTCTTTAATTTAAAAGAAGTAAATTAAGGGTAGGACATGGCAGGGCAGCTCGGCAGCGTGGAGTGCTCCTCCTGTGCTATATTGGAAGTCAGGGACACATTAGGTGTTCGGGGCGAACACATGTGCAGGAAGTGTCTCCAGCTGCAGCTACTCGAAATCTGCATTTCGGAGCTGGAGCTGTGGCTGGAGTCACTGTGGAGCATCCGCGAAGCTGAGATCTTCATGGCTAGCACGTTTAACAAGGTGGTCACACCGCAGGTAAAGAGTGCACAGGCAGACAGGGAATGGGTGACCACCAGACAGAGTAAAAGAACTAGGAAGGTAGTGCAGAAGTCCCCATGGTCAATCTCCCTCTCCGACAGATTTTCCGTTTTGGATACTGATGGGGGAGATGGTTTCTCAGGGGAATGCAGCAAGAGCCAAGTCCGTGGCACTACGAGTGGCTCAGCTGCACAGGAGGGGAGGAAAAAGAGTGGGAGAGCAATACTGATAAGGGATTCTATCGTAAGGGGAACAGATAGACGTTTCTGTGGCCACAGACGTGACTCCAGGATGGTATGTTGCCTCCCTGGTGCCAGGGTCAAGGATGTCACTGAACGGCTGCAGGGCATTCTGAAGGGGGAGGGCGAACAGTCAGAGGTCGTGGTTCACATTGGTACCAACAACATGGGTAGAAAGAGGGATGAGGTCCTGCAACAAGAATTTAGGGAGCTAGGTAGCAGATTAAAAAGCAGGACCTCAAAGGTTGTAATCTCTGGATTACTCCCGGTGCCACATGCTAGTGAGTATAGGAATAGAAGGATAGAGCAGATGAATGCGTGGCTAAAGAGTTGGTGCAGGAGGGAGGGCTTTAGTTTCCTGGATCACTGGGTCTGCTTCTGGGGAAGGTGGGACCTGTACAAGTCGGACGGGTTGCACCTGAACCGGAACAGGACCAACATCCTTGCGGGGAGGTTTGCTAGTACTGTTGGGGGGGTTTTAAACTAACTTGGCAGGGGGATGGGATACGGAGTGGAGCTATAGTAGGGGGTGATGCACAGCCAAATATAGAGGAAAAAACAAGTCAGCCTGGAAGGCAGAGCAAATATGTAACGGCACAAGGGAGTATGGCAAGGCTGGATGGCATTTATTTTAATGCAAGGAGTCTTGCGAGTAAGGCAGATGAATTGAAGGTGTTGAGGAACACATGGGAGAATGATATTGTTGCTATCACAGAGACATGGTTGAGGGAGGGGCAGGACTGGCAGCTCAATATTCCGAGGTATAGAATCTTCAGGCGAGACAGAGCTGGGTGTAAAAGAGGAGGGGGTGTCGCAATATTAATCAAGGAGTCAATTACTGCTGTAAGGAGGGATGATATCTTAGCAGGTTCCTCTAATGAGGCCATATGGGTAGAACTTAAAAACAAAAAGGGGGCAAGCACTTTGCTGGGAGTGTACTATAGGCCCCCAAACAGTCAGGGGGAGATAGAGGAACAGATATGTAGGCAAATCTCAGAGAAGTGTAGAAATAATAGGGTAATAATAGTAGGGGATTTCAACTTCCCCAATATTAACTGGGATAGTCAGAGTGTGAAAGGCTTAGAGGGTGCGGAATTCTTAAAGTGCATCCAGGAGAGCTTTTTGAGCCAGCATGTAGAAAGTGATACAAGAGAGGGGGCGGTACTGGACCTAATTCTAGGGAATGTAGCCGGGCAAGTGGTAGAAGTGTTAGTAGGAGAGCATTTTGGTGACAGTGACCATAATTCGGTGAGATTTAAGGTAGTCATGGAAAAGGACAAAGATGGACCGGAAATAAAGGTTCTAAATTGGGGGAAGGCTGATTTAAATATGATAAGGCAGGATCTGGCCAAAGTGGACTGGGATCAGCTACTTGTAGGAAAATCCACATCAGAGCAGTGGGAGTCTTTCAGAAAGGAAATAGAGAGAGTACAACGGCAACATGTTCCCACAAAGTCAAGGGTGGGACCAACAAGCCCAGGGAACCCTGGATGTCAAGGGATATACGAGAATGGATTAGGAAAAAAAGGGAGGCTTTTGGCAGATACAAAGGACTAAAAACAGTGGAAGCCCTAGTGGAGTTTAGAAAGTGCAGGGGGGTACTTAAAACAGAAATTAGGAGAGCGAAGAGGGGGCATGAAATAACACTGGCGGGCAAAATAAAGGAAAATCCCAAGGTGTTTTATAAGTATATTAAGGGCAAGAGGATAACCAGGGAAAGAGTAGGGCCCATTAGGGACCAAAGTGGCAATCTGTGTGTAGAGCCAGAAGATGCAGGCGGGGTTTTAAATGAATATTTTGCATCTGTGTTCACTATGGAGAAGGACGATGTAGGCATAGAAATCAGGCAGGAGGATTGTGATATACTTGAACAAATTAGTATTGAGAGGGAGGAGGTACTAGCGGTTTTAGCGGGCTTAAAAGTGGATAAATCCCCAGGCCCAGACGAGATGTATCCCAGGCTGCTGTGTGAGGCAAGGGAGGAGATTGCAGGGGCTCTGACACAAATTTTCAGAACCTCTCTTGACACAGGGGAGATGCCAGAGGACTGGAGAACAGCTAACGTAGTACCATTATTGAAGAAGGGTAGTAGGGATAAACCAGGGAATTACAGGCCAGTGAGCCTAACATCAGTGGTAGGGAAATTATTGGAAAAAATTCTGAGGGACAGAATTAGTCTCCACTTGGAGAGGCAAGGATTAATGATGGATAGTCAGCATGGCTTTGTCAGGGGGAGATCATGTCCGACCAATTTGATTGAATTTTTTGAGGGGGTGACTAGGTGTGTGGATGAGGGTAGTGCAGTTGATGTGGTCTACATGGACTTCAGTAAGGCTTTTGACAAAGTCCCAGATGGAAGACTGGTCAAGAAGGTAAGAGCCCATGGGATCCAGGGCAACTTGGCACATTGGATCCAAAATTGGCTTAGTGGCAGGAGGCAGAGGGTGATGGTCGAAGGTTGTTTTTGTGACTGGAAGCCTGTGTCCAGTGGTGTACCGCAGGGATCGGTGCTGGGTCCTTTGCTGTTTGTAGTGTACATTAATGATTTAGATATGAATGTAGGAGGTATGATCAGTAAGTTCGCAGATGACACGAAAATTGGTGGAGTGGTAAATAGCGAGGAGGGAAGCCTCAGGCTACAGGACGATATAGACGGGTTGGTCAGATGGGCAGAACAGTGGCAAATGGAATTTAACCCTGAAAAGTGTGAGGTGATGCATTTTGGGAGGACTAACAAGGCAAGGGAATACACAATGAATGGTAGGACCCTAGGAAGGACAGAAGATCAGAGGGACCTTGGTGTGCATGTACATAGATCCCTGAAGGCAGCAGGACAGGTAGATAAGGTGGTTAAAAAGGCATATGGGATACTTGCCTTCATTAGCCGAGGCATAGAATATAAGAGCAGGGAGGTTATGATGGAGCTGTATAAAACACTAGCTAGGCCACAGCTGGAATACTGTGTGCAGTTCTGGTCGCCATACTATAGGAAGGATGTGATTGCATTGGAGAGGGTGCAGAGGAGATTCACCAGGATGTTACCTGGGCTGCAGCGCTTCAGCTATGAAGAGAGACTGGACAGGCTGGGGTTGTTTTCCTTAGAGCAGAGAAGGCTGAGAGGGTGACCTAATTGAGGTGGACAAAATTATGAGGGGCATAGATAGGGTAGATAGAAAGGAACTTTTCCCCTTAGTAGAGGGGTCAATAACCAGGGGGCATAGTTTCAAGGTAAGGGGCAGGAGGTTTAGAGGGGATTTGAGGAAAAACTTTTTCACCCAGAGGGTGGTTGGAATCTGGAACTCACTGCCTGAAAGGGTGGTAGAGGCAGGAACCCTCACAACATTCAAGAAGCATTTAGATGAGCACTTGAAACGCCATAGCATACAAGGCTACGGATCAAGTGCTGGCAAATGGGATTAGAATAGACAGGGCTGAATGGCCGGTGCAGACACGATGGGCTGAAGGGCCTCTTTCTGTGCTGTATAACTCTATGACTCTATATGCATTATGTATGGTTTTATCCGCTGGATCAGCTTATTTTTTAAGTTGTTGCTGCAATTCATACTCCATTGTGAAGATATTGGCAATTTACTGCTCTGGCAGAGCATTTAGTGGTTACGGGGAATGTTATTGTCCTTCCTTAGCCACAGGTTAGTCCCTTTAACTCGATTCTACAGGTAACATGGATTTAGCTGAGGGATGCCCAAGTGTGGCAACATTTTGTAGAATCATAGAATCATAGAAAATTACAGCACAGAAGGAGGCCATTCGGCCCATCGTGCCTATGCTGGCTCTTTGAAAGAGCAGTCATCCTTAGTCTCACACCTTCGCATTTTGTCCGTAACCCTGTAAGTTCCTCATCCTCCAGTACCTGTCCAACTACCTTTTAAAATGATTTATGGAATCAGCTTCCACCAACTTTTCAGGTAGAGCGTTCCCGATCCCGACAACTCTCTGAGTGAAAAACAAATCTCCTCATCTCCCCTTTAGATCTTTTGCCATTGACCCACTCGCCAATGCCTCTGCTATTTCTTTCAGCAGCCTAAGCTACATTCCATCTGGACCAGGTGACTTACCAACTTTCAGTAATGCTACTCTTGTTAGTACTTCTTCTCTATCTATTACTATCCTGCCCATAACTTCCCTCTTCTCTTTTAGTGTAACCTTCACATCATCAAGACAGATGCAAAGTACTCATTTAATACTTTAGCCAGGTCCTCTGCCTCGACATGAAAATTTCACTATGGGTCCTTAATAGGCCCAACTTTTTCCCTAGCTACCCGCTTACACGTTATATTTTTATAAAAAGTTTTAGGGTTTAATTTAATGTTGCCTGCTAATCTTTTCTCGTAACCTCTCTTTGCCTCCCGTAGTAACTTTTTCAATTCCCTCATGTACTTTCCATAAGCTTCCTGGTTATTAATTGAATCTTGTTCCTGATAAAATAATTTATTGAATATTTTTTGAAAAATGATGCCAAGGAAATTGTACTCTATCACAGGTGCAGCAAACCTATTAAAATGCCAATTTCTGTGTGAGTTTGACAAATCTTGCAGTTCAATATCAATCATAAAAATTGTGAGAAAGAGGATGAAATTATAAATGTTTTTTGTAGAGTAAAATCTATAGCAATTATAGACTAAAGTACTTTTGGAAGGAAGTATATGTTATGTCGGTGTGAGGTCTGTGAAAATATAAAGCTGAGTTGAGGTACACAGTTCTGTGAGAAACTATTTTATTTATTTAGCTTATTTTTTTAACTTCTGATTTTGTGTAGTTACAAATTGTTCATTATCCAAAGTTTGACAAATTATATTTTTACACTGATGCACTTTCAACTCAGCCGTGGCTCAGTTGGTAACACACTCGCCTCTGAGTCAGAAGGTTGTGGGTTCACAGACCCACTCCAGGGACTTGAGCATAAAATCTAGGCTGACACTCCAGTGCAGTGCTGAGGGAGTGCTGCACTGTCGGAGGTGCCGTCTTTAGAATGAGACGTTAAACCAAAGCCCGTCTGCCCTCTCAGGCGGACATAAAAGATCCCATGGAACTATTCAAAGAAGAGCAGTGGAGTTACCCCCGGTGTCCTGGCCAATGTTTATCCCTCAACCAACATCACTAAAACAGATTATCTGGTCATTGTCACATTGCGTTTGTGGGAGCTTGCTGTGTGTAGATTGCCTGCGTCATTTCCTGCATTACAACAGTTACTACACTTCAAAAGTACTTCATTGGCTATAAAGCACTTTGGGACATCCTGAGGTCATGAAAGGCGCTATATAAATGCAAGACTTTCTTTTTAACTCAACGTTAGATTGCTGATGATTTTATTTAGTTATTATACTTTTTATACTGGAGTATGGAGTGAACCCATATGTCTGATTTTATCAACTCAAAAGAGTCATTGGATATTAACTCACTTAAACCATCAGATTTTATTGATGCAACCCTGTGGGGTTGATTTTGGTGTGGAGCACAGATCGGGCGGGTGGTGTCTGCTCCACTGTGAGAGTGTCAATGGGAGGCTTGATCCATTTTTGAAGTTGAGTCTCATTTAAATACAATCAGCGAGCTGCCAGCACTAATCTATAGTGATCGGGAGAGTGGGAAGCCCAGTAGGGCAGGCACTTCTTAAAGGCAGCCTGTACCCCTCAAAGGGCCGATACGTTTTTCAATTCTGGTTAGTGGCGATCGATTTTCTGAAAGCCATGGCACATTCACATCTTCCAAAGACTTTGCGTGGTGAATTACTGACACCTAGGATGGGATGCAGAATTGGCACATGTCGGTCACTGTATATGTGTGCGCTCAATTTATAATAAGAATATTTCTTTACTTGCAATGATAGGATGGCACATAATGCCACAGCAAGAACAATCATCCTCAACAAGAACTTGCATTTAGAAAGCACCATTAACATAAAAAAAATCACACAATAGGTCGAAATGAAAACAAATAAAGAAGGAAGAAATTAGAAGGGGTGATCGAAGGCCAGGCTAAAGAGGTAGGTTTGTAAAGGTGAAGAGAGAGGTGCAAAAGTTTAGGGAGGGAATTGAAAGAGTCGGGAAAGGCAGCTAAAGGCACTGCCACCAATGACGAGCGAAAGGAGTGGAGGTAGAGGCTGGATTAGAGGAGCAGAACGTTCAGGAGGGGAGATAAGGTTGGGGGAAATTACAGAGGTACAGTAGAGCAAAGGATTCATTGATGAGTACAGGGATTTTGAATCAAATGCATTGGGGATGGGAGACAGTGTAGGTCACCAAGAAGGCAGGACAAGTGGGACGTAGTGTGGCACAAGATTTGTGCAGCAGAATTTTGGACAAGATAGAGTTTATTGAGGGTTGAGGATAGGAAATAAAGAGAGCATTAGAGTAATTGAACCTGTAGGTGACAAAGGTATGTATAAAGGCTTCAATGGCAGAGGGGTTGAGGTAGGGGCAGAAGTGGGCAATGCTTTGGTGGTTGAAGCAAATGCTTTTGATAATGGATAGGGGTTTAAAGCTCACGTCAGAATCAAACAAAATGCCAAGACTGTGAATGGTCTGATTCAGCCTGAAAGAATGGCCAGGGTGGAAGATGGAATCAATGGCAAGGGAGCAGAGTTTCAAGGAGATAGGGCCCTTGACTCCCATGGTGGAGGATACACTGGCCATTCCGGCATAATAGAGCATGGAGGCAGTAGGGGAAGATGAAAGTGTAGGCCTCCCCAAGATCAGGGCTAGTATCTTCCTGCTGTATGTCTTTTCCTCCTTTGCACGCAATGCCACACAGACATACATGCAATCACACAATAGAGGTTTGTAAAATTATATAGTGTGAATAGGAAAAGACTATTTCCTCTAGTGACAAGGAGCAAGCAATTTAAAATTATTCCTAAGTGGTTGAGGAGAGGGGTTGGAATGCATTTCCTTACTAGAAACATAGAAACATAGAAGATAGGAGCAGGAGTAGGCCATTCAGCCCCTTGAGCCTGCTCCGCCATTCAATGCGATCATGGCTGATCATGCAAATTCAGTACCCTGCCCCTGCTTTCTCCCCATATCCCTTGATCCCCTTAGCCTTAAGAAATATATCTAACTCTTTCTTGAATATATTTAATGAATTGGCCTCAACTGCCTTCTGTGGTAGAGAATTCTACAGGTTCACCACTCTCTGGGTGAAGAAATTCCTCCTCCTCTCAGTCCTAAATGGCTTACCCCTTATCCTTAGACTGTGACCCCTGGTTCTGGACTCCCCCACCATCGGGAACAGCCTTCCTGCATGTAGTCTGTCTAGTCCTGTTAGAATTTTATAAGTTTCAATGAGATCCCCTCTCATTCTTCTAAACTCTAGCGAATATAAGCCTAATCAACCCAATCTCTCTTCATACGTCATTCCTGCCATCCCAGGTATCAGTCTGGTGAATCTTTGCTGCACTCCCTCCATGGCAAGAACACCCTTCCTCAGATAAGGCGACCAAAACTGCACACAATACTCAAGGTGTGGTCTCACCAAGGCCTTGTACAACTGCATCGGAGAAGCATCCGGGAAGGCACCGAACAACTCGAGTCTCTTCGCCGGGAGCAAGCAGAAGCCAAGCGCAGGCAGTGCAAGGAGCGCACGTCAACCCAAGCACCCCACCCACCTGCCCCTTCAACCACCGTCTGCCCCACCTGTGACAGAGACTGTAGGTCCTGCATTGGACTCATCAGTCACCTGCGAACTCATTTTTAATGTGGAAGCAAGTCATCCTCGGTTGCGAGGGACTGCCTAAGAAGAAGAAGTACAACTGCAGCAAGACATCCTTGCTCCTGTACTCGAATCCTCTCGCTATGAAGGCCAACATACCATTTGCCTTCTTAATCGCCTGCTGCACCTGCATGCTTACCTTCAGCGACTGGTGCACAAGGACACCCAGGTCTCGTTGCACTTCCTCTTTTCCCAATCTATTGCCGTTCAGATAATAATCTGCCTTCCTGTTTTTGCCACCGAAGTGGATAACATCGCATTTATCCACATTATACTGCATCTGCCATGCATCTGCCCAATCACCCAACCTGTCCAAATCATACTGGAGTTTCTCTGCATCCTCCTCACAGCACACACGCCCACCCAGCTTTGTGTTGTTGGAGCATGGAATGCTTTACCACAGAAAGTAATTGAAGCAGAGGCTGTTACATCTTTTAAAGGAAAACTGGATAAATATTTGAAGCAGAGAAAGATAGAGGGTTATGGGGAGAGTGCCGGCCAGTGGGATTAGTTTTGGATTGCTCTAGCAAGGATCCGGCACAGGCACGATGGGCCAAATGGCTTCCTTCAAATTGCAGCCAGCACTCGTACATTTGTCCCTTTTCTTTCATTGTAGGCCTGTAAGAGCAGCCTGCCAGCACAATCAGTGACTGAGAACAAGACAGCATCGTACAGAACCCTGAGCCCCTCTCATCAGCACTGACGAGCACCAGTAGAATTCCACACACCCCGGGAGATTTGGTTAGAGGCCGTGTGAAGGCAGCACAGGGTGAATCACATTGCACAGGTGAGCAAGTGTCAGAAGTTGAGCGGGAAGCTTGCTGGCAGATGGTCCTGTGGGCGGCATCAACCACTTCCTGTGATTTCTCAAATGGAGCACTGCAGTGAAATCGGATACCCAGGCCGTGCTTCCTGTTGCTCTTCAATGACAAAAGATATGAAAGTTCAAGGCATGCTGACTAATGCATCAGTCGCCTATATGATCTATATCAGACTAGTACGTTAGTTGGTACAATAGTGCTTCCTTGTAATAAGCCAGACGTATGAAGGTTGAGGCTGGTTGTGAAGTTAACTTCCACTGGCAGTAATGTTCTTACATTGCAGGTTGGCAAATCTCTGCTGACCTACGGAGGCAGTTGTCCTTGGTCTTTGGTAGCTATGCTAATGCCTGCAGACATGGTTAGTGGCATAAAGGCAGATATGCCCAGTGTGGCACATGTTCTTTCTCAGGATGTGGGCATTTATTGCCCATCCCTAATTGCCCTGAGAAGGGAATGGTGAGCCGTCTCTTGAACCGCTGCAGTCCGTGTGGTGAAGCTGCTCCCACAATGCTGTTAGGTAGGGAGTTCCAGGATTTTAACGCAGCAACAATAAACAAAAGTCGATATATGTCCAAGTTAGGGTGGTGTGTGACTTGGAAAGGTGTTCTCATGCACTTGTCCTTCTAGGTGGTGGTGGTCATGGCTTTGAGAAGTGCTGCCAAAGAAGCCTTGGAGAGTTGCTCCAGTGTATGCTGTAGATAATATACACTGCAGCCAGAAATACTGTAATCTACAAATAGAAACGACAAAAGGGATAGAGAGAACTAAGAGTATGAAAGAGAACTTGTAGCCAGCATAAAGAGAAGTGGCAGAGGTTTTTATAAATGCATTTGGAAAAAGAAAATAAGTAAGGAGCCACTTAAAAATGAGCAGGATGAAATTGTTATGTTCAATAAGGAAATGGCAGATTTGCTTAATGAATGTTTTGCTTCAGTATTTATAGAGAAGAGTGAAACAAGGCCTGTGGCTGAGGAAGTAGAAAGGGCAACCAATATACATAAATAAGGAAAATGTTGTTCAGGCTTGAGGATGCTAAAACTTGAAAAGAGTCCAGGAACAAATGGAAAATACCTTAGAATACTAAAGGAGCTCAGTGAGGAAGTAGTGGCGCCATTAACCGTGATATTCCAAGATTCATTAGAGATGGGAGCTGAGCCAAAGGACTGGAGGAGAGCAAACATTACACCTCTGTTCAAAAAGGCGGAGAGGGATAAGTCAGGCAATTATTGATCTGGTAGCCTATATTAGAGACCGTAACTATAAGTAAAATAAATTAATACTTAGTAGGACATGAACTGATCAGAGGTAGCATGGATTTATAAAGGATGGGTCATGTTTGACTAACTTGATAGAAGTTTCTTTTAACAAATAATGGAAAGTATAGAGGGGAATGCAGTAAAAATATTTATATCAAATTCCAGAAAACATTTGATAAAGTGCACCTTAAGAAATTCCTTAGGAAACTTATGGTCCATGTCATAAAAGAGAAAGTGGTGATATGGATAGAGATATTGTTGAAAGGCAGACAGCAAAAGGTTGCGATAAACAGAATTATTCAGACTGGCCGGCTACTGTGGTGTCCCAATCTATGCTGAGACCATCTTTGTTCTCCATATATATGAATGATCTGGACTTAGGCACAAAGGGGTAAATATCAAAGTTTGTTTATTATACCAAACTGGGAGGATGTTCAAACTGCCAGGAAGATTGCAGGAGATAACAATTAGAAGGATATTCAGCTGTTAAAATGTAATAAACCTTTCAGTAAAATATCCAAACAATAATGGCAGTTATAATATTGTGGTTCTCAACTTTTCAGTGTTTTAGCTTTGAGTTACATAAACGTGCTCATCTGGAAAACTTATGTTTCCAAGTCAAAAGGAAAGTGACAAGCAGTCGGGTCAAAAGTGGCTTGAAACAAACTGAATGGGAATATTAGACTCAGATGTTTGTCCATGTAAAATCTATTAGCTTATGCATGTTGTGTGCTGAAGGATATTACCCAAGGGACATTTTTTCAAGTTCAGGTTCTGTGAAATTACTTTGTAAGGTCACTGGCGTTCTATTTTCTGTTCTATTTCTGTAAATGTCTTCCATTTCCCGTTAAAGCTTTATAGATGCTGTCAATGTTTAGACTGGTATACAAATACACAAACCTTCACCAACAACTACTTTATCAAACATCGCAAAATGCCTCAGGGAAATGTCGAGATCCCTCGGCCTGCTGCGGTCAACTTAAATTTTGTTTATTTCTGTACGGAGCAGTGAAGTTTTTTTAATTTCTTTGCCTCATATCTTTTGAAAACATTCAGGTTACTTTGAACAGCAGTCAGGCCCTTTAGGTCTTACACTATTCGATCGGAAGATAGCTGGAGACATTAAAGAAAAGCTGATATCAAAGCTGGAATATGTATTTCCCAGCATGCACCACTCAGTTGAGGAGCTAAAAAGGGTCAAATTAAGTTCCCACCCAGATAAGTGTTCATTTTTGGCACATTAACATTGGATTAGTTATTAAGGTGCTGAACTAAATATTGCTTTAGATATTCTAAGAAACTCTAAATAATTTGTTTCATGTAACATAATGGAAATTGATGCTAACTAAGGAACCATTCAACATTGTCAACATATTCCTAAGAGTATGAACAGTATTTTTCTAGCCTCGCCCTTCAGAGTAACACTATGGGATACAATTTAAAGTCTCAGTCAGGAACAGGGCTAAAACTGAGCGGATGACCAATATCAGCAACAAAAACAACAGCAGACTGATGTTTTAAAGTCACGCTCACAACAGTCTGGGCCCGTTTGCCTCATTGTACCGTTGTTATGCTATTAATAATACTGACAGTTTGGTATGGTCCCTGGCCATTCTGGCTTGCAAAATTTAATCTTGCTGTGACTCAGATATTTTGATGTTAATCACTTTGTTTTTTTAAATAAATTAGTCATATTTATCAAAGGAGCTGGAAGAATGTTGAAGTCAGAAAATTTGACATCACGCTGGAGACAAACATTCTTAAATGAAGTACACTGGAACTTGTTTGTCATAAGTAAGTCAAGTTGAAGGGATAATTACTAGCCCTTGCCCCTTTAGGGCTACTCCGGATCAGGCGTATTCCTCAGACGTTCACTTTCAACTAAAGTTTGAGGTAGCCGAATCCTAAAGATGCTTAATTGGGTCTAAAGGTCTGGACTATCTCTCCCTAAAGGAAAGGAACAACCTGAAAATGTTACCGTCCTCCAGATAGCACTTTTAATAAGTTTAGCTAGACTGTAACGTTCCGGATATTATGAGGGTCCGGAAAACTCCCCCAGAATTCTGCAACTCCTCACCAAAGAGTGTACAGAGATTGAGTTCGCAAGTTTGATACAGAAGTCTTATGTGAGACAATTCTAAAAATATATAGATTTATTGAAGAACCGACATGCAGTTTACAGTTGGTGAGTCAATCGCAACATTAACAGTTCCAAAAAGAGAAAGCTTTACAATCCTATTATCAGAGAACCTTACTCTCAAATCTTAACTTCACTACAGTTTTACAGTTCTTAAAGTTCTATTCAGGATATCCACCAAAATCAAATACCTTTGATCCCCAAGGTACAAAGAGTTGGAGACTTACAGAGCTGCCTCTGAAGCCGAGAATCGCTTTGCCCCTTTAAAGTGAGTCTACTATCCCATTTGAGAGTTCAATATTTATACCCTTTTCAAGTGGTATTTTCTTTAAGGTTTTCTGCTGATGTAAGCTAATTATCTCTAGTCATTTTTCTGCTGACCCCTGCAATTCTTACAGTCACCTCAGCTGGTAGCATTACAGAATGATGTCTCTTCTCTAGGTGTTATAAGTTTACCATAAAAAACAGTGTAACGGCAGGTGTGTTTTACTTGATGTTATTTTTACGAAGGCAGATGTTTCTTACTTTTATGTGATTCTTTACGAAGTGTAAATTAGAACACCTTGTACAGGGTGAACCATTGTTTCATTCCGAAAGGTTCAGACTACCGGAGCTTTAACCTTCTGTTTCAATAAGGTTATTGATTCAGTGTCAACAACTATCTTATCTCAATAACCAGAATGCTTTCACAGCTTTTTCATAGTTAGGTTTCTAGATTTCCAAACCCAATTTGTCATGTTTTAATAAGGCCAGAATTCTTTCAAAGATAGTTTTTTTCTGAATAGGTTATATGGCTTATTCCTTCACAAAGTGACTTTATCATGGTGTGAGATCCCGCAACAAATCATCTTCTTCGGTCATTATCGCTCCTTACTGGCATTTTAATCAGCAGTGTGTTTTAAAATGTCTGTGTACTGCTTCTCTCTCTCCACCTAACGTTGACGGAAATATTCAGTTGGTTACATAATTGTATCTCATACAGTCAATAAGCACTGCTCTGCTTAATGACACTATTTAGACTTACAGACTGAAAATGCAGGTGAGCAAAGTAGACGCGAGTGTTGGTCAACTGTCTGGCAACTGCAGCTCTTATAAGCCCAACATGCGCTCCATTCCTCTCTGAATTAGAATTCAGATTCTAATTTTAAACAGTGCCAGCGAGCTGAATCTTTGCTGAGTGTTTGTTTATTTGGTGTCAGTGTGGCTCAGTGGTCGCACTCTCACCTCCGAGTCTGAAGGTCGTGGGTTCAAGCCCCACTCCAGAGATTTGAGCGCAAAATCTAGGCTGACATTACAGTGCAGTACTGAGGGAATGCTGCACTGTCGGAGGTGCCGTCTTTCGGATGAGACGTTAAACCGAGGCCCCATCTGCCCTCGTAAAAGATCCCATGGCACTATTTCAGAGAAGAGCTGGGCTGTTGTCCTGGCCAATATTTATCCCTTAACCAACATCACTAAAAAGTAGATTATCTGATTATTATCACATGTCTGTTTGTGGGAGCTTGCTGTGCGCACATTTGCTGTCGTGTTTCCTACATTACAACAGTGACTATACTTCAAAAATAAAACGTCATTGGCTGTAAAGTGCTTTGGGATGTCCTGAGGTTGTGAAAGGTGTGATAGAAATGCAAGTCTTTATTTCTTTTTAAAGGCAGCTGTTACAGTAAACAGCTAGAAACTTCCTTCAGTGTTAGGCAGGCAGAAAACTGACACTTTAAAACATGTGAATGAAAGTGCCAGTGAGGAGAGAAACTGACTGAGACAGACCCACACCTGGAAGAAAAATATCCCCGGACAGCTCACAATTTCTGCCAATAGCTGTACAACTGCCCCGTGGGATTTGGCAATTATTTGCCTGATTAAGCCACTTGCCCTTGTCATGACAGCCTTAAATAGTCTCGAATAACAAGTAATCTTTATGAACTACTTTCACTTAGAATCACTGTGAAACAGTATCTGATTCTCAAACATGGAGCAAGTCATTTGCTCTCCTCACAGTTTCACTCAACATTCAATGCTCTAATTTTGTTTCTGTTAGAGATTGTCCCTCTGTTGACCTCTGGGGAGATTTTCCTGGGTTTGCACCCAGAGGCACTGGATCATCTGAATGCAGTGATTATCAGAAGGTCGGGTGGGTTGGAGTGTATGCCTGAAAAGGAACCCGCACCATTTTCTTTCCATTTAAATCAATGAAGAAAAATCAGGCGAGCTTAATTGCAGGCGTGTGCTCCGACCTGCTCACTGTTCTGATATTCTCTGCACTCTGGTGATCCAGTGCACCTGAGCGCACAACTAGAAAAATCTCTCCTTTCATGTCATGAACAGGGAGTCATATCGTTCAAAGCTCAAACTCCTGCTTTCACAGACAAAGGCTATTTTTCAGTTTATATCCATGCTAATGGTCCTGGCAAGATTGACACAACTTAAAAAGCAGCCTGTTCTCTCTAGTGCCATTGTTGTAGTTCCCAACATTAGCTTCTCAGGCTTAGCAGGTTGTCAGTGTAATGATCAGAACTTTTTATAATTGGAAAGAAAAAAAAGTACAGAAAAGCTACAGAGAGAAAAAAAACCAAAACATTTGATTTAGTGTGTAAACTTTTATTCATTGAAAACACTGGCTATACGTTTTCCTCCTTATTCTGGATGCTGGCTGTCCTCTTCAATGTCTTCCCCTTCCTGTGCAGCCTCTCATGCTGTGAGGATGGAGGACCTCCCCTCTCTACCGCACCCCCCCCCCCCCCCCCATCTTCATCTTCATCATCATTCCCTTGAGGTTCTGGAAGCAGCAAACCTTTCTTCATTGCCATGTTCTGTAGTATGCAGCAAGCTACAGTGAGCTTGGAGACTTGCTGGGCTCTACTAGCTTTATCCAGGCACCTGAATGGAGACTTCAGAATATCTATACTCTGCTCTATCCCACGTCTGTACTGACATGGGCCTCATTATATCTGTTGTCCTCCTCTGTCTATGGAAGCCTTACTAATGTCATTAGCAATGACTGCAGGGGATAGCTAATCACCAATCATCCATTTTGATAGATAGCTTTGAGTCATCAGTGCTCATAAAGCAATTTGTTGCATGATTTAAGTGTCATGACAGCCTCCTGGGTAACATGCTGGATAAAGCGATTGGCATCACGCACTAGATGTACATTAAAAGAATGAAAGCCTTTCCTGTTCATCAGAGGGTTGATTATGTGGGGCTTTGAGTGCTTCACATGTTTTGTCAATTCTTTCTTGCACCTGTGGGATTCTTGGCAGTCTGTAAAATTGGATAGCTCTCTCTCTTTGTTGCCCTGGTTCCATTGTATAGGATGAAGTGTGTGCCCAACCCACTAACCCCACCCCCCCTTTGAAGAAAGCCACAGTGATCTTCTTGATGTAATGGTGAGCTGTTGGCGAATTAAAACAGCGAGACCCAAGAGTATAAAGTGATGAGAGCAGAGATGCAATGAGTGCAAATGTTACACCCTTGTTCAAAAAAGGGTGTAAAGATAAACCCAGCAACTACAGGCCAGTCAGTTTAACCTCAGTAGTGGGGAAGCTTTTAGAAACAATAATCAGGCTAGAGGGGCCGAATGGCCTACTCCTGCTCCTATCTTCTATGAGTCTATGATTCTATGATCGAGTTTTTTGATGAGGTAACAGAGAGGGTTGATGAGGGCAATGCGGTTGACGTAGTGTACATGAATTTCTAAAAGGTGTTCGACAAAGTGCCACATAATAGGCTTGCCAGCAAAGTTGAAGCCCATGGAATAAAAGGGACAGTGACAGCATGGGTACGAAATTGGCTAAGTGACAGGAAACAGAGAGTAGTGGTGAATGGTTGTTTTTCGGACTGGAGGAAGGTATATAGTGGTGTTCCCCAGGACCGCTGCTTTTCTTGATATATATTAATGACTTAGACGTGGGTGTACAGGTCACAATTTCAAAATTTGCAGATGACACAAAACTTGGAAGTATAGTGAACAGTGAGGAGGGTAGTGATAGACTTCAAGAGGACATAGACAGGCTGGTGGAATGGGCAGACACATGGCAGATGAAATTTAACGCAGAAAAGTGCGAAGTGATACATTTTGGTAGAAAGAATGAGGAGCGGAAATATAAACTAAAGGGTTCAATCCTAAAGGGGGTGCATGAACAGAGAGACCTGGGGGTATCTGTGCACAAATCGTTGAAGGTGGCAGGGCAGGTTGAGAAAGCAGTTAAAAAAGCTTACAGGATCCTGGGCTTCATGAATAGAGCTATAGAGTACAAAAGCATGGAAATTATGATGAACCTGTATAAAACACTGGTTCGGCCTCAACTGGAGTATTGTGTCCAATTCTGGGCACCACACTTTAGGAAGGATGTGAAGGCCTCAGAGAAGGTGCAGAAAATATTTACAAGAATGATTCCAGAGATGAGGGACTTCAGTTACTTGGATAGACTGGAGAAGCTGGGGTTGTTCCCCTTAGAGCAGAGAAGAGTGAGAGGAGATTTGATAGAGGTGTTCAAAATCATGAGGGGTCTAGACAGAGTAGATATAGAGAGAAACTGTTCCCATTGGCAGTAGGGTTGAGAACCAGAGGACACAGATTTAAGGTGATTGGCAAAAGAACCAAAGGCGACATGAGGGAAAACATTTTTACGCGGCGAGTGGTTAGGATCTGGAATGCACTGCCTGAAAGAGTGGTGGAGGCAGACTTAATCACGGCTTTCAAAAGGGAGTAGGATAAGTACCTGAAGGAAAATAATTTGCAGGGCTACAGGAAAGGACAGGGGAGTGGGACTAGCTGAAGTACTCTTGCAGAGAGCCGGCACGGGCTCGACGGGCCGAATGGCCTCCTACTGTGCTGTAACCATTCTATGATAATATGACCCGAGAGTATAAAGTGATGAGAGTGGAGACCCGAGAGGATAAAGCGACGAGTCTGAACAGACAGAAAAATCCAAAAGTAACGTCACAACACAAGGGGGGACTGGCGGGGTAGGTTACAGATAAGTATTTAGTTGCTTGTTTAGTGTTTTTGGTGGTTAGTGTTAAGTTACTGTAAGTATTTAATTTATTATATAATTAAGTTAAAGTTTAATTAATTTATCAGATCTAAGGGGATACAATTAAAATTAACTAAATAGAGGATACTAACATTAAATGGTTCAGAATTTCGTTAAATTAAATCTGGTATATATACATAATAAGTAGGAGTTAAGGAAATAATAAAGTAAAGAAGTTAAACAAAATCAAGGCTAATTAGTTACAAATTAATCTGAAATTAAGCTAAATACATCTACCAGATATAATGTAGATCAATTAATTGTATTGGGCCAGAAATTCGGCTCTTGTCGGGTGAGTACGCGCTGTGTACTCACCCATAAGGCTACCTGAAGTGCTGGTTTCCTGCATGCACTGCGCATGCGCGGGAAACAGGAACTTCCGTTCCCCTGAAGGAAGGGGTTCAGAAGTCGAACGCATGCACGGAAGAGGCTGCGTGCACGCAGCGAACTTCATTTTTTTTTCCAGGTTTCTCCGGTAGGGTAAGTATGGAGAAGCTGCACTTTTAAAAAGGAGGCGCAAGGCCTGTTTTTAACAAGGTAAGTGGTTAATTAATTACAATTTAAACATTTTTTCAACAGGTTTGTCTTTTTTAGATACTTTAAAGAAAGGTAAGTTTATTTTTAGCCCCGTTAAAAAGTATAATTAATTTTTTCAAAAATTAAAATTTTTGTTTAAGGTAGTTAATTTATGTAACTTATAGTTATTTAAAAAATGTGGGGGTAGAAATTAGGTCGCGCCACATTTGGGGCGCAAATATCGTCCGGACGCAAATATTAGCGCCTGGCGCTAATTATCGGCACTGACAGGAAACTTCACTTTTACCGCCCCTTGAGGTGAGTGGAGCGCTAAAGCAGGCGCTGCACACCTGTCTTAAGGCGCAAAGGCCAAGGAGTGAGGCGCTAACTCAGCGCGCGAGCGCAGCGCAGCTGCTGCCAGTTAGCGAGGGAACACAGACACACTGGCGCCGGACACTTCTTAAAGCGGGGGGGGCCACTTGCTCCCCAGTCACACCCTGCTCATTGCAGCCTTGAATCTCAGCCTGGATGCTCTGGTTGGCGCAGTGGAGCGCAGACGATGTATGCTGTTCCCTGAGAGTGGCAGGAGGCCTTTGCCACGCGAGTTCAGAAGAGTGTGGAGGGAGGTGGCTCAGAGCGTCTCCTCCAGGAGCATGGTGCCCAGGACCCATACTCAATGCCGCAAAAAGTTCAACGACCTCACTCGGGTCGTCAGGGTGAGTGGCTTTTTCTCAATACCTCTCCATCCCTCCATCTCAACCTCACTCTATGGCCAGAGGGTCTTAAAACCCCAATGCACAACACTCATCCAACACATATGGCCCTTTCATCAAACACACACACACATTCCACACTTTGCATACAGTAAGGGCTATTCACCTATGGGAGGCACATCAGGCAAGACCATGGCTGTATATTGTAAGGGCTATTCACCTATGGGAGGCACATCAGGCAAGACCATGGCTGTATACAGTAAGGGCTATTCACCTATGGGAGGCACATCAGGCAAGACCATGGCTGTATATTTACTCAGATGCTGTCCTTTTTCTTACAGGCCAAGCTGGCGCATAATCGGAGACAGCAGCAACGGACAGGTGGAGGGCGGCCTCAGCTGCAACCCCTCAGCGATCTGGAGGAGCGCGTCCACAGGATTGTGGCAAGCCGGGTGATCGGTCCCGTCGCCACTGGAGACGCCGACCCCGTTGTGGACAGCAATGGTAAGGTCATCACCTTTTTGTCCTCTGTCCTTCCACTTGTCCCTCACAACACCAGCCTTTGACACTTTCAATACAACTTGCTAACTCGCTGCACTTATTCCTCCCTTACTGCCACCCTGTCCTCACGCTAAAGCCACTCTTGTACCTCCCTGCTTTCAGATGGTGATTCACCAGCTGAGGAGACGGGCCCTGAAGCTGCCACTGGGAGTGATGCTGCAGCTGAGGAGGAAGAGGAAGCCAGAGCATCAGTGCCACCCTCTCCCGAGGAAGCCCATGCCCACACTGGGAACACGCCTTCCCCGGAGGGGAGCAGGGGGGAAGGGTCTGATGATGGTGAAGCTCCAGGACCCAGCGGGCTGCAGCAACGCCATGGGGGGGGTAGGGAAGAACGGGGGCCTTCTCCCCAGAGGGAGAGTATGCCAGACACTCCTACTGCAATGGACGCAGAGGAGGAGCGGCTGATTGCAGAAATGAACACCCAGGCGGTGTGCATGCACACTGAGCTCATGGGTGCAGTGGGAAGGGTGCCCGAATGCATTGAGTCACTGGCAAGGAGTGTGGAGCACTTCGCTGTAGCACAGGCGGATGTCACACTAACGCTTAGTGCTGCAATTCAGTCACTGGCTGCCGTGATCCCACCTCTGACTGCTCTCATACAGACTCAGATGGAGGCCACGCGAGCACAGACTGCTGCCAACCTCGATGGTTCGTGCACATGTCCCCGGGGCTGTCACCGCGCCGCAGCAGGCCAGCAATCTGTTCTCCGGCAGATTGCTCCGGATGCTGAAGTGCTGCCCCGTGGGAGTGCCAGTGTGTCGGGCGAGCAGGGAGTTGCTGTCCTCTCGCACGATAAGAACATAAGAACATAAGAAATAGGAGCAGGAGTAGGCCAATCGGCCCCTCGAGCCTGCTCCGCCATTCAATAAGATCATGGCTGATCTGATCCTAACCGCCAATCTACTATCTATCACAGAACCATCTCCTGAATCTAACAGAATTGCACACACGAAATAGGAGCAGAATCAGGCTACACAGTCCCTGGGCCCGCTCCACTACCCACAGGGCCATGACCGATCCGAACCTAGACTCATGTCCAAATTCCTGCCCGCTCCCCGTAACCCTTAATGCCCTTTACTTCTAGGAAACTGTCTATTTCTGTTTTAAATTTAATTAATGTTGTAGCTTCTACAGCTTTTTGTGGCAGCATATTCCATGGACCTACCACCCTCTGAGTGAAGTAGTTCCTCCTCATCTCAGTTTTGAAAGAGCAGCCCCTTATTCTAAGACTATGTCCCCTAGTTCTCGTCTCACCCGTCATCGGGAACATCCTCCCCGCATCCACCCGATCCAACCCCTTCACAATCTTATATGTTTCAATAAGATCGCCTCTCATTCTTCTGAACTCCAATGAGTAGAGTCCCAATCTACCCAACCTCTCCTCATATGACCACCCCCTCATCCCCGGGATTAACCGAGTGAACCTTTTTTGCACTGCTTCGAGAGCAAGGATGTCTTTCCTTAAGTAAGGACACCAAAACTGTATGCAGTATTCCAGGTGCGGTCTCACCAATACCTTGTACAACTGAAGCAATACCTCCCTATTTTTATATTCTATCCCCCTAGCAATGAAAGCCAACATTCCATTTGCCTTCTTAATCACTTGCTGCACCTGCATACTAACCTTTTGAGTTTCGTGCACAAGGACCCCCAGATCCCTTTGCACTTCAGTACTCTCCAGTTTCTTGCCATTAAGATAATAAATTGCTCTAGGATTTTTCCTGCCAAAGTGCATCACCTCACACTTTCCAGTGTTGTATTCCATCTGCCAAATCTCTGCCCACTTACTTAGCCTGTCTATGTCCCCTTGCAGGTTTTTTATGTCCTCCTCACTCACTACTTTCCCTCCCATCTTTGTATCATCTGCAAATTTTGATATGTTACACTTGGTCCCTTCCTCCAAATCGTTAATATAGATTGTGAAGAGTTGGGGACCCAGCACTGACCCCTGTGGAACACCACTAGTTACTGATTGCCAGTCTGAGAATGAACCATTTATCCCAACTCTTTGCTTTCTGTTAGATAGCCAATCCTCTATCCATGCCAGAATATTACCCCCAATCCCGTGATTTTTTACCTTAAGCAATAATCTTTTGTGTGGCACCTTGTCAAATGCCTTTTGGAAGTCTAAATACACTACGTCCACTGGTTCCCCTTTATCCACTCTATATGTTACTTCCTCAAAGAACTCCTGCTGCCAACACTGTCACTTCTCCACTGCACTTGCCACCGCCTGTAGGACAGACTGCTGCCGCCCATGCAGAGTTGGTGCAGTCTGCAGCCGGGCCCTCCAGGCCCAGAAGTGGTCGAGGCCGTCCTTCAGGGGCATCTGCAGTGTCAGGGTCTGACGAGCAGCAGCCTTCCACCAGCCTTGCTGCAGCCACTGAGGTCCCATTACGGAGGAGCAGTAGGGTTAGAAGGGGGGAAGTGCGCAAGGGAAGGAGATCACCCTCGAAGGGCAAAAAGTAGGAGGTGTGACAAAATGCAGGTCATTTTTTTATTAAAGGCCGAGGTTCATGGTCCAACTTTTGTTTAGTGTTTTGGACATTATCTCCAGGTTGTGAGAACCAGTTATGTTATTGACTGTTTTTTTGTGTTTATTTCTATGAGTTTGTCATGAGGAATTGACACACACAGAGTTTGTAAAATAAATAAGTTTCTGTATTCAAAATATACATGGCTGGTGGTTGGAATTATTGGTGCCTTGGCCGGCTTAGGGGTTGCGTGCTGGGTTGATTAATGTTTGTAGCAATGGCAGGGGCCCTAGAAGCGGCTTGCTATTAGTCGTTGACGGACGGCCCTTGCAGTTTGACCATTGTGGGCCGCCCTCCCGCCTTGGTGCTGCTGATGATCATCGTCCTCGTCCTCTTCCTCCTCTTCCTCCTCCTCCTCTGGTGGTGCTACAAGGCCTGGTGGCATTGGCTGGGTCCTGAGGATTGCCATGTTGTGCAACATGCAGCACACGACTACGAAGTTCGAAACTTGCTCAGGCGAGTACTGCAGGGCTCCTCCGGAATGGTCCAGACAGCGGAACCGTTGTTTCAGCACGCCGATTGTGCGCTCAATAATGTTCCTGGTTGCTTGATGGCTTTCATTGTACCGCAGCTCAGCAGGGGTGTTTGGCGTACGGAGCGGTGTCATCAGCCAGGTGCTCAATGCGTAGCCCTTGTCCCCGAGAAGCCAACCAACTGGCTGATGCGGTGCCTCGAAAACTTCTGCCACAGTAGTCTGGCGCAGGATGAAAGCATCGTGGCAGCTGCCCGGATAGTGGGCATTGACAGCGAGTATCACCTGTCTGTGGTCACAGACCAACTGCACATTCAAGGAATGGAACCCCTTTCTGTTCCTGAATTCCTCTGCATTCTCTCGCGGAGCACGCAAAGCCACATGCGTGCAGTCAATGGCGCCCTGCACCATGGGGAAGCCCGCTACCCTCGCAAAGCCCAGAGCACGGTCACGCTGCTTGTCTGGGGTCATGGGGAAAGAGATGAACTCTCGTCTCCTTCTGAAGAGGGCATTGGTGACCTGCCGGATGCAGCGATGCACCGCAAACTGGGAGATATTGGCGAGGTCCCCAACAGCAGCTTGGAATGAGCCAGTGGCGTAGAAGTTCAAAGCCACTGTGACCTTCACTGCCACCGACAGAGACGTCCTGGACCTCAGCTGAGGCTGCAGATCTGGCTGCAGCAGGTGGCAGAGCTCAGTGACCACCTCCTTGCTGAATCGCAGCCTTCGCAAACACAGCTCCTCGGACATATGGATGTAGGAGAGCTGTTCACGATATACCCTGGGAGGGTAAGCTCTCCTGTACATGCGCCTGATGGCCCTCCTCCGTCTGGCCATCATTGCCACTCTCTGTCTGCGTCTCACTATCCTCCGATTCAGCTGGAGCAGGACGACGCCCCCAATCATTGCAGCCCCCATATTCTCTTTGCCAAAAAAGTAATGAGGTACAGCAACTAAAGTAGCAACAAAGTTAGGATGAATAGGCAAAACTACCTCACAAAGCGTTGAGTCAATGTAGAAGTCTCTCTCTCTCTCTCTCCGAATCTCTCTCTCTCTCTCAGAACGAGTGGTGCATAAATGTCGACCACAGAAAAAGACAGGAAGAGGCCCCCTTTAAATAGCGCCCCCCCCAGCCCCACACCGATTGATAGCGTTCCAGTCTTCCGGTCGTTGGAAGCGCCAGGCGGTAAGGCAGGGGGCGCCACTCAATTTCCGCTCCGGGGCGCCCCAAGGGCGTTGCACCATAGAATGACGACATAATCTGCGCGCGCAGGTGGTCGCAGCGGTAAGTTTTAGCGCCGCCGCACAATCTCAAGTTAAGTTCTCGAGCGGCGCAAACATCGCTGCGCCCGCGCGTTAGCGGCTTAACGCCCCATTAGCGCCCTCTTAAGGCGCTAATGGGAGGCGCAACCAAGTGAATTTTTACCTCGTGATGTTTAAAAAAAAATTTATTTGAAGTTTAAGTGTGGTTTTGGGGCCAATCTCTATTCATAGATTTGACAGGTCTTCCTGTCAAATCTATGAATGAAAATGGCCTGTTAGGATTGGCTCTCCATGGCCCACGTGATCCCAGGGGACGCTTCGAACTAACTGCGTCCCTGGGATACGCAAGCACTGCGCGCCGGCAGCTGCAGGAGGCCCAGGACCCGAAGTCCTCGTGGGCCCAAAGCACAACTGCAGGCGCGGTAGGCAAGTACGCGCACGATGCTTGCACCCGCAGGAAGCCGGAGAGCCGAATTTCTGGCCCAAAATATCTAGAACTAAATTAATACTAATAAATAAATAAAAACTAAAAATGGCAGTGCAGGCTATGTGTTGGGAATGTAATATGTGGGAGTTTGTGGACAGTGAGATTGTCCCGGAATGCCACATCTTCAGTAAATGTTTCTAGCTTGAGACACTCTGGGGTAAAAATTCACTTGGTTGCGCCTCCCGTTAGCGCCTTAAGAGGGCGCTAATGGGGCACAAAGCCGCTAACGCCCGGGCGCAGCGATGTTTGCGCCACTCAAGAACTTAACTTGAGATTGTGCGGTGGCGCTAAAACTTACTGCTGCGACCACCTGCGCGCGCAGATTGTGACGTCATTCCATGGTGCAACGCCCTTGGGGCGCCCCGTAGCGGAAATTGAGTGGCGCCCCCTGCCTTACCGCCTGGCGCTTCCAACGACCAGAAGACTGGAACGCTATCAATCGCTGTGGGGCTGGGGGGGGGGCGCTATTTAAAGGGGGCCTCTTCCTGTCTTTTATTGTTGGTGGCATTTTTGAACTACGCATTCTGAGAGAGAGAGGGAGAGACTTCTGGAGAGATTCAACGTTGTGTGAAGGAGTTTTGGGTACTGAGCAGCACTTTGCAGGTTCATTTTGATTTGCCATTCCTTGTATCGATTTAGCAGAGACCGTGGGAGCTGCAATCTGAGCTCTTTGCCTGGTACTTTCCATTGTTCTTTCCAGCACATTTGATGTGCAAGTCTCTCCAGGCCGAGATTCAAGGCAGCAATGAACAGGATGTGGATGGAAAGCAAGATTAACCATCCCCTTTAAGAACTGGCCCGTGCCATTGTGTGTGTGTTCCATTGCTGACTGACATTACATGAGCTTCGCCAGCGCTCCGAGTTAGCGTCTCACTGCTCGGCCTTTGCGCCTTAAGAGAGGTGTGCAGCGCCTGCTTTAGCGCTCCACTCACCTCCCGGGGCGGTAAAAGTGAAGTTTCCTGTCAGTGCCGATAATTAGCGCCAGGCGCTAATATTTGCGTCCGGACGATATTTGCGCCCCAAATGGGGCGCGACCTAATTTCTACCCCTCTGGCTCAGAGGTTTTGAGCTGGAGTGTGAGTTAGAGACACTCCAACACATAAGGGAGTGGGTGGAATCTTTGGATAGTTTTCTCCACCGGACAGTCACATCTCCGAGGAAAGCACAGGAGCAGGAAGGGGAAAGTGTGATGGTTAGTTAGCAGGGTAAGGGGAACCAAAGGGAGATAGAGTAGGAGGTCCCGCAGACGCTGATCATGACCAACAGGTACAATGTACTTGCTACATATCAGGATAAGGGTGCAGGCTATGGGTGGACAGCCAGAATGCTAACCATGGCACCATGGAGCAGGAGGCAGTCCAAAGGGAGGAAGAGCAGAATAGAAAGGTTGTAGTCGTATGGGACTCGATAATTAGGGGGATAGATAGCGTCCTCTGCAGTTGTGACCTAGAGTCCAGAAGGGTGCGTTACCTACTTGGTGCAAAGGTAAAGGATATCTCGGAACAACTGGAGAGGAACTTGGAAAGAGGGGGGGAAGATCCATTTGTCGTGGTCTATGTTGGGACCAGTGACATAGGGAAGAAAAAGGAGGAGGTCCTGCTAAGGGAATATCAGAAGTTAGGAACTAAATTATAAAAATAGGACCTCACGGGTAGTCATCTTGGGATTACTACCTGAGCCATGTGTTAATTGACATCGGGATAGGAAGATCAGGAAGGTGAATGCATGGCTGAAAGACTGGTGTGGGAAGGAGGGGTTCTATTTTCTGAGACACTGGCACCAGTACTGGGACAGGAAGGAGTTATACTGGGATGGGCTCCACCTGTGTCCCAGCAGAAAGAATAGGACTGTCGATAGGACTTTAAACTAGTAAGACTGAGTGGAATCTGGTCAAAATAACATAAGTATGAAAATTAAAGTAATAAGAGATGAGAGTAATGTTCAAACTAAGGAAAGGAACAAGGGTAACATAAATGGTGAGGGAACAAATACAATTATAAAACAGAAGTATAAAAGGACTGTTAAAAATAAAGTAAAAGGATGAATTAAAGATGAATTAAACTGTCTGTAAAGCAATTTACACAGCATCCAAAATAAAATGGGGAAAGTGGAGGCAATAATCTGTCACGAGGAACCAGATGTAGTAGGGATCACTGAAACATGGCTACATAAAGGACAGGACTGGCAACTAAATATTGCAGGTTATAACATAATCAGAAAGGATAGAGAAAGAAGAAGAGGAGTGGGGGTGGGGGGGGGCGGTGGGTGCTGTATTATTTAGAAATAACTTAATGGCAGTAGAAAAAAGATACATAACTAACAGAAGGATAGAAACAGAATCCATATCGATTGAAATAAAAGAGAAGAATGGATTGATCACTCTAATAGGAGTATACTACAGAGCAACTAATAGTGCAAAGGAGGTGGAGGAAGAAATAGTTAAGCAAATATGTGAAATGAGTAAAGAACATAGAATAATAATCATGGGAAATTTTATCTACCCCCAAATAAACTGGCAAGAAAGGGATGACTGGAATAGAGTTTTTACAATGTGTGCAGTATGTAAAAAGCCCAACAACTGAGGGAGCACTGCTGGGTCTAGTAATGAGAATTGAACCAGAACAGATAAGAGAAGTAAGCATAGGGGAACATCAAGGCAATAGCGAGCACAACATAATAAGGTTTAAGATAAAGATTGAGAAGGTCATAAGTAAGATAAAGACCAAAGTAATACATTGAAAAAAAAAGTTGATTTTAAGGGGATGAGAATGGAACTAGGGAAAATAAATTGGAAAAATTTATTGACAAGCAAAGAAATTGAACAGAAGTGGGAAACATTTAAAACGGTGAGCAATAGAGTCCAGGAGAAATATATCGCACTAAAAATGAAGAACAAATTAGTTAGTAACGACGCACCATGGATGAATAACGAAATAAGGGCAAAATTGAAACTAAAGAAAAAGGCATACACTAAGTACATAGACAACAAAGGAGAGAATGACAAAAGGGAATCGAAAAGGTTAGGAAAGAAGTAAAAAAAAATTAGGAAGGCAAAGAGAAACTACAAAATTAAATTATCAAGGAATATAAAAAGAAATAGTAAAGTATTCTATGGACACATAAATAACTAAAGAAACATCGAGATAGGGATTGGGCCACTAAGGGAAACATATGATAAACTTGCAGGTAATGACAGCGAAATGGCAGAAATATTAAATCATTACTTTACCTCAGTATTTACCAGAGAGACAAACATGGTAGGCATGACATTGCAAGAAGAGATCAAAAAAGATATTGGGCTGGATTTTGATACTGGGGCGGGTTGGGGTCATGTCATCCGCATTTCGTGTTATCCACCCGACTGCAATTGGATGTGGGAGATTGATGCAATTTTCACCTAATTGGGCAATTGAGTTCCAGCATGTGGGAACCCATGACCCAATTAGTGGTTTCAGTCTGAAAGTCGCCTCTGATAATGTCATCATTGCTGCTGCATTGAAGGTCTTCAGAGACTGCCTGGCCTTTGCTGTGAATGGACCTGGATGCAAAATGAGCAGCAGCAGCTGAGAGAGAGAGAGAGAGAGAGAGCATCCAGGTCCCCTCACAGCAAAGGCCAGGCAGTCTCTGAAGACATTCAATGCAGCAGCATCAGAGGCGACTTTCAGACCTAATACTACGACTACCTTCATCACATCTCCATTGTAATAGTGGACCTGCAGCTGATAGTCAGCTATCCACTTGTGCTCCCGCCAGGTTTCACTGGCGTGTTTCACATCAGGCGTGCTTCACGTGGGAAAAGGGTTAAACTAGCTAAAACATTTCAAAATGGCATTACAGAGCCAATTTAGGGCTTGTTAAGGGCTTTAATGGCTTCTCCCGCCTCTTGGAAGTGGGACGGAGTCGGGAACACTGCACACGATTTTATCAAAATTGCGTGGAGGCGGAATGGAGGCGGGATCAGGTCTGCCCGCCACTTTTCGCAATTTTAACCCCCCACACGCCTTCAAACCCGCCTCCACGGCCCTATGAAAATCCAGCCCATAAAGATATTAAGACATTTAAAATAGAAAGGGGGGAGATAATTGATAAACTAACCAGGTAATGGAGCAGCCGTTAGCTGCACTGACCCATGCTACCACTTCACCCTCACCCATAGGACCACTGCTCCTGGCGAGACCCGATTTCAGTATCGGCGACCCTGATGCTTGGGGGTAAAAATTCAGTTGGTTGCGCCTCCCGTTAGCGCCTTAAGAGGGCGCTAATGGGGCGCAAAGCCGCTAGCGCCCGGGCGCAGCGATGTTTGCGCCGCTCGGGAACTTAACTAGACATTGTGCGGTGGCGCTAAACCTTACCGCTGCGACCACCTGCGCGCGCAGATTGTGACGTCATTCCATGGTGCAACGCCCTTGTGGCGCCCCGGAGCGGAAATTGAGTGGCGCCCCCTGCCTTACCGCCTGGCGCATCCAACGACCGGAAGACTGGAACGCTATCAATCGCTGTGGGGCTGGGGGGGGCGCTATTTAAAGGGGGCCTCTTCCTGTCTTTTTCTGTGGTTGACATTTTTGCACCACTCGTTCTGAGAGAGAGAGAGAGATTCGGAGAGAGAGAAAGAGAGACTTCTGCATTGAGTCAACGCTTTGTGAGGTAGTTTTGCCTACTGATCCTAACTTCGCTGGTACTTTGGTTGCTGTCCTTCATTACTTTGCTTGCAAAGAGACTGTGGGGGCTGCACTGATTGGGGGCGTCGTCCTACTCCAGCTGAATCGGAGGACACACAGACGCAGAGAGAGAGTGGCAATGATGGCCAGACGGAGGAGGGCCAACAGGCGTATGTACAGGAGAGCTTACCCTCCCAGGGTATATCATGAACAGCTCTCCTACATTCATATGTCTGAGGAGCTGTGTTTGCGAAGGCTGCGATTCAGCAAGGAGGTGGTCACTGAGCTCTGCCACCTGCTGCAGCCAGATCTGCAGCCTCAACTGAGGTCCAGGACGTCTCTGTCGGTGGCAGTGAAGGTCACAGTGGCTCTCAACTTCTATGCTACTGGCTCATTTCAAGCTGCTGCTGGGGACCTCGCCAATATCTCCCAGTTCGCGGTGCATTGCTGCATCCGGCAGGTCACAAATGCCCTCTTTAAAAGGAGACGAGAGTTCATCTCTTTCCCCATGACCCCAGACAAGCAGCGTGACTGCATTCTGGGCTTTGCGAGGATAGCGGGCTTCCCCATGGTGCAGGGCGCCATTGACTGCACGCATGTGGCTTTGCGTGCTCCACATGAGAATGCCGAGGAATTCCGGAACAGAAAGGGGTTCCATTCCTTGAATGTTCAGTTGGTCTGTGACCACAGACAGCTGATACTCGCTGTCAATGCCCACTATCCTGGCAGCTGCCACGATGCTTTCATCCTGCGCCAGACTACTGTGGCAGAACTTTTCGAGGCACCGCATCAGCCAGTTGGTTGGCTTCTCGGGGACAAGGGGTATGCATTGAGCACCTGGCTGATGACACCGCTCCGTACGCCCAACACCCCTGCTGAGCTGCGGTACAATGAGAGCCATCAAGCTACCAGGAACATCATTGAGCGCACAATCGGCGTGCTGAAGCAACGGTTCCGCTGTCTCGACCATTCTGGAGGAGCCCTGCAGTACTCGCCTGAGCGAGTATCCAACTTCGTAGTTGTGTGCTGCATGTTGCATAACATGGCAATCGTCAGGACCCAGCCAATGCCACCAGGCCTTGGAGCACCACCAGAGGAGGAGGAGGAAGAGGAGGAAGAGGACGAGGAGGATGATCATCAGCAGCACCAAGGCGGGAGGGCGGCCCACAATGGTGAAACTGCAAGGGCCGTCCGTCAACGGCTGATAGCAAGCCGCTTCTAGGGCCCCTGCTGTGGAAATGGCTTCTGCCATTGCTAACAACATCAATGAACCCAGCACGCAACCCCTAAGCCGGCCAAGGCACCAATGATTCCAAACACCAAACATGTATATTTTGAATACAAAAACTTATTTATTTTACAAACTCTGTGTGTGTCATTTCCTCATGACAAACTCATAGAAATAAACACAAAAAAACAGTCATTAACATAACTGGTTCTGACAACCTGGACATAATGTCCAAAACACTAGACAGAAGTTGGACCACGAACCTCGGCCTTTAATAAAAAAATGACCAGCATTTTGTCACACCTCCTACTTTTTGCCCTTTGAGGGTGATCTCCTTCCCTTGCGCACTTCCCCCCTTCTAACCCTACTGCTCCTCCGTAATGGGACCTCAGTGGCTGCAGCAAGGCTGGTGGAAGGCTGCTGATCGTCAGACCCTGACACTGCAGATGCCCCTGAAGGACGGCCTCGACCAGTTCTGGGCCTGGAGGGCCCGGCTGCAGACTGCACCAACTCTGCATGGGCGGCAGCAGTCTGTCCTACAGGCGGTGGCAACTGCAGTGGAGAAGTGACAGTGTTGGCAGCAGGAATGCTGTCATCGTGAGAGAGGACAGCAACTCCCTGCTCGCCCAACACACTGGCACTCCCACGGGGCAGCACTTCAGCATCCGGAGCAATCTGCTGGAGCACAGATTGCTGGCCTGCTGCGGCGCGGTGAGAGCCCCGGGGACATGTGAACAAACCATCGAGGTTGGCAGCAGTCAGTGCTCGCGTGGCCTCAATCTGAGTCTGCATGAGAGCAGTCAGAGATGGGATCACGGCAGTCAGTGACTGAATTGCAGCACTAAGCGTTAGTGTGGCATCCGCCTGTGCTACAGCGAAGTGCTCCACACTCCTTGCCAGTGACTCAATGCATTCGGGCACCCTTCCCACTGCACCCATGAGCTCAGTGTGCATGCCCACCGCCTGGGTGTTCATTTCTGCGATCAGCCGCTCCTCCTCTGCGTCCATTGCAGTAGGAGTCGCTGGCATACTCTCCCTCTGGGGAGAAGGCCCCCGTTCTTCCCTACCCCCATGGCATTGCTGCAGCCCGCTGGGTCCTGGAGCTTCACCCTCATCAGACCCTTCCCCCCTGCTCCCCTCCAGGGAAGGCGTGTTCCCAGTGTGGGCATGGGCTTCCTCGGGAGAGGGTGGCACTGATGCTCCGGCTTCCTCTTCCTCCTCGGCTGCAGCTTCACTCCCACTGGCAGCTTCAGGGCCCGTCTCCTCAGCTGGTGAATCACCATCTGAAAGCAGGGAGGTACAAGAGTGGCTTTAGCGTGAGGACAGGGTGGCAGTAAGGGAGGAATAAGTGCAGCGAGCTAGCAAGTTGGATTGAAAGTGTCAAAGGCTGGTGTTGTGAGGGACAAGTGGAAGGACAGAGGACAAAAACGTGATGACCTTACCATTGCTGTCCAGAACGGGGTCGGCGTCTCCAGTGGCGACGGGACCAATCACCCGGCTTGCCACAATCCTGTGGACGCGCTCCTCAAGATCGCTGAGGGGTTGCAGCTGAGGCCGCCCTCCAGCTGTCCGTTGCTGCTGTCTCCTATTATGCGCCAGCTTGGCCTGCAAGAAAAAGGACAGCATCTGAGTAAATATACAGCCATGGTCTTGCCTGATGTGCCTCCCATAGGTGAATAGCCCTTACTGTATACAGCCATGGTCTTGCCTGATGTGCCTCCCATAGGTGAATAGCCCTTACTGTATACAGCCATGGTCTTGCCTGATGTGCCTCCCATAGGTGAATAGCCCTTACTGTATACAGCCATGGTCTTGCCTGATGTGCCTCCCATAAGTGAATAGCCCTTACTGTATGCAAAGTGTGGAATGTGTGTGTGTATTTCATGAAAGGGCCATAGGTGTTGGATGAGTGTTGTGCATTGGGGTTTTAAGACCCTCTGGCCATAGAGTGAGGTTGAGATGGAGGGATGGAGAGGTATTGAGAAAAAGCCACTCACCCTGACGACCCGAGTGAGGTCGTTGAACTTTTTGCGGCATTGAACATGGGTCCTGGGCACCATGCTCCTGGAGGAGACGCTCTGAGCCACCTCCCTCCACACTCTTCTGTACTCACGTGGCAAAGGCCTCCTGCCACTCTCAGGGAAGAGTATACATCTTCTGCGCTCCACCGCACCAACCAGAGCATCCAAGGCCCGCTCGGTGAAGCGCTGAGCTCGTTCTCTCACCCTCTCCATCCTTGGCAGCAAAATGGATTCACAGGTCTCTCCAGGCCGAGATTCAAGGCTGCAATGAGCAGGGTGTGGCTGGGGAGCAAGTTGGCCCCCCCCGCTTTAAGAACTGGCCGGCGCCAGTGTGTCTGTGTTCCCTCGCTAACTGGCAGCACCTGCGCTGCGCTCGCGCGCTGAGTTAGCGCCTCACTGCTCGGCCTTTGCGCCTTAAGACAGGTGTGCAGCGCCTGATTTAGCGCTCCACTCACCTCCTGGGGCGGTAAAAGTGAAGTTTCCAGTCAGTGGCGATAATTAGCGCCAGGCGCTAATATTTGCGTCCAGACGATATTTGCGCCCCAAACGGGGCGCGACCTAATTTTTCCCCCTTGGAGTTTATGTGGCTCAGAGGCAGGAACCAAATGCCTCTTCATTCCCTGCAAATGTGAACACGTTAACTGTACAGCAGGAGAATAAAGAATTGAAGACAACCATTAGACACCTCCTGCTGTACCTGGTGCTTCTTGGGTGGCAGCTAGCAGTCCCATAAGGCATGCTTCTCCTCTTTCTGACTTCTTACAGCTCCAGCTTCTGGGCATTAAACCTGCCTTTCCTGCTCTGAAGCCCCATTCTTCAGAAATTTTCTTCAGTTAACAGCTCCTGTGGGCTCCCCAGCACTATTTTAGCTGTTTAAATGCTTTATGTTTGCAGTTCACAGCTGTTTCAGGGGATTTGTGTTTCTTCCATTTCATTGGCTGGTGTGCCACATACTAAAATCAGTAAAACCAGGTTTTAAGCAGCAGTCTTTTTAACCCCAAGTAACCTTCAGTTAACTACCAAATAATGCACCAAAAGCAATTTCAAGGGTATGGTGACCTGACAAAATTATTCTAACTACCACCAAAAAGAGGAAATCTTACTGAACTCCTTAAAACGAGCTGTGGTAGTTCTGATCTTTGTGTTTATCGATAGCACTCCTTTGAAATTCAGAGGGAGTTTTGCTCTTCACATAGACAATGAGCTGGGGAGTGCTTCACACTGATACTTTATACATAAAGCTAGAAGGCGTCCCATTCTAAAATATTCATCTCCTTAAATTAATAAGCACCAAATATATAAATGATGACAATTAAACATATAAGCAATGGCAGTTGCAAGAGAAGGAAAACGACAAGCATCTAACTTTTCAGATGTTGAAGTGCTACTGTTAGAAATCAGAGAAAGGAGGGAAGCAATTGTTGGAATGGCTGGGAAGAAGCCATCAGATGCAGCAGCATGGTTGATGTACAAGGAGGTGGTTGTGGCCGGGAGTGGCACCCTGATAACCCCAAGGACCCCCTTGCAGTGTTGAAAGAAGTTTAAATGCTCAAAAAAGGTAAGTGTGTTGTCAGCTGAATAACAGGATAGCTTACGAAAGCACAGAGAAGCAAGAGTATTCCCTACCCCAACATTCAAGCAATGTTATCCCATCCTAACTCTGTGATTTACGTTTGTCTGCCACTGAGAGGAAGGCGGATCGTCAGCTCTCTCTGAAACGTTCCGGAACTTATGCTGGGATACCGTTCGAGGAATTGTGTTTGGCGGCTCTGAAATAATTTTTGCAGGGAGTGCACAGTCTCCTGTGAAATGTGAGCCAACTGTGAACTGTAAAACGCCCTTCATCTCTCCACCAGCTCAATAACAAAGTGGGATGTTGGCTCAACATCAAGATTCCATTTCTCCAGCAGGAAAAAAACACATAATTCAAGCTTCTGCGAGTCTGAATGTAGCATAAAGTGAGTTCAACTTAGTTCTACCGAGCCACCCAATTATAGATAAAGTCAAGTCCAGGCAAGGATGTCACAGTACCTCTGCTACTTTGTCAAAATGTTTGTTAGAAATATAATGAGGACATGTTTTGCTGGGATGGGATTTTGAAAGATGCAAAGATAATGTAATGCTATTATTCACACCTTTGATATTTTAATACTACATATATTGGAAGAAAGGACTTTCAAAAATAATACTGTATTACAATACTTCTTTATATTGTTATTGGAGTACCTCATCCAATGGCCATTCTTCATGTGCAGCACTGCTAATGCCAATGGGCATGTTAATGGTTTATTGGCCCAAAGATTGCGGTCAGTGGCGTAGCTATGGAGTACGCCGCCGACCTCCGAAAAGAAGACGTACTTACCTTGTGCGAAGCCTCACATGTAGACCTGCTGTTCAGCGCTGCAGAGTTATGCACAGCGTGTTACATCACGGAGGCCAGGAGTGCAGCGTAAAGCCTATGTGTAAGGGTAGGCACGCCCATAAAATCTGTCAAAACTAAGTTACGCCCATATAAACATCTTTCAGTCTCTTGCATTGAAATTACATTTTAAAAACTTTTAATTAAGCTGGTACTTGGGACTTATTTCATATATCAGCATTTTGTTAAAATTATGTAACAAAATATGAACATGTTGATTTTTGAAATGCAGTGTCTGTATAAGGTCATAGCCAAAAAACTCCCACTCGGTTTTCGGAAACAAAACATCTGCTTCGGTGAGAGTGGGTGCAGAAAAGGGGACTGGTGTTTATTATGTACTGTAACATTTGCCAACTGAACCAAAAAGTAGTTGTGTTTTCCCACCTACTCTGTATGAAATTCACCTGCAGCTATGTATATTGGCCCAGATATTCCGATCCCTACGGGTGTGTACGCGCTGTGTACCCACCCGTAGGGACATCGGAAATGCCGGTTTCAGGCATGCACAACGCATGCGCTGAAAACCGGCATTTCCGATCTGTCAAGAAAGCTCTTGACAGATCCTCCGGCTGCCCTGGAGAAGGGCCTCTGCGGGCGGATAGTTCCGCTTTTTGGAGACCCTCCGCCCGCAGAAAACCCTTACAATTCTTACGCCTGATAAAAGCAGGCGTAAGGCCTGCTTTTACCAGGATAAGAGTTGAAAAAAGTTTTAAAAAATTTTTTCACTGATGTATCATTTAAAAATACTTTGTAAAAAGGTAAGTTTATTTTTAGCCCCATAAAAAACTTTAATTATTTTTTTCAAAAAATTACATTTTTGTTTAAAGTATTTAATTTATTGTAATTTCAAGTCATTTTAAAAATGTGATTTTTAAAACATTTGTTTAAAGTTTTACAGTGTTTTTGGGGTGATCTCCATTCATATATTTGACAGGTCTTCCTGTCAAGTGTATGAAGGGAGATTCCCTTCTTTGATTGGCTCCCCGTGGCCCACGTGATCCCAGGGATACTTGCGAACCGCATGCGCCCCTGGGATACGTAGGCCCTGCACACTTGGAGTTCGAGAGGCCCAGGGTCGGAAGTGTGTGCGTCCCGGGAGCCCTCAGGTAAGTGCGTAGATTTTTTCTTGATCGGAGGCCTCCACAAGCGGGAAGCCTCCAATTGGAAAATACGGCCCAATGTACTTGTCAGAATGTCTGCTTTCTCGCACATAGATATTTATATATAATTCTATAAAATGTGTGGATATTTGGTATATGTGCGAATAAACGTAATTAAACATTCCCGGTCTGCCATGGCTCCGTATCATTTACAAACAGTACGTGAGTGCTGGAATATGATAATGCTTGTTGGTGCAGAATACTAATAAAAGCGGTATGTGTTCAGTACAAGTAGTTTGTTTCTGTGGGTGGTTTTCTGGTAACAGTATCATTTCAATTTTATTTAAACTTACTGAACAGTTTGCAGATTTCTCACATTTTAGGGTAAAAGTTATATTTCTTACAACTATATCCGCTGCTTGCTCTCAATGTTCAATACAAATGGATTCCTTTCACAGTGAAACAGGCTCCTGCGCCTGCTTTCACTAACTGTAACATTTTCGGACGTAATTGCTGGGCAGTTGGTGGGCATTTAGCCCAACTCTGCGCCAGCAATGAGTATTTCCCCGTCAGTGCGGATCGCCTGTCAAGGCGTACCTTGACAGACCGCAAGTTCGGGATTTAGTGCATGCGGAAAATTCGAACTTGCGGTCAATTTCAAAGGCGGTATGATGGCGTACTCTCAGACTATGCTGCCATACCCGTTGATTTTGCACTATTGTTTAATCTGTGCTGTTTACTGAGATAGATGGGAAAGAGCGAGGACAACTACCTTGACAGTGAATGTTTCCAGGCTAGTCAGCTGTGGGAACATCACAGCTAAGCCAGATCCTGTCCTCAACCAGCATTCAGACATACAGCTCACTGAGTAGGAATCAGGAGGAAGAAGAAAGGCTCATATTCTGAGGCCATTAGGTTAAGAGATGCTGTTCTGCCAGACCAATCTCATTTGGCTTTGATATCTGGTCTCTGTCAGTGTCCAGTGTGGATATGGAGATCCACAATTCAAATGAGTAGGGCTGGTTCCCCACATACATTTCTGAAATCGGAGGTCTTAACCTGACAGCATGTTAGTCAACCCACATTTTCTACAATGCCATCAATTCCCTAAATGGTGGATTGAGTACAGCTGTTGGGGAGAGAACTATGCATTTGCCTTCAGCTACACTCATATAGTATAATAAAAAAAAGAAAGACTTGCATTTATAGGGCTCGATTTTGTCATTGGGGTGGGCTGGGGGCGTGTCATCTGCTTTTCGTGTTAGCCACCCGACTCCAATTTGATGTGGGAAAAATATGCGATTTTCCCCTAATTGGGCAATTGATTTCCAGCGTGTGGGAACCCCTGGCCCAATTAGTCTTTCCATTCTGAAACTCGCCTCCGATGACATCATCAATGCTGCTGGATTTAAGGCCTGCCAGCAGACTTGCTTCTTCTGCAGACTGCAAACCTTTTAGCCTTTGCTCTGATAGTTTCTTCCAGGCAAAATGTCCAGCAGTAGACCTACGTCTGCACTGAGGTTTGATGACGCCGCCCTGCAAGCTCTGCTGGAGGGAGCAAGAGGGAATAAGGAGGTGCTCTTCCCTTCTTCAGGGAGGAAGAAGCCTCCCCAGCAGACGAAGGCTGTGTGGATGCAAGTGGCCCAGGAGGTCAACTCCTTATCTATGTGCCGCAGAACCTGGCTGCAGTGCAGGAAGAGGTTTCATGACCTTCTGCGCACTGGAAAAGTAAGTATGACTTTCCCGTCACCCTCAATCTGATCCCCATTGCCTCTCCTCACCAGCACTCAGCTTTGACAACCTCTTCCTCCACATCCCACTTGACACTGACATCCCTGCACCCTTACCCATTCCCTCTCTCTGTATGTTCACATTCACTTAATTATTCGACTATGCAGCCCTCACACTCCCTATCACTGTGATGCTATGAAAACAACTTATAAGACACAGGGAGGGCCCTTGGTCTTGCCACCTCACTGAATCTTTGTCTCCTTCTAGGTATCTATGCTATGGATTCTCTACACTCACTCCTTCATTCTCACTCAAACTCCACTTGTGTCCCTCATTGCAGGAAAAGAGAGCTCACAATAAGAGGGAAAGAGTGAGGACAGGAGGAGGGCCACCCTCAGTAGCCCAGCTCACCCCCTGGGAGGAGGCGGCCCTGGAGATCGTGGGAGTGGAGGACGATGCGCAAGTGGGGGACGGACAGACGGGTGCATCAGAGCAAGCTGGTGACAGAATAGTTTTTCATCTCTCTCATTGACATTGCATGAGTCACTGATAATGATTCTGATGCTCTAACAGATTGACTTATGATCATCTGCAATATTCAATGTGCATGTAACCTTGGCCTCACATCTCTGACTCTTTCCTTTACTCCCCCACAAGACCATCGAAAGCCCCCATCCCCACTATCCAGGAGGAACAGCCTGAGCCTCCAGACTCCTCAGAGGAAGCTGCAACCTCTGAGGGCGCAGCGTCAGCAGAATTCAACGCACCCAGCACCAGCGCAGACACTCACATCTCGGTGGTACCTTCGCGAGATAGTGTAGTGTTGTCACCTGGTGTATCACAGCTCACAAGTGAGCATCAGCAGATGGTGGAGACAGGGACAGCAGTGGAGAGTCCTAGTCGGAGGGCGCAGGACTCTGCCAGCTCGGCTCAGCTGCATGTCGACCCTCTGCCTCCGGGTCCATCCAGAAGAAGAGCGGTGCTGGAACTCCAGGAAGAGGTGCAGGAGTCTAAGAACATAAGAAATAGGAGCAGGAGTAGGCCAATCGGCCCTTCGAGCCTGCTCCGCCATTCAATAAGATCATGGCTGATCTGATCCTCACCTCAAATCTAAAGAACACAAGAAGTAGGAGCAGGACCCGGCCACTCAGCCCCTGGGCCCGCTACGCCACCCACAGGGCCTCGACCGATCCGAACTCAGCCTCATGTCCAATTTCCTGCCCGCTCCCCGTAACCCCTAATTCCCTTTACTTCTAGGAAACTGTCTATTTCTGTTTTAAATTTATTTAATGATGTAGCTTCCACAGCTTCCTGGGGCAGCAAATTCCACAGACCTACTACCCTCTGAGTGAAGAAGTTTCTCCTCATCTCAGTTTTGAAAGAGCAGCCCCTTATTCTAAGATTATGCCCCCTAGCTCTAGTTTCACCCATCCTTGGGAACATCCTTACCGCATCCACCCGATCAAGCCCCTTCACAATCTTATATGTTTCAATAAGATCGCCTCTCATTCTTCTGAACTCCAATGAGTAGAGTCCCAATCTACTCAACCTCTCCTTGTATGTCCACCCCCTCATCCCGGGGATTAACCGAGTGAACCTTCTTTGTACTGCCTCGAGAGCAAGTATGTCTTTTCTTAAGTATGGACACCAAAACTGTATGCAATATTCCAGATGCGGTCTCACCAATACCTTATATAACTGCAGCAATACCTCCCTGTTTTTATAATCTATCCCCCTAGCAATAAAAACCAACATTCCGTTGGCCTTCTTGATCACCTGCTGCACCTGTATACTAACTTTTTGATTTTCTTGCACTAGGACCCCCAGATCCCTTTGTACTGCAGTACTTTCCAGTTTCTCGCCATTAAGATAATAACTTGCTCTCTGATTTTTCCTGCCAAAGTGCATAACCTCACATTTTCCAATATTGTATTGCATCTGCCAAATCTCTGCCCACTCACCCAGCCTGTCTATATCCCCTTGTAGGTTTTTTATGTCCTCCTCACTTTCTACTTTCCCTCCCATCTTTGTATCATCTGCAAACTTTGATATGTTACACTCGGTCCCCTCCTCCAAATCGTTAATATAGATTGTAAAGAGTTGGGGACCCAGCACCGACCCCTGCGGAACACCACTGGCTACTGGTTGCCAGTCCGAGAATGAACCATTTATCCCAACTCTCTGCTTCCTGTTAGATAACCAATCCTCCACCCGTGCCAGAATATTCCCCCCAATCCAGTGATTTTTTATCTTGAGCAATAATCTTTTATGTGGCACCTTGTCGAATGCCTTCTGGAAGTCTAAATACACTACGTCCATTGGTTCCCCTTTATCCACCCTGTACGTTATGTCCTCAAAGAACTCAAGCAAATTTGTCAGACATGATTTCCCCTTCATAAAGCCATGCTGACTTTGTCCTATCAAATTATGTTTATCTAAATGTTCCGTTACTGTCTCCTTAATAATAGACTCCAAAATTTTACCCACCACAGATGTTAGACTAACTGGTCTATAATTTCCAGCTTTCTGCCTACTACCCTTTTTAAATAAGGGTGTTACATTAGCAGTTTTCCAATCTGCCGGGACCTTTGCTGATTCCAGGGAATTTTGGAAAATTATTACCAAAGCATCCACAATCCCTATTGCCACTTCCCTCAAGACCCTAGGATGTAAGCCATCAGGTCCAGGGGATTTATCCGCCTTGAGTCCTATTATTTTACTGAGTACCAATTCCTTAGTGATTTTAATCGTATTTAGCTCCTCCCCCCCTAGAGCCTGTCTCTGGCAGGTTTCGTCTCCAGGGTCGCTGCGAGTGTGGAGCGAATGGAGGAGTCCATCGTTAACATGAGCAGAGCCTTTGTGGAGGCGTTGGTGCATGAACGCATCACCACGGAAAGGATGGCAATCTCCGTGGAAAGCATGGCTACCTCCATGGTAAGGCTGGCTACCATAGAGGAGAGGATGGCTATGTCCATCGAGGAGCTTAGTCACCAGGGTATGGAAAACATGGTCATTGTTCAGAATAGACCGACATCTCTTGAGGAGCGATGGTTAGCTATTGAGCAAACAAACCAGACCTTCAGGCAAGTCCTCGGGAGTAGGACTTCCAGTACAGAAACGGGTCCTCATGGCCCCCCTGAAGTGCAGCAAGGTGCTGTCAAGCCACTTGCTAGCTCTGAAGTGGGGCTGACCCATGAGAGGGATGTTGGTGGCAGACAACAAGGAAGTGGGGGCTCCTCTCCAAGCGCTCACACGACCATGCCACTGCAAAGTCCTCGGTCAGAGCCCCATCAGAGTCCCCACCCAACTGAGATTGGCGTCTCAACCCCTGCACAGCCGCAGGCGCAGCAGATTGTTGCCGAGCCCTCACAGGCTCGCAACCCCAGAGGACGCCCGCCAAAGGTGTCGAGACAGGAGTAGCAAGAAAGTGAGCAAGGGGCCTCCACATCTGCTGAAGCCACAAGGGAAGCCCCACGTAGGAGCACGCGTAAGAGGAAGATAATGCACAAGTAGTCACAAGGGTAGTCACTTGGGTGAAATGTCATGCTTAATGTTGAAAAGCCATCAGTTGGTTAATGTAAATAAAAAATTCTGATGGCAACTGTTGCAGTTGTGGCGTCTGTCATAACACTAATGGGACTTCCACACTGAGGGCTTAGGATGACTTGCAATTGTCAGTATGGTGGTCAGAGTGATAGGAATCCGCAGGTTCTTGGCCATTGTTGATGGTCTGATAAGAAGGTGCGAGGCAAAAGTGTTTGATTGTGCAGGCTAAGCAAATCTGGCCAAGAGGATTGCGTCCCTTGCATCCCGGGCAGCAATGTGGTCGCGCGCTGGCGCCTTCTGGCCTGTGCATCTTCAGGTGGGTGAGCAGCAGCTTGGCGCTCCTGTTGTTGCTGCTGCTGTTGGTGGTGCTGTTTTTCATGGATCTGTTGCTGCCACGGCTGGTCTTCGTCCGAATCTGATGTCCAGGAGGAAAGGAAATAAATGGTTCCCATGCTTCTGGTATATGCCTTGACGTAATAAAGACTCACTACGCACTTGAACATAAAGCAAGGCTTTAATCAACTTGTAACAGAACATGGAGGTCTAGTTAGCAGTCACTAGCTTCCTGTTTCCAGATTGTCTCTGCCCAAGGTGGGCCCATGCCTGAGTATTTATACTCCCTGGACGGCGCCCCAGCTGGCCGCCCAGTAGTACTTCCTGAGTTGTTACTTGCGATTTATGACATGCCTCAGTTGAGGAAGCGCTCAGTCAAGGTGGGGAGAGGGTTTTCCCAGGAGGTCACACTGGAGATGGGTGTCAGGCTCCAAACTTCCACAACAATGGGTATGCCTGCTAAAAGTTCCCCCAGACCTGAGACAACAAAGTTCTGCCACCTGCACATGATGATTGCTGAAAACTCCTTTTTAATGGTGGAGCTGCAGCTGTTAGTAAGCAATCCACTTGTGAGCCGCCAGGTTTCACTGGCGTGTTTCAGAGGAGACGTGAACCACGTGGGAAAAGTGTTAAAATCAGAAAGGCCTCTCAAAATGGGATTTTAGAGGCACTTAACTGGTTGTTAAGGGCCTTAAGGGCCTATCCCGCCTCTTGGAGGCGGGATGGAGACGGGGTCAGAAAACTTGCATTTGGGAAAATTGCTCGGAGGTGGGATGGAGGCGGGATCGGGCCCGCCCGCCATTTTTCACGATTTTAACACCTCACACGCCTCCAATCCCGCCTCCTCGGGCCTGGCAAAATCGAGCCCATAGTGTCATTCATGACCTCAGGACGTCCCAAAGCGCTTTACAGCCAATAAAGTACTTTTTGAAGTGTAGTCACTGTTGTAATGTAGGAAACGAGGCAGCTAATTTGGGCACAGCAAGCTCCCGCCAACAGATAATGACCCAATAATCTGCTATTTTAGTAAGGTTGGTTGAGGGATAATATTGGCCTGGACACCAGGGGAACTCCCCTGCTTTTCTTCAAATAGTGCTATGGGATCTTTTATGTCCACCTGAGAGGGTAGATGGCGCCTCAGTTCAATGTCTCATCTGAAAGACATGGGGCTTGATTTTGTCTTTGGGGCGGGCTGGGGTCGTGTCATCCGCTTTTCGTGTTAGCTACCCGACTCCAATTGGATGTGGGAGAATTATTCGATTTTCCCCTAATTGGGCAATTGAGTTCCAGCATGTGGGAACCCATGACCCAATTAGTTTTTTCAGTCTGAAAGTCGCCTCTGATGATGTCATCATTGCTGCTGCATTTAAGGTCTGCAAAGACTGGGAAGCTTTTGGCCTTTGCTGTGAGAGGGACCTGGAGGCAAAATGAGCAGCAGGAGAGCTAAGTCTGCTCCCAGATTTTTTTACTACACCACCACCACCACCACCACCACCACAAGTTCCCCCAGAATGATGATTGATCAAATCCCCTTCTTAATGGTGGACCTGCAGCTGATAGTCAGCAATCCAAGTGTGCTACCGCCAGTTTTCACCGTCGTGTTTCAGAGGAGGCGTGCATCACGTCGGAAAAGTGTTAAAATCAGAAAGGCCTCTCAAAATGGGATTACAGAGGCAATTAAGTGGTTGTTAAGGGCCTTAAGGGCCTATCCTGCCTCTTGGAGGCGAGACGGAGACGGGATCAGAAACCATTCATTTGGGAAAATTGCTCGGAGGCGGGATGGAGGTGGGGTCAGGCCCGCCCGCCATTTTTTGCAATTTTAACACCCCACACGCCTCCATTCCCGCCTCCTCGGGCCTGGCAAAATCGAGCCCATGGAGTGGGACTTGTACCCATAACCTTCTGACTCAGAGGTGAGAGTGCTACCAACTGAGCCACGGCTGACAGTCTTAACAGGACCTCGGGATCAGTTATCTCAACACAGACCAGGAATCAAACTTGGATCATTGCTCAGTGGAACACTGGGTATTACAGTTGCACACAAAGCTGCCAAAAGAGCTGTTATCAGTTAATTCACTGAGTAATTTAAAATGTAGCAACAAAAACTCTTAACACCTCAGTATATCTTCCTTGACATCTGCAGCATTTACTTTTCATTCTTATTTCAGTTATTCTAGGTACTGATAGTTCTGCTTGTAAATCAGAGGTCACTCTATTTTACCAGCTGGTGATATTGAATTTATGAAACAGTGCTTCATTTGAGTTCTCTTTCATTCTGTAATATTGAATTTGGTACCATAACAATATCTCTTTATCACCGTAGAAAGATGAACAGAGAAGTTTATTTTGCAGTGAGCATTCCTCCAGTGTAAGATTGAAGAAAAAGTTGAACTGTGGCCTGTGGAGCTTGTTTATACAGTACAGTTTTACCACATTTTATTGCAACATGGGATTTAGTAAAATAGAGGCTTTCCTGATGTAATTCTTTAGCAAATACTTCACTGCTGTTCTGAGAAAGGCACTGTTCAAAAATGCGCACACAATTTCAGTCTCTGAAACCCATCCAACCATCAATCTATGGAGGCAGCAGCCACATCTTTATGCAGTTACACAATAAGCCATAGTAAAGGGCCAGATCAGTTGAAAAGGAATTTGCTTCATGCATAACAGCTAACTGAAACTGCAGTTCAAAAAATAATTTCACAATACATAGAACACAAATGTGAATTTAACGGGTGGGGGAGAGAATAGAATCATAGAAGTTTATGGCACAGAAGGAGGTCATTCGACCCACCGTGTCTGTGCCGGGAGGAAGAGCTGGGGGGGAAAGGGGTGATAATTTTCCAAATATGGTGTTGGGGAACCTGGGCTGTGGGCAGCACTTATTGGAAGATTGCAGAAATGTTGCCGACAGTTTTCCATCCACTGATCTCAAATTGTTTAAAGCATTTTTGCTGCATTTGCTGACCGTATGTTTCCAAATGACTGTGTAAGAGCTTTAAGCACTTTAAACAACTAAAAGCCAGTTACTGGCTCAGCATTGGGAAAACAGTTACGGTGGAATTCCAATGAGGTCAGAGGTCGTCTATTGGCAGCAGTTGGAGGCAGCGGCTGAAAGCAAGTGTTGATCCAGTCAGATGAGAGGCCGGATTTGGGCGGGGGTGGGGCAGGCGGAGACAGGTCACATTGCGCGAGAGTCACGATCATGGTGGACACAGCGGGAGGGGAGACTGGGAAGCTGCGGACCAACTCTTGGGGCAAGTGGGGAGCTGACAACTGGGAGCAGTCAGCAGTGGGAGAGAGGCAATGACTTTATGTTGGCCAAAGGTCCCGATTTTTACCGCCTTCAGGTGGGCGATGATGTGAAATCTCGGAATCACTACCTTGGAGACACAGCTAAGAAGATTCAATCAAAAGGTCAATATAATTAGGTTAAGTAGGTAAGTTTTTAAACATGATAGAAATAGTGTGACAGAAATAGCGTGTCAGAAATAATGTGATGGAAATAGCGTGACAGAAGAATGCATTGAAGTATTACTTTAGAGGGACACAAGAAGAGCAAACTATTTGCAAGGCGATTAATGCACCACTAGCAGATTTCTCGAGGTGTTGCTCATGATGAATCAGAGATTTTATAAGAATGCAGTGTTATGCTCAAGTAGTGCTATCAGTATTGGAGATGGCTCTGGGAACTGGAAGCATTGGGAAGGGGGTCCATGGCCTGGCAGTATCAGGATGGAGACTCCGGGTCTAGAAATACTTTGGAGGGATCCTATAGTATAGGAGCATTGGATAGGGGGACCTGGGATGTAGGAGCACTAGAGAAAGGTGTTCTAAATACACTGGAGAAGATCCTGGGATCTAGGAACATTAAAGAGGGAGATCCCAGGGCCTGAGAGATCCTGGGATCAGGATGCACTGGCAAGGCGGGCTCCCAGGTTCTGGGAGCATCTAGGGGATTGTTCTAGGGGATTGTGAGCACTGAGATGTGGTTATGTGCACTGGAATGGGGGGCAAAATCCTGGGAAGGGGAGTCCTTGGGTACAAGAGGACTGGGGATTGGTGTTTGGGAACTTTGCGGAGGGGTGGGTATAGTCTGGCTGTATTAGTGGTAGCTGGGAACTGGTAATATTGGAGCAGCAGAATCTAGCTGCCTTGTGGGGAAATGTAGCCCAGAAGAATGGGACCTAATCTTCCCGGTTGGACCATCAGGTGCCACTCCCTGGTCCATCAGCTTCCCCCTAACAATCTGCAGCCCATTTGCCCCATAAGACTCCCTCCCCCACTGCTTTTCCCATCATCAACCAGTTCCTGTTTTCGCTTTTCTGCCTTAAAGCACTTGGGGCTAGAAATTCGTTACAGCCAAGGAATGGGCGGTGTCAGCAGAATAGTTGGAGAATTAGCGCCAGGTGCAAATGCTTTAGACTGAACGCAAAATTCATCCTCACTGCTCAGTAAAATGATTGGAGTCCTAAATCAAGTCTTAAAACCCAAGCTCATTGGCATTACCCTTAAAGGCTGGAACAATATCGGGTGCAGTCTAATCACAACTCATCATTGCCACAGGCTTTTCCCAGTACTTAAAGGGAGGTTCATTGATGCTGCAGCACCTCATTCTCAGCATTGCTGGCTGTGCAGCTGCCTCAGCAAGCAGAAGCAGAACAAGGAGAAGGAGCCGGAGGACTGAACCAGGTGTGCTCATGGCAGGTCCACACCCCAGGGAGAGAGCCCGCAGATTCTCCGATGAAGCATTGGAGGCATTGATTTTCGCTGTGGAGAGATGGAGGACAGTGCTTTTCCCTGCAAGTGGCAGGAGGCCCTCACCACAAGTCTTCTGCACCATGTGGAGGGAGGTAGCGCAGCATGTCTCGGGCAGCACTGTGCTCCCCAGGACCCACACACAGTACAGGAAGAAATTTAATGACCTCACTCGGGTGGTCAGGGTGAGTCAATGCTTTAACATATGCTACATACCACCATCTGTACTACAATCTTCACACACTGCCCAAAGCATCACACCCCCAGCACTCACCCACCAACCATCTCTACCTACCAACAGTCACACCCACACCTCACACCTTGCACACAATGACAGCTATTCAACTACGGCAGACACATCACCCAAACACATTGTTCCACACTCACTCACACACTTTCCTTTCTCTTGCAGGCCATGGTGGTGCACAACAGGAGAGAGCAGGAGCGCACAGGCGGAGGACAAGCTGACACCCAACCACTGTCTGCGCTGGAAAATAGAGTGCTGGAGATTATTGGGTACCATGTAGTGGGTGCCATGGCCACCGACGACGTTGACCCCCTTGGGGACAACAACGGTATGTTCATCCCTACTCCTTCTTCTCACATCCACTTCCCCCTCACCCCACAAGCGTTTCACACTTTCCAGCTAATCATGCTGCATGCATGTATTTCTCCCTTCCTGCCCCCCTCCCCTCACCTTAACCTGACTCTTGTGCCTTTATGCTTTCAGATAATCAGCAAGCACCTGAGCAGCCAGTCCCTGAGGGCACCGTAGAGAGCGAGGCGGGAGAAGAGGAGGAGGAAGAACGCACCGCGTCACTGCATCTCTCACCCGCAGACAACAGCTCAGATATAGGCACTATGCATTCTTTACAGGCTAGTATAGTAGTGGGATCTGCACAGGGTGAGGCACCGGGGACAAGTGGACTGCAGCAAGGCCAGAGGGAAAGGTTAGCTCTGGGGCCAGCTCCCCAGAGGGCGTGTTCACGCGCGAGTTCTGCTCCACAGGACTCAGGTGAGGACCTTGATGGGGAGGTGTTTAGAAGAAGGTTGTTGGGTATGCACACAGAGATGATAGGTGCAATGGCAAGGGTGCCCGAGAGCCTCTCGGCATTGGTAAGGAGTGTGGAGGAGTCCACCTCCAAAATTGCACAAGGCTGTACGCACACCATGGAGCCCATCATTTCCAGTCTGCAAAGGATGATAGACTCCCAGAGAGTCCGTGGCGATCCAGACCGGATGCTGCGTGTGATGGGCGATCTCGCAACTTCCATTGCAGCACAGGCGGAAGCAACGCAACGTCTTAGTGCTGTAATGCAGTCTATGCTTGGTGGCATCCAATCTCAGACTGCTCTCATGCAGTCTCAGCTTGATACCACACAAGCTCTGACTGCTGCCATTGTGGCTGGATCTACCACCATTGACCGGGGCTTTCACGGTGTCGCAGCAGGCCAGCAATCTGTTCTCCAACAGATTGCTAGGGATGCTGAAGTGCTACCCCGGGGGAGTGGCAGTGGGTCAGTGGAGCAGGAACCTGCTGTCCTCTCTCAGAATGACAGCATTCCTGCTCCCACCACTGCCACTCCGCCATTGCCCTTGTCGCTGCCTGTCATCCAGCCAGCCTAGACTGCTGCCGCCCATGCTGAGGTGCTGCAGTCTACAGCTGGGCCTTCCAGGTCCAGAACTGGTCGAGGATGTCCTGCAAGGCCATCTGAAGTCTCCCGCACGGACACTCAGCAGCCTTCCACCAGCCGTGCTGCAGCCACTGGGCCAACACTTCATAGGAGCACTAGAGTAGGCAAAGGCACAGTAATGAGAGGCACTAAGGGATTGCACAAGGGTGATTAGTTAATATTTTTGGTGTAATTATGTGTTCACTGATTTTTGATAAATTTATTAATTCACTTACCATTCTTTTGTGGTGTGTCTCACTTCAGCTTTGCACTGTGATACGGCCTGCAAAAGGGATGGAATGATGGGGATGTGGTGAGCAAAGGAGATCTGGGGTTTAAGTCATCCTGGTGTGAGGCTGGAGGTCTGTTTGGAGGAGGTGGCAAAGTTCTGTGACCACCTCCTTGGTGAGACGGAGCCGTCTAATACACTGCTCCTCACTTAATTGAAGGTAGAAGAAGTGCTCTCGGAATACCCTCGGAGGATAAGGCCTCCTGGTGAGAGCCCTGATGTCCCTCCTCTTCCCTCTGTGCACATTTTCCCGTATTTCTCGCTGCCTACGCTCCCTCCGCCGTAGATCCTGGAGGGCGAGGTGGCATGCCAGTACAGCCCCCATTAATGTTATCAAGTGTAGCAGTTTGAATCTTTGAAGAATAAATGGAGCTATTTTTTAGTTGCCACAATACTCCTGATACAAAAGAACCTTGAAATTACTGAATGAAACTGTTGGATATGTGAACTTGACAAGATATCACTGAAACTGCACTAACCTGACAGCTGCAAGTCAATACTGATGTACCCTTTAAATAATTGTCCCTGGAGCCGGCTTCCTGGTGCTTCACGCCAGCTCTCCCTGTTGGTGTTTACTCCAGGCGCTAACATAGGTGGCGACAATCAATTTCACAGATCGGTGGTCAGTGAGCGTTCACACTCACTAACGTCACGATCCACCTGGCGGTGACGTTCCTGGCGATAACTCTTACCTGCGGCGCTACGGGGGGGGCGGGATTTGGTGTGCGGCGCTGGATTCGTCTCGCCCCGGCGATATTGCTCTTGCGCCCTGATCATTATAGGATCATTATACAGCATACGACTGGCATCTGCTGGTGCAAACGGGAGGCACTAAGGGGATGAATTTTTCCCCCTTGGTTTACTATTAGTGAGTTTGCCAAGTATTTAATAAATATAAATTTCCATAAACAAATAAAAATTCTCAAAATGCTCAATAGTTCACTGTTTATGGCATTTCTCAGATTTTATTTTTTAAATTACCCTTAAGCTCCAGAGATGGTTCAGAAAATAAAGATTTGTTAAATGAATATGCAGCCCATAGGAAGACCCCCCAGCCAACATCTGGAATCCAGCTGACATGCCAGTGTCATTCAAGGTCAACCCAGTATCAATTTCTATGCTTTTGGTTCCTTCCATGCTAGCTCTGGAATGTCACCCAGTCTGCTGTTCACAGATGCATTAAGGAAGCTACTGATGCTTTATTTAGGAAGACCAATGACATAATCCCTTACGCACGCCACTACCAACAGTAGCGATGTGAGATGACAATCCTATTCCATTGCACAGCTGGCTTTCCATGAGTATAGAGGGTGATTGATTGTGTGCATATTGCCATTTGGGCCCCTATCCATAACGCTTTCCTGAACAGAAAGGCGTTCCACCCTCTGAATGTCCAGCTGCTCTACAACCACCAGAACAGGATTATGCAGGTCAATGCCTGACTCCTGGTAGCTCCCACAATGCATTTATTTTAAGGCAAACAGTTGTGCCACTCTCATTTAAAGGGGGGGGGGGGGGGGGGGCGGTAGAGTGGAAGAATGGCTCATGGAATACGAAGGCTATCCTCTTCAACACTAGATATTGACACCCTTTGTGCCAACCATGGGCAGAAGCAAAATGAAAATACAGTGAGGCCCATTTAGCCACTAGAATCATTATAGATCATACGATTGGCATCTTGAAGCACACTTCAAATATCTGGACAGATCAGGGGGCCCATTACAGTACAGCCTCCCAAGCTTTTTAACATCATCGTCACGTGCTGCATACTCCATAACTTTGTTCTGCAAGGAACAAGAGCGGAATCCAGAAAGGCTGCCAATACAGGGTGAAGTCAGTGAAAATAAGGAAGCAGCTTTAGAAACACTAGGGTAGCCTGGAAGACTAGTGTGGCAATCACATAAGACACATTTGGCCAAGTGCCTGAATTGTTTTTGGTGGGAAATGCAAAGAGGGATGGTGATTGATCCGCTGGCAGAGTCTAAGGGCGTAGTGGTGTGCTAATTGTCAGGTGATCCTCCGCCTGTAGCCTGGGACTGGCAATTGTGGGCGTCCTTCTCTTGTATTGAAGGATAAAAGAGAACAGGATATTGGCTTGTTGGCAGAATAGATTGTGGCTTTTTCAGAAAATCGCTTCCCCTTCACCATTTTCTAGGGCTGGCATTTGTGGAGGAATGCCGAAGCATGGCATGCCAAGAGGGAGACTTTTCTTAATGCTGGTTACTGATAATGATGGATGTGCGATATTTGACCCACATATCACAGTGAGGGTCAATTCAGTGGGTGTCACTCTTTTAATTACTTAACACACATATACATTGAGTACAGGGAAGGGTTAGAGGTCACAGGTACCTTACCTTCATTGGTCTGGTGAGGTCATTATATTTCTTTCAGCACTGTAGCAAAGCCCTGTGAGTGACTGACAAGGTACTGAGTGCCACTGCAATCTCCTCCACATTGCTTCGAATTCCTGTCATAGGGGTCTCCTGCTCCGACTCCAAACAGCTGGTCCCTTCTTCTAATCTCTTCCAGAAAAGTATCACCTTCAGGCTCCCTGAAATTAAAAGCTTCCCTTTTTGCTCTCTTTGATTTGGCTGTTGCATCAAGAAAAATATTCTTGCTATTTTACTGCTCCATAAAAGTGGTTTCCTCTGGGTTTCTCAGTAATTTTCCATTGATATACAGGAGTGAAAGGAGGGGATGGGGCTTACAGACAGCAATTCTTAGTGTTTGATATCCAATTATATCTAACTAAATGGTAACAGCTATTGCCAGGATCAAAACTGTGACACAGTCAGGAACTAAGTGGTTCTGGCATTAATGCTGGCTGTAAAACTTACTGCTGAAGGGCATTAAGCAACAAAGTCAGCAGAGATGAAGTGATCTACAAGTTGCTCTTACCTCTATAACAGTTCCTTTTGTTTTTTAACTATTGCGCTCCTCTTAGATAAGACTTGATTCTTATTCTCAGCAGGCAAGACTCCAGCTGCGTCTTCAAACATTGAGGAGGGTGAAAGAATGTAACAGGAAATACTCAGTGTTGAAAACCATTTACTACTCTGGCAAGCTTTCCACCCTTTACTGCTATTGAGGGCCATATCTCTGACTAAATCCTGCCACAACATTGTTGGGCATTTGTTTCAATAATTACATCTGATGGTTATTGTCAGTAATGGAAAAATACACCAAGCAGTAAAAATGGAGTATGTAGCACTGGTTCTGAAAGAAATCAATGATTACTGATAAAACTAGCTTGGAGTTACAGACAAATCTCTGCAATCTCACTCTAGAGACCAAAAAGGCATGCTAAGGCCAAACTGCTGGTGCAATGTATCAGTGCACTGTGGAGCAGTAGAGTGTGGGTTTTGCAAGGGGGCCATTGACCAAAAGTACCAAAGTGGATGATCCTACTTGGCCTGCTCCCAAGGTCCTCAGCATCATAAATGCCAATATGCAGCCAATTCAGTACACTCCACATGACATTAAGGGGGCGATTTTCTGACGTCGGAGGAGGCGGATTTGGAGGCGGGAAAATCAGAAACAATGAGGGCGGGTTCGGAACCCGCCTCCATCCCGCCTCCGCGGGATTCTGCCGGTGCCAGTTTTGGAGGTCGGGAAACGGCCCCGCCTCCAGCTGGCCATAGCGCTACTTAAGATCATTAAATGCTCGTTAAGGGCCTCTCTAAGCCTATTTTGAGAGGCCCTCGTGATTTTTCAAGCATTTCGGCGTGCTCCACGCACCTCCTAAACCACGCCAGGTAAACCTGATGGGTTGGCTCGTGGGTGGTCTCCTCACAGCTGCAGGTCCAACAAGACATCATTTATTTCATCAAGGATTACTTGCAGGTCCCAGACCTTTGCTTTAAAAGGTCTCTGAGCACTTTTAGAAGGTCTTCCGAAGTCGGAGGTGCTGCAGCTTGAGTCTATCAACTGTGGGACCTCCTTGGAAGACCCTCTCCCCGCTTGCAATGAGCGCTTCCCCAAAGGAGGCATCTACAAGCAGAATGGGAACCATTCGTTTTCTTTCTGCATGGACCTCAGATGAGGATGAGGAGCATCCACGGCAGCAGCAGAACCAGGCAGCTCAGGAGCAACACCAGCAGGAGCCCCAACCTCCTGCTCAGGCAGCTCAGCAGCAACAGCAGCAGGAGCCCCAACCTCCTGCTCAGGCAGCTCAGCAGCAACAGCAGCAGGAGCCCCAACCTCCTGCTCAGCTACCTGATGCTGCACAGGGCAGAAGGCACCAGCGCATCGAGGCACCTCGCCGCAGGAGATACCCCCAACAGAGGGTTTACAGACAAAGGATGAGCTACCTCAACATGAGTGAACAACAGTGCCAATGGAGGCTGAGACTTTCGTGAGAGGTTGTCCGAGAGATCTGCGGCCTGCTGCAGCAAGACCTGGTGCCCAGAGGAACGGGTGGACACCCCTTACCAGTGGCTGTCAAAGTCATCACCGCACTCAACTTCTTTGCCTCAGGCTCCTTCCAGGGATCATCAGCAGACATCAGCGGCATCTCCCAGTTGGCCGCCCACAGTTGCATCACGCAGGTTACCGATGCCCTTTTTGCTAAGGCCCACAATTACATCCAGTTCACAAGGGATCAAGCAAGTATAACCGCCCATTCGGTTGGCTTTGCAAATATGGCAGGCATGCCAATGGTGCAGGGCATCATATCACAACCCAACTATCTTTGTCAACCGCAAGGGCTTCCACTCCCTCAACGTACAGCTGGAGTGTAACCACAAGAAGGAGTTCTTGCATGTTTGTGCCAAGTTCTGTGGTAGTTGCCATGACTCTTTCATCCTGCGGCACTCTAGTGTTCCTCCGCTTTTCAATCCACCAAACCAACTTAATGGATGGCTCCTTGGTGACAAAGGCTACCCCCTGAAGAAGTGGCTAATGACGCCGATCAGGAGGCCAGCTAATGAGGCTGAAGAGCGCTACAACACCAGCCACACTTCGACCATGTCCATCATCGAGCAAACCATTGGGTTGTTGAAGAAGCGCTTCCATTGCCTTGACCGATCAGGTGGAGCCCTGCAGTATACACCATACAGGGTCTCCAGAATGGTCGTGGTCTGCTGTACACTGCACAACAACGCACAGCGTCGTGGCTTGCAGCTTCCTGATGAGCAAGTGGCTCAGTTCCAGCCCTCCTCAGATGAGGATGAGGAGGATGAGGAGCAGGAGGAGGAGGAGCAGGAGGAGGTCAGAGCGCCGGTGTATTGACCAGCGGCAGCACACGAGCACATGGCTGCCTGTGATGCAAGGGATGAACTTATCATGGCCAGATTTGCATAGTTTGCCCAAGTTGGCACATGTCCTTGGCTCCATCCTAAGACATCATTGACAATGGACATGACTCTCTGGCCTCCTTTCACTCAGGCCACCAACCTGACAATGCAAGTGTGGCGGAGCCCACAATGTGGAGCTGCCTAAGGCGAAAGAACAGATGCCATAACGCCAACATTTTGGCATCAAATCATTTTAATGCTTTCCAACAGGGATGGCATTTCATCAATACACAGAAACATTCTCCCAATCTGCACACAGGGTTATATCCCTTGCCAGCTGTACCCACACAGCCTTGATTTCTTTGGCAGGCCTCTTCCTCCCAGATGAGTGGAAGAGCACCTGCTAGCTTGCACCCCCTCAAACAACATTTGCAGTGCCTCATCCGAGAGCCTCGGGGAGGCCCTTGGCTTGGAATTGGACATAGTGGTTTCTCAGAATATGTTGCAGGTGGTGCAGCATAGGCAGAAATGCTGTGGAATGAACCAAGGCAGCAAGAAGCCATAAAATCAGACTGGAAAAGTGATGTCAGCAGAGGCGAGTTTCAGTCCCAAAACACTAACTGACCAAGGGCATCCCACACCTCTGAAATCAAGTGGCCAATCATGGGGAAATCACAAATTTTTGAAAACTATCAGTGGAGGCGGGTTTCAAACCCACCCAAACTGAAACCCGCCTCCATCTCGCCTCCAGTGAGAAAATCGCCCCCTAAGAAACAGCTGAGTACACTGGACACAGCAAAGGCTATGGGTCCTGACAACATCCTGATTTGAAAGCATAACAAATCTAAGTTGAACAATTACTGCCATATCAACCTCCTCTCAATCATCAATAAAGTGATAGAAGGAATCATCATCATCATTGCCATCAAGTGACACCTACTTAACAATAACCTGCTCGCCGCCGCTCAGTTCGGATTCTGCTGGGATTCTGCCCCATTTAGAATAGCCTTTTAAATTCCACTCGCCTCCCTTCCACGTCAAGGGGGTTGTGTTGGGAGGAGTTCCCAGGATTCCCAAAGAAATTACACCTTTTACGCCCTTGAAAAACTTCAGCGAAATTCATGCCAGTTGAGAGTTGGTGCAAGTCCCCTCGCGGCTTGCTGAAAGCTCCAGACCTTCACTAGACCAGGGCGGTTTGATTACCTTGTCTAGTGGTAGAATTGCTCCCGTGGGAGCTGAAGACTGAAAAAGGAATGGGGGGCCTCAGGCAGAGCAACGTGGCACTGCTCAGCCTTAACAAGGGCAGATTGGGTTGGGCCAGAGTGGACACCGCTGATGGACTCTTGCAAATTTCTGTTGATTCAGTGAATTATGGACCTTTTTAAAAAGGGCATCTAAAGTACTTATTAGTAATTTAAAATACCCTGTAAAAATAGTTTTAAAGTATTTTTTTTCTTGTGCTCATCAAGTTGACAACCTTAGGTCTGGGATATGAGCACTTTCTATTTCAGGCAAACATAAAGCTCTCTATTTTGCCCCATCAGTGTGCCTCAGCTCAACCTCAAAAGAGCACCCCTTACTGTACCAGTGTGACTTTGTGCTCATTTGACAGACCAACTATTTTTAGGCCTGCCTGAGGGACTATGCCAATTAATGCTAAATTTAATGCTATATTGGGAGCAGAAGGCCCATGTCCACTGGAAACTGAATTTCCCAAAGGATCTTACAGCCAGTAGACAGAGGAAACTTTCATTCAGTTAGTCTGGACTGGATTTGAACTCGAGAACCAACAACATTGAAAGTATCATGTAAGCAAAATAGCACAGTACAAAAAAGTACCATGAACATTTTTGGGGAAAAACCATACAAAGGCAGTGCCCCTTTAAGAACTCCATTGCACATAGAACTTCTCTTAAGTTCATTGAAAATGGGCTTTGATGGCAAACAGTCCAACCCTTGTGAAAAAGATGGGAAATCATGCCAGGCAGTACTGTAAACATTTTAATATAAATTAGGGGTCTTTAATGAGGCTTTTGTACAAAATATACAAGTGCACTATTAACCAAAAATGCAGGCAGCAAGAAAATTGCAGGGAGAAGGAATCAAGTAAGAAGCAGGCCTATATTAATTGAAACTTTTTTGCATAGTGTTGTTGGTACGTGGAACGCCCTACCAGAAACAGTGATGAAAGTAGAATCCATAATAGTCTTTAAAAATAAGTGAATAAAATTTTTGAAAATGAATAACTTAACAGGATTTGGGGAAAGGGCAGGGAAATAGGACTAAGTGGACAGCTCGTTCAGAGATGTGGCACAGGCATGATGGGCCGAATGGCTTTCTTCTTTGCTAAAAAAAATTCTATGATTCTACTCGACTGATTTCCTGACATCTATTTTCACTTTTCTCACTGGCACAATCAATGATGAACGATCATAAATTGAAAATGTTGTATTTGACTAAAAAGTGTCAACCTGCAGGTTAAAAGAGCTATAAGAAGTAATGTTCTAACTTTGTTTTTCTGTTGGGTTCCTTACTCAGAGTGAACAACCAGGAAATGACCCCTGAACGTTCAGTGAGAGGATAGGGTAGTTGAACAACTGACCTATGTCAGGACTGTTGGACCTCGAATCACCTACAGGTGGAACTATTTTAACAGAAGTGGTACCAATACACAGTTTTCGTTTGCTTTACTAGATGGTTCTACCAGTGATTTGGCACCAAAAAGCTGTTGTGTCCATCAAGAGCAGATTGCAATGAAATCCTCTGTCGAAGTATCCGAAAGACCAGGGTCTGAGATTTTATCCCTTTTAATGCCTCATTCAGATGAATGTTGTTTTCTATTAAACTTAACTGTTGCCAGTAAGGTTGACAAGTGGAAAAACAAGACTGAAGTAATTTATACAGCAGATGTTTATGGAACAAGAGATCAGTTTCTCTACTGTATTTTATATTCATACACAAGTCTTGGTAAATGTTTTACATTTAGTTGTACAGAATTTTGGTCGATGGCTAAATGCAAGAGAACTTATTTACATGTTGTGCAACTGTAAGATCTGCTGAAACTTGTCATGCTGCGCAAAGCAGGATGAAGGGCTGCTTTTCAGTTCATAAAGCAGCATTAAATAATCACCATAATTCATAGCAAATCCTTTATTAGCAGCAAGTAATAACCACAAACCAGGCACCTATAGAAAGAATACCTCATAATGATCCTAATAGGGAGATTTTGCTATTTCTGTTGTATTTTGTTAGGTATTTATGGAAGAAACTGCCTCTTACAGGAATTTTCTGCTGGGCAGCTATCTATTGTTCTAATGAGTCGCTCTCTATCCTTTTCAGCATTGTGTTATTAAGAACATAAGAACAATAGAAATAAGAGCAGGAGTAGGCCATACGGCCCCTCGAGCCTGCTCCGCCATTCAATAAGATCATGACTGATCATCGACCTCAACTCTACTTTCCCGCCCGCTCTCCATATCCCTTGAGTCCCCTAGAGTCCAAAAATCTATCGATCTCAGCCTTGAATATACTCAAAGACTCAGCATTCACAGCCCTCTGGGGCAGAGAATTCCAAAGATTCACAACCCTCTGAGTGAAGAAATTCCTCCTCATCTCGGTCTTATCCTGAGACTATGTCCCCTAGTTTTAGACACTCCAGCCAGGGGAAACAACTTCTCAGCATCTACCCATATGTTATGTTATAAATCTAGCTGTGTACACTCACCTTAGATAAAATTAAAACCTTCAGATGATGAAGATGATCTTTGGTCAATTTGACAGGTTAATTTTGTGATTGCTGCTTAATAAATGATGCCTTTGAAATAAAATGCGGGATTTGGTTCCTTTGTTCTTTGCTGGTTAGTCATGCATCATTGGTGCTTTTAAGCATATTTTAATTCATTCACATTTTATTAATTGGATATTTGATAATTTAGCAGTTAAGTTGCCAATCACAATTTACGCCTTACAGGAAGTGTGATTCCCTAATTTATAACACTTTTGAAGTGCAGGGCTTTTGAAACGAGTGCTGTGCCAAACATTTGCTACATACAAGAGTTTAATTATCCAGCTTTTACATTCAAATTGTTGTTTTTATTTATTTAATCAGTATCCCTCATGAGTCTAAGTCTGACCAAAATTCAGATATAAATCTAGCCCAATACATTAATCATTTTCTTCGCAGAAGTGTTAAATATTTACAGTGGAAATTCAGAACCCTTTTGGGAGGGAATGGGTTAAAGCTCTGGCAAGACTCTTTGTCTTGTTTTTCCAAAATTCCAAGTTCCTGCCCTGTTCCCAAACCCTTACTAAGTTCAAGCTTGTTGAAACACAGCTGTATTAACTCCATTTATCTGCATTAAAAGTTTTTATTTATGATTTGGATCTGTCATTTCCTGCTTGTACAGTTGCTTTCTGTAAACATCAGTCTCTTAAATGCAACAGGAAATTCTAAAAAGGACAACAATCTTCTACACGGAGTCAGCTTTATAATTAGGTCTGCAATGAGGTCTATGGTACTATGCAGCATTTCCTCAGACACTGTTGGTTTAAGAAAGGAAACCTTTGATAATTTAGGTTAAATTGAGACTTACAATGTGGATGCTGCACATTTCAGTTTGTTTGCTGGTGAATGAGTGTAGTTTCAATAGACAAAATGTTGTGTTAAAGCTTTCAAATCTCCTTCTGATTGTATGGTAATAAAAGCTGGTATGAACGACTCTGCTAAGATCAGCAGCCGATTAAAATACCTTAAGTCAAAAAAAATTCAATAAGTATTTTATTATAAGCGATGGAGTAACCAAAACCACTGTGCACCTGGAGCCCAAGATCATTTATAATAGACCGTTACATGTACCCTGGGCTAGTGATCTGCTACACTGTCCTTAAAATCTATCATCCACTTTCTTCTTATTTTCCATCATCTTTTATCTGATATCTCTCGGTAGCTGATCTAAGGTTGCCAACCCTCCAGCAGTGCCCTGGAGTCTCCAGGAATTAAAGATTAATCTCCAGGACACTACTGCGAGCAAACCCGGGAGAATATTCATAGGAATATTCAACAAAAATGTGATTTTTTTTCCCATTTAATTATATATAAAAATATTGTTGGCGGGATAAACCGACTGCTTGGCTGAGTCAGGCTGCCTCCGATTGGGTAATTAAGAGCCTGTTTGCTTTCCAATTAGCGTGGGAAGGCAATGGGCTGCGAGAATGGACATGTCGGGCGACCAATGGTGGGAGCGGGGTGGTTGGAAGCTGGAGATCGCATGATGAAACCTCCAGGAATATGTCCAACCAGAGTTGGCAACCCTCAGCTGATTCCAGAGCAGCTCTGACTTCAATGCTTCAAAATATCCTGTAGATAATGACAACTCATAGATCTTAGAACCTTCTGGCTTGGATTAACTCTGGGATCTAATGTTCATTACTGAAGCAGCGCTTTAGACATTCCTGAGAACTCAACAACATACAATAATTAATTAATTGAATATAAGTAATCAATTACAGCTTTCTTGAATAGCTCCTAACCTTTAAAATGCAGAAGCCCAAGTTGCTAAATTTGTTTTTCTCGGTTATGCTTAAAAGCACACAGTCTTGGAGAAGAGCCAGCAGAGCTGCGTGATTTGTATCAACACGTTATGTACAACTGATGTGATGATACATTTCAATGTGATGTATGTCACTATTGTGCTTGCAGCTAAATAAAGGTCTATAAAACATTATCATGAAGCTTTTTAATGTTTCAGTACTAAATACAATAGTATCATTTCACAAAATTAAAAATATAAAATGGTGGAGAGGGACTGCAAGTCAGTCAGCAACTGAAGGTGAAGATAGCTTAACTTTTCTGATGAACAATTCCATCAGAACTGGCCACACCCGATGAAGGGTCCCACCCAAAATGTTAATCTGTCTTTTTCTTTTAGATCCTATCTGACCTGCTATTAATTGCCAGCACTTTCTATTTATTTCAGATAACCAGCTTGTGTGCTATATTATTTCCTTGTTACTGATTTTGTTACAGTGCACTAAAGCTTTAGATTACAGTTCCCTGTTGTAATATAACATGGATTCATTCCCGAATAAAGGTAGTGATCACAGATTATTCTTAACAACTCAGTTAATCCTATTCATCCTTAGGTGTGATAATACAGATTGTCTATTTCGCATATTAGTTTGCAAATTTTTGAATCTGAGCACTGCAGATTTCCTGGTTACATTTTGCTTATTTTTCAGATAAATTATTTCCTTTCCTTCTTCTTCTTCAAGCCACCTGAAGTTGTCACTATTCCTGCAGCAGGCAATCTGCCCGGCCAACACCATTTCTATAACTGCAGGGTACGTGAGGGTGACTGCCCTTCTGTTTCTTTTCCATCCTCTCTGTCTGTGCTTTTCCCCAACAACATGGTTGAAATCTAGAACAGGGGGATTCATGCCCACGTGGTAAAGGTCAAACTGCTGCACGATGTCACTGTACATCTGCATACATTTTAAGCTTTTTTTGATAAAGATCTAGAAGGAACTAGATGTTTTGGTCACAGGATATCAATTAGCAGATTAAAAAAATGTACTGTTAAAACAATTGTCATGTTCAGTTAATGGTGACATCTACACAAAAGATGTTGGGGGAAAAATTCAGTTGGTTGCGCCTCCCGTTAGCGCCTTAAGAGGGCGCTAATGGGGCGCAAAGCATCTAGCGCCCAGGCGCGGCGATGTTTGCACCGCTCGCGAAATTAACTGGACATTTTGCGGCGGCGCAAAACACTACCGCCACGATCTCCTGCGCCGGCAGATCGTGACGTCAGTCGTGTGCGCAACGCCCCAGTATCGCCCCAGAGCGGATATTGAGTGGCGCCCCCTGCCTTACCGCCTGACGCTAGCAACGACAGGTTGAGGGGAGCGTTTTGCAGTCATGAAGGGAAAGGGGGAGCGCTATTTAAAGGCGACCACTTCCTGCCTTTTATTGTTGGTGACATTTTTGAACCACACATTCTGAGAGAGAGAGCGAGAGACTTCTGGAGAGATTCAATGCTGTGTGAAGGAGCTTTTGGTACTGAGCAGCACTTTGCAGGTTCATTTTGATTTGCCATTCCTTGTATCGATTTAGAAGAGATTGTGGGGGCTGCACTCTGAGCTCTTTGCCTGGTACTCTCCATTGTTCTTTCCAGCAGATTTGATGTGCAGGTCTCTCCAGGCCGAGATTCAAAGCTGCAATGAGCAGGATGTGGATGGAAAGCAAGATCAACCATCCCCTTTAAGAACTGGTCCGTGCCATTGTGTGTGTGTTCCATTGCTGACTGACATCACATGAGCTTCACCAGCGCTCTGAGTTAGCGCCTCGCTCCTCGGCCTTTGCGCCTTAAGACAGGTGTGAAGCGCCTGATTTAGCGCTGCAATCACCTCCAGGGGCGATAAAAGTCAAGTTTGCAGTCGTTGCCGATAATTAGCGCCAGGCGCTAATCTTTGCGCCCGGCCGATAATTGCGCCCCAAATGGGGCGATACTGAATTTCTCCCCCGTTGACTTTTAATCAGCTAATGAAGGAGGGAAGCATCAAAAATAAACAGAGAAGTGGAAATTACTTGCTTTTATTATCATGCCAATCTGATGAATGCAACTGTAAATGTGTAGAACAAAAGCAAAATACTGCGGATGCTGAAAATCTGGAATAAAAGCAGAAAATGCTGGAAACACTCAACAGGTCAGGCAGCATCTGTGGAGAGAGAAACAGAGTTAATGGGGGAAATTTTTCGGGGGGTCAGGGGGCGTTTGGTGGCTGGTCGGGTGGGAGGTTTTTTTTGACAGCGGGTCGGGACCCCACTGTCAACCCGCCTGCACACTAGTCTCCCAGATGTTGGGTCTGTCATCGCAGAACAGACCCGACACCAAACGGCGGGGGAGGCAATTTACATCATTAGCTGGATTGTTCAGAGGCAATTAACTAGTATATTTTATGCTTACCTTTAGATTTTTAGAGTTTGCCAATGGCTTCCCCGCTGCTTGGGGATCACGTCAGGTAATGAGGTCGGGTGTTGTGTCAGCATGTGATGATTTCTTTATTTGACAGCTGCAAATGTTCTATAAAAGCTCCCATTTCATAGGTGTTCACTTTCGAAGCTCAGAGCTGTTGCTTACTGCATTTGGAAGACAGATTGAGCTTTATGCAGCTTACAAGTGTTTGGAGCAAACTCTCTATTCAGTGTCACCTCATTGGAACAACCTCTCTCACCATTGACAGATCGCTTCTGTCATCTCAAGTTCACCTGCCATCTATTACATCAGCATCGGTGCCCTTGAAACTATCTCATCTTGGTCCTCAGAATCCCACCAAAATCAGCCCCAACACCAGCAGCACCAGGCACACCAGCAGCACCAACAACAACACCAACCTTCTCCTCAATCAACTGATGCTGCACAGGACACAGGGCATCAGCACCGACCACATCGCTGCCCGGGACACCAGGGATGGCCTCACCATGGCCAGATTTACTTCACTTGACGCTGTACACCCTGGCTGCCACATGATGTGCCAGGTTGACACCACCCCACATCAACACCATAAAGCATCCCTTTAATGCCCAAGCCATTCCTTCCACACTCATCACCATTGCGGGGGGCAGGGTACCGTTATGCCTCACCATTCACTGTAACTCACTAAGCCAAAGGTGCACACAAATCTGTCCAAGAACGCAAAGTGTTCAAAATAAAGATTTCAATGTTTGACAGCACACTAATAGAAACTTCACATGAACATTGGCTAAAACACCCAAGTGCCTACCCTTGTGTGCTGTTAGTTGGTATGATTGGACTAGGATGAGGGTGAGTGTGAGGGGTGGCTAGTGAGATGGGGATGTGATAATGTAGATAGAGAGGGATGGGTGGAGGTGCAAGGTAAGTTAGTGTGAGTAAGAATGTGCAGGAGTAGAATTCAGAGAAGAGGGGGAAGGAATTGTTGCTTTTTGCCTACACTACTTGTAGTGCTTTGTGTTACAGGTAGATATTTAATTTCAGTACCCATAACTTAATCTAGATCAAGTAAGTAGTCAAGAAACTACACTGTAAACTATGTTCCCTTATTAGAAATTTAATTACATTTAATTAAATAAAACAAGGTCATATAGGGATGGCAGTGCAGGTGGTGTGCCGCAACTGCAGCATGTGGGAGTTTGTGGAGAGCATTGTGATCCCGGACAACCATGTTTGCAGTAAGTGCCTGCATCTTGAGGAACTTCAGCTCAGAGTTTTTGAGCTGGAGTCTGAGATGAAGACATTGTGGGGCATTAGGGATGGGGAGAGTTACCTGGACACTTCGATCCAGGAGGCAGTCACACCCCTTAGGTTAGGTAGTGCTACAGGTCTGGTTCGTGGTCAGGGACAGGAGGGTGTGACTGCAACTCAGGCAGGTAAGGGGACCCCAGGTGCAGTGCTGGAGGAGCCTCAGCCTTTGCCCTTGTCCAACAGGTATGAGGTTCTTGCTGCCTGTGTGGATGAGGGAAAAGCCTGCAGGATGGATGAGCAAGCTAACCATGGCACCATGGTGCAGGAGGCCATTCAAGTGGTGTGAGTGAAAGGGAATGTAGTTGTGGTAGGGGACAGTATAGTCAGGGGGATAGATACTGTTCTCTGCAGCCACGACTGAGAGTTCCGAAGGTTGTGTTGCCTGCCCAGTGCCAGGGTTAAAGACATCTCCTCGCGGCTGGAGGAAAACTTGGAGTGGGAGGGGGAGGATCCAGTTGTTGTGGTCCACATAGGAACCAACGACATAGGTAGAACTAGGAATGAGGTTCTGCTGAGGGAGTTTGAGGAGCTAGGATCCAAATTAAAAAGCAGAACCTCAAAGGTAATAATCTCTGGATTGTTATCTGAGCCACGTGCAAATTGGCATAGGGACAAACAGATTAGAAGTTTAAATACGTGGCTCAAAGAGTGGTTTGGGAGGAAGGGGTTTCAGTTCATGGGGAAAGAGGGAGCTGTTCCGTTGGGACAGGCTCCACTTAAACCGGGCTGGGACCAGTATCCTGGTGAACTGAATAACTCTTCTTCTTAGGCAGTCCCTCGGAACCGAGGATGACTTGCTTCCACATTAAAAATGAGTTTGCAGGTGACTGATGAGTCCAATGCGGGACCTACAGTCTCTGTCACAGGTGGAGCAGACGGTAGTTGAAAGGGCAGGTGGGTGGGGTGCTTGGGTTGATGTGCGCTCTTTGCGCTGCCTGCGCTTGGCTTCCGCTTGCTCCTGGCGAAGAGACTCGAGGTGTTCGGCGCCTTCCCAGATGCTTCTCCTCCACTTTGTGCGGTCTTGGGCCAGGGATTCCCAGGTGTCAGTGGGGATGTTACACTTTTTCAAGGAGACTTTGAGGGTGTCCTTGAAGCGTTTCCTCTGCCCGCCTGGTGCTCTCTTGCCGTGCCGGAGCTCCGAGTAGAGCGCTTGTTTTGGGAGTCTCGTATCGGGCATGCGAACAATGTGACCCGTCCATCACAGCTGATCGAGCATGGTCAAAGCTTCGATGCCGGGGATGTTGGCCTGAGCAAGAACACTGACGTTGGTGCGCCTATCCTGTCAATGGATTTGCAGGATCTTGCGGAGGCAGCGTTGGCGGTACCTCTCCAGTACTTTGAGGTGCCTGCTGTACATGGTCCATGTCTCTGAGGCATACAGCAGGGCGGGTATCACTGCTGCTCTGTAGACCATGAGCTTAGTACCGGGTTTGAGGTCCTGGTCTTCAAGCACTCTCTTCCTCAGGTGACTGAAGGCTGCACTGGCACACTGAAGGCGGTGTTGGACTTTGTTGTCAACGTCTGCCCTTATTGACAGTAGGCTCCCGAGGTATGGAAAGTGGTCCACGTTGTCCAAGGCCTTGTCGTGGATTTTGATAATTGGGGGCAGTACTGTGTGGCGGGGGCAGGTTGGTAGAGGACCTTTGTCTTACGGATGTTTAGTGTAAGGCCCATGCTCTCGTATGCTTCGGTGAAGGTGTTGACGATGGTTTGGAGTTCAACCTCCGAGTGAGCGCAGACGCAAGCGTCGTCTGCATACTGTAATTCGACGACAGAGGATAGGACGACCTTGGATCTGGACTGGAGGCGACGGAGGTTGAACAGTTTCCCGTTTGTTCTGTAAATTAGCTCCACTCCAGCGGGGAGCTTACTGAGGGTGAGATGGAGCATTGCAGCAAGGAAGATCGAGAAGAGCATTGGTGCGATGACACAGCCTTGCTTGACCCTGGTTCGTACGTGAATTGGGTCTGTGGTGGAACCGTTGGTCAGGATCACGGCTTGCATGTCGTCATGAAGCTGGCGGAGGATGGTGACAAACTTTTGAGGGCAGCCGAATTTGCGGAGGACACTCCATAATCCCTCATGGTTGACGGTGTCGAAGGCCTTTGTGAGATTAAAGAACGCCATGTACAGCAGTTGGCCTGAATAACTAGGGCAGTAGACAAGGCTTTAAACTAATGAAGGTGGGGGTGGGAGGATTCAGGAAAGAGTAAATTTAAATTCAGCAAGAAAAATGTCAAGGATCTAGAGCAGAGTAGAGTTTTGGGTAAAAATAAGCAGAGTGGGTCAATAAGGGACAGAGAGTTAGGGGGAAAAATTCAGTTGGTTGCGCCTCTCATTAGCGCCTTAAGAGGGCGCTAATGGGGCGCAAAGCATCTAGCGCCCAGGCGCGGCGATGTTTGCGCCGCTCGCGAAATTAACTAGACATTTTGCGGCGGCGCTAAACACTACCGCCACGATCTCCTGCACCGGCAGATCGTGACGTCAGTCGAGTGCGCAACGCCCCGGTATCGCCCCGGAGCGGATATTGAGTGGCTCCCCCTGCCTTACCGCCTGACGCTAGCAACGACAGTTTGAGTGGAGCGTTCTGCAGTCATGAAGGGAAAGGGGGAGCGCTATTTAAAGGTGACCGCTTCCTGCCTTTTATTGTTGGTGCCATTTTTGAACTACGCATTCTGAGAGAGAGAGAGAGAGACTTCTGGAGAGTTTCAACGTTGTGTGAAGGAGTTTTGGGTACTGAGCAGCACTTTGCAGGTTCATTTTGATTTGCGATTCCTTGTATCGATTTAGAAGAGACTGTGGGGGCTGCACTCTGAGCTCTTTGCCTGGTACTCTCCATTGTTCTTTCCAGCAGATTTGATGTGCAGGTCTCTCCAGGCCGAGATTCAAGGCTGCAATTAGTAGGATGTGGATGGAAAGTGAGATTAACCATCCCCTTTAAGAACTGGCCCGTGCCATTGTGTGTGTGTTCCATTGCTGACTGACATTACATGAGCTTCGCCAGCGCTCTGAGGTAGCGCCTCGCTCCTCGGCCTTTGCGCCTTAAGACAGGAGTGAAGCGCCTGATTTAGCGCTCCAATCACCTCCAGGGGCGATAAAAGTCAAGTTTGCAGTCGGTGCCGATAATTAGTGCCAGGTGCTAATCTTTGCGCCTGGCCGATAATTGCGCCCCCAATGGGGCGATACTGAATTTCTCCCCCTAACAAAGGTAATAAGGCATCAGTGACTAAGGTGACAACAGGGAAAAATAGAAATAAGTCAAAGCTAAAGGCACTATATCTGAATGCGCGAAGCATTCACAAATAGATGAATTAATAGCGCAGATAGAAATGAATAGGTTTGATCTAATAGCCATTACGGAGATGTGGTTGCAATGTGGCCAAGGTTGGGAACTAAATATTCCAGGATACTTAACTTTTAGAAGATATAGGCAAAATGGAAAAGGAGGAGGGGTAGCCATGATAATAAAGGATGGGATAAAGGCAGTAGAGAGAAAGGGGGCGAAATTAGTTCACGCCCCCAAACCGAATTATCGCCGGAGATTTAGTGCCCGGCGCGGAAGTACCACCCCGGCTGCAAATTTGGCTTACCGCCCCTGGGCGAGGAAACGGAGCACTATCTCAGGTGCTCCACTTCCTCGTGGGGTGATGTCAGGGGTACAAAGCGCGGTAGCGTGGCAGCGCGGATACGCAGCCGCTCCGCGTAGCGTTAACATGTTTCAGCCCCCCTCCCCTTCCGTTAATGGGGAGGAACGCTGCGAGCTCTGCAGAGCCTCTGATGCTCCACACTTGGCCACTAGGGCAGCGCGATGGTGGCCATGGACCACGCCAAGGGCCGCCACGGAGGGCCGACCGCCAAAAAAATAAAATGGCAGCACGGGTCACGGCCGCACCTCCCTTTAATTAGCGCCCTGTGAGCAGAGGTTGGCCCGGCTCGCGACCCGCGAGGCTGGCGCTGGCACCACCTACGGCAGCCTCGCAGGGCACAGCCACATTTCTGCCACGGGGCGATAAGGGGTCGCCGCAGGGTGCTAAGGGGTCGCGGCGCTATTGGCTAGTGCCTCAGTAGCGCCCTGGTAAATTTCTTGGAGGGCGCTTGCCCCCGCCCGGGCAATAAGCCCTTTGTGCCCTGTTAGCACCTCCGTGCTAACGGCAGGCGCAAGAGAGACGAATTTTGCGGCCAAAGGTTCTTAGCTCTGAAAATCAAGAAGTAGAATCAGGTTGGGTGGAGCTAAGAAACAGCAAGGGCCGAAAACATTGGTGGGAGTTGTTTATAGGCCCCCAAACAGTAATTGTAATGTAGGGCGGAGTATAAATCAGGAAATTAGAGCATGTAACAAGGGTAATACAGCAATCATAGGGGACTTTAATCTACATATAGACTGGGCAAACAAAATTTTCAGTAATAGTGTGGAGGACGAATTCATGGAATGTATACAAGATAATTTTCTAGATCAGTATGTTGAGGAACCAACTAGGGAACAGGCTATTTTAGATCTAGTATTGTGCAATGAGAAAGGCTTAATTAATAAGGGGCCTTTAGGGAAGAGTGACCATAATATGATAGAATTTTATATTGAGTTTGAAAGTGATTTAGTTAAATCCAAAATAGGGTCTTAAATCTAAACAAAGCAAACTATGTAGGTATAAGGGACAAGTTGGCTAAGGTAGATTGGGAAACTACAATAAAAGGTATGACGGTAGAGAAGCAATGACTAGCATTTAAAGAATGAATACATAATTTACAACAAATATACATTCCTTTAAGGCACAAAAGCCCCACAGGAACAGTGGTCCAACTGTGGCTAACGAGAGAAGTTAAAGATAGTATTAAATCAAAGGAAGAGGCTTATAATGTTGCCAAAAAGAGTAGTAAGCCTAAGAATTGGGAGGATTTTAGAATTCAGCAAAGGAGGACCAAGAAATTGATAAAGAAAGGGAAAATAGAATATGAGAGTAAACTAGCGAGAGACATAAAAACAGACTGTAAAAGCTTCTATAGGTATGTAAAAAGAAAAGATTAGCAAAAGTAAATGTGGATCCCTTACAGGCTGAGACAGGAGAAATTATAATGGGGAATAAGGAAATGACAGAGAAATTAAACAAATGCTTTGGTCGTGATTTTATCGATCGATGCGACTTGGGAGCGTGTCAGCTTGTTTCCGGGTTCCAGTCCCGCCCCCAACTTCATCCGGCCCACGGACGTGATTTTACGTCCATTGGCCTTGTTAAGCCCGCCCTGCGGGCTTGCCGGCCAATTAAGAAGAAGCCAGTCAGATGACGTCATTTGATGATGCGTCATCGGCCGGTTTTCTTAAAGGGACCACGCACAATTTTTCTTTGACAGCTCATTTCTCAGTGTTTGACAGCATTGAGGTGCTGCAAACACTGACAATGACTGTTGACAGGTGAGTTCTTGCACCCAGGCTCTTCAGTGACTCCCTCCTTAGGCTATAACAGATGGCAGCTGCAGGTGAGGTCACAGAAGCGATCTGTCACTGGTGAGAGAGGTTCTCCCAATGAGGTGGGACTACACATACAATTGAAAACTTGTTACCTACAGAAAAGTCTAAATGCATTAAAAATGAATTTCCAAACATGTTCTTACCTCTGAAACTCACCAGTGCACCATTGGATCCTTCACACCACTTCTGCAGCTGCCATCAATGCAGAAACATTACACCAGACTCACAACACGCCACACTTACCTGACGTGGTGTCCGGACATTGGGAAGCCCGAAGTAGAAGTGTCAAAATTGCAAAAGAGCCTGTTAACAACCTTTAACAGGCAGTTAAGTGGCTATAATCCTCTTCCCGCCGCTAGGTGTCAGGTCCAAGCGCAAATTGGGGACCCGACACTTGGGAAGATTGATTGGAGGCGGGTTGACAACGGGTCTCCTGCCTGCTGTCAATCTTGGCGATTTTGCCGGATGTCCCCCCTCCAAATTCGCCCCCTGAGCGCCGGCAAAATTCTGGCCAATGTGTCTGTATTCATGGAAGAAGACGCAAAAATCTTCCTGGAAATAGTGGAGAACCAAGGGTCTATCGAGAATAAGAAATTGAAAGAAATTAGTATTAGTAAAAAAATAGCACTGGAGAAATTAATGGGACTGAAACCCGGTAAATCCCCCTGGAGCTGATGGCCTATATCCTAGGGTTTTGAAACAGGTGGCTTTCGAGATAGTGGATGCATTGGTTGTCATTTTCCAAAATTCCATAGATTCTAGAACGGTTCCCGTGGATTGGAAGGTAACAAATGTAATCCCACGATTTACGAAAGGAGGGAGAAAGAAAGCGGGGAAATACAGACCAGCTAGCCTGACATCAGTAGTAGGGAAAATGTTAGAATCTATTACTAATGACGTGGTAACAGTGCACGTGGAAAATAATAATAGGATTGGGCAGAGTCAACATGGATATATGAAAGAGAAATCATGTTTGACAAATCTGTTAGAGTTTTTTGAGGTTGTAATTAATAGAATAGATAAGGGGGAGCCTGTGGATGTAGTGTATTTGGATTTTCAGAAGGTATTCGATAAGGTGCCACACAAGAGGTTATTAAACAAAATTAGGGCTCATGGGATTGGGGGTAATATACTAGCATGGATTGAGGATTGGTTAATGGACAGAAAACAGAGAGTAGGATTAAACGGGTCATTTTCGGGTTGGCAGACTGTAACTAGTGGGGTACCGCAAGGGTCAGTGCTTGGGCCTCAGCTAGTCACAATCTACATCAATGACTTGGATGAGGGGCCTAAATGTAATATATCCAAGTTTGCTGATGATACAAAGCTGGGTGGGAATGTAAGTTGTAGGAGGATGCAAAGAGTCTTCAAGGGGATATAGACAGGCTAAGTGAGTGGGCAAGAACATGGCAAATGGAATATAATGTGGAGAAATGTGAAGTTATCCACTTTAGTAGGAAAAATAGAAAAGCAGTGTATTTTATAAATGGTGAGAGATTGGGAAATGTTGGTGTTCAGAGGGACCTGGATGTCCTCGTACACGAATCACTGAAAGTTAACATGCAGGTACAGCAAGCAATTAGGAAAGCAAATGGTATGTTGGCCTTTATTACAAGAGGATTTGAGTATAAGAGTAAAGATGTCTTACTTCAATTATATAGGGCCCTGGTGAGACCACGCCTGGGGTATTGTGTACAGTTTTGGTCTTCTTACCTAAGGAAGGATATACTTGCCATGGAGAGAGTGCAACGAAGGTTCAGCAGACTGATTCCTGGGATGAAGGGATTGTCCTATGAGGAGAGATTGAGTAGACTAGGCCTATATTCTCTAGAGTTTAGAAGAATGAGAGGTGATCTCATTGAAACATACAAAATTCTTACAGGGCTTGACAGGGTAGATGCAGGGAGGATGTTTCCCCTGGCTGGGGAGTCTAGAACCAGGGGTCACAGTCTCAGAATAAGGGGTCGGCCATTTAGGACTGAGATGAGGAGAAATTTCTTCACTCAGAGGGCGGTGAATCTTTGGAATTTTCTACCCCAGAGGGCTGTGGAGGCTCAGTCGTTGAGTATATTCAAGACAGAGATCGATAGATTTTTGAATATTAAGGGAATCAAGGGATATGGGGAGAGTGCAGGAAAGTGGAGTTGAGGTAGAAGATCAGCCATGATCTTATTGAATGGCAGAGCAGGCTCGAGGGGCCGTATGGCCTACTCCTGCTCCTATTTCTTATGTTCTTATGAGTAGGGTAGGGAAGGCAGAGTGATGGGGATGTGATGAGAGGCACAGCAGATTGAGGTTGAGTGTGACTTTGCAGTAACATTTCGTGATCTACTGAGATCATTGAAAGGTTTGCGCCACTGCAGCCTGGTCCTCCTGATCACATCCCTGTTTGTGTCCTCCTGGGCAATGTGGAACCAGGCTGCGTTGATCTCCTGGGGCGGTCTCTTCCGCCCATGGGAAGGGAAGAGAACCTCCCTGTGTGCTGTGGCTCCCTCCATAAGCATATGGAGCGAGTCATGGTAGAGCCTGGGTGCAGCCATGCACCTCTGTGCAGTGCTTGTCAGTGTTTGCAGCACCTCAATGCTGTAGAACACTGACAGCACAACTGTCAAAAACAATTTGCACATGATCCCTTTAAGGAAACCGGCTGATGACGCGTCATCAAGTGATGTCATCAGACCTGCTTCCTTCAATTGGCCGGGAAATGCACTGGGCGGGCTTAACAAGCCCAATCAGTGTAATGTTCTTTTCACAGAGCGGGATGGAGCCAGCAGCGGGGATGCACCCCACCAACGAACCCCGGCCGCACCAGACCCGCCTCGGTAGGCGAAATCGCGGCCAACGTTTCAGCTCGATGATCTTTCATCAGAACGGGAAGATGTTAGAGATGAACAGCTTTTAAGCAAGTACAAAGCCAGGGAAGAGGATGGGGGCAGGGGGTGGGGGCAGGGGGTGGGGGCGGCAGAGACCGAACAAAAGGGAAAGGTCTGTGATAGGGTGGAGGGCAGGAGCAATTAAATGACAAAAGGATTAATGGTGAAGGGCAAAAGACACAGATGCTGCCTGATCTGCAGAGTGTTTCCAGTGTTTTCTGTTTTTATTATAAATGTGTAGCGTTTAACTGACCTCAAAGAGTAACACACACATTTTGCAATGTAGTGTAAAGAAGCGTCCCAATTTTGACTAGCAATACGGAGCACTGTGAAGATCAATCAGGAAACCGGCGCCTCATTCCCGATTTCACTGCTCCATTGCCTTGAGTTATCACCAGCATAAATCTTCAATGCGGACAGTAATTTCCAGACTCTAATATATCATAGTTCTTCAAAATTCTTTAAAAAATTATGAGTCTCTCTGGAATTGACGATATGAGATTTGATATTTTGCTATGGGAATATCGTGGGCTTACCTTGTCTGATCTCTTTTAAACATACTCCTTTTTTTAAAGTAAAGTATTTTTTCTCAGTGCTAAGGAGCTCTCTGTGGAACAATAGAAGGATCAGTGTTAGGAAACAATTAATTACACTTCCTGAAAACCTGTCTACTAAGCACGCAAAAAATGGACTGTGGCTCATAAAATATGCAAGGAAAGGCTAAATAAGAAATCATAAATAAACTATGATGTGTTGTTGAATTGGGCAGCCTCCAGGGAGTAAGGAGCATTTCCCCTTCCCCACAATAGAATGAGTGTCCTGGCTGTCTGAGGTTAGGAGTCAATGATCCTGCCCACCCTTGGATTGCTATAGCAACAGACTGCGCCCTCTTCTAAAATAGCAGGGGTTGGGTATCAGGAAGTTCCTGCTTTTTTCTGCCCCTTTCTCTTCTCATTGTGCTGGCTTTAGCTGCAGCCGATCTAGGAGAACTATCGCCTCGAAATGACTATAGCCAATATTAACGGATGAACTCTTGACGAGTTTGGGTGGCATTTATTTATTGGACAAGAGTCCCTTCCTCTTTTGATGTGTTTTTGTACCTGATGGTTGGACCTGGTCATGGTCATAATGGGACCATGACAACCCTCAGTGTCTGGACTTTCTAAAGCCCATAGATACAGCTTTTAAATCCAATCTTTAACCAGGGAAAGATCTTTTTTTCCCCCATCAAGAAGGAGGATGGGCACCAGGGGAAAGAAAGCGAGTAGTTTTATTTTCAAGATTAGATAATGATTTAGAAAGATAGAAGTCTAAAACTGTTGCAGACCCTGGCCATTTGGGGGCGGTGCGGTGGGACAGGACCTCCACCTCCTGCTTTGGCCTCACCATGACATTCCCCCACCCCTCCAAATAAGAAAGAAATAGGAGCAGGAATAGACCACTTGGCCCCTCGAGCCTGCTCTGCCATTCAATAAGATCATGGCTGATCTTGGGCTCAAAGCCACTTCCCTGCCCGCTCCCCATAACCCTTCACTCCCTTATCTTGTAAAAATCTGTCTATCTCCACCTTAAATATATTTAATGACCCAGCCTCCACGGCTCTCTGGGGCAGAGAATTCCACAGATTTACAACCCTCTGAGAGAAGAAATTCCTCCTCATCTCAGTTCTAAAAGGGCAACCCTTTATTCTGAAACTATGCCCCCGAGTTCTAGATTTCCCCACGAGGGGAAACATCCTCTCTGCATCTACCTTGTTGAGCCCCCTCAGTATCTTATATGTTTCAATAAGATCACCTCTCATTCTTCTAAATTCCAATGAGTATAGGCCCAACCTGCTCAACCTTTCTTCATAAGTCAACCCCCTCATCTCAGGAATCAACCGTGTGAATCGTCTCTGAACTGCCTCCAATGCAAGTATATCCTTCCTTAAATAAGGAGACCAAAACTGTACGTAGTACTCAAGGTGTGGTCTCACCAATACCCTGTACAGTTGTAGCAGGACTTCACTGCTTTTATACTCCAACCCCCTTGCAATAAAGGCCAACATTCCATTTGCCTTTTTGATTACTTGCTGCACCAGCATGCTAACTTTTTATGTTTCATGCACAAGGACCCCCAGGTCCCTCTGAACTGTAGCCTTTTGTAATCTCTCTCCATTTAAATAATAATTTGCTTTTTTATTTTTCCTGCCAAAGTGGATAACCTCGCACTTTCCCACATTATACTCCATCTGCCAAATGTGTGCCCACTCACTTAGCCTGTCTATATCCCTTTGCAGATTCTTTGAGTCTTTTGCACAACTTGCTTTCCCACCCATCTTTGTATCATCCGCAAACTTGGCTACATTACACTCGGTCCCTTCATCCAAGTCATTAATGTAGATTGTAAATAATTGAGGCCACAGCACCGATCCCTGTGGCACCCCACTAGTTACCGTTTGCCAACCGGAAAATGACCCATTTATCCCGACTCTTTGCTTTCTGTTAGTTAGCCAATTTTCTATCCATGCTAATATATTACCCCAAACTCCGTGAGCTCTTATCTTATGCAGTAACCTTTTATGTGGCACCTTATCGAATGCCTTCTGGAAATCCAAATACACCACATCCACTTGCTCACCCTTATCCACCCTGCTCGTTACATCCTCAAAGAACTCCAGCAAATTTGTTAAACATGATTTCCCTTTCATAAAACCATGCTGACTCTGCTTGACTGCATTATGATTTTCCAAATGCCCTGCTACTGCTTCCTTAATGAAAGACTCCAGCATTTTCCCAACGACAGATGTTAGGCTAACTGGTCTATAATTTCGTGCTTTCTGTCTCCCTCCTTTCTTAAATAGGGGTGTTACATTTGCAGCTTTCCAATCCGCTGGGACCTCTTCACCTGAGGGAAGGGGCGATCAATAGCTCCGAAAGCTTGTGATTTCAAATAAAACTGTTGGACTATAACCTGGTGTTGTGCGACCTCTCGACCTCTTCAGAGTCCAGGGAATATTGGTATATTGCAACCAATGTATCCACTATCTCTGCAGCCACTTCTTTTAAGACCCTGGAATGCAGGCCATCTGGTCCAGGGGACTTGTCGTCCTTTAGTCCCATTATTTTACCAAGCACTTTTTCCTTAGTGATAGTGATTGTCATTAGTTCCCCCCTCCCTGTGGCCCCTTGATTGTCCATTATTGGGATGTTGTTAGTGTCTTCTACCGTGAAGACAGACACAAAATATTTGTTCAGAGTCTCTGCCATTTCCCCGTTCCCCAGGGAACAGGGCCATTTAAATAGTCAGAGTGGGTGCCGGCAGCTGTCGAGGTGCAACAGAGACATCCGCTTTGCTTTGCTGCTGGAAAGTCGGAGCAACACCCTCCAGTGGCACTCAAAGGCAAGCCCCGGGGCCTTATCAAGCCCAGGTTTAAATGAATTAGAAGAATCTTCAGTCCATGCAGGGAACGGAGGGGCAGCCTTTTGACGATAATTGATCCTAGAGCTGGGCAAAATTCCCAGGGTATCCGAGGAATACTCCCAAATGCCTGCAAATGCCTGTTGAGATGTGGGGAGGGGCTGGCAGAAGATTCACCCGCCACCCCCCCCGTATTGCAACTTCCATCTTAACATAAATAGGGTGGAACCTGGTGAATCTGAGTTCTGTCCCAAATTGCAACTGCCCCATCACCACAGCTGCACTGGAATCCCACCCCATGAGGGACATCAATTCTTCCCTATGTTATCTTAAACAGAAGAAAGCAAAACTATAGGTAATAAAACAAAAAGAGCACATGGAATAAGCAGAAAAGGGGCAAGGCAAGCAGAATTAAAGTGCTTAATTTTTTTATTAATTCAAATTGCATACATTTTTGTACCTTTAAGTTATGAGAAACAAAGTGGGTCCAAGAAGAAGCACTTCCCCAGGACACCCTTGCATAAGTGCAGCAATAAGACAAGTCCATTTGATCCACCAATGGTTTTATCTTCTCATTATTGTAATTCAACAGTTTACCAAATTTTCAGCAAACGTTTCTGACCACAAGCCTTACCTAACGCTCTGGAAACAACAAGGTCCTGGATTATAGTGGATTAGAAGACTACTGGTTTTGAGTGTGTCTGTAGAATTATCAATAGGAAAGGTTGTTAGAGGCAGCAACTCTGTCTCTATTTCAGAGACCAGTTCCACCTACATTTCTTCTCACCTTGTTCTTGAGGGGACAATGACAGAATCCATTTGGTTAGAGTTGAGGAGCAAAAAGGGTATGATCACGCTATTGGGGGCATTCTACAGGCCTCCAAATAGTGAGAGGGAGGTAGAGGAGCAAATCTGCAGGGAAATCGCAGAGATATGCAAGAGCTGTAGAGTGGTGATATTGAGGGACTTTAATTACCCAAATATCGATTGGGATAATGCTAGGGTAAAGGGAAAGGAGGAGGAGGAATTTCTGAAATGTGTTCAGGAGAATTTCCGTGACCAGTATGTTCTTGGCCCAACTAGGAAGGAGGCATTGCTGGATCTGGTGCTGGGGAATGAGGTGGGCCAGGTCGACCAAGTGTCTGTGGAAGAACACTTGGGTACGAGTGATCATCGTATCATAAGATTTAGATTAGCAATAGAGAGGAGCAAGGAACAATCTAGAGTGGAACTTCTAAACTGGAATAGGGCTAACTTCAATGGGATGCGAAAGGATCTAGCCAGGGTAAAATGGAACCAAAGACTGACAGGGAAAACTGTAATGGAACAATGGGTGATCTTTAAGGTGGAGATGTTCCAAGTACAGACTAGGTACATTCCAACAAGAGGGAAGGGTAAGGGAACCAAAGCAAGGGCTCCTTGGATGATGAAGGAGATAGAGAAGATGTTGAAACAAAAAAAGAGGGTGTATGATGAATGGCAGGTGAACTCTTCAAGGGAGAACCAGACCAAATACAATAAGTTGAGAGGGGAAGCGAAGATGAAAATAAGATTGGCAAAGAGAGAATATGAGAGTAGAATGGCAGTTAACATAAAAGGGAACCCAAAAATCTTCTACCGGCATGTAAACAGTAAACGGGTAGTCAGAGGTGGGGTGGGGCCTATTAGGGACAAAGAAGATGATATATGCTTAGAGGTGCAGGGCAAGGCTAGAATACTCAATGAGTACTTTGTATCGGTGTTTACTAAGAAGGTGGATGCTGACAAAATATCGGTAGAAGTGGAAAAGGTAGAAGCAATGGAAGGGGTGAAAATTGATAGACAGGATGTACTAGAAAGGCTGGGTATGCTTAGAGTGGATAAGTCGCCTGGGCCAGATGGCTTGCATCCCAGGTTGCTAAGGGAATTGGGGGAGGAGATAGCGGAAGGGCTTGCCATAATTTTCCAATCTTCCCCAGATGCGGGGGAGGTGCCTGAGGATTGGAAAGTGGCAAATGTGACACCATTGTTCAAGAAAGGGTGTAAGGACAATCCTAGTAACTACAGTTTAACATCAGTGGTGGATAAAGTTTTAGAAATAATAATCAAGGAAAAAATTAACGGGCACTTGGAGAGGTTTAAGCTAATTAAGGAGAGCCAACACGGATTTGTAAAAGGCAGATCATGTTTGACTAATCTAATTGAATTTTTTGATGAAGTAACAGGGAGGATTGATGAAGGGAATGCAATGGATGTTGTCTACATGGATTTTCGGAAGGCGTTTGACAAAGTACCACATAGAAGGCTGGTTAACAAAATTGAGGATCATGGAATAGGTGGGTCAGTGGCAGCTTGGATAAGGAATTGGCTTAAGGACAGAAAACAGCGAGCTGTGGTAAATAGCTGTTTTTCAGACTGGAGGATGATAGACAGTGGTGTTCCCCAAGGGTCAGTGCTGGGGCCACTGCTTTTTTTGATATATATAAATGACCTGGATATTGGAATACAGAGTAGAATTTCTAAATTTGCCGATGACACCAAACTTGGGGGTGTAGCAAACAGTGATGATGATACCAATCGACTGCAACAGGACATAGAAAGGCTAGCAGAATGGGCAGACAAGTGGCAGATGGAATTTAATGCAGAGAAGTGTGAGATGATGCATTTTGGCAGAAGGAACAGGGAGAGGCAATATACACTTAGTGGCACAGTTTTAAAGAGTGTGCAGGGTCAGAGGGACCTGAGAATTAATGTACATAGGTCCCTGAAGGTGACGGGACATATTGAGAGAGTGGTTAGCAAAGCATATGGGATCTTTGGCTTCATAAATAGAGGTATTGAGTACAAAAGTAGAGAAGTTATGCTGAACCTTTATAAAGCGCTGGTTAGGCCACAACTGGAGTATTGCATCCAGTTCTGGTCACCACACTTTAGAAAGGATGTCAAAGCCCTTGAGTGGGTGCAGAGGAGATTTACCAGAATAGTTCCGGGGATGGGGGATCTTAGCTACAAGGACAGGTTGGAGAAGCTGGATTTGTTTTCACTAGAGCAAAGGAGGTTGAGGGGTGATTTGATAGAAGTGTACAAGATTATGACGGGTTTGGATATACTAGACAGGGAAAGGCTGTTCCCACTAGTTGATGGTAGCAGGACTAGGGGACACAGATTTAAGGTTTTGGGCAAGAGATACAGGGGGGATGTGAGCAAAAACCTTTTTACGCAGCGAGTGGTGAGGACCTGGAATTCGCTGCTGACGGAAGTGGTGGAAGCGGAGACACTCAATTTTTTCAAGGGGAGACTGGATAAACACTTGAGGGAAATAAACTTGCAGGGCTACGGGGATAGAACGGGGGAATGGGACTAACTCGATTGCTTTGCAGAGAGCCGGCACGGACTCGATGGGCCGAATGGCCTCTTCTGTGCCCTTATGACTCTATGGGGGAAAAATTCAGTTGCTTTGCGTCTCCTGTTAGCACCCTAAGAGGGCATTAATGAGGCACAAAGCAACTAGCGCCCAGGCGCGGCGATGTTTGCGCCGCTCGCAAAATTGACCAGACATTTTGCGGCGGCGCTAAACACTACCATCACGATCTCCTGCGCCCGCAGATCGTGACGTCAGTCGAGCGTGCAACACCCCGGTGGCGCCCCGGACCGGATATTGAGTGGCGCCCCCTGCCTTTCCGCCTGCCGCTAGCAACGACAGGTTGAGGGGAGCGTTTTGCAGTCGGGAAGGGACTGGGGGCGCGCTATTTAAAGGTGACCTCTTCCTGCCTTTTTTTGTCGGCGACATTTTTGCACCACGCATTCTGAGAGAGAGAGAGAGAGACTTGTAGAGAGATTCAACGTTGTGTGAAGGAGTTTTGAGTACTGAGCAGCATTTTGCAGGTTCATTTTGATTTGACCTTCCTTGCATCGATTTAGAAGAGATTATGGGGGCTGCACTCTGAGCTCTTTCCCTCGGCCTCTCCATTGTTCTTTCCAGCAGATTTGATGTACAGGTCTCTCCAGGCCGAGATTCAAGGCTGCAATGAGCAGGATGTGGATGGAGAGCAAGATCGACCCTCCCCTTTAAGAACTGGCCAGCACCAGTGTGTCTGTGTTCCATTGCTGAAAAACATCACATGAGCTTTGCCAGCGCTCTGAGGTAGCGCCTCGCTCCTCAGCGTTAGCGCCTTAAGAGAGGTGTGTAGTGCCTGATTTAGTGCTCCGATCACCTCCAGGGGTGACAGAAGCCAAGTTTGCAGTCGGAGGCGATAATTAGCGGCAGGCGCTAAACTTTGCACCCGTCCGATAATTGCGCCCCAAACGGGGCGATACTGAATTTCTCCCCCATGATCTAATCCGTCAATCTCTTCTATCTCCGGAAGTGTATCACATTGGGGCAATTTTCAAATGCTGCACGCCCAATTCTTGCCCGAAAAATGGGCAGCTGACTGAGGAAAATCGGAGGTGGACCACTTGGATGCTCAAGGCTCACCTGCTACAATTTTCAAGAAGGCCTGTAAATGGGTGCACAGCACACCCACCTGAAACAGGCAGGAGCCTGCTCACCTAATCATTGCGGGGTCCTTTGCTAGTTGTAGGACCTCAATTTTTCTGGTACCATTGGAGGCCGCTCCCAAAACAGCCTGGAACTTTATTGGGAGGAGTTTTTGTGGGACTCGAAGGAGCCACTGGGAGAACAATCCTGGCCCTTGTGTGCAGCGTCATGGGAGTTCAACTAGTATTTGATAATTGATGAAAGATTACAGCAAGCCCACTCCTCTTGGCCCCATAAAAATACTGCGGTCAACTGCCAGTCACTGGATGGGGTAAATGATAGAGAATTAAAAATGCCCATTCCTAAGCCATTACACAATGCCAGAATTGGTTATGAATGATGCATCCTAAATTTAGATTGCAGAAGCTTTGTAGCAGTCTTTAGTGGTTTCTTCAATCTGCACTTGAATGCTACCAATTTATTTTTGTCATAATATCTAACTGATGTACCACACATTGCAAGACTGCATTAAGAAACAAAAAAAGCAATGCTCTCGAAGGGCTGCTGTGATGAGACCACCATCCAACTAATATGAACATGACTTGAAACCAAAAACAGATGGAGTACAGTTTTATCCAGCTTTATCACTGGTATTTGAACTGAAATAGCATTTAGATTGCATGATTATACAACTAAATCCAATGATTCTTTCATAAAGTACAGACAGGGCCCCTAAATCTCGGTGATTGTACAGCTATGGGACCCTTTGCAGAATTTGTATCGTGCCCTTTTTTGCCCTTTCCCAAACTATTTTCCCTATTGCAATTGAATTGGAACATCTGCTCAATGTTCCAAACTAAATGGTAACCTCAGACACCGATCTCCATTGATTTACCACTGATCAATCTCCACACATTTCACACCTTTTATTTCACACCTTCAGCACTGGGCAGGTCACTCGATTACCTACCTACTTGAGCTCAGCTCCTTAAACAATTAACATTGCAGAAGCTCAGAGTTCAGTTTCTAAGCCCTGATGCTCTGCTCTGTCTCGGCAATTTTAAATATTTAAAGTGTTGGTATTTACAAATCATATCTCCTTATATGGTGAACAGCTTCAGCATTAAGTTTCTAACATTTAAAATCATAATCGTATAATTCCTAGTTTGCATGTGAGCTGAGAGTACATTATTGAATGTAACACCTGCTGGTTACTGCATCTATCCGTTAACAACTCTAAAGATATTCGGAGATGTAGGGGTAGATTTCCCTGATATCGTACCTTGGAAATTGCATGGAAGAAAATTGGAAGGATCTCATGCTGACAACGAAGCCTGCCTGATTTTCTGTTCATTTAAAGCTTGTTTTTGTGCTTGTGACCTCTGCTCATTGGAAAAAAGTTGGATCTGGGGCCCTGTACTGGCATGGAAAACCTTTGTTATATTATACTGTCCTGCTGGCTGCAGGAGTAGCATGCTTCTGTCATAGATGGCATGCTATCAGTATAAATATACCTTCCAGTGAGAGTTGGTGTATAGCTCTCTCAGAAAGTAACCTCAGTAAGGACTGATGCTTGTGTGGCTTGCTGTAATCTTTCATCAATTAACAAATACTAGTTGAACTCCCATGACTTTGCGCACAAGGGCCAGGATTGTTCTCCCAGTGGCGGTGTTCCACCAGGACAATGAAATCAGAAAGGATCACAGTGAAGAATGAAGGAAAATGTAAATGCCGTCTCACTGCCTAGCCTGATTTCACTCCCCCCTCCACCCCCCCTCCCCCCTAACACATCCGGACTGCCGCTGGATTCTCATTCCCTAACTGTTACATGCAAATGTAGAACTCTGACCCAATTTGTAAGGTTGGGGCTCATCTAATTTGCATGATGGACACCCACCAGGATTCCTGCTGCTAAGAGGGAGCCCGTCATTGTCTGGCCAGAAAATCCTGGCGGTACTGCGACAGGAGCGCTTCCGCAGCATCAGAAGAGGTGGGAGTGATAGGGACAGAATTGCCCCCAATATTGGCTGCTTTGTAGGACTCAACTTATATCAGAAGGTAAGTGGGAACCAGAATAGAGGGAGAGGAGGCTGCACCAAGGTCCGCCCTCTCCATGGGTGGACCTTAGGGCTGTGACCGCTCCTTCCTGGGGTCTACCATCACCTTTCCTATGGTAACCCCAGGAAGTGGCGGTACCACAGAGCAAGCAAATCCTCCTGTGACCTGGCCTCCACCTCCCTGCTGCCATTTACATGTAGCAGTTAGGGAATGAGAATCCAGCGGCAGTCCGAATGTGTTGGGGTGGGGGGGGGGGGAAATTACAGGTTAGGCAGTGAGACGGCACCCACATGTTCCTCCATTCTCCACTGTGATCCTGTCTCATTTTAGGCGGAGGTGAATTCTGGCTGGGGAATCAAGCTCAAGTGTAGTTTTCTGGTAAAGTGATATTAGAGAGCGGGGAATCATTGGCCAGGGCAATCAGACATAATTCAGTCCCCATTTTAAAGTCACATATTCTGTGCTTATTTTTATAGTTGCCCTACAAATTCCTATGTCCACATTTCTGTGAGCTTGGCACGCAGTAATTACAGCCTTTTGCCAATGGTGGCTGCAGTGGCTCCAATGGCAGGCAGGCGTAATTACAGCGTGACAAGTTTGCTTCGACAGTCCATTATAGATGTGGACATAGGAAATTTTAATGGAAAAGATTGATAGAAAGTGTGTGCAGACGCACGATGCTTAAGATATTACTGGTACTAGTCAATCTCCTATCCCCTGGTAACTCAGTGAATATGGTCACTCTGTCACCTGTCTCTACAGTCTTTGTGTTGCTGTTTTTCTTTCTCTCTGTCGCTCCTCTTTTAATTCTTTCCTTTTCTTGTTGATTTTCTCTCTGTTTTCTCGATTTTCTTTTTTGCTTCTTTCCTTTTAGTGGTGGGTGGTATGGTATGGTGCGGTGGGAAAAGGAGTTATTAACTTTCTGGAGCTTCGATGTGCTGTGCTACTATACCATCCCGTCACACATAAACAATATAGTGAGGAAGCAGTCAAATTAACTAGTTACAGATGCAACTAAACATTCCTACGCACTCTAACATTCCATTTTATTCCAACCGATTAAGACTTTCAGCTCCTTTAGAATTCAACTCTGTTGCTATTTATCATTTTTAAACAGTTCCCAGACAATTGCCCACATACTGATCTTATGAAGGCTGTTTTCTTACAAAGAAATTAGTCAAAAAACTAGACCAAGCTTGCAGTGAATACTTATTTGTGCTCTCCAAGAGAATGTTTGTCGAAGGCTTTTCTCCCCCCACAGGCAGGTGGTGGATGCGAACTTAGCCATCTGTTTGCTCACACAAGACACAATTTTTATGGCAGCAAAATGACTAATTATGAAAGATCATTTCAAGACCATTGCAAATACTGTATAACTGGAACTATACTCTGACGACAATGTGGTTTCCATAAAGAGTGGTGACCCTTTGTGTCGCTTTTCTACTTGAAGGAACAATTACGGTTAGATCACAAGATGAACAAACACAAAATTAAAGGGGGAGAAGTCCGGTACCTTAGCGCCTCCAGTTAGCGCCTGGCTGGGGCGCTAATGGGGCGCTGTGGCAGTAACGCTGCGCTGAGGCGAATCCAGCACCGCACACCAAATCTGGCCCCCCTCCGTAGTGCCACCACTACGAGTTAGCGCCGGAGACTTCAGCACCAGGAAGACCGTGACGTCAACGCTCACTGGGCACCTGATCTGCGAAATTGAGTATCGCCCCCTGCCTGAGAGCCTCGCCCCGACAGCGACAGGGAGAGGAGGCGTGAAGCAGTCGGTAGCCAGCTCCAGGGGCGCTACTTAAAGGGATCACGAGTAATGAGTCACAGCTCTCAGGTTAGTGCTGTTTCACTGCTTCCTTGTCAGTTTGACATTGAATTAAACTGATGCACAATCATTTAAAGGTTGTTTAGTCTCCGTAGTGTTGTGACTACTAAAAATTCGTTACATTTATTTTCACAACATATCAAAGTGCTACACTTGGTTACATTAATGGGGGCTGTACTGGCAGTCGACCTCGCCCATCAGGATCTACGGCGGAGGTAGTGGAGGCAGAGAGAAAGATTGGAACATGTGGCCAGAGGGAGGAGGATGACCATGAGGGCTCTCAACAGAAGAGGTTACCCTCCGAGGGTATTCCGAGAGCCCTTCTCTTACCTTCAATTGAGCGAGGAGCAGTGTATTAGAAGGCTCCACTTCACCAAGGAGGTGGTCACAGAAATCTGCCACCTCCTGCAACCAGACCTCCAGTCTCAGATCAGGGTGACCACGGCTCTTTCAGTGGCAGTCAAGGTCACCGTCACCCTCAATTTCTTCGCCAGTGGATCCTTCCAGTCTGCAACAGGAGATATAGGTAACATCACGCAGTTTGCCATCCATCGCTGCATCCGGGAGGTCACAGGATGAGCGTCCACGTGGCTTTGCTAGGATAGCGGACTTCCCCATGGTGCAGGGCACGATTGACTGCACCCACGTGGCTTTGCGGGCACCGCATAACAAAAGGGCTATCCGCTCTCCCCCTGGCTCATGACTCCCCTCCAAAACCCCCAACACTCCTGCCCAGCACTCATATAATGAGAGCCATGCCGCCACCAGGAATATCATCGAGCAGACCATCGGGGTGCTCAAGCAACGGTCCCGATGCCTTGAATGCTTGGGAAGAGCCCTCCAGTACTTGGCTGAGCGGGTGTCCCATTTTGTCGTCGTTTACCGTATGCTCCACATTTTGGCCATCATGAGGATACAGCCCTTGCCACCAGGGATTGCAGGACAATCTCAGGAGGAGGAAGAGGGAGAGGAGGAGGTGGAGGAGGAAGAGGAGGAAAAGGAACAGGAGCGAGGGAGGAGGCAGCCACTCAATCAGCCTTCCAGAAGGGCGGTCCGTGACCGCCTCATCAGACTGCGGTTCCAGTAAATTCAACCCCAGATCCCCGTTGCTCACCACATTCCCATCATTCCATCCCTGTCGCAGGCCATATCACAGCGCACAGCTGAGATGAGACACACCACAAAATAATCCAAACTGAATTAATAAATTTGTCAATAATCAGTTAACACATATTTACAACAATATTAACTAATCACCCTTGTGCAATTCCTTAGTGCCTCTCGTTACTGTGCCTTTGCCTACTCTAGTGCTCCTACGAAGTGTTGGCCCAGGGGCTGCAGCAGGGCTGGTGGAAGGCTGCTGAGTGTCCATGCGGGAGACTTCAGATGGCCTTGCAGGATGCCCTCGACCAGCTCTGGGCCTGGAAGGCCCGGCTGTAGACTGCACCACCTCAGCATGGGCGGCAGCAGTCTGGGCTGGCTGGATGACAGGCAGCGACAAGGGCAATGGAGGAGTGGCAGCGGTGGGAGCAGGAATGCTGTCATCCTGAGAGAAGACAACAGGTTCCTGCTCCACTGACCCACTGCCACTCCCCAGGGCAGCACCTCAGCATCCCTAGCAATCTGTTGGAGCACAGATTGCTGGCCTGCTGAGACACCGTGAAAGCCCCGGTCGACGGTGGTAGACCCAGCCATGATGGCAGCAGTCAGAGCTTGCGTGGCATCAAGCTGAGACAGCATGAGAGCAGTCTGAGATTGGATGGCACCAACCACAGACTGCATTAAAGCACTAAGACGTTCCGTCACTTCCACCTCTGCTGCAATGGAAGCTGTCAGATCTCTCTGGGAGTTGACCATCCTTTCCAGACTGGAAATGATGGGCTCCATGGTGTGCGCACAGCCTTGTGCAATGTTGGAGGCGGACTCCTCCATGCTCCTTACCATTGCCAAGAGGCTCTCGGGCACCCTTGCCGTTGCACCTATCATCTCCGTGTGCATGGCCATCAGCCTTCTTCTAAAGGCCTCCCCATCGAGGTCCTCATCTGAGTCCTGTGCAGCAGAACTCGCCCTCCGGGGAGCTGGTCCCCGAGCTACCCTTTCCCTTTGGCCTTGCTGCAGTCCGCTCGTTCCTGCTGCATCACCCTGTGCAGATCCCACTTCTATACTAGCCTCTAAAGAACGCGTAGTGCCAGTATCTGAGCTGGTGTCTGCGGGTGAGACATGCAGTGACGCGGTGTGTTCTTCGTCCTCCTCTTCTCCCGCCTCGCTCTCTACGGTGCCCTCAGGGACAGGCTGCTCAGGTGCTTGCTGATTATCTGAAAGCATAAAGGCACAAGAGTCAGATTAAGGTGAGGGGAGGGGGGCAGGAAGGGAGAAACGCATGCATACAGCATGATTAGATGGAAAGTGTGAAAGGCTTGTGGGGTGAGGGGGAAGTGAGATGTGAGAAGAAGGAGTAGGGATGAACATACCGTTGTTGTCCCCAAGGGGGTCAACGTTGCCGGTGTCCACGGCGCCCACCACCTGGCGCCCAATAATCTCCAGCACTCTATTCTCCATCGCAGACAGTGGTTGGGTGTCGGCTTGTCCCCCGCCTGCGTGCTCCTGCTCCCTCCTGTTGTGAGCCACCTTGGCCTGCAAGAGAAAGGAAAGTGTGTGAGTGAGTGTGGAGCAATGTGTTTGGGTGATGTGCCTGCCATAGTTGAATAGCTGTCATTGTGTGCAAGGTGTGAGATGTGGGTGAGACTGTTAGTAGGTAGAGATTGTTGGTGGGTGGGTGCTGGGGGTGTGGTGCTTTGGGCAGTGTGTGCAGACTATGGTTCAGACGGTGGTATGTAGCATTTGTTGAGGCATTGCCTCACCCTAACCACCCGAGTGAGGTCGTTAAATTTCTTCCCGCACTGTGTTTGGGTCCTGGGGACCACAGTGTTGCCCGAGACATGCTGGGCAACCTCCCTCCACATGGTGCAGAAGACTTGTGGCGAGGGCTTCCTGACAATTGTTGGGTAGAGCACCGCCCTCTGTCTCTCCACAGCGAACACCAACTCCTCCAATGCTTGGTCCAAAAATCTGCGGGCTCTCTCCCTGGGACGTGGATCTGCCATCATGACACCTGCTTGAATCGTCCGGCTCCTTGGGCTTGGCCTGCTGCTGCTGGCTGACACAGGTTCACAGCCAGCAATGCTGAGAATGAGGTTCTGCAGCATCAATGAACCTTCCCCTTTAAGAACTGGAAAGAGCCTGTGGCAATGATGACTTGTGATTAGACTGCACCTGATATTGGTCAGCACTTTGAGTGTAGCACCACTGAGCTAGGCCATTAGTGCTTCATTTAGCACTCCAATCCTTTCCTTGTGCAATGAGACTGAATTCTGCATGCAGCGCGATTCATTAGCGCCTGACGCTAAATCTCTCACTTTTCTAAAGTTACCGCCCATTCCTGGGCGGTAATGAATTTCTCCCCCAAAGTGTCATGGTTCAGTAGAGGGGCAAAGAGGCACAATGAGGCAGCACAGTTAATAATGACCTATCTGAGGTACAAAGTCACAAATTCCTTAAACAGTTTTTTTTAATCATTCGTTTTGGTGTGAACTGTAATTTCTTGTGCTCTGCAATATTACTTGTAGGCAATTGGCACTTTGGTCACAATGAAGTGCTTGGAATTCAAGGAGATTGAAGAGCCACTGGAGATATATGCAGCAATGATTTAACATTGAATTAACTTCTTCAACTTTGATTGAAGTAAATTGGACTCTCTGGACATAACCCATTTCCTTTTTTTAAGAGGTGTCTTGTGAAGTTTTGCATTCATCAAGGCAAAGGATATCAACTGGGAAATGGAACACCATTCCCATTTCAGGTATCCAGTGTCAGAATACGCTCTCCCAGGTCAGTTGTCCCGACACAACTAGCTGAAGAGCTAAGCTTCCCCAACAATGCACCTTAGCTCTCATCTTGGAAATGTAGCAGTGTGAATTTTCCATGCCCTACAGCAGCCATCCTTCAAGCCTTTCTGGGAGAGATCACCAGTTATAGACAGTTTTTGTATGGTGGATGCACGTCCAGTGGGAACTAGGCAGAGATACAAATGATTAACTATTCCATGGGACATGATGGCTTCTGTGATACTGTGTAAATGTGAGGATATAGAGATAATGAGGTAGCAAAGAGAGCAAAATCTCATCTTATCTCAATAGCAAAATACTGCGGATGCTGGAAATCTGAAATAACAACAGAAAATACTGGAAACACTCAGCAGGCCAGGCAGCATCCGTGGAGAGAGAAACAGAGTTAACGTTTCAGGTCTGTGACCCTTCGTCAGAACTGGAAACAGTTAGAGATGTAACAGATTTTAAGCAGGTGCAGAGGCGGGGAAAGTGGCGGGGGGGGATGAAGGAATAAAAGGGATGGTCTGTGCTAGGCTGGAAGGCAGGAGAGATTAAATGTTGCAAATGGGGATGGCAGAATCATCAACAGCCGCCTGAAAAAATGGGGGCAGAGGTTATAGTCTGAAATTGTTGAACTCAATGTTGAGTCCAGAAGGCTGTAAAGTGCCTAATCGAAAGATGAGGTGCTGTTCCTCGAGCTTACGTTGAGCTTCATTGGAACAGTGTAAGAGGCCGAGGACGGAGAGGTCAGAGTGGGAGAGGAGCGGAGAATTAAAGTGACAGGCGACCGGAAGCTCGGGGTCCCCCTTACGGACTGAACAGAGGTGTTCCGCAAAGCAGTCACCCAATCTGTGTTTGGTCTCCCCAATGTAGAGGAGACCGCATCGTGAGCAGCGAATACAGTACACTAAATTGCAAGAAGTACAAGTAAATAGCTGTTTCACCTGGAAGGAGTGTTTGGGGTGCTGGACAGTGGGAAGGGAGGAGATAAAAGGGCATGTGTTGCATCTCCTGCGCTTGCACGGGAAGGTGCCGTGTGGAGGGGAGAGGGTGTTGGGGGTGATAGAGGAGTGGACCAGGGTGTTGCGGAGGGAACGGTCCCTTTGGAATGCTGAAAGGAGAGGGGAGGGGAAAATGCGTTTGGTGGTGGGATCACATTGGAGGTGGTGGAAATGGCGGATGATGATCCGTTGAATGTGAAGGCTGGTGGGGTGAAAGGTGAGGACAAGGGGAACCCTATCGTGGTTCTGGGAGGGAGAAGGGGTGTGAGCAGAAGTGCGGGAAATAGAATGGACACGGTCGAGGGCCATCCCAACCACGGTAGAGGGGAATCCTCAGTTGAGGAAAAAGGAAGACATATCGGAAGCACTTGTATGGAAGGTAGCATTATTAAAACAGATGCGGCGGAGATGGAGAAACTGGGAGAATGGAATAGAGTCCATACAGGAAGCGGGGTGGGAGGAAGTGTAGTCCAGGTAGCTGTGGGAGTCAGTGGGCTTGTAGTGGATGTTTGTCAATAGCCTATCCCCAGAGATGGAGACAGAGAAGTTGAGGAAGGGAAGGGAAGAGTCAGAGCTGGACCATGTGAAGGTGAGGGAAAGGTGGAAATTGGAAGCAAAGTGAATGAAATTTTCTAGTTCAGGGCGAGAGCAGGAAACGGCACCAATAGAGTCATCAATGTACCGGAAAAAGAGGTTAGGGAGGGGACCCGAGTAGGACTGGAACAAAGAATGTTCCACATATCCCACGAAAAGGCAGGCATAACTAGGGCCCATGCGGGTTCCCATAGCAACACCTTTAAGTTGGAGGAAGTGACTGGAGTCAAAGGAGAAGCTGTTCAATGTGAGAACAAGTTCAGCCAGGCGGAGGAGGGTGGTGGTGGATGGGGACTGATTGGGCCTCTGTTCAAGGAAGAAGCGGAGCACCCTCAGGCCATCCTGGTGGGGGATGGAGGTGTAGAGGGATTGGACATCCATAGTGAAAAGGAGACGGTTGGGGCCAGGAAACTGGAAGATGTTAAAGTGGTGGAGGCTGTCGGAAGAGTCGCGAATGTAGGTGGGAAGAGACTGGACAAGGAGAGAAAAAATAGAGTCGAGTCAGGAAGAAATAAGTTCTGTGGGGCAAGAACAGGCTGAAACGATGGGTCTACCAGGGCAGCCCTGTTTGTGGATCTTGGGAAGGAGGTAGAAGCGGGCTGTGCGGGGTTGGGGAACTATGAGGTTGACAGCCATGGAGGGAAGATCTCCAGAGGAGATGACATCAGTGACAGTCTTGGAAACAATGGCTTGATGTTTGGTAGTGGGTCATGGTCCAGGGGGAGGTAGGAGGAGGTGTCGGAGAGTTGGCGTTCAGCCTCCGCACGGTAGAGGTCGGTTCGCCAAACAATAACAGCACCACCCTTGTCAGCAGTTTAAAGACAATGTTAAGGTTGGATCGGAGAGAATGGAGTGCTGCAAGTTCAGAGGGAGGTAGGTTGGAGTGAGTGACGGGAGCAGAGAAATTGAGACGGCCGATGTCACGCCGGCAGTTGATGATTCTGCCATCCCCATTTGCAATATTTAATCTCTCCTGCCTTCCATCCTAGCACAGACTGTCCCTTTTATTCCTTCCTCCCCAACCCCCTCTTTCTCTGCCTCTGTACCTGCTTAAAACCTGTTACATCCCTAACTTTTTCCAGTTCTGACGAAGGGTCACAGACCTGAAACGTTAACTCTGTTTCTCTCTCCACGGATGCTGCCGGACCTGCTGAGTGTTCCCAGCATTTTCTGTTCTAATCTTATCTCGTTTGAATTTTAACTCAGATTTCGGAAGTGCAAGGGAAGTATTCTTTACTGATTTACTTACTTAGTATTGATTTTAAAACCTTAGCTAAGCTGCTGATCTGGAGATTGGACAGCTGAGATTGCTCAAATTTGATTGGACAAATTTTGAGATCTAGCAATTTGCTATACTTGGATTATGAGGAGCGATTGTGTAAATTGGGCATCATCTCACTGGAAAACAGAAGGTTGAGAGGGGATATGATTGTTCTTTTTAGGATTCTAAAAAGGGACTAGATATTGTAAACCATGACAAGCTATTTCACCTTGTCCGGAACAGTAGGACCAGAGGACACGGCCTGAAGTGGGTTAAATTCAAAACTAATCTGCAGAAACAATCTCCCCACCCCACGATGGGCAGGAGAGGGCTGGGACACTTCATTAACATATTGAAATCGGGCTGCCACGATTTAAAATTCACTGCTGCTGCACGGGTTTCCCAGGGCTCGGAAAACCTGGCAGTGAAAGGAAGGCAGAAGCTGTCGGTTTGACAAGACTTTTTCAGCACTCCTTGTGGGCCGGTGGGAGCAGGAGTGGTTCTCCCAGGCCCTCAAAGAAGCCTTCGACTTCCAGGCACAAGAGTTTCATGGGCATTAGCTGGGCAGTAGTTGGGCAAATAGCCCATCTCTGCACCAGTGAATGTCCATTTCCCGCACATGCATATGATCAGTCAAGCTGAAACTTGACAGATTGCAAGTTCCGAGTTTTCGTGCATGCGCAGCGCATGCAGAAACCCAGAACTTGCGGGGCACTTACAACCGCGTACGCATCAGGGGCCCCTGAAAATCCAGGCCAATATTTTGGGATCCAGTATATGAGTAATTTGAGACATGACATGTGGTAAGTGTAGCATGCTTGGGAGGAAAAAAGTGACTTTGAACCTATGGTTCCCAAAGCTCACTATCACTGTGGTTTTTTTTTGGTGTCATGTCTGTGTCAGTTGTAGACTTATTGATAGAGATTGATTGCTATGATTAGTTAACAATTCAATTATCATTGTATCATGCAACTACCAGGATGGTAGAAGGCAAACTAAATGGACCTTGGTCTTTGTTTGTACAGCAATTACTACATTCCTATGTTCATATACTTCTAATTCGCATGAGTTGGCTTTGTGTTTGGGATGTTCTAATGTCTTCATGAAGGTGCTCTGCTTATAGGTCAAAGCAGCCCACAACCAACAGAAGAGAATAGTGTTGTATACTGTGATTGATGCCATTGACATCTTGGGCACTCACTTACTCTGTTACCACTGGATTTAATTGACTGAGTGATCGCTTGGAATAACAGTGGCCATAATACACAATGGGGACACCATATGGACTGCAGATCAGCGGTCAGCCAGCTAGGATACCCAGCAGAGGCAGCATCACAGGAAAAGATTCAAATGAGGCCGCTTCTATCAGGTGACCACACATCCTCCCCTCCAACCAGGTCCTTCAAATGACTGATGAAGTGCTAGAAAGTGGACAGGCACTGGCAGCCACTGCATTGTCGGATGTAACTCCACCTGTTGCAGGGACAGCTTATGAGGTTCAAGGTCATCCCCATCCCAACTGAGCTGCAGCACTCAACAGCTTGGAGCACTTAAACACAACCTTAGGTGGCAGAATAGAACAAACACATCTTATGGGGTCATCAAGGGAAAACACAGCTATAAGACCTAGAGCACATGGTTCATCTAAAAAGAACAACATCAAATATTGATCTTTTTATTTCTTGAGTGCAGATAATGTGTTTTGGTTTGGCTGTGGAAAAGTAATAATTGCTAGGAGGCAGCTGAAAGAAGGCAGTTCAACTTCAATAGGTGCATTCAGTGGTATATTCTTGGGCAGAGCAATGTATGGATTTCCATAGCAAAATCAAAGTTGTTCAGTGACAGGATGTATTTGTTACTTGCTGTAGTTCTTGATCACAGAGTTCTACACCAACCTCCCTCCTGTTCCTCATCCTCTTCCATGGGCCGCCTCATCATCTCGCTTCATGCTCACTCCTCATTGGATGGCAAAATTGTGCAGCTTGCAACAGATGCCGACGATTTTGGAGACTTTGGTTGTACTATGGATACCTTGCCTGAGCGGTCCAAACAAGGAAATCATTGCTTCAGCATCCTTATAGTGTGCGCAACAGTAATTTGGATGGTGCGATGGACCTCCTTCTGTTGCTGTAAGGCAAGGTCATCAGCCATGGATGCAAAGGGTAGGTCTGGTCTCCCAACAGCCATCTGTTCATTCACTTTGGACCTTTAAGTAATGCAGGCACTGAGGACTGCTTCCCACATAACAGGCATTAATGTTCAGGATCACATTTCTGTGGTCAGAAACCACCTGTAATTTATGGATTGTTTTATCTTCCTGTTCATGTATGCAAGCGAGCTGATGTGTGGTGTCCTAATGGCCACATGGGTTCTATCTATAACTCCTTAGACTCTAGCAAGCGAATCATGTGCTAACAATTCTTTGCCTTTTCAAGCTGGTTTGCAATGTCAACTGGGAGAGTGATAAAGGTGTTTTCCCCAGCAAATAATTCATCAGCCACTTGCTTTATTCAGTTATGAACTGCAGAGTGGCTTATCTGGCAGAGGTTCCCTTTGCAATGGAAACAATCAAAGGGGCTCCCAGCCTCATTAGCAGCATCAATTGCCAAGACTGCTGGAATATGTTGCTTGCTAGAATGTGTTGCTTAGGAAACAGAAGGATTTAGCAACAATGATCTAATGCAGAAGATGAATAAGCTATGTTGGATCTTAAGTGCAGAAATGATAAAATGGTGGCAATGAAAAAATTGTAGTTGAACAAATTGCAACAACATCCTTGCTTTGATTTTTTCCCTAAGCATGTCAGGTTTGTTCAGGTGTCATGTACTCAATTTATATGGGCAAGTTGCATGCTGTGGACGATCCCTTGACCAACCTCATAAAATTGATGGTGGGACCTCATTAACGTAAATACGGCTCATGCTTGGTTCAGCGCTGCCTCCATCTGCTCCACAATCACACCTCGCAAAATGTAACACTCTGCAAATCAGACATAGAAGACTGAGCACCTAATTATACAAACTGTGTATACTACTTGCGAGGTTGTGTGCCATCTGCCTTGACATCTGAGGTTATTAAAGAGCTATTAACTATGAAGGAAGAAGGACAAGCCTACATTATCCATGGGGGCGTCAAAAGCTTTAACCCCAGCATATTTTTCAAATCAGCTTAACTAGAATAATAAGGCGAGCTCCTGACATTGGAATTTTCTCTCATTGGGAATTAACCAGTTTGGAAGCTGGGAATTACTGTGCTACGACAGAATTTAAAATGCTTGCAGCAGCTTAAAGGGCCAGGCATCATCAAAACACTTTTTACTGTAATTCAGAAAGTTTGTGGAAAATGTTAGATAATTCTGCTGAGGGCACAGAGACCGCTCCCCCGTCTCCATCTCCTGCGCTTCAAGAATGTAGATGTTGAATTGCTCGTGCAGGAGATTAAGAGACAGAGATAGTACTGACAGCTAGAGAGCTGCTCAGTGCCAGTGGAGCGAGGTTGCCAGAGTATTAAATGTCACTTCAACCAACTGATGCACGGTCACTCAGGACAGGAAGAAATTCAATAACTTTATCAGGTCAATCTAGGTAAATCTAGCCAATCCCACCTTACAAGAGGGCACTGTACGAAGGATGTTTGTCACGTACAGTGACTTTCCTCTCGCACTGTGTGAAGAGTGCTTGAATGGATTACCCAGCCTCTACCTGGATGTGCTTCCTCACAATCTTACATGCTTTGACTCCACAAAAGGCCTCACTTGGTTAATGATTCTTCATTGTATGCACCTGTGATCACACCCATAGATGGGCTGCATGTCATGGATACAGAAAGTAATTTTGTCTTGCTTTTTCCAAGAAGAAGCAGTGTCCTGTTCCAAAATGCAAAGTTACAGTGGAAATCACAATGCAATGCCTATTTTGAGCTGCCTGAAAATGGTGGGGGAGGGGAGAGGAAGTGCAGTCCCCAGGCCAAATGACACAATGGCAGACGGTAAACCTGTTGGCGACAGCAAAGAAAGCAAAACCCACGAGGGTTCTCCCGGTCTCCCGCTGGAACTTTGGCGGAACATCGGCAGAAACCTCGGAAAAGCAGCATAAGCGCCCATTTTCACCGTTTCTGCTGATCTTCCGTTAAAGTTATGACAGGAGATCGGTGGAAATCCCCATGGAAATTCTACCCCAATGTCTCCAAAATTGACTGATTCTGGAAAGCTACAAAATATCTCTGCTGAGCTCTTTTAATTCACGTCCACTTTGTCAACAGCATCGAGCTAGCCTGGGTGCCTGATTTATATGTATGGGAACAAAATTGTGCACTAAAGAGTTGGAAATGATGAAGAGTCGGACTTTATGATGTCACCACGTCACTTTTGCCTCATATCCGTCGACCTGCCCAAAAATACTTCTCCCCCACCAACAGGAATGATGTTGGGAAGTGGCTGGTGTTCCGATGGAGAGAGGCTTTGACCATTTCCCGCTCTGGTTGCCCAATTGATGCCACTCCAACAAGCGGTGGAGTGGAAAGTTTAGTCTGCGGTCTTCTTTCTTCAGTAAAAGAGGAATTTTCCCCTTCATCACCAAGTGCAGACAAAATTCGGACATTCTTGGCCAATCGAAAAGATGAATTCTTCGATTCTTGTTGATTGTTTGTTAGCTTGGACCACAACCAAGGTCTAAAACTAACATGGGAGTATTTTCAGTCCTGCAGTTGGTGTAGCAGCAGGACAGCAGATCTGCCCATCTTACTGTTGGTGGAATAATCTTCTCAGATGGTACGTTCATTTTTTTTTCCATTTATATGAGCAACTTAAGGGATTAGGATATTTAAATACTCAAATTATCCCTTTTCATTTTAATGATTTTCAAAGCTAAGTGCCCTGATCCTCTTCACACAGACGTGCACTGATCTGGAACAGAGATTATGGGCTCGATTTTGCCAGGCCCGAGGAGGAGGGATTGGAGGCGTGTGAGTTGTTAAAATCGCCAAAAATGGCGGGTGGGCCCGATCCCGCCTCCATCCCGCCTCCGAGCAATTTTCCCAAAAGCGTGTTTTCTGACCCCCTTTCCATCCCGCCTCCAAGAGGCGGGATAGGCCCTTAAGGCCCTTAACAACCACTTAATAGCCTCTATAATCCCATTTTGAGAGGCCTTTCCAATTTTTAGTCATTCCCCCCATCCCTCATGCCTCCTCTGGAACACGCCAGGTAATGCTGGCGGCCTCACAAGTGGATTGCTTACGAACAGCTGCAGCTCCACCATTACAAAGGAGTTTTCAGCAATCATCATTTGCAGGTGGCAGAACTTTATTGTTTCAGGTCTGGGGGAACTTTTAGCAGGCATACTCAGTGTTGTGGAAGTTTGGAGCCTGACACCCATCTCCAGTGTGACCTCCTGGGAAACCCCTCTCCCCACCTTGACTAAGCGCTTCCTCAACTGAGGCATATACCAGAAACATGGCGACCATTTAATTCCTTTCCTCCTGGACATCAGATTCGGATGAAGACCAGCCGTGGCAGCAGCAGAATCATGAGCAACAGCAGCACCAACAGCAGGAACATCAACAGGAGCGCCAAGCTGCTGCTCACCCACCTGAAGATGCACAGGCCAGAAGTCGCCAGAGTGCGACCATATTGCTGCCCGGGATGCAAGGGACGCACTCATGTTGGTCACATTTGCTTAGCCTGTACAATCAAACACTTTTGCCTCGCACCTTCTTACCTGAGCATCGACAATGGACAAGAACCTACGGATTCCTATAATTCTGACCACTATACTGACAATTGCAAGTTGCTCTAAGCCCTCAATGTGGAAGTCCCATTTGCGAAATGACACAGTTTGCCATCAGAATTTTTTATCACAACAAGCAACTGGTGGCATTTCAAAAATAAACACAACATAACACCCAAGTGACTACCCTTGTGACTACTTGTGCATTATCTTCCTCTTACGCATGCTCCTACGTGGTGCTTCCCCTGTGGCTTCAGCAGATGTGGAGGCCCCTTGCTCACTTTTTTGCTGCTCCTGTCTCGACACCTTTGGTGGCCATCCTCTGGGGTTGCGAACCTGTGAGGGCTCTGCAACAGTCTGCTGCTCCTGCGGCTGTGCAGGGGATGAGACGCCCATCTCAGTTGGGTGAGGACTCTGGTGGGGCTCTGACCGAGGGCTTTGCAGTGGCATGGTCGTTTGAGCGCTTGGAGAGGAGCCCCCACTTCCTTGTTGTCTGCCACCAACATCCCTCTCATGGGTCAGCCCCACTTCAGAGCTAGCAAGTGGCTTGACAGCACCTTGCTGCACTTCAGGGGGGCCATGAGGACCCGTTTCTGCACTGGAAGTCCTACTCCAGAGGACTTCCATAAAGGTCTGGTTTCTATGCTCAGTCGCTGATCATTGCTCCTCAAGAGATGCCAGTCTATTCTGAACAATCATCATGTTTTCTACACTCTGGCGACTTAGCTCCTCCATGGCCGTAGCCATCCTCTCCTCTACTGTAGCCATCCTTTCCACGGAGGATGCCATCCTTTCCGTGGTGATGCGTTCATGCGCCAATGCCTCCACAAAGGCTCTGCTCATTTTCGCGATGGACTCCTCCATTTGCTCGACACTCGCAGCGACCCTGGAGACAAAACCTGCCAGAGACTCCTGCACCTGTTCCTGGAGTTCCAGCACCGCTCTCGTTCTGGATGGACCCGGAGGCACAGGGTCGACATGCAGCTGAGCCGAGCTGGCAGAGTCCTGCACCCTCCGACGAGGACTCTCCACTGCTGTCTCTGTCTCCACCATCTGCTGATGCTCACTTGTGAGCTGTGATACATCAGGTGCCAACACTACTCTATCTCGCGAAGGTCCCACCGAGGTGTGAGTGTCTGCGCTGGTGCTGGGTGCGCTGAATTCTGCTGACGCTGCGCCCTCAGAGGTTGCAGCTTCCTCTGAGGATTCTGGAAGCTCAGGCTCTTCCTCCTGGACAGTGGGGACGGGGGCTCTCGATGGTCCTGTGGGGGAGTAAAGGAAAGAGTTAGAGATGTGAGGTCAAGTTTACATGAACATTGAAAAGTGCAGATGATCATAAGTCAATCTGTTAGAGCATCATTTTCATTATCAGTGACTCATGCAATGTCAATGAGAGAGATGCCAAACTATTCTGTCACCAGCTTGCTGCGATGTGCCCATCTGTCCGTCCCCCACTTGGGAATCCTCCTCGATCCCGGCGATTTCCAGGGCCGCCTCCTCCCAGGCGGTGAGCTGGGCTACTGAGGGTGGCCCTCCTCCTGTCATGGCTCTTTCTCTCTTATTGTGGGCTCTCTTTTCCTGCAATGAGGGACACAAGTGAAGTTTGAGTGAGAATGAAGGAGTGAGTGTAGATAATCCATAGCATAGATGCTTAGAAGGATACAAAGGACCATCCTTGTGTGTTGAAAGTTGTTGTTGTCATGCCATCACAGTGATAGGGAGTGTGAGGGCTGCATGGTCGAATAGTTAAGTGAATGTGACCTTCGAGAGAGAGGGAATGGGTAAGGGTGCAGGCATGTAAGTGTCAAGTGGCATGTGGAGGAAGAGGTTGGCAAAGCAGAGTGCTGGTGAGGAGAGGCGATGGGGATCAGATTGAGGGTGATGGGAAAGTCATACTCACTTTTCCTGTGCGGAGAAGATCATGAAACCTCTTCCTGCATTGCAGCCAGGTTCTGCGGCTCAGCGAAATGGAGTTCACCTCCTGGGCCACTTGCAGCCACACAGCTTTTATCTGCTGGGGTGGCTTTTTTCTCTGAGGAAGGGAACAGCACCTCCTTATTACATCTGGCTCCGTGCACCAGAGCTTGGAGGGAGGGCTCATCAAACCGAGGTGCACACTTTTGCTTGATCGTGGACATTGTCGGGAAATCAACACCTTCATACAATTTGCAGAGCCTTTGCAGTCTCCAGAGGAAGCAAGGCTGCTTGCAGGTCTTAAATCCAGCAGCATTGATGACGTCATCGGAGGCGACTTTCTGTATGAAAAGACTCATTGGGCCTGGTGTTCCCACACGCAGGAAATCAATTGCCCAATTAGGGAAAATCCCACTTTTTCAGCACTTCACTTAGGAGTCGGAGTCCTGACACGATTTCCACCTGACACGCCCCAGCCCGCCCACACTGACAAAATCCAGCCCATAGCCTCTGTTTACATTAAAGGGACTGAAACCCCAAATTAATTCATTCAAAGAACTACAATATGCAATGTGAAGGAACTTAAAAGGGTTTGAAAGAAATTGTAACAAACAAATTGGATTAATATAACAAAGTTGAAAACCTAGGAGCTATATGCTTGGGCTTGAAGCAGGGCGATAATTACCCCTCCTAATATTACTTATTATTAACGTACACTGATAAAGAACGATAATTTTGGACGTTACAGCCTTGACTTTCCAAAGCTTTGCCACAGCACCGACCCTTGCCTACTAGCGGGTTCAGGTCAGGCAATCGGATCTCCGACCTTGCTTGCTTCAATTGTGCCATGCCTGGACTTTGAGGCGCAATTTCTGGGGAGAAATGTTCAGCTGAACACTGAGTTTACAACCTGTAATCTGTAAGGGGAATAGCTGGAAGTATCAGTGATGGCCTTGTTTATATGAAACAGTATCATCTTATGTATAAATGAACTGGATTATGTACATTCAGTACCACAGACAAATGGGGGGAATGTTAACCCCAAAGACTGGGTGGGTTGGGGTCGGGTGGGAGGTTAAAGATTTAAAAAACTGAATCCCAACCCCCAACTCGCCTCCAACCCGCCCATTTCCGGTTTTATCGGAGGTGAGATGGGGGGGGGGGGGGGGGCGGGCGGCCAACCCGGTCCCTGGAGGCAGGTCACCCATTTAACTATTATAATGAGGCTGGCGTGCCTCATGGTGATCCCCCGTTAGAAATTTAACTCTGGCTGGTTGGTTTTCCCGGGTTTCGGGGAACCCGCCAGCCAAAGAAAAGCGTGGACTGCTGGACCCAGGAGGTATGTGCCTTTACACATATCTGCTGGACCCAGGAGGTATGTGCCTTTACACATATCTGCTGGACCCAGGAGGTATGTGCCTTTACACATATCTGCTGGACCCAGGAGGTATGTGCCTTTACACATATCTGCTGGACCCAGGAGGTATGTGCCTTTACACATATCTGCTGGATCCAGGAGGTATGTGCCTTTACACATATCTGCTGGACCCAGGAGGTATGTGCCTTTACACATATCTGCTGGATCCAGGAGATATGTGCCTTTACACATATCTGCTGGACCCAGGAGGTATGTGCCTTTACACATACCTGCTGGATCCAGAGTCCCTGCCTCACCCACCGTCTGTGATCGGACACCCCCCCGCCCGAGGCCTCCGATCACCCCCTTGACCTTGCCCCTGCCCGGGGCTTCCGATCTCCCTCCAACCTAGCACCCAACACCCCGCACCCCACACCCGTGGCCTCCAATCCACCCTCTCCGGCCCCCGATTGCCTTCCCGGCCTCCCCCCTCCAGCCCCCGATGCTCCTCCGGCCCCCGACCACTCCACGATCATCCTCCGGCCCTGACTCACCCCCTCCCTCCGCCCCCCACCCACCATTCTCCTCTGGCCCCGATTCACCCCTGGCCCTGATTCACCCCCAATTCTCCTCCGGCCCCGATTCGCATCCCCCCGATCATCTTCCGGCCCCGATTCACATCCCCACGCCCCCCCCCCCCCCGATCCTCCTCCGGTCCCGATTCATCCCCCAAATTCTCCTCTGGTCCCGATTCATCCCCACTTCCCCCCCCCCCCGATTCGTCCCTCCCTCCTCTCTGCAGCCTAATGCCGCAGGCCTACCCGCCTCCTGGGTTTCCTGACCACTTTCTAGCCTACCCGCCTCCAGATTAAAATTGTAGCCATAGGGAAAGAATGCTTGGAATAGTCACTTTTTGGGATGCAGACACATGGGGAAATTGAGATATTCTTACTGGCACAAAAGAACAGACAAACAAAGGCGATGCTTAAAGCAGAGTGACAGTGAGGGGAGTCCACCATCATTGGACAGGATAAAGAAAGAAATGGCCAATTGAAATCATCATGCACATGGTGAATTGTATCGGTAGAGGCAGGCAGGCTGACACACGGAAAGAGGGGAATAGAAATCAGCCTGGTCATTGAGGGATGGTGGTGTAAAGACACATTGTCAGTGCAAGAGAGAGTGGTTGGAAGGGCCATGAGTGGTCCTCCTCTGTTGGTGTGAATGAGTAACACTATCACTCTATTGGAGTGGGGAGATATGGGAATAGTGTCCCCTGTGGAGTGGGAGAAAAAGTCTGGTTGTTTTTATAGGCACAGGTTAAATACATTATCCAGTTCCCACAATGATCTTGTAATGTAGTCAGCATGCAGATCTTTAACACATTATTGATATAAAGTACGATAATATTAGATCACTTGCTGCAGCACATGTATTCTTGTTATTGTAATGATTTGTTTCCTGTTACAGTTCATCTGGTTATAATTCAGAAATTGGTAGCAGCAGTTTAGTGTCTGAAACGGAAAATACCAAGCTCTAGAATGTGGCAGGATCAAACGATTGCTTCACGAGGTAACACACTGCTCCTCTGGAGCTCTGCTACAATATTGGGCTCCTTTTTCAACCTGCCTTGTGTTAAATATTGATGGTTTTGTGAAAACTGTTTTATCAGTTTTAAAGAAAGTGAATTTATTCTCTTCAATCATTAACATTAGCAGCAGTTGGAGCCAGGAGGTTGTACTTTGTATTTCAATAGAATGCGCAATAAAGTTTTGTCTACCTCCAATTATTAGTGATGCTTCGGGCAGCTAGCATTGTGAATATATACCATAGTCCATGTGAAATACATTTTTTGTACTACAGCAAGCGATTTAAAATATATATTGACAGATCTCCCATGGCTTTGCTCACGGTGGGTCAGAGGATACACTAAAATGTGACATTTGCACATTAGTGTGACCCTTACAGGAAGTACACGCTATATACAAGACTTTTAATATATTATAGATATAGGCCGTGAAATTCTGTGTAGTAGAACTGGCCGTTCAGGCCAGTTTTCTTGAAAAAATTGCGGCCGCCTTGCTTCCGCCCGTTTCCGGTGTGGACACAGCGGCCGCCATTTTGGAGAGGTTGGCAGCGCTGCCGTTGCCTGCGCTAGCCTCTCCAATGTAAGTGTGTAGATTGTGATGTCTGTCGGCGTGCAACACCTGAATTGACGCACGACTGCGATTTTGGATATCGCTGCACTCAATAACGCTCTCTACTAATCACGCATGGAGGAATTTGCGTGCACCAGTTGTACAGAGACGCTGTCAGCGCTTCTTAAAGGGACACACACATCTTTCAAGTAAGTTTTGATTTCAACTTTGGAGCGTTTTTGTGCATTCCCTTAGTGACTGTCTTGCATGTGCTTTTGCCTATCCGAGTGATGTCACGCAGGTACCCCAGTGGCTGTAGCATGGCTTGTGAAAGGCTGCTAACTTTCAGTGGGGGACACTGCAGGTGGCCTTGCAGGATGACCTTGAAGAGCTGATGGCTGGGAGTGTCAAATCAAGTGACTGTGTTTCTTCTTCGTCTTCTTCTTCTTCTGCACTCTTCTCTCAATCTTCTTGGTCAACAACTGGCTGGGCAGGCTGGATTTCTTGGGTGTCTGAAATGAGGAAGGTACAAGGGTAGGGTTGTGGTGAGGGGAGTGGGGACAAGCAAGAGATGCATGCTTACACCATGTGCAGCTTGTAAATCAGAAGATGTTGTGGGTTGAGGTGAGCCTCGTGTTTGGTGGAGATTGTTGGTGAGTGATGGGGGGGGGGGGTCATGCATTGAGCAGTGTGTGAGGCTAGTGATGCAGTTGGTAGGAGACAGCTTCTGAAGATGCATTCACTGACCTTGACTACTCATCTGAGGTCATGAAGCTTCTTTGGGCACTCTGGCCAGGTGGTGGGGACGACACTGCTGGCAGTGACCACCTCGGCGATCTGGTCCCACATCCTTCTTTCTGGAGGGCTTCCTGGCCCCCTGTGGGTAGAGGACCTCTCTTCCACTGTTGACCCCCTGCACAAAACTGGAGTGCTGTGTGTGAGACCCCGGGTGCCATTTCCCTGGCCTGTTGAGCCATTTGTGTCAGTGCTGAAGCACTTTTAGCATTTTTTACATGCAGAAGGCAGTTCAGCTTTAAGAGCTGAAGACTGCCTGGTTTGGTATGATTTTTTTTTCAGAAGGCAGTCGAGCTTTAAGGGTTAGAGACTGCCTTCTAAAATGACAGCCTTGCTTTAAGGGAATGCTGCCTCGCTTCAGGGATGCTATAGCGACGCGACACTGGGCCTCCTGCTGAGCGCACAGCCTGAAGCAGCGTGACCATCACTGGGCTGTGCTCTAAAATCATTGAAATCAGCAAAGTAACGTGCTGCCTGCGATTTTTAAACGGGAGCGAGCAAATCTCGCCCCGTGGTGCCACCACCAGTTTTCGGGCACTTATTGAATTTCACCCCCATAGTATTCATTTTAGATCCTCCCACCAAAATCAACGCACTCTGTGAATCTACCTTCAGATACTGTAGTTAGATTGTTAACTGTACAGGCAAATTGTTAGATTTGCCTGTACAGTTTCTGGCAGAGAGCCAGGGATTTGATTTGATTTATACACAGGCAAAAACTCTCTCAGGACAACTCTTTCAAGTTGTTTTCCAGATTTAAAAAAAAGTTTTTGTTGACGCGAGCTATTATCTACATGACATTTACAGGGAGAAGGTGTATTGAGCCGTGTAAGAGGTCAGTGGGATTACATCTACACTCCAAGGTCAGCATTGGATTGGGTCCCAAGCTGAAGTGAGATTCTCTGGAGGAGCCCTGGCTTTGGATCTACACTATAACTTCTTAGTGTTGGTCAGACACAAAGCCACTTTGAATAGTTTATGGATAAATGCACCTTAATGATTCATGTTTCTTTTTTGTTTATGAGGTGCATAAATTGGAATGTTTTTCAAATTTCATTGACACAAATATTGTGCACGCTTCAGCAGGATTAACAATCTTTGACATTTTAGAATGGTTAAGTCGCTTTTTAATTGCATGAGAAACATTAAAGATTCATAGTTATAAGCGCATCATGATTAGCAACTACCTTTTTATTTCATTCTCAGGAATCATTCATTTCAAAGTTGTGCATTCGTATAATTTCAAGGCTGTTCAAATTATGAAGAAAAGCAGCATATCTACCATTTATTCAAAACAGTGGGAAATATAGCCTCGAATTCTTTTTTTTTGCCAGAATCTTAAAACATGCAAATCAACACCTGCTCTATCCCAGCCTTTCACAATTCATTCAGAGAATGTGTGAAAGGCAGTCCATACAAATCCATCATTAGCAGAAGGAAAGCATATGCATAATTGGGAATAATTTAACTAAAAAAGTGCATTGCAGGTGAAAAAGAGTAGTCCAGAAAATCTCATTAAGTATGGTGTAGGTGATTTTAAGGACGGTGGTAGTGCAGGGCTGGCTGGTGCTGCCTTAACTTCAAGAAAGGTAAATATAGGAGGGGTACTTCTATGAGCTTGTGGGGCAGCACATACCTGAATCTCTGATATGCCAATTTCATGGACTGTTAAAATTAAAGTTCAGACTGAGTGAAGTACATTCAGCCACTACTGTCTCTCTTTTTTTATCACCTACAAGGTGGGAATATCAGGCAACTATGACGCTATTTAAAGGAGGCCTGCACCTCTTAAAGGGGAGGTGCACTTTGGTTGCAGGCAGCCGGAGGGCAACTTCTGAACATGGCAGGCCAAGGTGAACCTTCAATGGCCCTCTACTTCTCTGATTATGCATTGGAGGTCTTGGTAGAGGAGGACGGCAGGAGGAGGGATGTCCTCCGCCCACCAGGTGGCCGGAAGGTATTCCACTCAACAAGCTGCTCAGCAGCAATGGGCACAGGTGGCATAGTGAACCAGTGCCAGAAGCATCACCCCAAGGACATGGCTGCAATGCAAGGAAAGGTTTAATGACCAGCCCAGGGTTGCTAAGGTAGAACTCCTAACTCTCATCACTCTCTGCATAATCCTGCACTACATGAAGTCCCAGCATTCATAACCCTTCCCTCCCCCAAGTACCAGCACTCTCCTCCATTCACTGCAGCACACTTCACTCCACCTCCTTCTGCTCCTAATGCACCCCCTACTCTCCTCTCTATGACTGCCCTCAGCTCCTCACACCGTTCCCACACCAGCATTACCATTCTACCTTGACAAGTGCAAATTCAAAGCTTCTTCTTCTTCTTCTTCTTAGGCAGTCCCTCGGGAACCGAGGATGACTTGCTTCCACACTAAAAATGAGTTCTCAGGTGACTGATGAGTCCAATGCGGGACCTACAGTCTCTGTCACAGGTGGGACAGATGGTGGTTGAAGGGGCGGGTGGGTGGGGTGCTTGGGTTGACGTGCGCTCCTTCCGCTGTTTGCGCTTGGCTTCCGCTTGCTCCCGGCGAAGAGACTCGAGGTGTTCGGCGCCTTCCCGGATGCTTCTCCTCCACTTTGTGCGGTCCTGGGCCAGGGATTCCCAGGTGTCGGTGGGGATGTTGCACTTTTTCAAGAAGGCTTTGAGGGTGTCCTTGAAGCATTTCTTCTGCCCACCTGGGGCTCTCTTACCGTGTCGGAGCTCCGAGTAGAGCGCTTGTTTTGGGAGTCTCGTATCAGGCATGCGGACGATGTGGCCCGTCCATCGGAGCTGATCGAGTGTGGTCAAAACTTCTCACTAAGCTACCACTAATATTCTCCCTTCTTTCTGGCATGCCAAGCTTGTAGGTTATAAAAAGAGAGACAGTAATGGCTGAATGTGCTTCGCTCAGTCTGGACTTTACAGGGGGAATTTTAACAGTCCGTGAAGTTGGCATCTGCTGTTTGTGGGATCTTGCTGTGCGCAAAATGGCTGCTGTATTTCCTACGTTATAACAAAATACTTCATTGGCTGTAAAGCACTTTGGGACGTCCTGAGGTCATGAAAGGAACTATATAAATGCAAGTCTTTATTTTTTTTAAGCTCTTTTGTTGTCCATGGCTGGGTTTTTTTTGGCAAGTGGAGCTTTTGCTGCTTAGGGGCATACACTGGTTCTGTATCATGTTACGCCTCCCACTGATCTTCGTAATTTTACCCATTATCAGATTTTCCCGGTTTATTGTGGACAGTCTCCGTCTCATCCCGTTGAAGTCAGCCTTACCTAAAACTAGAATCTTAGTAGCTGTTTTGGGTTTCTCCCTTTCAAACACAACATTGAACTCAAATATCTTATGGTCGCTATTAGATAAATGTGCACGCACCGTTAGGCTGTTAACTAAATCTGACTCTTTCCTCATTATTAAATCTAATATGGCCTGCCCCCTTGTTGGTTCTAGGACATATTGTTGCTTAAAACTGTCCTGAACACACTCAAGAAATTCGCTATCTTTCTGACATGAGCTCATCTGCTTATCCCATTCTATATGGAAGTTAAAATCACCCATTAAAACCACGCTGTCTTTGCTACATGCTTGTCTAATTTCTGCATTTATACATTCTGCCACTTCACAGTTACTACCAGGGTCCTGTGCACAACTCCCACTACAGTCTGAAATCCTTTTCTATTTCTTAATTCTACCCATAAAGTCTCCACTGGCTGCTTACTTCTCGTTATACCATCTCTTAATTTTGAAGTAATTTTATCATTAATCACCAAGGCTACTCCTCCCCCTCTACCAGTTTCCCTATCCTTCCTGCAGATCTTATAACCTGCTATTTTCAGTTCCTAGACCTGACCGCTGCTTTTTTTATTCGTTCCTGGGATGTTAGCATCGCTGGCAAGGCCAGCATTTATTGCCCATCCCTAATTGCCCTTGAGAAGATGATGGTGAGCCGCCTTCTTGAACCGCTGTAGTCCTTGTGGTGAAGGAGGGAGTTTCCAGGATTTTGACTCAGCGACGATAAAGGAACAGTGATATATTTCCAAGTCAGGATGGTGTGTAACTTGGAGGGAACTTGTAGGTGATGGTGTTCCCATGCACCTGCTGCCATTGTCCTTCTAGGTGGTAGAGGTTGCGGGTTTGGGAGGTGCTGCTGAAGAATCTTTGGTGAGTTGCTGCAGTGCATCTTGTAGATGGTACACACTGCAGCCACGGTACGCCGGTGGTGGAAGGAGTGAATGTTTAAGGTGGTGGATGGGATGCCAATCAAGCAGGCTGCTTCTTCCTGGATGGTGTCGAGCTTCTTGAGTGTTGTTGGAGCTGCACTCATCCAGGCAAGTGGAGAGTATTCCATCACACTCCAGACTTGTGCCTTGTAGATGGTGGAAAGGCTTTGGGGAGTCAGGAGGTGAGACACTCACCGCAGAATACCCAGCCTCTGACCTGCTCTTGTTGCCACAGTATTTATGTGGCTGGTCCAGTTAAGTTTCTGTCAATGGTGGCCCCCAGGATGTTGATAGTGGGGGATTCGACGATGGTAATGCCGTTGAATGTCAAGGGGAGGTGGTTAGACTCTCGCTTGTTGGAGATAGTCATTACCTGGCACTTGTGTGGCGTGAATGTTACCTGCCACTTATCAGCCCAAGCCTGAATGTTATCCAGGTCTTGCTGCATGCGGGCATGGACTGCTTCATTTTCTGAAGAGTTGCGAATGGAACTGAAATGGTCTTGCAGCCATGTCTCAGTAATGGCTACCATGCTGTATCCTCTAAGTTGAATTTGCACCTGCAATTCATTCAGTTTGTTCCTTATACTCCATTCTTGGCTGTCTTGCACTCTGTCCCTTCTCACTGAAATCTCACCCTCACACACGATGCCTGACAAAATGCAACTGCTTTCAGCAGCCACTCATCTGTCTCTACTTATCCATGACACTAAATGCTCATCCTTATTAATCACTTCCCTTTCAGGTGAAGAAAATGTACAGCACCCTGATACTGAGGACAAGGCTCCTTATAAGTTGCGTGGCCACACATCTCTCTGCCGGTCCTGTACAGCCCAGGACCGGCTTTTTCAATGTAAAGTTTTGTGCATGCGTGAAACTATAAATGGGCTGCGCCACCCCTTAAAGGGGTAGCCCACCCCCAAAAAAAAAGAGGGAACATTGACTGAGGAGCTGAAAGCGAGCAGCAATCATAAGGACACAATGTCACGCGATCTTACCCGAGCAAGCACCAGTTCAGAGAGTGGAACTCTGCATACTGTAGAGGATAGGCTAGAGGGGGCTGCAATGGTAGACTCACTGCGCACAGGATCATGAGCAAGGGGATGGGATGGCCCAGGAAGCATCTTGCTGGAAGGAGAGTTCGCATCTTAGCCCTACTGCAGACAGCACTGATAAAGATCTTGAGGGCACAACCTACATTCAAAGACTGATTGCTATACACCAGGACCTTTTAAGTTCACTGGGCAGCCTGCCAGCGAGCCAGCACACAATGACCGAGAGTATGGAGGAGTCCAGATCAAGCGTGTGTGATAGAAGAAGAAAAAAGAAAGACTTGCATTTACATAGCGCCTTTCATGACTTCAGGATGTCCCAAAGCGCTTTACAGCCAATTAAGTACTTTTGAAGTGTAGTTACTGTTGTAATGTAGGAAACGCGCACAGCAAGCTCCCACAAACAGAAATGTGATAATGACCATATAGTCTGTTTTTGTGATGTTGATTGAGGGATAAATATTGGTTAGGACTCCGGGGCTAACTCTCCTGCTGTTCTTTGAAATAGTGCCATGGGATCTTTTATGTCCACCTGAGAGGACAGATGGGTCCTCGGTTTAACGTCTCATCCAAAAGACGGTGCCTCCGACAGTGCAGCACTCCCTCAGCACTGCACTGGAGTGACAGCCTAGATTTTTGTGCTCAAGTCTCTGGAGTGGGACTTGAACCCACGACCTTCTGACCCAGAGGCAAAAGTGCTACCAACAGAGCCACAGCTGTCCGACACAGCATTGAGACCATGCAGTCAACCATGGAGTGAGTGGTCAGCCCTATGAACACTGCAATGGGACCCACAATGATGGAGCCTCTGGTGACAGCTCAGACCGCTTTGCTGGGAGCTCAGGTTGCTGCCATTGTGGCTCTGAGTAACAGCATCTCCTCAGCCTTTTAATCCACAAAGGAAAATATGGATAGGAGTGCGGAGAACATGAATAGGGGCTTCCAGAATATCAGTACACTCCTTCACTCTGTTCTCATGCAGAGCAGTGGGGCGTAGAGGCACAGCCCCATGACAGTGCCATTGGCTCCATGAGAGAGGCTCATGCTGACCTTTCTCAGGATGACAGGATGCCTGCTTCCCTGCCAGAGCCTGACCCAGTGCTTGTGTTGGTTCCACACAGCCAGCTGGCCCAGACTGTCCCAGCCGTGCCGAGACACAGCAGTCTCTAGTCAGGCCCTTAAGGGCCAGAGCTGCTCGAGGTCGCCCACCATGGCCATCTCAAGTGGCCTCAGTGGATGATCAGCAACCTTCCACCTTCCAGGCTCCTGCGACAGGGGACCATCTCATAGGAGCACCAAAATAGGTAAACAAACACAGAGGCTAGGCACTAAGGGACTGCACTAGGGTTTCAATACATCTCTTAATACATTTCAATATTAAGAGAAGGAAAAGTTGTGAAATCCACAATGTACGTGATGTTAAGTAAAGAGGTTTTACTTTGCATTGATGTTGGTGTTCATGTTATGTTAGAGGACGACCCATGATGTAGTACATAAGAACACAAGAATATAAGAAATAAGAGTAGGAGTAGGCCAAATGGCCCTTCGAGCCTGCTCCACCATTCAATAAGATCATGGCTGATCTTCTACCTCAACTCCACCTTCCCGCACTATCCCCATATTCCTTGATTCCCTTAGTATCCAAAAATCTATCGATCTCTGTCTTGAATATACTCAACAACTGAGCATCCACTGTAAAGTTTCCAAAATTTGCAGATCCCCAAAACCTAAGGAAAAAGGACTTTGGAACTACCCCAGAGTGATAAAAATGCATTTGGGCCTAACATAAGGAATTTAAGACCAAAACCAAGCTTTGGCATTTTAAAAGGACATGTCTGGACATGTAAGGGAGAAAAGGCTGCACAGGACGTGGGATCAACCTCTGTAAATAGCAGTTTTGGGTATTGCATTGTCTGGGAATCGGGATGACCTCATTCAAGCCCCAGCAAACATTAACATTTGGACAATAGGCCCTGGGAGAAGGCAGCCCCACCCAAAACACAGGCCTCATTAAAACCTATCGCAGACCCATCAAAATTCGAATAATTCAAGACACCTTTTGAATATCCCCAGGCCCAAACAGGATGCCAGAAGCCTGTAAACAATAAAACATCTATTACAGCCATTGGGAGACATCGGAAGCCATCAGGACAATTTAACACCAAGTTAAACCCATCAAAACTTAACAAGCCCGCAAAACCAAGACAATGGAATGAACAGGCCTCAATTGAAACCTAAATCGCTTCAACACGAAACCGATTTAGTAAGGGGTTTTGGCGCGAAAAAGACAAAGGGTCCAAACAGTATAATTGAGGGCCCAAGCCCCCAAGAAGCTCTCTCTCAGCTCTGTTACAGAAGCAGTAAGTTCCAGCAAGACACAGACGGGTCTACACACACGACACGAGCAGGAGGAGAGACAAGCAGCCAGGCCACGAGGCAGGCAGACCCGAGGCGAGATCGGAGGGAGGGACAGACAAGGCCAGGCAAGGGCTGGAACTGAGACCACGAGCTGGGAGCGAGTCGGCATTGCTCAACACAGAGTCCAGCTCCAGAAGGTACCGCCCCGACAAGCCTCCAACGCAGCAAGACACTCGACGACCAGACCACCATCGCAGATTTCACAGACCGGTACCACGTGGGGACGGCAGGCCCCAAAGGACAAAAAGAGAGTACCTCAAAATCGCAATCAACTTACCTGGCTGGATTTCGCACTGTCAAAACCCCTGTTTGGTGAGCATTAGCCCTGATCTCCTGAAACTGAAACCTAGCTAGATAGTGGGATTTTTGGGAGGGATAAGGGTTTTTGTATATTGTTATTCTCCCTCGCCTGTACCGTGTGTTCCCCAACCTGTTTAAGTGTTAAGTGTGTTTTAGGTTTGTTACCTTTTTCTTTTAATAAAAGTCAAAATTCTTTCATCTGAACCTGTTGTCTACTGCATCTTTATTCACAACCCCTAAATAAGTCCAAGGTCTGAACCAGGGGCGTGGGAGCGATTCGAACCGCTCACTGAGTCAGAGGTGAGGCTGACCCCTACCACACCACCCCCTACACCACAGCCCTCTGGGGTAGCGAATTCCAAAGACTCACAACCCTTTGAATGAAGAAATTTCACCTCATCTCAGTCCTAAATGGCCGACCTCTTATTCTGAGACTGTGACCCCTGGTTCTAGACTCCCCAACCAGGGGAAACATCTTCCCTGCATCTACCCTGTCAAGCCCTGTAAGAATTTTATATGTTTCAATGAGATCACCTCTCATACTTCTCAACTAAGAGAATATAGGCCTAGTCTACTCAATTTCTCCTCATAGGATAATCCCCATATCCCTGGAATCAGTCTAGTAAACCTATGTTGCACTCCCTCTACAGCAAGTAATTAGGTAAGGAGTGTTGAAGGTCATTCAGAAAGTGGGAAGGAATGGGTCCGATGGCAAGCGGAACTGTTGGTATGCTGGGGGGAGGGTTTGTTTAAGAGAATCTCTTCTCAATAATTTGTTGCCTTACAGCTCTGGCAGTATTGTTCAAAATTGAGAGGTCGCACAACACCAGGTTATAGTCCAACAGTTTTATTTGAAATCACAAGCTTTCGGAGCTATCGATTTGCTCCTTCCTCAGGTGTTCAGCCCTGGTCTTCCTCATCATCCTCTTCTTCCTTATCCCCTTCTCCATCTTCCTCCTCCACTTCTTCCTCCTGTGGCAACTGCAAGGCTTGGGCCTTCCAAATTGCATAATTGTGTAGCATACAAAAACCACGACAAATCTGGAGACTCGCACGCTGAACATTCAGGGAGTGGAACCCCTTCCTGTTATAAAACATGGGAGACTGGTCAAGAAGGTAAGAGCCCATGGGATCCAGGGCAATTTGGCACATTGGATCCAAAATTGGCTTAGTGGCAGGAGGCAGAGGGTGATGGTCGAAGGTTGTTTTTGTGACTGGAAGCCTGTGTCCAGTGGTGTACTGCAGGGATCGGTGCTGGGTCCCTTGCTGTTTGTAGTGTACGTTAATGATTTAGATATGAATGTAGGAGGTATGATCAGTAAGTTCGCAGATTACATGAAAATTGGTGGAGTGGTACATAGCGAGGAGGGAAGCCTTAGGCTACAGGACGATATAGATGGGTTGGTTAGATGGGCAGAACAGTGGCAAATGGAATTTAACCCTGAAAAGTGTGAGGTGATGCATTTTGGGAGGACTAACAAGGCAAGGGAATACACAATGAATGGTAGGACCCTAGGAAGGACAGAGGATCAGAGGGACCTTGGTGTGCATGTACATAGATCCCTGAAGGCAGCAGGACAGGTAGATAAGATGGTTAAAAAGGCATATGGGATACTTGCCTTCATTAGCCGAGGCATAGAATATAAGAGCAGGGAGGTTATGATGGAGCTGTACAAAATGCTAGTTAGGCCACAGCTGGAATACTGTGTGCAGTTCTGGTCGCCACACTATAGGAAGGATGTGATTGCATTGGCAGGGGGTGCAGAGGAGATTCACCAAGATGTTACCTGGGCTGCAGTGCTTCAGCTATGAAGAGAGACTGGACAGACTGGGGTTGTTTTCCTTAGAGCAGAGAAGGCTGAGGGGTGACCTGATTGAGGTGTACAAAATTATGAGGGGCATAGATAGGGTAGATAGAAAGGAACTTTTCCCCTTAGTAGAGGGGTCAATAACCAGGGGGCATAGTTTCAAGGTAAGGGGCAGGAGGTTTTGGGGGGATTTGAGGTAAAACTTTTTCACCCAGAAGGTGGTTGGAATCTGGAACTCACTGCCTGAAAGGGTGGTAGAGGCAGGAACCCTCACAACATTCAAGAAGCATTTAGATGAGCACTTGAAACGCCATAGCATACAAGGCTACGGACCAAGTGCTGGAAAATGGGATTAGAATAGACAGGGCTTGATGGCCGGCGCGGACACGATGGGCCGAAGGGCCTCTTTCTGTGTTGTATAACTCTATGATTCTCTGACTCTATTCTTGACAGGGACAACACAGAGCAGGGCAACGTGTGTGTAGTCAATGACTCCTTGCACCTGGGGCAGCCCAGCAACGCGAGCAAATCTGACTGCTCTCTCCTCTTGAGACGGTGATGTATTGTTGTCTCCTTGCGAAGAGGTGATCTGTAACCTGCTTGATGGCTGTCTGGACAGCAAACTGACTGACGTTGCTTATGTCACCTACTGCAGCCTAGAACGAGCCTGTGGCATAGAAGTTGAGGGTCACCGTCACCTTCACAGCCATCGGCAGTGCTGTCCGTGCCCTGGTGTTTGGCTTCAATTCCTACTGCAACAGGAGACATAGATCAGTGACAGCCTGCCTGCTGAAGTGCAGCCTCCTCACACACTGCTCCTCTGTCATGTTGAGGAAAGACATCCTGTTGGGAAACACTCTCATGCTGTAAGGCCTCCTTCACCGTCTTCTTCGATCATGCGTGGGCCTGTGCTGGCATGCTTACTGCTGCTGCTGCTGTTTCTGCTGCTGTGGCAACCTCAATGTTAATCCCAGCAACATTCCCATCTTTTCCAGCCAATCCTGCAGCCAGTGAAACAACAGAGTGCAACTGCAGCCAAAAGTCAATTCTCCAACAGCCACTTAGCATGAATGACATTCCAAACTCCGCCAAAATATGGCTCCAAAAATGCCCAGCAGCCAAAAAGGACTATCCAGAGACTTGCGTTAATAGAGGTGGGGATCCCTATAAATAGTGTTGCTTCATCTTGCTTCCTAAGTTTTCGTGCCATGTTTTTCTGGGCAGGCTTAGAAGGCAGCAGATACTGCTTGGAGCCCCACCTGCATATGGAATTGATCCTGACCCAGACCCGGTACTGGCATGTGAAATCCTGCCCGACCCACTTCAGACAGTGATACAATCCTTAAGGAAAATCTCCCCTGCATCTTTTACAGGATAAAATGTTTGAAGCAGAGGAAAATACAGGGCTATTTTTGTTTTGGATTGTACTAGCAAAGAACTGGCATAGGCTGATTGGCCTCCTTCTGTGCTGTAAGTTGCTAGGGTTCTAACCTGCAGACACCCACTGTCTAGGCTCACACATGAATAATGATTCTTTTGACACGGTAGTAGAGGGTGACCAGCCCCCGTGGAACTGAACCCCAGCAAGGAGGAAAGGGGGGGGAAATTGGTAAGTTTAAGAAAATTATAAACACCTTTTGAAAAACATGAGGTACAAATTTAGCTTCTTGCAGATTAAGCAAAAGCCACAGTCACGTTCTTTTACACTCACTTATGTAGTCTGGCATTTTTATGTGCCACCTTGTCTGAAGGTCACCATTCTGCTGTGAATATTGAACAGTTGACACCGGCAATGCTTAGTGAGTGGATTTATCCAATGTACCTGTCAGCAGGAATTGTCACTGATAACTGGGAGAATATTGTGAAGTGCATGAGAGATGGTGGGTTGTGACTGCATGAACTATATTGCACACTCCATGAATTTGAAGGTGTGTAATTCTCCTGCCAAATATAAATTAGTTTCCAACATACATCTCTTCTTGGAAACATCCATGCACATTTCCATCACTGTCAAAATCACTGAGCAATTTACTTTGTTTCAGCTGCAAAGTTTGCCTGAAGAGTTTCTCATTCAGTCTGTGCAACCAGCTAGCGTCACTGGCCTAGAAATTGGATTGCGACCGAATGGGGGCAAGATCCCAGAGCTGCGCACGTGCCGAATGAGACCGGCCGCAGGTCTACGGTAAATTGGTCCGCTGGCCTCATTTGTGCTAGAGGTGCCAGATGCGGCCTCAGAAAGAGTTTGCTGGTCACGGAAGGGGCCTCTGGCCTCTGGGTGGGGTGGAGGCATTCGGGAGGGGTTGGGGGTGAGTGATGGCCGGCAGATTTAATGTGGAGCCGGGAGGAACACCCCAGCTCTATCATAGGGACTGGTGATTTGGCTGCTAAGTGCCTGAAGAAACTGACGCACAGCGTATATTGCTGCTATTTGCAATCAAATTTTGCAAAAGGGACCGGAAACAGGCGTTGGGCTCTTTTGTATATGCAAATTGGGTTCTAACGCCTGTTTCAGGCATGCACCCTGGGCACCTATGGAGGAGCTCTAACCAATATGGCGGATGGCACACTTCCGGCGCGGAGTGAGCGCGCACGTGCCGCCTGCCATGTTGGACATTTAGGCGTCCATTTTATGCCTGTAAAACGGTGCAGCTCAATCCAATTTCTAAGCCACGGTTTACAAACTGGAGCACAGTGGCGCAATACGTTTTTGTTCATCCATCATTAATTGGGATGCTGGTGAAGTTGCAGTTTGAAAGCATCACCTTTGATAAGCAATATCTTCCAACAAAATTGCAGGCACTATTAAGGAAAGACAAAACCATCCCTTCAAAAGGTTGTCAGTGTTAATGGGCCGAAAATTAATCCCGGGACGCGAGAGTACGCACTGTGTACTCTCGCGTATTCCCACTCCAATTGCCGGTTTTCTGCATGCCCTGCGCATGCGCTGAAAACCGGCAATTGCTCTTCTGAAAAGGGGGCGGGGCCTGGGTGCATCGCGTGCGCGCTACAGGCTGCGCGCACGCTGTGCACTTCATGCTTTGGACGCGCAGGTAAGTAGGGAAGATTTTGGAAATGTAAAAAGGAGGAGTAAGACCCGCTTTTAAGAAGGTAAGTAGTGAATTAAGTATTTTTTTGAATTTTTTTTTACAGGTATATCTTTTTTATAGACTTTAAAGACAGGTAAGTTTATTTTTATAACTTTTTAAAAGATTTTAAATTTTTTCAAAAATTTAATTTTTTATTTAAAATGGTTAATTTAATTAACTATACTTATTTTATTAATGTGATGGTTTTTTTTTTAAATTTAATTGAGGTTTAGCTGTTATTTTGGGGGGGTGTAAGATTCATAGATTTCACAGCCATGCTGTGAGACTTATGAATGGAAGATGGTGTGCTGCCATTGGCTCTAACTGAGTCACGTGATCCCACAGCTCGCACGAATTCACTACGCCGCTGGGATACGCAAGCCCAGCACAGCTGATGTCTGGAACATCAAGTTCGTGCGAGCTGGATCAGAAAAAGCATAAGCGAGGTGAGACATCGCGGGGAAGGCTTACCCCCACGGGAACAGAGCGAGATCAATTTCTGGGCCAATAACTCATTGATAGGCAAACCTCACAATTGGTTTCAATAATCACAAATACATCTTTGCCACATACTGGGGGTAATTTAACATTTTAATCGCCAGGACTTCAATGGAAAAGAAAATCGGGCGAGGTGTAAAACAGGCGGCCGATTCGCTGACGCCTGTTTTTCACCCGGCAATAAAAGTTGAAATTACCCCCATTGTCTTCTCATTTCAAGACTTTCATTCTACCATCTATGGGCTGGCACCAGGAAAATAAGCATGAAAGCTGTTGGATTGTTGCAAAAACCCACCTGATTTACTAATGTCCTTCAGGTATGGGAACATACCTCCCCTACCCAGTCCTGCCTACAAATGACTCAGTGCTACACTATGTGGTTGACTCTTAAAGATCGCCAAAGGCCCTCCACCAGCTTCTCAGGGCAACTATGGGACATCAATAAATGCAGCCTTACTAAACTATTGGTTATGGTACTGGAGTAGCACCAGATTATTATAAACACCTAAGTAATTCACTGATGTCCTTTGGGGAAGGGAGTCTGTTACCCCTACTCACTCTGGTCTGCACGTGACTCCAGCCCCACATTACATGGTTGATTCTTAATGTCCTCTGAAGTGACTGGGCAAACCATTCAGTTGCAAACAAACAATCACTAAAGCAGACGTCACACTCCTATCTCCAACTACCAATGCATCACATCAGCACAAGACTTGGCCAATCTCAGCCCAGTCGACACAGCAAAGTTCTTCTCACTAAAATCTGGGGACTGGTGTCCAAGTTAGGGGCACAAGCAACATCCTGACATAGTCATACTCACAGATCATATCTAATATTCCAGATTCTAAAAGACCAATATCCCAGATTCCTCCATCACTATCTTTGGGTACCTCCTGTCCCATTTGCAAGATAGATGCACCAGAGATAGGGGCACAGTGGTACACAGTTGGGTGGGCTTGGCCCTCATCATTGACTCTGTACCCCATGGTATCTCATATCATCAGGTCAAACAAGGTCAAAGAACCTCCTGCTGATCATCAATGACTGCCCTTCCCTCAACTGATAAATCATTATTCCTCCATGTTGGACATCACTTGGAGAAAGCTCTGAGGGAAACAAGGGCACAAAATGTACACTGGGTGGGGGACTTCAATGTCCAACACCAAGAATGGCTCGCTAACACCACCACTCACCAAATTAGCCGAGTTAGCAATGACACTGGCATCCACCAGACAATGTGAGAAATCGCTCAGCTATGTTCAATCCACAAAAAATGTAATAAATATAACCTGGTCAATTATTGCCCTTTCAGTAAAATGATGGAAGCACTCATTAATAGTGCCTTCAAGAGACACACATTCACCAATAATCTGTTCACGGATGCCAGAACCACTCAGCTCCAAAACTCATCACAGCTTCGATCCAGATATGGATTCAAGAGCTGAATGCCAGAGGAGAGATTAGCTACCTTCTGGCCAAGGGAGGCTCTCTAGCTAAAGAGAATTCATTCTTTCGATCCACATATGACTTCATGAAGACTGGTACTCTCCTACTTAGTGGGCGTACTGGCCACCTCTAGTACACTCAGTCCTGACTGAGGAACAGGAGTGTGAACTCCCGGCTTAGGGATTCCCTGCCCTGGCTCCGTCACTTGTCTGTCAATTAACTTACATATAGAGTTACATAGAGTTTATACCACAGAAACAACTTGTCTATGCTGGCATTTATGCTCCACACGAGCCTCCTCCCACCCCTCTTCATCTAGACCTATCAGCATATCCTTCTATTTCTTTCTGCACCACTCCCTGTGGTAACGCGTTCCATTCTTACCACTCTTTGGGTAAAGAAGTTTCTCTTGAATTCCCTATTTGGTTTATGAAAGAAAAAATAAAGACTTGCATTTATATAGCGCCTTTCATGACCACCAAATGTCCCAAAGCACTTTACAGCCAATGAAGTACTTTTTGAAGTGTAGTCACTGTTGTAATGTAGGAAACGCGGCAGCCAATTTGTGCACAGCAAGCTCCCGCAAACAGCAAGGTGATAATGACCAGATAATCTGTTTTAGTGATGTTGATTGAGGGATAAGTATTGGCCAGGACACCGGGGATAACTCCCCTGCTCTTCTTCGAAATGGTGCCGTGGGATCTTTTACGTCTACCTGAGAGAGCAGACGGGGCCTTGGTTTAACGTCTCATCGAAAGACGGCTCCTTTGACAGTTCAGCACTCCCTCAGTACTGCACTGGAGTGTCAGCCTAGATTTTTGTGCTCAAGTCTCTGGAGTGGGACTTGAACCCACAATCTTGTGACTCAGAGGTGAGGGTGGTACCCACTGAGCCACAGCTGAGTGATTATCTTATATTTATGTCCTCTAGTTTTGGCCACCCCCACAAGTGGAAACATTTTCTCTCTGTCTACCCTAGCAAGCCCTTTTATTATCTTAAAGACCTCTATCAGGTCACCACGCAGCTTTTGCTTTTCTAGAGAAAAGAGCCCCAGCCTGTTTAGCCTTTCCTGATAAGTATATCCTCTCAGTTCTTGTATCATCCTTGTGAATCTATTTTGCACCTTCTCCAATGCCTCTATACCCTTTTTATAATATGGAAACCAGAACTGTGCACAGTACTCCAAGTGTGGTCCAACCAAGGTTCCATACAAGTTTAACATAAGATCTCTGCTTTTCAGTTCTATCCCTTTATAACTGAAGCCCAGTGCTTGGTTTGCTTTTTTATGGCCTTTTTAACCTGTGTTGCTACTTTTAGTCATTTGTGTATCTGTACCCTGAGATCCCTTGTCTCCTCTACCCCCTTTAGACTCTTATTACCCAAGCAGTATGTGGCCTCCTTATTCTTCCTACCAAAATGCACCACCTCACACTTATCGATATCGAAATTCATTTGCCAGTTACTCGCCCATTCTGCAAGTTTATTAATGTCTTCTTGTATTTTGTCACATTCTTCCTCAGTATTAACTACACCCCCCAATTTGGTGTCGTCCACAAATTAGAAATTGTACTTTCGATTCCCGTGTCCAATGTAAATTATGAACAAGAGTGGTCCCAGCACGGATCCCTGTAGAGTACCACTTCCCACCGTTTGCCAGTCTGCGTATCTACCATAATCCCTACTCTCTGTTTTATGTTTTGTAGCCAGTTTCCAATCCATTCTGGTACCTGTCCCCTGACTCCACATGCTCTGACATTAGTCATGAGTCTACTATGCGGGACCTTATTGAAGGCCTTTTGAAAATCCAAATATATTACATCTACTGCATTACCCTTGTCCACTCTTTGTTACTTCTTCAAAGAATTCAATGGGCTGGATTTTCCAACACCCATGAGTGCATACGTGGTGTGTATGCACCCGTAAGGACCTCGCAAGTGCCAGTTTCAGGCAAATTTAATGTAATTTTAAGTAATTTTAAATACGTGATGTTTTAAAAAAATTATTTAATGTTTAACTGTTTTTTAAGTGATCCCCATTCATATTTTTGACAGACCTGTCCATACGGACCTGTCAAAAGTGTGAATGGGGATTCCCTTCTTTGATTGGTTCCCCATGGCCCACGTGATCCCAGGGACGCTTGCAAACTGCATGAGCCCCTGGGATACCTGGGCCTCTGCACATTTCGTAGTGGAGAGACCCAGGATCGGAAGTCTTGGGACCTATGGAGCCAGCAGGTAAGAGCGTAAATTTTTTCTGATTGGAAGCATCTGCCCGCAGGAAGCCTCCGATCGGAAATTTAGGGCCCTTTCGTTTGGTTATGACCTTCACTTTTGAAATCCATGCTGACTACTCTTTATTATATTTTTGGTTTCTAGATGTTTTTCTATTACATCTTTGAATAAAGATTTCATTAACTTTCCTACCACCGATGTTAAGCTAACTGGTCTACAGTTCCAACTCACTTTTTAAATATAGGAATCACATCAGCTGTCCGCCAGTCTGTCACTCTTCCCTTTACTAATGATTTATTATATATATGTAATAGTGCCTCTGCTATCTCTTCCTTAACTTCTTTCGATATGTACGGATGCAATCCTACCAGACCAGGGTTTTTATCCTCTCTAAATTTGATTTGCTTATTATCTTTCCATTTTAAGTGTCACCTCTCAAGGGGTGGATGGAAGTTCTGCCCTTACAAGGCACTGAGGAAATCTCTGGTAATGGGAGAGACTCGGTGTGCTGGGAGTTTCACCAGTCTCCTGCCAGAGTTACCATGGGACACCAGCAGACCCCCACCTCCCCCCCTCCCCCCCACCCCCCCACACACACATTGGAATTTCAGGGTACATGCTTGGTGTTTTTATTTGGGGTCTGCTGCGAAGTAATTTTAGTAACAGGGTAGATCCATTTAGTCCAAACTTTGGTAATAAAAAAATATGATGTTACTCATTTGTTTTTAAGTTATCTATCATAGTTTCTCCTTGGTACACCAAACAGATCAGTGCTGTCGGATTACAATGAGCTTATCTTAAATATATGCATGATTGGCATTTCCAATAGTGCGTTGAGATAGAGGGGGTGAAATTCCATAGCGCTGAAAAGTGGGCGCGGGCACCGTGATGCGCAATATGCCCACGGCCATTCAAGGAGTTCAGGCAGCATGTCAAATTTGTGCTGCCTAGTAATTATAATGATTGTAGCACCACAGCGCAGCACTGAACACACTGCTGACAGGCTGTGTGCTCAGCAGGGGGCCCAAGTTCTCGATGTTCATGCAAGGGTAGCTTTACTTAAAGCTAGCCTGCACCTCTTAAAGGCAGTCTGCACCTCTTAAAGGTGAGCTGCCTTCTGCTGATCAAAAATGTTAAAAGTGCTTCAGTACTAACCCAAATGGCTCAACAGGCCAGGGAAAGGGCACCCAGGGTCTCGGTCACAGCGCTCAAGCTTTGTGCAGGGGGTCAACAGTGGAAGAGAGGTCCGCTACCCACAGGGGGCCAGGAGGCCCTCCAGAAAGAACGATGTGGACCAGATCACTGAGGCGATCACTGTCATCAGTGTTACCCTCAGGACCTGGCTCCAGTGCTCAAAGAAGTTTCATGACTTCAGTCGAGTGGTCAAGGTCAGTGAATGTATCTTCAAAGCCATCTCCTACCAATTGTATCACTAGCCTCACACACTTCTCAATGCACGATCCCCCTCCAATCACTCACCTACGAACAATCTCTACCAAACATGAGGCACACCTCACATTCCTAGCTTCACCTCACCCCCTTGGAGGAGACGGTGCTGGCCATTCTTGGCAGGGGCATGGCTGAGCCCTTGACCAGCGACGGAGCTGAAAGAATACAAGATGCCGGTATCCTCATACGTAAGAAGCGTTGGTAGGGGGTCCGTTGTACAGCTGAACACATGTTGTGCTGTGCGTGCTTTGGAAAGGGCATTAAAAGGCGTGGCAACGTCCAAAATAGCAGGTCATGCGTCAATTCAGCATTGCACGCTGATTGACCCCACAATTTGACTAATTACCATATTTGCAGTGAGCGCAGGCAACAGCAGCGCTGCCGGCCTGCCCAAAATGGTGGCTGCCGTGATCCGCGCCAGAAGAGTGCGGAAGCGAGGCGACTGCCATTTTTTTCACCAAAAACAGTGGAGGGCCTTTTGCAGTAATAGGGGATTTCAGCCACAGACAAATGGCGGGATTCAATTGACATTGGAGGTATTTGTTCTTCCCCTGTGTCATCTGGAGAGTACTTCAATGCGACACAGAATACATTTTCTAGGAGTCTATAAAACAATTGTCCTCCACTGACATTTATTTAGGGCCTTTGCAAAGTAGTGCTGTGATACTTGTATTCAGTCAAGTAACTTCATTCATGACAAGGAATTTGTTTTACGAGGGGTCTGATGTTACCATGCACAGAGCTGATTTATAGATCTAAAGAAAAATTGCCTTCACTGTATCACTTTAGAATTTATGGGGAGTGAGCCACTGCAATGACAAATAGAATTATATTTTAAGTACCCAAAGTTTAATTAAGAGGGTAAAATCTGTTAAGCTTGCAGCTTCATTTCAGCACTGGTTAGGAAAATAATATTTTTTCTCAAAGATAATGTTCATCCCTATCGCCTGGTTTAATTTAATTCCAGTAGGTCTCACGAGTGAAAGTATTTCTGTTTGCAAATAATCATTAAGAGTCTTGTGCAGAATGTCCCAATGAACCATGTTTATTTTCTCAATGCATGTATAAATAAGACCTTGAGTCTTTAACACAAGCAACTTCATTGTCATTCACTGCAGTCAACTTTCTCACATTAGTATTCATTCCAGTGCTCGACACTGCATTTACTGAGGAATGAACACTGTTTTTCTTGCATTAAACACCTCATTCAGTGCGAATGGAAAGGGTATTGCCAATTAGGCATGCCACAACAATTCAGTATTCAGTCCTGACATAGGGGGGTCAGAGCAGCATAAATCGACACTTTTCTAGCAGATCTGAAACAAATTCAATAGATTTTTGTTTCTTTCTCCAATATTGAGGTCAATAAAGGTTAATTTAAATTCATAAAGGTCGTAAATTATTTGGAAACTTCATATCTGCTGCTATGCTGAATTTACATATCATCCAATTGAAGCAGCAGGCATGGATTTCTTTCTCAATAATATCTTGTACCATTATTTCAGCCTAAACAACTTTATTTTGTTTTTAATTTTTGTTGCTATTTTTCGTGACTTAGTAGCCAAGGTTTAGCTTCAGACTTATTACTTTAACTGTACCACTGTTGAAGGTCTCAACATTTGAAGGAGAAAGAATTGTTTAGCTTCATTTTTATCATTGAATTGTTGGCTCCGTTTATCTGACCATGGCTATCGCTTGCTCTAAGCTGTCTTCTTCAGCCAAGTGGGAGACGCTGTTCGAACCATGGATTAGTCTACGGCTATTGGCATTACTGCCCTATGACGAGAGGATAGGAGGTTTGCTTAAAGAGAAGCAAACCAGCTGTTCGCTTGCCACCTGCCAAAGCAAGATAAAAAAAATGAAGAACTGTCCTGTGACAAGGCCTTTGATCAGCCAGTCTGATAGAGCACACAATGAAACCTGCACTCAGCAGTACTAGGCAGGCTTGAATGATATGCAAGCCTGGGATTTTAATCTACAACTGTTAGTCGGTGGAAGAACAGCGGAGTCTTACTACATCAGCACCAGGCCACTTGCCAAAATGTTTTTCATTTATAAATGAGTGTACTATGAATGACTGAGGTCTCCAATGCAACATATTGTTAGTTGCAGATTTATCATTTGCAATGTTTCCAAAGTAACAAATACGGGTTTGTTTTTTTAAGTAAAAGTGGTAAAATGAAAGTAACTGTTTTGACCTAGAAGCTCTCCGTGTTTTAAACCTATTTGAAATTTGTGGTTATCAAGGAGGGATGTTAGTGCTGGGAAATGAAATATTTTCCCATTTCAGGCACTCAGTATTAGAACTAAACCCTCTCAGATTAGGTATAGATTAGGCAGACACATTGTAAATCATAACATAGGCCAATAATAAATAGTTTACTACAAAAATGCAGCAGCTTATGCACAGGTCAGAAATGCTGTTGTCCCAGGGCAACAACTAGAACTAGTGTTACAAATGTGGTGTGTATACATGAAGACTAATTTATAAGATTGACATGGTAACTGTGTAAAGAAACTATTTGATTTATACTACTACAGCTTACACTCTTTCCAAATCTTGGCAAAGAGATTTATTAGATTCAAACGCAGCTTCCTTTAAATATATTGCTAATGCAGTAAACAAGACGATAAACCCGTTAGTTCATGCACAAAAACAAGAAATGCTGGAAACACTCAGTAAGGCAATCAGCATCTGTGGGAGAGAACCGATAAGGTAATGGGTTAGATTTTAACTTGGGCTGCCCGATGTAAATAGGGCAGTAGCGGCCCAAAAATGGTTTACCGCCCAGTTTACGCCAGCACTCCAGCTGACAGCCGCCTTCATAGGTGCCTAACAGGCAGTAGGTCTTTTTAATATACAAATCGGGACCCTTTGATGTACATAGGACCCTGATTGCCATTTTAGGACAGAATTCGGTGGAGCGTGTTCCGTGCACTCTCTGCCCGCTTTCACCTGGTGGTTCAGTCAAAGAGGAGACCAAAAGTTAGTGTTATTTATTCTTGGGGTGCCAAAAGGAGCAGAAGTGCTTCCCCGGGTTGCACAAAAATAATCTGGGCCACTGCCGTACCGACGCCCCACCCCCAATGTCTCTCCCTCACCCACCACCATTCTCTAGGCCTGTTTTCCATCCACAGCCTGCCAAGGGTATGGGAATGAAGCCCACAGGCGCCGAATACCTCGAGTCTCTTCGCCGGGAGCAAGCGAAAGCTAAGCGCAGGCAGCGCAAGGAGCGCACGTCAACCCAAGCACCCCACCCACCTGCCCCTTCAACCACCGTCTGCCCCACCTGTGACAGAGACTGTAGGTCCCGCATTGGACTCATCAGTCACCTGCGAACTCATTTTTAATACGGAAGCAAGTCATCCTCGGTTCCGAGGGACTGCCTAAGAAGAAGAATGAAGCCCAGCACTCAAAATGGACCAAGCCTCCGGTCAGCACTATCGGTTGGGCGGGCGAGTTGAATAGTCAAAATCTAGCCAAATGGTTCAGGCGTAGACCCTTCTGAAGGGTCTCCACCTAGAAGATTAACTTATTCGTTCTCTCCACAGATGTTGACTGACTTGCTGAATGTTTGCTTTTGTTTCAGATTTCCAGCATTTGCTGTTTTTTGGCTTTTTGTTTATGTATGTTCAGGTTGTTATGGAATAGGGAAGGATCGGTCGAGCAATCAGAGAAAGTTTCTAGAACACTGCTGGTGCCTTACAGTAGGGTGCTGTCTCAGCGCATACGACTGTGGAGTAATGTTTCTTCCTTTTGTACCGAGAAGACTTTGAATATGAAAATGCCACGTACAGTGGGACAGATTCAGCAAACTTGCTGATGGAAGGTTGTTCAACCATGAAAGAAGAGATTTACTGAGGACAGCCAGGAGATGGGATTCAGTTTTCCACTTGGAATAGGTGTAACAGATCAAAGAAACAAGTAAGAACCACAGGTAAATGCAACCTGGTCCTAAAAAAAAGCTAATTGCCATTTACTGTTGTTTCAAAATGGGAGAGAATTCTAGTTACTAATAAGCTTGCGTTAATAAACACATTCAGAAGCTGGTCCTAAGCACAAACTGGAGCTATAACCATCTGGACTGCTGCAAATATTTTCTCATTGGCCCAGAAATTGATCTCGCTCTGTTCCCGCGGGGGTAAGGCTTCCCCGCGATCTCTCACTCCGCGTGTGCTTTTTCAGATCCAGCTCGCACGAACTTGATGTTCCAGACATCAGCTGGGCAGTGCTTGCGTATCCCACCGGCGTAGTGAATTCGTGCGAGCTGTGGGATCACGTGACTCAGTTAGAGCCAATGGCAGCACACCATCTTCCATTCATAAGTTTCACATACGTGCTGTGAAAGCTATGAATCTTACACCCCCCCAAAATAACAGCTAAACCTCAATTAAATTTTTTTAAAAAATCATCACATTAATAAAATAAGTATAGTTAAATAAATTAACCATTTTAAATAAAAAATTAAATTTTTGAAAAAATTTAAAATCTTTTAAAAAGTTATAAAAATAAACTTACCTGTCTTTAAAGTCTCTAAAAAAGATATACCTGTTAAAAAAAATTCAAAAAAATACTTAATTCACTACTTACCTTGTTAAAAGTGGGTCTTACTCCTCCTTTTTCCATTTCTAAAATCTTCCGTCCTTACCTGCGCGTCCAAAGCACGAAGTGCACAGCGTGCGCGCAGCCTGTAGCGCGCACGCGATGCACCGAGGAACCGCCCCCTTTTCAAAAGACCAAGTGCCGGTTTTCAGCGCATGCGAAGGGCATGCAGAAAACCGGCAATTGGAGAGAGAATACGCGAGAGTACGCAGTGCGTACTCTCGCGCAGCGGGATGAATTTTTGGCCCATTATGTCCAAGCAGATACATCCTGTGCCCAAACATCATTTTCTTGGTAACCCTACTGAGGTCAGGGCTATAAAGTTGTTACGGTTATTGTCTGTCTGTAGTGGAACACAACTCACTACAGGGACAGTGCGCAAACTATTTATAGTTTCAGCAATCAAAACAAGCGATTTAACAACGTGTACTGAAATGTTCCTCCTTTTGGCACAATGCTGCCAAAGAATGGCTATAAATGCTTTTAAAAAAAGTCAGCAATAAATTGTGCCTTAGATTTCAATTTTAAATGGTCTTCCTTTGACAACGTACTTGTAATTATTCCTGAGATTAACATAATGAGTTTCCAACTGAGTGAGCACGGGATAGTTAACACCCCATCCTTTGCTGAATAAGCAGTCGGCTCGTCAGTTTGATGTACGTACTAATTGACTGCAATGCAAAATAAAAAAATATCATTCCAGTATGTTTCATTATAAAGGATTTTAGTGTGTTACACAGTGTTACAACATTGTATTACATAATATCACTGCATAAAATTAAATATTCACACAGTGTTTCAGGATCACAATAGTGGCAGATGTCTGCCCCACAGTTGCTTTTTTTTAAACTTGGATAAAGACATCAAAAAGACATTATCTGTTACTTGCAAGCTTTTAATTTGCATAAAAATAGGATTTACATTTATAACATTGGATAGAAGATCAGCAAGCGGGATAGAACTGTTTAGGGGGAAAATTACATTGAATTTGCAGCACAGAAACGGGCCATTCGGTATGAATGGATGAATGAATCACAACTGCTGCCAGGAAATCGTGCACAGACCTGCATGATGCGCTGCCAGTGGTCGCAAACAAGCTGAATGTTCAGTTAGTGCCATCCCTTTCTATTCAGAAGGATGGTGATGGGTAACACGCAAGGCAATGTAGGCGCAGTCTGTGGCACCTTGGACCCTGGGTGATGCCCAGTGCTCTCTTGTCCTACTGTGCTCTGTACATTGAGAAAGTGATATAGCTGTTCCTCCCGGATAGAGCGGTGAACAGCACGCTGGCAGATGTCGCTGATGTCACCTGCTGCAGCCTGGAAGGAGCCCGTTGCATAATAATTAAAAGGCCAAGGTGACCTCGACAGCCACAGGCTGTGCTGTCCAGGTCCAGTTGTGACTGCAGCACGTGGCATAGCTCAGTGACAGCCTCTTTGGTGAAGCGAAGGTGCCTGACACATTGATCCTCGGTGAAGGTCAGTTCGGGAAGTGCTCCCTGAAGACCTGTTGTGGGTATGGCCTCCTGCGCAGTGCCCTCCTCCTCCCTCTTCTCCTAGCTGCTCCTGCTCTCGCCTGCCTTCTTTGATGCTCCCCCTTGACCTCCAGCCTCAAAGGCAGACCTACCAGACTTCCCATGACGGCAATAAAACTGTTTGAAGTCAGCCAAAAACCTACCAGCACCAGCAAAAGCTTGATAGCAGAAGTGAGAATTCAGTTGTAGCAGGCAGAAAATAAGTTTAACCCCCCCCCCCCCCACAGGTTGATCAGCAGCCTAAAAGGACAAAGCAGCAACTAACTTGTATGGAGTAGCTGAGTTCTTTAAACAGAGCTCTGGCAGGGTCCTTTCTGCCTGTTAGCATCATGATTTGATGAATAAGTTGATCATGCGGTGGGTCAGGCACTGGGGTAGACCAGTTTCACAATAAGCGTATGACCTTTATTTAAATGTTCTGAATTTTAAAAAAATTCTTCTGGCACGTGCCCATGACACCTACAGAGAAGCGCAATTGAGAGAAGGGATACGGTGGTATAGTGGTTATGTTACTAGACTAGTAATCCCATGGCGACGCGAGTTCAAATCCCACCATGGCAGCTGGGAAATTTAAATTCAGTTAATTAAATCTGGAATAAAAATACTACTATCAGTAATGGCATTGGATTGTTGTAAAAACCCATCTGGTTCACGAATGTCCTTTAGGGAAGGAAATCTGCTGGTCTGGCCTATATGTGACTCCAGACCCACAGAAATGTTGTTGACTCTTAACTGCCCTAACAAGCCACATATTCAAGAAGGTAGCTCACCACCACCTTCTCGAGGGCAATTAGGGATGGGCAATAAATGCTGGCTTGCCGGCCACGCCCACATCCTGTGAGTTCATTTAACAAAATCCAGTGTGGAAGCAGTGTGCGCCTGCCACATTCAACCCTTTGGTACCTGTATTACACCTGTAAACTGGGCGGCGTGCGTTCAAATTTCTAGGCCCTCGAGCAACCTAATTGCTCCATTTTCTGCTTTTGAGTGGTAGTTACTGAATCACAATGCTTCTCATTCATTCACATTTACTTAAGAGTACGTTCCCACTTCAGGCAGTCACTCATTTTTGCTTTATAGATACGCGATGCCCTGAAGCAATACTTTCGAAGGTATAACACGACAGATAAGCAGTAGATGTAAGACTTCTAGACAGAGAAGTATAGATTATACACAGCAACATATTCTTTCCATTTCTGCAAGTTTCAGCAACACTCTGCAGCATATTGTATGCTCATTTTAGAAACATCTGGGAGAAAAATGTTTGCGTAATAACCTACAGCTTCTCTGACACAAAAGATCTATACAGAATATAATGAACCTTATTCAGCACTGGCAAAATGACTTGTTATTTGCAAGCCTGGTTAAATGATGTATGGCATGTATTAGGATCTTGCTGTCTACACTTATATGAATACGAGAAAGAATCTTAAGTGAATGATATATTTAAATGTAATAGTTTTTCTCTCCTCTCTCAAAGGGTTAACAAACTATAGAGAAGTCATTTGTTAGGTTCTATGTAACACAGCTGATACATAAGAAATAGAAGCAGGAGTAGGCCATTCGGCCCTTCGAGCCTGCTCCGCTCTGCAATGAATGCAGCGTTGGAATTAATACAAAAGCTTATGTCAACAGGCACAGGAGCTTTTTCAGAACGATGCGATGTTTGGCAACATCTCAGCCCAGTGCTATATTTTGTCTGAACTTTATGAATTTTCCAGTGAATCAGGAATTTTAAAATGCTGCTGGCGAACATTAGCTTTTTGCTTAGTCATGATGTTCCAGTCACCTGGGGCAGGCTTGATGGACCAGCTGGTCTTTTCCTGCCCATCAATTTTGTATGATGTGTGAAATCCATCACCCTTTTTACTCTTAAAGTGCTTTTATATTGTTCACGGCTCTCCCTATTACCGTTGGGTTCTTCAAGCATGGGACTTGCAAAGCTAGCTGCACACCAAATATGAAACAGCTGGGGCCCACAAAGAAAGGCTATCAAAAAGAGCGGTGTTACCAATTTTAAATCAGTGAACCAGTCTGATTTAAAACAAGGAAACAAAGTGATCTTTAAGTCAAGTAAGTAAAAATACATGCTCAGGATAGCATCATTATTGTCCCTCCAGAATTAAAACCTTAAGTAGGTGGAGGGTACTCGGTACACTCTGTTAATGTTATCTTTACATTAAGACATCAGTCACTTTACTCAAATGAACTGTGGCAGTTAAAATGCATAATTTATACATAACTTTCCAGATGATGATTTTGCTGAAAATTTTAACATTCATCTAATGGGCCTAAAACCTATCAAATGCTCAAAGCCTTAGTTCGGGTACCTTCTGGGTTGTTAATATAAAGAAGCCCTAGTTGCAAGATAAGGAGTGAAATCAATGTTATTGAAGTAATCCAAAATCCCCTCATCTCATAGCTTGAAGCATTCCCAGGACCAGAAAATAGATGAGAGTCCACATACATGTCGAAAAATAATGACATATCCCCTGATCCTATTCCTCTCAAAGTATTAATAGCTGGCAGCTGTTCAATGACATTTTGTGACCACCTGACAGTTTATCATACCTTTTAAATCACCTCTAACTTGGCTTCTTATCAGCTGGGAAGTCTTTCTACAGTCTATGGGGGAGAAATTCAGTATCGCCCCATTTGGGGCGCAATTATCGGCCGGGCGCAAAGTTTAGTGCCTGGTGCTAATTATCGCCTCCGACTGCAAACTTGGCTTTTATCGCCCCTGGAGGTGATTGGAGCGCTAAATCAGGCGCTGGACACCTGTCTTAAGGCGCAAAGGCCAAGGAGCGAGGCGCTAACTCAGAGAGCGGGCGCAGCGCAGGTGATGTCAGTTAGCGATGGAAAACAGACACACTGGCGCCGGCCAGTTCTTAAAGGAGAGGGTCGATCTTGCACTCCAGCCACACCCTGCTCATTGGAGCCTTGAATCTCGGCCTGGAGAGACCTGTGCCTACATTTTCCAAAAGTCAGAAGTCGCACAACACCAGGTTATAGTCCAACAGCTTTATTTGAAATCACAAGCTTTCAGAGCGCTGCTCCTTCGTCAGGTGAAGGAGCAGCGCTCCGAAAGACTGTGATTTCAAATAAAGCTGTTGGACTATAACCTGGTGTTGTGCGACTTCTCACATTTGTCCACCCCAGTCCAACACCGGCATCTCCACATCATGGCTACATTTTCCAGCCAAGGACTATGGAGAGGGTGAGAGAACGAGCTCAGTGCTTTAGTGAGCGGGCCTTGGAGGCTCTGGTTGGCGCGGTGGAGCGCAGAAGATCTATACTCTTCCCTGAGAGTGGCAGGAGGCCTTTGCCGTGCGACTACAGAAGAATGTGGAGGGAGGTGGCTCAGCACGTCTCCTCCAGGAGCATGGTGCCCAGGACCCATGCTCAATGTCGCAAAAAGTTCAACGACCTCACTCGGGTCGTCAGGGTGAGTGGCTTTTTTTCAAAACCTCTCCATCCCTCCATTTCAACCTCACTCTATGGCCAGAGGGTCTTAAAACCCCAATGCCCAACACTCATCCAACAGCTATGGCCCTCTCATGAAACACACACGCACATTCCACACCTTGCATATAGTAAGGGCAATTCAACTATGGGAGGCACATCAGGCAAGACCATGGCTGTATATTTACTCAGACGCCGTCCTTTTTCTTGCAGGCCAAGCTATCTCATAACAGGAGACAGCAGCAACGGACGAGTGGAGGGCGGCCTCAGCTGCAACCCCTCAGCGATCTTGAGGCGCGCGTCCACAGGATTGTGGCAAGCCGGGTGATCGGTCCCGTCGCCCCTGGAGAGGTCAACCCCGTTCGGGACAGCAATGGTAAGGTCATCAGCTTTCTCTCCTCTCTCATTCCACTTGTCTCTCACAACACCAGCCTTTGACACTTTCAATCCATCTTACTAAATCGCTCCAGTCCTTCCTCCCTTACTGCCCCCCTGTCCTCACGCTAAAGCCACTCTTGTACCTCCCTGCTTTCAGATGGTGATTCACCAGCTGAGGAGACGGGCCCTCAAGTTGCCAGTGGGAGCAAAGCTGCAGGCGAGGAGGAAGAGGAAGCCGGAGCATCAGCGCCACCCTCTCCCAAGGAAGCCCATGCCCACACTGGGAACACGCCTTCCCTGGAGGGGAGCAGGGGGGAAGGGTCTGATGAGGGTGAAGCTCCTGGACCCAGCGGCTGCAGCAATGCGATGTGGCTAGGGAAGCTCGGGGGCCTTCTCCCCGGAGGGAGAGTATGCCAGCGAGTCCTGCTGCACTGGACGCAGAAGAGGAGCGGCTCATCGCTGAAATGAACACCCAGGTGGTGGACATGCACACTCAGCTCATGGGTGCAGTGGGAAGGGTGCCCGAAACCATTGATGCACTGGCAAGGAGTGTGGAGCACTACACTGTAGCACAGGCAGATGCCACGCAAATGCTTAGTGCTGCAATTCAGTCACTGGCTGCTGTGATTCAATCTCAGACTGGTCTCATGCAGTCTCAGATTGAGGCCATGCAAGCACTGACTGCTGCCATTCTCGCTGGTTCGGACACATTTCCCCGGGGCTCTCACCGCGCTGCAGCAGGCCAGCAATCTGTGCTCCAGCAGATTGCTCCGGATGCTGAGGTGCTGCCCCGTGGGAGTGCCAATGTGACGGTCGAGCAGGGATGTGCTGTCCTCTCTCAAGATGACAGCATTCCTGCTGCCACCACTGTCACTTCCCCATTACACTTGCCACCGCCTGTAGCCCAGACTGCTGCCGCCCATGCAGAGTTGGTGCAGTCTGCAGCCGGGCCCTCCAGGCCCAGAGCTGGTCGAGGCCATCCTTCAAGGGCATCTGCAGTCTCAGGTTCTGACAATCAGCAGCCTTCCACCAGCCTTGCTTCAGCCACTGGGGCCCCATTATGGAGGAGCAGTAGGGTGGGAAGGGGGGAAGTGTGCAAGGGAAGGAGATCACCCTCGAAGGGCTAAAAGTAGGAGGTGTGACGAAATGTTGGGAATTTTTTTATTAAAGGCCGAGGTTCATGTTCAAACTTTTGTTTAGTGTTTTGGACATTATCTCCAGGTTGTGAGAACCAGTTATGTTAATTAATGATTTGTTGTATTTGTTTCTATTAGTTTGTCATGAAGAAATGACACACACAGTATTTGTAAAATAAAAAGGTTTTTGTATTCAAAATGTACAAGTTTGGCCTTTGGAATCATTGCTGCCTTGGCCGGCTTTGGGGTTGCGTGTTGCTTTCATTCATGTTGTTCTCCATACCAGAAGCCATTTCCTCAGTAGGGGCCTAGAAGCGGCTTGTTATCAGTTGTTGAAGGACGGCCCTTGCAGTTTCAACATTGTGGGGCTCCCTCCCGCCTTGGTGCTGCTGCTGATCATCCTCCTCCTCTTCCTCCTCCTCTTCCTCTTCCTCCGGTGGTGCTCCAAGGCCTGGTGACATTGGCTGGGTCCTGAGGATTGCCAGGTTATGAAGAATGCAGCACACAACTATGAAGAGGGAGACTCGCTCAGGCGAGTACTGCAGGGCTCCTCCTGAGTGGTCCAGACAGCGGAACCGTTGCTTGAGCACGCTGATCGTCTGCTCAATGATGTTCCTGGTGGCGAGATGGCTCTCATTGTACCGCAGCTCAGCAGGGGTGTAGGGGTTACGGAGCGGTGTCATCAGCCAGGTGCAGAGTGGATAACCCTTGTCCCCGAGGAGCCAACCACTTGGCTGATGCGGTGCCTGGAAAAGGTCTGGCACACCAGTCTGGCACAGGATGAAAGCATCGTGGCTGCAGTGAGTATCAGCTGTCTGTGGTCACAGACCAACTGGACATTTAAGGAGTGGAACCCCTTGCGGTTTTGGAAAACCTCTGCATTCTCATGCGGTGCCCGCAATGCCACATGCGTGCAGTCAATGGCGCCCTGCACCATGGGGAAGCCCGCTATCCTCGCAAAGCCCAATGCGCGTTCATGCTGTTTGCCCGGGTCATTGGGAAAGAGATGTACTGGCGTCTCCTTTTATAGAGGGCATTTGTGACCTGACGGATACAGCAATGGACCGCAAACTGGGAGATATTGGCGATGTCCCCAGTAGCTGCTTGAAAGTAGCCGGTGGCATAAAAATTCAGAGCCACTGTGACCTTCACAGCCACCGACAGAGACGTCCTGGTCCTCAGTTGAGGCTGCAGATCTGGCTGCAGCAGATGGCAGAGCTCAGTGACCACCTCCTTGCTGAAGCGCAGCCTGCGCAAACACTGCTCCTCAGACAAATTAATGTAGGAGAATTGTTCCCGGAATACCCTGGGAGGGTAAGCTCTCCTGTGCAGAGGCCTGTTGGCCCTTCTCCATCTGGGCATGATTGCCACTCTCTCTCTGCGTCTCTGTTGCCTCCGATTCTGCAGGCGCAGGACGACGCCCCGAATCAGTGCAGCCCCCACAGTCTCTTGACAATCGAAGTAATGAAGGTCAAATCCAAAAGTACCTGCAAAGTGATGCTCAGTAGCCAAAACTACTTCACACAGCGTTGACTCTATGCAGAAGTCTCTCTCTCTCTCTCTCTCTCTCTCTCTCAGAATCTCTCTCCCTCTGTCAGAATGAGTGGTGCAAAAATGTCTACCACAGAAAAAGGCAGGAAGAGGCTGCCTTTAAATAGCGCCCCCCCAGCCCCTCACTGACTGGGAAACGTTTCAGTCTCCCTGTCGTTGCTTGCGGCAGGCGGAAAGGAGGGGGTCGCCACTCAATTTCCGGTCCAGGGCGCCACCAGGGCGTTGCACGCTTGACTGACGTCACGATCCGCGGGCGCAGGAGATCGGGCGGTAAGCTTTTGCGCCGACGCAAAAGCTCTGGTCAATTTCGCGAGCAGCGCATACATCGCCGCGCCCGGGCGCTAGTTGCTTTGCGCCCCATAGGGCGCTAACGGGAGGCGCAAACCAACCGAATTTTTGCCCCTATCAGTTTCAAAGATGATAGGTGTACCAATTTATGTCTTGGGCTAGGTTCGGCAAGGCTACAAATTCCATTAATTATTCTTCAACTTCATTGCTGCCAGTTGTCTCTCATTTACATTGTTTGCTCCAGAAACTACAGGTCAGCCTTTGATTCTTTGTTCTGGAGATTATCTGGTTTCCCAGACTGGTGACAAACTGTCACTCATTATTGGTTATTTCATAATCTTCTGGTTACATTTTCTGGAAGCTTAACCTAAAAGGAGCAAAGCAAAAATTACAAAAGCAGTTAAAAACAGATTTCACTCTACTATGTACATAGTGGTTATCAGATTATCTGGAACTTTCAATGTTTGTACTTTTTTCCCCAAACAACAGAAACCAAGAGTTAAAACAGGTTATAAATCAAAACAGAAAATGCTGGAAATACTCATCAGATCAAACAGATGGTGCCTGTTAAACATGCTGATAGGGGACATTCATCATAGGTTCATCCAAACACGCCTCTAACGTTTCAGTTTTCTGGGGGGGAAATATTAGCCCCTCAATTAGTCATTGACAAGGTATAAGAAGGCCCAGGTTCATTCGAGATCCTCTCCAGCACGGAACAAATGTCCTATAGCTCACTATTCAAAGGAGCTCCGACTGTGTATTGTGTTGTATGTTTTGTTTTGCCCCCAAGTTGCTGGGGGTGGTGCTCATCCAGATTGTGGATGGAAAAGAGTTCTGAATGGATCTTCTACCAGCTTTGAAGAAAATGAAACCTTTTCTGCTAAATTCTAAGGCAGTATCATAATACCAAAAAATATCCCACTGGTAAGTGAGGCATTCAATCAGGATTCACCCGTAATACTTAACTACCTTAACTGCTTGAGGTGAATCACTTGACCAATGCAAATTACTTCTACACCCCCCAAGTGCAGAAAATGCCATCACATAGCAGAAAGTTAAGTTTTCAACTGTAACACTCAAAGTCCAACAGTTTTTAAAATTAAAGGTACATTTCTAGCTGTATCCACCATAGAGGCTGGTGCATTTTGGACAAAAAAAGTTAATTAAGCTTCTAAGGCTGCACAAACACCTGCAGATTGCAGAAAATGAATTACTGCCTTATGATCATCATCAGGCACAAATGGGTTGAGTAAAAACGGCTAACTGTGCAAGACCCAGAACAGGCCAAGGAGAAAATATGTGCACTGGACTGCGGATGGCTCATCTCTTTCGTCTTGTGGAACAAAGACTCAAGCCGTTATTTAATCCCATTAATAATGATCAGTTTTGTATTAACTTTGAATCCATCTCTAATACTTGGTATTCCAGTTTCTGAAACTATGATTACCTGTTGCATAATAAATTCCGGTAATACCAGTCGCTCTTCTGTGGTGTTGCATGCGGGATTCAAGACCAAGTGTGGTCTTCAGTTCTGTGTCTTCCAGCCTCTTAGCAGGAGAGATGGTGCAATTACAGCACATGTTTACATAGACAGTTTCCATTATTTTCTATATTTTATCGATAAAATGCAGATTTATTAAAGCAGGTATAAAAATACTTTTTCAACATTCACTTCCCTTTTTTAATAAATTCTAATAACTAGTCTTTGATCAAATTTTTTGCAAAGTGTTCTTGTTATATACGTGTCAATGTACATGAATTAAGTTCCTGATTAGGTAATCTAAATGGACCAATCAAGTTCCAAGTATGTAAGTTCCCAGAAAGTAAGACCTATGTTTTTCATTTTAAAAGTGATATATATATATTTTAAATGTTACCCGTACAGACACAAAATACTGTTGGTTTTCTGACCCAAAGCTAAATATTGAAAGCTAAATTTTGAATATGAATAGCAAATTCCACAAAGGTACTGGGAATCCAGAAATCAGCTAATTAACTTCATGGATACTGCTCCATTGTATTTCAAATGATTTATGCAGCTTCCACTGTGCTCCTGACTTCCATGAAAATTCTTGCATATAATTGAGAGTGCAGAAATTGAGAATGCAGATAACCGAGGTTTCACCACAGTTATGGATAATCAGGTTAGTAGGAAAGATCTTGCATTTATGCAGTACCTTTCATGTCCAAAGCACTTTACAGCCAATTATTTACTTTTCATGTGCAGTCACTGTTGTTTTGTGGATAAACACAACAACAAATTTGTGCACAGCAAAGTCTCACAAACAGCAATAAGATAAATGACAAGTTAATCTGTGTTTGCTGCTGTTGATTGAAGGATAAATGTTGAGCAGGACACCAGGAAAATTCCCCTACTCGTCTTCAAATGGTACCATGTGATCTTTTATATTCAACTGAACACAGAGATGAGGCCTGAGTTTAACATCTCTGACAATGTAGCATTCCCTCAATACTACACTGAAGTGTCATCTGACATAATGCTCTCCAGTACCCGGAATGGGGCTTGAACCCATGACCTTCCGTCTACGGAGAGGAGAAGTGCCACCACTCTGCGCCAAAGCTCCTATTAGAATGTATGTCAGAGTGCACAAGGCACTTTGAAACCACAAGAATCACATTCATCTCTGACCAGTAGAGCCTGCCATTGGAGTGAAGAGGAAACACAAGAAATATCAATTATGAGAAAGGTAATATGATAATTTGGGCAAGATCATCAAGGCGGCAGTAAATCCCAGAGTCTAAATCAGGATCCACCTCCTAATAACTGTCCAAATGGAGGACTTTCTGATGGTGCGGAAAATTTTTCCATCCAGTTTAACGTGAGATGGACAGTTTGAAACAGTTTAACCAAAGCCGATATTGCCACCCAAAGCACAATTTTACACCTGATAAAAATTGGGATAGGGATTTACTACTATCTGGATGATTTTGTCTATGTTATCTTATTACCCTCACCTTCACAGGGTCCATCTCCGACTCTTCCCTTCCCTTCCTCGACTTCTCTGTCTCCATCTCTGGGGATAGGCTATTGACAAACATTCATTACAAGCCCACTGACTCCCACAGCTACCTGGACTATACTTCCTTCCACCCCGCTTCCTGTAAGGACTCTATTCCATTCTCCCAGTTTCTCTGTCTCTGCCGCATCTGCTCTGACGATGCCACCTTCCATACCAGTGCTTCCGACATGTCTTCCTTTTTCCTCAACCGAGGGTTCCCCTCTACTGTGGTTGACACGGCCCTTGACCGTGTCCGTTCTATTTCCCGCACTTCTGCTCTCACCCCTTCCCCTCCCTCCTGGAACCATGATAGGGTTCCCCTTGTCCTCACCTTCCACCCCACCAGCCTCCACTTTCAATGGATCATCCTCCGCCATTTCCGCCACCTCCAGCGTGATCCCACCACCAAACACATCTTCCCCTCCCCTCCCCTTTCAGCATTCCGGACACCCTGGTCCACTCCTCTATCACCCCCAACACCCCTGCCCCTTCACCTGGCACCTTCATGTGCAAGCGCAGGAGATGCAACACATGCTCTTTTACCTCCTCCCTTCCCACTGTCCAGGGCCCCAAACACTCCTTCCAGGTGAAACAGCGATTTACTTGTACTTCTTGCAATTTAGTATACTGTATTTGCTGCTCATGATGCGGTCTCCTCTACATTGGGGAGACCAAACGCAGATTGGGTGACCGCTTTGCGGAACACCTCTGTTCAGTCCGTAAGGGTGACCCCGAGCTTCCAGTCGCCTGTCACTTTAATTCACCGCTTCACTCCCACTCTGACCTTTCCGTCCTCGGCCTCTTACACTGTCCCAATGAAGCTCAATGTAAGCTCGAGGAACAGCACCTCATCTTTCGATTAGGCACTTTACAGCCTTCTGGACTCAACATCGAGTTCAACAATTTCACACCATAACCTCGGCCCCTATCTTGTTTTTTTCTCTCTCTCACATGGCAGCTGTCTTTCATTCTGCCATCGCCATTTACACTTCATCTAGAGTCATCTTTTGTTTCTTAACTTGTCCCAGTACCATCTCCTTTTGCCTTGCACCATCATCCCTTTTGTCTCTTAATCTCTCCTGCCTTCTATCCTATCACAGACTTTCCCTTTTGTTCTTTCCTCCTCTCCCCCCTTTCCCTGCCCCTGCACTTGCTTAAAAACCTGTTCCATCTCCAACTTTTTCCAGTTCTGACGAAGGGTCATCGACCTGAAGCATTAACTCTGTTTCTCTCTCCACAGATGTTGCCTGACCTGCTGAGCATTTCCAGCATTTTCTGTTTTTATTTCAGATTTGCAGCGTCCGCAATATTTTGCTTTTTTATCTTATTACCTTTTTGATAGCAGTAGTTTCTTCTACTTCCTTTTCATTTCAGTTGCTGGCTCTACTCTAGGTATAATTTGATTCTTGTGGTTCCAAAATGCTTTGTGTACTCTGGCATACATTCTAGTAATACCATGTTTATGTCAGTGTGATAAGCTGCAGAGGCCCTGGTGATTGAGCAGGGACTCGCTCCTCAGAGAAATTTGATTATCTATTTGTGAACTCATTGTGAAATCATTTTTAGCTAGACAGCAGAAATTTCCCACTTTCAATACAGATTCGTGGACAAATCACATCTCTTCAATAAATAGTTAAAACTTTTATTCCACCAGCCTTTTGTGACTGAATACTTCACCCACTGATGGACACAACCAATCACAAAATGTAATCATTTTACCCACAAGCACATCAAACAGATTTCTGTGAAGGAATAAATGCTTTAGTACACTGTGTGAAAAAATCATTAGGATCTTTTCAGACAATTTAGCATATGAATATTAACATTTTCAAACCACAGCTTGATCTTTTAAAATGTTCATTATGGATTCGTTTAAAATGTCATTTAATCTTTTTTATAAATGCATAACTTCCTTCTTGTACATCAACAAAATATTTTTTTAAACATTGTACTAATACATAGTGCTTTCTGCATCATGATGTTTATATAAAATAGTATTCAAAATGTAACTTTTGTTACATGAGAAAGTTGCTACTTTATTGGGGACTCGAGCATTCTGAAATATATATTTAACCATGGAATATTATTTTTATGCAGGGTCTTTAAAAAAGGATTATTACATGATTAATAAATTGGCTAAATTCAATTCGACAATGTGGAAAAACTGCCCAGGTATGTCCTGTCCACAAAAAGCTGGACAAATCCAACCTGGCCAATTACCGCCCCATCAGTCTACTCTCAATCATCAGCAAAGTGATGGAAGGTGTCATCGACAGTGCTATCAAGCGGCACTTACTCACCAATAACCTGCTCACTGATGCCCAGTTTGGGTTCCGCCAAGACCACTCGCCTGTTGATCTCATTACAGCCTTGGTCCAAAATTGGACAAAGGAGCTGAATTCCAGAGGTGAGGTGAGAGTGACTGCCCTTGACATCAAGGCAGCATTTGACCGAGTGTGGCATCAAGGAGCCCTAGTAAAACTGAAGTCAATGGGAATCAGGGGGAAAATGCTCCACTGGCTGGAGTCATACCTAGCACAAAGGAAGATGGTTGTGGTGGTTGAAGGTCAATCATCACAGCCCCTGGACATCGCTGCAGGAGTTCCTCAGGGCAGTGTCCTAGGCCCAGCCATCTTCAGCTGCTTCGTCAATGACCTTCCCTCCAACATAAGGTCAGAAATGGGGATGTTCGCTGATGACTGCACAGTGTTCAGCGCCATTCACAACTCCTCAGATAATGAAGCAGTCCATGCCCGCATGCAACAAGACCTGGATGACATTCAGGCTTGGGCTAATAAGTGACAGGTAACATTCGCGCCATAGAAGTGCCAGGCAATGACTATCTCCAACAAGCGAGAGTCTAACCACCTCCCTTTGACATTCAACGGTATTACCATCGCCGAATCCCCACCATCAACATCCTGGGGGTCACCATTGACAAGAAACTTAACTGGACCAACCACATAAATACTGTGGCAACAAGAGCAGGTCAGAGGCTAGGTATTCTGCGGCGAGTGTCTCACCTCCTGACTCCCCAAAGCCTTTCCACCATCTACAAGGCACAAGTAAGGAGTGTGATGGAATACTCTCCACTTGTCTCGATGAGTGCAGCTGCAGCAACACTCAAGGAGCTCGACACCATCCAGGACAAAGCAGCCAGTTTGATTGGCACCCCATCCACCACCTTAAACATTCACTCCCTCCACCACCGGCGTACCGTGGCTGCAGTGTGTACCATCTACAAGATGCACTGCAGCAGCTCGCCAAGGCTTCTTCGGCAGCACCTCCCTAACCCGCGACCTCTTCCACCTAGGAGGACAAGGGCAGCAGGCGTATGGGAACACCACCACCTCCAAGTTCCCCTCCAAGTCACACACCATCCTGACTTAGAAGTATATCGCCGATCCTTCATCGTCGCTGGGTCAAAATCCTGGAACTCCCTACCTAACAGCACTGTGGGAGTACCTTCACCACACGGACTGCAGTGGTTCAAGAAGGCAACTCACCATCACCTTCTCAAGGGCAATTAGGGATGGGCAATAAATGCTGGCCTTGCCAGCGACGCCCAGATCCCATAAGTGAATTTTTAAAAAATTGTACTTCATTGGCTGTAAAGCGCTTTGGGACGTCCTGAGGTGGCGAAAGGCGCTATATAAATCTTTCTTCTTTTCTTTCTTTAATGACATCGGTTTCAATTGTTTTCACAACTGACTAATATGAGGGGTCATTTTCTTTGGCCCTGTGGAGAATGTTTTTCTCTTTGTATGTACTGAGAAATTCCCAAAAAGGGTGAAGGGCAGGTTTGGCTGTGAAGAAACAACATCTGACATTCAGTAAATGTATTCTCTTTAGTGCATGCAGAGTTGAGAAGGACATAAGAACATAAGACGTAGGAGCAGGAGTTGACCATTTGGCCCCTCGAGCCTGCTCCGCCATTCAATAAGATCATGGCTGATCTGATCTTGGCCTCAACTCCACTTCCCTGCCCGCTCCCCATAATCCTTGATTCCCTTACCTTTCAAAAATCTGTCTATCTCCACCTTAGATATATTCAATGACCCAGCCTCCACATCTCTCTGGGGAAGAGAATTCCAAAGATTCACGACCCTCTGAGAGAAGAAATTCCTCCTCATTTCCGATTTAAAAAGGTGCCCCCTTATTCTGAAATTCTGCCCCCGAGTTCTAGATTCCTAGACATCTGACTGCATCAGGCTCTGTTCAAAATAGTCACCTTATAAAATGTACTGCAGATAGGTTGTAGAAATCTTAATCTTTACAGAGCAGAGCTCTTGTTGTTTTCCATTCAGCTCACTTGGATATATGCCTAGTGTCAGGAAAATGAATGAATAGGCTTGCTTCATTGATGTAGGAATTTGCAGTACCTACCCAGATTTGACCGAACTGAAGCTATGTGGAAAAAAACACACAAGGAATGAACACTTGGTCTAAACATTTGGCTTCATCATCAATCATAGGGCAGAAGAGTGAAAAATACTGCACATCCGTGTGAAAGTGACCATACATGAATGGTGATGTTTTACAGTGCAGGAGTGATGATAGGGATAGTGGAAATCGACATTTGTATGAGATTTTGAAGGACGTTCATCCAGTTTCTAGTGATAATGAGCGAGCAAAGTAAACATAAGCAGGCTTATCTACGCCAATGCTTTGTATTCAATTCTTTCAGTTAAATTGCTGATGACATTAGGATATCATGCATTGTTCACTAGGTACTGACAAATCTACTGCTTACGACCTGGCACTTTTAATCTTACTTTCCTCCATCAAACAAGGCTTTTAAAAATGTTTACCTGTTACCAATCAGATTGGAATTTAGTGTTTAAGTAAAGCCTTTAAACCTCTATGTACACGGACTGCTGGAGTTTTTTTCTGATGAAGGGATAGCAAAGCGAGTGAGTTCAAAGAGAATTGTTCAGGCTGTGATTTAAGCATAAAGCCTCCAAATACTGCAACTGAAGCTCAAAATGTTGTCTGCCGGAACAAGCAGACTCTTGTAGAATTGGCAGATTATAGTTTCACAGGCAGATCCTCTGGCACTGTCTCCATATCGCCATTTTGGTTTTTCTTTTAGCGTAGTAAAATGTAACTTGAGCGAAAATACTTTAAAAATTACTTTTCCACGTTGTTTCTGCAAGAAATTTGGAAATACGATGAATGATAAGTTCTGCAATCAATCATCCTCCACCTAGTTGATGTGTTTTGGCAAATAATGAAATACACAATAGAAACAAAAAGAAAGGCCACAAAAATCTTGAAATTGGAAATAAAAGTGGTAAATGCTGGAAAAGCACAGCAGACCAACCAACAACTGAAAGATGAAAATATACTGGGCTAGAAATCAGGGTGGGGGGTGGCGGTGGTGCGCACTGCACGCGCCTGTTAACGTGGACTCGTGTAGCACGCAATATTCGTGCTGCCTGATCATTATAATGAAGCAGGCATGCAGCCAGTGCAACCCACACTACTCATTGGCTGCACGCCTATCTGGGGGGGGGGGGGGGGGGGCGGGGGGGGCTGGATATCGGGCGTCTATGACGCCACTTAATGGCAGCCAGCACTTCTGAAGGGGCAGGTGCATTCTGGCTGCAGACACCGGGGAAGAACTTCTGTTGAAGAAATGGCTGAAGGAGGGAGTGAGCAGGGATCAAGGTTCTCCGATGCTGCTTTCGAGAACCTGCTGCAGGCAGTAGAGAGGAGGAGAAGGGATATCCTCATTTAAAACGCTAATAAAATCTAATAGAATTTACAATTATGCGTCACTGTGATTGTTCCCAAATCCTATAGCATACTGTAAGGTTTTAAATTAATATTTTTGTGGCATAATTTAATGGAGCGGCAACATATTTTTCATTATGTGAGAATAGAATGTGACAGAAAGCAATAACACCAACGCATTTGCCATACCAGCCTGCACAGCGGGTGGAGGAAATGAGACACACTGCACCAATGTAACTGTTGTTTAAAATTGCTATAACCTCACCATTATTCTCACTAGATCTGGAAGATATAGAGACTGGAAAAACGAGTTGCCCACTCTTCAACATATTAAAGAAGCACTAAGCTAAGCCACTGGTATCTTGTGCCACACTTCCATTCAAAGTATCTGGTGCAAGGATACTTTTTTTTAAATATGATAACAACAGAAACTGCTGGAAACACTCAACAGGTCAGACAGGATCTTGCTCTCCACAGATGCTGCCTGACCAGCTGGGTGTTTCTGGTTCTATTTCAGATTTCCAGCATCCGCAGTATTTTTCTTTTTTTTTAAATATATTTGGTGTTGGGATGTGGGCAAAGCTGGCATTTATTGCACCTCCCTAGTTACCCTGAGCAGGTGATGGTTCTTTTTTAACCGCTGCAGTCCATGTGGTGAAGGAAATTCCAGGAATTTGACCCAGCGACCGATGAAGGAATGGGGATGAGGTGTGACTTGGAGGCGATGGTGTTTCCATTACACTGCTGCTCTTGTCATTCTCACTGGTGGAGGGAAGGGAGGTGCTGTCGAAGTAAACTTGGCAAGTTGTCACACCCTGTAGAACTGTCATTCTCTAGCCACAGTGCACTGGTGCTAGAAGGGTGAACACTGAGCCTGGTGCTAGGGGCAGTAATCAAGATCACCCCCCCCTTCCTGGCCAGCCTTCTTCCCGGTTACCTCCCCTTCCTGAGCTGCCTGGGGATGTCTATTAGGTATCCGCAGCTTGCCAGCTTGATGATAATGAGGCGCGAGGCCCAATATCACAAGCCTCGGGCCTATCCGTCCAAGTGCTGGAAAATGGGATTAGAATAGACAGGGCTTGATGGCCGGCGCGGACACGATGGGCCGAAGGGCCTCTTTCTGTGCTGTATGACTCTATGACTATCGTTGCCTGCACCCACTGCACGCATATTTCTAGGCCTCAGGCATTTTGGCATATAATTGATTCTTATTCAAGGCATCAAAATTTTAAAGTACAATTCCGTGTGAAATATCAGTATTGCAATAGAAATAGATTTTTTGCATGAATCCAAGGTAATAATATTGTTCACAACCAATTCTGTTTCTCATTTGATTTACTTCAGTTTGTGCTCCGCGAGCTCACCTCTTGCCCATTTAGATTTTTATGCTTCGTCCGGAAATTGAAGTTTTGTGATATTTTGCACATAACCCTTTCAAAGCTGTTTTCCCTAAAATATAAGCTCTAAAAGTATCTGCACTTCAGCATATAAAACAACTAATTTTAAATGCATTTCTCATGTTATAGATCTTAGCGTTTCCTCCTAAATTGACGGCAACACTGACATGGATTAAATACTGTAGATTTTTTATTTAAAAGTTGTTCCCTGCCTCCCTATCCAAACTCCCCTCCCCCATATTACTGTACAAATTGACTCTTGCAGTTCCATGTAGAAATGCTGCCCTGTTTAGATTTCTGTCATATACTAAAATATCAAACAATTCAGAAAACAAATTGTCTAAGACTTTTTCCTCATCACTATTCTGAGTTCCTGGCTGTGGTTCTATAGTGTTTGGACATGCTGACTAGTCTGCATATAAATATGATTTGCTATTCTTAGGATATATCCTTACATGAAATGCCTTAAAATCCTTTTTTCTATTAGGCATCAAAGAAATCATTATTTTATTTTGAATTCAATCTTTAATTCACTGCTTACCTTTTGGTCTCTAAAAGGTGCATGACAGCTTTATCTTTGAATAGGAAATACCAAAATATTAAGAATTGATAATGACCCAATAACTGACGACTGTATCCTCAGGCAAGGCAAGCAGCGTTACGGGCATTCTTTGTTCCCATGGATTACCAGCTTTTGCAGATAGTGGACAGAGAATGCTAACAGAGCCAGAACTCGCCTGCTTGCTCATTCTGACAGATCGACACTTGTATCACTCCAGGGCATGTATTAAAATGTAATTGAAAATATCCTCTTCTATTTCCGGCAGATGTTCTGCTCCTTTTTATGTAAGGTGTTTCATTTGAAGTGAATAACAAGCAAGATTAAGATTAAGCTGAATTTTCTACCTGCTCTTTTTGCATGTGATTTCTCAGTTCCTTACTTATCTGTTTTCTAGCCCATTGTGGTAGGGCTAACTGATTAGGCACAGCTACTACAGCTCTGATAGTATCCCAATACTGTCATTTTTATTGTTGGTAGGGTAACTATTTCCACAACGACACTGTCTATATTACATTAGCTCATTATCTGTTAGTAATCTCATTTTCCTCTGGGCAATTTAGAGGTGCCTTTTCCACCAATTGCTGGGCCACCACTTGCTGGGAGTTGTTGATATAAAGTCCCCGATATTGACTGGGGTGGGATTTCCAAACTGTGGGGAGGAGTTCTGGTCGGGATCCCCGCACGCTGAGCGTGTGTTTTCTTTTAACCAGTTCCCTGCCTGGAAGCCAGTCTGATTGACAGGCTTGGCTCCCTGGCTCCAGAAGAGGCCGCAGCCTAGGAGAAGGTCGGCTTCCTGCTGCTCGGGTTAGAGGTCGCGGGGGCGGGGTGGGTGCAGTGTGGTTTGGAGGGCCGGGGTTCGGGGGGGTGATCGCGGTGGGTCGGAGAGAGAACGCGGCAGAGATGCGGATTCGGTGATCGCGGGGGATCGGTGATTGCGGGGGGTGGGGGGAGTTGGTGTTGGTGATCGGGGGGGTCAGCGATCGGGGGGTTCCGATCGAGGGGGTGGGGGTCCAATCGTAGGGGGGTTGGGGGTGGTTCCGATCGCATGGAGTGGGAAACAGGTTTGCTTGGTGGGCCGGGGGGAAGTACTCCTGTTCCTCCTGGCCCACAAGCAGTGCAAGAAAAGCACTTACTTCCATGCAGCAGTCCTCACCTCCCTTTAGCTGCTGTGTTTCCCGAGTTCGGGGAAACTCAGCCATCCAGCATTAAAGCTTGAAGAGAGATAAATCTGAGGCATGCAGCCTCTTTAAAATATTTAAATGAGTGACCTGGGAGGGGGTTGGTTGCCCGCCCCCCACCCCCGTCCCCCACCAGGACGGCCTGAGGGCACTCCGCATCTTATTTGAACAGAGGCCCAACCAGTCCCCTTCAACCAACACCCTCCTTCGCCTGGCTGAACTTGTTATCACATTGAACAGCTTCTCCTTTGACTCAACTAACTTCCTCCAAATTAAAGGTGTTGCTATGGGAACCTGCATGGGTCCCAGCTATGCCTGCCTTTTCATGGGATATGTGGAACATTCTTTGTTCCAGTCCTACTCGGGTCCCCTCCCTCACCTCTTTTTCTGGTACATTGATGACTGTATCGGTGCCGTTCCCTGCTCTCGCCCTGAACTAGAAAATTTCATTCACTTTGCTTTCAATTTCCACCCTTCCCTCACCTTCACATGGTTCATCTCCGACTTTTCCCTTCCCTTCCTCGACTTCTTTGTCTCCATTTCTGGGGATAGGTTATTGACAAACATTAACTATAAGCCCACTGACTCCCACCGCTACCTGGACTACACTTCCTCCCACCCCGCTTCCTGTAAGGACTATTCCTTTCTCCATCTCCGCCGCATCTGCTCTGGCGATGCCACCTTCCATACTAGTGCTTCCGACATGTCTTCCTTTTTCCTCAACCGAGGATTCCCCTCTACTGTGGTTGACACGGCCCTTGACCGTGTCCGTTCTATTTCCCGCACTTCTGCTCTCACCCCTTCCCCTCCCTCCTGGAACCACGATAGGGTTCCCCTTGTCCTCATCTTCCACCCCACCAGCCTCCACTTTCAACGGATCATCCTCCGCCATTTCCGCCACCTCCAGTGTGATCCCACCACCAAACACATCTTCCCCTCCCCTCCCCTTTCAGCATTCCGGACACCCTGGTCCACTCCTCTATCACCCCCAACACCCCTGCCCCTTCACCTGGCACCTTCATGTGCAAGCGCAGGAGATGCAACACATGCTCTTTTACCTCCTCCCTTCCCACTGTCCAGGGCCCCAAACACTCCTTCCAGGTGAAACAGCGATTTACTTGTACTTCTTGCAATTTAGTATACTGTATTCGCTGCTCACGATGCGGTCTCCTCTACATTGGGGAGACCAAACGCAGATTGTGTGACCGCTTTGTGGAACACCTCCGTTCAGTCCGTAAGGGTGACCCCGAGCTTCTGGTCGCCTGTCACTTTAATTCTCTGCTCCACTCCCACTCTGACCTCTCCGTCCTCGGCCTCTTACACTGTTCCAATGAAGCTCAACGTAAGCTCGAGGAACAGCACCTCATCTTTCGATTAGGCACTTTTCAGCCTTCTGGACTCAACATCGAGTTCAACAATTTCAGACCATAACCTCTGCCCTATTTTTTTTTCACATGGCAGCTGCTGATCATTCTGCCATTGCCATTTACACTTCATCTAGACTCATCTTTTGTTTCTTAACTTGTCCCATTACCATCTCCTTTTGCCTTGCACCATCATCCCTTTTGTCTCTTTTTCTCTCCTGCCTTCCATCCTATCACAGACCTTCCCTTTTGTTCTTTCCTCTCCTCCCCCCTCTCCCTGCCCTTACACTTGCTTAAAAAACTTTTACATCTCCACCTTTTTCCAGTTCTGACGAAGGGTCATCGACCTGAAGCGTTAACTCTGTTTCTCTCTCTCCAGATGCTGCCTGACCTGCTGAGTATTTCTGGCATTTTCTGTTTTTATTTCAGATTTCCAACATCCGCAGTATTTTGCTTTCCTATTTCTATTGTTTTGGTCTCTGGGATGCCCAGAGCTGCTGATATGACTGGATTGATTTGAAGGGTGTGTGAAGGTGATATGGGTGACAGTAGTTATATTTCTGCTTTTCCATTTTAGATGATGAGTGATGATTTGATATGAACTGAGAGGAGCTATCGTCATAACAAAATGGGTACCTTGGACACGCTATTATCTATTGGGCTGTGTGCGCTAAACTGACCGATGATTGGTGGCTGCAGTTGTCAAGCATGACAATGTTTGATCAAATAGTTGACTAATGATTTTTTGCAAAGGGACATGGAGCCACATATTTTCACCACGTAAGCTGGCAACATTGCTGCAAAATCATATGCATGAATAGTTTGCCTGGATAGTGTGGGGAATCTTACAGGATCGCTCACAGTAAAGAATTCCAGAGGTGTGGTTCTGTGGTGTCTGGGCAAACCAACAAGTCTGCACATAAATATAGTTTACTATTTTTAGAAAAATCTTAAAATCCTCTTTTCTATTACATAAACAAAATGATCATTTCACACTGCACTTAATCTGCAGTTGGTCACCTGGAAGAAGAGAAAGTATTTCCAATTATCACAAATATAAAGAAGTCAGAAGACAAAAAATAGAAAAAATCCTTTTAGTTTTTAGTTATGCTGTTTTCTTCTTCATAGCTTCAGCAGAAAGAGCAGGTGGGTGACCTATTCCTAGTCCTCCACTACTGACAGCAGCTGAACGATGTGCGAGAACCCCCCAAGGAATGACTCAACTTCTGACTTTTTTGTTGGGAATTTCTTGGTCAGAGCACCATGCCACAGTAATGTGTCTGAGATGAGAAACTCAAGAGCTGCAAGTGGTGGATGCTATCTAGTATGTAGTTCTCTAAATATTTTCTGATGATAATCAAAATTCCAATTCCTGTTTTTCATTCCATGAAATGAACAGGAACAGCATGCAGCTTTCAATATAACGTTACTAGGATTAACTTGCTCCGCTAGAGTCTGGCCTGCACCCTGGTGGCAGTCGTCATTTTATGAATGGTGAATTAAAATTAGATGTTGATGTGGCCTGTTCTACTCTGTCACCTAAAGAAGGAGAAAAGCTACACCAAGGCCCAGATTTTAACTCTGGGGCCGGTTTGGGGCGGTTGGTTAGAGGGATGAGTTGGTCCAGAAATGAGGCCTGGGCTATTTTAACTCCTGGGCCTCATTTAAATCCTGCTGGCCTACCTCCCACTAGGAAAGGGTGGGAAGTCAGTGTGCTGCGATAGAAAATCGCCTGTTGGCCACCCATCGACACAACGTGGGTGGTCTGATCGGCTTCTGGGGGCATCTCATGGGGATCTCGTTTCCAGGAAGGGGGGGGGGGGGGTGAAATCTGGGACAGAGGAGACCTAAACTTCCCTAATGGGGCCTAGAAGAGCACTCTTGCTCCTTCCTGGCCCACAAAGGAAAGAAAAAAAACATCCTTTTTGACCTCTTCTTCTGCCTGGCAGGTCCCGATTTGCTTTCACCTGGCAGCTTCCCCTCTCAGGCCTCAGTTAAAATTGCAGTTGGGTGCCGATGATGCCAATAGTACCTGACATGCATATGTAAAGAAGGACCCAGTTGGCTGTAGGCGGGTGTCCTTGCTGCCTGCTAGGGAGCCTGGACGGTGAGATCCTGGTGGCTTTCCGGCGGGTAAGTAACCGGGGCAATTTTAACTATCTGCCTTTAAAATCACCCCCAAGTGCTGATAAGTGATGGTTTGGTTATGCTCAGATTTGTCTTTTCATAAACATACATTTAATTCTTTTAACTAGTGCATGAAAATGAGCTTGCTGCAGTGGAAGTAAGGCACATCCTTTGCACTGTATAAGAGCCCCCCTTTCTCACCCCTTGTACAATATTTATCAGCATTCAACTTCTGCCACTACCAGGGTGGAGGGTGGGTGCAATTTGGGTTACATAATTCTTCACTGCTCTGTTAATACAGTTTAGTGATGGAACGGCAGTAGAAGGTATAGTTCCAGTAGAATGAGTCAGGGAGTGATCCACCCCTATTCCCATTCTCCATCTTTACCCACATGTATGCCTAAATGGAACTCAAACAGTTTGATTCTATGTCATGTTCCATAAACATTTAGGAATCTAACAAATAAATGTAGAAACATGTCCAGTGATACAGTGCCTTTTAAATTCAAACATTTAAAACAAACACTTTTTTCCATATCCTTTCCTGTGGAAAATGGTCAAATAAAATTCCAAAATGTGACAGCCTTTCATCATTGATATACTGCTCAGAAAATGAATGGTCAGCAGTGTAGTCATTCAGCCCTTTTTTATAGCTGTCAATGGGATGTCGGCACTGGGATGTCGGCACTATCAGTTCCTCATCCAGCCAATGGGATACCCAATCTAGTAGATTTGACAAATCTGTTCACCAGGAAAATATTTTTTACTGGGTGGCCAGTGACCAGAGATAGAGAATCCAGCAAGTTTATATTGAAATTCCTATGGCTGGGCATGACCATTGTTTGGTCCCACTGATCTCCTGAGGTTCTTTGAAAATTAATCAGTAACAGTAATTAGCATTCCATTAGAAATGTGATTGCCTATTAATATATTAGATTGTGCACATTATCAATGTTCCAATTGAGGCAATTGATTTTAACAATGAGAAACTATCACTAATGTGATCTTTACAACCAAACTGGCACAGACCTTGGTATCATCTGCAAATTTGCAGATTGTGCCCCCCAACACCTACATCCAGATCATTAATAAAAATAGTAAAGAGAAACGGTCCCAACACCGATCCCTGCGGGACACCACTGGTGACCAGTCTCCAAACAGATCCAAATCCATCAGTAACTACTTTTTGCCTACGTCCTGCCAGCCAGTTCTGAATCTAGCTCAATATATTACCACTAATACCAAAGGCTTCGATCTTATAGAGAAGCCTCTTATGTGGTACCTTATCAAAAGCTTTTTGGAAATCTAAGTAGACAATGTTTCCTGCATTTTTGAGTATAACTGCAAGGAACTCTAATTTTAATCATTCCTAAATATTCGGATTGGCACTTTGAATGTATGAAGGTTACCTATTTGGCTAGCGGGAGATCTAGTACAAGTTAATGGGGACAAACACCTATGCTTCATTGAGGTTTCTGCTTTGGAGCTAATAATTTTCTGAAATGCAAAGCTGAAAATACAATTTTGATTCCAATCCCTTAGGCTAGTGTATAGGTTTGCCAACACTACCAGGGAAAACATACACATATTCCACTACTAGACCAATAAGGATCGGATGCCAAGTCCACAAGACCACAGGAAACTGCACGCCCAATAGACTTCTGAAAGAAATAACAAGTAAAATAAAAACCTTTTATGCTTACATTGCTGTGCCTCTAGCCACAGATACTGGCATTCCCCTGCTATACTTCATTATGTAAAATGGTCCCATGCATCCACAATAGGACAAAATGTCCCAATATGTATGTATATGTCTATTATAGGACAGGGAGAATGATAATAATTTCACTTCACAGAGGATTTTTAAAAAGTGGGCCAGATACCTCTAAAACCAAAGCGGTGGAATTGGGCATTTTTGTTCTTAAACATGTATATACAATGAATGAAAATGCTAATTTTCTTATAATTATCTGTAAATATTTGACTCTGCATAACTAAGAAGGATCTGTTTTCTTCTGGAAGTTATATCCAATCTGATGAACCTGCTCTGAATAGATTTGAAGATTGATACTAATAGGTTGTATGCTTACAAAGGTATGAAGACAGAGTTGGCTAAATTGGTCTGGGAAAATAGATTAATAGGTAAGATGGTAGATAAGCAGTGGCAGTCATTTAAGGAGATATTTTATAACTCTCAACAAAGATATATTCCAGTGAGAAAGAAAGACTCTATGAGAAGAATGAACCATCTGTGGCTTACTAAGGAAGTTAAGGAGGTATCAAATTGAAAGAAAAGGCATACAATGTTGTGAAGATTAGTGGTAGGCCAGAAGATTGGGAAATTTTTAGAAACCAGCAAAAAATTACTAAAAAAATAAGAGGGAGAAAATAGATGATGAGAGTAAACTAGCAAGAAATATAAAAACAGACAGTAAGAGCTTCTACAAGTATATAAAAAGGAAGAGAGTAGCTAAAGTAAATGTTGCTCCCTTAGAGGATGAGACTGGGGAATTAATAATGGGAAACAAGGAAATGGCAGAGACTTTATACAAACTAAAAGCATCCCAATAATAGTAGATAATCAAGGGGCAAAAGGGAGGGAGGAACTTAAAACAATCACTATCACTAGAGAAAAAGTACTAGGTAAACTAATGGGTCTAAAGGCTGACAAGTCCCCTGGACCTGATGGCCTACATCCTAGGGTCTTAAAAGAAATGGCTGCGGAGATAGTGGATGCATTGGTTGTAATCTTCCAAAATTCCCTAGATTCTGGAAAAGTCCAAGTGCATTGGAAAACCGCAGATGTAACGCCCCTATTCAAGAAAGGAGAGAAACAGAAAGCAGGAAACTATAGGCCAGTTAGCCTAACATATGTCATTGGGAAAATGCTGGAATCCATTATTAAGGGAGTAGTAGCAGGATATTTAGAAAATCATAATACAGTCAAGCAGAGTCAACATGGTTCTCTGAAAGGGAAATCGTGTTTGACAAATTTATTAGAGTTCTTTGAGGATGTAACGAGCAGGGTGGATCAAGGGGGAACCAGTAGATGTAGTGTATTTGGATTTCCAAAAGGCATTCGATAAGGTGCCACATAAAAGGTTACTGCACAAGATATGAGCTCACAATGTTGGGGGTAATATATTAGCATGGATAGAGGATTGGCTAACTAACAGAAAACAGAGAGTTGGGATAAATGGGTCATTTTCAGGTTGGCAAACTGTAACTAGTGGGGTGCCACAGGGATCAGCGTTGGGGCCTCAACTATTTACAATCTATATTAATGACTTGGATGAAGGGACTGAGTGTACTGTAGCCAAAGTTGCTGATGATACAAATATAGGTGGGAAAGCAAGAGGAGGACACAAAAAGAGTCTGCAAAGGGATATAGATAGGTTAAGTGAGTGGGCAAAAATTTGTCAGATGAAGTACAATGTGGGAAAATGTGAGGTTATCCACTTGGGTAGGAAGAATAGAAAGGCAAAATATTATTTAACTGGAGAGAGACTACAGAATCCTGCGGTACAGAGGCATCTGGGTGTCCTCGTACATGAAACACAAAAAGTTAGCATGCAGGTACAGCAAGTAATTAGGAAGGCAAATGGAATGTTGGCCTTTATTGCAAGGGGTATGGAGTATAAAAGTAGGGAAGTCTTGCTACAACTGTACAGGGCGTTGGTGAGACCACACCTGGAGTATTGCGTACAGTTTTGGTCTCCTTATTTAAGGAGGGATATACTTGCATTGGAGGCAGTTCAGAGAAGATTCACTAGGTTGATTCCTGAGATGAAAAGATTGTCATTTGAGGAAAGGTTGAGCAGGTTGGGCCTATAATAATTGGAGTTTAGAAGAATGAGAGGTGATCTTAATGAAACATATAAGATACTGAGGGGGCTTGACAGGGTAGATGCTCGTGGGGGAATCTAGAACTAGGGGGCATAGTTTCAGCATAAGGGGTCGTTCATTTAAGACAGAGATGAGGAGGAATTTCTTCTCTCAGAGGGTCGTGAATCTTTGGAATTCTCTACCCCGGAGAGCTGTGGAGGCTGAGTCAGTGAATATATTTAAGGGGGAGATTGACAGATATTTGAGCTACAGGGGAGTCAAGGGTTATGGGGAACAGGCAGGAAAGTGGAGTTGAGGCCAAGATCAGATCAGCCATGATCTTATTGAATGGCGGAGCAGGTTCGAGGGGCCAAATGGCCTACTCCTGCTCCTAGTTCTTATGTTCTTATGTTTTTAAGTCAATCCTACCTTTTTATGCAAAAGTCACCTCCTGAAGCAAAACTGGTCAGAGCTCAGAGTCTCAACTATCCCGATGATGACAGATATTATCAAAGAAACATTAAAATATGATTGGGTGCCCTACAACTGTCAAGCAGTAAAAATAAATGGAAAACATGTGCAAAAAGATTGAAGTAACAACAGTGGAAAAGTTATGTTTTAAAAATGGGGCACAATGGCTTTTATCTTCATTCCATCAGCTCTAGACAGTAAGTGCAGAAAATGGCTTATTGGCAAGGCAGGTGTTTTAGTTGAGTGACGTATAACAGTCCTTAACAATTATTTTTATTGCTTGAGCAACTCAAGGGATCAGTCTAAAATATTCCAGAGACATATTCTTAACATTTTCTTGACATGCTATATTCATCTATAAATCATGGCTTAGTACTATATTGTGAAGAGTCAATGAACTAAGTACCCAATACAGTGAGAGTGAAATCTCTAAATTAATCTCATACAGCATATACAGAAATTAGACTGCTGAAGTATAAAGTTCCTAAAAGTGATTTAACGCACACAAATTTTGTTTGATACTTATAAGACTTGAGAGAACGATACGCACTTCCCTTCACCGAGAAATTAGCTGCTGTGCGCCATTTCCCAACACGACAAGGGCACACACAACCCAGGATTGGTGGTTGTTTGGTTCCATGCAGCAGCTGCAGCTGTATTTAATAAACTCTTGTCTGTATCTTCTGTCAGTTTAATAGCAAGGTCTGTTTGATTACATTCTGACCCAATTATCTCATTTCTTGGTGACCATGGTTGTGCTGTACTTGGCTCACTGCCAGCATTTAGATTTTTTTTTTGCTCACTGGGTTAAAGTTCCCGTGGACAATTCAGCTCATTCTGAAATCATTGAGATAGTCGAGCACAGGTAAGTCCCCTTGCTCTGATGAATGAACTCATTCACATTATCAAAGCATTTCTTACTGTTCCCCGATTGTGGAATGTGGCACATAAACAAATAGAAAAAAATGATTAACAGAGAAGCTTAAAGAAAACCAAACTCCTGTAAATAGTTTTTCTTAAATAAACGATAGTAACTTACATTTATATGGTGTCTTTAACATAATAAACGTCTCAAGCAGGTCATAAAGGAAAACATGGGCCATGAGCAGTAATAGAAGAGTTAAGAGAGATTACCGAAGGCACAGTTGTTGAAAAGTTAGGTTTTGAGGAGGTTTTAAATGAGTGGATAAAAAGTAGCAAAACAAAGCAATTTAGGGATGGAGTTCAAGAGAGTAGGGCTGAGGTAGCTAAGCTCAATCACTTTTTAAAATTCATTCATGGGATGTGGGAGTCGCTGGCAAAGCCAGCATTTATTGCCCATCCCTAATTGCCCTTGAGAAGGTGGTGGTGAACCGCCTTCTTGAACCGCTGCAGTCCATGTGGTGAAGGTACTCCCATCGTGCTGTGAGGGAGGGAGTTTCAGGATTTTGAACCAGTGAGAATGAAGGAACGGCGATATACTTCCAAGTCAGGATGATGTGTGACTGGGAGGTGGTGGTGTTCCCATGTGCCTGCTGCCCTTGTGGTAGAGGTCGCGGGTTAGGGAGGTCCTGCCGAAGAAGCCTTGGCGAGTTAATGGAGGATCAGCAGAAGGGGGAGGATGCAGAAGAAACGAAAGCTGGAGGACCTGAGCATGGGCTGAGACGTAGGGCAGAAAGAGGTTGCAGAGGTCGCACGGGTCAAGATCATGAAGGGATTTGTAAACAAGGTAAAGGATTTTGAATTCAATGCCACGGATGACATGGAGCCAGTGGAGATTGATGAGGAAAGGGTGATGGATGAGTCGGACGTGATGTAGGAGAGGAGGTAGGGCATAGAGTTTTGGACAAGTTGGAGTCTATGGAGGATGAAGTTCAGGAAACCAGTGAGGTGGGCATTGGAGAAATCAAATCTTGAGGTGATGAAAGTGTTAATTTGCATTTCAGTGACACTGGGTGTGAGGTAGGGCCAGAAGCAAGTAATGTTCTAAGTAAGTGTTCTCGCTTACTTATAAGATACGGTGTTTGAAGCTCAGCTCTGAGTTAGACAGGACACTGAGATTACACACCATCTGATTCCTTGTTAACACACAAATGGGGAAGGTTGGAGTCAGGGGCAAGAAACACAGTTTATGGCAAGAGTTGAAGAAATGGATTCTGTTTTGCCAGTGCTCAGTAGGGGAAACCTCTGATACATCCATGACTTGGTGTTAGACAGATAGTCTGGCAGAACAGAGATGGTGGTGGAATCTAGCATGATGGTGGAGATCTAAACAGAGGTGCCAATGGTATACATATGGAAACTAACATCATACCTGTGGAAAGTGTCTCCAAGGGGCAGCAGGTAAGTAAGAAAAAGGAGGGGGCAAGGATGGAACCCTGGGTACTCCAGCGGTCACTGTGCAGAGGCAGAGGTGGGAGTAGAAGTCATTCCTTGAGATGTGATGATTATGCTTGGATAGGTAGCAGTGAGGCCAAGTGAGGATAGTCCCCTGGAGGTGGCGTGCCAAGAAGAGGCAGCGGAAGAGGATAGAGTGGTTGAGGAGGACAAAGATGGATGATGCAGTCACAGAAGTGATCAGAGATGGCCTTGTGAATGACTAAAACCTCAAAAATGGCTAAACCATACATGATGGCACAGTTCAGATGTGGCCATGGGAGCATGTGGAGAATTTACATGCAGGGGGTAAGGCTGAGTGAGGACAAGAGGCCAAGGAGGTTGGAAAGGAGGAGCTAGAGGTGTTTAAGTGAAAGTTATAAAGTCACCGAGAATAAGAAACTGCTTGAAGCAAGGGTTGAGAGTAGATGCCAGGAAAGAAATCACTGTGAGGCTTCGAAGGGCAATAGATGATGAGGACTTTAAAGGAGGGGTGAAAGAAGATAGTGTTGAGGCTGCCGCGAAACACGAATGGAGGCTGAATCTATATGTGGAAAACAAGAAACTTTAATTCAACTGCATGGCACAAAAATGGCTGCACTGAAAGCTCCCAGAATTCTCTGGGCAAACTCTGAGGCCCCGCCCACTCCTGCCTTAAAGGTAAGGTGCCTTAAAGGGAAGGTGCTGGATTTTTGTCCACGGACGGAAGAGTGGATTATGCTCATTTAGGTGGCGATCCGCCACACAGCTCCCCCCAGAATCCGCTTAGGAGGTGTGGACGAGATGGTGCGGCGGTCTGATGGGCCGGCCGGAGCGGCTCTTGTAGGACGCCGGTGGACGTGGAACGGCCGGGCATGGAGCAGCCGGGTGAACTGTCTTGAGGGCAGGTCGGCCGCGTGGAGGTGGACGAGCTACAGGGACCTGCTCACTGGGCTCCGAGTGTGCTGGCTTGAGTCGGTCAACTGACACTTTTTCTGTCCTGTTGCCCACTTGCAGGGTGAAAAATTTGTCCCCAGCCTGTAGCACCTTGTAGGGCCCGTCGTACGGGGGTTGAAGGGGTCCGCAGTGGGTGTCGTGCCGGATGAAAACAAACCGTGCCTGGTGCAGGCTTAGTGGGACGTGTGAGGTGGATTCGCCGTGTCGGGCAATGGGCACCGGGGCGAACTGCAGCGCCGGTGAGGCGAAGTCGTGGCGTTGCTGGTGGCGGTGGGCAGGAACTCGCCGGGTACGCGCAGCGGCTGACTGTACACGAGCTCTGCTGCCGATGCGTGGAGGTCTTCTTTAACCGCGGTGCGCAGGCCGAGGAGGACCCATGGAAGTCGGTCGGTCCAGGGGCCGTCCTGGAGGCTGGCTCGAAGAGATGCCTTCAAGGATCTGTCCGTTGGCTTGGGGGTGGTACGCTGTGGTGCGGTGAATGGTCACCCCGAGATCGCGTGCGACGGCGGTCCAGAGTTCAGAGGTAAATTGCGAACCTCTGTCCGACGTCATGTCGGAGGGGACGCCGAACCGTGCGACCCAGGTGCTGACGAAGGCTCTGGCGATGTCGGTGGTGGTGGTAGAGGTCAGTGGAATTGCCTCGGGCCAGCGTGTGGTGCGGTCAACGATGGTCAGCAAGTGCGTGTGGCCTTGTGACGGCGGCAGGGGCCCGACGATGTCCACGTGGATGTGGTCGAATCTCCGTGAGGGGACGGTAAACTCCTCGAGGGGTGCTTTCGTGTGTTGCTGTACCTTGGCACGTTGGCAGGCTAGGCAGCAGTTAGCCCAAGTGCGCACATCCTTGCGAAGGCCGCGCCAGACGAAGCGGTTGGCTACCAATTTGATGGATGCGCGGGCGCCGGGGTGGGAGAGGTTGTGGAGAATGTCGAATACCCAGCGGCGCCAGGACGCTGGGACGACGGACCGAGGTTGACATAGGGATATGTCGCACTTGACCGTGACTGCGGTCGGGCCACAGGCGACGTCGGCCAGGCGTAGCCCTGGTAGGTTGGTGGGTGCGGAGAGCAGATCAGGGTCGGTGATCTGGTCTGCTGCGAGTTGAGCGTAGTCGACTGCCAGGTGTGCGGCGTGGATGGCGGGGCGGGAAAGGCAGTCAGCTACCACATTGTCTCGGCCGGAGACGTGTTGGATGTCCGTGGTGAACTCGGACACTGCCGCGAGCTGGCGCTGCTGCCTGGCGGACCAGGGTCGGTTGTCTTTGCCATTGCGAATGTCAGGGGCTTGTGGTCGACAAACGCAGTGAAGGGGTAGCCCTCAAGCAAAAACCGGAAATGGCGGACCGCCAGGAACAGAGCGAGGAGTTCGCGGTCGAAGGTGCTGTACTTGACCTCCGGGGGGCATAGTTGGCGGCTGAAGAAGGCAAGTGGTTGCCAGGCGCCGTCGACCCACTGCTCATACACGGTGCCGACCGTGTGGTCGGAGGCGTCCGTGGTGAGCGCTACCCTGGCATTGGGCCGTGGGTGCGCGAGCAGGGTGACGTTGGCGAGCGCGGTCTTGGTGGAGTCGAAGGCGGTGGACGCGTCTGCCGTCCATTCGACCGCCATCTTGCCGCTCCTGCCCCGGAGGGCTTCATACAGGGGCCTCATGAGGGATGCCGCTTTGGGGATGAAGCGGTTATAGAAATTCACCATCCCGAGGAACTCCTGGAGGCCTTTGATGGTGGTGGGGCGGGGAAATTGTTGGACGGCCTGCACCTTGGTGGGCAGGGGAATGGCCCCAGCATGGGTGATGTGGTGGCCGAGGAAGTCGATCTTGTCCAAGCCGAACTGGCATTTGGCTGGGCTGAGGATGAGCCCGTGGTCGCTGAGGCGCCCGAACAGGATGCGAAGGTGTTCGAGGTGTTCCTGCTTGGAGGAACTGGCTACCAGGATGTCGTCCAGGTAGACGAACAGGAACTTCAGGTCCCGAAGGACCGAGTCCATGAGCCGTTGGAATGCCTGGGCCGCGTTTTTGAGGCCGAAGGGCATCCGCAGGAACTCAAACAGGCCGAAGGGGGTGATTACGGCCGTCTTGGGGACGTCCGCGGGGTGGACGGGGACTTGGTGGTAGCCGCGCACCAGGTCGACCTTGGAAAAGACTGAGCGGCCGGCCAGTCTAGCTGAGAAGTCCTGAATGTGCGGCACGGGGTACCGATCAGGGTGGTGGCGTCGTTGAGGCGGCGGAAATCCCCGCAGGGGCGCCAACCTCCGCCTGGTTTGGGGGCGATGTGGAGTGGGGAGGCCCAGGGACTGTTGGAGTGGCGGATGATGCCGAGCTGTTCCATGGTGGCAAACTCGGTCCCAGCGATCTCCAGTTTGGTCGGGTCCAGCCTGCGGGCGTGGGCGTACACTGGTGAGCCTGTGGTGGGGATGAAGTGTTCCACCCCGTGTTTGGCGGCCTCCGCGGAGAAGGTCGGATTGGTAAGGGCTGGGAATTTGGCCAGGAGTGCCGAGTAGTCATCCGTGGCCCGAGCGTGGCACTGTGACGCCATGTCGGCGGGTTGACGGGGGGCCATGGCGCCCAGGATGGGGGACATGGTGTTCATGTCCACGAGGCGGTGTCGAGGGATGTCTACCAGTAGGCCGTGGGCGCACAGGAAATCCGCGCCGATGAGAGGGGAGAGCACCTTGGCCGTGATGAACTCCCATCGGTAGCGGCGACCAGCGAGGTCGAGGGTGACTGTTCGGGTGACATACGTCCGGATTTCCGAGCCGTTAGCAGCAGCCAACGCCGGTCCTCGTTCGCCCTTTTGGATGTCGAGGGAGGAGGCTGGGATGATGCTGTGCTGAGCCCCAGTGTCGCACAGGAACCGGCGGCCGGTTTTGTCATCCGTAACGAACAGCAGGGAGCCCGCGTGGCCCACGGCCATCGCGGGGGCGGACTTGAAAGAGCAGGGAGGTGTGCACCGTTGTGCCCTGACGCCGAACCGTGCGTGGTAGTAACAGTGGCCTGGGTTAGTGGGGCGTGAAGGCCCCGTGGGCCTGGTGGCAGGCCCTTGTGGCCGCGTGCTGGCCGGTGAGGGGCGCGCCCAGGCATTGGCTGCCAGGTCCGGAGTGACGTCGCGGCTGGAGTGAGCAGACAGCAGCTTGTCGGCCTCATCGGCCAGGGCTTCCAGGTTTGTGAGGCTGGACGCCACGATCGCTGGGCGGATGCTGAGAGGGAGCTGTCGGATGAACAGCGTGCGGAAGAGGGATCCGGGTGGGCTCTCGTCGGTGAGGGAGAGCACGTGGGAGAGGAGGTCTGACGGTGAGGCATCACCGAGGCCTGGAAGGTCGAGGAGGTGGCAGTTTCGCTGATATGCCGAGGCCGTAAATTTTTTAAGGAGCGCTGTCCTGAGATGTGCGTACTTGCCTTCCTCTGGTGGGTTCTGCAGCGTTGTCCAAACCTTGGAAACTGCGGCGCTACCGAGTGCTGTGACGAGATAGTCGTACTTCGTCCCATCTGTGGTGATATTTTGCAGCCAGAAGCGGGATTCAGCTTGGAGAAACCAGGCTTCGGGCTGGTTTTCCCAAAACTCCAGCAGTTTCACGGAAACTGCGTTCGTGTCCGCCATTGCAGTGCTCGGAATACGTTCTGAGCGTCGGGGTCACCAATGTTGAGGCTGCCGCGAAACACGAATGGAGGCTGAATCCATATGTGGAAAACAAGAAACTTTAATTCAACTGCATGGCACAAAAATGGCTGCCCGAAAGCTCCCAGAATTCTCTGGGCAAACTCTGAGGCCCCGCCCACTCCTGCCTTAAAGGTAAGGTGCCTTAAAGGGAAGGTGCTGGATTTTTGTCCACGGACGGAAGAGTGGATTATGCTCGTTTAGGTGGCGATCCGCCACAATAGCATATACAAATGTCTTGTTCAGGATGAGGTCATGGATGAAGAGAGCCTTATTTGGAAGGGAGTGAAGTTCTGGAAGGTGACATGGAGGGCTGCTTGTGGGGGTGGGGGTGGGGGTGGAGAGGGGAATTTAAGAGGGCAGAAGTGGGAGAGGAAGTTTGAGTGATTCACCCCTGGTAAACAATAGTTGTGGTATGTGTATCAATATTGGTGTAACATTGTTAAGTACACAAGTTCCTTGACTGCTCCATCTGACTTGGAGAGGTTTGTATGATTGAAATTGATAGCAGATGCTAAAGGATGCTTGCCAGAAAAGGGTAACGAGGCAGTTGAGGTTGCTGTTGTAGGAGAGACAGTAATGAGTCTCATGTTGCATGCAGTGATGAGTTGAGACAGAAGCCACTTGGAGCTTTTAAAGGAAAAGTAGATAAACATTTGAATCAGGAAGCAAGAACTTGCATTCATATAGCATCTTATCATGCCCTCAGAATGTTCCAAAATGCTTTATAGCCAATGGATTACATTTATCTCCAACAAGCGAGAGTCTAACCACCTCCCCTTGACATTCAACGGCATTACCATCGCCGAATCCCTTACCATCAACATCCTGGGGGTCACCATTGACCAGAAACTTAACTGGACCAACCACATAAATACTGTGGCAAAAAGAGCAGGTCAGAGGCTAGGTATTCTGCGGCGAGTGTCTCACCTCCTGACTCCCCAAAGCCTTTCCACCATCTACAAGGCACAAGTCAGGAGTGTGATGGAATATTCTCCACTTGCCTGGATGAATGCAGCTCCAACAACACTCAAGAAGCTCGACACCATCCAGGACAAAGCAGCCCATTTGATTGGCACCCCAAACACCACCTTAAACATTCACTCCCTCCACCACCGGCGTACCGTGGCTGCAGTGTGTACCATCTACAAGATGCACTGCAGCAACTCGCCAAGGCTTCTTCGGCAGCACCTCCCAAACCTGCGACCACTTCCATCTAGAAGGACAAGGACAGCAGGCGCATGGGAACACCACCACCTCCAAGTTCCCCTCCAAGTCACACACCATCCTGATTTGGCAATATATCGCTGATCCTTCATCGTTACTGGGTCAAAATCCTGGAACTCCCTCCCTAACAGCACTGTGGGAGTACCTTCACCACACGGACTGCAGCGGTTCAAGAAGGCAGCTCACCACCACCTTCTCAAGGGCAATTAGGGATGGGCAATTAATGCCGGCCTTGCCAGCGACGCCCAGATCCCATAAGCGAATTTTTAAAAAGTGCAGTCACTGTTGTTACGCATGTAAATGTGGCAACCATTTTGCAGACAGGTCCCGCAAACAGCAAGTGAATGAGTGTCTTGATAAGTTGTTTTTTTTGGTGGTGTTTGTTGAGGGAAGAATGAGGGAAGTTGCCATGGGATCTTTCAAGCTTACCTGACCTGGCAAACAGGGCCTCAGTTTAACATCTCATCAGAGGTGCATGGGCATTGCATTTGTGACATCAGCAAGCCACACACAACGCGCGTGCTGATGTCACAGATACGATGCGTGCACAGCACTCGATTCACTTTTTGGTAAGAAAGCAATGGGAAATTTTGAGGCGTGGGTCTCAAATTTGGGAGGAAATTGGTTTGAACTAATTCACCACCCAAAAGAAATCTAGGAATTTCAGTGGAAATCAATAAGAAAATGACTTGAACGATCCCTAAGTATAACAGTGTCATAAATGCTGGCTCTGTTGGAGTAGCAAGATTATTGCTCTAATGAATTAAAATATTAAATTTAAAAGGAAACACCCTTTAATTATTAGATTGTTCATTTATTAGGATAGATCATAATGTAAGCAATTCTACTGCACACAGCGCAAATTAAGGTCTGCGACTGCTCTAAACTGACACATGTTTAAATGCCATTTCTGTAAGATGTTATAAAAAGCAATAATAGACTGGTCAATATTTATACATTATAGTAAATTGAAATTACGGGATCAGCTAGATTGAAAGATGTGCAATTTGATTAAACCAGTCGAATTAAAAATGGGACAAAGTCACAATTGTGCTGCTTTTGAGAGTTGCAGGAAGCAGAGTTATCAAACAAACAAGAGGAGATATTCCTGGGTCTGCGCCCAGATGCAGTGGGTCATCTGTATACAGCGAATATCAGAAAATCGCTGGGTCAGAGTGTGCCTCTCTCAAGGAACCTGCCTGATTTTCCAAAATTCGCTGCACCCAGGTGATCCTGTGCATTTAGGCACAGACCCGGATTATCTCGATATCACCCCTTATATCGATTTTAAATTTACCGCGAGTTGTAAATTAGGTTTCCTGGAAGAACACCTGTTATTGATTTGGCATTGAAAGGGTGTCCTTTCACTCCTTTCAGTATTATGCTGTGCACAGCACACACATAGTCAGAATGAATTTAAATGAATGACAAGATTAAAGCTGAAATTCTTGATATGAACCGTGCGCCAGACTTAGGCTCTGCTAAATGTGAGTTGATCCAGCTCCTGAGTTTAAATCACAAAGTTGGCTGATAGTTGAACTAAATTTCATCGACTCTAAGATGGATGACTACTGAATGGATACTCAAAGTGGGAAAGTTGGAGAATGTGCTTGTTTCCTTTGCTGAAACAACACCCTATTGGTCAGTCAGCACAGACATTAATTGCTGTGGAAGTGGAACTAAGGAAAATGAAGAAAATATAAATAAGAATTTTTCTGGATTATAAAACATTACTTTATGATCATTTTTCTCCAAAACTGCATAAATATAAATTTTCTGCAGGAAGTGCCTGAATGCCACTTCTAAAGCTGTCTATTCGACCAAAGCACTTTCTCTTACTGTTTCTTTCTAATCCATATAATTTAGCACAGCAGGCAAGTAGTTGGAGATAATTATTACAGACTTTGAAAAGCTTAGTTGTTCATGCATGTGGAAAATAAAATACATCTGTGAAGATGGAAACTCTTCACCATATATGTTTATTGGAAGGTATTCACAAAAATAAGGTTATAAAAATATTCTTAAAGCTTTAGAAAGTTTCAAAACAGTGATTAAATATTTGTCAGCCTTTCTACAAGGTGTAGGGGGAAAGAAGTGATAGGTTAAACGCAAGGAAAGGCAAACAGATTATGGAGGCATCAAACAGAGAGGCGCAACAACAACAGCTTGCATTTATATAACCTTTCACCCCCACCAGCCTCCACATGCAACGGATCATCCTCCGCCATTTCCGCCACCTCCAGCGTGATCCCACCACCAAACATGTCTTCCCCTCCCCTCCCCTTTCAGCATTCCGAAGGCACCGCTCCCTCCCCAACTCCCTGGTCCAACCCTCAATCAGCCCCAACATGCCGCCCCCTTCCCACGGCACTTACCCATTCAAGTGCAGGAGATGCAACACCTGCCCTTTTGCCTCCTCCCTTCCCACTGTCCAGGGCCCCAATCACTCCTTCCAGTTGAAACAGCGATTTACTTGTACTTCTTGCAATTTAGTAAACTGTATTTGCTGCTCACGATGTGGTCTCCTCTCCAATGGGGAGACCGCTTTGTGGAACACCTCCGTTCAGTCCATAAGCGTGAGCCCGAGCTTCCGGTCGCCTGTCACTTTAATTCTCCGCTCCGTTCCCACTCTGACCTCTCGGTCCTCGGCCTCTTACATTATTCCAACGAAGCTCAACGCAAGCTCGAGGAACAGCACCTCATCTTTCGATTAGGCACTTTACAGCCTTCTGGACTCAACATCAAATTCAACAATTTCAGACCATAACCTCTGTCCCTATTTTTTTCACATGGCAGCTGTTGATGTTTCTGCCATCCCCATTTACACCTCTTCTAGACTCATCTTTTGTTTCTTTACTTGTCCCATTACCATCTCCTTTTGCTTTGTACTATCATACCTTTTCTAATTTAATCACTCCTTCCACCCTATCACAGACCTTCCGCTATGTTCTTCCCTGCCTCCCTTTCCCTGCCCCTGCACTTGCTTAAAATCTGTTACATCTCCAGCTTTTTCCAGTTCTCTCTCCACAAATGCTGCCTGACCTGCTGCTATTTCCAGCATTTTCTGTTTTTATTTCAGATTTCCAGTATCCACAGTATTTTGCTTTTGTAACTTGCTTTTATATAGTGCTTTTAACATGGTAAAACGTTCCAAGGCACTTCACAGAAGCATTGCCTGAGCCAAAGTAGGAGATATAAGGACAATGACCAAAGGCTTGGTCAAAGAGGTAGGTTTTAAGGAATGTCTTCAAGAGAGAGAGAGGTAGAGAGGCGGAGAGGTTTATGGGGGAATTCTAGAGCTTAGGGCCTCAGCAGTTGAAGGCACGGCCGCCAATTGTGGTGCGATTAAAATCTGAAATGCGCAAGAGCCCAGAATTGGAAGAGCGCAGAGATCACAGAAGGTTGTACGGCTGGAGGAGGTTACAGAGATAGTGAGGGGCGAGGCCATGGAGGGATTTGAAAACAAGGATGAGAATTTTAAAATTGAGGCATTACTGGGCCAGAAGCCAATGTAGGTCAGCGAGCACAGGGATGATGGGTGAATGGGTCTTGGTGCGAGTTAGGATACGAGCAAAGGGGTGTTGTATGAGCTCAAATTTATAGAGGGTGGAAGATGGCACTCAACTCCCTGTTTGATAGCTGGTGAAACAGAGATGCTGTTGCATAAGGTTGGTGCAAAGAGAGTTGCTCCATGTGACATTCCAGTGCATCATAGGTGGGGGGGTTGCAGGAGGCAACAGCCAAGATCAACACTGTGCAAAGTACCTAAAGGAGTTGGGAATGGGTGTGGGAGAAGACTTCCTATTTTATGCAACCTGATAAGGCTTACCAATCTCGCAGACCGTCGGCAGCGTTCCAGAGCCACGTCACGATTCAAAAAGTGGCGCGGGCAAGAGGAAGCAGCTGATTGGGTGAGTACGGCCAGGTGAGTATTTATACTACTCTATAGTTTGACAGTTAAGGTTAATAGTTTATAAAGTTTAGAAGGTCTTAATTTTGTGGTTATAGTTTCTAAGGTCTCTGTTGTGTAGCGGGGAGTGCTAGTAAACAAGGGCCCTAGACTATATCATTTAATTGTAGTGTAATTTGTGGTATTGATTTGATTTAATTTAATTTAAATTAATTAAAGGGTAAGTCATGGCAGCACAGCTCGGCCCCGTGGCATGCTCCTCCTGCACTATGTGGGAAATCAGGGACACTTCCTGTGTCCCTGATGACCATGTGTGCGGAAGTGTATCCAGCTGCAGCTACTGGCAGACCGCATTGCGACACTGGAGCTGCGAATGGATACATACTGGAGCATTCATGATGCTGAGGACGTCGTGGATATCACGTTAATGAGTTGGTCACACCGCAGCTAAAGGCTGCACAGGCAGGAAGGGAATGGGTGACCGCCAGGCAGAGTAGTAGGCGCAGGCAGGTAGTGCAGGGGTCCCCTGTGGCCATCCCCCTCTCAAACAGATATACCGCTTTGGATATTGTTGAGGAGGATGGCTTATCGGGGGAAGGCAGCAGCAACCAACTTCCTGGCACCATGGGTGGTTCTGCCGCACAGGACGGGAGGAAAAAGAGCAGGAGAGCTATAGTGATAGGGGATTCTATTGTAAGGGGAATAGATAGGTGTTTCTGCGGCCGCAAACGAGACTCCAGGATGGTATGTTGCCTCCCTGGTGCAAGGGTCAAGGATGTCTCAGAGTGGCTGCAGTGCATTCTGGAGGGGGAGGGTGAACAGCCAGTTGTCGTGGTGCATATAGGTACCAACGATATAGGTAAAAAACGGGATGAGGTCCTAAAAGCTGAATATAGGGAGTTAGGAGGTAAATTAAAAAATAGGACCTCAAAGGTAGTAATCTCAGGATTGCTATGAGTGCCACATACTAGTCAGAGTAGAAATAGAAGGATATTTCAGATGAATACGTGGCTAGAAGAATGGTGCAAGGGGGAGGGATTCAAATTCCTGGGACATTGGAACCGGTTCTGGGGGAGGTGGGACCAGTACAAACTGGACGGTTTGCACCTGGGCAGGACCGGGACCGATGTCCTAGGGGGAGTGTTTGCTAGTGCTGTTGGGGAGGGTTTAAACTAAAATGGCAGGGGGTTGGGAAACTGTGCAGGGAGACAGAGGAAAGGGAAGCAAGGATAGAAGCAAAAGACAGGAAGGAGAAAAGCAAAAGTGGAAGTCAGAGAAATCAAGGGTGGAAATCAAACATGGCCATAGTAAACAATAATTCTAAAAGGACTTTGAGTGTTAAAAAAACAAGCCTGAAGGTTTTGGGGTAAAAATTCACTTGGTTGCGCCACCCGTTAGCGCCTTAAGAGGGCGCTAATGGGGCGCAAAGCCGCTAATGCCCGGGCGCAGCGATGTTTGCGCCGCTCGAGAACTTAACTTGAGATTGTGCGGCGGCGCTAAAACTTACCGCTGCGACCACCTGCGCGCGCAGATTGTGACGTCATTCCATGGTGCAACGCCCTTGGGGCGCCCCGTAGCGGAAATTGAGTGGCGCCCCCTGCCTTACCGCCTGGCGCTTCCAACGACCAGAAGACTGGATCGCTATCAATCGCTGTGGGGCTGGGGGGGGCGCTATTTAAAGGGGGCCTCTTCCTGTCTTTTATTGTTGGTGGCATTTTTGAACTACGCATTCTGAGAGAGAGATGGAGAGACTTCTGGAGAGATTCAACGTTGTGTGAAGGAGTTTTGGGTGCTGAGCAGCACTTTGCAGGTTCATTTTGATTTGCCATTCCTTGTATCGATTTAGCAGAGACTGTGGGAGCTGCACTCTGAGCTCTTTGCCTGGTGCTCTCCATTGTTCTTTCCAGCACATTTGATGTGCAAGTCTCTCCAGGCCGAGATTCAAGGCAGCAATGAACAGGATGTGGATGGAAAGCAAGATTAACCATCCCCTTTAAGAACTGGCCCGTGCCATTGTGTGTGTGTTCCATTGCTGACTGACATTACATGAGCTTCGCCAGCGCTCCGAGTTAGCGCCTCACTGCTCGGCCTTTGCGCCTTAAGAGAGGTGTGCAGCACCTGCTTTAGCGCTCCACTCACCTCCCGGGGCGGTAAAAGTGAAGTTTCCCGTCAGTGCCGATAATTAGCGCCAGGCGCTAATATTTGCGTCCGGACGATATTTGCGCCCCAAATGGGGCGCGACCTAATTTCTACCCCTTTGTGTCTTAATGCGAAGAGCATTCGTAATAAGGTGGATGAATTAGCTGCGCAAATAGATGTAAACGGATATGATATAATTGGGATTACGGAGACATGGCTCCAGGGTGACCAAGGCTGGGAATTCAACATCCAGGGGTATTTAATATTCAGGAAGGACAGGCAAATACCAAGGGGCAGAAAACGTTATGGGAGTTGTATACAGACCCCCAAACAGTAATGCTGAGGTTGGGGATGGCATTAAATGGGAAATTAGAGATGCGTGCAATAAGGGAACAGCAGTTATCATGGGTGACTTTAATCTACATATAGATTGGGCTAACCAAATTAGTAACAATACTATGGAGGAGGAATTCCTAGAGTGTATACGGGATGGTTTCCTGGACCAATATGTTGAGGAACCAACTAGAGATCAGGCCATCTTAGACTGGGTATTATGTAATGAGAAAGGATTAATTAGCAATCTTGTTGTGCGAGGCCCCTTGGGGAGGAGTGATCATAATATGATAGAATTCTTCATTAAGATGGAGAGTGAAGTAGTAGTTGACTCAGAGACTAGGGTACTGAATTTAAATAAAGGAAACTACGATGGTATGAGGCGTGAGTTGGCTAGGATGGATTGGGAAATGTTACTTAAAGGGTTGACGGTGGATAGGCAATGGCAAACATTTAAAGATCACATGGATGAACTATAGAATTTGTTCATCCCTGTTTGGCATAAAAATTAAACAAAAAAGGTGACTCAACCGTGGCTAACAAGGGAAATTTGGGATAGCATAAGATCCAAGGAGAGGACATATAAATTGGCCAGAAAGAGCAGCAAACCTGAGGATTGGGAGCAGTTTAGGATTCAGCAAAGGAGGACAAAGGGATTAATTAAGAGGGGGAAAATAGAGTATGAGAGTAAGCTTGCATGGAACATAAAAACTGACTGTAAAAGCTTCTATAGATATGTGAAGAGAAAAAGATTGGTGAAGTCAAGCGTAGGTCCCTTGCAGTCATAATCAGGGGAATTTATAATGGGGAACAAAGAAATAGCAGACCAATTAAATACATACTTTGGTTCTGCCTTCACAAAGAAGGACACAAATAAACTCCCAGAGATGTCAGGGAACACAGGATCTAATGAGAGGGAGGAACTGAATGAAATCAGTATTTGTAGGGAAATGGTGTTAGGGAAATTGACGGGATTGAAGGCCGATAAATCCCCAGGGCCTGATAATCTACATCCTAGGGTACTTAAGGAAGTGGCCCTAGAAATAGTAGATGCATTGCTGGTCATCTTCCAAAATTCTATAGACTCTGGAACAGTTCCCATGGATTGGAGGGTAGCTAATGTAACCCCACTATTTAAAAAAGGTGGTAGAGAGAAAACGGGGAATTATAGACCGGTAAACCTGACATCGGTAGTGGGGAAAATGCTAGAGTCCATTATAAAAGATGTAATAGCCTAGCACTTGGAAAACAGTGACAGGATCGGACAAAGTCAACATGGATTTACAAAAGGTAAATCATGCTTGACTAATCTACTGGAATTTTTTGAGGATGTAACTGGTAGAATAGATAAGGGAGAACCAGTGGATGTGGTGTATTTGGACTTTCAGAAGGCTTTCGATAAGGTCCCGCATAAGAGATTAGCGTGCAAAGTTAAAGCACATGGGATTGGGGGTAAGGTACTGACTTGGATAGAAAACTGGTTGGCAGACAGGAAGCAAAGAGTTGGAATAAACAGGTCTTTTTCCGAGTGGCAGGCAGTGACTAGTGGGGTACCGCAGGGATCGGTGCTAGGAACCCAGTTATTCACAATATATATTAATGATCTAGACGAGGGAACTAGATGTAATATTTTCAGGTTTGCAGACGACACAAAGCTGGGTGGGCATGTGTGCTGTGAGGAGGATGCAGAGAAACTCCAGTATGATTTGGACAGGTTGGGTGATTGGGCAGATGCATGGCAGATGCAGTATAATGTGGATAAATGCGAGGTTATCCACTTTAGTGGCAAAAACAGAAGGCAGATTATTATCTGAACGGCAATAGATTGGGAAAAGGGGAAGTGCAACGAGACCTGGGTGTCCTTGTGCACCAGTCGCTGAAGGTAAGCATACAGGTGCAGCAGGCGGTTAAGAAGGCAAATAGTATGTTGACCTTCATAGCGAGAGGATTCAAGTACAGGAGCAAGGATGTCTTGCTGCAGTTGTACAGGGCCTTGGTGAGACCACACCTTGAGTATTGTGTGCAGTTTTGGTCGCCTTATCTGAGGAAGGATGTTCTTGCCATGGAGGGAGTGCAGTGAAGATTCACCAGATTGATACCTGGGATGGCAGGAATGACGTATGAAGAGAGATTGGGTCGATTAGGCTTATATTCGCTAGAGTTTAGAAGAATGAGAGGGGATCTCATTGAAACTTATAAAATTCTAACAGGACTAGACAGACTAGATGCAGGAAGGCTGTTCCCGATGGCGTGTGAGTCCAGAACCAGCGGTCACAGTGCAAGGATAAGGGGTAAGCCATTTAGGACTGAGATGAGGAGGATTTTCTTCACCCAGAGAGTGGTGAACCTGTGGAATTCTCTACCACAGAAGGCAGTTGAGGCCAATTCATTAAATATATTCAAGAAGGAGTTAGATATATTTCTTAAGGCTAAGGGGATCAAGGGATATGGGGAGAAAGCAGGGACAGGGTACTGAATTTGGATGATCAGCCATGATTGCATTGAATGGCGGAGCAGGCTCGAGGGGCCGAATGGCCTACTCCTGCTCCTATCTTCTATGTTTCTATGTAAGATAAGTACACCCAACCACTCTATGTAACAGGACTTCTTGCCACAAAGTGCTGCCTGTTAAGGTGTTCCACATTTATTGCTTATCCATGCCACACAATGTGTGGCAACTCCTTCAGAGCATCTCATTCATTCTCATACTTTAGCAGGGAATTCATTCAAGCTGCAACTTACACTTGAAGTTCTTGGCACACTGAGTTCTTCCAAGGGTGTCACACATCAAATAACTTAGACACTACCTAGTTGCATGATGACGATCACGTACTAACAGACAGGATGGGCAGTAGATTGGGCATGTCTTCCACTTTGTGTGTGCTTCTTCAACACCTCAAGAATAGTCCTTTGCTTGCCCAACAAGCTGACATATAATACAAGAGAGCAGAGCCGAACTCAAGATTTCCAGTATCCGCAGTATTTTGCATTTGTAACTTGCACATGTGTGACCAAGGTGGAGAATAGAGGTAAGGAAATCCTGGAGAAAGGATTTGCATCTGCTCTGCATCAGGATTGTGCAGTTTGGCTTTTTACTGTTGGGCTGCACTGCAAACACTGGAGGTGCTCACTGCTGCTAAGGTTTCAGAAATTCTGGTAATAAGGAATTTTGTACGGTTTGGCACAGAAATGCAAAGTCACCACTGGAGGCCCATATAATTTACAAAGTTACTTTCTCACCTGCGAGACTGAGGGGGAGAAATTCGGTATAGCCCCGTTTGGGGCGCTAAAACTTTGAAAGTTGAAAAATTAGCGCCAAGCGCTAATCATTCCTGCCTCCCGCGAAATTCAGTTTTAGCGCCCCAAGAGGGAAGTGGAGCGCTAAATCAAGCGCTAACCACTTCTCTTAGGGCGCTAAAGTCCGAGAGCGGGGCGGTAGCGGCAGAGCGCGAAACAAATTTGAGCGCATTGTAAACGGCACTCTTTCATCGCAGAGGCTGCTTCCCTCGCTTAAAGGGAAGGGCCAATGATGCTGCACAAGCGAGTTGTCGTCAGTTCTGTTTTGCAAGGTGACTGGGGCGACTGCCATTACAGCCCCAAGCACTCTCACAAAGTGGAGGGCTTGGACATCTCGCACCAATTAAACGTTAAAAACTTTGCGCAGGCACCAGACTGGTGCAAACAATAAAGGTTGCGCTGGCTGAAAAGTATTCCCTTTAATTACCGCTCCTGAAGCAGCCAGCCGAGTTCACAACGCCTCCTCTTAGCTGGTGTTGTCGGCGTGAGGCGATAAAGCAGGGGGCGCGAGTGAATTTTCCATCCGGGGCGATAATGGGGCGCTGCACACTTTATGATGTCACGATCTGCGAGGCGCTAGAGGCCCAGGCGGTAAGAGTTCGCGCCAGCGCTAAACCGGCACTGAAGTTCGCGGGCGTTGTGGCATTCGCCGCGCCTGGGCGCTAACCCCTTAGCACCCCGTTAGCGCCCCCGCCAGGCACTATCGGGAGGTGCTAACATACTGAATTTCCAGCCCTGAATTTCTTAAAACTGTATGCTGCCCGTTTGTGAATGAATGTTAGCTGGTGCTTTCTTTTTGTCTTGCTTTTGTTGCAATTTCCCCCCATCTTTTACTTAATTTTTGCATGGTTTTACTTTCTTTGTTTATTGACCTCGTAGTTTTAAAGGATGTTGAAATCTTTAAGTAACCCAAACTAGTGGGATGGGCAGTCATCTCAGGCAGTCTGCTGTGACCTACTTTTAACCAATGAAGTGGGTCTCCACTCACTGCCAGAGCTACTTGTGCATATCTGAGGAGATCTGTTCGGCTGAAGAATTGGCTGCATTATAGTTCCACAGAGGAAAACTAATCGGACATTGTCTAATCATAACTTTTAATTACATTTCAAAATTGTCCCAACACAAGCAGTCCTGAATACATGTTTTCAACCAATTGGCCCCCTAAATGCCATGCCCACCGTTATCTTCTGCTTCAACCTCATCTTTCAAGCATGCCCATTCTGCTGCAGAAATCGGCTCCATTTCAAATCAACACTCTCTGCACAAAATGGAAATAGAATTCAAATCATTTACTAATCTAACTGTGCTTGGTGTTCTAAATTCATGTTTTTCTCCAAAGCTTCCCCTTGGATGCTGTGTATGGCTTTTCTGTTGTACTATTTATCTAGTGCTCCTTCTAGGTGTAGCGGGAGGAAAATGTGAAGTGCTAGCTAACTGATCTCAAATAATAGCTCCTGGGATGGCAATGGCTCTGTCCCTCCGTGTTCAGCTTCAGAAGATGGTCCTACAACTGATGATGCCACATCTGTAGCTGTGATGGTTATCTGGGCTTTCATTCTTTCTGGCTCAGCATGGGTCAATTGAATAGGCTCGTTGGTTGGCACAAATTTTGTATCATCTTGAGAGCCAGCTCCCTAATCTGTGCCTACTTTTGCCATGGCCCTGCTGATGGTCACTCCCTCTGCATGTCCTGTTTGAGCTGTGTGGAAGCAGATCTCCTTGCTTTTGTGTTCCATGCCTCTAGATCCAAAACCAAGGATTCCATTTGCCGTTTTTATTTACTTATGCACTTTCACTGCCACTTTTGACCTTTGTATCTTTATCTCCCCTCTATTTAAAATGTCATCATTTAAGGTGTATTTCTTTTCCCTGTTCTTACTTTCAAAATGTATTTTTCTATGTTTAACTGTATTTGCCACCTATCTACCCATCCTGCATATCTATGTCTACCTGCAGTCTTTTACAACCCTTGTCACAGTTTGCTATGCCACCCAAATTTGATGTCATTCACAAATTTCAATGTTGGTCACTCAATTCCTAAGTCCATTTCATTTCTAGTAAAAAAGAACAGGGACCCAACATAGAAACATGTGGAGCACCACTCACCATCTCTTTCTAACTAAAGAAACTTGCTTTTACCCTTAACCTTTACTTTCTGCTCTTCAACCATTTCTCTATCTATGCGGCTGCAGTTCCCTTCATTTCATGTGCCATTACCTTTGCCTTAAGTCTCTTGTGTAGTACCTTTGCAAATGCTGTTTGAAAATCCATACAAACCACTACATATACTTCATCTACTCTCCCTGATATTTCTTCAAGGAGTTCTATAAGGTTTGTGAACCATATCCTACCTTTTACCAACAACTGAACTGGCTTATTATTTCCTGGCTTATCTCTGTCTTCTGTTTTGAATCACCTGAGGAAGGAGCGATAGTTCCGAAAGCTTGTGATTTCAAATAAAACTGTTGGACTATAACCTGGTGTTGTGCGACCTCTCAATTCTGTTTTGAAGTCAGGTGTCATATTTACCACCAGCCAGTGCTCTGGTACAATTTTCATTTCCACATAACTTTGGAATACCATAGTCAGAGCTTCTGCTATTTCTTTTCCTAGGTTCCCTCAGGATATTTAAGCATGATATTGTGCTCTTGGTGCCCTGCCAGCACAGGTGCACAGTGCACGTTGCAACATCGGCAAGCTGAAGCAACCTCTCCATATTTTGTGAAGTCTCTTCATTAGCATTCAGAAGCTGTGCTCCAGTGCACTTTGTATGGCTCACTGAGAACCCAGAGTTTGGGGAGGGTGGGGGGGTGGGGTGGAGGTGCGGGAGGGGGCAGGATTCCCAAAGCAGAGCAGCACCTTAAAAGTGCAGGTGGAGCACCATAAATATGTTCTTTCAGTTCCTGTGGGGCAGGAAATGGTCGGTTCGCACAGCAACTTTGGAGAAAGTGTTGGAAAATGAGTACAAAGTCTGGCAATTCCCAGGATGTAGGCCAGACAGCACCCTTTACTGAGAGACCTTGGAAGTCTTGCTGAAGGAGGTGCAGGGACGGAGGAGTACCATCTTTGGATGTGAGGTCGAGAAGGACGAGGAGATGTCAGCACCACGGTCACAGACAAAGAGGATGTCTGATTAGGGCTGGTTCAAAACTATGGCGGGGCGGAGACCTAATTTGAGAGGTTCAAATATGGAGTTGTGGGAAAGGTGCGGATGGATTTGGGAAGCGACAACAAGTTCAAGGATTTTTGAACAGGAAAGGGAGGTTGGAGATGGGGCGGTAGTTTGCAAGGACAGAGGGGTCAAGGGTGGAATTTTTGAGGAGGGGGTGATACCGGCAGATTTGGCCGTACCTGAGGAGAGGGAAACGTTTACAATATCAGCTAGCATGGGGGCCAGGAAGGGAAGTTGGATGGTCAGCAGTTTAGTGGGAATAGGGTCAAGAGAGCAGGAGGTGGGTATCATGGACAAGATGAGCTTGGAGAGGCATGAGAGGAAATAGGAGAGAAACAAGAGAAAGATGAGGGTTCAAGGCTAGGGCAGGGGGAACCATGAGGGAAACATAGCTTCCTTATTCTGATTAGAAATGTTAGTTTGTTTTCCTTCTTTCTCTTTCTCTCCCCTCTGCCTTTTTATCCATACCATGGATCGAGGAACTGTCATTGTTTCATGCCTAAACATGTACAGTGATGCCGGGTTTAGAGATGTGCAGCTGCTGTAACAAGCCATATGCCTGACAGTAACTTGGGACGTAACTGTATGTGAAACAGGAATATTTATTTTATTTAGGTTGCCTTGCTTGGATATTTATAGAACAGACTCTGCTGAAACAAGCCAAAATATGTCTATTGTTTAGTCTGATTGCAGCATACTATGTGATTTGCTGCACTAATTAAAGACCTGTTTTCTGTGTGTTAATGCACTTGCTTTATCCAACTATGTTCAACATCCAAACATTGTAAAGCAACGAGGGTCAGGATCAGCTCTGAGACTGTTGGCTGGAGGCTCCAAGGACACTCATTATAATTTGGCCCTGTTAAGCAGGATTTAGTGGAAAGAGAAGAATGTGAAGCTTGAAAGTAAGAAGAATTTACAGACAACAGCAAAAGTAACCAGAAGGAATTGTAAAGTCACCAAGAAGCAGGGAAAAATTAAGATGGCCACAAGTCACCATGTAGAAGGACTGCAGTTCTGCAGAGGTTCACAGTAGCAGGCACCTATTAGATATTAGATAACATGTGAAATGTCACAAATCATATTGGGTTCTATTTTAGTTGCTGCATGTGTGTTCTTAATTTAAATAATGTTTTGGGGAAAATAAATGAGAGTACTGTTAACCCTATGTATTGAAACAGCAAGTTTGCTTTAAGTAAGATGTTTCAGCTGGAGAACATTGCCAGAAAAAGGGTTTTCTGCTTCTGCACTCGCTAATGAATGGATAGAAAATAGTAGGGTGGTGAATGCTGAAGGTGCAAACGAGATCTTGCCGTAGACAGAACACTTGTGTTATATGCCTACTAAAGAAACAAAAATCCAATAGACAGCACTGGATTCAGAAGTCCATAAAAGATGCAGGCTGGTGCTAATGTTGCTTGAAACACAGAGGCAAATATGTCAGAACTCTTGAAAAATAATAGTGCAGGTTCTGATGTCGAGTTTTGATGTCTACTTGAGATTACCTAATTGCCCCCATGATTTGGAGACATGTAGGGGGTTATTTTGGTGAAAGGGTGAAAACAAACGGAGGCTGTGCTAATAAGTCACGCCTGTTTGAAAGTCTGGATTTAGCACACAATTTTGGTCCTAATTGCTGATTACCATAATTTGAACTTGCCTGGAGATGCTAAAACAAGTTTAGCACTTAAGCGCTGATTAGACGCAATTTTCGTGGAACAGTATATGTGGGCTCCATGCACCCACTTCCACTGAAGGTGTGGAGTGGGCTGGCTTACACACAGTGGCATGTTTCAGGGTGGTTCAGGGACCGAGGGAGAGAACGCACAGGTTCTCGGACGGGGCACTGGAGGTTCTGGTGGAGGAGGTCCAGAGGAGGAGGGATGTCCTGTACCTGGAGGGGGGAAAGAGTCCACCTCGCCCTCCTGTCTCTCCTGCAGCAGCTGGTGCTGTTCTGCCTGGCCTCATCTCCTCCCATTCCTCCTGCAGGCCAAGGGGGACCCCTAGCAAGATGCTGATGACCAAGCACTGGTGACTCCTATAAGGTGTCCAATTAGGTAGAGTAGCCCAGCACTTGCACGTTTTAGGTGAAGTCCTCAGAGAATTTCCAGAATAAATGGAGTGTTGGTGAAGTCTTGACAAAGTGTCCCAGAAAGTCTCCCGATGTGTTTCAAAAGTCCTCTTCAAACCTCCAGCAGCAAGTCAACAGTAGAAGGTGATGTACCTTTAGGTAGCGCTCAAAATCCTCTGCAATGACTTGTTTATTCCCAATCAGCTGGTCGCTGTTGGGCGAGGGCGTTAGGACAAGCGCTGTCCACCAAAATGCCATGCAGCCTCGTTAATGAGCGCTAGCAGACAATTTAAGTGGCAATCAGCCCCTTCACGATCCTCCGGGCAGCCATTCCTAGTGCAACTCCTTTATCAAAATGATGTTTTCCGTTAAATGTGGGCTAAACGTTCAGCTTAAGACCCTATTAGGCCTCCTTGGAGGCTTTTTAGTGCCTAAAGTATCCGGGGAAAATTGCCCCCATAAATTGTAGCCCAGAAATTGCACAATGGATGCAGTATATGAGTAATTTGAGACATGACATGTGGTAAGTGTAGCATGCTTGGGAGGATCAGGTGACTTTCGACCTGTGGTTCCCGAAGCTCTCCACCACTGAGGTTTTCCTTGCATCATGCCTGGGTCTGTTGTGGATGAATTGAGAGAGATTGATTGCAGTGATTAGTCAACAACTCCACTATTGTATCATGTGACTACCAGGATGGTAGAAGGCGAACTAGATCGACCATGGTATTTTTTCATCTCGCAAGTTCCATGTTTCTATGTAGGAAGCTGCTGAGGTGCCATGTGACTAACTGGACATGCATGGGAAGCATTAACAAGTGACAGATAGTGTGAGAGACTGGAAAGAGTCTGTAAATGTGCCATATATATTTTGCTATCATACTTCAGGAAATTCAGTGGTTCTTGGATCTGTCCTGGCATTCCCTATGAGTTCTTCAAATATATTTCTGACTTGTTCTCTGTTGCTGTCAGAGTTGAGATGTTTAGCCACCTCCTGCCAGGCATTTTACATTACACTTCTGTGAGATTGTACCCTTGTGTTCCAAATATTCCATCTCCCCTTGCTGCAGCAGGAACTCCAGACTAGGATCTGAAAAACCCTTTGGGCTCTTCTTATTGTTTCCTTGGCTGCTTCCATGCGCCTAAATATCTTGCTGTAAAATGCAATAAAATTTGCCTCCCTAAACACTGCAGGCTTTAAATCCCAGTTACAGGCCAGCCATAAAGTTATGAGTTCCCATACACCAAAAACTAATGCTTCACATTAACAAGGCAGTCTGAGTGAACCTGCCTCCAACCAAATGGGTGGCCATGAAACCCACTGCACCCACTTCTCCCCCAGTTAGTGCCCAGACCAAATTTACCCCATTGTATGTATGGTGATGAGGCTGACTGTCTGCCCGCTGCCTGAATAGTCAGCAGATTGTGTTTTAATGGAGCTGTTATCATGTCAGATGACGACAACTGTCGACTTAAAACCACTGTCCAACATGATAGGAATGAGGGTAATGTGATTATAATCTTGTTAAGATTACAAACAGATCTCCCAAACCTGTGACCTCTTCCACCTAGAAGGACAAGGGCAGCAGGCGCATGGGAACACCACCACCTCCAAGTTCCCCTCCAAGTCACACACCATCCTGACTTGGAAGTATATCGCCGTTCCTTCATCATCACTGGGGCAAAATCCTGGAACTCCCTCCCTAACAGCACTGTGGGAGTACCTTCACCACACGGACTGCAGCGGTTCAAGAAGGTGGCTCACCACCACCTTCTCGAGGGCAATTAGGGATGAGCAATAAATGCTGGCCCTGTCAGCGACGCCCACATCCCATGAACGAATAAAAAAAATCTCATTGAGGAATTGCCTTGTGAGTCTAAATATCCTTGGAGTTTGACTGTCAATGATGATTAAATATTTCTTAAGGTCCATAAAGATCCTTGACAAGGTCAGATCATCGCTAATAAACAGGACTAATATATTAAAAAGCAATCAGAGTTTACAGCTATTGGCGGAAATAGGGCTGTAAGCATCTCCTCATGCTTGACACATAGAAAAGGGTGACAATTTTCTCACTGTTTATAGAGACTTACTATAAATAATAGGATTCACAGGTTTGATTTACATTGATACTTCCTGTTTCTCTTCTGTGCAGATGGTGCTAAATAACAGTTTAGAGTTATGCTCCTGACAGCAGTTTTATATTGGCTTTAAAACAAATTCTAGTTCAACAAAATACTCCCAAGTCTGGAAATTCTGATGGGGGCCCAAGGGTTTAGTGGGACAGATCCCAGGTTAGGGGGATGGAAAATGGAGCAGAACCTGGTTTTGATCGGATTCTGCCCCATTTGCAGCTTTAGGAGAAATTCTGGTGGGGAGGTGGCACGGGTGAATGTTCTGCTGTTCCCCACCCACATCAAGGGTGCGTGTCAGGGAAAGTTCCTGGGCTTCCCTTGGAATTCTGCCCAGTGTGCCCTTTAAAGGCTTCAGCGGCAAACATGCTTGCTGAGCTCTGGTGCGAGTCCCACTGTGGCGCAGAACAGGTCCCAAAATTCTTCTTGCTAAATGATTACCATCAGAAATAGCACCTCCTGGCTTTATTGGGAGTTGAAGATTTTAAATATGTATCTTTCGTTGTGCCCTTCCCAGGTCTCCTTTTCTCCATTGGATCAGGGTGGTCGTTGCTGATGCCCCTTTATTTGCCTGTCCTGAGTATACAAATAGCCCGTCCCGATAATTGGGATGGGGGCTGGGCCTCTTCACTTGGACGGACTTGCAGGAGTAGATTTTCAACTTGCCACCCAGGCGTAAGACTGGCAACACGGATTGGCCGACCATTACAGAACTGCCCGATTTTCATCTCTATTGTGGCCGATAGAGTGGGCCAATTGGTATTTTGGGGCCTAGAGCGTTTATAGCTGGTATTTGCTTTGTAAAACCTGAATTCCCACCAACTAGCCCTATAATTATTTGAAATTGGGTTTTAATGACTCTGTTGTGGACCATTTCTGCTGTTCACAAGAACCCTGCGCGAGCAGGAGGTGATAGAGGACCCCACACCGATTTAATTAAGGAATACTCCACGTTAAAGATGTCAGAAATCTCAAAAGAAATTAAAAATATGTAACTGTTTGAAGCTCTGAAGAAAAATAAATTCAATATCAAGGTCGAACACCAACAGAAATAGCACAATAGTAATTGGACGGCGAGTCGGAGGAAGCTGTGGTGATTGGGCGGAGGGAGGGAGCAGCGGCCCATGGGTGCTCCCGGCTCCACATTCAGATAAGTCAATTTCAAAAACTTACCTTTTTGGTAGCAGGTGGTCAGATTTTACTCAGGGCAAACAAATCTTGCACTGGCGGCCTCAAACTAGTGTTAGGCCCCTTAAAGAAAGAAAGACTTGCATTTATATAGCGCCTTTCACAACCTCTCAAAGCGCTTTACAGCCAATGAAGCACTTTTGAAGTGGAGTCACCGTTGTAATGTGGGAAACACGGCAGCCAATTTGTGCACAGCAAGCTCCCACAAACAGCAATGTGATAATGACCAGATAATCTGTTTTTGTTATGTTGGTTGAGGGATAAATATTGGCCAGGACACCAGGGATAACTCCCCTGCTCTTCTTTTATGTCCACCTGAGAGAGCAGACGGGGCCTCGGTTTAACGTCTCATCCAAAAGACGGCACCTCCGACAGTGCAGCACTGCACTGGAGTGTCAGCCTAGCTTTATGTGCTCAAGTCCCTGGAGCGGGACTTGAACCCACAACCTTCTAGACTCAGAGGCGAGTGTGCTACCCACTGAGCCACAGCTGACACCTTCTTTTCATATGCAAAGGAATTAACGTCTGTTTCAGGCGTGGGCACCGTCCAACAATTTTTTTCCCCTCATCAATATGGCGGACAGTGTGCCTCCAGCTGAAAATGCACGCGTGCTTATTGGGGGCTTAGTAGGCCGGTGGAAAACGGGTGCTGTGCGGCCAAATTTATAGATCGTAGTGCTCCAGCTGTTGAGCCAGCAAAACCAGCATACAATTCAGATTGTTTTTACAACACCTTAATGAGGTAAACCAATGGTGACATAACACTGAAACCAACCTACACAATTAACTGTATTTCTGTCTTGCAGGCATCCAATGCATCTTGCAAGCATTGAACTGAGCTTGCGTCAAACAATGTTTAACTTGGTTGTGACGGTATCATAGGCATGATGCTGAATAGACAATTCTCATCATCCCTATAGAGTTACAAATTCACTTACTCCTGAATGCACCAGCCCGAACTTTTTCTGGCGTCTTTAGTGGAGAACTAGTGGACAAGTACCGCAAGTTCACGCCATTATATGTCTTTTAGTGCTGTGTCTATCGCCGAAGACTGTTACAGCGCACCCTGTGGAGGAGCGGGGTATCTCTGACAGCAACATCCGGATTTCCGCGTTTAACTGCGCATGTGCAGATGTCAGAAGTTGCTGTCTGATTTACTTCATAATAACGGTGAGCGCTGATGGCCTCACTGTTATTATTAATGTAAAATCCAGGCCAACGTGTTTAATATTCGATGTAGTGAGTAGCATAGATGGTAAATTGAAAGAGATTTAGAGATGTTACAATCAGAGAATGTCCCATTCAGGTTTTAATCTCCAACTTCTTCTAAATAGTTCGCAGCAATGCCATTGGGAACTTTGTCCTTTGCAGTTCTCAGTTTTTTTCCTACATAGCTATGTGTAATCTTTTATCTCATTGGCTTTTTATATGCTGTTAAACTGTCCTTGGACATCCAACAGTAGAGTTATCCTTTTTCAAATCTTGTGATGTGTCTAGATTAGAACGATTGATACTGGTCCCAAAACTGACTAGCCTTATTTTAATTACTCATTACCTACGAGATTCACTTCCGGTTCAGTAAATTGTGGATTCCACAACGTTTTCTGTGTTAGTCATTTGGACTCTTAGGGCTAGAAAATTGCGTAGAGCCCCGTTTGGGGCGATAACTTTTCAGGGAGCACAAAAGATTTGCTGCTGCCGGGAACTTCCACTTTAGCGCTCCAAGAGGGAAGTGGAGCACTAAATCAAGTGCTACCACTTCCCTTAGAGGGCTAAAAGGAGTGAGGGGGCGGTATCGGTCGAGCGCTGAGAAATGTTCGGGGCAGCGCTGCTGTCTTTACAGGCTCCTTCCCTCCCTTAAAGGGAAGGGCCAATGCTGCGTTCAATGAATCTTCAGGCTGTGTCTGTTGGGCGACGGCACCTGCGCAACGCGCATAGCAGCCCCAAGCACTCGAAGAGGCAGCAGGGCTGAGCAATCGCAGGGGCAAAAGAAAGCAGGAGGGACCAGAATGGGGACATGAATAAATTTTGCCCTACCTGACCACCACTGCCTTTAAATAGCGCTCCCTAAGCAGCCAGCCGAGGTGACAACGCCTCCTGCAGCTGCCGTTGTTGACGTCCGGCAATGCTGCAGGGGGCGGGAGCGAATATCACATCCGGGGCGCTAATGAGGCGGTAAGTCTTAGCGCCAGTGCAAATCCACCAGGGAAGTTCATGGTCGCTGGTGAATTTTCCACCCCCGGTCGGTAACCCCTTAGCGCCCCGTTACCGCCCCCCCCCCCCCCCCACAGGCACTAACGGGAGGCGCAAACCAGGTGAATTTCTCCCCTATGTATTACTTTTTTTTTATTTGTTCACGTGATGTGGCGTCACTGGAAAGGCCAGCATTTATTGCCCATCCCTAATTGTCCTCGAGAAGGTGGTGGTGAGCTGCCTTCTTGAACTGCTGCAGTCCATGTAGGTGAAGGTACTCCCATTTTTACTGTGCAGTTATTTATAAGAATCATGAATCAAAACCTTGATTTCTGGGCAAATTTAGTTACTTAGATTATTAAAACTGTATCTGATTTGTTAATTTAATTTGATGACAAATTACCATGTAAAAATGCAGAAAGCATATTTAGCACCCAAATATTTGGTGTAGATGTACTTCGAATAAAAATTAAAGCGAGAAGGAGGATAAAAAAATCTATTTATATGCAGCTAAAAGTACCAACACTTCAGCGAAACAGGTGGAAATCTTATTCCATGAATAAAAGGGGGTAAGAAAGTTGTTTAAAATTATGGCCTGAATTTGCAGTCAGTATGACTCTCAGAGTACGGCGTCATACCGCCTTTGAAATTGACCGCAAGTTCAGGATTTCCATATGCGCTAAATCCCAAACTTGCAATCTGTCAAGTTCCGAATAGACAGATGATCCGCTATGACTTTCAAGTCCTCATTGAAATGATGTGCTGGCGAAAAGTTGTGCTACTTGCCCACCTACTGCGCATCAATTACGCTGGAAAATTTTACAGGCAGGAGCCTGTTTGCACAATGTAAGGGGAGGAGGGATGAGAAAATTGTATAATAATTAAAAATGAACATGTGAAAGGCCGTGTGTCAAGCGTGAAGGCTGTCATATTCTACCTAACTATTACAGTCATTACATTGACTGCATTTCAGTTGCTATCGAAACAATTAACATTGCTATTCTGTTTTCCCGTGCACCTATCTATTTCTACCTCATAGAATCCGTTATTAGAAAGTGATAGAAAATCGCTATTGTGGGCTATATGGCAGAAAGGTAAATGTGAACCGGGATAAAACTGTGGTTGAAATTCCTGGCATTGCGGCCACTGTTTGCAGAATATCACACAGAGAGACGTTATAAAGTAGTTTTGTGCAACAGTCTGGGAAGAAAGAGTGAGGGGCAGCAGAGTTCCAATTAACACAATTATTTCCCAGCTGTTGTATTGGAATCTACCAGGCAGCTGTAAAGGCTTGGTCTGAGATGAGATCATTTAAAAAAATGTTTTAATCTTGCAGAGTCTTCCAGTAAATCACTGTACTTACTCCAAAGTATTCCCTGTGCTTTTTAAAGCCAAGTACTGTACTTGTCAAATAAACATAATTAGTATCACACCGTTTAATTTACAAGTTACAAGTATACTTGCCATAGAGGGAGTGCAACGAAGGTTCACGAGATTGATCCCTGGGATGGCGGGACTGTCGTATGAGAAGAGATTGAGTAAACTAGGCCTGTATTCTCTTGAATTCAGAAGAATGAGAGGGGATCTCATTGAAGCATACAAAATTATTACAGGGCTTGATAGGGTGGATGCTGGGAGAATGTTTCCCTTGGCTGGGGAGTCTAGAACCAGGGGCTACAGCCTCAGGATAAAGGGAAGGCCATTCAGAACTGAGATGAGAAGAAATTTCTTCACACAGAGGGTGGTGAATCTTTGGAATTCTCTACCCCAGAGGGCTGTGGAGGCGCAGTCATTGGGTATATTCAAAACAGAAGTCGATAGATTTCTGACTAGTAAGGGCATCAAGGGATATGGCGATAGGGCCGGTGAATGGAGTTGAGGCAGAAGATCAGCCATGATCTTATTGAATGGTGGAGCAGGCTCGAATGGCCGAATGGCCTACTCTTGCTCCTATTTCTTATGTTCTATGTTCTTAAGTTGTAACTACATAATAATACACAGTGAAGGGATATTTACAGTCCTAGACCCTTTAGGGCTACCCCGGATCAGGCGTATTGCTCAGACGTTCACTTTCAACTAAAGTTTGAGGTAGCCGAATCCTAAAGACGCTTAATTGGGTCTGAAGGTCCGGGCTATCTCTCCCTAAAGGAAAGGAACAACCCGAGAATGTTACCATCCTCCAGATAGCGCTTTTAATAAGTTTAGCTAGACTGTAACATCCCGGATATTATGAGGGTCCGGAAAACTCCCTCAGAATTCTGCAACTCTTCACCAAAGAGTGTACAGAGATTGAGTTTGCGGGTTTTTGATACGGAAGACTTATGCGAGACAATTCTAAAAATATATAGAGATCTATTAAAGAACCGACATGCAATTTACAGTTGGTGAATCAGTCAATCGCAACATTAACAGTTCTAAAAAGAGAAAACATACTATCTTTTTAACAGGGAATCTTACTTTTAAATCTTTACTTTGCTACAGTATTATGGTTTTTAAAGTTCTCTTTACAGGATATCCATCAATATCAAATACCTTTGATCCCTGAGGTACAAAGCGTGGTAGACTACAGTACTGTCTCTGCAGCCGAGAATCGCTTTGCCCGATTAAAGCGAATCTGATATCCCATTTGAGAGTTCAATATTTTTATACCCTTTTCCAGTGGTATTTCCTTGAAGGTTTTTTGCTGATGCAAGTTAATTATCTCTATTCATCTTTCTGCTGACCTCTGCAATTCTTACTGCTACATCAGCCAGAATCTTGTCTCATCTCCAGGTGTTCTAGGGTCACCATATAAAAACGGTGTGACGGGCAGGTGTTCCTTATTTTATGTCATCTTTACGAGGGCAGATGTTCCTTATCTTATGTGCCATCTTTACGTATGAAGTTTAAATTAGAACACCTTATCCAGGGTGAACCATTGTTTTGTTCCCAAAAGGTCAGCTTGTCGGAGCCATGCACCTTCTGTTTCAATAAGGTTATTTATTCAGGGTCAACAACTGTCTTATCTCAATAGCCAGAATGCTTCCATTGCTATTTCATAGTTAGGTTTCTAAATTTCCAAACCCAGTTTGTCATGTTTTAATAAGGCCAGAACTCCTTCATAAGATAGTGTATTTTTCTGAATAGGTTATATGGCTTATTTCTTCAAAACAGGGCTTTGATGTCGAGTTGAAATATTTCTTGGTTGGTTAGTGAAAGGAGCACCGCCCCTCGTGATCCCAGGTACGCTTAGGCACAACGATGAACTCCTGGGATCCGTGGGCCACTACACTGCGCACAGCTCCGCAGCGAAACAACGCAAGTTCTCGAAGGGGGGGGGTTCGCACTAGCTAAGTTCGGATGTTGGCGGCGTAACCCTTAGCTACTCCGCTGACCGCAAATTTAGGGCCCTTTTCAATAAACTAAGAATAACAAGGGTGAATGCACTGAAGGTCCATATGACGGGGCCTCATGTGTAAACTTATAAGGACTGCTGCATATAACACCAGACAATTAATACATATTGAAATGTTGTAAAGGTTGGTAAAACATTTGTGAAGTTGGCCCTTTGTTGTCCAGACTCAGAACTGAATAATGGGCACTTGAAGGTACCGGTGAGGGAGACTGACTGGAACCGATGGAACTGTCCTCCAGCAAGGAATCATGAGCCCAGTAAAGGAGTGTGGGAGTGAAAGAAATAAGGTTTGGGAAACAGAAAAATGTCAATGTGTGCAGCGGTTGCTAGTATTGCAAAATTGGCCAGCTGACTCTCGTTTCTCCACATTCTACCAGCAATGGTTCACATCTGAAAATGCCGGACAAGAAAAGATCAGCTGATCCATTGAGCCTGATTCAAACAGCCATGGTGCAATTGAGCGTCATGATCCTCAATGATGGTGGAGCCCAGCACGTGAGTGCAAAAGACAAGGCTGAAGCGTTTGCAACCATCTTTAGCCAGAAGTGCTGAGTGGATGATCCATATCAGCCTACTCCTGAGGTCCCCACCATCACAGAAGCCAGTCTTCAGCCAATTCGATTCACTCCACATGATATCAAGAAACAGCTGAGCGCACTGGATACAGCAAAGGCTATGGGCCCCGACAACATCCCTGCTATCGTGCTGAAGACTTGTGCTCCAGAACTAGCCGTACCTCTAGCCAAGCTGTTTCAGTATAGCTACAACGCTGGCATCTATCCGACAATGTGGAAAACTGCCCAGGTATGACCTGTCCACAAAAAGCAGGACAAATCCAACCCGGCCAATTACCGCCCCATCAGTCTACTCTCAATCATCCTGACTTAGAAGTATATCACCGATCCTTCATCGTCGCTGGGTCAAAATCCTGGAACTCCCTACATAACAGCACTGTGGGAGTACCTTCACCACACGGACTGCAGCGGTTCAAGAAGGCAGCTCACCACCACCTTCTCGAGGGCAATTAGGGTGGGCAATAAATGCTGGCCTTGCCAGCGACGCCCACATCCCATAAATAAATTTAAAAAAAATTCCACCAGGATGGTATGTTGCCTCCCTGGTCCCAGGATCAAGGATGTCACTGAGCGGCTGCAGGACACTCTGAGGGGGGAGGGTGAACAGCCAGAGGTCGTTGTCCATATCGGTACCAACGACATAGGTAGAAAGAGGGATGAGGACCTGCAGGCAGAGTTTAGGGAGCTAGGAGAGAGATTAAAAAGCAGGACCTCAAAGGTGGTAATCTCCGGATTACTCCTGGTGCCACGTGCTAGTGAGTACAGGAATAGGAGGAAAGAACAGATGAATGCGTGGCTGGAGAGATGGTGCAGGAGGAGGGCTTTAGATGCCTGCGGCATTGGGACTATTTCTGGCGAAGGTGGGACCTATACAAGCCAGATGAGTTACACCTCAACAGAGCCGGGACCAATATTCTCATGGAGAGGTTTACTAGTGCTGTTGGGAAGGGTTTCAACTAGCTTGGCAGGGGGGTGGGCACCAGCATATAGGAATAGAAAAGAGGAATAGGGTGCATAAAAGAGTGAGTGTGTTGGATAGTACTAGAGAAGAAAGTAGTACTAGAGGCGGAAGTAGTACCATATTAGATAGGAGCAGACTAAGAAAGACTACAAAAAATTCAAAAATGGGTTTAGAATGCATGTACGTAAATGCACAAAGTGTGGTGAATAAGGTTGGTGAGCTACATGCACAATTAGCTGTGTGGCAATATGATGTTGTGGCAATAACGGAAATGTGGCTTAAAAATGGTGAGGACTGGGCACAAGATAGGGAAGGGAAAAAGGGAGGTGGGGTGGCAGTGCTGATTAAGGAAGACGTTGTAGTGTTGGAAAGGGAGGATGTTCTTGAGGGGACAAGGACAAAATCCATTTGGTTAGAGTTGAGGAGCAAAATGGGTGTGAGCACGCTATTGGGGGTAATCTATAGGCCTCCAAATAGTGAGAGGGAGGTAGAGGAGCAAATCTGCAGGGAAATCACAGAGATATGCAAGAGCTATAGAGTGATGATATTGGAGGACTTTAATTACCCAAATATAGAGAATGCTAGGTTAAGGAGAAAGGAGGAGGAGGAATTTCTGAAATGTGTTCAGGAGAATTTCCTTGACCAATATGTTCTTGGCCCAACTAGGAAGGAGACATTGCTGGATCTGGCGCTGGGGAATGAAGTGGGCCAGGTTGACCAAGTGTCTGTGGGAGAACACTTGGGTATGAGTGATCATCGTATCATAAGATTTAGATTAGCAATGGAGAGGAGCAAGGAACAATCTAAAGTTGAACTTCTAAACTGGAATAGGGCTAACTTCAATGGGATGCGAAAGGATCTAGCCAGGGTAAAATGGAACCAAAGACTGACAGGAAAAAGTGCAACGGAACAATGGGTGATTTTTAAGGAGGAGATGTTCCAAGTACAGGCTAGGTACATTCCAACAGGAGGGAAGGGTAAGGGAACCAAAGCAAGGGCTCCTTGGATGACGTGGGAGATAGAGAAGATGATGAAACAAAAAAAGAGGGTGTATGATGAATGTCAGGTGAATTCTTCAAGGGAGAACCAGACCAAATACAATAAGTTGAGAGGGGAAGTGAAGATGAAAATAAGATTGGCAAAGAGAGAATATGAGAGTAGAATGGCAGTTAACATAAAAGGAAACCCAAAAATCTTCTACCGGCATGTAAACAGTAAGTGGGTCATAAGAGACGGGGTGGGGACTATTAGAGACAAAGAAGGTGATATATGCTTTAAGGCGCAGGGCAAGGCTAGAATACTCAATGAGTACTTTGTATCGGTGTTTACTAAGGAGGTGGATGCTAATAAAATATCGGTAGAAGTGGAAAAGGTAGAAGCAATGGAAAGGGTGAAAATTGATAGACAGGATGTACTAGAAAGGCTGGATATGCTTAGAGTGGGCAAGTCGGCTGATCCAGATAGCTTGCACCCCATGTTGCTAAGGGAATTGGGGGAGGAGATAGCAGAAGGGCTTGCCATAATTTTCCAATCTTCCATAGATGCGGGGGAGGTGCCTGAGGATTGGAAAGTGGCAAATGTGACACCATTGTTCAAGAAAGGGTGTAAGGACAATCCTTATAACTACAGGCCGGTCAGTTTAACATCAGTGGTGGGTAAAGCTTTAGAAACAATAATCAAGGAAAAAATTAACGGGCACTTGGAGAGGTTTAAGCTAATTAAGGAGAGCTAACACGGATTTGTAAAAGGCAGATCGTGTTTGACTAATCCAATTGAATTTTTTGATGAAGTAACAGAGAGAATTGATGAAGGGAATGCAATGGATGTTGTGTACATGGATTTTAGGAAGGCGTTTGACAAAGTACCACATAGAAGACTGGTTAACAAAATTGAGGCTCATGGAATAGGTGGGTCAGTGGCAGCTTGGATAAGGAATTGGCTTAAGGACAGAAAACAGTGACTTGTGGTAAATGGCTGTTTTTCAGACTGGAGGATGGTAGACAGTGGTGTTCCCCAAGGGTCAGTGCTGGGGCCATTGCTTTTTTTGATATATATAAATGACCTGGATATTGGAATACAGAGTAGAATTTCTAAATTTGCCGATGACACCAAACTTGGGGGTGTGGCAAACAGTGAGGATGATACCAATCGACTGGAACAGGACATAGAAAGGCTAGCAGAATGGGCAGACAACTGGCAGATGGAATTTAATGCAGAGAAGTGTGAGGTGATGTATTTTGGCAGAAGGAACAGGGAGAGGCAATATACACTTAATGGCACAGTTTTAAAGAGTGTGCAGGGACAGAGGGACCTGGGAGTTAATGTACATAGGTCCCTGAAGGTGGCAGGGCATATTGAGAGAGTCGTTAGCAAAGCATATGGGATCTTGGGCTTCATAAATAGAGGTATTGAGTACAAAAGTAGAGAAGTTATGCTGAACCTTTATAAAGCGCTAGTTAGGGCACAACTGGAGTATTGCGTCCAGTTCTGGTCACCACACTTTAGGAAGGTTGTGAAGGCCCTTGAGAGGGTGCATAGGAGATTTACCAGAATGGTTCTGGGGATGGGGGATCTTAGCTACAAGGACAGGTTGGAGAAGCTGGATTTGTTTTCATTAGAGCAAAGGGGGTTGAGGGGTGATTTAATAGAGGTGTACAAGATTATGAGGTGTTTGGATAGGCTAGACGGGGAAAGGCTGTTCCCACTAGTTGATGGTACAAGGACTAGGGGACACAGATTTAAGGTTTTGGGCAAGAGATACAGGGGGAATGTGAGGAAAAACTTTTTTCCGCAGCGAGTGGTGAGGACCTGGAATTCGCTGCCGACGGAAGTGGTGGAAGTGGAGACACTCAGGGGTAAAAATTCAGTTGGTTGCGCCTCCCGTTAGCGCCTTAAGAGGGCGCTAATGGGGCGCAAAGCCGCTAACGCCCGGGCGCAGCGATGTTTGCGCCGCTCGAGAACTTAACTTGAGATTGTGCGGCGGCGCTAAAACTTACCGCTGCGACCACCTGCGCGCGCAGATTGTGACGTCATTCCATGGTGCAACGCCCTTGTGGCGCCCCGGAGCAGAAATTGAGTGGCGCCCCCTGCCTTACCGCCTGGCGCATCCAACGACCAGAAGACTGGAACGCTATCAATCGCTGTGGGGCTGGGGGGGGCGCTATTTAAAGGGGGCCTCTTCCTGTCTTTTATTGTTGGTGGCATTTTTGAACTACGCATTCTGAGAGAGAGAGGGAGAGACTTCTGGAGAGATTCAACATTGTGGGAAGGAGTTTTGGGTACTGAGCAGCACTTTGCAGGTTCATTTTGATTTGCCATTCCTTGTATCGATTTAGCAGAGACTGTGGGAGCTGCACTCTGAGCTCTTTGCCTGGTACTCTCCATTGTTCTTTCCAGCACATTTGATGTGCAAGTCTCTCCAGGCCGAGATTCAAGGCTGCAATGAACAGGATGTGGATGGAAAGCAAGATTAACCATCCCCTTTAAGAACTGGCCCGTGCCATTGTGTGTGTGTTCCATTGCTGACTGACATTACATGAGCTTCGCCAGCGCTCTGAGTTAGCGCCTCACTGCTCGGCCTTTGCGCCTTAAGACAGGTGTGCAGCGCCTGCTTTAGCGCTCCACTCACCTCCCGGGGCGGTAAAAGTGAAGTTTCCAGTCAGTGCCGATAATTAGCGCCAGGCGCTAATATTTGCGTCCAGACGATATTTGCGCCCCAAATGGGGCGCGACCTAATTTCTACCCCTCAATGTTTTCAAGGGGAGACTGGATAGGCACTTAAAAACATAAGAACATAAGAAATAGGAGCAGGAGTAGGCCATTTGGCCCTTCGAGCCTGCTCCGCCATTCAATGAGGTCATGGCTGATCTTCTGCCTCAACTCCATTCATCGGCCCTATCGCCATATCCCTTGATGCCCTTACTAGTCAGAAATCTATCGACTTCTGTTTTGAATATACCCAATGACTGTGCCTCCACAGCCCTCTGGGGTAGAGAATTCCAAAGATTCACCACCCTCTTTGTGAAGAAATTTCTTCTCATCTCAGTCCTGAATCCTGAGGCTGTGGCCCCTGGTTCTAGACTCCCCAGCCAAGGGAAACATTCTCCCAGCATCCACCCTATCAAGCCCTGTAATAATTTTGTATGCATCAATGAGATCCCCTCTCATTCTTCTGAATTCAAGAGAATACAGGCCTAGTTTACTCAATCTCTTCTCATACGACAGTCCCTCCTTCCCAGGAATCAATCTCGTGAACCTTCGTTGCACTCGCTCTATGGCAATTATATCCTTCCTTAGGTAAGGAGAACAAAATTATACACAGTACTCCAGGTGTGGTCTCACCAAGGCCCTATATAATTGGAGTAAGACTTCTTTACTCCTGTACTCAAATCCTCTTGTAATGAAGGGCAGCATACCATTTGCCTTCCTAATGGCATGCTGCACCTGCACATTCACTTTCAGTGACTCATGTACAAGGACACCCAGGTCCCTTTGAGCATCTGCATTCCCCAATCTTTCACCATTTAGGAAATACTCTGCCTTTCTGTTTTTTCTACCAAAGTGGATAACTTCACATTTATCCACGTTATATTCCATCTGCCATGTTCTCGCCCACTCACTGAGCCTGTCAAGATCCCCTTGACACTACCACTTAGCTTTGTATCATCAGCAAATTTGGAAATTTTACATTTAGACCCCTCATCCAAATCATTGATATAGATTGTGAATAGCTGGGGCCCAAGCACCGATCCTTGCGGTACCCCACTAGTCACAGTCTGCCATCCTGAAAAAGACCCGTTTATCCCTACTCTTTGTTTTCTGTCCATTAACCAATTCTCAATCCGTGTTAGTATATTACCCTCAATTCCATGTGCCCTAATTTTGTTCACCAACCTCTCGTGTGGGACCTGATCGAAGGCCTTCTGAAAATCCAAATACACCACATCTACCGGATCCCCTTTGTCTACTCCACTAGTTACGTCCTCAAAGAACTCCAATAGGTTTGTTAAACAGGATTTCCCTTTCATAAATCCATGTTGACTCTGCCCAATCTTACTATTAGTTTCTAAGTGCCCAGTTATTGCATCCTTTATAATAGATTCCAGCATTTTCCCAACTACTGATATGAGGCTAACAGGTCTGTAGTTCCCCGTTTTCTCTCTCCCTCCTTTCTTAAATAGCGGGGTTACATTTGCCATCCTCCAATCTGCAGGAACCATTCGAGAATCTATAGAATTTTGGAAGATGACAAATAATGCATCCACTATCCCAATGGCCACCTCTTTCAAAACCCTAGGATGTAGGTCATCCGGTCCTTGGGATTTATCGACTTTTAGTCCCATTAATTTTGCTAGTACTATTTTTTTACTAATAATAATTTCTTTAAGTTCCTCATTCTCACCACACCCTTGGTTTTCTCGTATTTTTGGGAGGTTTTTTGTGTCTTCCTCCGTGAAGACAGAAACAAAGTATTTATTTAATTTCTCAGCCATTTCCTCATTCCCCATTATAAATTCTCCCGTCTCTGACTGTAAAGGACCTACATTTACCTTCGCCAGTCTTATCCTTTTCACATACCTATAGAAGCTTTTACAATCCATTTTTATATTTTTCGCTAGTTTGTGCTCATATTCCATTTTCCCTTTCTTTATCAATTTCTTGGTCCCCCTTTCCTGATTTCTAAAAAGATCCCAATCCTCAGGCTGACCGCTTTTTCTGGCAACTTTATAAGCTTCCTCTTTTGACTTAATACTGGCTTTAATTTCTTTTGTTAGTCATGGTTGGATCACTTTTCCTTTTGGGTTTTTATGCCCTCGAGGAATATATGTTTGTTGCAAATTATGCATTATTTCCTTGAATGTTAGGGAATCCTTGAGGGAAATAAACTTGCAAGGCTACGGGGATAGAGTGTGGGAATGGGACTGACTGGATTGCTCTACAGAGAGCCGGCACGGACTCGATGAGCCGAATGGCCTCCTTCTGTGCCGTATGACTCTATGACCCACCTCTCCCACCATCTGACAAGTAATCTTCCAGGAAAGGCAAAAGAAAAAGCAATAAAAGAAACACCCCACCCCCAAGAACAATTGATGGAAAAAATTCTGGGAAATTCCAACTTCTCCAGACGATTAAAATAGTTTCCAGGAGATGAAAGTGACCATGAGACATATTGCCCAATACTGGACTTTTTGTGCACTGAAATTCAGTCCAGCTAGCCTAGTATTTCTACTGGCCTTCAAAAGAAAAGAGTTTTCTTAGGAAAGGCTGTTTGACACAAAGTAAGTGAACTGCTTCTGAGTTATGTGGCTTGATGCCAAAGTGGTTTACTTTTCAGTAAGACACCACTTCCTGCTGTGTATTCTGCACATGACTGTGCTAGAATCTTGCTGACAGTTGAGTTTATCGTTGCTCTGTGCGTACTTCACTCTTAAAAGGTGATAGAAACCTGATCTTGGTGACGAAGCGGTTTTCTGATCTTTGGTTCATGTTGCTGTCATAAGATTATCACTTTAATAAACGATCTACCATTAAGACAATGACAACGGGACGAACACTCTCTTGATTCTCAGTTGGATCTACCCATCCGGATAAAGTGCATTGCATTGCCCCCGTTACAGCCAGATATTTTCTGGGTACTCCTCAGTTTTGTACGTCAGCGGGCTTCTATTTAGCAAATTGGTCTTTCTCATTTTAACAACATTGTTCTTTATATGAAAAGGTTGATCAAGGTCGTGAACAACAGTGTGAGGAGACATTTTCATTGTGCATGTCTCAGACCTTGTATTTTGGCAGCAGACAAAGCACTGCTAATGCCAGGTATTAGAAGTGAAGAAATTGTTAAATTTTAGCACCTTCTTATTGATAAACCCATGCAGTGTCAGCTGTGGCTCAGTTGGTAGCACCGCTTGCCTCTGAGTCAGAAGGTTGTGGGTTCAAGTCCCACTCCAGAGACTTGAGCACAAAAATCTAGGCTGACACTCCAGAGCAGTGCTGAGGGAGTGCTGCACTGTCAGAGGTGCTGTCTTTCAGATGAGATGTTAAACTGAGGCCCCGTCTGCCCTCTCAGGTGGACGTAAAGGATCCCATGGCACTATTTCGAAGAAGAGCAGGGGAGTTATTCCTGGTGTCCTGGCCAAGATTATCCCTCAATCAATATAACAAAAAATCAGATTATCTGGTCATTATCACATTGCTGTTTGTGGAAGCTTGCTGTGTGCAAATTGGCTGCCATGTTTCCTACATTACAACAGTGACTACACTTCAAAAGTACTTAATTGGCTGTAAAGCACTTTGGGACATCCGGTGGTCGTGAAAGGCGCTATATAAATGCAAGTCTTTCTTTTTGCTATACTGGATTTAAGGACTACTGGACAAAGGGAAACTAATTTGAAAATCAAAATAAATAATACTGCAAGACATCTACACTGAGCTGAGCGTAAAGCATCATTGCTGCTAAATTTTAATGTAGGATACTATTCATGTCATAAGAAGCTCAAGCTGCAGCTTAGAGTTGTACCATTAGTAGACAATGAAGCGATATCAGCTGGCAAATAACTCCATCTAGGAACATAGCAGCAGGAGTAGGCCTTTCTGCCCCTTGAGCCTGTACCGCCTTTCAATTAGATCTTGGCTGATCTGTACCTTAACTCCATCTACTTGCCTTGGTTCTGTAACCCTTAATACTCTTGCCTAACAAAAATCTCTGAAACTAAGTTTTAAAATTTTCAATTGACAGCCTCATCAGCTTTTTGGGGGAGAGAGTTCCAGATTTCCACTACCCTTTGCGTGAAGAAATGCTTCCTGACATCACCCCTGAATGGCCTAACTCTAACTTTAAGGTTATGCCCCTTGTTCTGGACTCCCCCACCAGAGGAAATAATTTCTCTCTATCTACCCTATCAATTCGGTCATGGTTTCAAAAGCGAGTGAAATATGATCATCTTCTTACCTTGCCAGGACTAATTCATGTCTTTTATCGCCCACAGAGCTTTCATGCATGCTCTGAAACTCCGCCCCCCCGCCTACGTAACCCACTCTGTTAATATCCAGGCCCATAACTCCACTTATTTCCAGCGCCTCCTCCTCTGAAGTTGTGAGCTGCGTGATCTGTAGAGGGCCCCCTCTGGTTCTCGCCTTCTCCCTGGAGTTCTGTGCTCTCTTCACCTGCAAGGAGGAAAAGAACAGACCTATGAGTGAGTGTAATGACATGTGCTCATCCGATGGATGAAGTGCATTCGGTGAGAGTGACTATGAGGGAGAGGCATGACACTGCATAAGGATGAGGGTGAGTGGGAGTGGTGGATGGATAGATGGGGATATGAGGAAATGCATAGAATGAGAAGGTAAGTGGGTATGAGGAGTGATTTGATGGAGTAGGCTTGAGAAGGCAGAGTAAGGGGGTGAGGTGATGCGCACAGCAGGATGTAGATGAATGTGCCCCTGTACTCACCGTTCCTGACCTGCTTAGGTAATTTCTGCACTGTGGCACCACGCTCCTGCTGCTGACCTCCTCCGCAACCTCCACCTTCTTGGACTCAGCTGCATGCTTCTTCCTCGGTTGTTAGAGTATCTCTCTTCTACTCCTCACAGTCCCCAGCAGCACATCCAGGGAGGCGTCAGTGAAATGGGGCGCAGCCTTTGCTTGACAAGAAACCCTCTCTCAGACCTGAAACGTTAAGTCTGTTTTTTCTCTCTCCACCAATGCTGCCTGACCTGCTGAGTGTTTCCAGCATTTTCTGTTGTTATTCCATTGCAACACTTCCAGTTCTCTGACAGCTAACCCCAACTCCTTCAACTTGCATGTTTAGATTGTCCCTTTAAATACTGGAGTTGAGATCGCGTCATACGGGTCCACATCATGCCTGCTGCCACTGATGGGATGGGAAACCCGGAAGTAAAATGATAATGAGGTGGCTGAGTTAAAAAGCTACTGACAGATGCGCTGAACTTACTTGCGGGTTTCTTGTGCGCTATCGGATACCACCCCCGCCCCCCTCCCCCCCACTTGCAGTGCATCTCAAACTTAAAATCAGGACCGTAGTCTTTGTTGTAATGTAGGGAAATGCAGCGGCTAATTTGTGCACAGCAAGGTCCCACAAATAGCAATGACATAAATGACCAGATAATCTGTTTTTGGGGGTTTTGGTTGTAGGACAAATGTTGGCCAAGATAGCAGGACAACCCTCCTACTCTTCTTCGAATAGTGCTGTTGGATCTTTACGTCCATCTGGGAGAGCGGATGGGGCCTTAGCTTACCATCTGATCCAAAAGGCACCCACCTCCGACAGTGCACCATGCCTCGGCACAGCACTGAAGTGTCAGCTCCAAGGCGGCCTTCGGGATACACGACAGCGCAAAATCATAGAGCAGAAACTGATAGCCAAGTTCCGCACTCATGAGGATGGCCTCAATCGCGATATCGGGTTCATGTCACGATACAGAACGTGACTTGACATCATGGCCGGTCTTTCCAGCCTTTTTTAAAAAAAAACTAACACAAGAACCAAACTCAACTGCAGAGGATATGCAGCCAGCAGGTGTTTTGACACGTTGGACCCCCTGGGACACATCTCATTGTCTTGGCTGTGCTCTTAGTGTGTCTTTGATGTAGGGAAAGATTTGAATACATTTTTTCTGTGTTTATATTGTGAATTCTGGGAGATTCTCTCACAGCTACTCTACCTGAGGAAGGGGCGACAGCTCCGAAAGCTTGTAATTTTAAATAAATCTGTTGGACTATAACCTGGTGTTGTGCGACTTCTCATTTTTGTCCACCCCAGTCCAACGCCGGCATCTCCACATCATACATTATATAGAGCATCGGGCGGGGTGTTAAACAGGTGGCCGATCTGATCCAGTCAGTTTCCCACTGGATCAGTTAGGTTAAAACGACCCTCATTATTTACGACAAGTCCCGACTGCCTGTGGACCAATCGTTATAACGACACCGCGGAAGCTTGAGCTGCTCCAGCAGAAATAACACGTCACAGTCTTTACTGGAATAACTACCAGAGCAACTTGATTTCCATAATCAGCAGCAATTAATCATAAACGAAATGAAAAATAATGCCAGCATCTGCACCCGAGCAGAAGCTGGCCACAATTATTTTAGATCTTTGAATCAGATGGAGTCCTCAGGGACAACACCCACTATTTACAACCTCAGTGAAATCCTATTTGCAGCATTCCCTCCCAGCACCAATGTCTGTGGAATCAGTGGCAATGATCAGAACAAGAAGAGAACAATGAACCTGATTAAAAATAAACAAAGTCATTTCTTCTATTCAAATATAAGGTCTTAGGACCTTATTATATATTCATGTATTTTTTTCTGCATTCATGTAGTGCAGATTTCTCCATCCGTTGTTTTAATGCCGGTAATAACAAATATTTTTAACTGAATTAATGGCTGTGTTAAAATGGCACACAGAGGACTGTCGTACAGACGTCGGCTGTTCATCTGCTAATATTGCCAACAGTAATTTCTTGGTTTCAGGTTCCATAAATTATATTATGTTTTTGATTGCCACATTTGCATAATTGCTTAATGCAGTTTCTCTTGTGCTTCTGCATTTTAGTTTGGAGTTTTGGGAAACATTGACAGCGACATCCGGACAACCTCCCGAAGTAGTTTCTTTTTAAGCAGACCAGATATATTCTCAACCTCTTATTTCTCTGGGAGAGTCCTTTATAAGCAGAAATTGTTTTAATGTATGTCGTGAAAGCAAAGTAGCAAAAGCCGCAGAAATGCTGTCAGACTTCACCAACTGAGGAAGGTAAATAAACCCACATCATCCAAAGTGCCTGAATGTCGGAGTCTAGCGGCGTCAAGAAAAAATAAGATATCAAAGAAAAATCTTTCGAAATGCCCCTGAAATTATTTACATTGGGGCAGATTTTGCTGAGAAAATAACGGCATGTGAATGACGCGCGCCATTATTAATGCACAAATCGGCCAGCAACTTGTAGCGAGGAAGAGATACCCTGTGAATTGGCAAATCGCCACAAGTTGCTGGCCGATTTGCGTCGCTCCACCATTTGCATCTTAAGCTCCATGTGATTTTCATGAAGTTGCTGCATTTACACATTAATTTACACATCAATTGCCCATTAAACTAAATTCCTGGACCCTTTGCATTTAATGTGCTTGGCACCAAAGACCATAAGGTGCCAGCCTTAGAAAAAGATCAGCCAGAGATGCCATCAAAGAAGATACTTCAGATACAATGTTCTAACCCGCCAGCAGAGGAGAATATTGTCCTCTTTCCTTGGTGCCGGCCCTAAGTGAAGACATCTGCCAACTGTGCTCTCTGTATTTTATACCAATGTGTTTTATAATAGTTTTTTTCCTCTCTCTCCGAGACTATTTAAAAATGCGATAGAAACCATCTGTTTCGCGGAAACTCAAACCGTACTTCACGACTGATAGATCTACCCTTTCCCTGGCACAGCAACCTCCAGTTAAGTCAAATCAGGATTCACGATTGTAAAAATCGAGCTTCAATATCCCTCTCTTACTTCAGTTTTTATATTTTTGGGGGGATTTTGTAATCAGGGTGATATCCTGTCAATTATTTCCTGTAGGAAGTGCAAAGAAATACGATTTCAAATTCCCTTGAGTATAGGAGATTGAGGGGTGATCTGATCGAGGTGTTTAAAATGCTAAAAGGATGGATAGGATAGATATGGAGAAACTATTTCCTCTGGTGGAAGAATCGAGATCAAGGGGACATAATTTTAAAATTTGAGCCAAATCAGGAAGCACTTTTTCACACAAAGGGTAGTAGTAATTTGGAAACTCTCTCCCCCAAAAGGCTGGGACAATTGAAGCTTTCAAGACAGATCGATAGATTTTTGTTAGGTAAGGGTATCAAGGGATATGGAGCAAAGGCGGGTAAATGGAGTTGAGGTACAGATCAACCATGATCTATTTGAATAGTGGAACAGGCCCAAGAGGCTGAACGGCCTACTCCTGTTCCTAATGTCACCAAGCCTAACTTAGGGAGAAGGAGTCGGTAGTTGCTCCTCAAGACTGAGAGCATAGCCATGACGAGCAGGAGAACTGTTTTTTCTGGTGAGCACATTATCCATTATTGTACTGGATGGTACAATCCAGCTGGTAGTATAAAGAAAAGCAATAAAAACAGTCCAATACCTATAGCATGATTCCCATTCCCATGAAGAGTAAAAGCTTGAGCAGCAACGGGCTTTATGCAGTTGCTGTAATTTTCCGAGTGGCAAAGCAGCCACTTTGGCCGGGACTTTCCTTACCTCGGTGGGTTCGGGGCGGGCGATGTCCGTGGCTGGTCACGGCCCCGCTGCTGGCTCCATCCCGCTCTGGAAAATGAATTTACGTCAATTGGGCTAGTTAAGCCTGCCCAGTGCGTTTCCTGGGCCAATTAGAGGAAGCGTGACATCAATCATGACGCGTCATCTCCGGTTTCCTTAAAAGGACCATGGTCAACTTTCTTTTGACATTTGTGCTGTCAGTGTTCTACAGCATTGGAGTGTTGTAAACACTGACAAGCACAGCACAGAGGCAGAGGGATGCACCCAGGCTCTCCCATGACTCCCTCCATATGCTTATGGAGGGAGTCACAGCACACAGGGAGGTCCTCTTCCATTCCCATGGGCGGAAGAGACCTCCCCAGGAGATCAATGCAGCCTGGTTGCACATTGCACAGGAGGGCACAAGCAGGGATGTGGTCAGGAGGACCAGGCTGCAGTGGCGCAAACCTTTCAATGATCTCATTAGATCACGAAACATTACTGCAAAGCCACACTCAACCACATCCTGCTGTGCCTCTCATCACATCCCCATCACTCTGCCTTCTCTACCCTACTCCTGCTCATTCTTACTCACACCAACTTACCTTGCACCTCCACCCATCCCTCTCTATCTACATTATCACATCCCCATCTCACTAGCCACCCCTCACACTCACCCTCATCCTAGTGCAATCATACCAACTAACAAAGAGTAGCCACTTGTGTGTTTTATGCAATGTTCATGTAAAGTTTCTGTTACTGTGCTGTCAAACATTGAAACCTTTATTTTCAACACTTTGCATTCTTGGACAGATTTGTGTGCACTTTTGGAAGTGGCTTAGTGAGTTTCAGTGAATGGTGAGACATAATGGTACCCCCCGCAATGGTGATGAGTGTGAAAGGAATAGCTTGGACATTGTAGGGATGCTTTATGGTGTTGGTGTGGGGTGGTGCCAACCTGGCACATCATGTGGCAGCCAGGGTGTACAGCATCAAGTGAAGTAAATCTGACCATGGTGAGGGCATCTCGGGCAGCAATATGCCTGGGTGCTGATGCCCTCTGTCCTGTACAGCACCAGGTGATTGCGGAGAAAGTTGGTGGTGGTGTTGGTGCTGCTGGTGTTGGGGCTGATCATGGTCGAATTCTGAGGACCAAGGTGAGACAGTATAAAGGGCACCCATGTTGATGGAATAGATGGCAGGTGAAGTAGAGATGACATTTAGTCAGCATCACTAAAAAACAGATTATCTGGTCATTATCACTTTGCTGTTTGTAGGAGCTTGCTGTCCACAAATTGTCTACCGCGCTACCTACATTACAACAGTGACTACACTTCAAAAGCTGTAAAAGTGCTTTGGGACATCCTGAGGTTGTGAAAGGCACTATATAAATTCAATCCTTTTTTTTCTTTTGGCAGATGTCCCATGGTGTTACTCATGATAAGTTCTTTTCTATGTTGAGATTTGTGTTGGTGTGATTCTTGTTGTTTTGACAGGTTTATGTGTTTTTTTGGCTGCACTTGTCTCTTGGCATGTGCTGATTTCTGTGTTTGTGGCATCAATGTTATGTGAGTGTAGTTGATATATGTGATGTTGCTGTTTGTTTATATACGAACGTACAAAATTGACAGGCAGGAAAAGACCAGCTGGTCCATCAAGCCTGCCCACAAACATTGTGTGAAGTGTCACTTTTGTTGATGTGACTTCTTTCTGCTGGAGATACCTGTATTTTGCTAGTGTGTGTCTATGGTGATCTTCTATTTTGACATGTTCATCTGATATCTCTGGCTGCATGCTTGGCCAGAATGTTTGATGGTGTGTTTGTGCTGTGCTGTTTGTGCTGCTATCTGCCCCATCTGTTTATCTGTATGTTGTGGTTTTTGCTTCTACTGGAATGGAACGTGATGTCTGTCTATTTGCGTGGTACAATGTTTTTAAATGCATCTTGTGAGCTTTAGGGTAGGTTGCCTCGACATACCTGTGAATGGAATGACATCTGATGTCTCTCCATTTGTGTGCTGGTATGTTGTCTTGTGCACTACACTGAACTGTAGGGTAGGTCGACCCTATCTCTGTGAATGGAAACCCAGGCTGCTGGGCAGTTCAGAGTGCCAGAAGTCCAATGTTTGGAGTCCCCGGGGGCGATTTTCCCAGCCCTGAGGAGGCAGTGTTTGGAGGCAGGACAGTTGGGAAAATTGCAAAAATTGAGGGCGGGTTCAGAACCCACCTCCAACCTGCCTCCGCGCAATTTTGCCGGAGGCAGGCTTCATGGGTGCGATTCGGTCTCGCCTCCATGAGTCGGGATAGGCAGTTAAGACCCTTAACAAACGGTTGAGGGCCTCTCTAATCCTATTTTGACAGGCCTTTGTTATTTTACCACATTTTCAGCGTGTTGCACGACCCTCCTAAACCACGCCAGCTAATCCTGGCGGATTGACAAGTGGGTGGCCTCCTCACAGCTGCAGCTCCACCATTAAAACGGAGCTTTCATCAGGGATGAGTTGCAGGTGGCAGATCTTTTTCCCCACAGGTCTATGAGCACTTTTTCCAGGCCTACTGAAGTCGGAGGTGGTGCAGCTGAGATCTATATACTTTGGAACCTCCTGGGAAAACCCTCTCCCCACTTGGACTGAGCGCTTCCCCAACGGAGGTATCTACCAGCAGCATGGGAAACATTTATTTCCTTTCATCATGGACCTCAGATTCAGACGAGGAGCAGCCACGGCAGAAGCAGAACTAAGCAGAACAGCAGGAGCGCCAACCTGCTGCTCACCCACCTGACGCTGCACAGGGCAGAAGGCGCCAGCACATGGCAGCACGTCGCCGCAGAAGATACCCTCCTCTCAGGGTTTACAGACAGAGGATGAGCTTCCTCAATATGAGTGAGCAGCAGTGCCAAAGGAGGCTGAGACTTTCGCAAGAGGTAGTCGGTGACATCTGCGCAATGCTGCACCAACACCTGGAGTCCAGAGGATCGGGTGGACCCCCCTTACCAGTGGCTGTCGAAGTCACCACCGCACTCAACATTTTTGCTTCAGGCTCCTTCCCGGGATCATCAGCAGACATCAGCGGCATCTCCCAGTCGGCCGCCCACAGTTGCATCACGCAGTTTACCGATGCCCTCTTTGCAAAGGCCCACAATTACATCAACTTTTCACGGGATCAAGCAAGTATAACCGCGCGTGCGGTTGGATTCTCAAATATGGCAGGCTTGCCAATGGTGCAGGGCGTCATAGACTGCACACATGTGGCCCTGAGGGCACCCCATTACAACCCAGCTATCTTTGTCAACCGCAAGGGCTTCCACTCCCTCAACGTACAGCTGGTGTGTAACCACAAGAAGGAGATTTTGCATGTTTGCGCCAAGTACTGTGGCAGTTGCCATGACTCGTTCATCCTGTGGCAGTCTAGTGTGCCTCTGCTCTTCCAGCTGTCAAACCAACTTAACAGATGGCTACTTGGAGACAAGGGCTACCCCCTGAAGACATGGCTAATGACGCCGATCAGGAGGCCAGCGAACGAAGCTGAGGAGCGCTACAATGCCAGCCACATTTTGACCAGGTCCATCATCGAACAAACCATCGGCTTGCTGAAGATGCGATTCAGATGCCTTGACCGATCAGGTGGAGCCCTGCAGTACTCAGCAGCCAGGGTCTCCAGAATCATCGTGGTCTGCTGTGCACTGCACAACAGCGCACAGCATCGTGGCTTGCAGCTGCCTGAGGAGCAAGTGGCTCAGCACATAGCCTCCTCAGATGAAGAGGAGGAGGAGGAGGAGGAGGAGGAGGATGACTGAGCAGAGGTGCAAAAACCAGCATCAGCAGCACGCGAGCACATTGCTGGCCGGAATGCAAGGGATGCATTCATCTTGGCCAGATTTGCTTAGGTTGCCCATTCTAGCACATGTGCTTGGCTCCTTCTTAGCACAAGATACACAATGGACATGACTCTCTGGCTTCCTCTCACTCTGACCACTAATCTGACCACGCAAGTCTCGCCTGAAGCCGGAACTTCCAAAACCGAAATCACAGAGGCCATAACGTCAACAGTTTGCCATCACCAGAGTTTAATACATTCACAAAGGGATGGCATTTAATTATTAAACACAAAAAAACACCCAAGTGACTGCCCGTGTGCCTAATTGTGCTTTATCTTCCTCTTACGCGTGTTCCTATGTGGTGCTTCCTCTGTGGCTTCAGCAGAAGTGAAGGCCCCTTGCTCACTTTCATGCTGCTCTTGCTTGGACACCCTTGGCGGGCGTCCTCTGGGTTTGCAAGCCTGTGAGGGCTCGACAAAAGTCTGCTCCTCCTGCAGCTGTGCAAGGGCTGAGACGCCCATCTCAGTTGGGTGAGGACTCTGGTGGGGCTCTGACCGAGGGCAACGCATGGCATGGAAGTGTGAGCGCTTGGAGAGGAGCCCCCACTTCCTTGTTCTCTGCCACCAACATCCCTCTCATGGGTCAGCCCCACCTCAGTGCTAGCAAGTGCCTTGAGAGCACCTTACTGCACATCAGGGGGGCCATGCGTACCCATGTCTGCACTGGCAGTCCTACTGCTGAGGACTTCCATGAAGCTCTGGTCTCTCTGATCAATAGCTGGCCATCGCTCCTCCAGCGATGTCAGTCTATTCTGAACATTGACCATGTTTTCAACACTCTGGTGACTTAGCTCCTCCATGGCCCTGGCTATCATCTGCAGAGAGGCAGCCATCGATACCACGGAGGTAGACATCGCTTCCATGGAGGTAGCCAACCTTTCCGAGGAGATGTGCTCATGCGCCAATGACTCCAGAAAAGCTCTGCTCATATTCGAGTTAGACTCCTCCATCCTCTCCACACACGCAGTGACCCTGGAGACAAAACCTGCCAGAGATTCCTGCACCTGTTCCTGGAGTTCCAGCACCGCTCTCCTTCTGGATGGACCTGGAGGCATAGGGTCCACATGCAGCTGAGCCGAGCTGGGAGCGCCCTGCGACCTCCGACAAGGACTCTCCACTGCTGTCCCTGTCTCCACCACATGCTGATGCTCACTTGTGAGCTGTGATCCACCAGGTGACAACACGACTCTATCTCCTGAAGGTCCCACCGAGGTGTGAGTGTCTGCACTGGTGCTGGGTGCGCTTACATCTGCTGACGCTGCGTCCTCAGAGGTTGCAGGTTCCTCTGAGGAGTCTTCTGCCTCAGGCTCTTCCTCCTGGACACTGGATAGGGGGGTTGTCGATGGTCCTGTGGGGGAGTAAAGGAATGAGTTAGAGATGTGATGGTCGTGTGGCATGCACATGCAATAGCGCAGATGATCAATTGCCATTCTATAAATGTACATTCGCAGCCATTCTAGTGACTCCTGCAATGTAAAAGAGAGAGAAGCAAAACTATTCTGTCACCAGCTTGCTATGCTGCGCCCGTCTGTCTGTCCCCCCCCACTTCCACCTCCGCGCCAACGATTTCCAGGGCTGCCTCTTCAGCATTGGTCAAATAGCCAAGGGAAAGTGGCCCTCCTCCAGCCTTCGCCATTTCCCTTTTATTGTGGGCTCTCTTTTCCTGCAATGAGGGAGACAAGTGGAGGTTGAGTGAGAATGATGGAGTGAGTGTAGAGAGTCCAGAGCATAGATGCTTAGAAGGAGACAAAGATGGAGTGAGGTTCCATTTCCAAGGGCCCTCCCTGTGTGTTGTTAGTCGTTGTCATTGCATAACATTGATGGGGAGTGTGAGGGCAGCATAGTCGAATATTGAAGTGATTGGGTTCATAGAGTGAGAGGGATGGTTAAGGGTGCAAGGGTTGTAAGGGTAAAGTGGGATGTGTAGGAGGAGGTTGACAATGCAGAGTTCTGGTGATGAGAGGAGAAGGGGAGCAGAATGAGGGTCAAGCTGATGGTATACTCGCTTTGGCTGATCTTACAAGGTCATTGAACCTCTTGCGGCACTGCAGCCATGTCCTGCTGCGCACAGACCTGGAGGTTACATCCCGTGCCAGCTGCACCCACACAGCCTTGGTTTGTTTGGGAGGCTTCTTCTTCCCAGATGAGGGGAAGAGCACCTCCTTGCTAGCTCTCACCCCCTCAACCAGAATACTCAGGGACTCATCAGAGAACCTCGGGGAGGCCTTGGCTGTCGAGTTGGCCATCTCTTCTCTGCGAAGTGTTCAGCAGCCACAAAGCAGCAGTGAAATGAGCCAAGGCAGCAAGCAGCCCTTAAATGAAGCTGCATAAGTGGCGTCAGCAGAGGCGAGTTTCAGTCCAAGAAGAGTAATTGGCCCAGGGGAACCCACACGCCCGGAATTAATTGGCCAATTAGGGGAAAATCCCAACTTTTTCCCACCTGACAGTGGAGGCGGGTTCGGAACCCGCCCAAACCGAAACCCGCTCCCAAACCGCCTCCAATGGGAAAATCGCGCCCCCCCCCCCACCCGTCTCCAGTTACCCCCCTTATGCTTATAGGCTTGTAAGGGGTGGGGTGGAGACTCCGCCCCCAAGAGACAATCTTTGACATGAGGGGGCAGATTTTAACACACAGCAGATTTCCAATCAAGGGCCGCCTGCTAGCTTCAAGGTTAGTGGTGGGAAGGGGGTTTCGGGAGGTTCTCGTGGGAGACAAGGGGGTAGTCTGGACAGGGGAGGCCCTGACTTTCCGTGTTGGACCCAGAGGAGTACCCCTGCTCCTCCTGGCCCCACAAGGGACTTACAAGAAGGTCCTCTTCAGTCTGCAAACCAGCTGCAGGCCTGCCTCTGCCTAGAGGGAAAGTGGCAGCAGCTTTCCTGCTTCGGCCCTGGTTAAAATTGCATTGGAGTCCTATTGACATAATAGGACCCTGATTTGCATTAGTGAATGAGGCTCCCCCTGCTTTAGGAGGGCACTTCGTCAGCCTGCCATACCCAGATTAACATCACAAATGGTTGGGATCTGAGTGGGTAAGTAACCTACTCATTGTTAACTGCCCACGCGCCCAGTTTCCGCTGGGTGAGAAAGGTTAAAATCGACCCTGAGGTTGGGACATGCATGATTGGGTTGCAGCCTAGTTTCTGGCCGTTCTGGCAGACACCCACCATAGTTACAGTGGGAGTCTGCTGGAATGGCTGTGGATCTTTGGCCCTTCTGTTCTTTAATTTAAAAAAATCAATATAAATTTACCTCATTAAGGTTTTTGAAATTTGCCCTCTTGTTTATCAAAATTATTTGAAGTAAAGCTAATGAACAGAAAATGCTGGAAGCTGAAGAAAAACTTTATTGCCTCCACCAGTACTGACTGACCTGTTGTTAGTACCCAGCATTTTCTGCTTTTCGCCGGGACTTTCCTTGGGAGCTGCCATAAGTATGGCGGAAGAGCGGCGGAAACTGCAGTCTTTGTGACAGTACTCGGGCTGGTGCAGGTTGCATTGACTGCTCTGCCACCTCCCTCCAGGCAGCCTGCACCATCCTCTTATAGGGTTTCCCGTCCTCGGTGCCGAACAATCTTGCCCTTCTGGCTCTGACTTCTGCCAAAATTACTTCCAGGGTCGCATCCGAGAATCTGGGAGCCCTTCCAGCTGCTGACACCCCCGAGGTTGCTGCTGCTTCAACCATTCTTACAGACAAGTGATACTGCCCTTTAACTGGCTGTAGTCCCCTCCCCCACAAATCCACCCTGCGGAACATTTAAATGAGCCCCTACCGTTAAGATCGGCAGGGCCCCAGCCTTCCCGGGTTCCTCGCCTGCCACAGGGCTCCCCTGAACCCTGTTAATATCGGGGCCAATGTTGTAATCAGATTTACAAGAGTGCAGCATTCTCCAGATTTAAGACAACTTATCTTGTGAGCGCTGCAAGTATTGAAGTAGTCAATAAACTGACTTTGGGAAATTGGCTATGTAGTAGGTAATTAAGGAAATTTTCTCAAATGAGTTCCTGTCCAGAACCATATACTCCATAGTAGGTATTGATTCAGATCTACTCAGTGTCTGTTTCCACAAGCTGCAATAAATTAAATTAAGTGTGACAGCAGTAGCAATAGCCGACCTTGAGAGAGAATTAGAGAATCATTTCCCCTTATTATGCTGTTCTCCTTCTCACACACTGAGCTGAAACTCCACTTATATTGATTTACCCATTGGAGTTTATATACACCAGTATCACAATGTACAAAAAGAACAGTAATATTATTTGTTGGAATACTACTCTTTTACTCGCTTGAATTCAGCCATTGTTCCTGGATCTTTCACTTAATAGTAATTTAGTGCACATTGTTGAAATCAAAACATTACATTGCAGTGAATAAAATACACTTGGCACGTTTCTGTTGAAAACAAAGAAAGAAAGACTTGCATTTATTATAGCACCTTTCACGACCTCAGGATGTCCCAAAGCACTTTACACTTTTGAAGTGTAGTCACTGTTGTAATGTAGGAAATGCGGCAGCCAATATGTGCACAGCAAGGTCCCACAAACAGCAATGTGATAATGACCAGATAATCTTTTTTTTCAGTGATGTTGGTTGAGGGATAAATATTGGCCCCTGCTCGTCTTCAAAATAGTGCCATGAGATCTTTTATGTCCAGCTGAGAGAACAGACGGGGCCTTGGTTTAACATCTCACTGAAAGACGGAACCTCTGACTGGAGAGTCAGCCTAGATTTTTGTGCTTGAGTCTCTGGAGTGGGACTGTGAACCCACAACCTTCTGACGCAGAGGTCAGGGTGCTACCAACTGAGCCACAGCTGATTCCAATATATTTTCCTTGTTATCAGTTAAAACAATCTCTCCATACAGATGCTCTGGCAATCGTAGCCTCTCAACTCTTCTTGTCAGAGGCCTAGCTGAAATTCCTCTGCCTAGACTCTGCTTCTCTGAAAAACCTATTTTCCCATCCATCACAAAACATAAAGTATAAGTACACTACAGGTGATACAAGAGGTACATTGATTATAAATAAAATAGTTCCATTACCTTCCCCTTCTCCAGGATGGGTATTATCATTATTTTATTTTCAAATCAATACCAAATACCAAAAGAATTTATTAAGTGGCCTGAGTAAATCTAATGGAATTTAAGCCAGCAGGCTTTCTTCCATTTATATAAAGGACCCAGCTATGTAGACTCAAGGGGGTAGATTCTATCAGGCAGTCGACCAGCGGACTGCGCAGGCCGGCTACCCAATCCTGCCGGGAGAGACTCGGAGCATTTTGCCCTTTGCCTGTGTGCCTCTCCTTGTATACGGTAACAGTCCTCAACTACTCTTGCACACAACTCAATGGGTCCACTGTTCCTGGTACCATATATGGGCATTCCAGTCCCTGGACAGCTCCCTGGTCTTAGGTTTTCTCCACAGGTTAGTAGTGTCATTCTTTTGTTGAATGGCAACCATCTAATTGATAACTGTGTTCTTTATTCATGCATGAAGTAGAATTCTACCCACCCCCACCTCCCTTTTACTTGTGAACAATTGGAGCTTAGCTAAATAATTCACTTTCTTTTGAGGGCCAAGCCACTCGGGAGAGAAATGTTGTCCTTTTTATACCCGATAAATGGGTACAAATGGGGGTATAGTGAAGCAGAAAAGTGCTATGCCTGGGTTGTACTGATGCATATTTTCAGCAGCCATTTAAACTGATGCAGGAACCTCGCACCAAAAATAGGTGGTAGCTTCACTGTAACATGTTAATATGGGGTGAACATCGGGGGTCACGATTCTGGGCCATTACCTGGTTCCAAATGGATTTATAATAAAGCTCATCAAAATGGACACCAAGTATTGCTAGGCCGCAGCTGAAGGAAGTTTTTAAAATGTAAAAGGCCAAAAATCGCAAAGTGCAGGCTTTGGGAGCAGCCTTAAGTGTTTCTTACCACTTCTCCTACATTTGTTTAAACCACTTAGTAGCAGATGAGGCTTTGTGACCTTCCAGCCAATTCTTATCCCACCGACGACCCCCCTCCACTATTGCCCCCGCCCTTGAGATTTTTCCGCTGTCTCCCAGGACAGTGCTCGCAGATCGCTGGGATTATGGAAATGAGGTCTGGTCCTCAAAATGGCTCGGGCCTCTCCACAGGGACGTCGGGCAGGCGGTATGAGCACTGCTTCCACCGCTAGCCTGAAGTCCGCCCAAAGTGAAAATCTATCCCCATAGTCTCTTGTGCTATTAATCCAGGAGTGGTGCCATCAATGCCGGTGAAATCATCTGATGAAGTCAAAGTAATAAGAATGACAAATAACCAGCCAAAGACAAACGCAGCATTTCAAGCACATGAAGCGACTGGCGGTAAAAGGAGTGGGTGGGATTGTCACTGTCTCAATCTCAAAGTGCTGGCCCCCACTGAGGACAGAGTATCACAACTAAAACTGACATAAACTAAGATTAATGTACAATATCAAATCTATTTAAGTGTAAATGTGGGGTGGACGTGCACAGTTCATCCTGAAGTACCATCTGGGCACTGAAGGCTTCTACATAGCGCAGGTATTAGTAATGCAGATGCTTCTTACAGACTGATTGAATAAGTCACTTCGTAATTCCAGACAAATGTTAGTTAGTTATGTCTGCTGAGTCCGACCTCCTCAGGCAGACAATTAGCTGTTAGCCACTGAATTCTGTTGGCAGGGAGTTCTGTGTTCCAGATGTGGCACAGCGGTTGTTGCTCCCGTATGAATCAGTACATGAAGTATTTAATCCAACATGAAGCTGCTTGAAGAGTCATTGCCATTACCAGAAGAAAGCTTGTTACTCTGACTACAGCTTTGATGGATTTGCCTTAGCATTGCCAGTTTAATGGTAATAGTTGTGACGTAACTGAGGGTGGCAATCTCACTATCCTGGGCCCTTAATTGTTAGTTTAATTTGGACTTATTAATTTTAATGGAATGATTAGCAGTAGGCATTAACAGCAGGTGGAAAATGCAAACTGGCACTAACAGATTTACTGTCCCCCTGCCCCCTCAGGGAAAAACATCTCTTTAGCATAAGACCAGCCGAAATTATATTAGTAGGAAAATCTAAACTTCAGTTTTTAAAGGCCAGTGACAGATGTTGCAACAACAATCCAAGTTCCCCTCCAAGTCACACACCATCCTGACTTAGAAGTATATCGCCGATCCTTCATCGTCGCTGGGTCAAAATCCTGGAACTCCCTCCCTAACAGCACTGTGGGAGTACCTTCACCACACGGACTGCAGTGGTTCAAGAAGGCGGCTCACCACCACCTTCTCAAAGGCAACTAGGGATGGGCAATAAATGCTGGCCTTGCCAGCGACGCCCACATCCCATAAACGAATAATTAAAAAAAATGTTCTACATTTTTTATACTTATTTGTGCACGATTCTATGGCTTACAGAAATAAAGCACTGATCTTTGCTATCGTACTTACATTGCCTTGTCAATGCACAGAATGCAGTGTGGGTTATAGGTGCATATAGTCTGTAAAATGTGGTCACAAGTGTTTATTTAGATATTTGGAAATCTTTTCATTGGCGTGTAAGTGCTGGCTGTTCAGTTTACAATTTTCAGTCATCCATTTTCCATTTCCAGCTGAAAAATATACATCTTACGTTATGTATTATATAAATACAAGTTGTTGTTGTTGTTGTATTAAGGCCATGATCGCCAATGAATTCTGAGTACAGATTCCAGTATCTACCAACATAAACTAAGCGGGAAGAGACCTGAGTCAGCCAAAAAAACAAATCAGTACATTATTTTCTTAATCGGTGATAGGCGTTCCGACGTACTAATCTGTTTAGCTAGTTTTTGTTTGATGAATGTTTTATTGACTTTTAGTTTATTGCCCAGTTTTTACAGCTGTGCTCTCCACTTGGGTGTTTAGATATATAGGGCTCGATTTTGCCAGGCCTGAGGAGGCGGGATTGGAGGCGTGAGAGGTGTTAAAATCGCGAAAAATGGCGGGCGAGCCCGATCCCGCCTCCATCCCACCTCCGAGCAATTTTCCCAAATGCGAGTTTTCTGACCCCGTCTCCATCCCGCCTCCAAGAGGCGGGATAGGCCCTTAAGGCCCTTAACAACCAGTTAAGTGCCTCTACAATCCCATTTTGAGAGGCCTTTCTGATTTTAACACTTTTCCCACGTGGTTCACGTCTCCTCTGGAACACGCCAGTGAAACCTGGCAGCAGCACAAGTGGATTGCTTACTAACAGCTGCAGCTCCACCATTAAAAAGGAGTTTTCAGCAATCATCATTTGCAGGTGGCAGAACTTTGTTGTCTCAGGTCTGGGGTAACTTTTAGCAGGCATACCCATTGTTGTGCAAGTTTGGAGCCTGACACCCATCTCCAGTGTGACCTCTTGGGAAACCCCTCTCCCCACCTTGAATGAGCGCTTCCTCAACTGAGACATATACCAGAAGCATGGGAACCATTTATTTCCTTTCCTCCTGGACATCAGATTCGGACGAAGACCAGCCGTGGCAGCAACAGATCCATGAACAACAGCACCACCAACAGCAGCAGCAACAACAGGAGCGCCAAGCTGCTGCTCACCCACCTGAAGCTGCACAGGCCAGAAGGCACCAGCGCGCGACCACATTGCTGCCTGGGATGCAAGGGACGCACTCCTCTTGGCCAGATTTGCTTAGCCTGCACAATCAAACACTTTTGCCTCGTACCTTCTTATCAGACCATCAACAATGGCCAAGAACCTGCGGATTCCTATCACTCTGACCACCATACTGACAATTGCAAGTCATCTAAGCCCTCAGTGTGGAAGTCCCATTAGCGATATGATTTACAATAACCAACTGATGGCTTTTCAACATTAAACATGACATTTCACCCAAGTGACTACCCTTGTGACTACTTGTGCATTATCTTCCTCTTACGTGTGCTCCTACGTGGGGCTTCCCCTGTGGCTTCAGCAGATGTGGAGGCCCCTTGCTCACTTTCTTGCTGCTCCTGTCTCGACACCTTTGGCGGGCGTCCTCTGGGGTTGCGAGCCTGTGAGGGCTCGGCACCAGTCTGCTGCTCCTGTGGCTGTGCAGGGGTTGAGACGCCGATCTCAGTTGGGTGGGGACTCTGGTGGGGCGCTGACCGAGGACTTTGCAGTGGCATGGTCGTGTGAGCGCTTGGAGAGGAGCCCCCACTTCCTTGTTATCTGCCACCAACATCCCTCTCATGGGTCAGCCCCACTTCAGAGCTAGCAAGTGGCTTGACAGCACCTTGCTGCACTTCAGGGGGGCCATGAGGACCTGTTTCTGTACTGGAAGTCCTACTCCCGAGGACTTGCCTGAAGGTCTGGTTTGTTTGCTCAATAGCTAACCATCGCTCCTCAAGAGATGTCAGTCTATTCTGAACAATGACCATGTTTTCCATACCCTTTCGACTAAGCTCCTTGATGGACGTAGCCATCCTCTCCTCTATGGTAGCCAGCCTTACCATGGAGGTAGCCATGCTTTCCACGGAAGTTGCCATCCTTTCCGTGGTGATGCGTTCATGCGCCAACGCCTCCACAAAGGCTCTGCTCATGTTAGCGATGGACTCCTCCATTCGCTCCACACTCACAGCGACCCTGGAGACGAAACCTGCCAGAGACTCCTGCACTTCTTCCTGGAGTTGCAGCACCACTGTTCTTCTGGATGGACTCGGAGGCAGAGGGTCGACATGCAGCTGAGCCGAGCTGGCAGAGTCCTGCGCCCTCTGACTAGGACTCTCCACTGCTGTCCCTGTCTCCACCATCTGCTGATGCTCACTTGTGAGCTGTGATACACCAGGTGACAACACTACACTATCTCGTGAAGGTACCACCGAGGTGTGAGTGTCTGCGCTGGTGCTGGGTGCGCTTAATTCTGCTGACGCTGCGCCCTCAGAGGTTGCAGCTTCCTCTGAGGTGTCTGGAGGCTCAGGCTGTTCCTCCTGGATAGTATGGACATGGGCTTTCAATGGTCCTGTGGGGGAGTAAAGGAAAGAGTCAGAGATGTGAGGCCAAGGTTACATGCACATTGAATATTGCAGATGATCATAAGTCAATCTGTTAGAGCATCAGAATCATTATCAGTGACTCATGCAATGTCAATGAGAGAGATGAAAAACTATTCTGTCACCAGCTTGCTCTGATGCACCCGTCTGTCTGTCCCCCACTTGCGCATCGTCCTCCACTCCCACGATCTCCAGGGCCGCCTCCTCCCAGGGGGTGAGCTGGGCTACTGAGGGTGGCCCTCCTCCTGTCCTCGCTCTTTCCCTCTTATTGTGAGCTCTCTTTTCCTGCAATGAGGGACACAAGTGGAGTTTGAGTGAGAATGAAGGAGTGAGTGTAGAGAATCCATAGCATAGATACCTAGAAGGAGACAAAGATTCAGTGAGGTGGCAAGACCAAGGGCCCTCGCTGTGTCTTATAAGTTGTTTTCATAGCATCACAGCGATAGGGAGTGTGAGGGCTGCATAGTCGAATAGTTAAGTGAATGTGAACATACAGAGAGATGGAATGGGTAAGGGTGCAGGGATGTCAGTGTCAAGTGGGATGTGGAGGAAGAGGTTGTCAAAGCTGAGTGCTGGTGAGGAGAGGCAATGGGGATCAGATTGAGGGTGATGGGAAAGTCATACTTACTTTTCCAGTGCGCAGAAGGTCATGAAACCTCTTCCTGCACTGCAGCCAGGTTCTGCGGCACATGGATAAGGAGTTGACCTCCTGGGCCACTTGCATCCACACAGCCTTCGTCTGCTGGGGAGGCTTCTTCCTCCCTGAAGAAGGGAAGAGCACCTCCTTCTTCCCTCTTGCTCCCTCCAGCAGAGCTTGCAGGGCAGCGTCATCAAACCTCGGTGCAGACGTAGGTCTACTGCTGCACATTTTGCCTGGAAGAAGCTATCAGAGCAAAGGCCAAATGGTTTGCAGTCTGCAGAAGAAGCAAGGCTGCTGGCAGGCCTTAAATCCAGCAGCATTGATGACGTCATCGGAGGCGAGTTTCAGAATGGAAAGACTAATTGGGCCAGGGGTTCCCACACGCTGGAAATCAATTGCCCAATTAGGGGAAAATCGCATATTTTTCCCACATCAAATTGGGTGGCTAACACGAAAAGCGGATGACACGCCCCCAGCCTGCCCCAATGACAAAATCGAGCCCATAGACTGTGAGCTCACACTGCCGCAGCTCATGTGCTGCTCTAAGGAGATAAAAATTGCGCACAGTTGCATTTGGTACATATACTTTCTTCTGCTGCTGTCACTGCTATCTCCCCCACATACCTCTCTCTTTCATTCTTATCACTCTTCAACACCCTTGATGACATTCCAGCGAGTGCAACTACTTCTTCCTCTCGTAACCTTTGTTGTTCATTCCTGCCACCATTTCTCCGTTCTCTCCTTTGGTTCTAGCTCTACTCACTATTATTGACTGCAACTTGTAAAACTCAGTATTTTCCCCAACTCAGCCTTTTTGCTTATTTCTCTGTGGTTATTTTATGGTTCCTTTTTTGGCATTCTTACTGCTTTGTTCACAATGTGCCAGTGTAACAACTCAAGTTAAACAGTCTGGCCTGACTTGGATCTTTGGGTTACTCGGGCTTTTTTCTACTGTAGCAAAGAAGGCCAAGCGGAGATTTAATAAAGGCTTTAAAAATTATGAAGGGTTTTGTTAGGGTGAATAGGGAAATACTATTTTGTCAATTGGGCCAAATGACTTCCTTCTGTGCTGTAAAGTTCTCTGGTTTTATTGAGTACTATTGTTTAATACTATTATCCAAACTTGGGCTTGTATCTCAGTGTTTTCTACTTCGTTCCAAATTTGTGTTCAAAAAGGATTTTAAAAAACCTTCCAAAGATATTTTTGGGACCAATGATTTATGCAAGTTTCCTTTCAATATTTTTGTTGTTGAAAAATCACAACATTGTTCTTACACTTCCCCAACCTAGTCAGTGCATGCCATCTGATTCTTGAATTAATCCAACAATCAAATGCTGAGGAAACTGTAGTTACTTTTATTTCTATAGTTTAATGTCTTTGCCAGATGCAACAACAGTTAACTTTTTTCTGACTTAGAAGTTTTGACGACTTTGCATGAGTGACTAAGTTAAGACAGTATTTTCAAGTCATTTCCCCTATTTGCTGCTATGCCGCAATTTAGTCATATTGCTGACCCATTCTCTTGGGTTTGGGTCGTACTCAGCAGAAGTGCCCACTTTGCCTTATATTTTAACCATGCGTTTAATTCTTATATTGCACAATATACATGTGTCAATAAATCACTTTTGTACCAAAACCAAATTTGCTTTGGTCATTCCTCTCTGTTTCTAAGGCATCTTGTAGTACTTCAAGATAAGAGGGTTAGCAGATGCCTATACCCAAACCTCCGACAATGCCACGCCATACACGACGAGTAGAAGTGCCTAGTTGTGAGCCAGGATTTTCCTTCCCCCTCAGTGAGAAAGTGCCTTCCAGTCAGCACCTCATTCTGATGGCTTTGCTGAGATCAAGGTCTGACCATGTCAAGAATTGTAGACACGAGTCCATTTCCTACTAGTTTGTGGTGAAGTGAGCTGAACAGACTCACCTTTCTAGTTCTCCTCTCCCCATATTGCCCCTGTGGAGAACGAGCTTGTCCCTGCTTCCTTGCTGGGCTAAATGATATTGGTATCTCACCGTTACCACTATGGGGCACCATTGGTGTGAAACCATATCTTAACATTCATTGGTGACATTAAAATGCATCACACACAGATCTGGAATCCTGTTTCACCAAACTTTCATATAAGACCGACAACATCACATCTAGCGCAAAAACTGTCAACGTGGTACATTTTTATGAAGTTCCATATAGCAGTATAGGAATTAGCTTTTATCGTGATTGCATAAATATGGCGTGCATGTAAATTCAAAAACTATTATTAGATTGTCTTTATTTCTATGATGTTTACTCTGGTTTTTGAACTTATATAAGTCAATTTCACATGTGTCAGTGAAGAGCTTGAAAATAATGGCTTACACCATCTTAAGTATTTTTATATGCAAACATAAACCTCAGGGACCTCGGATCCTATTTCTAACATTGGATGTGATTTAGTGTTGTAATTATCTGGCAAGTTATTCTCCTTTTGGCTTGGGAATGAGGAAATCTCCGTGATACCTCAGCTTCTGCATTTTAGCATGCGAGAAACCACAGCAACTCAAGTGTTCTAATTTCACTTACTGAGCTTTAGTGATATAGTACTGTGAGCGAGGTGCCCTGCATTAAGTTAGCTACAGTGGGAACAATCCGATATATTGCAAGAAGATTCTGTATTCGAGCCACTCTTTCATGGAGGCCTTTGTATTACCTAGCCTAAATCTCAGCACGTTGTGTAAAAGTGACTTCTCCTAATCGCCTTCTAAGAAGTATTTCCCAATGTTGTAATGATTTTCACCTTCTGTTCCCTGCTGAATACACACTGTGTAGAAAAGGAAGGCCTCAGGAAATTAAAGAGAAGCTAAAAACCTTAATGGACATTATTTCATAAAGTTCATTATTCCCATATCTATTCTGTTTCCTTGTTTTAATTAGTTGGTACCCAGCTGAGAGCACAGGCTTTACTCGGTGGGATGCATCAGAGAGCAAATAGTTTGCACTGAAAGTATTTCCCCTGTAGTTGTTTTCAGTTTTAAAAATCCAGTTGCTAATATTATACTGATAAAGAAAGCCTGGCAGCTGCCTACTAAAGCAGAACAGACTTCCTGCTGAACAATTTCACCCATTTGAATAATTGCTCCTTGTCAACCGCAATGTAATAATGAGACTCTATTATAGCACTATTGTTCGATTTGAGTAGATGGCTGGCAGAATTATAAAATACTGATAGCAACCATCTTGCTAAAGGACCTGTAGGCAGCAACTGTCCTAAAGTTGTAAATATTTGACAATAATTTAAAATAGAAACCAGGCTGTGTCTGACGCAAGAACCTTGGGGGGAAAATTGGACCTTGTTGTGCCCATTTTACTGGTATAAGCAGATGCAATGAGGTCCTATTTCAGGGAGCAACATCCTGCTTCCCAAGAATGCCTGAAAGACATCCGACCCGATATTGTGTTGGGCCATTTTTCAGACTTTCTTGACGGTTGCCGGAAGCAGGTATTAGCTTTACACAATATACAATTTCTAAATTTGCGGATGACACCAAATTGGGGGGGGATAGTTAATACTGAGGAGGACTGCAACAAGTTACAGGAGGACATTAATAAACTTGCGGAATGGGCATATAATTGGCAAATGAAGTTCAACACAGATAATTGTGAGGTATTACATTTTGGTAGGAAGAATAGGGAGGTCACTTATCACAAGGAGGGTGTGAGTCTAGGTGGGGTAGAGGAACAAAAGGATCTCGGAGTACAAATACACAAATCACTAAAAGTTGCGACACAGGTTAACAAGGCCATAAAAAAGCAAACCAGTCACTAGGGTTTAGTTCTAGAGGGATAGAATTGAAAAATAGTGAAGTTATGCTAAATCTGTATCGAACCTTGGTTAGACCACACTTGGAGTACTGCGTACACTTCTGGTCGCCATATTATAAAAAGGATATAGAGACACTGAACAGGGTGCAGAGAAGATTTACAAGGATGATACCAGAAATGCGAGGGTATACCTATCAGGAAAGGATGAACAGGCTGGGGCTCTTTTCACTTGAAAAGAGAAGGCTGAGGGGTTACCTAATAGAGGTCTTTAAAATTATGACAGGTTTTGACAGAGTTGGTACAGAGAGAGTGTTTCCACTTGTGGGGAAGAGCATAACTAAAGGCCATCAATATAAGATAGTCACCAAGAAATCCAGTAGGGAATTCAGAAGAAACTTCTTTACCCAGAGAGTGGTGAGAATGTGGAACTCGCTACCACAGGGAGTAGTTGAGGCAAATAGTTTAGAAGCATTTAAGGGGAGGCTAGACAAGCATATGAGGGAGAAGGGAATAGAGGGTTATGCTGATAGATTTAGATGAGGAAAGACGGGAGGAGGCTCGAGTGGAGCATAAATGCCGGCATGGACTGGTTGGGCCGAATGGCCTGTTTCTGTGCCGTATATCCTATGTAATCTTCTGGACTTTGGAGAAGCCTAGATACTAATTTTAAAAGTCAGATTTTTATTTTCATTAACTATGACTAATTCTCATTGTTATTAATTTATGGCTCCCTAATGCCTCAGTGAGTATGTGCATCACGTTTTGTGGCACAGAGCTATTACAGACCAGGAAGGTTTCTGGTTCAATTTCTGGCCTGTGTTGAGTTGGCTAATCTTAGCTAGGGCAATAATTGGGAGTAGAGTGAGAGGGGGATTAGTACATATCATGAGCAGCTGGTGCTTGAATTTGCGATAAGCACTTCCGCCCTGCTGAGCTCTCACATCTGGACACGGAGGAGGAAAACCTGCCCCTACATATCCAGTGGCTGTACAGCACTGTGAACGGTAAGATTGTTTGTTAATGAGGCTCTGTGGCATGGTACCTTCTAGTCTTCTCTAATATGACCTCTGTGGTTTCACATGTTGTGTGCCAGGCAAACAGTCTAAATTAAGCCTAAAGATTAATGCAAGCAATTATTTCAATTGATTTACAGCAATGCTTCATTCATTGTTTTGACCACACTTGTAAACACGAGAACTGGAGGATACGCTCAGATCACCACAGGATTTGGAAAAAACAAGAAATTCCACCATGAATGAAGTAATGAACGGATTATTAAAATTCAGTTCAGGCCAAGTGTGACATCATTTTTGAAAAATTGTTTTTTCTCTGATTGTCTACTTTCCAGATTTGAGCCCAGTTAGTTAACGTAGGTTTTGAAAATGATGAAAGGTTTTGAGAGGGTGAACAGTGAAAGACTGATTCCACTGATTGGTGAATTGGTAACATGGAGGCATAGCTCCGAATTATCATTCGAGGAATGAAGAGGAAGTTAGAAGATTCTTTATCAAAAGAGAGCTATTAGAACATCAAATGCTTTACTACATTTGGCTACTGAGATAGAAACTATAACATAATTTAAAAGGGAACTGGATAAGTATTTGAAAGGAAGAATATAAAAGGACATCAGGAAAGGACAGTTCCAGTGTTGACAATTGGCACAACACAATGGGATGAAAATCAGGTCATTTCTACAATGGGCAGATGATCCACTTCGCTAATTCACCATCAGGCAGTGAAGGTGATAGCTACTCCCCCATTATGTATTCATGAAGGGCTGGGGAGGGATGTCCGATCATTGGGGGGGCGGGGGGCGGGTGGCAAGGCAGGGACACTGGATCCAGCAGGTAAGTGGAAAGGCACTTACCTCCTTGATCCAGCAGTCCTTTGCCTTCCTTTAGCTCCCGCATTCCCCGAGGCCTGGGAAACCCGGCTGCCCAGAGTTACATTTAAAATGGTGCTTCAAAAACAGGCACACAGCCTCATTATGTTGGGGCAGAAATTCGGGTCCCCGCGGGTGAGTACACGCTGTGTACTCACCCGTAGGGCCACCGGAAGTGCCGGTTTCGCGCATGCACTGCGCATGCACGGGAAACCGGAACTTCCGGTCTCGTGAAGGAAGGGGTTCGAGGGTCAACCGCGTGCGCGGGAGAGGCAGCGCGCACGCAGCGAACTTCCGTTTTTTTTTACAGGTTTTGGAGTGAGGATAAGTCCCTAACAGCTGCGCGGGGAAAAAGCAGGCTCAAGGCCTGCTTTTAACAAGGTAAGTGGTGAATTAAGTTAAATTAAAACATTTTTTCCACAGGTTTATTATTTTTAAATACTTTAAAGAAAGGTAAGTTTATTTTTAGCCCCGTTAAAAACTGTAATTCATTTTTTCAAAAATTTTAATTTTTGTTTAAAATAGTTAATTTATGTAATTTATAGTTATTTTAAAAATGTGATAAAAAAAAATTATTTGAAGTTTTAGTGAGGTTTTGGGGCTGATCTCTATTCATAGATTTGACAGGTCTTCCTGTCAAATCTATGAATGGAGATTCCCTGCTCTAATTGGCTCCCCATGGACCACATGATCCCAGGGGACACTTCGAACTAACTGCGCCCCTAGGATACGCAAGCACTGCACACCGGCAGCTGGAGGAGGCCCAGGATCGGAATCCCACGCGGGCCCACAGCACAACGGCAGGCGCGCTAGGTAAGTGCAGGTTGGGGGCTTGCACCCGCGGGAAGCCTCCGACCCGAATTTCTGGCCCAATATTTAAAGTGCTAACCCGCCTCCTGGGAGCGGGTTATCTGCCCGCCCCCACCCCATCCTGCCTCCATTAAAACTGGAAGTGAGCGAGCTGGAGGTGGGTTGGGGTCCGGAATCAGATTTCTAACACTTGAACCTCCCAACCGACCCAAACCCGCCTGTTTTTTGGGGTTAAAATTCCTTCCAAAATTTGTCAGTTTGTGTTAATTGCAAGCACTCTCCTCTGAGTCAGGAGGTTTGTGAGTTGAATAATCTAGGTTGGCTCTAACATGCAGTACTGAAGGGTGGGGGCACTGTCCTTCAGAGAAGATATTAAACTGAGGCTCCAAACTACTTGACATTAAGATCTCATGATGCTATTCAAAGAAGAGCAAGGAGTTCTCTTGGTGTTCTGGCCAACATTCTTTCCTCATTCAACACCACCAAAACCAAATTAACTGGTCATTTATCGCATTGTTATTTGTGAGATTTTGCTCTATGTGTAATGGCTTCAGTGTTTACCTACATAACAGCAGTTACTGCACTCCAAGGGAAAGTTTGAAACACTCGAAGATGTGATAAGACAGCCTATAGGTGTCTTTCTATCTTTTCTGTCCCATTTCAAATCATTTAGCAACACATTGCTGATCATATGCAATGCTTTTTCTTATGCAATTTTTTTTTAGTACTAAAGCAGCTAATCACATGGCCGGGAATTTGCAATCCGGATGACGGTGAACTGGCAGCGTTCGCCATCATTCCGTCTTTGAAACTGAGCGTAACTTCGGGATTTGGCGCAGGCACATGCAGAAATCCCGAAATTGCGGTCTGTCATTCACTGCTCCTCCACAGGCTGTGCTGTGCCCCCCTCCCCCCGCCCGGCCCCCCCCCCCCGCACCCCCCACAGAGCCGGCAATCAGTGTAATCTCTCAAATCAGGGAAACTGACGAAAACTTTGGCTCTTCCGCAGGAAGTACACTGTTAAATTCCCCACTAAAAATTAGACCCGAAGGGATTAGGCGCAACTGGGGTTTTGACAGCGTATTGACTGCTAAACAAAGGTTACGGGCCTGAAAATCTAATTTTAATTTTAATAAAAATTAAAATTTTTTAAAAACTTTAAACTTTTTTTTAAAGTTTGTTCATCTTTATTTCAGGTTTGCCTTTTCCCCATGTGAGAGCCCCAATCTTTGTTTTGCTCTCTCTAACATTTTTCAAAGGTTAGAATTTGAAGGGCTGACTCACTTCCTTGTTTGCTGTCTGTGAGAATTCTGCTTTTTGATTGGCTGCTTAGACAGCTTGTTGACATCACAGCAGCTCGCACTAGGGGATCCCCACTATACTCTGTTGATTTGAACTCAAGGTCGGAAAACCCGAAGTCCTCGACACAGAGATCACGAGATCTTTATGTGAAGCTTACGTCGGGGCCCATGGCGAATGCCTTTGCTTCACTGCTGACTGCAAATTCCGGGCCCATATTTTTAATGTTTGGTGTAAAACATCAGCAACGTTTTTACCAGAGATTTCCTAAAATTTTATATTCAATTTAACCACACAACAGAAAATTCATTGAGCTAGCTAGGTAACTGGCATGTGGGTATGTGTTTCTTTGAAGTTTTATTCGCTTTTTGTTTAACTTTCAGTTTTTGTTTGTCTATGATTTGCTTTTTAGTTAGACGTCTATTTATTTTGAGTGGCTTAGTAACCAACATGTGCTAACAAAACTCTTTTCGATTACCTATTAACAACAAAGCAGTAGATATTTGAACAGGTCATGTTCACTTTCAATGCTTTAGTGGAATTCTTTCCTAACTTAAGAAGCCTAAAAATGCTGCCAGGAAAATGACAAAGAAATATGTCAGTTCTTGGAATTGGCTAATCATTTCCATCTTTAAATGTATTTTGTTCTATATGAAGTTTGACTCACAGGATTACATAAAAGTTTTCCTTAAATATAAACTGAAATAAAATGAACTATTGGAATAAAACTAATAACCAGCAGAAACTAGGAAAACAGTCTCAAGTTGCTTCTGAATGGAACACTATTCATATTTTATAGCAAAAATGCATTTATGGAAGATCATACTTGGCTTCTAGGGTTAACAGAGTGTAGGCAGAGTCCATTTACTAAAAAAAATATAGCTTTGGGACACATCTTTTAGGAACTCAAGGATTTACAAAGAATCTTATATGGTTGGCACATAAAAATCCTGAGCTCACTGCTGTGTCTGGAAACTACATGCAAGGTCTCATGATAGTATGAATGATGTATTTATTGGCTAAATTAGAAAAAAATGGTGAGTCATGATGTTCCAACAAAGTGGTTAAGATCATTTACTTTGCACCTAAATGGTTGAAAGTTCAGATCCCAGAGGAGGCTAGCATTCCAGCCTGCTGAGCAATGTGTGCTGAACTTCAACCGTTTCAGCTGGGGTCTCCTTTAGCTTAAGTCCTGAACCTAAAACAATACAACAGTTATAGTTATTAAACACTATAATTTATGAACACAAGTCAAATTAACTGAATTTTAATCTATTCTAAATTAAAAGATGTGTGCTTTCTATTTGGAAATGGTTATGCAATTGAGTTCATTTGAATCTAGGTTGGGTGTGGATGATGTAGGTCCCAACTTAAACAATTACAACTGCAGTGTTGACTCTAGTGTGGCCAGTGACACAATGGAGCTGATTATACTGAAAATATCTGCCTTGATTATTTAATATTATATTTTGAGACAAAAGGTAATCACGAATATTAGGACTGAGTAAAGGAGGGTGCGGATGTGATCTTCTTGATATGTAAAAATGTGACTGTGGTATAATTTCATTTTATAAATTGAGTTCTAAGTTGATTACACCCTTTTGATGTTTCCATTAATGTCACTAACTTATATGGTCACTGATGGAATTGGTAGCCACCATCAGTTAGGCTATGCACCTAGTGCTGGTGACTAGCATGGAAACTGCCATACAAAATTATTTACCTAATAAAGAAAACCTCACAGCACGGGGATAGCGATAAGACCTAGGGATTTACAATTTTTCAACAAAAAACATCAGTATTGATTATACGAAACTACAGATGCTGCATAGTTAAAAGTTGTAATGTAATCCCGAGGGATAGCTGCTCATAACAAACTCTCTTGTGATATATGACGTCATCAGACCCCGGATGGGTTATAATCTTCTAATTCCTTTCAAAATATGTGCCTCATCCTGTATATTTATTTTATGAGAAAATGAAGGAACCCATGGTTTAAAAAAAAATGACTGTTTTATTTGCGTGTAATAGCAACCAATTTGGGGGGAGGGTAGCTAACTTTGTCCTATTCAAAACTATGAGACTGCAATGTGCATGTGAAATTTATCCTGCCTGGGGCAAGATGTACCCTTCCTCTCCTCTCAGACTTCTTTTGCTTTTAATGTTAATTAAAAAAAATTGATACTCAAGTGAGTTCTCTCCGCCAGTCTGTAGCAGAATAGCCATGAAATATGTGTAAGACACTTTGAATATGACACAGAGGCAATTAGTTATGTAAGGAACAAAGAGAAGAAAATGAGGGGTGTATGTAGAATACAATTAGTTTATTTTTGTTGCATACAAGAAAAAAACAAAAAGATACTTCAGCTGTAACATGCATGTATCACTCCAGTTTTACAAATATGAATGTTCAAGTCTTCACACAACACATTAAAAAAGACTGTATTGAGAACAAGTAACAGTTGATTTGAAAATTCAATCGCTTTTGAGCCTAAATTACTGACAGATACACTATAGGGAACAAAAATAATTGCCTGCACAAAAGCAAGGCATGCAGACAGTGATTCAAGCCAGTAAGATTGTAGCCTATAGTTATATAAAAGTGCTTACTGTTTATTGTAGTAAATTCTGTGTTATTAAGCCAAAAGGTAGTTCTGTCTACATGCCATGCATATTTTGTTAGTTTAAGTACCTACCAGATGGGCACATTTTTCACGGAGACCTATTTGTGCAGGGAATATTAATCTACTTCAGGTAACATCTGATTGTTACAATTTAACTAGCTGGGATAAAAGGTAAGTGAACTCCAGACAAGAACTTCCTTATGTCTGGGTAAATACAGAATGTGTTTTACTAGCTCATATAGTACACTGAGAACTTTGATTGCATACTGTCTCCAGGGTAAGTAGTCACCTCTGAACTAATAAGGTATGAGAGAGGTGACCTTGGAATGAAAGCTGTCCACCCTCATCAGTGACTTACAAGATGCAGAGTATGGTGGATTTATAGAGTTCCAGTTCCAAGTAGTCATTACAGGTAAAAAAGGTAAGTGAGCTGCGCTGTTCTTCTGCTTAAAATTGTTTGTTTCATGCACGATTTCAGTTTAGTAAAATTACCTTCAGTTTATTCCACTGCAATTAATGGAAACATAAAACTGACCAAGCAAATTGCAAATTTGCAAAACTGTTGTACTCATAATGGCTGGGATTAATTTACAAAACAAACATCTATCTGTAATCACTAAAAAAAATGCATACAGATCTGGATTTTCCTGGGCCCATCAGATATATAGCAGGACATGGTAGGACTTCCACCTGCCCATGTGACTCCTACCGCCAACTGACATCATTTTCTTGGTGGGGGGAGGGGGGGGGGGGGCCCTAATTTTATATACAGGGCAGGTTTAAAGCAGAATTCCAGCTCCTGACTGCTGCTGTGCCACTGGGAGGAATGGTCATGTGGATTAACTGCAGCATTTAAAAGGCTGCTGCAGCTTAAAGAACCAGAGTGCAGGAAATTGTGTGAGAGGGGGGTAGAGAGAGAAAAGGGCTTCAAATAGCAGAACTAAGAGCAGCATGGGGTGTGACTGTGACCAAAGCTCCAAGATGCCCAGGATCTTCTGTGGAGGTTACGTTTGCAGAGATAAAGGCAAGGAAAGGCAGGCTCTTTGGCACCAAGACAGGAAACCCCAAAAAAGGCTGGTGCGGGCAGGAACTGGGTAGAAACCTCCTCAAATTTTGCCACTAACAATAAGCCCTGCTGCATACTCATGAAAATCATTAGTAAGACCGGCATTGGAATATTGTGTCTGTTTTGGGCACCCTACTTCAGGAAGGATGTTAAGACCATGGAAAGGATACAGAAGAGATTCACTGGGAAAATACCAGGGATGAGAGACTATAATTATGAGGAGAGACTAGATAAAACTGGGGCATCTTCATTACAGCAGAGAAGGTGAAGGCAAGGTGTTCAAAATTATTAAGGACTTTAACAAGGGAAATAGGGAAAAACTGTTTCCAGTGGTCAGTGAGTAGGTAACTTGAGGGCATAAATGAAAGATCATCAAAAGAACAAAGGGATGGGAAGGAATTTTTTTTTACTGAGGGTTATTAGTACATGGATTGCCCTGCCAGAAACAGTGGTAGAAGCAGAATCCATAATGGGCCGTATATTCCGATCCCTACGGGTGGGTACGCGCTGTGTACCCACCCGTAGGGCATGCCAAGCACGTGCTGAAAACCGGCATTTCAGATCTGCCAAGAATGCTCTTGACAGATCGGACGCCTGCCCTAGAGAAGGGCCTCTGCGGGCGGATAGTTCCGCTTTCTGGAGAACCTCCGCCCGCAGAAAACCCTTAGAAATCTTACGCCTGGTAAAAGCAGGCGTAAGGCCTGCTTTTACCAGTATAAGAGTTGAAAAAAGTAAAAAAGAATTTTTTTCCCCACTCATTTATCATTTAAAAATACTTTAAAAAAGGTAAGTTTATTTTTAGCCCCGTAAAAAACTTTAATTCTTTTCTTCAAAAAATTAAATTTAAAAAAAAAATATTTAATTTATTGTAATTTCAACTAATTTTCAAAATGTGATTTTAAAAAATGTATTTAATGTTTTACTGTGTTTTTGGGGTGATCTCCATTCATATATTTGACAGGTCTATCTGTCAAGTGTATGAAGGGAGATTCCCTTTTCCTATTGGCTCCCCATGGCCCACGTGATCCCAGGGACGCTTGCGAACAGCATGCGCCTCTGGGATACCTGGACCCTGCGCATTTCGAGTTGGAGAGGCCCAGGAATGGAAGTATACGCACCTCGGGAGCCCTCAGGTAAGTCCGTAGATTTTTTTCCAGATCGGAGGCCTTCACATGCAGGAAGCCTCTGATAGGAAAATATGGGCCATTGTCTTTTAAAAAGATAGTTACTTGAAAAAGAAAAATTTACAAGTGTATTAGGAAAGGACAGGGAAATGGGACTAAGTGGATAGCTTTTTATGGACCCAGCTCAGGTGTGATGGGCTGAATGGCCTCCTTCTCTGCTGTAAAATTCTATGATCCTATGAAGGAGAATTTCTACAGGGATTTCTTGCTATAACTTCAGTGGAATCCCTAGAGAAACAGCATAAACGGGCATTTTTACCTGTTTATATAGGGCAGTATTTTGCGACCCCTACGGGTGCGTATGAGGTGTGTACGCGCCCGTAGGGGCAGTGCAAGTTCCGGGTTTAGGCACGCGACGCGCATGCGCTAAAAGCCGGAACTTGCGATCTGTCAAGAATCTTCTTGACAGATCATCCGCATCCCCGGGGAGAAGGGTCTCCGCGGGTGGAGAGTTGCGCTATTTGCCCAACTTCTGCCCGCTGAATGCCCGGGAAATTCTTACGCCTGGCGTATGGCCTGCTTTTACCAGCATAAGAGTTTAAAAAATAGAAAAATAAAATTTAATCTCTCATTTATACATTAAAAACCCTACCCAATAAGGTAAGTTTATTTTTGGCCCCGTTAAAACATATAGGGGGAAAAATTCAGTTGCTTTACACCTCCCAAAGCAACTAGCGCCTGGGCGCGGCGCCGCCAACACCTCCCGTGAAATTTGGCGGTAACTGTTAGCGCCCCGTGGCGCTGCACCGCCGGCGATGACGTCATTGCCATGTGCAGTGCCCCCCTCGCACCCCGGCCGCAATCTTCGGTAGCGCCCCCTGACTTACCGCCGGACGCTATGTCCGACGGGGTCAGGGAGGCCTACCTGCGGCCGGGGCGGCACTAATTAAAGGCGAGGTGCTGGGTGGCCATTTTTGTTGCTGGTCGCCTGCCAGCACCTGCCCCCGTAGCCGTCCCTGGCCCCCTCTTCAGCCCCCCCGCGGAGTGCCGGCTGCGTTCCGTGAGTCCGGCACTTCTCTTGAGTGCCGGCCTCTTATGCCGGCACTCCGATCCCTGGTGGCCCAGCTGGGCCCCGGGTTGCGCTGCGCAAGGCCCCTCCCCTTTAAGAAGGGGAGGAAGGCCTGCAGTACCGCGGCACGTAGCGCCAGGATATTCCCTCGAAGTGCCCCAAGAGGGAGGCGGGGCGCTTCCAGTAGCACCCCGCTTCCCACTTGGGGCGCTACCAATGAATTTCGGCCGCAGGAGCGCGACTCAATTTTTCCCCCTTAATTTTTTTTTTCAAAAAATTTAATTTTTGTTTAAAATATTTAATTAAATGGCATTATAATTAATTTTAAATATGTAATTTAATTTCTTTTAATTTCATGTGTTTGTGTATTTTTTAAGTGATCCCCATTCATACTTATGGGGTTTCTGTACGTACGGAACTCCCATAAGTATGAATGGGAATTTCCTTCTTTCATTGGTTGGGCCGGCCCACGTGATCTCAGGGGTGCTTGCGAACCGCATGCGCCCCTGGGATGTGTGGGCCTCTGCCTGCGCGTACCCGAAGAGGCCCAGGATCGCAAGTCTCCGTATCTCCCGGGCCACCAGGTAAATGCATAGATTGTTTACAGGTCGGAGGCATCCGCCCGCGGGAAGCCTCCGACCGCAAATTTTGGGCCATAGTTTCTCCAGGGGTTCTGCCAAAGTTATGGTATATCAAACCCTTAGAAAATGTAACTGATGGTGAGGCTTTCAACTGTATGTTGCAGGCTTATCTTGTGCCCTGCTATAGTATGAGTTGCGCAAGGGCTCAGCATGGGTCAGCAGTCAATGTGCATCAGGTTTGCACCATTTTGTGGCATGCAATCTTGGGCCATCCATTTAGTATGTGAGAAGTCGCACAACACCAGGTTATAGTCCAACAGCTTTATTTGAAATCACAAGCTTTCGGAGCGCTGCTCCTTCATCAGGTGAAGTGAAGAGATGCATATAGGCACAGCATATATAGTCAGAGAACACTGCTAGATGATTACAGTTAATCTTTCCAACTGCCCTTTATCACACCTCGGCAGAGAGATAATCACGGCAATCAAAGGTGTGGATGGTGTCCAAACAGGTCAGTCAGGAAAACATTACATCAAAAGACAATGTGGTAGATGCTGGGGTCTGTATGGAAAACAAAAAACTTTTTTTGCTGGAAATCACTGCAGGTCCGGCCGCATCTGTGTAGAGAGAACAAGCCAACGATGACTCGAGTCTGGATGACATGTAGCGTGACATGAACCCAAGATCCCGGTTGAGGCCGTCCTCATGGGTGCGCAACTTGGCTATCAGTTTCTGCTCGACGATTTTGCGTTGTCGTGTGTCTCAAAGGCCGCCTTAGAGAACGCTTACCCGAAGATCGGAGGCTGAATGTCCTTGACTGCTGAAGTGTTCCCGACTGGGAGGGAACACTCCTGCCTGGCGATTGTCTGCAGACACTGCGACAACATATGAACGGACACCGCGCTTGTGATTTCAAATAAAGCTGTTGGACTATAACCTGATGTTGTGCGACTTCTCACATTTGTCCACCCCAGTCCAACACCGGCATCTCCACATCACATTTAGTATGTGGTACTGTTGGGTAGTCTTACTTTGCACCTGTTCCTGAGTCCTGCAGGTATTGCACATAGCATTGAGTCTGGATGCCACCTTTTGTCAGGCATGTTGCACTGTTGTCTTTTGGGGAGAATGCCCTAAGTGCCAAGCAGGGCAACTCAAGAGAAACTATTTTCAGCCTTTCTAAAAGCTGGAAGACTTTTTGCCCTTGGCCACTTACATTCGAGTGGCTGCATCCTTTTAAATTGTCCTCACTGCTTTTAAGAGAATACAGGGAACATGTTATAATCACTTAAATAGCCTGACCTCACGGCCTCAAGCGAGGTCAGGTCTTTCCACTACTGGCTTCCTGTGCCCGCCACTATGACAGGACTGCATAATTAACCCCCTAGTCCCTTCTGCTTGTGAATTTTGCCACAGTTAATCACTCAATTGTACACTTTAACAAGCTTATTGATTTTTATGCATAATGGTTGCATGTTTCTGTTCTGGAGTTGCCTATTTTATGAGGATTCCTTCACTTTCTACTGAAAAATAAATAAAGCTTTCACATAAAATTAAAAATGCTGTTCAAAGTTTTACATGATTGTGCTTCCCTTGCAATGTTATTGTAGTTTTGGTAACACAGAAATTTACTAAGTATAAAATTCTTTCATAAACACAAGTTCCAAAATAATTTTAAGACTAGATAAACACCATTAGGCTCAACAAACTCATCTCTTTATCAGAGATCAACTCCAGCTACCCACCTTCTTACCGTATCCCTCGATCCCTCTCTCCGAAACAGCATCCAATTGTCTTCTGCATCCATTTGTATTATTAGCTTGAATGGCCATCCCTGATAAATTATTCCACCACTCAATTACCCATTGGGTGAAAACATTTTGACTGACTTGCCTTTTTCCTTGATATTTGGATTCTTTGCCACATTGAACAATTTAATTGTATATATTTTGTTGTGATCTTGAAATCTTCAATCAGATCACCTCAAAATCTCCTCTTTTCTAAAGAAAACGATGTGAATTTCCTTAATCTTTCCTCATCAGTTAAATCCCTGGTATCTGAAATCATTTTTATTGTTTTCCTTTCTATCGTCTCGAGTGCAATAATAACCTTCCTATGATTAGGTAACCAGAACTGCACACAATACTTCAATTGGGGTCTAACCAATGCCTTATACAGCAACAATACTCTATCCCTGTGCTAATGCAATCCAATAGCTTCTTTGACTTTTATCTTTACTGTAGATAAGCACTGGGGTAACAGTTTCATAGATTTATCCACTGTTACCCCTTAATCTCTTTTCCGAGCAGTGCTCTATACCACTATTCTATTTCACAGATCCTCCCTCTTTTTGGTTCATTGCTACCATACTAATTGTTTTACACTTAACCACATAAAATAGTGCATGCTATCTTTTGACCCATTTACCTAAAAGATCGAAATCCTTCTAAATATATTGTTCCCCAGTATTGGCCCTGCGTCCAATTTTGATATCATCTGCAAACTTGAAGATTTTAGAATCATAGAATGCTATGGGATAGAAAGAAGCCATTTTGCTCATCAAGTCTGCGCTTGTGTGTTTCTCCACCTGAACCACCTAATCTAATCCCACTCGTCTGCTCACTGTCCATGCCCATTACTATTTCCGTTTTTCAAACAACTATCTAATTCCCATTTAAAAGAATTTATGGACTTTATTTCAACAATAGATTGTGACAGAGAATTCCATATTCTAACCACGCTCTGTACGAAGAAAGTTTTTTTTGCCTTCCCTTTGATTCACCTTAGATTTGTGCTCTCTCGTTACCGTCTTGCCAACTAATGGAACCAATCCCCACTGTGACAATTTTTAATATTTGATACAATAATGATTAGGCTGCTGTTTCACTCACAGAGTATCACAAGAATAAGTTGGTCGAAGCGTCTGTTCCATTGCATAGCAGCACAAAATTCTTGATTGCTTCAGATAAACGCAGAAAACGGTTTGAAAACCCTAAAAGATGGTGCTGTGCTAGATTTTCAGCTTTGAACCTGATCCCACTCCATATCTTATGAAATGTTACTACTGTATAACTTGGCAAACTAATTTCATTTGCATAAAAAACACGTATATCACCTTAGTCTGGCCCTTAAACAATATGGGGGAGAAATTCAGTATCACCCCATTTGGGGCGCAATTATCGGCCGGGCGCAAAGATTAGCGCCTGGCGCTAATTATCGCCTCTGACTGCAAACTTGACTTTTATCACCCCTGGAGGTGATTGGAGCGCTAAATCAGGCGCTACACATCTGTCTTAAGGCGCAAAGGCCGAGGAGCGAGGCGCTAACTCAGAGCGCGGGCGCAGCGCAGGTGCTGTCAGTTAGCGATGGAACACAGACACACTGGCGCCGGACAGTTCTTAAAGGGGAGGGTCGATCTTGCACTCCAGCCACACCCTGCTCATTGGAGCCTTGAATCTCGGCCTGGAGAGACCTGTGCCTAAATCTTCCAGCCAAGGACTATGGAGAGGGTGAGAGAACGAGCTCAGTGCTTCAGCGAGCGGGCCTTGGATGCTCTGGTTGGCGCGGTGGAGCGCAGAAAATCTATACTCTTCCCTGAGAGTGGCAGGAGGCCTTTGCCGCGCGAGTACAGAAGAGTGTGGAGGGAGGTAGCTCAGAGCATCTCTTCCAGAAGCATGGTGCCCAGGACCCATACTCAATGTCGAAAAAAGTTCAACGACCTCACTCGGGTCGTCAGGGTGAGTGGCTTTTTTTCAATACCTCTCCATCCCTCCATCTCAACCTCACTCTATGGCCAGAGGGTCTTAAAACCCCAATGCCCAACACTCATCCAACACCTATGGCCCTCTCATGAAACACACACGCACATTCCACACTTTGCATACAGTAAGGGCTATTCACCAATGGGAGGCACATCAGGCAAGACCATGGCTGTATATTTACTCAGATGCCGTCCTTTTTCTTGCAGGCCAAGCTATCTCATAATAGGAGACAGCAACAATGGACGGGTGGAGGGCGGCCTCAGCTCCAACCCCTCAGCGATCTTGAGGCGCACGTCCACAGGATTGTGGCAAGCCAGGTGATCGGTCCCGTCGCCACTGGAGACGCCGACCCCGTTCTGGACAGCAATGGTAAGGTCATCAGCTTTTTGTCCTCTCTCCTTCCACTTGTCCCTCACAACACCAGCCTTTGACACTTTCAATCCAACTTACTAAATCGCTGCACTCATTCCTCCCTTACTGCCCCCCTGTCCTCATGCTAAAGCCACTCTTGTACCTCCCTGCTTTCAGATGGCGATTCACCAGCTGAGGAGACAGGCCCTCAAGCTGCCAGTGGGAGTGAAGCTGCAGGCGAGGAGGAAGATGAAGGCGGAGCATCAGCGCCACCCTCTCCCGAGGAAGTCCATGCCCACACTGGGAACATGCCTTCTCTGGAGGGGAGCAGAGGGGAAGGGTCTGATGAGGGTGAAGCTCCAGGACCCAGCGGGCTGCAGCAACGCGATGGGGGTAGGGAAGCTCGGGGGCCTTCTCCCCAGAGGGAGAGTATGCCAGCGAGTCCTACTGCACTGGACGCAGAGGAGGATCGGCTGATCGCTGAAATGAACACCCAGGCGGTGGACATGCACACTGAGCTCATGGGTGCAGTGCGAAGGGTGCCCTAATACATTGAATCACTGGCAAGGAGTGTGGAGTACTTTGCTGTAGCACAGGCGGATGCCACGCAAATGTTTAGTGCTGCAATTCAGTCACTGGCTGCCGTGAGCCCCATCTCTGACAGCTCTCATGCAGACTCAGATTGAGGCCACGCGAGCACTGACTGCTGCCATCCTCGCTGGTTCGGACACATTTCCCCGGGGCTCTCACCGCGCACAGCAGGCCAGCAATCTGTGCTCCAGCAGATTGCTCCAGATGCTGAAGTGTTGCCCCGTGGGAGTGCCAGTGTGTCGGTTGAGCAGGGAGTTGCTGTCCTCTCTTAAGATGACAGCATTCCTGCTGCCACCACTGTCACTTCTCCACTGCACTTGCCACCGCCTGTAGGACAGACTGCTGCCGCCCATGCAGAGTTGGTGCAGCCTACAGCCAGGCCCTCCAAGCCCAGAGCTGGTTGAGGCTGTCCTTCAAGGGCATCTGCAGTCTCAGGTTCTGACAATCAGCAGCCTTCCAGCAGCCTTGCTGCAGCCACTGAGGTCCCATTATGGAGGAGCAGTAGGGTGGGAAGGGGGGAAGTGCGCAAGGGAAGGAGATCACCCTCGAAGGGCAAAAAGTAGGAGGTGCGACAAAATGTTGGTCATTTTTTTATTAATGGCCGAGGTTCATGTTCGAACTTTTGTTTAGTGTTTTGGACATTATCTCCAGGTTGTGAGAACCAGTTATGTTAATGACTGTTTTTTTGTGTTTCTTTCTATTAGTTTGTCATGAAGAAATGACACACACAGAGTTTGTAAAATAAATAAGTTTTTGTATTCAAAATGTACATGTTTGGTCTTTGGAATCATTATTGCCTTGGCCGGCTTCGGGGTTGCGGGTTGGTTTCATTCATGTTGTTCTCAATGGCAGAAGCCATTTCCTCAGCAGGGGCCTAGAAGCGGCTTGCTATCAGACATTGACGGACGGCCCTTCCAGTTTCTACATTGTGGGCCTCCCTCCCGCCTTGGTGCTGCTGATGATCATCCTCCTCCTCTTCCTCCTCCTCTTCCCTCTTCCTCCTCCTCCTCTGGTGGTGCTCCAAGGCCTGGTGGCATTGGCTGGGTCCTGAGGATTGCCTGGTTATGCAGCATGCAGCACACAACTACGAAGAGGGAGACTCGCTCAGGCGAGTACTGCAGGGCTCCTCCAGAATGGTCCAGACAGCGGAACTGTTGCTTCAGCACGCCGATTGTGTGCTCACCGATGTTCCTGGTAGCTTGATGGCTCTCGTTGTACCGCAGCTCAGCAGGGGTGTTGGGCGTACGGAGCGGTGTCATCAGCCAGGTGCACAGTGGATATCCCTTGTCCCCCGAGAAGCCAACCAACTGGCTGATGCGGTGCCTGGAAAAGTTCGGCCACAGTAGTCTGGCGCAGGATGAATGCATCGTGGCAGCTGCCAGGATAGTGGGCATTGATAGCGAGTATCAGCTGTCTGTGGTCACAGACCAACTGAACGTTTAAGGAATGGAACCCCTTTCTGTTGCGGAAATCCTCTGCATTCTCATGCGGAGCACGCAAAGCCACATGCGTGCAGTCAATGGCACCATGGGGAAGCCCGCTATCCTCGCAAAGCCCATTGTGCGTCCTTGCTGCTTGTCCGGGGTCATGGGGAAAGAGATGTACTCTCGTCTCCTTTTATAGAGGGTATTTGTGACCTGACGGATGCAGCAATGCACCGCGAACTGGGAGATATTGGCGATGTCCCCAGTAGTTGATTGAAATGAGCCAGTGGCATAGAAGTTCAGAGCCACTGTGATCTTCACTGCCACCGACAGAGACGTCCTGGACCTCAGTTGAGGCTGCAGATCTCGCTGCAGCAGGTGGCAGAGCTCAGTGACCACCTCCTTGCTGAAGTGCAGCCTGCGCAAACACTGCTCCTCAGACATATGAATGTAGGAGAACTGTTGGTGAAATACCCTGGGAGGGTAAGGTCTCCTGTACAGAGGCCTGTTGGCCCTGCTCCATCTGGCCATGATTGCCACTCTCTCTCTGCGTCTCTGTGTCCTCCGATTCTGGTGGCGCAGGACGACGCCCCCAATCAGTGCAGCCCCCACAGTCTCTTGGCAATCAAAGTTATGAAGGTCAAAAACCAAAGTACCTGCAAAGTTATGATCAGTAGCCAAAACTACTTCACACAGCGTTGACTCAATGCAGAAGTCTCTCTTTCTCTCTCTCCGAATCGCTCTCTCTCTCTCAGAACGAGTGGTGCAAAAATGTCTACCACAGAGAAAGACAGGAAGAGGCCCCCTTTAAATAGCGCCCCCCCAGCCCCCCAGTGACTGGGGAGCGTTCCAGTCTTCCTGTCGTTGGTTGCGCCAGGCGGAAAGGATGGCGGCGCCACTCAATTTCCGCTCCGGGGCGCCACAAGGGCGTTGCACCCTCGTATGACGTCAAGATCTGCATGCGCAGGAGATCGGGGCGGTATTGTTTAGCGCCTACGCAAAATGTCTAGTTAATTTCACGAGCGGCGCAAACATCGCCGCGCCCGGGCGCTAGTTGCTTTGCGCCCCATTAGCGCCCTCTTAAGGCGTTAACAGGAGGCGCAACCAACTGAATTTTTCCCCCTATAAGTTGTACACGTGGCTAAACTTTAGTGCCTCTCTTTAGTGTAGTGCTCGCTGCACTATTATAGAAAGAAAATATAGCCTAACTCTGCAGTATTAAACCGAGCCCCGTCTGCTCTCAGGTGGACGCAAAAGATCCCATGGCACTATTTCGAAGAAGAGCAGGGGAGTTATCCCTGGTGTCCTGGACAATATTTATCTCTCAATCAACATAACAAAAACAGATTATCTGGTCTTTATCACATTGCTGTTTGTGGGAGCTTGCTGTGTGCAGATTGGCTGCCGTGTTTCCTACGTTACAACAGTGACTACACTGCAAAAGTACTTCATTGGCTGTAAAGTGCTTTGAAATGTCCGGTGGTCGTGAAAGGCGCTATATAAATGCAGTCTTTCTCTTTTCTTTTATGATTGAAAGTTGAATTCTTTTTATTGTTATTTAGTTAATGACAACTTGTTAAACATAAACCTGTGACTACATGGACATTAACATGTTGTACTTTATTATTACTGCATATTGTATATTGTACGCTTCCTATTTTTAATAGAAAATGGCTTGGCCTGTCATTAGCCTCTTATCTGCTACTGTCAGCAGGAAAGCCATTTCACAGGACTTTAATTGTGTGTAAATTGATAAAAACTAATGCCTGAATTAACACCAGTCTATTTTGTTCGTGGCTCAGTACTAACTGAGTAATCAAAACACAAGCCAAAACGAGAATATTTAATGACAGTGACAACTTCTAATATACTAAAGTTGAACTAAGTGAACTAAGGCCAGAATTTCCCTTACCGAGTGGCGGGTTGGAACTGCGTTGTTCTGATGATCCCGTTGCTCAGAGCGTCTTTCAGTTAATGGCACCTATTAAGGCAGGCCTGCACATTTCCCGGCCCTATTAAATGGTGCGGGTCTGATGACATCATCGATGACTCATTTCCAACGGGGATATTTAAAGCAGCCTTGGCCACATCGCATTTAAAGGTTCATCTAGGAGTGTGCAGGGAGGATATTGCAGGATCTTCTTATTGCTCACACTTCAAAACATGACTTCACAAAGACAGAGGGCTGCACCTAGGTTTTCAGATGACTCCTTACATATTCTTGTGGAAGAGACCGCCCCAAGAGACAAAAGAAGCCTGGCTCCAAATAGTTGAGGAGGTGAACAGTAGGGATGTGGTGAGTCAGACCTGGGCGCAGTGCCGGAAGCGCTTCAATGATCTCATGAGATTAGGAAAGGTGAGTGCAAAGCCACACTCACCTTCATCCTGCTGTGCCTGTCACCACATCCTGTCCCAAGCCTACTCCTGCACATCACTACTCGCACCAACATACCTTTCAGGTCCACCCATCCCTCTCTCGCTATGTACATACTCACATCCCCCTCTGACTAACCACCCCTCACACTCACCCTCATCCTAATCATACCAACGAACACAACATTGTAGGGATGCTTTATGGTGTTGTTGGGGGCGAACCTGGCACAGCATGTGACAGCCATGGGTGTAATGCAGGAAGTTAAGTAAATCTGGCCATGATGAGGCCATCACTGACCTCCCAGTCAGCAATGTGCTCCGGTGCTGCTGGCATCTAGACATCAGGTTCCGCCTGCTCCTCCTCCTTGTCTTCCAGCTGATGCTCTTCCTCTTCCTCCTCCTCTGAAGAGGCTGTGCACTCTGCGCCTTGCTCCTCATGCAGTGCTAATGCTTGTTGAGGCGCTATGTTGCGCAGCGCACAGCAGACAACAATGATTCTGGAGACCCTGGCTGGTGTGTACTGAAGGACTCCCCAGATGTGTCAAGGCATCTGAAGCGCGTCTCCAGCATGCCTATTTTTTAAAAATTTGATTATGGGATGTGGGCGTCGCTGGCAAGGCCGGCATTTATTGCCCATCCCTAATTGCCCTCGAGAAGGTGGTGGTGAGCCGCCTTCTTGAACCGCTGCAGTCCGTGTGGTGAAGGTACTCCCACAGTGCTGTTAGGGAGGGGTTTCCAGGATTTTGACCCAGCGACGATGAAGGATCGGTGATATATTTCTAAGTCAGGATGGTGTGTGACTTGGAGGGGAACTTGGAGGTGGTGGTGTTCCCATGTGCCTGCTGCCCTTGTCCTTCTAGGTGGAAGAGGTCGCAGGTTTGGGAAGCGCTGCCGAAGAAGCCTTGGCGAGTTGCTGCGGTGCATCTTGAAGATGGTATACACTGCAGCCACAGTACGCCAGTGGTGGAGGGAGTGAATGTTTAAGGTGGTGGATGGGGTGCCAATCAAGCAGGCTGCTTTGTCCTGGTTGGTGTTGAGCTTCTTAAGTGTTGTTGGAGCTGCACTCATCCAGGCAAGTGGAGAGTATTCCATCACACTCCTTACTTGTGCCTTGTAGATGGTGGAAAGGTTTTAGGGAGTCAGGAGATGAGACACTTGCTGCAGAATACCTATGATGTAGAGATGCCGGTGTTGGACTGGGGTGGACAAATGTGAGAAGTCGCACAACACCAGGTTATAGTCCAACAGCTTTATTTGAAATCACAAGCTTTCGGAGCACTGCTCCTTCGTCAGGTGACTTCACCTGACAAAGGAGCAGCGCTCCGAAAGCTTGTGATTTCAAATAAAGCTGTTGGACTATAACCTGGTGTTGTGCGACTTCTCACATTTGTCCACCCCAGTCCAACACCGGCATCTCCACATCATGTTTACATAATGAGTACTGGTAGACTATTCAATTATGGAGTGCATCACAACCAAGCCTGATCCTGTTCCCACCTAACATTCACAAACATGCATTTTCAAGCAGGGTTCTCTGGTTAGGAATCAGGAGCATGAACTTTGGCAAATTTATTTCCCCCTCTTTAGCTCTTAAGCAATGAGCCAGTTGTGGTGCCTGATTTTCTGCTCCAGCTGGGGTCAGCTAACTGAGCATGTAACAGGAATCATATCTGATATTCTGGTCTTTATGGTTTAGCACTACACCAGGCAGTACCTATTCGTCCATCGGTGGGTGGGTTGTACCTTGTACCTTTTGTTAAAAGTTGCCCATGTTGTTATTGTGTAAGCAGGTTAACCAGGAAAAAGTTATATTTGCAAACAATAGCCAGTAACAGGTCACTAGGGTGTTACGGCATCATTTATTTTTGTCAAGTTATTTTATTGGTCAATTTAGTGAATTGTCATAAAATTATACAAATTTCAACACAGGCAGAAGCCAATCAGCTCATTGTATCTATGCTGGTGCTAGCTCCAGATCAGAGCTATCTACTTTAATCCAACGTCAGGTTCCACATGTACGCTGACGACGCTCAGCTCTCTCACCACCATTGCTCTTGACCCTCCGCTGTCTCTGAATTGTCACACTGCTTGTCTGACATCCAAAACTGGAGAAATTTCCTCCAAATTATTGGGAAGACCGAAGCCATGGGCTGGATTTTGAATGACCCGTGGAGTCGGGTTTGGAGGCGTGTGGGGGGTTAAATTTGCGGGGTCGGGGTTTCCGACCCCATCCCGACTCAATCCCGCCTCCACGCAATTTTGACATAATCAGTCACAGGGTTCCCGACTCCGTCCTGCCTTCAAGAGGCGGGAGAGGCCATTAAAGCCCTTAACAAGCTCTAAATTGGCTCTGTAATGCCATTTTGAAACGCTGTAGCTAGTTTAACCCTCTTCTGACGTGAAGCACGCCTGGTGTGAAACACTCCAGTGAAACCTGGCGGGAGCACAAGTGGATAGCTGACTATCGGCTGCAGGTCCACTATTACAACGGAGATGTGATGAAGGGATGAAGGTAGTAGTATTAGGTCTGAACGTCGCCTCTGATGCTGCTGCATTGAATGTCTCCAGAGACTGCCTGGGAGTCTCTCTCTCTCTCTCTCTCTCTCTTCCCCCCACCCACCCCATATTTTGCATCCAGGTCCACTCACATCAAAAGCAAGCCAGGCAAGTCCTCTCTCACCAACGGTCTCTGAGACTAGGCAGTCAGCAATGATGACATCATCAGAGGCGACTTTCAGACTGAAAACACTAATTAGTTCATGGGTTCCCACATGCTCCAACTCAATTGCCCAATTAAGTGAAAATTGCATCAGGCATCCACATTAATCTGGAGTCGGGGGGGAAACACGAAATGCGGATTACACGACCCCAACCCGACCCCAAGACAAAATCCAGCCCAATATTGTCTTTGGGCCCTGCCACAAGCTCCATCCCTGGCCACCCATTACATCCCTCTCCCTGGCAACTGTCTGAGGCTGAACCAGACCTTTCACAACTTTGCTGTTGTGTTTGACCCTGAGGTGAGCTTCCGACCACATAGCCGCTCCATCACCAAGATCGCCCACTTCCACCTCCGTAACATCGCCCGACTCCGCCCCTGCCTCAGCTCATCTGCTGCTGAAACCCTCATCTATGCCTTTGTTACCTCTAGACTTGACTATTCCGATGCTCTCCTGGCTGACCTCTCATCTTCCACCCTCCATGAACTGGTGCTGATCCACAACCCTGCTGCTCGTATCTTAACTCGCACCAAGTCCAGTTTGCCCATCACCCCTGTGCTTGCTGACCTACATTGGCTCCCGGTCCGGTAATGCCTCAGTTTGAAAATTCCCTCCATGCTCTTGCCCCTCCCTATCTCTGTAACCTCCTCCAGCCCTACAAGCCTTCTAGAACTGCCCTCTGAAATGGCCTAGCAAGCCACTCAGTTGTACACAACCGCTACGAGAAACAATAATAAGAATAAAACTGGACGGACCACCCGGCATCGACCTCGGCACCGACTAAGGACACGGCAACGGCGCACCCAGCCCAGTTGACCCTGCAAAGTCCTCCTCACCAATATCTGGGGACTTGTGCCAAAATTGGGAGAGCTGTCCCACAGACTAGTCAAGCAACAGCCTGACATAGTCATACTCACAGAATCATACCTTTCAGCCAATGTCCCAAACTCCTCCATCACCGTCCCTGGGTATGTCTTGTCCCATCGGCAGGACAGACCCACCAGGGGTGGCAGCACAGTGGTATACAGTCGGGAAGGAGTGGCCCTGGGAGTCCTCAACATTGACTCCGGACCCCATGAAGTCTCATGACTTCAGGTCAAGCATGGGCAAGGAAACCTCCTGCTGATTACCACCTACCACCCTCCCTCAGCTGATGAATCAGTACTCCTCCATGTTGAACACCACTTGGAAGAAGCACTGAGAGTAGGAAGGGCCCAGAATGTACTCTGGGTGGGGGACATCTACTGACCGAGCTGGCCAAGTCCTGAAGGACATAGCTGCCAGTCTGGGCCTGCGACAGGTGGTGAGAGAACCAGCATGAGGGAAAAGCCTACTTGACCTTGTCCTCACCAATCTACCTGTCGCAGATGCATCTGTCCATGACAGCATTGGTAGCAGTGACCACCATACAGTCATTGTGGAGACGAAGTCCCGTCTTCACACTGAGGACACCCTCCATCGTGTTGTGTGGCACTACCACCGTGCTAAATGGGACAGATTCAGAACAGATCTAGCAGCTCAAAATTGGGCACCCATGAGACGCTGTGGGCCATCAGCAGCAGCAGAATTGTATTCCACCACAATCTGTAACCTCATGGCCCAACATATCCCTCACTCTAATCTACCATTACCAACAAGCCAAGGGAACAACCCTGGTTCAATAAGGAGTGTAGACGAGCATGCCGGGAGCAGCACCAGGCGTACTTAAAAATGAGGTGCCAACCTGGGGAAACGGCAACACAGGACTACATGCATGTTAAAAAGTGGAAGCAGCATGCTATAGACAGGGCTAAGCGATCCCACAATCAACGGATTCGATCAAAGCTCTGCAATCCTGTCACATCAAGTCGTGAATGGTGATGGACCATTAAACAACTAACGGGAGGAGGAGGCTCCATGAATATCCCCATCCTCAATGATGGTGGAGCACAGCAGATGAGTGCAAAAGACAAGGCTGAAGCGTTTGCAACCATCTTCAGCCAGAAGTGCCGAGTGGGTGATCCATATCGGCCTCCTCCTGAGGTCCCCACCATCACAGAAGCCAGTCTTCAGCCAATTCGATTCACTCCACGTGATATCAAGAAACGGCTGAGCTCACTGGATACAGCAAAGGCTATGTGCCCTGACAACATCCCGGCTGTCGTGCTGAAGACTTGTGCTCCAGAACTAGCCGCGCCTCTAGCCAAGCTGTTCCAGTACAGCTACAACACTGGCATCCGACAATGTGGAAAACTGCCCTGGTATGTCCTGTCCACAAAAAGCAGGACAAATCAATTCGGCCAATTACCGCCCCATCAGTCTATTCTCAATGATCACCAAATTGATGGAAGGTGTCATCGACAGTGCTATCAAGCGCCACTTACTCACCAATAACCTGCTCACTGATGCCCTGTTTGGGTTCCGCCAGGACCACTCAGCTCCAGACCTCATTACACCCTTGGTCCAAGCATGGACAAAGGAGCTGAATTCTAGAGGTGAGGTGAGAGTGACTGCCCTTGACATCAAGGCAGCATTTGACCTAGTGTGTCATCAAGGAGCCCTAGTAAAACTGAAGTCAATGGGAATTGGGGGGAAAACTCTCCACTGGCTGGAGTCATACCTAGCACAAAGGAAGCTGGTTGTGGTGGTTGGAGGTCAATCATCTCAGCCCCAGGACATCGCTGCAGGAGTTCCTCAGGGCAGTGTCCTCGGCCCAAACATCTTCAGCTGCTTCCTCAATGAACTTCCCTCCATCATAAGGTCAGATGTGGGGATGTTCGCTGATGACTGCACAGTGTTCAGCGCCATTCACAACTCCTCAGTGTGATGGAATACTCTCCACTTGCCTGGATGAGTGCAGCTCTAACAACATTCAAGAAGCTCGACACCATCCAGGACAAAGCAGCCCACTTGATTGGCACCCCATCCACCACCTTAAACATTCACTCCCTCCACCACCGGCGCACCGTGGCTGCAGTGTGTACCAACTACAAGATGCACTGCAGCAACTTGCCAAGGCTTCTTCGGCAGCACCTCCCAAACCCGCGACCTCTACCACCTAGAAGGGTAAGTGCAGCAGGCGCATGGGAACACCACCACCTCCAAGTTACCCTCCAAGTCACACACCATCCTGACTTGGAAGTATATCGCCATTCCTTCATCGTCACGGGGTCAAAATCCTGGAACTCCCTCCCTAACAGCACTGTGGGAGTATCCTCACCACACGGACTGCAGCGGTTCAAGAAGGTGGCTCACCACCACCTTCTCAAGAGCAATTAGGGATGGGCAATAAATGTTGGCCTTGCCAGCGACGCCCACATCCCATGAATGAATTTTAAAAAAGATGCAAGTTGCTGTTGTTCAATCCTGTTTCACTGTAGTATCTAATATTTTCTTCTTGAAATATTTATCTAATTCTCTCAAATATTTTAATTAACTCTGCTCCAATAGCCATTTGTGGTACTGCCTATATTTTGATAATCCTTTGCATGAAGAAAAATCTTCTAACCTCCAGCAGAAACATGAGGTAGAACTTAGTTATCAAATAATGTGCAAAGGAGATGACAACAGCTTCATGGCTCCATTCAAAATAGGCAAGAATCTGTCCATTGATCGACCCCTTGGCACAAGGGCTTAGTGAACATTAGCAACATGGTTTTAAAAAACATGTGTGAAGGAAAAATTACCTTTTTGGCAGGCAGGCGGTTGAATGGCCCACAAATGACACTTGCATTTTGTAAATCATGTTTTTAATTAAAAGTGTGAATCGCTATGGTGAAATGCGGTAGAGATGAGTGCCAGGAAACAATATATTTATAATTTGCAGCTGCACGCTACTGTTCCGCAAGTTTGCTATTATGAAACAACATATGATTAATAATAGTTAAGACAGATGAATAAGGTTTTCTCGAAACATCTGGTTTGACAGCAATAGTGGGCACCTAACATGAAATTTTAAGTTTATTTGTATTGCATTTCCTTACACTATATCAATAGAGTGCTTAACTAAAAGTTAAAATAAATCTGTTGGGTATTTTTAAATATGGGATTATGCCTCATTGCAAAACCAAAAATATCTTGATGTGGTTTAAAACATGGATATTTTCCTAAGTATTTTGAAACGCTTTCTTGGCATAAAGAAACCAAAATATGCATGAGATTACATTGCCAAAAACCAATAGTAAATAATGGCTGACTGCACTTTATTGATTTTTCAGATCTAAAGTTAAGCATTTAAGGACCCATTTTCTGCTAGCAGTGCACATGCAAGTATACCGAGGCATCTCACATCTTGGGAGTGGGCTGGAGACTTCTCAAGATTTTCTGAGGACCAGTGTTGTAAATAACTATGGAGTGCTTCTAGTGCTGACTGGGCCAAGTGCTGGGAGCATAGGGGTCAGGGCATTGGAAATCTGGGGCAGGAGGCTAAAGGTGCTGCTGGAGCACATTATAGCTGCAGTTGCACTTCCACATAGGAGCATTTCAATTTTATGAGGCATTTTGGATGATGATCCAAGAGACTGCAAAAAGTACAGGGAGGAGGGGGAACTGCTCCCTTATCTGACAGAGCTTTGGAGTTAATACTCAAGTAGGATATGCAAAGGAGGCTTTCCATTCAGGGGCCTGAGGAGCACCCTCTTGAGCTGCATCTATCAGTGCTGCCTGAAAAGAGGTGACATAGCAGGTCCACACAATGTCTGTTATCAGGAGATCTTCGAACTAGATGTCGAAAAAAATTCAACAGTTGGAAGAAGTTTGCCATGCTGTTCTGGTGTGGGTTGGCAGCAACAACTACTTTCACCTCAACCAGGGGTAAACTCACACAGAAGCTTTTCTCATTTTTACAGACTTCTTTGTTCTCTCTAACAATATCACAAGGTAATCCATATTTGTGAATGGTAAACCTTTCACATTACATGATGGTGGGCAGGGCCTAAAAGTCTCCACCTACAACCACGTGCTCGCTGCATGTTCTTGCACTCTTGTTTTGGGAGGCACAGTGACCAATTGCATAATAAAGGCGAGGCTCTTGAAACAGTCTGCACTTCCCCAAAATGCACACTGCAGATGGGAAGGACAGTAAATGGAGGGGGCACACTCAGCGTTAACCCCTTAATCAGCTGGAGGAACTAATTCTGCAATCCATGGTCCTCCACTCTGTCTATAGTGGGGCATGCAAGTGGCCAACCTGCACCTGCAGGCTAGCATCCAATCTTACAGCTTTTTCATCCATCAATGAATTTGCCAGGTCTTCTGTCACTAGGAAACTTACCAGGCGCCATAACATTATAGCATGGAATGTGTTGGTTACTGAAATGTGTTACAAGGACTGTATTGCAGTTTAGAACATATGCTTCTTCCCATTGTATTTCCATAGGTATGGTTGAGGAGCATCAGGCCCTTAGGATGCAGGGCTATCCACCTCACAAGACACACAGTTACTGACTTCAACTGCAGCAAGCATCAGCCCAGGAATACCAACTCCAGGGAAGATGTAGAATTAGAGGAAGAGCAGGGAGCACCGGGTGAAACACAATCTGAGTAAGGAGGAGCAGGTTCAGGTGGCAGCAGAGGAGCAGGAAAAAGTTGGCTGAAGGGCCAGCTCCAGGTCACCTTGAGTGCCGAGGTCAAACTGAAATGCAAATAAATATAATGCACCTAAATTGTTGCAATAATGGCAATCTAAAAAGTTCTGAATGACTGTCAAAATCAATGGAACATACAGCTTTAAGAATATCAGCCAGTCCCTTCTCCTGGCCAAGTAGTTGTCATTGTGCAATTGGTGCTATGCAATGGGGCTGGGAAACCTCACTCTCCAAGCAGTGCCTGGTTAGAAAATACTGAGCAGTGCACTATTTCCGCAATTCATTTTTTTGCTCCTCGCCTCACCCACCCCCCCCCCCCCCCCTCCCCATGCACACTTGCACGACCAGCACACAGGAACTGAAAATCTCCACTTTGTTTTCTTATAACTCATAGATCTTCCATAGAGTTGCTCATGTTAAGTCAGGACAGGTGCTATTTGATAACGATAGGAAAGTATACAATGTACTGCACAATGTATTATTTTTCTGCTAAGGTGCGTCTAAGGCTGGTGTGTCCTTTTTATGGTCACAAGATCTAATTGCTGTGCCTTCCTGGGATTAGTTAGAGACTAGTTGCCCTTCTTCAGATCCTTAGGCCAATTAAAGGTAGGAAGAAAGTAGGATAAAATGACATATATATATATATATGAACATAAGAAATAGGAGCAGGAGTAGGCCATTCGGCCCTTCGAGCCTGCTCCGCCATTCATTAAGATCATGGCTGATCTGATCTTGGCCTCAACTCCACTTTCCTGCCCGCTCCCCACAACCCTTGACTCCCCTGTTGCTCAAAAATCTGTCTATCTCAGCCTTGAATATATTCAATGATTCAGCCTCCACAGCTCTCTGGGGTAGAGAATTCCAAAGACTCACGACCCTCTGAGAGAAGAAATTCCTCCTCATCTCCATCTTAAATGGGCGACCCCTTATTCTGAAACTATGCCCCCTAGTTCTAGATTCCCCCACGAGGGGAAACATCCTCTCAGCATCTACCCTGTCAATCCCCCTCAGAATCTTATATGTTTCAATAAGGTCACCTCTCATTCTTCTAAACTCCAATGAGTATAGGCCCAACCTGCTCAACCTTTCCTCATAAGACAACCCCTTCAACTCAGGAATCAAGCTAGTGAACCTTCTCTGAACTGCCTCCAATGCAAGTATATCCCTCCTTAAATAAGGAGACCAAAACTCCAGGTGTGGTCTCACCAATGCCCTGTACAGTTGTAGCAAGCTTTCCCTCCTACATACACATACACACATTTTTTTTAAAGTGTGATATAGAAATTGGCATGTGTGACAAAGTGTGGCACCTGAACTGTGACTGACGTGTCTCAAAATTTTATATATAGACGAGTTCAATCTGTAGAGTTCAATTCCTGTTTCCATCATTAAAAAGTTATTCATGAACCCAATTTCAAAAATTCTGTTCGCATTTAAAGAACAATACAATATTCAATCATTTAATTATCCATCTTTGGATTATATGTGATTCACTGTATATGCCTATTTTTTCAAAAATAATTCTGCAGTTAGACTTGTGCACCTTATATAGGTTTGTGAACCTGATTTTTCTTCGCTTTTCCCAACCCACCACACTATATTCAACCAGGCATCTTGGTTTTCCTTTGTAAAGAATTTTTAAAAAAACAATACATTTTAAAACTATTTTGTAATTTTCGCTGTGTACCGATGAAACATATAATTAAAAGCCTTGTGCATAGCATGTGACACATTAAGGGGTGAATTTCTGCGGGGGTTCTCCCAACGTCTACAGCAAGTTCGGCGCAAGAGCTGTTTACGTCGATTTTCAGCAGCCCTTCCACGAAAGTTATGCCATTCTTGTCCCGTGGTTTCCACGGCTCTTCTGCTGAAATTACAGAGGACCAATGGGGGGAAGCCCCCATGGAGATTCCGCCTCCCAATCTGCTGGCAGGTACATTAAATCTGTCCATAGCAGAAAAAAAAATCAGAGCCCTGTTTCTGTATGGTTAGCTAAATCTGGACCATGGCCCCTCATGCCACCAGCACACCTGAGCCAGCAGGTTCGGGGGTTGCGAGGGGGTGGGTGGGGGCTACTGAGGTTGCTAAATTTAGGGAAGTTTGACTCCCCTTCCATTTGAATAGGCTTCCTGAAAAACAAATGCAGAGAACCTGATCGTCAGTACAATTGAATTGAAGTTGTGGGGGGGAGGGGTGGGGGGCAATTTCAGTCAAGCAGTAAAGGGCTGCTGTTGGTTCTTAAAGGGAAGTGGATGTTTTGTTGTGGATTCCATTCTGCTTGCAATGGAAGAAAATTAACTGCAGAAAAAGTTAGAAGAGCTGTTGGGGGAAAAAGAATGCATGGAAGCAAGAATGTGCATAAAACACACCCTCTTACTCTGGATGCCTTGGAAGTCCTGCTGCAGGAGGTGTAGCTAAAGAGGATGGACTTTACTTTGGAGCAAATGATCACTTGCTGTGAAAGCTGAGGTTAAAGCTGCTTGGATGCAGGTTGCAGAGAGTAAGTGGAGTCACCGAGACCTATAGGACCCGATAACATTTGAGGAGAAGTTTTAAGCTGTGGGGTATATAGATAGCTTTCACTTTAATGCAAGGTATGCTGGGAACAACACTACCATCAGAATTGATAAATAATATATATAAAAGAACAATAGAGCAACTATTACATTGCTGGGCGTGTACTATAGGCCACCAAACAGTGGGAAGGAGATAGAGGAGAAAATTTGCAGGCAAATTGCCAAAAAATGCAAGGGGGGAGAAATTTGTGTGTTTAGTGCCACACGTTAGCGCCACAAGATGGCACGCCTCTTGATGGTTAACTCGATCGCCAGGGACATCGCAATCATGACGTCAGTGAGTGTGCAACGCTCAATTGACGCCCGATCTCCCATCTTCGTTTTGGCCATTGAACTTACCGGCTGGAGAAAGCAACGACAGGTTGGGGTGGTGTGCAGCAGCAGGAAGCCGGCTCCAGCGACGTTATTTAAAGGGATCCTCACCAACCACTCGCACCTGACAGGGTTTTGAAGTTTGAGTGGCTGTGTGCTAATTCCTGCTACTGCAAGAGTTTTCTTTAGTCATTTCAAGGTTATTTGGTATCAGGGAGTGTTCTGGCAAGTACAAAACTCCCTCATTATGTTTGAAACGCTTCAAACTACAACACTTGCTAAAATCATGGGGGCTGTACTGGCAGTCGACCCCGCCCTCCAGGATCTACGGCAGAGGGAGCAAAGGCAGCAAGGAAGACTGGAACATGTGAGCAGAGGGAGGAGGAGGGCCATCAGGGCTCTCAACAGGGGGCCTTACCCTCCGAGGGCCTTCCAACAGCACTTCTCCTACCTTCAGTTAAGCGAGGAGCAGTGTATTAAGAGGCTTCACTTCACCAAGGAGGTGGTCACAGAACTCTGCCACCTCCTGCAACCAGACCTCCAGCCTCAGACCAGGGCGATCACAGCTCTCCCAATAGCAGTCAAGGTCACCGTCGCCCTCAATTTCTTCACCAGCGGATCCTTCCAGTCTGTAGCAGGAGACATATCTAACATCTCACAGTTCGCCGTCCATCACTGCATCTGGGAGGTCACTGAGGCTCTCTACACCAGGAGAAGGAACTACATTGGCTTTGTGATCACCAGAGAGAAGCAGCACAAGCGTGTATGTGGCTTTGCCAGGAGAGCGGGCTTCCCCTTGGTGCAGGGCGCCATTCACTGCACCCACATGGCTTCGCGGGCACCGCATAACAATCCGGAGACCTCCGTAACTGCAAAGGCTACCACTCACTTAACGTACAGTTGGTGTGCGACCACAGACAGCGAATCCTCAATGTCAATACCCACTATCCTGGCAGCAGCCATGATGCCTTCATCCTGTGCCAGACCGGTGTGCCAGCACTCTTCCAGCCACCACGTCAAGCTTGAGGGCGACTGCTCAGAGACAAGAGCTATCCGCTCTCCACCTGGCTCATGACTCACCTCCGCAACCCCAACACTCGTGCCCAGCACTCATATAATGAGAGCCATGCTGCCACCAGGAACATCATCGAGCAGACCATCGGCCTACTGAAGCAATGATTCTGCTGCCTTAACCGATCAGGAGGAACCCTCCAGTACTCGACTGAGTGGGTGTTCCATTTCGTCGTGGTCTACTGCATGCTCCATAACTTGGCCATCATGAGGGTGCAGCCCTTGCCACCAGGGATTGCGGGACCACCTCAGGAGGAGGACAAGGGAGCGGAGGATGAGGAGGAGGAGGACAAGGAGGAGGAAGAGGAAGGAGGGAGGAGGCGGCCAGACAATCGGCCTTCCGGATGGGCGGTCCGTGCCTGGCTCATTAGACTCCGATTCGAATGAATGAAACCCCACATTGCTCACCACATCTCCATCATACCATCCCTGTCGCAGGCCATATCACAGCGTCCTCCTGGGTGCAAAGCTGAAATGAACAACACCACAAAAGATTCCAAAAACAATTAATAAATTTATCTATACACATCACACATATTATATCAAAACTATTAATTAATCACCCTTGATAAATCCCTTAGTGCCTGTTGTTTGTGTGCGTTTTCCTACACTAGTGCTCCTATGCAGTGCGCCCCCTGTGGCTGCAGCACGGCTGGTGGAAGGCTGCTGAGTTTCCGTGCGGGAGACTTCAGATGGCCTTGCAGGATGACCTCGGCCAGCTCGGGACCTAGAAGGCCCAGCTGTAGACTGCACCACCTCGGCATTTGCGGCAGCAGTCTGGGCTGGATGGCTGACAGACAGTGACAAGGGCAATGGCGGAGTGGCAGTGGTGGGAGCAGGAATGCTCTCATCCTGAGAGAGGGCATCAGGTTCCTGCTCCACTGACCCACTGCCACTCCCCCGGGGCGGCACCTCAGCACAGATTGCTGGCCTGCTGCGACACCGTGAAAGCCCCGGTGGACTGTGGTAGACACAGCCACGTTGGCAGCAGTCAGAGCTTGGGTAGCATTCGGCTGAGACTGCAGGAGAGCAGCCAGAGCTCGGATGCCACAAAGCAGAGACTGCGGGAGAGCAGTCTGAGCTTCCGCTGCAGAACTAAGATGTTGCGTCGCTTCCGCCTGTGCTGCAATGGAAGCTGCGACATCGCTTATCATGCGCGCCATCACGTCTGGGTCGCCACGGTCTCTCCAGGAGTGTACCATCATTTGCAGACTGGAAATGATGGGCTCCATGCTCTGCACAGAGCCTTGTGCAATGTTGGAGACAGACTCCTCCACGCTCCTTGCGATTGCCAAGAGGCTCTCTGGCAGCCTTGCCATTGCACCTATCATTTCCGTGTGCATACCCATCACCCTTCTTCTAAAGGCCTCCCCATCAAGGCCCTCGTCTGAGTCCTGTGGAGCAGAACTTACGCACGAACTCGCCCTCTGGGGAGCTGGCCCCCGAGCTATCCTTTCCCCCTGGCCTTGCTGCAGCCCACTCGTGCCCGGTGCATCACCCTGTGCAGATCCCACTTCTACACTAGCCTCTAAAGAACACGTAGTACTAGTATCTGAGCTGGTGTCTGTGAGTGACAGCTGCAGTGACGCGGTGTCTTCTTCCTCCTCCTCTTCTCTCCCCTCGCTCTCTGCGGTCCCCTCAGGGACAGGCTGCTCAGGTGTTTTCTGATTATCTGAAAGCAGAAAGGCACAAGAGTCGGGTTATGGTGAGGGGAGGAGTGCAGGAAAGCAGAAATGCATGCATACAGCATGAGTAGCTTGAAAGTGAGAAAAGATTGTGGGCTGAGGGGGAAGTGGGGTGTGAGAAGAAGTAGGAATGAACATATCATTGTTGTTCCCAAGGGGGGTCAACGTCGCCAGTGGCCACGACCTGGTGCCCAATGATCTCCAGCACTCTACTCTCCAGCTGGCTCAGCTGTTCAATGTGGGCTTGGCCCCTGCCTATCCACTCCTGCTCCCTCCAGTTGTGAGCCACCTTGGCCTGCAAGAGAAAGGAAAGTGTGTGAGTGTGGTGCAATGTGTTTGGGTGCTGTGCCTGCCATAATTGAATAGCTGTCATTGTGTGCAAGGTGTGAGATGTAGGTGTGAGTGTTGCTAGGTAGAGATTGTTGGAGGGTGAGTGCTGGGGGTGTGGTGCATTGAGCAGTGTGTGAAGCTTGTGGTACAGATGGCAATATGTAACATTTGTTGAAGCTGTCACTCACCCTGACCACCAGTGTGAGGTCATTAAACTTCTTCCTGCACTGTGTGTTGGTCCTGGGGAGCACAGTGCTGCGTGTCACGTGGTGTCACCTCCCTCCACATAGTGCAGGACACTTGTGGCGAGGGCCTCCTGCCAGTTAGTGGGTACAGGACCGGCCGCCTTCTCTTGACCACAAAAATCAAATCCTCCAAAGCTTCATCGGAGAACCCTGGGGCGACGATCTGCCATCACGATTTGTTCATAACTGATTCTTCTTCTTCTCCTTCTCCTTCTCCTTCTTCTCCTTCTTCTTCTTCTTCTCTTTCTCTTCTTCTTCTTCTTCTTCTTCAGATTGCTGAGTCAGCTGCACACCCAACAATGATGAGAATGAGTTGCTGCAGCATCAATGAACCACCCCTTTAAGTAGTGAAAAAAGCCTGTGGTAATCATGACTTGCAATTAGACGGCCTCTGATATTCGTCCAGCTTTTCAGTGTAATGCCAATGCGCTTGGGTTTTTAGACTAGAATCATGGCTGTAGTCATTTTAATGAGAAGTGAGCATGAATTTTGCGTGCATTCTAGATGATTTTCAGGTGGCACTACTTAACCATTTTTAGTCTAAACATTGCTCATTTCTTGGCTATAATGAATTTCTAGCCCAAGAACTTTAGAGTAGTGATAATGGGGGACTTCAATTATCCCAATATAGACTGGGAAACTAACAGTGTAAAGGGCAAAGAAGGGGAGGAATTCCTGAAATTTGTACAAGAGAACTTTCTTGATCAGTGTGTTCCCGGCCCAACAAGAAACGAAGCAGTGCTGGATCTAGTTCTGGGGAATGAAGCGGGGCATGTTTCTGTGGGAGAGCATTTGGAAAACAGTGATCACAAATCCATTAGGTTTAGAGCAGTTATGGAAAATGGCCAGGAAAAATCAAATGTGAAAATATTCAACTGGATGAGGGCTAATTTCAATGAGTTGAAAAGGAATCTGGCCCAGGTGGGTTGGAATCAAAGGTTGACAGGTAAAACAGTAAATGAGCAATGGGAGGCCTTCAGAGAGCAGATATTTTGGGCACAGATGAGACACATTCCCATGAGGGGGAAAGGAAGGGCATCCAAAGCTAGAGCTCCCTGGATGACTAAAGGTATAGAGATTAAAATGAAATAGAAAATGGAGGCTTATGATAAATAAAAACAGAAAATGCTGGAGATACTCAGCAGGTCAGGCAGCATCTGTGAAGAGAGAAACAGAGTTAACGTTTCAGGTCGATGACCTTTCGTCAGAACTGGAGAAAAGCAGGAAATGGAACAGATTTTTAAGCAAGTGGAGGGGCTGGGAAAGGGGGGAGGGGATGAAAGAACAAAAGGGAAGGTCTGTGATAGGATAGGAGGCAGGAGAAGTTAAGAGATATTAAGAGATATTCAAGGCAAAAGGAGATGGTAATGGGACAGGTTAAGAAACAAAGGATGGCTCTGGATGAAGTGTAAATTGCGCTGGCAGAATGAAAGACAGCTGCCATGTGGGAAAGAAGAAAAGACACAAACAAAAAATGTGGGTAAAAAATATATATATGATAGGGGCCGAGGTTATGATCTGAAATTGTTGAACTCTATGTTGAGTCCAGAAGGCTGTAAAGTGCCTAATCGAAAGATGAGGTGCTGTTCCTCGAGCTTATGCTGAGCTTCCGTGGAACAATGCAAGAGGCCGAGGACAGTGAGGTCTGAGTGGGAGTGGAGCGGTGAATTAAAGTGACAGGTGACCGGGTGCTCGGGGTCCCCCTTATGGACTGAACGGAGGTGTTCTGCAAAGTGGTCACCCAATCTACGTTTGGTCTCCCCAATGTAGAGGAGACCACATCGTGAGCAGCAAATACAGTATACTAAATTGCAAGAAGTACAAGTAAATCGTTGTTTCACCTGGAAGGGGTGTTTGGGGCCCTGGACTGTGGGAAGGGGGGAGGTATAAGGGCATGTGTTGCATCTCCTGCGCTTGCACGGGAAGGTGCCGGGCGAAGGGGAAGGGGTGCTGGGGGTGATAGAGGAGTGGACTAGGGTGTCGCGGAGGGAGCGGTCCCTACGGAATGCTGAAAGGGGAGGGGAGGTGAGGGGAAGATGCGTTTGGTGGTGGGATCACGCTGGAGGTGGCGGAAATGGCGGAGGATGATCCGTTGAATGTGGAGGCTGGTGGGGTGAAAGGTGAGGACAAGGGGAACTCTATCGTGGTTCCGGGAGGGAGGGGCCGGGGTGAGGGCAGAAGTGCGGGAGAAAGAATGGACACGGACAAGGGCCATGTCAACCACTGTAGAGGGGAATCCTCGGTTGAGGAAAAAGGAAGACATGTCGGAAGCACTGCTATGGAAGGTGGCATCGTCAGAGCAGATGCGGCGGAGACGGAGAAACTGGAGAATGGAACAGAGTCCTTACAGGAGGCGGGGTGGGAGGAAGTGGGCTTGTAGTGAATGTTTGTCAATAACCTATCCCCAGAGATGTAGACGGAGAAGTCAAGGAAGGGAAGGGAAGAGTCGGAAATGGACCATGTGAAGGTGAGGGAAGGGTGGAAATTGGAAGCAAAGTGAATGAAATTACCTAGTTTAGGGCAAGAGCAGGAAACGGCACCAATACAGTCATCAATGTACCGGAATAAGAGGTGAGGGAGGGGACCTGAGTAGGACTGGAACAAAGAGTGTTCCACATATCCCACGAAAAGGCAGGCATAGCTAGGACCCATGCGGGTACCCATAGCAACACCTTTGATTTGGAGGAAATGAGTGGAGTCAAAGGAGAAGTTGTTCAATGTGAGAACAAGTTCAGCCAGGCGGTGGAGGGTGGTGGTGGATGTGGACTGGTTGGGCCTCTGTTCAAGGAAGAAGCGGAGCGCCCTCAGGCCATCCTGGTGGGGGATGGAGGTGTAGAGGGATTGTATGTCCATAGTGAAAAGGAGGCGGTTGAGGCCAGGAAACTGGAAACTGTTAAAGTGGCGGAGGGCGTCGGAAGAGTCGCGGATGTAGGTGGGAAGAGACTGGACAAGGGGAGAAAAAATGGAGTCGAGATAGGAAGAGATAAGTTCCGTGGGGCAAGAACAGGCTGAAACGATGGGTCTACCAGGGCAGTCCTGTTTGTGGATCTTGGGAAGGAGGTAAAAGCGGGCTGTGCGGGGTTGGGGAACTATGAGGTTGGCGGCCGTGGGGGGAAGATCTCCAGAGGAGATGAGGTCAGTGAAAGTCTTGGAAACGGTTGCTTGATGTTCGGTAGTGGGGTCACATTTTTTGTTTGTGCCTTTCTGTTCTTCTCTCCCACATGGCAGCTGTCTTTCATTCTGCCAGCGCAATTTACACTTCATCTAGAGCCATCCTTTGTTTCTTAACCTGTCCCATTACCATCTCCTTTTGCCTTGAATATCTCTTAATGTCTCTTAACCTCTCCTGCCTTCTATCCTATCACAGACCTTCCCTTTTGTTCTTTCATCCCCTCCCCTCCTTTCCCAGCCTCTGCACTTGCTTAAAAATCTGTTCCATTTCCTGCTTTTTTCCAGTTCTGACGAAAGGTCATCGACCTGAAACGTTAACTCTGTTTCTCTCTTCACAGATGCTGCCTGACCTGCTGAGTATCTCCAGCATTTTCTGTTTTTATTTCAGATTTCCAGCATTTGCAGTATTTTCTTTTTGGCTTATGATAAATGTTGGGTTCATAATTCAGTAGAGAACCAAGCTTAACACAAAAAGTACAAGGGAAAACTGAAAAAGGAACTATGAAGGGCAAAGAGAGTGTATGAGAATAGATGAACTTTAACTTTATTGATGACCAAAGTACCTTCATGTCACCTTTTGAGACTATGATGAACAATCTGCAAGGGTTGTGAGAGAATCTGTAGCACAGTACATCTGACTTCCCTGCAGCAATGCATCACAATTTGTAGGACGAGTATCTCGTAAATTAACAAAGTGCGCCTTTGAAGTTCCTGGAGGAAATACCCAATAATGTGCCTAAAATTGAGTTTTAGCTTGAAAGGCGACCACACAAAATGGAGTTCAGCTGTTGACTGCTGTGAAAGGGCTTTTAGCTAACACAAGACCTCAGCTAGTTCAAACCAACACCCAGGATTTTGGTCATGGAATTTCCCAGATATTGTGGCCAAAAATCTTCTAAGCTAAAGGCCATAGACTAATTAAAGCCATAAAACCTCTAGATTAATTGCACCAGGAAGTACTGTATTTATACTACAGGCATCCCTTACCGATATGAGAAGCCATTATGCCTAACTCAAAACACTTAGGTAACACCTCATGGAACATAAAGGTGTCACCTCTTCCCATTTGTTGGTGAAAACTCTTGAGAAATGCAAGATCAGTAGAGGGGGGTGGGGGCCGTAAAAATCGTAGAGACAAAGGCTGTCCTGCTGGGGGAAAAGTCACGCTTCAGGGATGCAATGATAACTACAGGACTCCACATTTATCAGGTTTGATTGGCAGAATAGGGATGAGACCTTCTGGCACCAGTGTCACCTGATTGGTTAAGTTTGTAGGGTGCCCTCCCTTTAAAATTAAGATTTAAAAATAGAGGGTTCTGCATCCCTCAGGTTGATCAGTGTTAGACAGTCAGTAGCAGTAGTAGAAGTAAAACGTCGAGTTAGCGTATGAGGCTGTATCAGCCAAGTGCAGGCAGAGAAAAATGTTACTGAACTTTACAAGTCCCCGAGATCAGAGAAAGGTGGAAGTGAAACCAGCTCAGATATCGTCGCTCGTGCGTCCAGTTGGAACCGAAGGTCCAAGTGAAACGGATCACCCTGCTGCCGAAAGGGGGTTCATCGACTCAACACTAGAAACTAAAGGCTGCAGCCCAGTGAAAGAAGAAGAGTGACTCAACCACGATGCTCGTGAGAATGAGACAGTGTAAGCTCTGAACGTTGTCAATCACACGTAGACATGAGATATTTAATAAACTGGCTATTCAAATCTGTTAACTTGTCAGTTATGCAAGGAATTACCCTTAAATTAATATCAATTGATAAACTTAGACTCTGGTTACTGCTGTGCATAATGCTTAGCATCCGTTAGTGCTGATTTACAGTGATATACTGAATTGCCTGGGTAACCTTTGCTACTTGTTTTGTTCAGCAACTCTGTCCGTTAATGAGTTTCCGCTCAACTGTTAGATAACTGATTACTCGTTTGGATGTCTATTAGGCGTTCATGTACCCAACTATAACTTTTAAGTTGTGATTTGTAACCAATAAATGGTGTTTACTGCATGACTTGTGGTCTGGTTTCTTCTTTGATGATTTGGCAAGAGATAGTTCACTCACTCAGCAGCTTGAGGGTAACCTAAACCAGGGTTAGTAACTTCAATTCATTTTGATCCGAACTGTGTTAAATGTGAGACAGTTCGGGAGCCGAGTCAGGCATCCCTCACCCCTAGACTTACACTGGGAGGTAAAACCCCAGGCAGTTCCTTGGTGAGGAGTTAAAGGAGATAATTAAGGATTTGTCTGGTTCCTCGGCATGTATTTGTCAGGATACCGAAACCCAGCTTTCTTACAAATTTGGCTGTACCCTGTGGCATGTGACAACTTCACAGCCATCTGCAGGAAAGCCCAGACATACATTTCCTCACAAACACTTAAGAGTCTTTCAAAGATCTTGGGCTGCAACTTACAGGAAGTAAGTCTGTCGGGGCTGCATTGGACAGGCTGGAGATCAGCTTGACAGATCCACACTGATGGGGTTCAGACTCCTCAATGGACCCTTTCAGTCAGCTTTCATGCAGATCACTAGTTAGGAGGACCCAGCACCAAAGGCGTGACAAAAAAGGGTACAGATGAGGTAGCTTTATCTCACGCTAACTGAGTATCCAGCCAGCCTCCTCAGAGGATTCATTAAGTGTCAGTTAGTGAGCAGGTGCTTTCAGCTAATGCCTCCTCAGATGTGGTTCGGGCTGCAGCAGGGCCAGCACATGACCCCTGCACTGGAAGCACACTACCATCTCCATCCTTTGAGGCATGGAACAACAACCTGCCACCACACTCACCCCCACCACCACCACCACCACCACTCAGAGCACTTAGACACTGCACTAGGGTGACAGCTGATTGGCTGTTAGCAGCCCCTAAATTAGTTTATCAATACCACTGTAGTGAATGGTAATAAGGTTATGTTACATAAACAACACTTTTTCTGCTTTTTGGGTATTTTGTAATGTTTCATCATACATTTGATTGCGATGCATATGTGTGGTCATATTTTGAGCAATTGCAACATTACTAACGTAAACACAAGTTGCTTCTAGGACTTGTCCTTCTTTATAAATCTCACTTTTTTCTTTATCGGTCAGAAGTTGAAAAGTAATATTTGATGCAAACCAGCAGCCAAACAAGTAAAATTATAATGGCAGTACTTGCTATCGGTTGCATGCCAATGTAGGGTTTATATTATATACACAGCATGGCAAAGCTCAGAATCATATTTTCTTAAGCAAATGCATTAAGGATAATTACTAGAAATATGTATTGCGTGCAAATTATATTTTTAATCCTTTAGTACTCAGTAGCTCTCATTCACTTTTTCAAATATGCATGACTTTTTTTAGATGGAGTCTTTGGCAGCAGACCATTTTAAACATGGGTAACAATTTACATATGCACAAGTCCTCAGGTACCTAGCAAGGCATGTTAATGATATGAACCCTGTATATCCCTCTAACTACATAAATTTGGTTGTGGAATTCTTTTGAAGGTTTACATGTGTGTATCAGGTACTAGAAGCTGCTGTATTTGTGCTGTAAATTTGGGGAGATCTAGTGATGCCTAATTTGAATTTGGAGATGGTTTGCTTTCTGAGGTAAACTTCATCCCACAGATTCCCCAATACATGAGAGCTGACATAGGCCAACATCTTTGCTTGATTTAATGGAACATTATTAATGTGACTGACCAGTCATGGTCTGTGCAACAAAATGATATAACACAAAAGATGCTTTACTTGCCATGGCTTGATAAGAGTAGTTGTTGGTTGTTCTCAATGGTTTTAACACACTATACAACCACCATTACTGGAGATCAAATGCAACAGTGGATAACCAACCCTCAGCTTTAAGCACTGGACTTCACTTTCCAATATTCTGATTCACTCTTACTTTGGCACTATTTATGTGCAGGCTCAGAATCATACAGTACAGAAGGGGGCCAGTCGGCCCATCGTGGCTGTGCCAGCTCTTTGAAAGAGCTATCCAATTAATCCCACTCCGCTGCTCTTCCTTCATAGCCCTGCAAATTTTTCCTTTTCCAAGTATATATCCAATTCCCTTTTCTTAAGTTATTATTGAATCTTTGAAGACAAAGTTTCTCTCTCTTTTTCACTGTACAATATATATAGCATCAGGTTGGGTTGTCTTTGATTCAGTACTGAATCCTGTAGGTGTACTGCTTAGGATGTGATACCAGGTTATCCTTGGTGAAACTTAGTGGTGCAATATATTGTGGTACATGCTTTGATGTGTCCTCCTCCCATTCCTCCTGCAAACCAAGGGAGGCCCCTAGCAAGATGCCCATGTCAAGCTCCCTTTCTCATGATGACTCCTATAAGGTATCCAATAAGGTAGAGAAGCACAGCACTCGCTCTTTTTAGGTGAAGTCTTCAGAGAATTTCCAGAATAAATGTTGATAGAGTGTTGGTGAAGTCTTGACAAATTGTCCCAGAAAATCTCCCAATGTGTTTCAAAAGTCCTCTTCAAACCTTCAGCAGCAAGTGAACAGTAAAAGGTGCGTATGCCTGTAAGTAGTGCTTGAAATCCTCAGCAATGACTTGTTTACTCCTATTCAGCTGGTCGCTGTTAGGAGAGGGCATTAGGACAAGCGCTATACACCAAAATGCCGTGCAGCCTTGTTAATGAGCGCTAGCAAGCAATTTAAGTGGCAATCAGCCCCTTAACGATCCTCCGGGCGGCTCTCCTAGTGCACGCTTCAACTCCTTTACCAAGATGGCGTCTTCGCGCTAAACCATGGCTAAACTGCCATTTCAGCTCAAGACCCCATCTTGGCCACCTCGGAAGCTCTTTAGTGCCTAAAGGAGCCAGCAAAAATTGCCCCCAAAGTCTTTTTTTGTAGTTGTGACTATTTCTCGTTGAGCATAGAAGACTAAGAAGAGATTTAGTAAAGGCTTTTAAAGCTAAGAATTTTGATAGAATGCATAGAGAAAGGCTATTTCCTTTGCCTGGGGAGTCAGTGATAAGCAGTCATTGACTTAAAATTATCACAGAGTGAAGAGAGAGGTTTGGAGACAGAGGGTTGCTGGAGTATGGGAATGCTTTGCCACAGGGAGTGGTTGAGGCAGAGACTATTGGATCTTTTAAGGGAAAATTGGAAACATTTTTAAAGAAATAAACATACCAGTCTATGGGGAGAGAGCGGGGCAGTGGGATAAGTTTTGAATTGCTATAGCAAAAAGTTGGAACATCTCCATTACAATGGGAATCAGGGGGAAAACTCTCCTCTGGCTGGAGTCATACCTAGCACAAAGGACGATGGTTGTAGTTGTTGGAGGTCAATCATCACAGCCCCAGGACATCGCTGCAGGAGTTCCTCAGGACAGTGTCCTAGGCCTAACCATCTTCAGCTGCTTCATCAATGACCTTCCCTCCATCATAAGGTCAGAAGTGAGGATGTTCGCTGATGACTGCACAGTGTTCAGTTCCATTCGCAACACCTCAGATAATGAAGTAGTCCATGCCCGAATGCAGCAAGACCTGGATGACATTCAGGCTTGGGCTGATAAGTGGCAAGTAACATTCGCGCCACAAAAGTGCCAGGCAATGACTATCTCCAATAAGCGGGAGTCTAAACACCGCCCCTTGACATTCAACGGCATTACCATCACCGAATCCCCCACCATCAACATTCTAGGGGTCACCATTGACCAGAAACTTAACTGGACCAGCCACATAAATACTGTGGCTACAAGAGCAGGTCAGAGGCTGGGTATTCTGTGGCGAGTGTCTCACCTCCTGATTCCCCAAAGCCTTTCCACCATCTACAAGGCACAAGTCAGGAGTGTGATGGAATACTCTCCACTTGCCTAGGTGAGTGCAGCTCCAGCAACACTCAAGAAGCTCGACACCATCCAGGACAAAGCAGCCTGCTGGATTTGCCCCCCATCCACCACCTTAAACATTCACTCCCTGCACCGTGGCTGCAGTGTGTACCATCTACAAGATGCACTGCAGCAACTTACCAAGGCTTCTTCCGCAGCACCTCCCAAACCCGCGACCTCAACCACCTAGAAGGACAAGGGCAGCAGGTGCAAGGGAACACCATCACCTGCAAGTTCCCCTCCAAGTTACACACCATCCTGACTTGGAATTATATCGCCGTTCCTTCATTGTCGCTGGGTCAAAATCCTGGAACTCCCTCCCTAACAGCACTGTGGGAGTACCTTCACCAGAAGGACTGCAGCAGTTTAAGACGACGGCTCACCACCACCTTCTCAAGGGCAACTAGGGATGGGTAATAAATGCTGGCCTTGCCAGCGACGCCCACATCCCAGGAACATATATAAAAAAAATTAACCAGCTCCTATTGGCAGGAGGTTACTGTATCACACAGGGTATACATTTTCACAACTTTACTAATAACCAACCCTTATAAGCATATAGTATGTAGGCACCACACGTTTGAATTAAACTACCCAAAAAACACGGGCAAGCTCCTGCCTCAGCATCTTCCTAATTCTCCAGACTTTCAAGACTGAACTTGGTTACTTAGAGGTCAAGAGCTATGCTTAAGTGTCCAATGCCATTAATTACTCATCTACAATAACTTTCTACCGGGGTGAATTAAAACTTGATACAGTCGAAAATAGGGCGCATACATTGATATCTACCACAAAACGACCTAAAGTGTCTTTGTGGGGGTCAGTTTGAAGATTAGACCCTAGTAGTTCAATATTCTGTCATATTACCCTTAACAGGCTCGACAGAGGACAAACAGTTGGCTGCTTAGCTATAGGGTGAGCGCTGGGGTTGTGTCTGGAGGATTGTGAGCCGGCTGTCTGCTGTCAAGTTGTGTCTGGAGGACTGTGCCATTTTTGATGGACCAATAAGTGTGACACTGGGTTGCCCCAGGGTCACCAAACAAATATCATCACAACAAGTACCACTAATATGGGATGGTCCAATCAAATGAAAAAGATGCCAAAATAAGCATCAAGTGCCACCAAAAAAGGATACCTTCCCAATGAAATCAGGGTTTTATTATTGATGTCTTCAAGACACTCTATACCCTATGGTGCCCACTGGTCGCGGAAGGTCTAGAGGACTGTGAGATGACTGTCTGCTGTGGAGTTGTGTCTGGGAGGGTTGTGAATCTTTGGAATTCTCTGCTCCAGAGGGCTGTGAATGCTGAGTCTTTGAGTATATTCAAAGCTGAGATAAATAGATTTTTGGACTCTAGCGGAATCAAGGGACATGGAGATCGGACGGGAAGGTGGAGTTGAGGTCAATGATCAGCCATGATTTTATTGAATGGTGGAGCAGGCTCGAGGGGCCGTATGGCCTACTCCTGCTCCTATTTCTTATGTTCTTATGACCTGTGAGATGGCTGCCTGCTGTGCAGTTGTTTCTGGGAGGACTGTGAGGCGGCTGTCTGCTGGGGAGTTTTGTCTGGGAGGAGGCTGTCTGCTGGGGAGTTGTGTCTGGGAGGAGGCTGTCTGCTGGGGAGTTGTGTCTGGGAGGAGGCTGTCTGCTGGGGAGTTGTGTCTGGGAGGAGGCTGTCTGCTGGGGAGTTGTGTCTAGGAGGAGGCTGTCTGCTGGGGAGTTGTGTCTGGGAGGAGGCTGTCTGCTGGGGAGTTGTGTCTGGGAGGAGGCTGTCTGCTGGGGAGTTGTGTCTAGGAGGAGGCTGTCTGCTGGGGAGTTGTGTCTAGGAGGTGGTTGTCTGCTGGGGAGTTGTGTCTGGGAGGAGGCTGTCTGCTGGGGAGTTGTGTCTAGGAGGTGGTTGTCTGCTGTGGAGTTGTGTCTGGGAGCCGGCTGTCTGCTGGGGAGTTGTGTCTGGGAGGAGGCTGTCTGCTGGGGAGTTGTGTCTAGGAGGAGGCTGTCTGCTGGGGAGTTGTGTCTAGGAGGAGGCTGTCTGCTGGGGAGTTGTGTCTAGGAGGTGGTTGTCTGCTGTGGAGTTGTGTCTGGGAGCCGGCTGTCTGCTGGGGAGTTGTGTCTGGGAGGAGGCTGTCTGCTGGGGAGTTGTGTCTGGGAGGACTGTGAGGTGGCTGTCTGCTGTGGAGTTGTGACTGTGAGCCGGCTGTCTGCTGTGGAGTTGTGTCGGTGAGCCGGCTGTCTGCTGCTGCGCTGTAGGGAGGTGGAGGTGGAGGAGGGGGATGTGATGTGATGTGATTCGATTCGGATGGTTGCTGCTGAGCTGCAGCTGTGCCGCTGGTGGCTCGGCTACTGAGCCTGTGACTGGAGGTGGCGAGCCGGCTGTAGCCGGAGGAGAGAGCGGCTGTCTGCTGCACAGTAAAGTGGAGGAGTCGCCGGATACCGGAGCTCAGCGCCTCTCATTCAGGAGCAGAGGAAGAAACCCCTCCACGGGAAGTTTAGACAGAAAAAGCCGGGGGGCAACAAAAAAAGAGGGGACAGAAATCCAAGAAGACTGAACTCTCCCCCTCCCCTTGTGCAGCAAGGTTTGACGCCGCGCTGAGTTGGAAAGCCCCTGAGATGAGGGCTTGAAGAAGCTTATTCGGGAGAGGTGGATTATTGAGAGGCTGAAGAAACGGTTCTCAAAAACCCAAAAGGGTGAGTGTGGCACCGCGGATGCGACGACTTGGATTGAGTTTTTTTTTGAAGTTGTTAACGGGCAGCTCTGGGTCTGAGGAAAGTGGTGGGAACAAGGGTGGTTTTTGTTTGAAGCGCTCTGTGACTTGCCGGCTCCACATCTTCCGCATCGCTTCTTTCAGTGATCCCGCCTGACAGACACCAACTCCGGGGGACCGAGTCCCCGGTCACCGAGCCCCGGTCACCAAGTCCCCGGGCCCCGAGTCACCGAGCCCCCGGTCACCGAGTCCCGAGTCCCCGAGTCCCGGTCACCGAGTCCCGAGCCTCCGGTCACCCGATCCCCGAGCCCCCGGTCACCGAGCCCCCGCGTTCTCTCCGCACAACCAGCACAAACCCTCCCGGACTAGGCTTCCACACACCACGGCTCATTACTCGAAACCCTTTCAACTCAGTCCCCGACCGTGAGAAGGATACCAAAAATAAAGTTCCATCCGTAATCATGCTTGTTTTATATATACAATGCTCCAGTAAAGCGGGGAAGGGCCATTGTTTAAAGGGACGGAACCGTTCTGCCCAGTGTCAGGGCGCGCCCAGGTGTTGGGAGTGGGGAGAAGGGGCAGAAACCATGGGGAAATAATGGGAGGGGTCGTTTCCCTGCCCACCATCCCCCATCCCCATCATAGATGGTCAAAAGTTGTCCTTTGGCCCCTCAGGCAGGTTTCTTTTACTTTGATGTAACTTAAGCTATTTTCCAGCTCCGGCTGGAAGAATTATATTAAGATGTGATGGTTTGCTGAAAATGAAATGCCTGCCTGCGAGTGGATCACAAGGCTGTGATAGGAGCAGCTGAAAGAAAGTGATAAACATCAAGATAAAAACTCAAAAGCGGCTTGCAACTGTTAGATAAATCTAGATATTAGATTCCCTCCCCAACCAAGATTAAAGTTTAAAAAAAGACTCAAAATGATTTTTTTTGGTAAAATTTTCATCAGAGACCTTTACTTATCATTTCAGCTGTGTCTACTTTTAGTGTCCATCATGGCGTTGGTCAAAAGTTGTCAAGAGACCATAATGTTAACCATTACTTTGTTTAACATTGTAGTTTGGTGTTCACACAGACAAATATTCTTGCTTTGACTCTAGAACTTTGCTATCTTTTTTCAGTTTGCTTGTTTAAAGAGTTGTCTGCTATTTTAATTATCTTGATCTTAGATCCTGTTATGTTGCTGTGGAATAATTTTGTTTTAAAAGTTTAAATCTTTTAAAGACACTTATGATTGGCATGCATTATATAAATGTTATGCATTATATAAATGTTATGCATTGCCGTCTTTCCGCTCCACAGAACTTTTCTTGTGTACTCTTTTTGTGCAACCCATAAACTGTAATTTAAAAAAAACACGAAATGAAACTTAACAAATCAAATTAAAATTCTATTCCCCGGGGTGATGATGCACTCCAGTCCCTGCGGTGCCCACCGGTCGCGGAAGGCCTCGAGCGTGCCGATGGACACCACGTGCTCCATCTCCAGGGCCACCCGGGCGCGAACTTGGCCGCAGAAGAGAGGCAGGCAGTCAAGCCGGACGATCCCCTCGACCGCCCACTGCCTGGACCAGTTGATGGCCACTTTGGTCAGGCCCAGGAGCAGTCCCACGAGGAGGTCCCCCGATCTGTCTGCTCCCCTCCGCACTGGGTGACCAAAGATCAGGAGCGTGGGACTGAAGTGCAGCCAAATTCTTGTGTATGGTCCTATCCAGATGGTGTTCACTTTCCCATTCAATTCTCCATGAATGTGTTCCTCCCCCAAAGCTTGTCCTTCCAATTTGTGCCCTTGCTTATATTACTGTGCATGTGCAATCTATAACATAAAGTGGATAATTACATGTAATGCAAAGTAGATGTCATTTGTTAATTAAAATGTGTGATAGATACTAGATGTATCAATAATATTTCATAGAAAAGATATAACTAGGTACATTATTTTTTTAAAGCATTGTAAATTAACCTGTTCTTAAAATATATTAAATAAGTTATATTAGGAGTGAAACTGTACTCTATTATTGTAATCCAAAATATATGAAGACAATAAAATAATTACTAATGTAATTTCAGCCCTGATTGTTTGGCTCATACATGGAAGACACTTATGATTGACATGCATTATATAATTGTTATGCATTTATATAATGCTATTAGATAAACCATTCTCGCTACTCCTCCAAAAAACAGGGAACTGAAGACTGTGAACTAGATACAGAATAAAGTTAAGGAATTTCTATATGTTATGCCGAATAACACACTTTGAACTGTACCCCAGAGTTGTAACAGATCATTGCTAAGACAACTGAGAAATGCAATGCCATTTCAGCCTCCTGATGAGCTTGTAGTATTAAGTAGTCTGTGTTATCCTGTGTATAAGTATTAAAACCCAGTAAAACGAGGGAAAAATGATTTCTCATTATATCAGAGGCTGTTTTATTTTCTAGTGAGACACCTGGTCCAACAACATATTCTTGAAAGTAAATCTTTTTTCCTGTCCATTTTGCACAGTCAAATAGTAACAGTTGGAGGCTGTGGAGGTAGCAAAATATATTAACTATTCTTAAGTGAAGTTTGTGCTCCTCAAGATAAGGGATGTTAGTGCTGGCAAAAGAACAGTTTTAATTTTGGGCATCCAGTATCTGCATCAATCGAGCGACAAGTAGAAAGTCTCCCCAGCCCGCAGTCGAGTAAATTATGTAAAACATTTTTTTATTTGTTTATGGGACGTGGGCGTCACTGGCAAGGCCAGCATTTATTGCTCATCCCTAATTGCCCCTGAGAAGGTGGTGGTGAGCTGCCTTCTTGAACCGCTGCAGTCCGTGTGGTGAAGGTACTCCCACAGTGCTGTTAGGGAGGGAGTTCCAGGATTTTGACCCAGCAACGAGGAAGGATCGGTGATATATTGCCAAGTCAGGATGGTGTGTGACTTGGAGGGGAACTTGGAGGTGGTGGTGTTCCCATGCGCCTGCTGTCCTTGTCCTTCTAGGTGGAAGAGGTCGCGGGCTTGGGAGGTGCTGCCGAAGAAGCCTTGGCAAGTTGCTGCAGTGCATCTTGTAGATGGTACACACTGCAGCCATGGTACACTGGTGGTGGACGGAGTGAATGTTTAAGGTGGTGGATGGGGTGCCAATCAAGCGGGCTGCTTTGCCCTGGGTGGTGTTGGGTTTCTTGAGTGTTGTTGGAGCTGCACTCATCCAGGCAAGTGGAGAGTATTCCATCACACTCCTGACTTGTGCCTTGTAGATGGTGGAAAGGCTTTGGGGAGTCAGGAGGTGAGGTACTTGCCGCAGAATACCCAGCCTCTGACCTGCTCTTGTTGCCACAGTATTTATGTGGCTGGTCCAGTTCAGTGGTGACCCCAAGGATGTTGATGGTGGGGGATTTGGTGATGGTAATGCCGTTGAATGTCAAGGGGCGGTGGTTAGACTCTCGCTTGTTGGAGACAGTCATTGCCTGGCTATGAGGGAACGTGAACTACAAACTTGTTCCCAATTTTGTTTGCCTACACTTGTACAAAAACTGAATAAATAACGTGAATAGAGATATTGAGAATTGTATCAATTAGTTACCATACCCAGTCTACTTAGTTGCTTTTAACCAAGATTAATATTTTAAAAATTGGGTGTGTTCATTTTTAAATAATGATGCTTTTTTTCCTAAATGTTAACTGCAAATGATCACATTAATCACAGTATTATAGGTTCTAGTCTTGAAGGCAGTTGGATCTTCAGTCTATCTGCCACATAGAATATGTGGTGAACTTTAATCACTCTACGTCATTATCCTACTCACCCCTTCCACTGATGAAACTCTTACCCATGCTTTGTCACCTCCTGATTTGACTACTTTAATGTCATCTTGCTGGCCTCTCTTTCTCCATAGATTCCAACTTGTCCAAACCCTGCTGTGCTTACCCTGCCTTGCACTAAGACCTGCTCGCCAACTAGCTCAGCATTCCACAATACATTAGTCAAAATCCTTGTCATTGTTTATAAATCTCTCCACAGTCTTACCTAGGATTACCAACCCTCCCGGCTTGCTCCTGGAGTCTCCTGGAATTAATCGCCTGGACACTCCTGCAAGCAACCGAGAGAAAAATCATAGGGGCATTTTCTTCTCCTGTTTTTGCTCCAGCCGGACTCTCGGCAAACAGCAAGATCGCAACACGCCCAAGATTCATTGCAGGTCTGGCACATGTGTGCTCTAACTGGTAAAAAGAACAAACAATGGATGGAGCAGTTTCTGGGATGTAAAGGATTGTGGGTATTGTAGCTACCATTATTGACCAATGGCGACAAGGATTGAAGTGTCAGGTGACCAATGGCAGGAGCGTGGGGGCAGGGTGGTTGGAAGCAGGAGGTCATATGATGATACCACCTGGAATATGGTCCAACAGAGTTGGCAGCCCCTAGTCTTACCTTGCCCCACCCTGTTTGCAATCTCCTTCAACTCTATATCCCCTTCCTGAATGCTCTTTTTCTCTGGCTCTGGACTTTTAACATATCAAGGAAGACTGGATCAACTGAACTTGTATCCTCTGGAGTTCAGAAGAATGAGGGGGGATCTTATAGAGACGTTTAAAATCCTGACTGGTTTAGACAAATTAGATGCGGGCAGAATGTTTCCAATGTTAGGGAAAACTAAAACCAGGGGTCACAGTCTAAGGATAAAGGGGAAGCCATTTAAGACTGAGATGAGGAGGAACTTCTTCACCCAGAGAGTGGTGAATCTGTGGAATTCTCTACCACAGAAGGTTGTTGAGGCCAGTTCGCTAAATATATTCAAAAGGGAGTTAGATATAATACTCACAACTAGGGGGATCAAGGGGTATGGCGAGAAAGCAGGAATGGGGTACTGAGGTAGCATGTTCAGCCATGAACGCATTGAATGGCGGTGCAGGCTCGAAGGACCGAATGGTCTACTCCTGCACCTATTTTCTATGTTTCTATGTTTAAGTCTCTTCCACCTCTCCCCCCCCCCCCTCTCCCCTCCCCTCCCCTCCCCTCCCCTCCCCTCCCCTCCCCTCCCATTGGTGGCAGAGCCTTCAGCCAACTTAATAAATTAGTCTTACTCTGAAGCTTCCTCCCTCTAACATTCCATCACTCTTGCTCCTCCTAAAAGTCTTCAACCATACTTTTAGCCACCTCTCCTAATTCTCTCCCTGCTTGACTCGGCATCCATTTTTCCCACAACTATTTGGGACATTTTTAATGTTAAAGGTGCTTTGTATAAATCTATGTTCTTGTTGAGAATTAATGGGAGCCTAGCCCCCTTTTGTCCCCGCAGACGTAACTTCTACTGTTTATCTGGTGCAGCATATGCTTAAGCTCTATGGAGCTACATTCTACTGTTCCCACAGAGGGTTTATGTAGGCAGATGCAGGAGAGTAATAAAGAGTGGGAAGTCTCTTACAGAGGGAATATATATGACAACCTAAAATGTTTGAAATCTGAAAGAGCCCATTTTTGCTTAAGGAGCATTTTCCTATTGTAATTCAGAAAAATGTATTACTTTTGTAAATGATAACTTTGCTGATTAGGGCATACTTTGATTCAATTAAAGGATCAATATCTGTATAAAAAGCATTTTTGGGAAGTGAGAAAAGCTGGGGTGATTTTGTTGCAATAAAGTCACATGCAAGTGAGGCAGTCATGGGTCTTAGTACAAAAGCAAAATACTGCAGATGCTGGAAATCTGAAATAAAAACAGAAAATGCTGGAAATACTCAGCAGGTCAGGCAGCATCTGTGGAGAGAGAAACAGAGTTAACGTTTCAGGTCGATGACCTTCCATCAGAAGTTTATGGGTTTAAGTATGATTTATGTCACTATAATCAAACAAAAAAGGTTTACTACATTTTTCACAGAGGCAGTGTCCTTTAACAATTTTGTGCATAATATTTCCCCAGATAGATGCTGCATCGGTCAGTTTTCTCACAGAGCTAGTTGCAACACCTTGTCTTCCAGTTGGTAGCTAGGAATGTTTGGATTGTGCACTTTTTCATCGGGATCGTTAATGATGCACTATAGCTTTCAAGAGTTGGAAATCCAGCCAGGAAGGTCAGTTATCACCGTGCACTCCTTCTGAAATCCAACATCTTATGCCTGCATAGCACTTCATCTAGTAACCTTGTCTAGAACTGATAAAACTCACCCAACTGGTGCTGGCAGATTGGACTGACGGGCAGTCTGGAAATTGAGCTCGCCATTTTTTTTGATAGGAAATAAAAAGAAAGACTTGCATTTATATAGCACCTTTCATGACCAGCGGACGTCCCAAAGTGCTTTACAGCCAATGAAGTACTTTTTGAAGTGTAGTCGCTGTTGTAATGTAGGAAACGCAACAGCCAATCTGTGCACAGCAAGCTCCTACAAACAGCAATGTGATAATGACCAGATAATCTGTTTTTAGTGATGTTGACTGAGGGATAAATATTGGCCAGGACACCAGGGTTAACTCCCCTGCTCTTCTTCGAAATAGTGCAATAGGATCTTTTACATCCACCTGAGAGAGCAGACGGGGCCTCAGTTTAACGTCTCATCCGAAACCTCAGAGTGCAGCCCTCCCTCAGTACTGCACTGGAGTGTCAGCCTAGGTTTTCGTGCTCAATTCTCTGGAGTGGGACATGAACCCACAAATAGCATTCTGCATTATGTTGCTGCTCCATTGTTCATGTTTTTAGTATTGGCAATCCATGGATGAGTAACTCAATATTGAGCTATGCTATCGTTTCATATATAATACAGGAAATATTAAATGTATATCGTTACCATATTTAAGCACTGTACTTTACACAGTTAAAGTCGTAACACACAAGTCCAAATAAAGCTGAAAAGGTCTGGGATGAGGCCCGTCTGATATACCTTGCCAGGGACCTGAATCTGCGGCTACTTTTCATAGCAGTTTTTTTTTCCTGTTTTGGAAGAAATGCACAGTGTAAGGTGAATAATGTTCACATTGAAAGAACTGTTGAAAATTGAGTCTGGTAGACTCCAGTAGTGGCTGTAGTTTAATACAGATCATTTTGTCCGCAATGACTAATTATCTATCAATTTTTTTAGACCATGTATACATTTAACCCTTTTCAAACTTAAAATTTCCACTCTGTTACAAGTCTATGGGTGGACAAGAGTTAAACCTGCTTTGCTTTATGAAAGTACATCTCCAACCATGGTTTTTTTTTTTAAACCTCCTATTTTAACTCTCAGTTTGCTCTTCCCCCTTCTTGGTTGCAGTTCCATGGGTGCCAGTTGCCGTCTGATGTACCTTCCAAGTGGCCATTATTCGTGTGAGGTTATACCTATCCGGAAAGGATGAACAGGCTGGGGCTCTTTTCTCTTGAAAAGAGAAGGCTGAGGAGTGACCTAATAGAGGTCTTTAAAATCATGAAAGGTTTTGATAGAGTAGACACAGAAGGGAGTGTTTCCACTTGCGGGGAAGAGCAAAACTAATGTTGATTAAAGTACAAGTTGATGAACTAATTTTGAACTAGTGTTAGAAAATCACCTGTCTATAATGTCGATGTTGTATTATGATAATTCATGCAGAATTTCTTGCCATAGAAGTGTAAATACTTCACAAAAATCATAGAATTGAGCTGCAAAACCTCACCCCTATTTCAGGTTCACTGCATCAGTCAAGTGTGACCAACCCAAGATGGTGGTCTGCTGGTGACACTGGCTCCAGTATCCGAGCTGAAGCTGACACCGTGCCGAGAACCTAATGCGTGCTATGACCACTGAGACCAGTAGACGTGAATGGGCCAGAAATTCCTGGGGCCTCACTCTGCTGCTGGAAGGGTGGGTCTTGTAGCTGCCAGTCTGCTGCAGCCTTGAGGCAATCTCAAGTCTCGGGGTTGGGGTCATTTACATGGCGGGGGGAGGGGGTGCCTGCACGGTTTTCATCATAACTGGGCATCCACCCTGGCAGGGGCCAAGAATTATACAGCTGTATCTTACTGCTGCGATACATGGGAGGCTGAAGAAAGCCTAAAAAATAATCTTCAAAAAAGACATCCTTTGTTGTCTCTTTCTCAGCAATAATCAATTGTTCTATCAATTTCATGCCGATTTTGAATATTTGACCAATTACATTTCCAAGATTTCCAGAATTATTTTTTGCCTTCGCTTTAATGACAAAAAAACAGCATGCCGTCATTATTTAGTTTACTCTAACACATTCTTACATTCATCTCTTCCCTTTTAGGTCTTGCTACACCATTCATTATACCAGGGGTCATAGTACAGGAGGGCAACCTGTGGCTGGGCATTTACTAACATTTCTTTGTAACTCTGGAAGATTCACGAGAGTAGCCTAGAGTGACTGTCCTTATTATTCCTCCCTGCCTGTGCAAAAGTAGCTGGCATCTACTGTGCCACTCCCCAGTGGCAGAGCTGAGATTGGGAACTCACCACCTGGAGAATCATGGGCATGAACCCACATCTTTCCTCACCTGCTCAGAACAATTTAACATAAATAATTTGCCAAAGCATATAAAAATGAAATAATTGTATAAATGCAGAAGAATCATATTAGTAACTTAAGCCACGAATGCTGCAGTACTGCTGCGAAAGTATAGCCGCAGGGGTTAACTGTAAAGCTTTAATAACACACTGTGCTTCTTTAAAGTGGTGCATTGGTCTGAAAGAGGATGGTTCTGATGTGGATGACATGGGCATAGTGATTTACTTGGTATGCTAATTAAAGACTGCCACATGTGTCCCGAGAATAAATCTCGACTGAGCTACATTCAAAACCCGTGTAATTCTAGCATCATACACAGTCCCCATTTAAGAATAACTGCCTGGGTGTTGACTGCATATCAAGTTTCTCTCTATTTAAATTTGCAGTAACAGAGGCTTACTGTCGACAGTAAGTAGATAAATGCAACACAATGTTTTCCTATTATTCTGTATTTGGGTTTGATAAATGGATCACTATTGTGTAACTATGAAAGAAACTGTAATGTTGCTTCAAAGTGCGAAGTGATTAATGCAACGATAGGTTTGAGGGGTAAAGGCACTGCCCTATGATGTAAATACATTCTGACCATGGTCATTTTGATAGTTTGAATAATTAACTCAAGCTCTGGATATTGAACACTTTTTGTTTTGTTTCTCCATCTAAAAAATCACCTTTCACCACAAAAAGCATCAAGCCCCAGTTGGATGTGTTATTTCCATGGGTCTCCAGGATGTGGCTTTGCAGTCTGGATTGCTAGACGTTTGGACAGCTCTGCTGTATAGAATCAGCTCGGTGTCGGTGGCTTTGCAAACAGACATGTACTTTTAAAGGGCAGTATCCAGGTCGGAGATTCCCAAACTATAGGTGGGCGGGGGCACGGTGTCGATGCCAGCTGCTTTCCATTAACAGATTAAAGGCCAGAAATTGCTGGGAGGTCGCATCGTTAGAATGACGCATTAACACCACTCGCCATTATTTGTAAAATAACCATCAATTTGTGGAGTAAAAGAGATGCAGCATGAGTTTCGACTCTACGCAAATTGCTGTACAATTTGAGCTGCTTTGCCGTTCGCCTCGCCAAAGCCGCTAAAAGTTTGTTCTTGCTGTGAGGCTTCCCATTGAACAATGGCCCGGATTTTGCAGTGCGTAATGTTGCTGAACTGTCAGTGTCTGCCGTCATTACCCCTCTGAAACTGACCGTAACTTCAGGATATAGCGCGCACGCATCTAAACGCAGAAATCCTGAAGTTGCGGTCAGTCATTCACTACTCCGACTGCACTGTGGACAACAACCCCCCGCCCAAAAACCCCGGCAATCGGTGAAATTGACGAAAACTTGAACTTTTCCGCATTTAATATCACTGTTAAATACCTCATTAAATGTTAAGCCTTGTTGGAATAGGTGTAACTGGTTTTAACAAACGTTCTGGCCCTGAAAAACTAATTTTTATATTTGTGATGTCAAATTTCTCCATTCTGATTAAAAATTACAATTAAAAAAAAAACTTAAACATTTTTGTTTAATTAGATAACATCTCTGTCCTGGAATTAACCTCCCCCCACCCCCTAGAAAATGCATCAATATTGCAGGAGTTTGAGTTGGTCTCTGGCCTCGGTGTTTTTATCCAATTTCTCCAATGACTGTCAACTTCTGTTTTCTCAATTCCTTTCATCTCTTTCCCTGTATACAATTTATTTAACATTTAATTTTTCATTGCTACTTGTCCATTCAGTTTAGCATGGATGGGCTTTTTGTAAGTACACAAGATCTACTTTTTGTCCATCAGTAGTCCATGGAGGCTCAACCAGCTCCTGGAATTTGAAGTCGACATGGTCATTGTGTTACTCTAGCACACACAGAGAAGTATGCTTCCTTCATGGCTTTTTAAATCTGTACTTTAGTGACGATAAGTTCGTGAAGAATGGCTGTTAACAGTCTTTTGTAGATATGGCACCACCTACTGGAGCTTATGTTTAATCCTACGTTGAATGCCCATCACCCCATATGAAACTGAACACGTATTTCAATGCAAAATGGTCTTTCAGCCTGTTTCCTTCCATTCTCTTTTTAAATTTTGACTGGCATGTGTTCATTGGTTCTCAAGATCACCTTGTGATTTGTAAATGTCTTTGTAATTGACCATCTCAGAGCTGGCCATTTTTAAATGTTTGACTGTAATGAAAGCGGCAGTACTTGTGCCAAATTGCTACTTTTGTTATTACATAACAAAGATGTAAACCGAAACCAGAAAAGCACAGCGGGTCTCTCTCTGCATCCCAATCTTTCGCTTCCTACATGTTCTTAACAGCAAAAGCTTCAAGATGAACAAAGAGCCACAGCAGAACTGTTTCCTGTGGTGTGATTTGAGGAGGGGGAAGTACAAAAACATTAATGAAACAAGTTATGACTCTTTGCACTTGATCCACGTGATGTGTTGCTCGGCCTTTTCCAAGAATGCTCTTGACTCACTGGCTATAGTGCATGCTAGGGTGGTTTGAGATCATTTGCCTGCAGGTTGTCTCCCCTACCATTCTTTCCTATGGGGGTGTATGTGCTCACCATCGCCCTTAACAGTAACTTGGTGTGAAGAACTATTGATGTGAATATATGTTGTTGAAGTTCCTCATTGATTTGGAAACGTTGCTACTGATAATGCATGGGAAGCCGAGGATGGGGGTAAGAAGAATGATGTTTTGTACTGTTTTTGGTTCAAATATACACTTTTGCTGTTTATATGTCAAGAAATGCTTTCAGGTCAAACATTTATTTTTGATATTACATTAACAACATAAAGACATCATGGCTTTAGCTACAGGTAAAATATGTAAAATCTACTTCCAGTTAATGGCACAGCACATGAAAAATCTACTGGACTGAGTCATCAGTCCATAGAATGTTGTTTAATTTTGTTTAACCTTGTATTTATTCTTCCTTTATTCTTTATCTCCTTTTTAAAAAAAATGTATTTCATGCCTTTGCAGGTTCTTTGCCAAGATTACCTGCTTCATTGCACCATCCCTGATTAATGAGAAAGTAAAACGTGAAAAATTAAATTCCGACCCATTTTTTCTGCAGTTACTAATGAGCACTGTGCTAGCAAAAGCTACAACTCCTATTTAAAGTTGCTGGAGAAACATTTGATATTTTACCAACGTTTGCAAAAATTGGATACCATGAAAAGACCGTTCTTATCAGTTGCTCCTCAGACTAAGCTGCTATCTTTCAGCTGCCTAGCATCTGCATTGTATTCATCTTGCAACTCGATGTAAAAAGATTAGACCATGAGCCATTTCATCTAAATTCACTTTAGAAATAGTTTGCATTTTGTTTTGACAAAACATTTTTCAGTGTTAATTAATACATTGCTCTAACCTTTCTTTCGAGGGGCCATACATATAAGATAGTCACTAATAAATCCAATCGGGAATTCAGGAGAAACTTTACCCAGAGAGTGGTGAGACTGTGGAACTCTCTACCACAGGGAGTCGTTGAGGCAACTAGTCATAGATGCATTCAAGGGGAAGCTAGCTAAGCACATGAGGGTGAAAGAATTAGAAGGTTATGTTGATGGGGTTAGATGAAGAGGAGGAAATTCGTGTGGAACATCAACACCGGCATGGACCTGATGAGCAAAATGGCCTGTTTCTGTGCTGTGAATGCTTTGTAATACTTTCTTCAAAATATTCAACGTACTTCTAGAATTGTTTTAATGTGCACAGGCATTAAAACAGTGGGCCTTAAGATTAATTTTTGAAACAGTGGCCAATAACTTTCAACCAAAATTATTTGCTCATCCTTCCCAAAATGAATCAGTTATTCAAATTCTCATTGAGCAATCTTAGGAATTTGTGTAATATCTCGTACAAATTTGGTCAAACACTATAGCAAACACCCTTATTTATTCTTGAAACATCATTGTTTTATTATCTTTAAACTTCTACATTAGACCTCAAAACTGATATTTTCCCTGCATGAACTGGCCTCTGACTGGATAATATTTAGCTGAATTAAATAAAATGTTGGTGGCAAGCCACAGAAGGGAACAATTAGCACCTTCTCTGCCAAGTTGGAAACTGGGGCAGAACAAAGGCAGGAGGGATTCTGGCTTGAGTTCTGATGTTTCTTTTGGTGATGAAAAATCAGACTTTCAGTGTCTGGTTGACAAACTCTCTGGACAGCCCGTGTAAAGTCTAACAAAGTTGGACAGGAGACACCCTGTACAAGAAGTATTCAAGATAATTGGGTCAAGAGTCTGTACCGACCTAATGAGGATTTCTAGGTGCTGACTCAAACATTTAGGCATTTTGGGATGCCAAAAGCATAGTTAGTATGAGCTCTGCCCATAACAAAAGGCTTCAAGCTGCTGATGTGGTCTCGGCTCCTAAAAAAAAAAGTGAACAGGGTGCAGCAGATGGATTGCAGATACTTCACAAAAATTAGAGTAGATAAAAGTATTTTATGCAGTGTCACACAATAAGAATATCAGCTAATAATAGACAAAGACCAGTCATCCTAGGACATTGATAGACAAAAAGGAAAGCTTTTAAGTGGCAAAATGAGCTTGACTGAGATTTTAGCCACAGATATAACAATTGCAACATCATGTTATGAATAATTCACCAACAACTGTATGGCTGCTGGGACTATAACCTGTTGTAATTTATTTAATGCTCTAAATTATCATTTTAATACTCATGTAGAATACACAGCATTTCACCACATGTTTTCAGAATATTTACTTCACTGAGCACTTTTAATTTCAGACTTAAGTTGTGAGGGAAATGCAGCTTTAAGGCTGTGGTATATGTAAAAGAACATAATGTCACATGTTTACCAAAGCATGACTGCCACTGTGTTAGGTAGAAGTGGTCCTGTAGGGTTAACTGGAGTGAATTTGTATGTGTATGCACCTGGGGTTTACTTCACTGAATTATCAACATATTTAGCGAATTTTGCAGCAAATGTGCCATTGTGCTCATTTTGGAGTGAAATCTCGTACACATTGTAACAGTAACTCGGTACAGTGTGCAGATTGTGCTTCTGTAATGCCCTAGTTGGGCCACACCTGGAGTATAAATCAACAAATAATGGAGGCCTGTAAAAAAGGTACGGTATTAATCATGGGTGATTTTAATCTCCATATTGATTGGACAAATCAAATTGGCCATGGTAGCCTTGGGGAGGAGTTCATAGAGTGTATCCGGGCTGGTGTTCTGGAATAGTATGTAATGGAACTAACCAGGGAACAGGCTATCTTGGATCTGGTACTGTGTAATGAGACAGAACTAATAAATGATCTCATAGTAAAGGATCCTCTAGAAAAGAGTGATCATAACATGGTTGAATTTCAAATTCAGTTGGAGGGTGAGAAAGTTGTATCTCAAACCAGTGTCCTGATCTTAAACAAAGGCAATTACAATGGCATGAGGGCAGAACTGGCTAAAGTGGACTGGAAAAATAAATTAAAGGGTAAGACAGTTGAAATGCAGTGGCGGACATTTAAGGAGATATTTTATAACTCTCAACAAAAATATATTCCAGTGAGAAAGAAAGATTTTAAGAGAAGGGAGCACTATCTGTGGCTAACTAAGGAAGTAAAGGATGGTATCAAATTGAAAACAAAGGCATACAATGTTGCCAAGATTGGTGGGAGGCCAGAGGATTGGGACATTTTTAAAAACCAGCAAAGGATGACTAAAAAAATAATAGAGAGAGAAGATGAATTATGAGAGTAAACTGGCAAGAAATATTAAAACAAAGTAAGAGCTTCTACAGGTATATAAAAAGGAAGAGAGTAGCTAAAGTAAATGCTGGTCCCTTAGAGGATGAGAATGGGGAATTAATAATGGGGAATGGGGAAATGGCAGAGACTCTGAACAAATATTTTGTATCTGTCTTCACGGTAGAAGACACTAACAACATCCCAATAATGGACAATCAAGGGGCCACAGGGAGGGGGTAACTAAAGACAATCACTATCACTAAGGAAAAAGTACTTGGTAAAATAATGGGACTAAAAGACGACAAGTTCCCTGGACCAGATGGCCTGCATCCCAGGGTCTTAAAAGAAGTGGCTGCAGAGATAGTGGATGCATTGGTTGCAATATACCAAAATTCCCTGGACTCTGGAGAGGTCCCAGCGGATTGGAAAACCGCAAATGTAACACCCCTATTTAAGAAAGGAGGGAGACAGAAAGCAGGAAACTATAGACCAGTTAGCCTAACATCCGTCGTTGGGAAAATGCTGGAGTCCTTCATTAAGGAATCAGTAGCAGGGCATTTGGAAAATCATAATGCAGTCAAGCAGAGTCAGCATGGTTTTATGAAAGGGAAATCATGTTTAACAAATTTGCTGGTGTTCTTTGAGGATGTAATGAGCAGGGTGGATAAGGGTGAGCCAGTGGATGTGGTGTATTTTGATTTCCAGAAGGCATTCGATAAGGTGTCACATAAAAGGTTACTGCATAAGATAAGAGCTCATGGAGTTGGGGGTAATATATTAGCATGGATAGAGAATTGGCTAACTAACAGAAAGCAGAGTCTGGATAAATGGGTCATTTTCTGGTTGGCAAACGGGAACTAGTGGGGTGCCACAGGGATCGGTGCTGTGGCCTCAACTATTTACAATCTACATTAATGACTTGGATGAAGGGACCGAGTGTAATGTAGCCAAGTTTGCGGATGATACAAAGATGGGTGGGAAAGCAAGTTGTGCAGAGGACTCAAAGAATCTGCAAAGGGATATAGACAGGCTAAGTGAGTGGGCACACATTTGGCAGATGGAGTATAATGTGGGAAAGTGTGAGGTTATCCACTTTGGCAGGAAAAATAAAAAAGCAAATTATTATTTAAATGGAGAGAGATTACAAAATGCTACAGTTCAGAGGGACCTGGGGGTCCTTGTGCATGAAACACCAAAAGTTAGCATGCAGGTGCAGCAAGTAATCAAAAAGGCAAATGGAATGTTGGCCTTTATTGCAAGGAGGTTGGAGTATAAAAGCAGGGACGTCCTGCTACAACTGTACAGGGTATTGGTGAGACCACACCTTGAGTACTGCGTACAGTTTTGGTCTCCTTATTTAAGGAAGGATATACTTGCATTGGAGGCAGTTCAGAGACGATTCACTCGGTTGATTCCTGAGATGAGGGGGTTGACTTATGAAGAAAGGTTGAGCAGGTTGGGCCTATACTCATTGGAATTTAGAAGAATGAGAGGTGATCTTATTGAAACATATGATACTGAGGGGGCTCGACAAGGTAGATGCAGAGAGGGTATTTCCCCTCGTGGGGAAATCTAGAACTCGGGGGCATAGTTTCAGAATAAAGGGTCGCCCTTTTAGAACTGAGATGAGGAGGAATTTCTTCTCTCAGAGGGTCGTAAATCTGTGGCATTCTCTGCCCCAGAGAGCTGTGGAGGCTGGGTCATTAAATACATTTAAGGTGGAGATAGACAGATTTTTACAAGATAAGGGAGTGAAGGATTATGGGGAGCGGGCAGGGAAGTGGCTTTGAGCCCAAGATCAGCCATGATCTTATTGAATGGCGGAGCAGGCTCGAGGGGCCAAGTGGTCTATTCCTGCTCTATTTCTTATGTTTTTATGTTCTCGTACGGTGAGGAGTTTAGGGCACCACACCTTAGGAAGGATATATTGGCCTTGGAGGGAGTGCAGCGTAGGTTTACCAGAATGATACCTGGACTCCAAGGGTTAAATTACGAAGAGAGTTTACACAAACTAGGGTTGTATTCCCTGGAATTTAGAAGATTAGGGGTGATTTGATCGAAGTTTTCAAGATATTAAGGGGAACTGATAGAATAGATAGAGAGAAACTATTTCCGCTGGTTGCGGAGTCTAGGACGAGGGGACATGGCCTAAATGTTATGGCCAGGCCTTTCAGGAGTGAAGTTAGGAAACACTTCTACATGTGAAGGGTGGTAGAAGTTTGGAACTCTCTTCCGCAAACAGCAAATGATGCTAGGTCAATTGTTAATTTTAAATCTGAGATTGATAGATTTTTGTTAACCAAAAGTATTAAGGGATATGGGGCAAAGGCGGGTATATGGAGTTAGATCACAAATCAGCCATGATCTTATTGAATGGCGGGACAGGCTCGAGGGGCTAAGTAGCCTACTCCTGTTCCTATGTAAAAGTTCAAATTGAGACATAATATAATGCAATTCCAAATATGAATAGAACACAATATGTAGCTTTTGCAGTATGTCTTGAAATGGAGAGATGTAACATAAATTGCTGATGTGAATCATAATATATACATCCCCCAGCTTGTCACTGTATCATGTAAAAGTGCGGAATGTGATGACATTTCTTGTGTGAAAATGTCCTTGTCTCCCACTTTGTGGTAGATGAAACTAGTAAGGCATGAGGATTCATCATTTTATTGATGGTAGTGCTGACAATGTGAAAACTGATTGGTCTGGTGTCAGTGATCACTGCTAGATTTTATTTTAAAAATTACCTTTTTATTTGTGGATTTTACTTGAATCCTTTCAGGCATTGCCTGAGCAAAGAAATGTAACTAACTTCAACTTTTTTTGATGTATCTGCTTCTTAGGTATTCCTTACGAATGATTCTAATATGCAATATTGTATTTTCTCTGTGTAATTGAGATATCTACCCATCCTCCAAAACTGAAAGGTTGTTTCAACTACAAAAGTATCCACTTGTATCAGTTTGTTAATGTACATCAGCTCCTGGCTGCCCTTTAGATATTGATACAGTACTGGCGTTCTGAGTGTCAGCTCGATCATTTACCAGTAAGTCACTCTTTTAGTCACTGTTTAAGTTATTTCACAGAGTATGGGATGAATCCCATTGAAATCTAAGGTTAGAAATGTCCTGATTTATTTCGAATTTGTAGTCGTGCAAAGAATTATCAAATGAACTCGTGTCCCTTTGGTCCTCCTGTAAATAATTGTAACAATAATCCTGGCCTGTGATGCTTTTGCTAAGTGTAAAATATGCAGATTGCCCTATAATTACTGTCATTTTGAGCATTCTGAAATGTAATTTTATTCAGTTGACCTGCAGTCATTAATACTTCTGGAGTAAGAGAGTAACAAAATAAAATAGCTGAAGAGCTGATTTTATCTTTAAAGTTACTGCATTAAAGCTATATTATAGCAAGATTTATTGGAAAAAAAGAAACAAAAATGTTTTCTAGGACTCTGCCAAGTGATTTATATTTTGGACTGGAATATTCTTGACCATTCAAAGAATTGATTATTCTGATAGCAAGAAAGAAAAACTTGCATTTATATAGCGCCTTTCACGACCACCAGACGTTCCAAAGCGCTTTACAGCCAATGAAGTACTTTTTGAAGTGTAGTCACTGTTGTAAGGTAGGAAACACGGCAGCCAATTTGCGCACAGCAAGCTCCCACAAACAGCAATGTGATAATGACCAGATAATCTGTTTTAGTGATGTTGAATGAGGGGTAAATATTGGCCAGGAGACCAGTGGTAACTCCCCTGCTCTTCTTCGAAATAGTGCCATAGGATCCTTTACGTCCACCTGAGACGGGGCCTCGGTTTAACGGCACCGACAGTGCAGCACTCCCTCAGCACTGCACTGGAGTGTCAGCCTAGATTTTTGTGCTCAAGTCTCTGGAGTGGGACTTGAACCCACAACCTTCTGACTCGGAGGCGAGGGTGCTACCCACTGAGCCACAGCTGGCACTACAGTAAACAATGTGTTTATTGCCTTTCAAAATAACAGTGAGTTCTGTACTTTGGTACTACTATATAGATCAACTCTCCAGCTTGTGAGCGAGATAAAAGTTGAAGTTACACCGTTGATTTCTCATTGAGGCAGTGCGGTTTAGCGTGCTGCTCAACGTGAACGTGGCAGTATCGGGAAAGAGTAGCATCAAGCTCTGATTCTCAAAAGCACTAAAGCCAAAATCTGGGCGACCTCTGCAGGTTACATTTTTTGGGGCTTGGAACCAGGTGGAGCACAGCTCCAGTCTGGTGAGGGAGCAGGCTTTAAAATTGCTCAAGGAATCCTCTGGCGTTCCTGGGTACCTTATGAAACGTAGCAAGTTGAAAAAGCAGCCAAACTTTGCGAACATTAAAAAATAGCCATTGTGGAAACGTGCATGAAGAGAACTCTACTGGCAGGTAGAGTAGACGTTAAAGCCCACTGTACTACCGCTATCCCAGCCGAGATCGGCAAATTCTGCACACCGAGAGAATCAAACCTGGGACCTTCCTCATTTGTATTGCTGAGCTACACAATGCATGAACATGTTGGGCCATCGGGAGAGCTTGTTTTCTTGATTTTCAGTGGACATAGACCATGTGGTAACTTATCATGAAGCTAAAGAGTGTGATCTAGGACTGACCCTTTTGAATGTCCGGTGAAGTACTGCCATCTCTGTAGTTGTTCCAAGCAAATCATGCCTAAGATTCAACAAAATATCCCAAATCATGTCTGGAGGGGTATAACAAACTATCACAGACAAAGAGAGCATGGAATCTCCTACATTTTAACATGGGTTATGACCATCGGGGGCTGATGGTTGGAGAGTGAGTTTAAAGACACCAAAATGTTGCTGCTGAATATTCTGATCCCTATCCCTGGTGGTAAGTTGAAGGGAAGGAAAGTCTGTGATGAGAACTTTTGTTAAAAGCAACCCCCCCCCCCCCCATTTTGTATTTAAGCAATATATTCTAAAAATATCCATTGATATTTTGTCAGAAATGCCAATTCTTACACCTGCCATGTTGGATCTTTTCATCTCTAGGCCTCTGCAGGTGGCCTCGTTGATGGGGAGCAGCCATTTGCTTCTGGAGTGGTTATGTCAATGATGGCCGTAGCATCACACCTGCCAGGAAGGTGATGTGGAGTTTGCCCCCAAGCAGATCCACATGTCCTGTTAACTGAAACCTTATGCATGACATGAATGGGATTAACAGTCGCCCTTTGCCCACATAATTTTGCACCAGGAAACTACACAGGCTCCCCAACATGTTACTCCTGTCCACTTTGAAAGGTGGTAAAAATCACTCTAAGATTGTTGCATTTAGTCTAACAGTTTAATTTATTTACAAACCAGGCAATTTCACCGAAGCATAAGACATAGGAACAGGAGTAGGCCATTCAGCCCCTCGAGCCTGCTCCGACATTCAATTACATCATTGGCTGATTTGCACCTCACCTCCCATTTTTCTGCCTTTGCTCCATATCCCTTGATACTCTTACCTGACAAAAATCTATCTGTTTCAGTCTTGAAAGCTCCAATGGCTTGACATCCACAGTCTTTTGGGGAGAGTGTTCCAGGCTTCTACTACCCTTTGTGTGGAAAAAGAGCTTCCTGATTGTGTTACTGAACGGCCTAGCTCTGATTTTAAGATTGAATCCCCTTTGTTCTTGATTCCTCCACCAGAGGAAATAGTTTCTCTGTATCTACTCTACCAAATCCTTTAACATACAGCAAGTAACTGGTAGTGCAGTGCTTGACTTGCACAATGCTTAAACTATCCCCAAAACAATAGAGATCAAGATGTTTGTAGTTCTTTCATAATCTTTTAATTGAGTCTCTGAAGGAAGATGAGTGATGACCCCCTACAGATGGTGAAGCAATAATTAGAAGTAGCGAGACAAAAAAAAAAGGAAAATCAGTTTGGAAATGAGGTTTCCATAAACCTTTTTAAAAATACCCTTTAAATTGACTTCTGTTACTTCACCGCTAATGTGGATCCTATCCTTGGCCACCTGAAAATCGCAAAGTAAACATCAGAAGACGCTGCCCAATGCATGTGAACTTCTCTACCAGTCTGCAAACTTTTGTAAAATATAAGGTCATTTCTGATGCAATTAACCTCTCAATACCAGCAACAATGTTACCGAGGGGAACTGGCTGCATTAGATGCCCCCCTGCAAATGTGACTATTTCTAGCCAGTTTTGAGTGTTTTTTCTCCCCTGACGCCAAGACAAAAAAAATCTATCTTGGCCGCAACTCACTGAAGTTAAATTTAAAATTCATATTCTGTGTAAAATAATATAAAAATGACATGCAACAGAAATTTTCCTGTTTGAGGCATGATCGAGCTCGGTTTCTGTTACAGTGCAGTAACCAATTTTTTAAAGATACCTTTGACTGTAAAATGTTTATATTCATTTGAAAATACAAGGTATTTTTTATTTACTGATGTTTTATATAACTGTTCAACAAGAAAGAAAAAGAATAACTTCTGTTTCCAGTGCACTTTATGGGCTGGATTTTGATACTGGGGCGGGTTGGGGTTGTGTCATCCGCATTTTGTGTTATCCACCCGACTGGAATTGGATGTGGGAGATTGATGCAATTTTCACCTAATTGGGCAATTGAGTTTCAGCATGTGGGAACCCATGACCCAATTAGTGGTTTCAGTCTGAAAGTCGCCTCTGATGATGTCATCATTGCTGCTTGCTGCATTGCAGGTCAGAGACTGCCTGGCCTTTGCTGTGAGAGGACCTGGAAGCAAAATGAGCAGAGAGAGAGAGAAATAATTTTTTTTCCATCCAGGTCCTCTCACAGCAAAGGCCAGGCAGTCTTTGAAGACATTCAATGCAGCAGCATCAGAGGCGACTTTCAGACCTAATACTACTACTGCCTTCATCACATCTCCTTTGTAATAGTGGACCTGCAGATGATAGTCAGCTATCCAAATGTGCTCCCGCCAGGTTTCACAATCGTGGTTCAGAACAGGCGTGCTTCACGTAGATCAAGGGTTAAAATCACAAAGGCCTTTCAAAATGGCATTATAGAGCCAATTCAGTGCTTGTTAAGGGCCTTAACAGCCTATCCCGTCTCTTAAAGGCGGGACGGAGTCGGGACCAGCAGACACGATTTAATGAAAATTGCGTGGAGGCGGGATGGAGGCGGACTTGTGCCCGCCCGCCACTTTTCGCAATTTTAACCCCCCACACGCCTCCAAACCCGCCTCCACGGGTCAATGAAAATCCAGCCCTATGTCTCCTGCAAATCAGTGCTCCATTCGCATTTCATGTTCAGTTACAAAACAATAGCATGGTTCCTGTTCAACCTCCTCGGTATCACTGCTACAGATTCTGGAAATTTCTGTCACCCATTGCGCCATTATCTTCTGGTCATTGCTTTTATTGTTATATGTTCACTCAAAGGGCTGGATTTTCATTGACCTGTGGAGGCGTGTTTGGAGGTGTGTGGGGGGTTAAAGTTGCAGATTCGGGGGTCCCGACCCCATCCCGCCCCCAACACGCCTCCATGCCAGTTTCGCTGGAGGCGGGTACCCGACCTGTGCTGAGACCCGCCTCCCCGAGGCGGGAAGGGGATTAGTGACAATTAACTGCCTGTTAACAGGTAGTTAACAGGCAGTTTTTTGCCTAATCCCTATTTTGAAAGCTGAAATGAGGGCTTCCTGACAGGTCCCAACCACGCCAAGTTAACGAGGCGGACCGTGGGCCTGCAGGGGTTGGAGGGGTCGATATGTCCGGTGGGCAGGTGAGTGATGGGTGCATGTGTGCAGTGGTAAGTGTGTAAGGTAAGTGTAAAGTGTGGGAAAAAGTTTTACTTACCTTAACTTCCTCCTGCAGGTGTCAGCCTTCAGTTTTCGGGAGTCAGAAATCTCACCGGCACAGAAAGCAGAAAGGCCGTGGTGCTGTCTAAAGTTTCAGCCTCTGTTTTCTGTGCTGGAATGATTTCTAACTCAGCCTGAGAGGAAGGACTCAAGTTAGAAGACAGATTGTCAGGGTTTGACAGCTTCACAGAGCTGTCAAACGCTGATATTTCATCTGTTAAAAGCTCTTGACAGATGAAATGTCAATCTGTGACGTCACCTGTTGCCGGGTGGCCCTTAATTGGCCTGCTGAGCTCACTGGGCGGGCTCAACAAGGTCAATCAAGGGAAAATACAGTGGGTTGGCCACAAGTCGATGGAGGCGGGTCTACAACCCAAAAAGTGGAAGTCCCGACTCCATCACGTCCCCAGTATCAAAATCCAGCCCAAAGTGTTTGCTTACGTTGAAACGTTTTATTTTCTGCACAATAATTGCTCTTCTGGCCGGCCTCCACCCTCCATAAATGTAAGTTCATCCAAACCTCCACCCGTATCCTAGCTTGCACCATTCCATTCAGCAGCTGTCATCCTTCTATATTCCTCTTCACACCTGTACTCGCTGACCTCCAACGCCTCGATTTTAAAATTCTCATCCGCATATTCAAATCCCTCCATGGTTCACCCCTCTCTATCTCTGTAACCTCCTTCAGCAATACAACCCTCCATGAACTCTACGTTCCTCCAACTCTGGTCTCTCGCATCCCCCACTTCCTTTGCCCCCACCATTGGTAGCTGTGCCTTCAGCCGTCTAGGCCCTAAGCTCTGAATTCCCTGTCTAAACCTCTCTACCTCTCCACCACTCTCTCCTCCTTTAAGATGCTCCTTAAAACCTATCTCTTTGCTGTTCTAATGTCTCCTTCTTTGGTCCGGTCTCGATTTTTGTCAGATTATGCTCCTGTGAAGCGCAATGGGACACTTTACTATGTTAAAGGCACTATATAAATGTAAGTTGTTACAATTTTTCCATTGAAACCTTTTACTAAGTTTATTCAGAACACCGCAAAACATATTGTTTTAAATCAGTTGGTAATAAAACCTAGCCCTACTTACAAAGCTAGCAGCATAAGGATTTTGAAGAATTGGAATATGCAGAATTACTTGTTAATTGGATCTGCCTCTTAATAATTGGCTAAATGTATTTCTAGTTGCCTGGCATTAGTCATTAGTCACTGTGTTAAACCTATATTAGAATCTGTGGAATGACCTTATTGCTGCTCAACCTCTTTAATCTCCAGATTGCAATGATCTGCCTGGTTTTAATTGGACAGTATAATTACTGACTGTACTTAAAACTTAGTTCTTCCAAAATTGTTCAAACAGTTTAACTTGCAGCATTTCCTATATCTCCATTTATGTTTGCATCAAGAGTGTTTTGTGTGCTCGCGACCTTCTAAGATGTTCATACCCTATTAAAGGGAATAAACCATTTTAACGGAAGTGATTTTAATTGGTTACATAAGAACATAAGAAATAGGAGCAGGAGCAGGCCATTCGGCCCCTCGAGCCTGCTCCACCATTTAATGAGATCATGGCTGATCCGATTTTGGCCTCAACTCCACTTTCCTGCCCGCTCCCCATAACCCTCAACTCCCCTGTTGCTCAAAAATCTGTCTACCTCAGCCTTGAATATATTCGATGACTCAGCTTCCACAGCTCTCCGGGGTAAAGAATTCCAAAGATTCATGACCTTCTGAGAGAAGAAATTCCTCCTCATCTCCGTCTTAAATGGGCGACCCCTTATTCTGAGACTGTGCGGCAGTGCGGTTGAGGCAGTGTGCATTGATCAACAGTTGGTCAATATTGTTATTTTTAAAATATATATATTGAGAGATCAAAGCAGAGCAGAGGACAGCTTCAGACGGTGGTCAGATATTCTGGATATTAACGCTATGGTCGTAGTTTTATGATGATGGCCAGGCAACATCTTGATAATTTAACTTTCTAATGACTTGTTACAGCTCTGAAATATTGCGCTATAAGCTATCTTTTACAACAGGATTGAATAAAGCTGGGAATTCTCAGTTTGTCTTGTATCTGGGTTTGTATTGACGAAAAGGGTGAAATGCACCTTTTAAATCCTACTGGTTGGATGAAGGTCGGTGGCACTTGTGATCCAGTATGAGCGACTGTTTACCATTTGCAGCATTTCTCATGCATGTAGTGTTGCCATTTTCAATGCCCAGACAAGCACCCAGTACTAACTGTTCTTGGCCAACTAGTTTTGTTCAGCCTAATGAATGGACTCTTAGCAGGAAAAGCATTTTTCTTTATCTCTGGATCTTCAAGGATGAGGCCTTCTAGGGAGAAGCGCATTGTTATTATTAAAAAAAGGTAGTATCCTGTGTCTTTCCCAATGAGGCCATCTATCTATGCAATCTAATCACAAAATGTAACCATGAACTTACCCGTCGCATTTTCTAATATCTCCAAATCCTTTCCCTCACACAGATCTCCTCCCTCTGAACTTCACACTTGCATGTTGCTCTTTTCCTGGAGCTGAGAACTTTCATCTGGGCATGCCCCCTTTTGTTTTTGCCACTTTGCCTTTTTTGCTGATTCTTCAAACTGTGCACAACATCAATGCCTTGCTGCCATTGCGCCCCCACCCCTGCATGACTCCCTCTTGGGGCGCTGTGAGGGAATATCCTGGCGCTACGTGCTGCGGTACTGCAGGCCTTCCTCCCCTTCTTAAAAGGGGAGGGGCCTTGCACAGCGTGACCCGGGGCCCAGCTGGGCCACCAGGGATCGGAGTGCCGGCACTCCGCGGGGGGGCTGAAGAGGAGGCCGGGGACGGCAACGGGGGCAGGTGCTGGCAGGCGGCCAGCAACAAAAATGGTCGCCCGGCACCTCGCCTTTAATTAGCGCTGCCCCGGCCGCAGGTAGGCCCTCCTGACCCCGTCGGACATAGCGTCCAACAGTATGTCAGGGGGTGCTACCAAAGATTGCGAGCGGGGCGCTGCGCATGTCGATGACGTCATCACCGGCTGCGCAGCGCCACGGGGTGCTAACGGTTACCGCCGCCGCTAACCTCCCGCTAAATTTCACGGGAGGAGTTGGCAGTGCTGCACCCAGGCGCTAGTTGCTTTGCGCCCCATTAGTGCTAACGGGAGGCGCAAAGCAACCGAATTTTCCCCCTATGTAAGTAACTATAAAACAGAGGAGGTAAATGACATACAATGGTAATGAAGGGGGGGCGGTGGGAGCAAGAATGAATAGGTGGACGGGCAACCAGAGGGAAAAACAAGCATAGGAGGAATGTTGGGTAAGAGTGGTAAGAAACTGGGAAATTAATGAAGTAAAGAGAGCAAAACAGAGACAAATTAAAGCAGATATGACCACAGTAGGAAATGTGAGAGTCAGACAGAATGAGTTGATACTGAACGAGTGGAAGAAAAACAACGTGAGGGTAACAGGGTTAAAGAGGAACCGAAACAGAAATAGTTACAGGAAGAGAGAATCACAGTTTAAAAAAGTTTTCTCCATTAGCAATGTCATGGGAGGTCAATGATATCATATAATATCGCACCACGTTTTGCTGGGCAGTAAACACAGAATTCCAGCTTTTGGCTTAAACCTTAGTTCCAGCATTGGCCACCAGCAGTAGAAAGGAGAGATAAGTGCCCAATCTGCATAGTTGTGTGAGCTATGTTACGGGATATCCAGTAGTAACCCTTTAATGTTTTTTGCTTTGAATAATAATGCTTTATAAGATGTACGCGTGTGATTTGGGGACCATTCAGTGTTTCTCTGAAAATGCATGCCTCCACTTTACAGCTCCCCACAACTGTAATTGAGAACTCAATGGCATGGATGATTAAGCCTGTTTGCTACCACTCCATGGCACTCCAAGTTATTCCACCATCTCGTCCGCATTTGTGTAAAGCACATAATGCAATATTTAAAAGAAAAATCCGTACTTTGTAAGCAGCGAGGTTCACTTCTGTGTTGTATACGTATCCACTATTTGCTTTCAAATCATAGGGTGCATTCCACCCTATGCATCTGGGTGGTGTTTTTTAAACCACTTATTATCTTCTAATATGTAATTTCTCTTGTGTCCAGAAATATATCCAGTAAATCTTGATTACTGAGTTTCATCCTTTATGACAAAGTATATTTAACTTTTTAATCAATCGGTGCAGATAAAACAGTAAAAAGGAAATTTGTGTTCGTAAATGATAAATGAAATGAGCCATATGTCACATTAATCAGTAGCTGTCATCCTTCTATGTTCCCCAGAACAGTCTGAACAGTTCCAACAGTTGAAATATTACTTTGAAATCTTATAATTGGGGGGTAGCCTGAAAACAGTAGCAGCACAGAGCTCACTCCCAACCAGACGATCACAGGCTGTGAATCTCCAGTATAATGTCATTGACTGAGAACAGGAATACAAGAGTAGGGAACTCGATTAAGCCAAAAAATGCAATAAGTTGTGTCTGATGATACAAAGTCTTGTGAATATTCTTACGGCTGTGTTAACTGTTGGGACAAACTCTACAGTTTTAACAGGCCATTTCTACGTAAGATAAACCTCAAGCTTAGTTTTTATCGTCTGAGATCTAAAAGGTATGTGACTATGATTATTGTTTGAGCATCGTTCTTTAAATAATCATAGACTTTACAGTCAGAATAAATCTGAACATGTTGGCTTTTAAAAAGATAATGGAATGTAGAGTGCAAACTGCGACTTGTTAAATATGCACAAACCAAAATTAAGAGAACCACTTTTCCAGGTGGTGGAAAAATAGTCGGATGGAAATGGGATCAGAAAAACAGCTGACGTTCCACTCAGGAAACCACAAAAGCAGTCCTGAATTCAGCTGATTGGAAGAAGAAAAGACCATTCTGCACTGAATTAGCATGGAGAAAAAAATACTCCTGAGGCATTTGTAACATTTCCTGTTATCGTTGGATTTTAAAAAGAGCTGGGTAATCCTGATTGCGTTAACAGGGCTATTTCTGCAGTAACAGCCCAAAAATATGAAGGCACCAACACTCATTTTTTTTCAGGTATCAGACAGCTTTATGCAATGATGTCAATGTTTTAAACAGTCAAGCCACTCATGCATTTCAGCATCATGTATCTTTAATGGGACCCCAGTAGCAGATAGTATCATCTGTAATGAGCTAAACCACTCTGAGTTGTAACATCACATCGAGAGAATAAAAATGTGATTTTAGTCTTCACTTTTTTGAAACCATTGACTAATGCTGGGGTCAGGTTGTATAGGTGCTGGGTCCTCTTCGGTATTTGTCCTAGCTGGCCATTCTTTACATGTGTAGGGCATTGAGCATTGGCAGGTTAAGAGCCGATCATGATTATAAGGTCCCACCCAATGGAACTACCTGACATACACATGCACACTTTCCAACAGGCTTTACTGGCTAGTGATCAGGAACCCTGGCAGATTTTTATTTTTTCCTATGCCCCTTCCTAACTCGGGGGCACTGACACTAATTGCGGAATTGTGATCGGGTAAATCAAGAATTGATGTTTGGTTGCCCGTCTCCACCCCAGCCTCAGCTCATCTGCTGTTGAAACCCTCATCCATGCCTTTGTTACCTCTAGACTTGACTATTCCAACGCACTCCTGGCCGGCCTCCCATGTTCTACCCTAAATAAACTTGAGGTCATCCAAAACTCGGCTGTCCGTGTCCTAACTCGCACCAAGTCCCGTTCACCCATCTCCCCTGTGCTCGCTGACCTACATTGGCTCCCGGTTTAGCAACGCCTCGACTTTAAATTCTAAACCTTGTTTACAAATCCATCCATGGCCCTCGTCCCTCCCTATCTCTGTAATCTCCTCCAGCCCCACAACCCCCCGAGATATCTGCGCTCCTCTATTTCTGGCCTCTTGAGCATCCCTGATTTTAATCGCTCAACTATTGGTGGCTGTGCCTTCAGCTGCCAAGGTCCTAAGCTCTGGAATTCCCTGCCTAAACCTCTCCGCCTCTCTACCTCTTGTTTCTCCTTTAAGACGCTCCTTAAAACCTAACTATTTGACCAAGCTTTTGGTCACCTGCCCTAATTTCTCCTTATGTGGCTCGGTGTCAAATTTAGTTTTATAACACTCCTGTGAAGCGCCTTGGGACATTTTAGTACGTTAAAGGTGCTATATAAATACAAGTTGTTGTTGTTGCATGGCTCAATTACTTTCAACATCAATTCAAGGAGCACCAGCGAACGGTTGATCGAGCTGACTGATACGTGTCGATGTACACAGGCATAACGATTAACATTTAAGATTGTATCACAATTCAGTAGAATATACTTCCCATAAATATTTAGAATTGAGAAAATATCAAAATATGAAGAGATCTATATTTTTGACTTTTGGGAATTTTGTCACTGTAGACAATTATGTAATGATTAGTCCACATAATTATTGCCCACGTGGGGACTCTATATACTGACCTATGTTAGTGACAGTAAGAACAACAGAAAGCGCTGGAAAAACTCAGCAGGCCAGGCAACATCCGTGGAAAGAGAAACAGAGTTAACGTTTCAGGTCGAAGACCCTTCGTTAGTGACAGTGAAGGGTGGAAAGGAGAGACTAAAGTCAAAGTGTAAAAATTATATTTTTCAGAAGCTAATCAAAGATAAAAGTTCCTTTTATGGCACAAAATCAGTTATCCCAACCATAAGAAGGTGTGAATTATGATGGCATATAAAGTTGCAGCAACGAAAGCCACCTTCATGTTTCCTGTTTATCTTTCTGGGTGTAATGTTTAATTTCTTGAATGCCTGTATGTGATGCTCTCTTACCCTGTCCTATTTATTACCCTTAATACATTAATGCAGGAGGTACCGTGACATGTGCTGACTGCAACGGAGAAATGATTTCCTATACGCAAACTTTCCATTTGCTTTTGGGTCTGGTATATAATTAGGTTATTTATATGTCAGTGACATCGTGGGGTTGGTATAGAAGCATGCCACTGACTCCAGCAATGATGAGTACAGCTGTTATAACCGTGAGCAGTACCTTTGTCAGAGGAACACTTCTATGGTTAATATCTGTCAAGTAGAATCCCAGGAAGACGGGGGAACAACTTGTAGGAGAAAGGCTTCAGTAGGTGAGTTGCTGATGCAAGTTTGTAAGATGACGCATGCTTACATACATAGGAATGAATAACTGTAGATGTAGTGATGTAATAGTAATCTTGCATACATATACAATAGCGCATTTGTTTTGGATTTTGTTCTCAATAAAGTAATGGTTTGTGATTTTGTGATGAGGCACCTGTTTGTGTAATTTGAGCTGCCAATTGAAAACTGGAAATTAGATAGCCAATGATTTAACATAATCTTAGCAGATGTTAAATGCGACACTCAACATGGGGCACAAGTGCACGGGGTAGGATACTTAACTAAGGATGAAATCGGATACAACAAGTAGTGTGTAGTACTGTTGGTACATTTGTAGCCATTTTAACATCTTAGTGCATTGATTGCATGTTGTAACCATTTACTTGATGGTTAGAAATGTTTGGGAAAACTTTTTTATACAGTTCACATCTTCGTATATACTTTTTTTTGCACCTCCAGTTATGTAAGTACTTTTCTTTATTAATGGAGCATAATTTATCTGTTAACGTGGCTGCATACTTCTAATTGTACGACAAAGCAATTGGAAAGCAGAACACTTCAAATGGTGATCTAGTATACATTGGAACTTTGAAAATCCAGTATTTAATTGTTTTGAGGTGGGGAAAATCAATACTGGGTAATAGAAATTGTTGCACACTGAGTCAATATCAAGAGCAAAATCCATCAATTCAATCCAGTATTGTTCCTTATCTTCAGCCTCAAAGAGCACTGAACTGGTGTGTCATTTCCATTTCTCTCATCAGCCATTCATGTGGCCTCAGAGTAAGATTATCCAGTTAGCGGTGAATTACCAGTAATTTTGTGCAGTAACTCATGGATCAATCTTAGCATTCTTGCAATTATCCGAGAGGAGATTTCGAATCTCGTCAATCTACATTGCGTCTACTCGGGTCCTGGAGCTGCTGGCCCATTGTGCCCTGTTGAGTTGATATTCCTTGAATTGTTTTACTTTTATTGATCTATGGCTCTGCATTACGCAAAGGATTTTCTGCTAATGTTTAATTACTTGTGCAGTCTTTACTTATTTATATTTATTTGCTTTGTATCATTATTTACAAATAGATAACTTGTGCTATCTGGTACAGTTAAAGTGCACTGTTAAATGTTTAATTGTTGGATGTTTTGTTTGAGTTAGTTTTTCTATGTTTAATTTAAAATAGCAGCGCAGCACATAAACAACTGTCAAAAAAAACTGAAATTCCAATATGGAGCTTTTCCATAAAACATTCCACTGTGTTTCATAGACTGATTAGGGGATGCTTTATCCTGCCATGAATGTTAAATCATTGGACACTAATGATAGAAAGAAAGAAATGGTTGTATTTATATATCGCCTAATCACATTGTCAAAATGCCTTAAAGTACTTGGATTATCTTTTGACGTGCCGTGACTGTTATGTGGACTCACACAACAGCAAAGACCCCATAAACCACAAAGTTCCAATAAACAGCGGTGTATTTCAACAGGAATGTCCATGTCGGGAAGAATTTAAGGAAGTAAGCAAAATTGCTGCAAAAACTGGAAACTCCTTTCTTTTAACAGTAGGAAAAAACTCTCTGGTTTTTGGCAGAGGTAGATGAATTTTTACAGAAGTAGAGAGGAGGAGATATAATTCACTTATGAATGGGGAGTAACTATGGTAAAAAAAATAATATTTGAAGATATTCTTCGAGGAGGCATTTTTTTCTCACTCATTTCCATAAAAATGGCAACTCCCTTCACTCTTGGGGATACTGCCCCATTAATGGTTCACGCTCCAACTCAACTGACTTCCCCCCCCCCCCCCCCAATATCCTCTGCTAACTCACGGCTCACTCATGCTACTTTGATATTACTGAATCAGTTCAATAATCAAGTTGATTCCATTCCTAACTTGGCCTTCTTACACCATGGAATTTGGCAATAATAGGCTGCCGCGTTTACATCAGAACAGTGCCTACACTTCAAAAGCACTTTAATTGCCTGTGAAGTGCTTTGGGATGTCCTGGGGTCGTAAAAGAAACGACATAAATGCACATTCTTTCTGTAATGGGAAAACTGTATACATACAGGATTTGTACATGGCTCATACATGGCAGCAATGGCGAAAGGGTATTGCTGAACGGTAGTGGTGGGACGAGAGATCAGCAATTGGTGTCAAGGTGGTGGTGATGATGCTGTCAATGGGAGGTGGCACTGTCCGTCGAAGGTGTTCCGCAAGAACCCCTCGGGTGGCATTGATGCTGTGTCCTTTAGTCTACAGCGATGCTTCTTAAATACAAATTCTTCCTTTTATTTCTCACTTTCTAACAACACTGTTGCTATTAGAGGCAACCATGTCATGTGAAGGATGCAATTGGGCGTGTCCCTCATTGCTACTGTTTACTCTGGAAATTATAGCCCACTAACAAACTTGGGAAGGTAAGGCTTTGGAATATACAATTTACTAAGAATATGATTTTATTAGTTTGTTAATTACAGAGGAAAGCAGGCATTCTTCCATTTTAGTGAAAGAGTCATTTTATTTCCTAAGCCTTTAAACAATGCTTATAGAAAATTGAATGCAAGGAGGCTGCAACTTGCTCAGGGCAAATCTCCGAATCTCTCAGATCAACTTTTGTCCTAAAAACACCATGCAAAGAATTTTGACCCTATCCGTACATCGAGGACGCAATGATATGTTCTGCAACACAATAATATTAACCACACATCCAATTGTGCCTTGTGGTTTTTTTTTTTCTCCCTACAGTTTAAGCTAAACTAAGATAAAAATGTGAACTCCAAATGCCAAAACTTTGTGATGCATCAGGTGCAGTGTCTGCTGTGGTGCCCAGTGCAAACTGTCCCCGGCAGAAACAGCAGCAGCAACATCGTCGGGGCAGTGACTTCTGGCATTGCAGGAGCGGAGTCTGCTGCAGTGACACCACCTCTGTATGACATGGTCTGCCACTGTGTAATAATAACATGTTTATGTTTTGGAGCCATACAGGATGGTAGATCAGCAATTGAATATATTTTAAAAGCAGACTGCAAAGATACAAAATAAATGTCATTTAAAAAAGAAAGAGACTACTTCAAGTTTCAAAATGCTGTGGATAAATAGAGGCTAGAAAGAAACTAAAATTGAAGAGGGTATATGGAACCTATAGGTTCCGTGATTTAAAAATAATAAAAATGAGAAAATAAGGAAAGAGTTAAGTATAAGGAAAGCAAGAAAGGGAAAAGGGTGCTATCTTTCGGATGAGACATTATACCGAGGCCCCGTCTTCTCTATCAGGGGAGCATAAAAGACCAAATCAGACTATTTAAGGCAGAGTTCTCCAAGTGTCCTGGCCAATATTTAGCCCTCAACCAACATCACTAAAACAGATTACCTGGTCATTTATTTCATTGCTGTTTGGGGGACCATACTATGCCGCGCATTTCGCTACTTCATTGGCTGTAAAATGCTTTGGCACATCCTGAGGTCATAAAAGGCGCTATGTAAATGCAAGTTTTTCTTTCTTTCTTTGAGATTTAACAAAGTTGTTAAATGCTACCAATTTTAAAAAGGGCTTCCTTCTAAGCCAGATTTTTGCTGCCGGGATGCTTAAATTCTGTTTGTTATACCAACTATTCTGTCTCTTGGTCCAAGTGACTAGGATCCACACAGCATGCAAATGTATGTCCTATCCAGTCAGCTGGTGACAGAGTCTACTTCTTGAATTGAATCTGTATAAAACAAGTCTCCCTTGGGGATACTATTTCAACTCAATTGCAGACATTTGGTTGGTCCTTACTTTCTAGGACAGCAATGGATATTTGGGAGCAGGGTATTGAAAATGGGTCATAGAATGTATTTTGCTTTACCAGTAGCCAGGTAGGGAACTGTCCGGTGATCAGCTTGTTCTACCAGAGCTATGGGCATTTATGATGTAATACATTTCATGGGCTAATATTCAAAGGGTAACCTCAAACTTAATTTGTAAAGCTGCCACACGGATTCATCCTTTTACCTTTTAAGGAGCATTGTATTATTTACATATGTGATGAGAATATACTTTTCAGCATGCCAACCCTTTAATGCAGAACTTGAGATCAAATCATATTCTGTTTTGGGCATAATATGAGATTATCTGCACTGGAATGTACTGGTTCAATGTTGAAGAGGAAAAATGGGTTTCCAACCTTTTGCTAGTTGATCTTTCACAGACTTCCCCTCGTTCATTTCTAATTGATTTGAAGTGCAAAATATTATTTCTTCGCTGCTTGTTTGTTCAACGAGCTGGTAATTGGTCTGGGTATAATATTGAGAAGAAGGGGCATATCACATGATATTTGCTTGTCTTATCATATTTAAAATTCCTGAAAGATTATGTATGCCCTACTGATTTCTCTCCTGGATTATTGAGCTTAATCCATTGATTTGTAGAGGAATAAATTGCACTGAAGAATAGAATGTCTGTACTGAAAGTAGGTAGTCCACTTCCTCCTTTTTGCGATGTAACACAAGCATCACTGTGCAAGGATTTGGGTCAGATATAGTACTGAGACACATCTGTACAGCAAACAGCTGAAACACTTTAGTTCATACTAAGGTGATGTTTTCTAAATCTGTCTCACTGCAGGACTATGATTTAAAAATGGTTGCTGAGTCAGATATTTCAATTCAGTGGCAACATCCTGACTGAATACAAAATTTATTTGCGATTTGTAAAACAGTAAGCTGATTTAAAAGTTGCAAACTACGATGAAGCAGGACAAACATTGCACTGTGTTTCAACACAGAGTTTGAAGCAAAGCTTTGCAAAGCATTCAATGGTTTGCTGGCCTTTTTGTTGAAAAGTAACCTTTCAGTTAGTTTGAATGCAAGTGCTTTCTTCAAAGTGTATCTGTGAATTGGACATGTGGCAACTCTTGAGGCATAGAAATAAAATGTTCCACGGCTGTTGATGTAACTAGTCTCGACTCCAAAACAATGTATTTTTGACAAACAGTATCAAAGACCAAGGCAATCTTTCAGTGCTGCAGTAACCCATAATCTTCAAATGCTCCACTGGAACCATAACTGTCCATGAATATTGTATTACTTGTATTTATGAAGCTGTTTAATTTTTTTTTGCCACAGTAATTAATATTTTAATGTCATTTTTAATTTGTTGGCATTAACTCCACTTTACTCTGAGTTATTTCTAGTACAGTTAGAAAGTTCACTCAAACCAGTTATGGATGTACATGCTGTGCTTTGAACTTCTGTTGCTGCACTTTTGGTTTGTTGTGACTTGTGCTTTTGCCATTTTTGGTGGTTGGGTGGGAGGGAAGGGGAAGAGATGAGAAAATGTGCGTCCTGTTGATTATATTGCATTTTGTCGTCTTTCTTGGACATTATTGCCATGGTTACACAATCAAATTTGAGCTAGGATTCATGTCAGCAAGGGATATGAAATCAGCTAATGATAAAGCTACAGTTTATAGAGATTTGTAGATACTGACTTAATAGATTCCTGTTGTTAAATAAAACTATCGCCTGTGGTATTGCCCATGGCTATTTTGGTGGCCTGGAGCATGGCGTGATATTTCATTAAAGCTACTAAGTATTCCTTGTGACCATCTAGATAATTATAGGACAATTAGAGATCTATCTCTCCCTCTGTTTCCCCCCCTCTCTTTCACTCACTCACTGGGCTGGATTTTATCAATGGGGGCGCGTTGGAGGCGGGACTGCTGCTTGTTGGGTTTTAGTCCCGCCTCTATCGACTTCTGGCCAACCCACGCTATTTTCCCTTGATTGACCTTGTTAAGCCCACCCAGCGGGCTTAGCAGGCCAATTAAGGGGAAGCTGGTTACAGAGAACGTCAGCGTTTGACAGATGAATTGTCATCTCTGTGAAGCTGTCAAACACTGACATTCTCTGTTGTTTGATGAGTTCTTGTACTCAAGACTCATTAAACCTCTTTTGTGAGCAGAAATTAGATGGCTGTTGCATCGGAGAATGCAGCAGCCATCTGTCATCTCTGCCGGTGAGATGCGAGAGTCTCCGCATCCCCAACTGTTGAAGCCTACAGGAAGAAACAAAGGTAAGTAAACTTTTTCTATCACTTTACACTCACCTCTCACACTTACCTCCCCACACTTGCACCCATCACTTACCTCCACAGCGCACTTTTGCACCCCTCCAACCCCCACAGACCCACTGCTCGCCTCGGTGACCCTGGTGGGGTTTCCCGACGTCAGGAAGCCCGCGCCTCTGGTGGAAAAATGGGAATAATCCTCTTAACTGCCTGTTAACTACCTGTTAACAGGCAGTTAAGTGGCTGTAATCCTCTTCCTGCCTCCAGGAGACGGGACTCGGCGCGGGTCGGGTACCCGCCTCCTGGGAAGATGGCATGGAGGCGGATTGGGGGCAGGATGGGTACCCGCCCCCAGATTCTGCCATTTTCCCGGCAGTTCCACCTCCAAACCCACCTCCCCAGGGCTGGCAAAATCCAGCCCACTGTCTCTCACACAAAGTTTACTTATAAATGCACCTCTTGTCTCTCTTCGAAAGGAAAACACCTATTGTCAAATGAAAATTTAACTATGACACATGGGGGAGGCAGTGGAGCATCAAGGGGCAGAACATTTGGAACCAACAGAGAAACTCTGCAAGAATACAGCAGAACTGAACCACAATGTCTGCACTTTCTTAATTGACTTTTCCGTAAACAAAGCCAGTGTTCTGATCGCCATCCTGAATAGCAATTAACTTCTGAATGAACTCAAGTCAATGTCTGCTTAACTTCAATTTGACAATTAGATACACACCTATACTTTAGCAACGCAATAATACATTGTGTGTTACATGGTATAATGCTCCTACCCTTATAAAACAACACATCCACTGACTTACCGAGAACAGTGGCACAGGAGATTAGCATCTGTAATATTATGAAAACTTTATATATGAGTGCACTTCCTGTCTCATAATTTTAGATCAAAAGCAAAATACTGCAGATGCTGGAAATCTGAAATAAAAACAGAAAATGCTGGAAATACTCAGCAGGGCAGGCAGTATCTGTGGAGAGTTAACGTTTCAGGTTGACTTTTCATTAGAACTGGCGAAGGTTAGAGATGTAACCGGTTTTAAGCAAGTACAGAGGCAGGGACTTTCCTGTTATTAAACCTCCATGCATCCTCTGATTTGCTGTGAGCAGCAGCATGGGATATTTTGCTAGTAATATAAATTCAGTACAGCTCGCAAGCGTATCGATCACATTTTAAGTGTCAAACTTTGAAATAAAATATAAGGTAACATAGGCAATCATTTGCAATGTACAGAGAAGTTCCTCAAATAGAAAATACCAGAGATACCAACTTATTGCAGCTTCTTAATTGATCTTAGCAATCATATTTTTTTAATAAAGAGACCGTCACATCACATGTCCAGAATCACACTTCTGTGTCACAATTATAAGCAAATTATTTTAGGTAAATTTCTTCCAGTTGATTGGCTTGAATGTAAATTCCAACTATATTTTTCTATTTAAAAAAAAAAAAAAAGAAAACTGGTATTTGGAATGTAGAGCCACTCCCCCACTAACAAAAAATGCCTCAGCACAGAGTCAGAATGCCTGTAGTTTATGACCTTAGTAATCACACAACTCCGCAGAATAATACATTGGTATAACATTTCTGTCCTAACAACATAACGATTGCTGTGAGCAACGCTATTCGATGGATATATGTAACAAAGTTATCGGCATTTTCTAATAACTGAAAGAAATAATGTCAAAATGCTGAGTGTCATTTTGTATTTATTGCATGTTCTCTCTCTTTCTGTAGGTATGTTTAAAGGCAGACGGACTACCTCCACCAACTCGCATCGGAAAAGTGTCTTCATGGCTTAAGAGCAAGATTGTGTCAAGCCACTTATCAACCGAGGTTGACTTTTTTTTTCCAATGCTGGGGTGACAAAAGAAATGAGTCCAGGACATCAACTGAAGATGTAGTTATTTAATACACAATTGCTGTGTACTTTTGCTTTACTATTACAAGGTACATGACCGAGTAAAATGCATTCAGGGACTGATCGTACAGAAAATAAATTTGCTTCGTTTACTTTCAACAAAGACTTTCAAAAACCGCCTCGACTATTTTATGAAACTGAGCAGCAGCCAATGAATTTACTTGCAACACTGGAGGTCAAAGCAGAGCGCAGGTTTGGGTGGAGTGGACATATTTTTGCTTGGAAAGCAAAACTGGGCACCCTGTTTTTGGGAGTAATAATACTATGCCTAGTAATGGCATCTTATATTTTAACTAGAGACCAACAGAGATTACTGCTGACTCCATCCCCATTCCAGTACAGTACAGCCACAAATAATGAAGAATTTCTGGAATTGGACTCTGCAGAAATTGAGGGTGACACTGATGGGCTTTCGTCACCACTTAATTGGTTAGAAAGAACCAATTATTTAACATCTGAACTTATTATTGAAACTAGTGATTCCAAACTTCAGCTCATGCCAAGAAGACTGCCACAGTGGGATGATCTTGTAAAACAAGAGGCACATGTGAGTTGGAATTCTATAATGTATCTGCTATGTTTTCTATGAAGTCTTCAGCACAAATTACTTGAGTATTTTTGCAACGTTTTGATGGATTATTTTTAAATTAAAAGTATATAGTTCAGAATGATTTTCCACTTAGTATGTTCATTAGTAATTAAGTTATACTATTTTAATGGCATCACTCATGTAATTTAAGAATCTTGCTCTCAGGGCTATAGTCTAGACTAATACCATACATGCCAGGTTTACAAGTTGCCTCGTGTAGCTAACAAGTTAGAACCACTTTAATAGAATACAGTTGGTGCTAATGGTCATCTGTTCCAGACATTGAAAAGCATCTTTCAGTGGTGTGCCAACCAACCACCATTAAATACTGAAGTGCAGTACATTTACCTTGTGTCAAACCTAATATTGGCAGTGATGTTTGTTTTCAACACTACTCATTGGCACTGAAGAGGGTGATTAATTTAGTTAGGGGATGATTACTGCCATCTCCTCTTGCACGGGTTGAAGTATTAGATTTTGAGTATTAATACGGTTATTAGTTGGCTACCCCGACGGTTCAATGCTGTATGGGGTGGTATTAAGACATAAAGGAAGATGCCAAGTTCAATCTTGGACGTATGCTGCATGAGTTAATCTTAGCCAGTGCAGCAGTAGGATTTCTGCAGTGTCCTGAAAGGATAAGAAAGCTGTGCAAAGTCTTTCTCACTTTACATAACCACCTAGAAATGCATGAAATGAGAAAATCTGTCTGGCCCATAATCATGCTGCTTTCACACATTTTGTACAATCTTCCATTTTATGGTTCCACCCCCACCTATTTAATCACTCCAAAATCAAGTTCTACATAAATACAACATGAACCCCCCCCCCAATAATGAGCAAAGCTTCAGAACATCCATCAATCACTACATCTGCACTATTCAATCCTGACCATTGTCCTCTACAACATCCCAGCCCAACAACACACAACGGTATCCTATGGAGGATTTGTTTACCTAAGTCTATTCTTATTGCTGTAACCTTCAATGAGGATTATGTAATTTATATACACCGAATTTGAATACCATTCTTTCAGTTTACATATTCTTGAGATTTATAAAACTAAATATGCTTTAAACTGGGAAGATGCAAAATCTTAGTTTTCACATCAATCCATTGAGAATATCCCAAAATACTAAGCATTTAGCTATATATATTATGTGAATCAGTTGCCAAGAGATGCCATAATTTTTCTAGAAGTTTCAGCAGAGCCATAGATGGATTCATGGAGGTCTACAAAGGATTTATGGAGAGGGTTATAGAATTTTTCTTTTAAAAGAAGAGTTTCCATTTATACAGTGACTTCTCACATCTCCCAGAAATGTCTCAAAGCACGTCACATTGAATTAATTATTTTGTGCAGTTGCTGCTGTGATGCGGGTACATTTGGCCATATTTTACATACAGCAAAGTCCCACAAATGGCATTGAGACAAATAACCAATTCATCTGGTTTTTTTTTGTGTCGTATTGTTTGATGGAGGAATGTTGGCCAGGACACTTGATGCATTCCCTGTTCTTCAATTAGTTCCTTGAGATTCTTAACATTGACCTAAAAGCAAAACAAGTGAATTAGGTTATTACATTTTGAACTGAAATTTGGACCCATAAATATTGTGGCTTGTGGGTGAGAGTGCTGCCACTGAGCCACTCTGATGCTTGAAAGGGACTTTGGGGTAGAAATTGGTTACGGCCTGTTTCCCGGCACATAACAAATGGCGTGCACACAGCGCGTGCCCAAGCTGGGAGACTCGAGGCTCACCCGAAATTGGGCCTCGGATCTCATTTCAATAATTTGGGTGAGCTGTTGGCACATGTCATGCCCCCTGAGCCAGCACACCCAGCTAATGGGGTTAGTTTTGAATGTGCGGAAGCGTAAAACGGATGATAGCGAGGCGACAGCCCATTTTACATCTCCCCCGATTTTTATTTCCATTGAAGCGTTTGTCTGCAGCCTGAAGGTTAGGCTGCTGCAAAGAGATTGAGTATAGAATTTTGAGTTGTGATAGGGTTCAGATGGAGCTAGTTGTGCTGTGAGTGGATTGTTCCTTGATGGCATATATATCTGTGGAAGTTTTGTTTTGAAAATTCTCAAACATTGTAGCTGTCTAAATTGTATTGATTAAAGAAAAAGCCGGAATTTGCATTCTCTTCACTTTAACCAAGGTTTGTGCACAGGACGCTCTGCTTATTCATGCTTCCTATAATCCAGTGCATGTGATATTAAAAGATACACAAAACCCTTTGAAAGTGGGCAGAAAGAACAATGTCAAATTCTTTATAATTTACGTTTGTAGCTGCAAAGATCACACTGAACAGAGTATTGGGTAATATCTCTAAGTTTTTTGTTTACTAATGTTTTCCAAGATTTCAAGATGACAGTCTGTGCCATGTGACATTAAATCACATGGTCAATTCAACCATTCCGTAAATAAAATTGTGTAATTAAATATCTTGCAATGTGGGGGTCAAAATGATTTTAGAATGAAAACTAGGTGTTGGCTCCCTTCAATATTTTGTTATTTTTACATTACAGATATTTTCTGTCATTCCAAGAAAGTTTCTTCAAAATGTGAAGAACCATTGTTGGTATACAAGATACACAGGGACTGCATCCACGGACCCTTACAAGAATAATGCATATTTTTTACTCACAAAGCATTTCCAAACTATATTTGATTACTTGAGAAAGGTAATTTGGAAATATTTGCAACGCCGTGGTGACGAGCACTACCGCCTCCGCTGTCTTCCTTATTTCTACATTATAGGACAGCCAAAGTGTGGGACTACAGATCTGTATAACAGACTCAGACTACATCCTGAAGTGAGCTTTTCCATAGTCAAAGAACCTCACTGGTGGACGAGAAAAAGGTTTGGTAAGTGGCAAGAGTTGTTGCTTAACTCCCATTCTAGAGCTAAGAAGCTACGAACAAAGGTTACAGTAATGGAACCTACTTGTCAAAGTTGGCATCACCATTTGGATTACAAGCATATGAGGAACTGTCAGGACTAATACTTCCCACAGTTTCGTGAATGAAAGGAAACAGTTACTGTAAAAATATTTAACACTGGGCAAGGCGTGGTGTAGTTGAGTAATGAAAGACAAGAGTTCATTTCCAATTTTAGTATATGTCACATTTCACAAAGTAGTTTCTGAACTGTCAAATATAACAAAGGCACTGTCAAATTATTTGCAATATTGCTGAGTGGTGTGTGCAAGATAATATGACACAGAAAACTTTCAGACTGGGCAGTTAAGTGGCAAATGAACTTTAACATAGATAAATGTTAAAGTGACGCACTTTGGTAGGAAACATAGAACCATCATCTGCAGCTTAGAAAATAAAAAACTGAATGGGGTAGAAGTGCAAAAGGGATCTAGGGATACAGATGAACAAATCATTAAAAGCAGCATCGCAGGTCAGCAAAGCAATTAAAAATGCTAACAAAGCACTGGGATTTATTTCTAGGGGTATTGAATTCAAAAGTAGTGAAGTTATGTTAAACTTGTATAGGATGTACACAATTCTGGTCTCCATACTATAAAAAAGACATGGAAGCACTGAAGAAAGCGAATAAAAAGATTTACGAGGATAGTATCAGAGCTGAGAGATTACAGCTATTGGGAAAAATTGAACAGCTTGGGGATTTTTTTCTTTAGAAAAGAGAAGACTTAGGTGACCTGATAGTGGTCTTTAAAATTATGAATGGGTGGGACAGGGTAGATGTGGAGAAAATGTTTCCACTTGTGGGAGAATCCAAAACTAGGGGCCATAAATACAAGGGCCTGGAGTTTCCGCTCGATTGCGGGGGTTTTTTTTTTAGTGCGATTCGACTGAAATCGGTGTGAAAGATCACAGAATTTTTAGCGCAATTTGCAATCAGTGCAATTAGAGTTTCTGCAATCTTTTGCACTAGTTTTAAAAACATCGCGCTGAAAGCAAGCTTCGCCCACAAAACTGGTTTGCAGGCCTTCGAGGAGGCGTCAAAAATTAAGCTGGTTCTTTTGGGCGCAAGGACACGGAAATGTATGCTTTAAAAGCTTTTAAAGGTGATTTTTGTTTTAATTTACTGAGAAACTGACTACTGTGCCCTAGTATAACTAGAAAATAGTTTTATATAGTTTTTAAAAGTGAATTTCAGTAATCGGGTTACCCAGAGTTGGTGGATTGACATTGTGATTAAACATGCTTATTTTTTATAATAAACCTATTTTTAGCTGTTTTAACCAAACTTCCCCAAGTTACCACTTCTAAATATATGAAGGAAATTTTTTTAAAGCAAAATTTAAAACTATTATGCCTTTCTACCAGTCACAAGATAAGAGTATCATTTATTTGTTTACCTCAATGGTTTTTGCAATGTTGCGATTATTACTTCAAAAAGTCATCTGAAAGTCCACAACTTCCACATATTGAAGAACCCAAGGAAAGTGCAGTAGTCTTGCAGCACCAGTGCGCGGCTCCACAGCAGGTTAGTTTCTATCTCAGGCACTCTACGATAAAGAAGTACTGAATGATGGCCGAGCCAGGAGGAGGGTTTTCCCCAGACATTTTGTACATGGTGGTCAACTCAAAGCAATATTGGAAGAGACCCGGGAGTGGGTTGACCACAAGGATTGTTGGCCATTCAGGGGTCTGGAATGAAGGTTGGGGGGTGGGGGTGGGGGAAGAAACAAAAAAAATATATATATCTCCTCTATGAGCCATTTGAAGAGTTTGGCATGATCTGAGCCTTTTGCATTATTGCCTTATTACAGATTTCAACCTATCCATTATTCTATATTTGCATTTTAAATATGGGTGTACAAGTTGTGGGATGTTATATTCCATGGTCTCTAATTTGGGTAATTTAGTAATCTGCTGGAACTGGCAATACTTTGCTGCCCCTCCCACAATTACCGCAACTACTACATTCAAAGCTCCAAAAAAGAATATCTTAATAATTTGTCACACGGGTTTGTTTAAAATTTTAGTTCTGAGAGTCTGTAAATATTAAATTCTATAAATACATTTTTTATTATATTCCTATGCTTGTGCTGGTAACAGGAGTGTGCTGCATACTTCATGTTCACATTCAGCAGCTGCATGGAATGCAACTAAATGTGGAGCTGGAGTAGTTATATTTAACTGATATTTACTGGTGAGGCCACATAGTGTTAACCATCCCAATGAGTCGCAGAGCTGGAAGTGTAAAATGGCTCCTAGTCATATTATTAAGCGTTTTATAAATTGTATTGGCTCTTAATTTCTAAATTCAGTCACTTTGTGGAGAATTTCTAACAACATAGGCAAATACCCATGAACAGAGATTCCTGGCACAGGCACGATGGGCCGATGGCCTCTTTCTGTGCTGTATCATTCTATGATTCTAACAGCCTATGTCAGCTGTGGCTCAATGTGTAGCACCCTCGCCTCTGAGTCAGAAGGTTGTGGGTTCAAGTCCCACTCCAGGGACTTGAGCACATAAAGCTAGGCTGACACTCCAGTGCAGTGCTGAGGGAGTGCTGCACTGTGGGAGATGTTGTCTTTCGGATGAGACATTAAACCGAGGCCCCGTCTGCTCTCTCAGGTGGACGTAAAAGATCACATGTCACTATTTCGAAGAAGAGCAGGGGAGTTATCCCCGGTGCCCTGGCCAATATTTATCCCTCAATCAACATCACTAAAAAAAACAGATTATCTGGTCATTCTCACATTGCTGTTTGTGGGAGTTTGCTATGCGCAAATTGGCTGCCGTGTTTCCTACCTTACAACAGTGACGACACTTCAAAAGTACTTCATCGGCTGTAAAGTGCTTTGGTATATCCTTAGAACGTGAAAGGTGCTATATAAATGCAAGTTTTTTTTGCTTTTAGCACCTCGCACAAAGTCATGGAGAATAATGAGGGCCTCTGTAATGACAATAGTTCTCTTATTTTTTTAAATGCAGATTTTACAAGTTCGGGTCTGCTGTAGATATCTCCTCTGGTTCAATGGTGTCAGTCACTCCCATAAGTGGTCTGACAAAGAGGTAGGAGCCATGGACTGGCAATGATTCAGGAGGGGGAAGGAGAGGGGAGAAGCTAGGAGCAGTACTGAGGAGGGGAGAGGAGACGAGTTCCAGTATTAACTGAGGAGGTAGGTGAGAATGAGTAGAGCACTAGCATGAACTGGTGGCACTGGAGGGAAAGAAAAATCTCGATGAATGGGAGGATAGAAGAGTGCCAGCTTGAATTGAAGGGGAGGAGGAGAGTGCCAACATAAACTGGAGAGGGAGATTGGCAGAGGAGATGAGCCCCTGCCCGAGTGGGGGTGATGGAGAAGAACTGTGAGAGAGGAAGATGGGTTGGAATGCCAGGCTCAATTGAGGAGCGGAGAGGGAGAAGAGTGCCTCCAACTAAAGGGAAAGAGAACGTTTTTGTGACCTGAGTGGAGAGAAATTTGAAGGGAGTACAATGTTGCTGTGAACTAGGGGCCTGAAGTGTTTGTGAGCTGTAGGAGGTTGGAAGGAGAGAGCCCCTCTGTGAAGGGGGGGAAGCTTCATCTGATTGGTCTGTTGAAAATCTAAATGTGAGTTTATTTTTCCTACTTCTTTGATTACAAATCTAGCAATTGAGAAGTATTTCAAATTAACCAGAATGCTCTATTTTTAATTTAAACAGTCAAATGTCCCAGGAAAGCATACCACAGACCTTCCAACAGTAATAGATTAGAGTAAGAGAAGCTTAAAAGAAAATAATCACTCTCAAATGGCAAATAGAGTACTTTACAATAAAATTGAGCAAATGTCTCTACCTTTTTAAATGAAAAATTACAATGCCAATCTTGATTAGAAAATCCACTAAAGAAAATAACATAAATCAGATCTCTCTAGAAAATGCATCTTGTGCTTTCAACATTGTGTCTCCCTTCAAACTTAGATGTACTTTTTTTTCTCCAAAAGAAGTGAAGGAATATCATGTATTCCTCCATATTAAAATATATGCTAGTGTCCCACTGCATTTCCAGTCTAATGACTTCTTCTCATATGTCATGGCTTCATATTTAGGGTTTTTAAATTCAGTTTTTTTTGAAACTGTAGATCAGCTTTAATTAGTTTTCTAGGTCGCCAACAGTTATACCATCTGTGTTGGAGGACTGCATTTTCACTCCATCTTGAATGTAATCACTGTAGTAGAGGTGGTCTGCATGGTAGAGTTGTACCTCCATGGTGTCACCTGATGCGACAGCCTGACAGCTGATGTCATGCTTTGAGGACAAAAATGAGAAGTTGCACAACACCAGGTTATAGTCCAACAGATTTATTTAAAATTACAAGCTTTCGGAGCGGTCGCCCCTTCGTCAGGTAAAGGTACAGTGAGTGAATTTACAATATTACACAGTATATAAACACAGCAACTGCAGAGATACAATCTTTCAGGGAAGGTGTCCTTACATCAAAGACACACCAGAGCACAGCCAAGACAATGAGATGTGTCACAGGGGGTCCAACGTGTCAAATCCTGCTGTCTGCAGTGGAGCTTTTTTTGGGGGGTTTGTTTTTTTGAGTGTTTTTTTTAAAAACTGGAAAGACAGACAACGATGTCGAGTCACATTCTGTAGCGTGACATGAACCCGATATCCCTATTGAGGCCGTCCTCATGGGTGCGGAACTTGGCTATCAGTTTCTGCTCGATGATTTTGCGTTGTCGTGTGTCTCGAAGGCCGCCTTGGAGAACGCTAACCCGCAGATCCGAGGCTGAATGTCCTTGACTGCTGAAGTGTTCCCAGTTGGGGAACACTTCAGCAGTCAAGGACATTCAGCCTCGGATCTGCGGTTTAGCGTTCTCCAAGGCGGCCTTCGAGACACACGACAACGCAAAATCATCGAGCAGAAACTGATAGCCAAGTTCCGCACCCATGAGGACGGCCTCAATAGGGATATCGGGTTCATGTCACGCTACAGAACGTGACTCGACATCGTTGTCTGTCTTTCCAGTTTTTTTAAAAAACTAAAAAAAACAAACCCCCAAAAAAAGCTCCACTGCAGACAGCAGGATTTGACACGTTGGACCCCCTGTGACACATCTCATTGTCTTGGCTGTGCTCTGGTGTGTCTTTGATGTAAGGACACCTTCCCTGAAAGATTGTATCTCTGCAGTTGCTGTGTTTATATACTGTGTAATATTGTAGATTCTCTCATTGTACCTTTACCTGACGAAGGGGCGACCGCTCCGAAAGCTTGTAATTTTAAATAAATCTGTTGGACTATAACCTGGTGTTGTGCGACTTCTCATTTTTGTCCACCCCAGTCCAACACCAGCATCTCCGCATCATGCTTTGAGGAATTCTGGCAGACTGATATTGCTTTAGAGAAAGTTAAGTCTGTTTTTGATTTTTTCTGGTTCTCCTGTTGAACACTTGAAAATTGGATACAATGGCATATTGTACATTTAGCTGGAAAAATACTTTATTATTTTTGACATTTTGTGTTTGAGCCAGATTTGGATGTATGCCCTAATTCCTGAGAGGCTAAAAGGGCATAAATGTTTGGCAGGCAAGTATAGACACGGCATTGTGTCTGAAAATAACTGACAGCAATTCAGTTAGGATATAATCTGTTTATCATGGTATGATTTCACTACCGTCTGATGGGATAAATTCAGCAGCACACTCCAGTTTATCTACACCTATTTGACTGCAATATTATTATTGGATGCATTTGTGTTCCAACTTTTCTTTAATCTGTTAAAAGTTTAGGGTCTTGCCGTAGGAGATTTTCTCAGGTACAGCAGTGCCCGTAACTCCCATGAGCGGTCTAAGCATCTTAAAGGTGTGCCCATACTCCCAATATCTAACTATAGGATAGTGTAAAAATAGTAACCTCTTGTGATCTGAACTGTATATTTCTGTCTTTTGCACATGTGCTTCTTTGATCTCTTTTAAGGTGGACATACAAAACACTTGGTACAATAAGGCTAAATATGAATCGTTAAGTTGCTTTATTTCAGAGCAACTGAGCATACAAAGCAACACAACTAAAGTATCACTAACTCCTCAACAGGTCAGATTATCTCCTTCCAACAGCTCACAGACAAATTTTGGGCCTTCCAACAGGACCAATATTATTATCTCTTAAATACCTGGCCACCCTGCAAAGTTCCAATTTGAACAGCTGATCCTGCCCCTTCTCCCTGCACCCCCCCCACCCCACCCCACATCAGAACTGTAGCTCCACTCCTGAACAGATCTCCACAAAGGCATCTCCACTCTTTGCTCCATGTTTACCTCCAGATCAAAAGACAGAGCCTGAAAGGAGTCTTGGAATGAGACATAGGCCATCAGATAGAATAGGAATGGAGACGGGTATAGATCTTCAAGATGGCTACCTGCAGCAGAGCACTTGACAGCTTTGGGTATTTTTTGGGCAGTTTTGTGTCTGACACATGCAGAAAACTGTCACCATTTCCAAGAGTCTTGAAGCTGTACTTTTTAAATATTTGATCTCGGGATGTGGGCAAAGCTGGCGAGGCTGCAGCATTTATTGCCCATCTCATGTTACCCTGAGAAGTTGATGATGGGCCTTTGAGAGCGGTGATGTCCTTACGCTGAAGGTGCTCCCACAATGGTAGGGAATTCTAGGATCTTGATCCAGTGACAATGAAGGAATGGTGCCACATAAAAGGTTGCTACGCAAGATAAGGGCTCATGGGGTTGGGGGTAATATATTAACATGGATAGAGGATTGGTTAATGGACAGAAAACAGAGAGTAGGGATAAATGGATCATTTTCCAGTTGTCCTCTTATAGCCACATTATTGATGTGGCTGCTCCAGATAAGCTTCTGGTCCATGGTGAACCCCAGGATGTTGATGGGTTTTCCCATGATGGTGGTGCCATTGAAGGTCAGGGAGATGTGGTTGGGCCTTTTATTGTTATAGATGGTCATTACCTGGAACTTATGTGGTGCAAACCTTGCCTGCCACTTGACAGTCCAAGCCTGGATGTTGTCCAAGCCCTGCTATAGGCTGCCATGGGTTGCTTCATTACAAATGTTTTTAATGGAGCTGATCACAGTAGAATCATCAGCAAACAGCCCACTCCTGATCTTATATTGGAGGGAAGGCCATTGATGTAGTAGCTGAAGATAGTTGAGCCAAGGACGCTGCCCTGAGGAACTCCAGCAGCAATGTCCTGGGGCTGCAGTGATTGGCCTCAGACAACCATGACCATCTTTCTTTTGTGTCAGGTATGAGTCCAGCAGCTGGAGGGTTTTCTCCATGACCCCCATTGACCTCAGGTTTGCTGTGGTTTCTTGGTGCCATACTCTGTCAAATACTGCATTAATGTTGAAAGCAATAACTCTCCCCTCTCCTGTGGCATTTAGCTTTTGCTGAATGGTTTAATACCATGACAAGATCTGGAACTGAATGGTTCTGTGGAATCCGAACTGAGCATCAGCAAGCAGGTTATTGATGAGTAGGCATCAATGGATGGTTCCTTCCATTATTTTGCTGATGATTGGGATGAGGCTGATGGGGCAATAATTGGTTGTGTTAGATTTATCCTGCTTTCTGTGGATAGGACATCCCTGGGCAATTTTTCATATTGTTGTGAAGATGCCAGTGCCATATCTGCACTGGAATAGCTTGGCTAGAGGTGCAGCTAGTTCTAATGAGCAGGTCTTCAACAATATGACCAGGATACTGTGAGGGCCCATTGCCTTCTCTGTCTAGCTCACTCAACCACTTCTTAATGTCATGTTATTTGAATCAAATTGCTTGGACATTGGCACCTATTATGATGTGGTATTGTCATCTCAGCACATTTGGTAGAAGGTATTAGGAAACACATAAAAACAAAAGAAAGAATATCCTCAACATTATCTCTTGAGTACAGGAGTAAAGAAGTCTTATTCCAATTATATAGGGCCTTGGTGAGACCACACCTGGAGTACTGTGTACAATTTTGGTCTCCTTACCTAAGGAAGGATATACTTGCCATAGCGGGAGTACAACAAAGGTTCACGAGGTTGATTCCTGGGATGGCGGGACTGTTGTATGAGAAGAGATTGAGTAAACTAGGCCTGTATTCTCTTGAATTCAGAAGAATGAGAGGGGATCTCATTGAAGCATACAAAATTATTACAGGGCTTGATGGGAAGGATGCTGGGAGAATGTTTCCCTTGGCTGGGGAGTCTAGAACCAGGGGCCACAGCCTCAGGATAAAGGGAAGGTCATTCAGGACTGAGATGAGAAGAAATTTCTTCACACAGAGGGTGGTGAATCTTTGGAATTCTCTACCCCAGAGGGCTGTGGAGGCGCAGTCATTGGGTATATTCAAAACAGAAGTCGATAGATTTCTGACTAGTAAAGGCATCAAGCGATAGGGCCGGTGAATGGAGTTGAGGCAGAAGATCAGCCATGATCTCATTGAATGGCGGAGCAGGCTCGAAGGGCTGAATGGCCTACTCCTGCTCCTATTTCTTATATTTTTATGTTCTTACTGTCATGTGCTGGGCTCTACCATGTTGATGATGGAATGTTCATTGGGCCTTCTCCCTCATTAGTTATCTGATTGTCTACCACCATTCTTGGCTGGATGTCGTTGGACTACAGGACTTTGCTCTGATCAATTAGCTGTTTGTAGCCTCTGCTTTTTATGTTTAGGTAGCCCTATTTTGCAGCTTCACCAGGATAGTGTCTTGTTCCAAGGTAGACCTAGTGCTGCTCCTGGTATACTCTTCTACCCTTCCATTTGCACCAAGGTTGGTCCTTGGCTTGATAGTGATGGAGCCATGAGGTTAGAGATTGTGGTAGTATACAATGCTGTTGCTGAAGGGCCAAACTGCCTAATGGATGTCCAGTTTTAGGCTGCTAGATTTGTCCTTAGTTTGTCCCACTTAGCACAGTGATAGTGCCATACTACATGATGGAAGGTGTTCTTGCTGTGAAGATGAGACTGTCTTCTCATGGACTGTGTAGTGGTCACTCCTAGTGATGCTATTATGGACAGAAATGTCTGAGATAGATAGGTTGGTAAGGATGCGGTCAAGTAGATTATTCCCTTGTGTTGGTTCCTGAGGCAGGCCCACTTTGGCAGCTATGTCCTTCAGGACTTGCCCAGTTTAGTTAGTGGTGGTACTACTGAGCTATGCATGGTGGTGAACATTGAAATCCTATATTCAGATGACCTTTTGTGCCCTTGCTTCCCTCTGTGCTTCCTCTTAAGTGGTGTTTAACATGTAACAGCATTGGTTCATGGGGGTGGTATGTGGTAATCAGTAGATTTTCTTGATCTTGTTTGACCTGAAGCTATGAGACTTCATGGGAAGTCCATGTTGAGGACTTGCAGGGCCAAACCCATCCAACTATATAATACTGTGCTGCAACCTCTCGTGGGTCTAACCTGCTGGTGGGACAGAATATATCCAGGAATGGTGTTGGAGTCCAAGATGTTGGCTGGTAGATATGATTCTGTGAGTATGACTCTGTCAGGCTGGACAACAGTCCCTAGATGAGGAGAACTTTACAGGTTGACTAAGGTGGGATTGTCTGAGCATTGTCCTGATCTAATGCCTGGGTCCTTGGTCCATTCAGTATTTTACTTAGGATTGTGTCTTGCAGTAATTGTTCACAACTGAACAGCCCGGTAGGCCACTTTGGAAGGTATTACAGGATAAATGCAAATTGTGGTACTGAAGTCACTTGTAGGCCAGACCAGGTAGGCATAGCAGGTTCACTTCCCTGAAGGACATTAGTGAACCAGTTGGGTTTTTACAACCGAACGGCAGCTTTGATAATGTTTTATGGTGCTAGCCCATAAATTACCCAGCTCAGTTAAATTAAATTTCACAACTTGCTATGGTGGGGTTTGAGCTCACAAACTCTGGGTTGCTAGTCCAGTATCGTATATCGCCACTATGGAGTATAAGCAATTCTTAGTCAGTCATGCAGAAAGGTGAAGCAGTAGCAACTCCTAGTGCTTAAAAAATGCAATTCCTCCCGTTAGTGTTGTAGCTACAACACTAAAACACAATTCAGAACACTTGACAGAATTTTGAGTGAGTAACCGTGAAATTTAACATTATATTAATGGAGTAGAGAACCAATTTAATAGAAGAGAAGATCAGTTTAAAATTGTGTGCTGTGTTATGATTTCTGTACTGAAACATGCTTTTGTTTGCAGGGATTATTAAGCCCTGGAATGGGTTCCATGAACGATATCTAGTTGAAGATTATCTGGATCTGTTTGATCTGGCAGCACATCAGATTCAGAGTCAGATAGTCAATTCATCTGCTGAACAACAAATTAACAGCAACATAATCATTGGTGAGATACTTTATGCACCTACACTGTATTAAAATGATTACTTGAGCCCCCCAAAATGGAGTCTTTCTCTAAATCACAGGTTGAGCATGTTATGTACTTGTCATAGTGTGGTTGATATCGGTTAATGAGCACCTCATTTATGGAAATGTTTTTCTAAACTGATCATTTATTCAGACACCGTTTCAATGATGGAAAGTCTGATAATTTGTCGGAACAGCGCAGTCTTGGTTTGTAGTGTGAAAGCCCTGATTCTGCTGCAGCTGATCTTTTACTGGATTACCACATGAAAGTATTTCTCGATAAAAGCAGCTGCCAAAATTTCATTTGTCTGTACTTGATTTTTTTTTTAAAGTGCATTTTGTTCCCTTTCCCCTCTTTTGTCTCCCTGACTTCGCACCAAACCCAACCTAAGAGAGCAGGGAGCTGATTCATTGTCAGGCCTCTGGCTATGCTTACTTTCATGGCAGAGGTGAAGTTCAATGGAGAATTGTGTACATGAACTGCATCCTAACATTCTGGCGCAGTATGTTAGAGCTGTGGTGTGATGTGCTCCTGCTCAAAACCTGCAAATGCTAGAATTCTTTACAAACAATGATTTGTGTTTTCTTCAACTAGAGCGCAATGTCAGGTGCTAGAATGTCTAGGAACCCAGATTATATTGGTATGCCCCTGAAGTGTTTTAAATGTTAATCTGACCAGACCCTTTTTTATTTTTGCTCCTCCTACCCAATGTGCCTCAGTATTAGACTGTGCCTCACCTTTCCACTTTTGGTATTGTAGCCAGTTCCAGAGAATGTTGTTCAGATGCAGCTATATCCCAATCTCCATGTGCTCCGAGCCTGGTATGTTACCTGAGAGTTGAGCTCCTAAGCCTTTCTATTTAAAAAAAAAAAAAAAATTGCTTTCATGTGGAATCCTTATGAACTTCAACCAATTGTAATAGAAATGATTCTAGCACAGGATACACAGCATTCGGGCAGCTTATGAGTGAAGCCTTTCAAGCATTGTTAAATGTTCTAATCTTGGTTTTTAATTTTAGTAAAGAAATGCTTCAGCAAACATTTAATGGGTAAGGTGAACACACAACTATAACTAGTCTACTTCTCTGAACAAAAAGAACCCACTGCTCTTGGAGTTGATTAATTGTCCTAACTGCCATGTCAGAAAGAAAATTTACAAGATTATTTTGACATGATTTCAGATAAGGAGATAGATTTTTATTGTTGCACTTATGAGTCAACAAGTGGGATGGAAGGGAAGTCCCTGATAGAATAAGCACATATGAGCTCTGGATGGCCCCAATGGCCTTTTCCTGCTCTGGATTTTCTATGATTTTTATCCTTCCAAAAGAGACTCGCATGTCTCACCCGCAAAATTTACTATTTGGATATTAAGGTCTATTGGACGTGTAAATAAATTGCGCGCTGTTGAGCACTCAGTCAGTGGGAATAGACGTGCAGTTATGTTGCCTGAGGTGCTGTGGTTTTGGGGCCCTATATCATTAACCACACGTCCAGTGCTCGCAGCGTTCAACAAAACGGTTGGCCAGCGTAAAATGTGCGCACGGTTTATAAAGGCCCCAAAATAAAATGTACACTAGGCGGTACTCTCCATAATGCAGCCAGATTGTCTAAGCAGAGTTCACCTGCTGAGCACCAGTTTCCAGGTCATCATGCAATAGCAGCTTATTTTGGCATGACCAGCACCCAATGTGCTACCACCACTCTGCTGGGACTGCATAATCAGCCACATGGAGTCACTACATACAAGTTGAAAAACAATTTTGTTTTGGCTTTTAAAAAAAAAATCAGTACCTCTCCCATGATGGGCTCTTTTATCCATAGTGACAGGAATCAGTAGTCCAATTTAATAACTTTTTCATCTGCTAACAAATAAGATGCAGGCAAATCTAGCTCTTAATTATGTACAAAGCTAGCCTGCAGCCAAAATATGAAAACCAGCCACGAGCAAACAGTTTGGCTAATGCTTTTTCATTTTTAAATCGTATAGGCATCACAAGTGCATGTGTATAAAAAGGGAGGGGAATAGGGGGTTTTAATTACCTAAATATGCGCATGAAAATAGCAAAATGTATATTGCTTATGTACCCAGTCAAGTATTTTCACCAGAGCTTTTCAATTTGTGATCTCCTCTTTTTGCTTCTCATCATTTACGGGGAAGCAAATCTCACTTGCTTCCATGCTTTATTAAAGAAAACATTTTGTTTTATCTCTCTATAGGTGAGGCAAGTGCTTCCACAATGTGGGATAACAATGCTTGGCAGAATTTCTATGGTCGCACTGCTAATAACGAACCGCCATATTTAATTCAGGACTTCCTTCATGCAGTTCTGCCAGCTGCTAAACTTATTGTTATGCTGAGGGACCCTGTTGAGAGGTTAGTCTGTAGCCTTTGTTCATTGTGCAGTGTTTTTATTGCCAAACTGTAGGGAAACTTGAGTTCTTGCAAAGAGTGGCACTTGTGCATTAATGACTGTTGTAAACACTGATTACTGAATTTCCACACTGTATAATGTTTCTGCTGCTCTGACATTTCCATTTCAAATAAATGTGTGATTCAACTTTTCTGTGACTGAGAATTTGGTTTAAGTAATTGGAAAAAATGAATAGTAGAAAATTTTATCTGAACTAGATTCTCAGTAATAAACATTTTTTTTTTAAAGTTACAGTCTACTGTTATTATTAAAGTTCAAATTTTTTAGAACTAAATTCACACTTTTATATTATGTACATTGCTTAATTCAAATGACTGGATAATTCCAAAAATAAATGATTGATTTATCAGGAGTAGACTGTAGAAAAGTCTATGATAAATAGTAATGTTATTTTTGTTTTTAGTCTGTTGTTGCTTAAACTGCAAGTGCTGGGATTCGGAAGGTTTCGTGGATAAATGCAGCATCTGGGTGTGGTACTGAACCCTGCAGCCCAGAAAGGCCCCAAAGTCTGATTCCTGTTCTATGCTAAGCTAACTGATCTCAGCCAGGGCCGTGTTGGGGCCATTCTAGTGAACCTCAACGGTTTGAGGGTGGGGAAGGGACATTCAACCAGAGTTGATGCATCTTATTGCAGTCCAGTGAACCCTGCTAGGTGTGTGGATGTTGCATGAGGGCTGTTACTGAGCTCTGCTATTAAGCTCCCCAGTCTATTGATCCCAGTTATTCAGGTTCACACATAAAGAATGGCCACTTGGGCGAGGTATCTGTGGAATTCTACCCTAGTGAAAGTCAGGGGCATATGAAGAAATAGCATCACTGTCAGTGGCTTGAAACAGTTAACAAGCCTAAACATTTTGGGTGGTTATGGCAATTATTGCTGAAGTACTTTAGATGTAATAGCCTGTTATGGATTCTGCACTAAATTGATGCCAGTACTGTGGTAGGAATTTGGCATGGAATTGATGGTGTGTAACCACTAAATCTGAAATTGGCACACCTGTACTAGTTGCCTCTGAGATTCATCCAAGTCGGTGGCTTGGCACTGAAATAATGCTGTGCCAGCGCTAGTATTTCAGCGACAGCCAACGTGGCAGCCAAAAACTTGATGTATTGTTGTGATGTGCAATGGCACTGCAGGTTTCAGAGGAAGCTGGAGCCACTGTTTGTGGGCAGTGCAATCTGGCCAATATAAGTGAGGCAAAAGGGTATAATGCACCTCTCCCCGTCCCAATGCCATTAATGTAACAAAGAAGCAACTCTGCTGAAAATTCAATAGCCCTCATACAAATACCCTGAGTATCCATTTCAAGCCAGTACTATCAGAATTCAAAACTATTGACAGGAATAGGCACAGTCACAAAAGTACAAGAATGTGCATTCTACTTCTTTGCAGATATTTGATTTCTAAAATGGGCTATCATAGTGAGACTTTCCCTAAAAAATAAATCATTTATTAACTTGTAGTGCTTCATTTCATTTTCAAAAAGAAACATAATTGCTCCATCTATAATCGTAAGTCCAGTATTTCAGGAGTGGTATTGTTGTAATTTATAATGCTCTGAAAGTTTCTCTCACACAATCTTTTACATCACTAGTTACAAAATGTCTTCTAAATTTACATTATTGTGCTCGTGACTCATAAGTGCGCAATGGCCACTAATTTAAAATTTTGCGAGGCTTTTCTTCACTTTTATCATATGTACTTTAATGCTATTAACTTTAAATGTTTTGGGGAAGATATCAGTACCAGCTCTGTGAATACTTTTTCTACTTTGGCCACCAATTGTAAGCATCACGAGCTGTCAGGTCAGATATGGTGTGGCTAAATGCAAAATTACTTCTGCTCAGCTGCAACAGTGTGCCTTACTTAACCTTTGCTTCAGAAGAGTGCAATTTTCCATTTCCCACCACAGTCATCGTTACTGCTATTTTTGGAGTTGAGCAGAGTTAATTGGTGCAGAATTGTAGGGCTACGCTTGCTAGGAACTGGGTAAAAATCTTTTGAAGTTTCATAACAGAGGCAGACTTCTTTCTGAGCTAGATATGAGCACATGTCCCAGAGAAGTCCAAATGCGCTTTTGAAGACATTGATCGGAGAGGACAAATTAAAAAATTAAATTATTTTGGAAACTGAGTCGTCAGTTACATTGACAATGAAGAACTGGTGAGCTACTGGCTTGATTAGGTCATTTTGTGATGTGAGTTGGGAGCAGGTAGGGGAGATAGCCCACCGGGGATAGCTCGAATGTTGTGGATTTGGACTGGATTCATGGGATATATCCCCTGGTCCCGATGACACCCTGGAAGGTTACATGGTTTGTCTTTATTGAACATCCTTGAGTCTTGCTGCATTCTGAGGTCATGGATTGAATGTATTACAACACATAACTGAAGTAGAAGTGCCCAGGGATCTGCTGTAGTTCACTGGGCTTGCCCTTTATCGGGTAGGAGAAGGACACAATCACAAACTGATCCACGTATGTTGGTAATGGCCAGGCAGTTTGGGACAGAGTAGATCCCTTCAGTTCCAATGCTACCTATGCCTCCTATAGCAAATTTTGACCATGCAGCACATTCTTTTTTTCTCTCCACCACAGATTTCTTTCTTAATTTATGGTTCTCCTGCCTTTGACTATTTCATGTCTCACACTTGGATATAGTACTCTTGCAGGGTAATCCTATGTTTTCTCTCCCACTGTTTTATTTCCTTCTGCTGTTTTCTTCCTCTTATAATGTTCTGAACTAACTGAGGCCTGTTTTATTCATGACTGCTCTTCTGTCACCTGATATCTGAGGGTCAACCAATTTTCATTCTAAATGGATATGCTCTCCTGATGTAATGGGCGTAATGATGTGATCGCCCCCCCCCCTCCCCGCCAACTGTGTGCTTGCACACACATTAGTGTACAACTGTCAGTGTTGTGTGGATGTAATGAGAATTTCCTACTACTTGTGAATGCCGTTTGATTTCTTTGCTTTATATGTTTACTTGCTAAAAGTGTCGAGTTTAAAACTCTTGAGTAGGCAGGGGAACATAAGGGCAAAACTTTACTATTAAAATCAATCAAACAGTTATAAAGGATTATGACATTAAAATCCTTTTACATTATTTCTTTTTATTAATCTTTTCCCTCAAACTTCTTGCTTAAAGCGAGGAGTGCTGATGATGTCAGTGAGCCGAGTCTGAAACTGTGATGGCTTGGAGTTGAGATTCATTAAAATACAGTCATTTAATGGTTCAGTTCCCTCACGCTACCAGAATCAACACCCCTCCACGATAAGTTCCTCTCAAATTTTCAGCACATCCTGTTCTTTTATTTGAGTTCTTTTAAGCAACCAGCAGAAATAGAAAAAAAACGCTGATTATGGTTGTTCGTAATATAATTTTAAAGTGTATACTAATAGTGAAACTTCACATTTGTTTCTCATATTCTGAGCCCACAAAGTGCAACCAGAGCTTAAATGAGATGTCTGTGAAGCACAGTGACAATGTCAAATGTAGGCAATAACTAACTTTCCTTATGCTTTTAAATCAGGGGTATTATTTGAATATCTAGGAAGTTTACCATTCCATTCCTGAGACCACTAAACTAATTATTGTGACCGTAGAAGCAATTAGTGTTCCAAAAAAAGTTACCATATGAAGGAAAGGCAGTAACACGGAAAAAGACTAGGTTTTGTAAAATGGTGTGTTTTGGTATTCTGCTAAGGGTAAGTCACTCAATTTATGCCCTTGTATGACACTAATATATTCACTTTTTTTTTAGGCTGTATTCTGATTACTTGTACTTCATAAGCGCTAACAAATCTGTGGAGGATTTTCATGAAAAGGTAAAAGATTCACTGCAAATATTCGACGGCTGCTTGATGCACTCTTCCCTTAGATCCTGTGTGTACAACTGCACTGTGAACTCTGCCATGCCCGTAAGTACCTTTTTAGTGACAGCCATTTAAAGAGCAAGTTCCCCTGTATATTATACTGGATGTGAATTAATAAAACAATATTATTTCTGACAGTAACCTAGCAGTAATGCCATTGGATATCTCACTCTATGGTGCTGTGCTGAGGCCACGTCGCTGCATGTCAATTACATTCATTATCATAGTTGGGAGGGACTTTGCAATTCTGAGCTTGTTGGTTAGAAGTTGGAACAACTTATGCTGTTACTGCGTTTGGCAGCATTAAAGATCCCACCACACAAGCTGAAAGAAGCTTTGAGTAGGCAGGTAACTTCGAAGAAAATAGGAGATAATTTTTCTGGTATATTATTATAAGTAATGAGTGATTAACTAGATTACCATGGCATTATCATCATTCCTAATAGTTTTAATATCACTGCGTGTAAAAATTTACTAGCAAACATGTGATATTTGTTCAAATTACCTCTGCCATTTTTCTCCATTTTCATTTTTGAGGTTCCATACTCGGGAAGGAAACTGGCATTTCAAATTTCTATGTAAGACCGTTTTCTCCTTGGTCTACAGATTTATGTATCAGCAACTAAACTAAATACACTGGTGTGAATCCCTCAAATTTGGCCTTGCATCCCAGTCCCCTTCCTGGATATCTCCGTGGCACTTACTGTCCCCTGTGGCATCCCAGTGGCCCCATAAAAGGGACATCAGTCGGTACAAGCAACACAATGGAAATTAAAAGTCCCCTGGCCCCAAGTCCCACAGAAGATAAGGGGAGAAAGGCACAGTATAGGATGACCACCTACCCGCTCTGCAGAACCACAGCTAATGACATGATCTGAGCCTCTGGCACACAGTGCTGCCAAGCCATGTACAGTTTTGCCAATACACTTAATGCACATCTGTAAGATATCAATGCCAAAACTACCATGTGAACATAATCTAAGCTGAATGGATCTGATTTACAAATGCATGTTGACTTTTTAGAAAAAGGGGTAAATTTAGGACTTAAATATTTAGCAGGCAAACCTGTACTTGATGCCATCAAAGACTCCATTTCTCTTTTTACGCCATTATTAATGAATCCAATTTTACATTGGCAAAGAATCAAATAGCACAAATTAAATTTAACAATTTTAATTCTAGGAGTTGTACATTATACATTTTTTCTTCAAAACTTGGGTGTGCCCTGCAGACCATGTGTCTTTAAGGGGTTGTCCATTTAAAATGGAGATGAAGAGGAATTTCTTCTTTCAGAGGGTCGTGAATCTTTGGAATTCTCTACCCCAGAGAGCTGTGGAGGCAGAGCCATTGAGTATATTCAAGGCGGAGATAGACAGATTTTTGAACTATAGGGGAGTCCAGGGTTATGGGGAACGGGCAGGAAAGTGGAGTTGAGGCCAAGATCAGATCAGCCATGATCTTATTGAATGGCGGAGCAGACTCGAGGGGCCAAATGGCCTACTCCTGCTCCTATTTCTGATGTTCTTATTAAGGTGAGGAATGTTCACTGTTGCACTTTTGGTACCAATTATCAACATCATGCACTCGTAGCTCAGTGAATGATGAGATGCAAAGTAAATCTCCCTCCATTGTGTTCCAGCCTCTGAGGAGACTCTCTTGCTCCACCCGTGTGACATCTCTGTTTGCCACAGCAGTCATCCTATGTCCTTACTGAGTGTAGCTAGCGATTTAGTGTCAAGAAATATATTATTTGCAGTTTTCTGCTATAGACACATACCCATTAGGAACTGGGTTGACACTACAGAAAGTCACTTCACATAGGAGCCTAATAGGCATTACTGGGAGGAAGTATCATCCTATCAGTCTTGGGTGGCTAAAAACCCATCGTCCAGAAATGTGCTAAGCCACAATGTGCCATCCAGTCCTTTAGTTCCTAAATCTTTTGAGGTGTTTTATTTTATAATTCAGGGATAACCAGATTAGGGGGCAATGCAGGATTTGCCAAGCCATTACAGTTGATTCTTAGCCATTTGTGCTGATCTCTAATAATATTTCTTTTCCTTTACAAATATTCTTTAGCAGGTATGTATGGTGACAAGAGAATAATAACCAGCTGAAACAGTTTAAAGAGTTTTAGAAGATGTAGTGACACAGTGCGTTAGAATACACTTTCCACCTCTAGGACACGTATTAGAATCCAGCCCAGACAGAGTAAGTCTTCTCTGATGGCTATTAAGGATCCTAAATAAAACGCATGTGGCCGTGTAAAATTCTCCCGACAAACAGAGTTTTCATATCTTCACTGGAATTTTAAAATAATACGTTGAAATTTTGCATATATTAAAATAAAAAGGCCGTGTTGGCATGACTGTTTTTCTGGCACTAAAATACTTGGGATGTATTACCTGCATCTTAAACCTTTACTACCAGCAGATATTAGTTTGTGTCTCCACCCATGCTATTTCCTGCTGGCCAATTGAAGTAGCCTCAAATTTACTGCTGGCAGAAATTGGTTTTTATACTCTTGAACTTATTCGCCCCACTGGTGAAGTTAAGGCCAGTTACTGAGCCCGCTGTAACAAGTTTGGGCTTGACTATCTAACTGTGAGAACATTTTTGTTTGGAGCCGTCCTCCCAAGAGGACACAATTCCATTTTCTGTTGCTCCTGATCACTATCGAGTGTCTCCTGCAGTAAAGTGCGCACTTGTGGATGTTGGTTGAATACGAGCTCAAACTTGTGATATCCTCCAGATTCTAACTACTTGCCCACCATTTAGGCTCACAGATGGATTGGCAGTGAAAAGAAGCTGGTTCTAATTTGGCTTAACAGTACTCCGAAACTAACTGCAGAAAATCGGGAGTGCGTTGGAATTGCCAGCACCCACTCCTAATTTACATAATATGTTCCTGGAAGCATGGAGTGCCTCTATTGGGTTAATAAGATCATTGGCATCCCAAATAAGGGGCCTTTAAAACGACTGGGTGGTTTACAGCATCTGCAGTGACAAGTTCAAGTTCTGCCTTTACTAGTACTTGAATTCTTGTCCACACACTGCAATTGATGCACAGAATTCTCTATCTTCCCCTCAATTTTTGTTAGTTTACTTTCTTCTCCCTGTGCAATGTTGGCAACTATACACCATTTAAACGCTGTGAGTAAGTTGTGTGAATTTGCTTCTATGTGCCCACAAATGAGCTGTATGTCTTCACCTTACATGTGTTAATACAAATTTTGAAAAAGATTAAAATTAATAATTAAAATTCCTAATCAAGTTTACCCAGCCTCCCTCTAGGTCATCCAGAGTAAAAAAAAACAAATGTAGCAACCCTGGTATCTCCATCATTACACCACAGGCTACCTGGAGACATTAGGATTAAGGTGTAGGTGGGTGGGAATAAATAGCTGTAATCTACTGACTCTCTCCAGTTGCAAAATGGTGGTCTTGCTGAGGTACTGTAATAGGAATGCTACTCTGCCTTAAGTTTTCAAACAAAATATCTTTATCTAAATTACTTAAACCTATCTGTTATACCATATAAAATTGATGTACAAACACAACATGTTTGTATAAAATTACTCTGTTTGCTATTTGGACCACAAAATAAAATTACTACCTGAAAAATCACTCCTTAGTAACCACTATTTTTTTGTAATACACTTATCGGTATGCATTTTATTTTGATTCTTACTTTCTTTCCTCTCACCCCTTCCAAATGGTGTCTGTTATAACAGATATTGATACCATGAACATTTCATACAGTTGGCATGTAATTAGGTTCTAACTATAGAATTTTGTAACATGACCATTGCAAGCTTATTGAGTGACAATCTGCATTTGATTACCAGAGAATAACCAGTCTGGGAACATTATTATTTGGCAATATTACTGTTTTGACCACAAGTCATGCAAAAATAAAACAAACTGCATCTTCAAATGTATCCGGTTCCATTGCTGCAATTTATTATCTCCATATTGTTGGAGGAAACGGTTGCCTAGTTTCTCTAATGTGGATTAATTTTATTTCCCCTTCCAGAGAGACTGGGAGTTGGTGTTTGGAAAAAAATCTGTATATGTGTGGAATTTGTAGCCACACTGTGTGAAATCTATAGTTCTTTTCCCTTCAATGCCTCTCAATCCTCTATAAAAGTCCAACAGAGACTAATTACTGGTCCCATATTTGGGTAGGTTCCACAAGCACCTCTCTCACACTCTTGGACAGGATTCAAGATAGGCCAATAAACAATCCTTTTCTCACTTATAGCTACCAACCTCTCTCTCATTCCTTGTTGCAAGCTTTCTCTTGCATCCATACCGCTATCGTCATTTCTCCGCTAAACTTTCTTGTATCTCCAAAGTCAGAAATGAGTCATTCTACAAGATTTTCCTCTTTCCATCTTAATTGTGTTAAAATCAAGACTCATTGTACTGTCTCCAACTCTCATTCTTTGCTAGGACTTGAGAACTCTGAAATGTCTTACCTGCCCTCAATCCTCCCTCCCTGCTTGGTGCCACCTACCTATTATTTCTTGATTTGTCTTATCTTGGCTCTTCATCTAGGTTTCTGGGGTCAAATGAGGAATAAGCTGCCGCTCGTACCAAACTCAGTACATTTGTGATTTAAAAAAAAAGAAAGCAATTAAGAATATGGAGCCATGTGTCTTGTGTTTTTCTTTTACAGTGCTTGATATTGAAACTTGATGGTAACTGCAACATTCCCCAACTGAGAAGACAGTTGGTCATTTCTGTCTTGGCCTCTTGTCATTATTTCTTTCCAATTGGTCAACAACAGTTTTTAGGGTGGCGTGGGTTGACTCGACCTGTTTAGCCTGGGATTTCTGTAGGGAATTCTCCCAACCTCTCGCCGTAACTTCAGCAGAAGATCGCCGGAACCCTGGAGAAATGGTGTAAACGGCTAAGAGTGGCTATTTCCACCATTTCTCTAGGATTTCTGTTGAAGTTACAGTGGGAGATCAGGAAAACCCCACGGAAATTCTTCCCTCGGTGTCTTTTTCCTGCCTCTGCTTGGTGTTTTCTCCATTGGGAACTCCTAGTGTGAGGAGTTATTGGGAAGGCCCTACATTCACCTGTAGTGCTGTGTGTCAGTGCACTCGTGCATTGTGCCATTGATCTTACAAAATGCTTGGCTTATAATCTAACGGGGAGAAGCTGATCTGACTCCTTTTAAACTATTCAGTACTTTGGGCCAAATATTTTGCATAAAGTGATTGGCCACAAAAGAAACAGGAGATGGACGAGAGTAGGATTACCAAACGTTACATCATCTTTTTTTTTTCCTTTTAGGTGAGATTGCAAATCGGGTTGTATGCAGTCTTTGTGTGGGACTGGTATGCAGTTTTTAACCGGAACCAATTCCTTATTCTCCGACTGGAGGAACATGCCGCTGATTTGAAGAACAGTATGCACAGGGTCTTCGAATTCTTGAACTTGGGTATGATTTCACCTTGAGTTGCATTTCTGATAAAAGCATCGGTTAATAAAGTATCAATCTAGAGTACATTAGTGAATATGCTTCACAAAGTAAACTGGTGAGAACTCTAGGGATCAGCAAATTTAACACTACCAATTCATTCAGCAAATACTCAATTTGAAGTCAGTTTGGACACAATGGGCCAAGTTTCAACTGTAGGATTAAGTCACTTCTAAATGGTTTAGAACTCGTGCTAATCTCACTTGAATGGTAAAGTGCAAATAACACTCAAGATACCCTTAATATTTATTTGCCTTTTAAAGACCCTCCTGCCTGAACTTTGTTCTTCACCCCACCCCCTCCGAGACACCCTTTCCCATATCCTTTTGCATATTGCAATGAATCTCTTGCTTTACATAAGAAATAGGAGCAGGAGTAGGCCATTTGGCCCTTCGAGCCTGCTCTGCCATTCAATAAGATCATGGCTGATCTTCTACCTCATCTCCACTTTCCTGCACTATCCCCATTTCCCTTGATTCCCTTAATATTCAAAAATCTTATCAATCTCTATTTTGAATATACTCAACGACTGAGCCTCCACAGCCCTCTGGGGTAGAGAATTCCAAAGATTCACCACCCTCTGCGTGAAGAAATTTCTCCTCATCTCAGTCCTAAATGGCCGACCCCTTATTCTGAGACTGTGACCCCTGGTTCTAGACTCCCCAGCCAGGGGAAACATACTCCCTGCATCTACCCTGTCAAGCCCTGTAAGAATTGTGTATGTTTCAATGAGATCACCTCTCATTCTGCTAAACTCTAGAGAATATAGGCCTAGTCTACTCAATCTGTCCTCATAGGACAGTCCCCCCATCCCAAGAATCAGTCTGGTGAACCTTCGTTGCACTCACTCTATGGCAAGTATATCCTTCCTTAGGTAAGGAGACCAAAACTGTACACAATACTCCAGATGTGGTCTCACCAGGGCCCTATATAATTGCAGTAAGACGTCTTTACTCTTGTTTTGGACAGTAGCTTCAAAAGTCCAGTCCTGTAGGGTTGCCGTTCCAGGAATGGAAGACTGATCTCCCGGCCACTGCTGCTAGCAACCCGAGAAAAAAGTCCTTTGCATTCACGGTATGCGCTTGTTTAGCTTTACTTCTCATATGACAGCTGCTGGCGTGAAACCTTTCCCGTGTCCTGCCCCCACCGTCATACCCGCCTCTCTGGCACGTGAGGCTCCACAGTTACAGTTGTCTGCCTTGCTTTGACCGGTTCTCAGCCATTCTCTGCCCCCCATTTCAAGAAATGGCCTGGAATTTCCTGGTAGCTGGTTCCATTTAATGGCAGCTGTGAGGAAGTTACTGGAATCTGTCATGGGGCAGAGTGACTGCGCATTTGAACAAATATGAGTCAAAGAGAGTCAGCATGGATTTGTGAAGTATAGGTCATGTCCGACAAATCTAGTTACATTTTTTGAGGTGCGTGGTGGACAGGAGAATGTCTATGGATGATGTCTATTTGGACTTCCGTAAGGCATTTGTTAAGGTTCTGCACAAAAGATTAGCAAAAAAGTGAAAGCGCATGGAATTGGAGGTAACCTTGTGACATGGGTTAGTAATAGATTGAGAGGAGACAAGAGAGTAAGGATAAAAGAAATGTACTCTGATTGGCTGCTGTGACAAGTGGGGTTCCCCAGGGATCTGTTGTGGGGGCCTGAGCTTTTTATCATGTATATTAATAACTTGGATGAAGGAATAGAGAGTTGTATATCCAAGTTTACAGATGACACTAAGTTAGGAAGCAGAGTAAATTGTGTAGAAAGGAGTAGGAAGTTACAAACGGACATAGACATGTTAAGTGAATGGGCAAAACTGTGGCAGATTGTGTTCAGTGTAGAGTGAGTTCATCCACTTTGCATCCAAGCAAGACAAATTGGAGTATTTTCTTAATGGCAAAAGACTAGAAACTGTTGTGGAACAAAATGATTTGAGTATTCCAGGTACACAAATCACTAAAAGCGAAGTACAAAAAATAATCAAAAAGGCTAATGTGATGTTGACCTTTATCTCAAAGGGGTTAGAATAGAAAAGGGAGAAGTTATGCTTCAGTTGTACAGATCCTTGATCAGGCCCCTTCTGGAGCAGTGTTTATTTTTGGGCACCGCACCGTAGGAAGGATATATTGGCCTTGGATAGGGTACAGTACAGATTCACCAGAATGATACTAGGGCTTAAAGGGTTAAATTATGAAGCCAGTTTGCATAAGCTCTCGAGTTTCGGAGGTTGAGGGGTGATCTAATTGAGGTGTTTAAAATGAAATGAAAGTGTGTGGGGGGGGGGGGGGGGGGGGTGCGGAGACAGAGAAACTATTTCTTTTGGCGGGGGAATCAAGAACGAGGGGACATAATCTTAAAATTAGAACCAGACCATTTAAGAGTGAAATCGGGAAGCACTTTTTCACACAAAGGGTAGTGGAAATGTGGAATGCTTTCCCCCAAAAGGCTGTGGTTGAAATTGAAATTTTCAAGATTGAGATTGACAGATTTTTATTGGGTGTGGGTATCAAGGGATATGGATCAAAGATGGGTAAATGGAGTTAAGTGACAGATCAACCACGGTCAAATTGAATGGCGGAACAAGCTTGAGGGGCTGAATGGTCTACGACTGTTCCTATGTTCCTAGTACTGAGACACTCAACTAAGGTAAAGCCAATAAGATTTGCAAACAGAGGGCAAACATCGCGTGATAAAGTGCAATTCAGACAAACCATATACTAAAATTGGCCCCTATGCATTTGGATATTCCAGTCCAGCTTCAAAACTCTCAAATGAAATGTGTCCTGCCATAAAATTTCTGTTTATTTGGTAGTTTAGGAAGTGAGCATCTACAACCATAGCAAATACAATTGTGACTTAAAAACTACTTATAAAGCAAATTTCTCTAAAGTAGTCAAATGGGAGTCCAGTCCCTAGCAGTCTTCTGAGGATGGCCATGGGGTAAAGGAAGAGGACGGCATCAAATTCTGAGATGTCCTAGCAGAACAATCATTTAGTGTCTCTATTTTTATTCTTATTTATGGTAGTGTAGTCAGGGAGCTTGATCCTTGTTGAACTAATAGTGGGTATGCATTTATCTTGGGACGAAGTCATAGCAATATCGCTGATTCTATGGCAATTTTTAAAATTTGTTTATGGGATCTGGGCGTCGCTGGCAAGGCCAGCATTTATTGCCCATCCCTAGTTGCCCTTGAGAAGGTGGTGGTGAGCCGCCTTCTTGAACCGCTGCAGTCCGTGTGGTGATGGTATTCCCACAGTGAAATTTAATGGCAAGCATATGCCAATATTTCCTGGTGATTTGGAGAGTAATAGATTTCTAAATTTCATGATGATTTGGAATGGTTTGTACCAGTCTATGGTTATCGGGACTGCGTTTTTCATCAGCTTTGTAAATACCTAAATTTGAGAGCCTTGGTGTTAAAGTGCTTCACCTCCTAAAATCCAGTCAAGCAGAAAGTTTCTGCTTAATTGATGCTAGACATTGATGGCCAGCAGAATTCTGAATGTTGATTTGATTGGATTACCTGAGTTTACAGGTGGTTCAAATAATAATTTAGCCTTGATAACACAGTTAATAGTATTGGCCTGTTTACATATTTCCTGACACTCACATTCACAATAAATTCTCAGACAATGGTGCACATTTTTCCTGATATACAATTTTAGCTCCAGTTAAAACTTTCATTGGCTCCAGGAATAAAAACAAGGTTTGCTAAACTGGCTCACAGAAATACCAGCCTTTCAGCCAACCTGCTTTTCAGTTTGAAGTTGAAGCTGTTCAGCAGCTTTGCGGTAAACTCCCGAACACGTCTTTCCTGGTATTCAGGTTAACCAAGCTATTGGAGAAGTTTCTAGTACAAATAATAGGGATGAGTACAAACCTGAGTTGGTAACCTAATGACCTCGGTTAGGGCATTTAAAAAAACCAAATACTTGATTAAACACTGGCAGTCTATGCTTCAAATTAATGATAGCTTATGATAACTGGCATATGTTTTAAATCATTAGTAGTTTAGGTCTCTGAACCTTAATGAATATCTAGGTATTTGTTTTAGAAATGACTCTAGTAACTGCACTAAGCCATGGTATTTAAACTCAAAAGAAAATATTTTCCTTCCTTCGGTCACTTTCGGCCACAATCTTCTGTCACAAAAACCAACGCAATGTATTTTGTCTCTTACTTTAAATCATGGTGGGATAAGGAACAAAAATAAAAGATGACTCGCTGAGAGAGGAAAGAAAAGGGTGGCCAGATTCAGAAGGAAAGGTGTAGAATTGCTGAGACAATATTAGATTTTTTTTTCCTAAAGCTCTACTGTTACTTTTCAACAGGAACCTTAACAGAGCAGCAGGAGGCAGCCATCATAAACAATCCCGCGTCAAATACCAGACGTCCCAAAGACAAAAGCCTTGGGCCTATGTTGCCAGAAACCAGGAGGATTCTAGAGGATTTCTACGGGCCATTTAATGAAAAGCTGGCTTTGCTACTTAATGATGATTCTTTCTTATGGGAGAAATAAATACAGACCAAATTCACAGAACTGTAATATATCAAATGTTTTATATAATGCTTTCTTCACTGTCCTGGAATGTTCAACAATACATTGATGTTCAAGTTCCAAAATTATTTTTTTAAGTTTATTTTTAAACTCTTACCTGAAGACCTGTCCAAAATTCAACAAAAGGCTCATTTGAAGTTTAACCCTGATTATAAAGAAGAACATTATCCATATGCCCTCATTTAACTACCCCATGGAATATGTAGGCTCATAATACTTGACACTGTGAATAATAAATCAGAATCCCTATGGTTGTTTTAAATATTTTGTAGGATTTTCAATTATACTTAAGTATTTGGTAAAAATGAAATCTTTACAGAATGTGTTTAAATATTGCTGCCAAACGTACAATAATAAGAGATTTCAATAATAGTGCCTATTTTAGTCTTCCAATAATTCATATACCATAATTATGGTTTGGTCATGGATACAAGAGCTAGTATTTTTAAACTTATTTTTTATTGCTTCCCTCCCTGTTGGTTTATATGTTGGAACTAAAGGTTGTGAAGGAATATCTCTGACAATTGTACTCATACAGTTAATCAAAACCCATTATCTTCATTTGCCATCAGTCAAGAATATTTGCCAACTTTTATTTCCTGTCCTATTCTTTGCACGTTCTCAATCAATTAATCAAGCTGTCTTAATTTGCTTGCTTCTAGACAGAACTGTAACTGATGAAATGCTAATTATTACATCCATGGGATCGAGTTGGACTAAATTCACTGTGTTTTCAGGGTCCATGTGCACAGCAAACCTATTTTTGTGTGTAACACTCAAGTTACTGTTTATAAACAGAAGCTTACACTGCATATTATATGATGAACCTAAGACTTGTTTTTACCGGGAATTGCTTTTCTGTCCACAGTCACATCATCTGCGTTTGTCAAGAACTATGTTGGGAAAGATTGTGTAGCAGTGCCCCCTATTGTCAAGTGGTTCATAATTAGAAAGTGCATACAGTTTAACTCTTAACATATGCTGGCTCAAAGAATCTCAAATGTTTGTGGTAATAGATGTAAATTTGTAATGAAACATCAAACTTCACCAGAAAGAAGGTTTTCCAAAGTCTGGCCGTGTGAGCTTCATCAGGACTGGTTGAAACTCATGGGCACTTTTAGCAATGAGGACCATTAACCTGTCAAATAGTGAAAGGGCTTTATATATTTGAGAATACTAATATTTTTCTAAATTAATTTTTATGCTCAACAAGGCGAGAGTACAGGGTAATGGAACAACTTTGACCTTTGTCACCCAGTCAGTTACTTCCAGGTCAGGTATCATCCAGTCATTTACAGAGTAAAGCAGGTTTTTCTCAGTAGCTCTACAATATGCCTCAACCTTAAGGATCGTTAAAGTCAGTTTTTTAATGCCAATTTAATATCCAGTTTTTTCACTTTTTAGTTCTAGTGTGTAAAAAAAAAGAAAATGAGTGATGAGGAATTGAACCGAAAACAGTCTGAGTAAATTCAGAGAAAATCAGTTTAAAAAAAAAAAAAAGTTTTTATTTTGAATATCTTGGTAACTCAAGAAAAATGGGGAGTTAAAATAGTATAAACAAGCTAAATATCAACCTACAATAATTTACACAGGTCATGGACAGTCTGGGTCTCACCATCAGATTCTCACTTAACGTCTAGATAGTTTTTTTTAGAATTAAAAGTAAAATGTGTATTGTCACTCCAATCACTTACCTGCCATTATGATGATGGAATAATAAAAAAATGGAAAATGATGCACAGAGGAACAGTTGTGATCTTGCTTTCAGCAAACAATGCCTTTGTGTGTGTGACTTGAGTCAGCCTTTGATGACTTCAGTCTTCAGGGGACTCTGGTAACTTGTCTGAGTGCATTGTTGTCGTTGCCCCTACCGGACTCTGAAGGAAACACTGACACATACTGCCGTATAAAGAATATAATTCCCACGGCTCTACCTAAAGAAGGTCCAGACCCTCTTTAAAAAATCCAAAATACACAACCTTTGTTTCTTTTCCAGCCAGATATTGGGCCCAGATATATGGGTACATCCCATCTGTGATACCAACATTACTGCACACAAAATGTGCATGCTCATGTCACAGATTCAATGAATCTATGCCGAGATTTTTGGTTTAAAATAAATGGAAAGTGTGGGATCGGAGCGCAAATTTGGGAGGAAGTTGGGTTTTACCAATTTTTCCCTCCCAAAATAATCTGCGAATTTATCAGTGGAAATTGGTTTAAAAAAAAGATTTTAATAATCCCCACTTAATCTTAACTTCAGAAATTTACTCTGTAGTACAGAGTTAAAATGTTTCCATTTCACCCACCAGCCAGGCTTGTGGTTTGTCTGAGTGAGACTGACCATTTAGTGGCTATTTGTGCTACATTATAGACCGCTTTTGTGCTGTGAATTCATACGCACTCTGTACTGGAAACTGCACAAATTCATGTATGGTCCTTGCAACTGGCAGAGAGTGAAGATTAATCCATTAGTCTGGTTTGGATTTGAATGCAAGTCCCACAGGTAAAAGCACAGTAGGGGAGATTTTCTGATCAGTTACACTTGATTATTGGGGGCAAAGTGGGCGTAACTGATTTTTACCCATTTTGCACCCCATCCAAATTAGGGTTTTGTACTGGCCAGAGTCATCTGCCAGTTTCCAATGAATCATATGACAATAAGTCTCCAGTCACCTCATTTAGATGTCCATGCAATGTCCTGGTGTAGCACTCAATCATTGCCTGACCGTAAAAGTGGGTGTCCACGGCTACTAGGGTGCGCTGTTTACAAAAGTACAATTTAAAGAACTCTATAGTAAGGTTAGTCGCAGCATTTTGAGGCTGTTCCTGAATCCTCTCCTTTTTTTTGTTTCCTATTTCCATTTAGTTGGGCAGGTGCCCTTGTGCCCAATGTTCTGGCACTGCTGGATTTTTTGGCATGTCATGTTATTGGGCAGTGGGAGCCACCTGTTACTTATGTTTTTATTTGGAGGAAGAAAGGGAGTAATAGATATGCCAGAGACTGGCCCACTGGTAGCCTCTCATCCTCATTTACAGGCAGAGGTCTTTCTGCCTAGCAATGGCTATGCAGAACTGGCTACACAGGCTCTGGGTCAGTCGACAGCTACTCTGCACAACTCTGCAATCTGCTGCACGAGTTCCTGCGGCTAACATGGACTGGTGATGCCACTGACAACGGTCAGCTGTGCCCTCAAGGACCCACTCTCCTTGCTACCATCTCATTCTGTGCCACCACCACTTCACCAGCCATTTAAAAGGGGGTCGCAGTGTCGCACCACTTGACCACAGATTCTGTTTCCCACCTTTGCGTTTTACTGTGGCAGCCACTGAGTTTTAACCAGGCATTTTTAGCACTGACACAACCTTTACAAAGCCGAAGATGTGCATTAAGAATATTAGCCTTTGTAAAGGCTACCACCATTTTTATCCCTATTTAAGGATTGCTTACAGTTAATTTCCCACCCCCCTGGTGAGTTCCTAGTATCATTCCCAATATGAGCTGACCCACATTGAGGGAGGCTGGCCAGTTATCTTCGGCAGTGAAGCACTAATAGAGGTAATAAGTATTCTATTTTCTATATTTGAATTACTTTTCAGGTTTAAAATCTAAAAGCTGAAAAGTGGAGATAATTGTTAAGAACCATTGGGTGACATTCTGCAGTGTTACAACTATGCAAGCATGCGATGTATAACCACAATCGCCACCCCACAAAACTGTTTTAACTGCATTAACAGTAAAACCACTTTTTAGCAATGCACTTCTTGCGTAATTTCAAAACACCAAGCCATTTCCTATTCATTTCTATGTAATTTACCATGTTTTCTGTCATCATAGATTTTATTAATTGTACTGCATATTTTTCTACAATAAACACAATTAATCTGAATCTAATGTGCTAATACGAAAATATTTTCATAGGGCATTCCACGCCTGCATTCTGTATTATTGCTCCCATGAAAATAAGCATGAACTACAAGTTTGCCTTTCAATATCTTTGTTCCTGTTTTCAACATCTCTACAAACCCTCTGTCACGCCATTATTTTAGCTCATTATAATAATCTCCCTTCATTCTCTTTTCCGATCCTTCTACCCTTTCAGTTTCTACAATCTTGCTTAATCATCCACTTGAGCATAACTATAGTTCTAAAATAAGGTACTGAGACTCCATGGCATTTTGGGAAAAGAAAATGGTGTAACTTTAATATATAAATGCAAGTTGTATGTTTTGTCATTGCATGGAAATTCTGCTGCAGTCATCGAAGGGTTAACCAGTACAAACAGAAAATAACACTGAGATGATGATTGTGCCAATTACTAGAATTCAGTTCAATTCAAGATAGTGGGTGTTTACTGAAAATGCAAGCCAAGTATATAATGAGAACTGTCCAGTCAGATTTCCTTATCAACTATGGGGCTGGAAATCCATGGCCTTTCTGATTCATTCTTGCTGTAAGTCCAGGCAGGAGCGTGGCAGAAGGGCTGCAAATTAGGCCGTAAGCTGGATATTTTGGGTCCCAGGCTTCCCCTATAGTTTTAGTAGTCTTGTTTGAGGTGGAGTTTGCCCCAAACATGGCCCCATGCACCAGACAGGGCGTGGCCAGGGGAGGGGACTGCTAGGCCAGGTGTTTTCTCGTCTCCGGCCTGGCAATCTGCCAGTGGCCTGATGCAGCAAGTAAAGGCAGACGTGGGAGCCATCTGGAGGTCCAGGCTGGGTCGTGGCCTGGTCCCCTCTACCAGGAAATCCAGCCTCCCCTAACTGGCAGGTACAAGAGATGCACCCCTAATGGTGAGAGCGCCTGCTATTATAATGAGGTGAGCTCCCCCTGACCCTGCATATGTTGACAGGGTCAGTGCCAAAGGTCACTAGCAAGAACATACTGGCACTGACACCTGCGATGGATGACCCATGGATTTTCAAGGCCTATGTTCTCCTCAGAATTTGTAAACAATTCCAGCAGTTTTGAGAACAAATTACATTTGATCATGTAGGATAAATGAACAAATTCAATGTTTACCTCAGTGATGGTGTCCACATGATTAAACAACATTTTGTAAAGTTTTGTAAAACTGATTGTACAGTGCAGCCTTACCAAAACAAGTTAGAAAGATTTGTTTTATTATTTTGAATTAAGATTGGACAAGTGTTACTGTAGTTTTTTTTTTGCAGCCAGATGTTCGATATACATGGAAACCAAATTACTATGACATCCACACATGTAATGCTTCTGTTTGATAAAGTACCATTAGGGACACCCCTCCCTCCCCACTTATTGTGTAGATTGGGCCGATACTCTCTGGAGTTTTGAAGAATGAGAGGTGATCTCATTGAAACATACAAGATTCTGAAGGGGGTTGACAGGGTAGATGTTGAGAGGTTGTTTCCCCTGGCTGGAGTGTCTAGAACTAGGGGGTATAGTTTCAGGATAAGGGGTAGGCCATTTAAGACCGAGATGAGGAGCAATTTCTTCACTCGAGGGTTGTGAATCTTTGGAATTCTCTGCCCCAGAGGGCTGTGAATGCTGAGTCTTTGAGTATATTCAAGGCTGAGATCGATAGATTTTTGGACTCATGGGGAATCAAGGGATATGGGGATTGGGCGGGAAAGTGGAGTTGAGGTCTAAGATCAGCCATGATCTTATTGAATGGTGGAGCAGGCTCGAAGGACCGTATGGACGACTCCTGCTCTTAATTCTTATGTTCTGGTGAGAAACACAATTCATTATAAAATGAAAGTGCAGTGCCACCAGTCTGATCACAACATAAGCACGAATCATATACCCCATTGAACAATGGTTCAAACTGATTGAAGGTGAGTTGTTTCAGCAGCAGCCGATTGTATTTCTGCAGGCCAATTATGCTAAGCATCATGCCAGGATATACAAGCTTGTATTCTCCTATTGGGACTCCAGATAACTTTTTCCAGCAACTGTAGTCCCAAGTCTAGTTTCCCCATCACCTCTATAATAAGCATCTGCCTTCAGGGTGGTGAAATGACCCACACAGCGCAGCTTGCATTCCACCAGCCACCTTGATGATCCAAGTCCTGTGCCACGTGCCAAGATAGTTCAGGTCCTCATGTGAGGGGTTTGCCAACAAGTTGTGCCCACTGCGAGGCTGACTTTCCACTCTAGAGTGCTCAGTGATAGGTGAATGAAGGCCAAGGCAACAGTTCTCCCTCCTTTTCTTGCCACAGATCTACCTCACAGCTTTATCTTCGAGTCTCTGTTGGATGCCGAGATGTAATGAATTATGAAGGAAACTGGACACATGTCTTATACACCACAAGCTGAACCTGTCATTGAAGAAAGACCAAAGTGCACTTGTCCGGATGGTTCTGAAGGACTGTGCTAATTCTTTAACAAATTCCATTGATAAAGGGGGATATTAAAAAGTAACTTTTCTGGCTGATTCATGCATAACACATAAATAAAATGGAGATGGAGGGGCTATCTTCAGTAAGCATTAGATATAATTGTGTTGTGTTATCTGATCTCAGGGTAGCACTTGATACCACTACAAATAGCCTCAGTTGCAACCAATCTATGGAGGGTGGGCGGGGGGGGAGGGTGGAGGAGGTCAATATGGGTGTTCACTCTTGATTGTTATTCAGTGATCCCTACTGAAAAGTGCATGTGTAGATGTCCAGTGAGAACATGATCTGGTCTGGCTATAATGCCCTTCATAGGTTCAGTAGCCTGTCAGCACTTGGGTAGACTTTATTGGAATTTTTCTGCTCTCCATGAATTTGGTGGAAACCCAGTGTAAACAGCTAATAATGTCATTTCTCTGTCATTTCCACTGAAGTTACAATGAGATCTCGGAAGAACCGCTGTAGAAATTCTACCTCAGAGTTTGTAGATGGAGCCACTTAGATGAAGTGCTGGAAGGCTGCTGGTGGCCCTGTGGAACTGTAGCCAAGAAAGAGCCAGGATAGAAAATTAGGGAGGATGAACCAATGAAATCCTGAATAGTGCAAAACATCGAAGTGAATTGCTTCATTCAGGCTTTGTTAAAGGAAGTTTTTTTAATAGATTAAAGGGCTGATTGCCCAAACGAGTGGTCCTGGTGAGGATAAGCACTCATAGGAACAGGAGTAGGCCATTCAGCCCATTGAGCCTATTCCACCATTCAGTGAAATGATGGTTGATCGGTATCTGACTCCATCCACCTGCCTTGGCTCCATATAACTTAATACCCTTGGCTAGCAAAAATCTATCAAGCTCAGATTTATGCTTATGCCAAGTGTTGGTCAGTGAATCGCTGGGCTGCAGCCCTTGATTTTCTTCCCCTTATTGATTTAAATTTATAAAAGTCCAGGGCCATGGCCCATGATTTCCCAGCCAATGTTCTCTGTCTGCACAGCATCTCACTGGGAACACCCAATCGGAGATCAGCCCATATGTTTCCAATAATACCCACTATCACCAAGTGAATTTGTTGTTAATTGACCAGGTAAAATATTACTAATTTCACTTGCTCATACTCTCACTTCTAAATCAGAAGGTTACGGGTTCAAGCCCCACTGCAGGACTTGCGCGCCTAATCTAGGCTCTCACTTCATTGAAGTACTTAGGGGCTTCTGTATTGTGCTTTGGATGAGATACTAAATTGAGCTCCCACCTGTCTGTTTTGGTGGATATTGAACATCCCATGGCACTATTTAAAGAGTAGGGAGTTGGCCTGGTCTCCTTGCCAATTGGGCTAAAACCTTTATTCCACATTTATGCATTATTGGCCGCGATTTCCCCTACCTGGGCAAGTTGCGGCCCCGCTGTTGGCTTCATCCCGGCCTCCGACATGACTTTCTCCTGATTGGGCTTCTTAAGTCCGCCCAGCGCATTTCGTGGCCAATTGAAGGAAGCGGGTCTGATGACGTCACTTGATGATGCGTCATCAAGGGGCCATGCACAAATTTATTTTGACAGTTGTGCTGTCAGTGTTCTACAGCATTGAGGTGCTGCAAACACTGACAAGCACTGCACAGAGGTGCACGGCTGCACCCAGGCTCTCCCATGACTCCCTCCATATGCTTATGGAGGGAGTCACAGCACGCAGGGAGGTTCTCTTCCCTTCCCATGGGCGGAAGAGACCTCCCCAGGAGACCAACGCAGCCTGGTTGCACATTGCACAGGAGGACACAAGCAGGGATGTCGTCAGGAGGACCAGGCTGCAGTGGCACAAACCTTTCAATGATCACAGTAGATCACGAAATGTTAGTACAAAGCCACACTCAACCTCATCCTGCTGTGCCACTCATCACATCCCCATCACTCTGCCTTCCCTACCCTACTCCTGCACATCCTTACTCACACCAACTTACCTTGCACCTCCACCCATCCCTCTCTATCTACATTATCACTTCCCCATCTCACTAGCCACCCCTCACACTCACCCTCATCCTGATGCAATCATACCAACTAATAACACACAAGGGTAGGCACTTGTGAGTTTTAGCCAATATTCATGTGAAGTTTCTATTAATATGCTGTCAAACATTAAAATCTTTATTTTCAACACTTTGCGTTCTTGGACAGATTTGTGTGTACCTTTGGAAGTGGCTTAGTGAGTTGCAGTGAATGGTGAGACATAACGGTACCCCTCGCAATGGTGATGAGTGTGAAAGGAATGGCTTGGGCATTGTAGGGATGTTTTATGGTGTTGGTGTGGGGTGGTGCCAACCTGGCACATCATGTGGTAGCCAGGGTGTGCAGCATCAAGTGAAGTAAATGTGGCCATGGTGAGGCCATCCCTGGTGTCCCGGGCAGCAATGTGGTCGGGTGCTGCTGCCCTGTGTCCTGTGCAGCATCCCGTGATTGTGGAGAAGGTTGGTGTGGTTGTTGGTGTTGCTGGTGTGCCTGCTGATGCTGGTGTTGCGCCTGAGCATGCTCAGATTCTGAGGACCAAGGTGAGAGAGTATAAACCGTACCCATGCTGATGGAATAGATGGCAGGTGAACTTGAGATGACAGAAGCGATCTGTCAATGGTGAGAGAGGTTGTTCCAATGAGGTGACACTGGATAAAGAGTTTGCTCCAAACACTTGCAACCTGCATAAAGCTCAATCTGTCTTCCAAATGCAGTAAGCAACAGTGTCTGAGCTTGGAAAGTAATCAGCTGTGAGATGGGAACCTTTCCAGCACATTTCAAGCTGTCAAGTAATGAGATGATTCCATGGCCATTCAACTCCCGCCCAGCTTAACAGACGTGATCCCCGAGCAGCGTGGACCCTGTGGGCGAGCTGGTAAATTCTAAAGGTGAGCTCAAAATTGTTGCTAATCCTCTGTTAATAAGGTCATAATGACTTGAATTGCCTCCCACGCCACTGTGTGTCGGGTCTGCTCAGCGCTGACAGGCCTGACATTTGGTAAAGGCGCTTGGCGGCGGGTTGAGAGCGGGGTCCCGAACCGGTAAAAAAAACCACTTTCTCACCCAACCCGCCACCGATCCCACACGCTGACCCCCCGGAAAATTCCCCCTCATTGTTTCTGACTCATTTGTCAGCCACTTCTGCCATTAATTCCAGTGGTTTTCGATTGGAAACATAAACCAGTGAGTGTAAGTCACTAATATATAAAGAAAAATGTGGGGATCTTTTTCTTCTCCTTGCAGAACCATTCTCTACTCCCCTCTTGAAGGCATTAACTACTTGCTGGGGTATGAATCCATAGGCGTTAATTGCTCTCCAGTACTTCATCTGGTCAATATTCATGAAGAAGATGTGGCAGTGAGTGTCAGCGTGTTATTCGACTGTCCTTGCCCGATGTCCACACATGCACAATCAGCAGGGATTACTGGATAGTGATCAGGAGCAGGAAATAACCTGATTTTGTTTACCCTCCTTCTCTTATGAAGGGGCACTAAGGCCAATTGTAGTATCCCAACTGCTGACCTGGCAGAGATCAGCTGACACCCCATATGCTGAGGAGTGAACCTGGGCACTTCCTGATCTGTATGGCTCAGCTAGGGCAGTCGGGTCCAATAGTGATGTCTCTTTTGATATATTTTTTGAATATCTGAAATTTCAATTTGGCCCTTGTAGCAGAATTAATATGGTTCCTTTATCTTGCAACATACAGTCTTGAACTCTTTGAAAAATCTGTTATTGGGTGGTTTGGGATAGGGGACCTATTTGTGTTTCCATGTTATGTGCCTGAACATGGTAATTTTATCTGAAGAAAACCAGATGCAAGATTAGGAGTTTTAAAAGTGAGATCTTTACATTACAGTTTGTATATGTGTTTTTAAATTCACAAGCCATAGGTACTACGCAGGGTGCCATGGACTGTATCTTTTGTAATGCACAGTTTATTGGATTTTGACAATACAGGAAACTCTTTCGTATCCGGCACCGACAGGACCGGGATGGTGCCGGTTGATTAAAAATTCCGGATAACGGAGAGGTATATCTACCGAGGCTATTTTTAACAAACAAAAATTAAAAAATCAAGAAATGTGCAGTATAATTGGGTACTCCCCTACAGAATGTTGTGTTAAATGGATGGTGGAAGATGCTTGATTAAGTACAGTAATGCCAGTTGAGGGTAATCCATAACTCTTTAATTACTTAACCGTAAAACAAAACTTATAAACGACTGTATACTGTAGTTTTCGGAGTATGAATTCTGCCGGTTATTAGAGAATTCCGGATATTTAGGTGCCGTTTAAACGAGAGTTTCCTGTACAAGATCATATTTAATGACAGTATAAACTGCGTACAAGGAACAATTCTATTTTAGCACATAATATACTGGTAACATATGATGTCAATAAAAATACTGCTCAGTATCAAATTAATATATAACATCTATCTTAATATTCATTTACAACAATGTTAATATTTTCTGTAAGTGTATCACCCATCTTATTACTTCCGATCAACCTTTTCCTGTTACCCCATAGCCTCTAATATATTACTGTACCACTTTACCGACTAACTTGGCTTTTCCATAGTTGATGGTTTTGTAACTTCACTTCTGTACCAAATTCTTATGGTTGCAGCTTCGAGTGTTTGAAGCAGTTACAATAATTGTGTGGCCTTCAAATCCTGCCTGTGGGCTGTTGTGCAGCCTAAAGTTTTTATTCAGTTCCTTGGTGAAGACACTCTTTGAAAGTTTTCCTCAGGTGCAGGCATATGGTGCGTAGTTGTTCCTAACGGATATGTTGGCAGTCTTACAAAACTTAACAAACCGTAGAAAATTAACAACAGATGCTCCACCTGCACCTGGGGTGCCTGAATTCTTGTTCTGCATCACATTAAACAGCATTGCTTACGTATTTCAGAATATTACATATCATATTTGATACAAACTTGTCGTCTTGCACAAACTAATAATTCAACTGAATTAACATTTTTTCGAATTATTCTGTTCCCTTTGCGGCAGATGCCTAATACATTTGTGTGAGCATAACTAAACTCAATTTATGTGCTTCACACAGTTTAATTGTAAAACCTTTTCTGAGAAAATTAATATTTGCCTTTAAAAAAGGTTGACAAAAATCTACTGTGTATCGAACATCCCATATGTACAACATTGTAGCAATGAGTTGAGATTAACATGGTTGATTAAATATTGGCTGATTTACTGATGGTGGTATTATAAGAACATCTGCTATGAAGACAAACACCTGGGTGTCATTTCAGTTAATATCATTTTCTAAATTGCGATCTGATAATAAAATTAGAGTTTTATTTAAGGAGGACTGGACTGTGAGAAGCAGTGATTTAAATACTGCTCTTTCACCTTTGGCACCTGTGTACGAATCCAGCCCAGACTGATGATATTAAAGTTCCCGCCGTCAAATTTTCGGAAGGCTTCTCCCGATCTCCCACCCTAACTTTGGCGGAAGATCGGCGGAAACCCTGCAGTAATGGCATCAACAGCCATATATATTATGGGCTGGATTTTCATTGACCCGTGGAGGCGGGTTTGGAGGCGTGTGGGGGGTTAAAATTGCGAAAAGTGGCGGGCGGGCACAAGTCCGCCTCCATCCCGCCTCCACGCAATTTTGATGAAATCGTGTCTGCTGGTCCCGACTCCGTCCCGCCTTTAAGAGACGGGATAGGCTGTTAAGGCCCTTAACAAGCACTAAATTGGCTCTATAATGCCATTTTGAAAGGCCTTTGTGATATTAACCCTTGTTCTACGTGAAGCACGCCTGTTCTGAAACACGATTGTGAAACCTGGCGGGAGCACATGTGGATAGCTGAATATCAGTGGCTGCGCTGAGTATCAGTGAGTGGCTGGCTGGCATCTGGGAGTGGTGGAGCACAAAAAAAATTCTCTCTCTCTCTCTCTCTCTCTCCCCCGACTTAGAGCTGCTGCTCATTTTGCATCCAGGTCCTCTCCCAGCAAAGGCCAGGCAGTCTCTGAAGACCTTCAATGCAGCATCAATGATGACATCATCAGAGGCGACTTTCAGACTGAAACCACTAATTGGTTCATGGGTTCCCACATGCTGGAACTCAATTGCCCAATTAGGTAAAAATTGCATCAATCTCTCACATCCAATTGCAGTCGGGTGGATAACACGAAATGCGGATGACACGACTCCAACCCGCCCCAGTATCAAAATGCAGCCCTATTTTTCTAGGGCTTCCACCGATCTTCCACCAAAGTTACGGCGGGAGATCGGGAGAGTCCAATGGGAGTTCCAGATATTTGTCTTCTAGCTGTAAATATAAATGAGTTTGGACAGTCTGAATCCAATTTTTTGTTAGTCACAGATCCACAGCATAAAACTACCCTTAATTTAGCACTGATTAACGACACGTTGTTGGGGAAGAGTAGAGGCAGCTTTACGCTACACATACCTGGGCCACACCATACCTGAGAGTGCCCAGTGCCGACACTTGGTGCTATTCCACTCACCAGCACTAATATTTACCCTGAGCACGGAAAATGCATAGATGTTCCTTTTCTTTAATAACAGATTTATTGGACTAAAGAACCCTTTTTAAAGCATATTTGGAGTATGTGGAGTTGATTTATGTTTCAGCATTTAAGTGCTGACCAAATTTTACTGAGCAAGGTGCATGATTTTTGTATTTGTATATCACATTTCCAATAAACAGTGAAAATCTGATGACGTGTATTATCTACAATAAAACGTTATCCATTTGTTTTCACAATGTCTTGTTATTGTTGCTTTTAAATGACTAATGCACACCAGAATACCGGAAACATACAAAACTAGTACAACTGGATTGACCAACGCCTCATATGAAAAGTCAATTTTTAAATTTAGGGTACTAATGAAGCCAAAACGCAAGACCAACCCCAAACCTGCAGTCCCGAGAGCAAGCTTTCCTAGATCTGACCACCATGGATGCATTCTTTCTCCTTGCCCCACGCCCACTAATAAAAATCTCTGGAATCATTCATGAGGTAGTTAAACTGAACATTTCTATATAAGGAAGAGCTGGATGGGCCGAATGAGCTCCTTCATCTGTACTCATTGTGGAATGCACAGCAGGCTGGTCGACATTTACAAAAGAAAGTCAGGTTAATGTCTCAACCAGGGTCCTTCATAACAATAAAATAAACTGCTTTTTTTTTAAGTATCTGTGGTTGCTTGCCCAGCATAGTGTGCAATTGCGTGTGTAAATTAACTGCCACGTTTCCCTACATTACAACAGTGAGTACACTTCAAAAGTACTTCATGAGCTATAAAGTGCTTTGGGCAATCCTGAGGTCGTGAAAGGCGCTATATAAATGCAAGCTCTTTTTTTCCCCGAATAACCCTCTGCTTAAAAAAAATCTCTAACCTCTCCCTTTGTTCTTTTGGTGACTTATCCTAAATTTATGGCCTCTCGTTACTGAATCATTGCCCAATCGAAAAGTTATTTCTGATTTAACTCATCAAAAACCCTTATCATTTTAAACACCACTACCTCTCTTAACATGCCTTGTTCCAATGAAGAGTCACAGTTTCTCTAGTCTCAATTCTCTTCTCATAACTAAAGCTTTTTAAGTTTTAATGCAAAATGTTCTAATTTGAATTAGAATAATGTGTGAATTTAGTTTAGATTTCATTCTTAGCAGAAATTCTACTAATAAATGTTAGTGAATAAGTTAAAAACAATAATCGGACGGTTGACAACATTTATAAACAACCCAATATATGGACAAGTTGCTATAAATCATGAATGCTCCATCGTGAGATAGCTTCATCAAGAAAACAACCTTCAGCTCTGCTCTTAAATTCAGCCCTTCCTTTCAACAAAAAGTACAACTGTAGTTTAAAATACAGAGGAAAAATTGCAGTGAATGATTTTGGCTCACCTGGAGACACAGAGATCTGAATGACAGTAGTATCAATTTGTGCCCTGATTTGGGCTTCAAGTGTAGTGCTCAGCAAAGTTCAAACTGCAATTGAATTCTGCTACAGAATGCCCATAACAGCGGCAGATCCTCATATTCTATTTCACAGAATGTTACAGCAAAGAAGGAGGCCATTCGGCCCATCGTGCCCGAGCTGGCTCTTTGAAAGAGCGATCCAATTAGTCACGCTGCCTCGCTCTTTCCCTATAGCCCTGCTAATATTTCCCCTTCAAGTATTTATCCAATTCCGTTTTGAAAGTTATTATTGAATCTGCTTCCAGCACCCTTTTTGGCAGTGCATTCCAGATCGTAACAGCTGCGTAAATGTTTTCCCCCTCATGTCGCCTCTGATTATTTTGATCCTCGGGTCAAGTTTAAACTTGCTGGACATTTTATGACCCTTAGGTTATCTGGTGTTCAAGATGGTAATGCTCCATTTATGAGGATCCTTGACTGATTTAATGGCCCAGAAATTGATCTCGCTCTGTTCCCGCGGGGGTAAGGCTTCCCCGCGATCTCTCACTCCGCGTTGGCTTTTTCAGATCCAGCTCGCACGAACTTGATGTTCCAGACATCAGCTGGGCAGTGCTTGCGTATCCCACCGGCGTAGTGAATTCGTGCGAGCTGTGGGATCACGTGACTCAGTTAGAGCCAATGGCAGCACACCATCTTCCATTCATAAGTTTCACATACGTGCTGTGAAATCTATGAATCTTACACCCCCCCAAAATAACAGCTAAACCTCAATTAAATTAAAAAAAAAAACCATCACATTAATAAAATAAGTATAGTTAAATAAATTAATCATTTTAAATAAAAAATTAAATTTTTGAAAAAATTTAAAATCTTTTAAAAAGTTATAAAAATAAACTTACCTGTCTTTAAAGTCTCTAAAAAAGATATACCTGTTAAAAAAAATTCAAAAAAATACTTAATTCACTACTTACCTTGTTAAAAGTGGGTCTTACTCCTCCTTTTTCCATTTCTAAAATCTTCCGTCCTTACCTGCGCGTCCAAAGCACGAAGTGCACAGCGTGCGCGCAGCCTGTAGCGCGCACGCGATGCACCGAGGAACCACCCCCTTTTCAAAAGACCAAGTGCCGGTTTTCAGCGCATGCGCAGGGCATGCAGAAAACCGGCAATTGGAGAGAGAATACGCGAGAGTACGCAGTGCGTACTCTCGCGCAGCGGGATGAATTTTTGGCCCATTGTTGAAATTGACTGAAGGTGTGTGGCTTAACCTGTTCAACACCAAATTGCCTGCCAGGTTCTTGCTCATTTCTAGCATTAAAAAATATATAATTTTCAGAAGTTTGCATCAGTTTACATAGTGGTTCTATTCTACACTTCAGTATTAGTGTGTTGGTGGTGGTCAAGGGGGGAAGGCAGCTGAACAGGAGCACAGGGAGCTACCTACCTTGTCTAACAATTTCATCGGCTTGCGATTATATAGCTCTTAATTTATACGACCCACACAGACTAGTTTAATTATTTCACTAGCATAAATCAGCATCTGTAGCCTTTATTTCTTTTTATTGTTTTTTTGGGCAGGAATTGTTTTATCAATAGGGCATATTATATGACAATACTATGTTGTACCAAATATTCTTTCTTCTGTCATCAATATTAATGCAAAAGTAATTTGCTGCATTTGTTGTATTGCAAATGTAAAACAAGAAAATTGGTAAACGATAAACAGTTGGGTTTTTACGACTATCTGACAGCTTTGATAATCATTATGATTAGTGCATAAATTACTAAATCTATTGAATTCAATTTCACAACTTGGTATGGTAGGATTTGCACTCATGACCTCTGAGTTGCTTGTCCTGTACCATGACCATTAAACTACACAATCATACAAATGCTTAATGTTTTTGCATTCCTTTTCGCTGCCAATTATTTTAATGCAGGCTGTAACCTGCTTGTTTTAAATGGGCTGAAGTCTCCACTAAAATAACAGACAAGGAATGTCATGAATCACATTAGCCTAGAAATTCGACCACGCCCAAAATATGGTTGCAGAGAATAATACCCGCGCCTGAGTGGATAGGCCCCGAGGTGCACAATATTGGACCTCGGGCCGTATCATCATCGCAACAGCGAGCTGCAGAAACCTAATGGGTGTCCCCAGGCAGCTCGCCAGAGAAGAGGACTCAAAGATCAGGCCACTGCAATGCCAGCAGCATCCCTTAGGCAAGTTGCTAAAGGGAACTGGAAATGGTGGTGGCAAAGAAGTGGGGCTTTAGGGAGGGAAGGCGATCGGGAAGGAGGGCAGGAGTTGGAGGGAGGACAATTGGGAGGGAGGGTAGTGGTGGCTGGGAAGGAGGGAGAGTGATCAGGAGGGAGATTAGTGGTGGACAGGAAGGAAGGTAGCGTTGATCGGGATCAGAAATGGTTGAATAGTGGTGATCAGGGAAAGTAGAGGCCTGGTTTGGGAGGGTAGCAGTGGCAATCAGAGAGGGTAGAGGTTGGGATGGGGGGGGGGGGGGGGGCGCGGGCAGCGGGCATGGTGGCTGGCTGCGTTCAGAGCAACCTACTGTTGAAGAAGAGGCTTCAAACAAGTGTTAGGCCCCTTACTTGAATATGCAGGCGTAGGCCCTGGATGCCGATTTTCATGCCTACACCAATATGGCAGGTGGCACACTTCCGGCTCGTAATGAGCATGCGCTTCCTGCCCGCCATATTGGATGCTTAGGAGGCTGTTGGTCGCACAAAAAATGAGCGCTGGGCGGTCAAATTTCTAGGCCATAAAGCGTTCACCCACTAATATTATTAATAGCATTTCTGGGCTGGTGAGTTTAAATTTCTTCATCCAAAGTAAATATTTACAGGGGGTATATTGAATTAGCTTCGCTAACAGAATTATATGTTTTGGTTCAATATTACCATCGATTGATTTATATTTCCAACTAAGAACACGAGGAAATATAAACACTGCCAAATCATAATTGCCACTGAATTTGCCTGACTTGTTTTCTTAGCAGTTGCTTTGTACCACACTGGGGCAGCATTGTACAACACATTTTTTCCTATGTTGTTAAGTTATAGACGGAACTTTTTTTTAGGATTAGATCTGCATCCTCAATAAAAGTCTGTTTCAACTTATATTTATAAAATACAACCCGTGTTTACTAAGTGCTCAGAGTTACCGATGAATTTAACAGATGTGTCATCATATATAAAACGGTTAAGGTTTTCAGAGATAAAAAGCAAGGTGGTGAATGGTGGAAATTTAAAATAAAATAGAGGAAGTGCTGAAAATACATAGTAAGTCAATCAAAGAAAAGAGTCGATTCATGTTTTCGGTGTAACCAGTTTTGCTAAAGGTTTCTACCCGCCGCATTTATCGATTTTTCGCTTTCACATGCTGATTAAATTGTTGTCCTTTCCAATGTTTTCACTTTTGTGAGGCATCAACATTTTACCAAATGAGATAAAAAGATAAATGTTACCTTCCAATGTACACACTAACAACCTGCTTCTGTTCACGCATTTTGGAAAGAGGTAGTGGAAAGAACTGTGGATTAACTGCAAGTTACCATGGAAACCAAGTGCTGCATGTGTTTTGGAAGCCTCCATCTGCTTTTTGCCTTCAGGTTCAGATTTATGGGTTCTCACTGGATTGCTCATAGCTAAAATAATAACTTCCAAATATTGAAAAGCAGCCAGAATTTTTTTTTCAGATTGCAATGGAAATGATTTCTAGGACATCTATCACTCTTGGCGGGGGTGGGTAGAAAGATCAGTTGAAATAGGCCTCGTTTATGGTTGGATGTAGGAAATTCCTTTGACAGAGGTGGCCTTGTGACTGGGCAGGCAATGAGTTTCCTGACCTGGTTAGCTAAAATTCCTTTACTAATATAATGCTCTATTTACTCAACAGCAGTATTCAGATTTCTTCCTAATTCAAAGCTGTTTCTAATTAAAAGATGTCTTCCAGTTTAAATTTGTCTTTTAATATCGCTTTGAGTAAAAACCACCCACCTCCTGGTGCCAGTTTTAAGTCAGTTGTGAAACAAATTGATTAGAACCAGGCTTGTGTAAATCATTTCATTCAATTTCTACCATATTGACAGCCCTGTTACACAACTCAGCATACATGGCCTCGCCCCTCCCTATCTCTGTAACCTCATACAGCCAAACAGCCGTCCGAGAACTCTGCGTTCCTCCATTTCTGGTCTCTTGTGTATGCCCTACTTACTTTGCCTCATCATTGGCAGCTGTGCCATCAGCTGTCTATGCTCTAAACTCTGGAATCGCCTCCCTAAATCTCTCTACCTCTCTCTCCTCCTTTAAAGCATGACTTAAAACCCACCTGTCCTAATAGCTCCTTCTTTGGCTCGGTGTCAATTTCTTCTTTCTCATTACGCTCCTGTGAAGCGTCTTGCGATGTGTTATTACCTTAAAGGCGCTATATAAATGCAGGGTGTTGTTGTACATGTAGGATGTGCTGGACGATAAGGGAGAAGAAAGGAAGTGCTGTATAAATGCTACTGTGAATGACTTTAAGCTGATATTAATTTCAAATATAGTTTATTAATACACTACTTAGTATTTCACTGTACACATTAACCTCCATTCCCCGCTGAGCACAACCAGGGAGTAGTGTAGTCTCAGTGATTCCTCCCACCTGGATTATAAATCGTACATAACTTTGACAAGTTTTCAGCCAATTGACTTACCAGTAGCCACAATTTGCATCAGAAAGAAAGAAAGGGGGAAAAATTCAGTTGGTTGCACCTCCCGTTAGCACCTTAAGAGGGCGCTAATGGGGAGCAAAGCAGCTAGCGCCTGGGCGCAGCGATGTTTGCGCCGCTCGCGAACTTAACTAGACATTTTGTGGCGGCGCTAAAATTTACCGCCGCGATCTCCTGCGCACGCAGATCTTGACGTCATACGAGTGTGCAACGCCCTTGTGGCGCCCCGGAGCGGAAATTGAGTGGCGCCCCCATCCTTTCCGCCTGGCGCATCCAACGACTGGAAGACTGGAATGCTATCAGTCGCTGTGGGGCTGGGGGGGGCGCTATTTAAAGGGGGCCTCTTCCTGTCTTTCTCTGTGGTTGACATTTTTGCACCACTCGTTCTGAGAGAGAGAGAGAGATTCGGAGAGAGAGAAAGAGAGACTTCTGCATTGAGTCAACGCTGTGTGAGGTACTTTTGGCTACTGATCATAACTTGGCAGGTACTTTGGTTTTTGGCCTTCATAACTTTGCTTGCTAAGAGACTATGGGGGCTGCACTGATTGGGGGCGTCGTCCTGTGCCAGCTGAATCGGAGGACACAGAGACGCAGAGAGAGAGTGGCAATGATGGCCAGACGGAGGAGGGCCAACAGGCGTCTGTACAGGAGAGCTTACCCTCCCAGGGTATATCGTGAACAGCTCTCCTACATTCATATGTCTGAGGAGCAGTGTTTGCGAAGGCTGCGCTTCAGCAAGGAGGTGGTCACTGAGCTCTGCCACCTGCTGCAGCCAGATCTGCAGCCTCAACTGAGGTCCAGGACGTCTCTGTCGGTGGCAGTGAAGATTACAGTGGCTCTGAACTTTTATGCTACTGGCTCATTTCAATCTGCTGCTGGGGACATCGCCAATATCTCCCAGTTCGCGGTGCATTGCTGCATCCGTCACGTCACAAATGCCCTCTTTAAAAGGAGACGAGAGTACATCTCTTTCCCCATGACCCCAGACAAGCAGCATGAACGCGCTCTGGGCTTTGCCAGGATAGCGGGCTTCCCCAAGGTGCAGGGCGCCATTGACTGCACGCATGTGGCTTTGCGTGCTCCGCATGTGAATGCCGAGGATTTCCGGAACAGAAAGGGGTTCCATTCCTTGAATGTTCAGTTGGTCTGTGACCACAGACAGCTGATACTTGCTGTCAATGCCCACTATCCTGGCAGCTGCCACGATGCTTTCATCCTGCGCCAGACTACTGTGGCCGAACTTTTTGAGGCACCGCATCAGCCAGTTGGTTGGCTTCTCGGGGACAAGGGGTATCCACTGAGCACCTGGCTGATGACACCGCTCCGTACGCCCAACACCCCTGCTGAGCTGCGGTACAACGAGAGCCATCAAGCTACCAGGAACATCGTTGAGCACACAATCGGCGTGCTGAAGCAACGGTTCCGCTGTCTGGACCATTCTGGAGGAGCCCTGCAGTACTCGCCTGAGCGAGTTTCCCACTTCGTAGTTGTGTGCTGCATGCTGCATAACATGGCAATCCTCAGGACCCAGCCATTGCCACCAGGCCTTGGAGCACCACCAGAGGAGGAGGAGGAAGAGGAGGAAGAGGAGGAGGAGGATGATCATCAGCAGCACCAAGGCGGGAGGGCGGCCCACAATGTTGAAACTGCAAGGGCCGTCTGTCAACGGCTGATAGCAAGCCGCTTCTAGGCCCCTGCTGAGGAAATGGCTTCTGCCATTGAGAACAACATGAATGAAACCAACCCGCAACCCCTAAGCCGGCCAAGGCAGTAATGATTCCAAAGACCAAACATGTACATTTTGAATACAAAAACTTATTTATTTTACAAACTCTGTGTATGTCATTTCTTCATGACAAACTAATAGAAAGAAATACAAAAAAACAGTCATTAACATAACTGGTTCTCACAACCTGGAGATAATGTCCAAAACACTAAACAAAAGTTTAAACACGAACCTCGGCCTTTAATAAAAAATTGACAAACATTTTGTCACACCTCCTACTTTTTGCCCTTCGAGGGTGATCTCCTTCCCTTGCGCACTTCCCCCCTTCCCACCCTACTGCTCCTCTGTAATGGGACCTCAGTGGCTGCAGCAAGGCTGGTGGAAGGCTGCTGATTCTCATAACCTGAGACTGCAGATGCCCTTGAAGGACGGCCTCAACCAGCTCTGGGCCTGGAGGGCCCGGCTGCAGACTGCACCAACTCTGCATGGGCGGCAGCAGTCTGTCCTACAGGCGGTGGCAAGTGCAGTGGAGAAGTGACAGTGGTGGCAGCAGGAATGCTGTCATCTTGAGAGAGGACAGCAACTCCCTGCTCGACCGACACACTGGCACTCCCACGGGGCAGCACTTCAGCATCCGGAGCAATCTGCTGGAGCACAGATTGCTGGCCTGCTGCGGCGCGTTGAGAGCCCCAGGGAAATGTGTCCGAACCATCGAGGATGGCAGCAGTCAGTGCTCGCATGGCCTCAATCTGAGTCTGCATGACAGCAGTCTGAGACTGAATTGCAGCACTAAGCTTTAGCGTGGCATCCGCCTGTGCTACAGCGAAGTGCTCCACACTCCTTGCCAGTGATTCAATGCATTCGGGCACCCTTCCCACTGCACCCATGAGCTCAGTGTGCATGTCCACCGCCTGGGTGTTCATTTCAACGATGAGCCGCTCCTCCTCTGCGTCCAGAGCAGCAGGACTCGCTGGCCTACTCTCCCTCCGGGGAGAAGGCCCCCGAGTTTCCATACCCACATCGCGTTGCTGCAGCCCGCTGGGTCCTGGAGCTTCACCCTCATCAGACACTTCCCCCCTGCTCCCCTCCAGGGAAGGCGTGTTCCCAGTGTGGGCATGGGCTTCCTCGGGAGAGGGTGGCACTGATGCTCCGCCTTCATCTTCCTCCTCGCCTGCAGCTTCACTCCCACTGGCAGCTTGAAGGCCCGTCTCCTCAGCTGGTGAATCACCATCTGAAAGCAGGGAGGTACAAGAGTGGCTTTAGCATGAGGACAGGGTGGCAGTAAGGGAGGAATGAGTGCAGCGATTTAGTAAGTTGGATTGAAAGTGTCAAAGGCTGGTGTTGTGAGGGACAAGTGGAAGGACAGAGGACAAAAAGGTGATGACCTTACCATTGCTGTCCAGAACGGGGTCGGCGTCTCCAGTGGCGACGGGACCGATCACCCGGCTTGCCACAATCCTGTGGACGCGCGCCTCAAGATCGCTGAGGGGTTGCAGCTGAGGCCGCCCTCCACCCGTCCGTTGCTGCTGTCTCCTATTATGAGATAGCTTGGCCTGCAAGAAAAAGGACGGCGTCTGAGTAAATATACAGCCATGGTCTTGCCTGATGTGCCTCCCATAGGTGAATAGCCCTTACTGTATGCAGCCATGGTCTTGCCTGATGTGCCTCCCATAGGTGAATAGCCCTTACTGTATGCAGCCATGGTCTTGCCTGATGTGCCTCCCATAGGTGAATAGCCCTTACTGTATGCAGCCATGGTCTTGCCTGATGTGCCTCCCATAGGTGAATAGCCCTTACTGTATGCAGCCATGGTCTTGCCTGATGTGCCTCCCATAGGTGAATAGCCCTTACTGTATGCATAGTGTGGAATGTGCGTGTGTGTTTCATGAGAGGGCCATAGGTGTTGGATGAGTGTTGTGCATTGGGGTTTTAAGACCCTCTGGCCATAGAGTGAGGTTGAGATGGAAGGATGGAGAGGTATTGGAAAAAAGCCACTCAGCCTGATGACCCGAGTGAGGTCGTTGAACTTTTTCCGACATTGTACATGGGTCCTGGGCACCATGCTCCTGCAGGAGACGCTCTGAGCCACCTCCCTCCACACTCTTCTGTACTCACGCGGCAAAGGCCTCCTGCCACTCTCTGAGTACAGTATTGATCTTCTGCGCTCCACCGCGCCAACCAGAGCATCCAAGGCCCGCTCGCTGAAGCGCTGAGCTCGTTCTCTCACCCTCTCCATAGTCCTTGGCTGGAAGATTTAGGCACAGGTCTCTCCAGGCCGAGATTCAAGGCTCCAATGAGCAGGGTGTGGCTGGAGTGCAAGATCGACCCTCCCCTTTAAGAACTGTCCGGCGCCAGTGTGTCTGTGTTCCAACGCTAACTGACAGCACCTGCGCTGCGCCCGCGCTCTGAGTTAGCGCCTCGCTCCTCGGCCTTTGCGCCTTAAGACAGATGTGTAGCACCTGATTTAGCGCTCCAAACACCTCCAGGGGCGTTAAAAGTCAAGTTTGCCGTCGGTGGCGATAATTAGCGCCAGGGGCTAATCTTTGCGCCCGGCCGATAATTGCGCCCCAAATGGGGCGATACTGAATTTCTCCCCCAAAGACTTTCATGACCTCAGGATGTCCCAAGGTGCTTTACTGCCAATGGAATACTTTTGAAGTGTAGTCGCTGTTGTAATGTCGGAAACGTGCATGCTGAAGGTCCTGGTATTTGATAACTATGACATTACTTCCTCTAACATCTACATTGGAGAAGGCTCTTTTTTTATGTCTTTATTTAAATCTTTAAGATCGAGGCATATTCTCGCTTATTCACTGTATGACTTGACTACTGTCATCAACTATTGGCCCTCTGGTTTGGTTCTTTGAATTTATTACACCACGTTTCTCCATTCTTTTGTTTTTGGCAAAAAAATGGGATTGCAGACATTCCCGTTGGTTTACCACCTAAAATTGGTTTGTCCCGAGTTCCCCAACGTGATTTGGCCCTTCTCATGATCTACCTGCTGGATCCCAAGCCAGCTTATTATAAGATATAATATGGCAATGAGGGCCAGAGGTGCTGCAGCCCCAAATTTCCTGATTATACACTTGCAATGCACTGGCGATAGTTAGAATGAGAGTTTGGGCCTCGGGCCTGGGGGTAGGGGCAGAGAGAGATGTGGCCTTGAGATAGGGGGTGGGGGAGAGATCGGTGACCGGGTCAGAATCCACTGCGGCATCCTCAGCCACTCTCCACTCATCTGGCTCCCTAATGCTCCGTGAATTACCTGGAGCCACATCCTCACTAACACTATCCAATTCGCCCAGGTGAAAATATCTGAGCTAGTGTGTGGGAGCGAAAAAGCAGGGGATGAGATTGGGGAAGTTGTGGCTGAGGAAAATAGGACAGGATGTTAGTGCAGGGATTCATGGGTGGGAGTGAGCTTGGCTTCCTTCTTCTCTTCGTCATCAACCTCCTTTTCTTCAACATCCTCATAGATCCAGCTCTCCATCATTAATGGCCCAAAAATTCGGCCCTTCCCGGGTGAGTACACAGTCCGTACTCACCCGTATTGCTTCCCGAAGTGCCGGTTTCCTGCATGCACTGCGCATGCGCGGGAAACCGGAACTTCCGGTATGGTGAAGGGGGCGGTTCCTAGGTGAACCGCGTGCGCGCTAGAGGCTGCGCGCATGCAGCACACTTAGATTTTTTTTCAGGTTTCTACGCGAGGGTAAGTATTGAAGATACTACGCTAATAAAAAGGAGGCGTAAGACCCCTTTTGAACTATGAATGAAAGATGGTCTGCTGCCATTGGCTCTCCGTGGCCCACGTGATCCCAGGGGTCGCATCGCACTAACTGCGCCCCTGGAACACGCAAGCACTGCGCGCCGGCAGTTGGGAGAGGCCCAGGACCCGAAGTTCCCGTGGGCCCAAAACACAACGGCAGGCGCGGTAGGTAAGAGCGCACGCGATCCTTACCCCCGCGGCAAGCCGAACACGCGAATTTCTGGGCCATTTCTTCCTCCTCCTGTGCCCCCCTCCCTTTGTTGTGGTGGATCTGCAGGAAAGGAATGTAGAAGCTATGAGTCGGCAAGCATTACACCCATCGAATGAAGGAGAAAGAGAATGGGGTGGAAGCTTGTGTCTGTGTACTGCTTCACAGAGATCTCAGGGCGACAGTGTGAATGTTCAGTCCCTAAACTGACACTGGGACTATGCCCTCAAACTCACCATCTCACATGGCAAGAGCATGGGAACGGTAGCGTAGTGGTAATGTCACTGGGCTAGTAATCCAGAGGCCTGGACTAATGATCCAGAGACGTGAGTTCAAATCCCACCACGGCAGCTGGGGAATTTAAATTCAGTTAATTAAATAAATCAGTAATGGTAACCATGAAACTATTGGATTGTCATAAAAACCCATCTGGTTCACTAATGTCCTTTAGGGAAAGAAATCTGCCGTCCTATATGTGACTCCAGACCCACAGCAATGTGGTTGACTCTTAACAGCCCTCTGAAATGGCCTTGCAAGCCACTCAGTTGTATACAACCGCTACGAAAAACAATAATAAGAATGAAACCGGACGGACCACTCGGCATTGAATGGGGCACCGGCTACGGACGCGGCAACGACACGCCCAGCCCAGTCAACCCTGGGGAGTTGTGCCAAAATTGGGAGAGCTGTCCCACAGACTGGTCAAGCAACAGCCTGACATCGTCATGCTCACAGAATTATACCTTTCAGCCAATGTCCCAAACTCCTCCATCACCATCCCTGGGTATGTCCTGACCCACCGGCAGGGCAGACCCACCAGGGGTGGTGGTACAGTCGGGAAGGAGTGGCCCTGGGAGTCCTCAACATTGACTCCGGACCCCATGAAGTCTCATGGCTTCAGGTTAAACATAGGCAAGGAAACCTCCTACTGCCCTCCCTCAGCTGATGAATCAGTACTCCTCCAAGTTGAATACCATTTGGAAGAAGCACTGAGAGTAGCAAGGGCACAGAATGTACTTTGGGTGGGGGACTTCAATGTCCATCAGAACCAAGAGTGGCTCAGTAGCACCACTACTGACCGAGCTGGCTGACTCCTGAAGGACATAACTGCCAGTCTGAGCCTATGACAGGTGGTGAGTGAACCAACAAGAGGGAAAAACCTACTTGAGCTCGTCCTCACCAATCTACCTGTCGCAGATGCATCTCTCCATGAGAGTATTGGTAGCAGTGACCATCGCACAGTCATTGTGGAGACAACATCTCGTCTTCACACTGAGGACACCCTCCATCGTGTTGCGTGGCACTACCACCGTGCTAAATGGGATAGATTCAGAACAGATCTAGCAGCTCAAAACTGGGCATCCATGAGGCGCTGTGGGGCAGCAGCAGAATTGTATTCCACCACAATCTATAACCTCATGGCCTGGCATATCCCTCACTCTACCATTACCATCAAGCCAGGGGACCAACCCTGGTTCAATAAGGAGTGTAGAGGAGCATGCCAGGAGCAGCACCAGGTGTACCTAAAAATGAGGTGCCAGCTTGGGGAAGCTGCAACACAGGACTACATGCATGCTATAAAGCGGAAGCAGCATGCTATAGACGGGGCTAAGAGATCCCACAACCAACGGATCAGATCAAAGCTCTGCAGTCGTGAAAGGTGGTGGACAATTAAACAACTAACGGGAGGAGGAGGCTCCATGAATATCCCCATCCTCAATGATGGTGGAGCCCAGCACGTGAGTGCAAAAGACAAGGCTGAAGCGTTTGCAACCATCTTCAGCCAGAAGTGCCGAGTGGATGATCCATATCGGCCTACTCCTGAGGTTCCCACCATCACAGAAGCCAGTCTTCAGCCAATTTGATTCACTCCACGTGATATCAAGAAACGGCTGAGCGCACTGGATACAGCAAAGGCTGTGGGTCCTGACAACATCCCGGCTGTCGTGCTGAAGACTTGTGCTCCAGAACTAGCCGCGCCTCTAGCCAAGCTGTTCCAGTATAGCTACAACACTGGCATCCATCCGACAATGTGGAAAACTGCCCAGGTATGTCCTGTCCACAAAAAGCAGGACTCGGCCAATTACCGCCCCACCAGTCTACTCTCAATCATCAGCAAAGTGACGGAAGGTGTCATCGACAGTACTATCAAGCAGCACTTACTCACCAATAACCTGCTCACGGATGCTCAGTTTGGGTTCCGCCAAGACCACTCGGCTCCAGAGCTCATTACAGCCTTGGTCCAAACATAAACAAAGGAGCTGAATTCCAGAGGTGAGGTGAGAGTGACTGCCCTTGACAACAAGGCAGCATTTGACCGAGTGTGGCATCAAGGAGCCCTAGTAAAACCGAAGTCAATGGGAATCGGGGGGGGAAAACTCTCCACTGGCTGGAGTCATACCTGGAAAAAAGGAAGATAGTTGTGGTGGTTGGAGGTTAATCATCACAGCCCCAGGACATTGCTGCAGGAGTTCCTCAGGGCAGTGTCCTAGGCCCAACCATCTTCAGCTGCTTCATCAATGACCTTCCCTCCAACATAAGGTCAGAAATGGGGATGTTTGCTGATGACTGCACAGTGTTCAGTGCCATTCACAACTCCTCAGATAATGAAGCAGTCCATGCCCACATGCAACAAGGCCTGGACGACATTCAGGCTTGGGCTGATAAGTGGCAGGTAACATTCGCGCCACAGAAGTGCCAGGCAATGACTATCTCCAACAAGCGAGAGTCTAACCACCACACTTGACATTCAATGGCATTACCATCACTGAATCCCCCGCCATCAATATTCTGGGGGTCACCATTGACCAGAAACTTAACTGGACCAGCCACATAAATACTGTTGCAAGAAGAGCAGGTCAGAGGCTGGGTATTCTGCAGCGAGTGTATCACTTCCTGACTCCCCAAAGCTTTTCCACCATCTACAAGGCACAAGTCAGGAGTGTGATGGAATACTCTCCACGTGCCTGGGTGAGTGCAGCTCCAACAACAATCACGAAGCTCGACACCATCCAGGGCAAAGTAGCCCACTTGATTGGCACCCCATCCATCACCCTAAACATTCACTCCCTCCACCCCCGGCGTACCGTGACTGCAGTGTGTACCATCTACAAGATGCACTGCAGCAACTCGCCAAGGCTTCTTCGGCAGCACCTCCCAAACCCACGACCTCTTCCACCTAGAAGGACAAGGGCAGCAGGTGCATGGGAACACCATCACCTCCAAGTTCCCCTCCAAGTCACACACCATCCTGACTTAGAAGTATATCACCGATCCTTCATCGTCGCTGGGTCAAAATTCTGGAACTCCCTCCCTAACAGCACTGTGGGAGTACCTTCACCACATGGTCTGCAGCGGTTCAAGAAGGCGGCTCACCATCACCTTCTCAAGGGCAATTAGGGATGGGCAATAAATGCTGGCCTTGCCAGCGACGCTTACATCCCATAAGCTAATAAAAAAACAAATATGCAAATTGGGGTCCTATGTCGGTTGTAGGAGCCGAATTGCAATTTTCAGTGGAGCATTCGCTGTGCGTGCTCTACCCATTTGTACCGGGCATTGAGCCAACGGTTTTTGAAGGGACTGCTTGAGGTCTCTCAAAAGTTGGCCCAGGAAACTTGTAATTTTTTTATTGGTGGGCCGAGGAGGATCAGGAATGTTCGTCCTGGACCTACAAAAAAGCTCTATCCTGCTGCAGGCCCATTCGAGGACCTCCTCAAAATGGCCTTCCCCCCCAACTTGACCTGCTGGCTGGCTCAGTGTGGGAACAAGGCAATTTCTTGCCCTCCATCCCGGTGAGCTGCATCGAGGTGCTCGCAGGTCTCTGGCGACATGTTAATCAGACCCGGGCCTCAAAATGGCTCAGGCTAACATCAATAGGTGGTGGCAGTTAATGCAAGCATGAACTGCAGACTGGCTGATGTTACAGATATCCCTGTGACAGGTTGGAAGGAGCCGAAGGCAAAGAGGTTGAAGGCTGCAGTGACCTTGACTGCAACAGGCAATGCTGTGCTACCCGTGGCAGTTGGTTGAAGGTCTTATGGCAGGTGGTGTTAGAATTCTGCCACAGCCTCCCTAGAGAAGCAGTCTCCTTGCACATAGAATTATATAGAATTTACAGCACAGAAACAGGCCATTCAGCCAAACAGGTCTATTCTGGTGTTTATGCTCCACACGAGCCTCCTCCCACTCTACTTCATCTCACCCTATCAGCATATCCTTATATTCCTTTCTCCCTCATGTACTTATCTAGCTTCCCCTTAAATGCATCTATGCTGTTCACTTCAACTACTCCTTGTGGTGGCGAGTTCCACATTGTAACCACTCTCTGGGGAAAGAAGTTTCCCCTGAATTCCCTATTGCTCCTCAGAGAAGTGCAGACATGCAGCCCTGGGCCTATAAACTCTGTTGGGAGGGTAAGGATTCCTGCAAGCATGCGCAGTGTGCTACCTCCTCCTGATCCTCCTCCTCTCCTTCTTGCTCGAATGGAATTGCCAGAAGGACCACCATGATGAAAAATGTGCATTGTCAGAAACCCCTTAAGAGCTCAGCATGTTCTACAGGCACTACGACAAACAAACTTAAAATAAGTGCTGCATCTGTCAGTGGCCTCTAGAGGGAGATACACACAAGCTTCCTGGGTCTGCTCACTTGCATTGCCATTGGTGCAGGCATTGGTGTAAAACCACTGTATGCAGCTGAACTGCTTGGAAACTTCCGTGCAGCCTTTACTCTTCAACAGCAAACTGGGGGACAAGCCAACGTTAAAGGAACAGTGGGTGGCTCTTTCATGTCACTCTGTAATAACTTCACTGCGTTTCTTAGCAATATTTTTATTATACTTGCACAGAATTATGGCCACTCAGGCACCAGAGGGCAGCAGGACACAGCACCAAGCTAGAGAAGAAGAACACACAGCTTCACTCACTCAGCCCTCCCAAACATCTTGCAGAGCTTTAAGAGCAGGCCGAACAGACTCCTGGATGCCACCAAGTCACCCAGAATTATCACTTGTGTCTTACCCCTAGACCTACAGAACAGTGCTGCAAAGAATTTCACGTCCTCAGCAGGGCAGGCGAGTAAACAGAACACCTCTCCGTTGTCTTCCTTGCCCATCCTTGACACCAGCACACTCCACCCTCTTAAAGCAACACTTGCACAATTAACCATTCACAATGCTCACTGGTTAGGGGGGATACAACTCAGCCTCTTGCACTATCCTTCCCTCACAGCAATTACTTACATGCTCAACCCTCAAACCCTTTCCTTCACCTTAACAGAACTCAAACCCCCAAATCTCTTACTTCACCGCTCCCATGCCACTTGATGTACACTCCTCAACTGCTAGCCTTACCCAATCAGCTTGCAAATTTGCAGAGAATGCCCGCCAAAGGCAGGCTACCAGAGGGACATCCCCACCTTTAATCCCCTCACCCCAGGTTACTGACTGAACACCTACACTGTCACCCTGGCATCCCTGAGAAGCACCACACAAACACAACCTTTTACCCCATTCTCTGTCTCCCTAATGCCAAGGGAGTGATGCTCATTCATCCTCAACTTCTACCCTCCTTTCCTGCAGACCCACCACAGCAGCAGCCGACACAGGAGGAGAGGGATGATGATGGCACTAAAAAGGATAATGAGGACCAAGCCAATCAGGAGTTGCTGCTGCATGGTCCTGATGTCTGGTAGGACCACAGCACATTCCAGGCCTCCAAGCCATCCCCTTAATAGCACTACACCAGTAGAACATGGGAGGTGACACCAAGGAGCAAGCTGATATGAGACGATGACAAGCTGCAGCAGCGTGAGGAAACTCGGGATAGCTGTTTAAAGGTGAAAGTTGGGTGGAAATGGCTTTCACCTGACTTTCCTTGCAAAAACACGTTTCCTATGCCAACCCAGCTTGGTAAGTACACTGGAACGGGCAAGGAAATTCACCCGCTAAGTATCTACAAGGCAGATGATAGAAATCAAAGGCAATGGGCCACAATTTGCAGTTGGAGGCATACGGCTCCGACCCGAAAAAAAATCGGAGCCTACCTGCTGGCTCCCGGGCTTCGGGTCCTGGGCCTCCAGGCGTACGCCTGTGTAAAGGCCCACAGATCCCAGGAACGCAGGCGGTTCAGAGGCGTCCCTGGGATCATGTGGGCTAGGTCCTCCTATCAGAAAGGAGGATTCTCATCATGCTTATGGGGATTCCATTTACGGAATCCCTATTAGCATATGAGGAATCCTCAAATAATTAAATCATTTACACAACTGGAATAAACATAAATGTTCCCATTCTCACATTTAATTAAAAGTCCCTTTAACATAGCATTGACAATAAAAATGTAATTTTTTGAAAAATAATTTTAAATATTTTAATCCGGGCCAACATTTACATAAACTAATTTTAAATGTTTGTGCATGATTTTTATTTTAACATTTTTAATTAACATTTATATCAACCCTTACGCTGGTGAAAGTCGGCCCTTACCAGGCGTAAGGGTTTCGTGGGCATTTGCTGGGCAGTAGTTCTGTGCGATTTTTGGGTCGGTTCGTACGATCTGTCGAGGCGGATCTTGACAGATCGCAAGTTCCGGGTTTTCGCGCATGCGCAGCGCATGCGGAAACCCAGAACTTGCGGGGCCTTTTACAAGGCTTACGATGGCGCACGCCGTCATCAGCCCCACAAAAATCTGGGCCAGTATTAATACGAAGGCCCAAAAATTCCACGTGGGCGGCGAGGGAGCAGATCCCTCAATCGGTCATGCTTGGCTGCTGATCCTGCCCCAAATTGCAGGGATGTGGTCATTTGTCTGGTCAGGGCAGGCCACTGGCGCCGGCGACGTTGTCTGTTCTGATCCACCCTCGTACGTTGGATAGGCCAACAGCCGTTCCGCCTGAGCTGCCCTTTCTTGACTGAAGAAAATTTTTTTAAATTACCATCACAAGTCTTCGGCTCCAAATGGAGCCATTTTGCCTCCAGACAGAAGGCAGCCAATCCCCGATAGGATCAATTACTTTAGTCTATACCAGGTTTGGAGCCTTTCAATAGGGAGTCACGCCAGCTGGCGAGAGTGCCACGGAAGCCTTTTAAAGGGATAAAGGGCAGAATTCCCGGGGTAGCCCAGGAGCTCCACCAACATGCTGCATTGATGTGGGGAGGGGGTTGGAAGAAGATTTGCCCATTGTTCCCCCCCCCCACCACCATTGGAAAATGGCAACTAAAGAAATGCGGAAGAATCCAGGCAGAACCGGGATCCACCCAATTTTCCTTCTTGGCCCGGACTAGGGATGGCTGGACTGAATGCGCAATGGGCTTTAATCTCATTTAGCTGAAGGTTTCCCTTTGGAGATCTGCCTGCAGCTGGAAAAGGATCCCCCTGCACATGCTCTTCCTCAATCAAGGCCTTGGCTGCCTGCTGACCCTGTTGGTCTTTGTAAACTTCGTCTTCATCCTCTGGGACATTAACCACCAGCCCTTTGCTGATGGCAAAATTATGCAACATATAGCAGACCACATAAGTGCAAGACACCTTAGCGGGACTTTACTGCGGCACTCCCTCAGGCCTATCCAATCATCTGAAAGATGCCTTCAGAGTTCCTATGGTATATTCAATGACAGTTCTGGTGGCAGTGATCCTTGCATTGGTGTTTGTGGGGAACTGGTGTCATCAGGAACTGCTGCAGGAAGCCTTGGTCATTAATTAGCCATCCAGACACCTGCTTTGACTAGTGAACAATGCGAGGAATGTGGGTTGTCTTAAGCTGAAGGAATCTTGGTAGCTCCATGGATAGCTTGCATTCACATGCATAAGGAGGCTCTTCACACATTTAAGACCTGTTGCTCATTGAGAGAATCATGCCCTTTCCTATTGAGAAAGTTGATAACATTTTCAAAAGGGGCATGCATGGCAATTAAGGTTCAATCATTGGAACTTTGCACTTGAGGAAGCTGTAAAAATGGACAACCCTTTCATGTTGATGAACAAGGTCCATAGGGAAGGAGATGAGCTGGGCTGCTCACACCTGATTGGCTGCTGTTGGAAATATGCCCTGATGCCACATGAAAAGAGCCGGTGGCACAGAAGTTGGGAGTGCCATGATAAGATTTATTACCACTGGCAATGCTGAGCTTCTGGTGAAAATGTGCTCCAGGTCCAGGCAAGCAGGTGGCACAAATCCTCATGAGAGAAGCACAGCCTTCTGAGGGAGGGTTTAAACTAAAGTGGCAGGGGGTTGGGAACCTGAGCAGGGAGACAGAGGAAAGGGAAACAAGGATAAAAGCAAAAGACAGGAAGGAGAAAAACAAAAGTAGAAGGCAAAGAACTCAACGGTTTAAATCAAACATGGTCACAGTAAATAATAATAATTCATATAGGTCTGAGAGCGTTAAAAAAACAAGCCTGAAGGCTTTGGGGTAGAAATTAGGTCGCGCCCCATTTGGGGCGCAAATATCGTCTGGACGCAAATATTAGCGCCTGGCGCTAATTATCGGCACTGACTGGAAACTTCACTTTTACCGCCCCGGGAGGTGAGTGGAGCGCTAAAGCAGGTGCTGCACACCTGTCTTAAGGCGCAAAGGCCAAGGAGTGAGGCGCTAACTCAGCGCGCGAGCGCAGCGCAGCTGCTGCCAGTTAGCGAGGGAACACAGACACACTGGCGCCGGCCACTTCTTAAAGCGGGGGGGGGGCACTTGCTCCCCAGCCACACCCTGCTCATTGCAGCCTTGAATCTCGGCCTGGAGAGACCTGTGAATCCATTTTGCTGCCAAGCATGGAGAGGGTGAGAGAACGCGCTCATCGCTTCACCGAGCGGGCCTTGGATGCTCTGGTTGGCGCGGTGGAGCGCAGACGATGTATGCTCTTCCCTGAGAGTGGCAGGAGGCCTTTGCCACGCGAGTTCAGAAGAGTGTGGAGGGAGGTGGCTCAGAGCGTCTCCTCCAGGAGCATGGTGCCCAGGACCCATACTCAATGCCGCAAAAAGTTCAACGACCTCACTCGGGTCGTCAGGGTGAGTGGCTTTTTCTCAATACCTCTCTATCCCTCCATCTCAACCTCACTCTATGGCCAGAGGGTCTTAAAACCCCAATGCACAACACTCATCCAACACCTATGGCCCTTTCATCAAACACACACACACATTCCACACTTTGCATACAGTAAGGGCTATTCACCTATGGGAGGCACATCAGGCAAGACCATGGCTGCATACAGTAAGGGCTATTCACCTATGGGAGGCACATCAGGCAAGACCATGGCTGTATATTTACTCAGATGCTGTCCTTTTTCTTGCAGGCCAAGCTGGCTCATAATAGGAGACAGCAGCAACGGACAGGTGGAGGGCGGCCTCAGCTGCAACCCCTCAGCGATCTTGAGGAGCGCGTCCACAGGATTGTGGCAAGCCGGGTGATCGGTCCCGTCGCCACTGGAGACGCCGACCCCGTTCTGGACAGCAATGGTAAGGTCATCACCTTTTTGTCCTCTGTCCTTCCACTTGTCCCTCACAACACCAGCCTTTGACACTTTCAATCCAACTTGCTAACTCGCTGCACTTATTCCTCCCTTACTGCCACCCTGTCCTCACGCTAAAGCCACTCTTGTACCTCCCTGCTTTCAGATGGTGATTCACCAGCTGAGGAGACGGGCCCTGAAGCTGCCACTGGGAGTGATGCTGCAGCTGAGGAGGAAGAGGAAGCCAGAGCATCAGTGCCACCCTCTCCCGAGGAAGCCCATGCCCACACTGGGAACACGCCTTCCCCGGAGGGGAGCAGGGGGGAAGGGGCTGATGAGGGTGAAGCTCCAGGACCCAGCGGGCTGCAGCAACGCCATGGGGGGGGGTAGGGAAGAACGGGGGCCTTCTCCCCAGAGGGAGAGTATGCCAGACACTCCTACTGCAATGGATGCAGAGGAGGAGCGGCTGATCGCAGAAATGAACACCCAGGCGGTGGGCATGCACACTGAGCTCATGGGTGCAGTGGGAAGGGTGCCCGAATGCATTGAGTCACTGGCAAGGAGTGTGGAGCACTTCGCTGTAGCACAGGCGGATGCCACACTAACGCTTAGTGCTGCAATTCAGTCACTGGCTGCCGTGATCCCATCTCTGACTGCTCTCATACAGACTCAGATTGAGGCCACGCGAGCACAGACTGCTGCCAACCTCGATGGTTCATGCACATGTCCCCGGGGCTGTCACCGTGCCGCAGCAGGCCAGCAATCTGTTCTCCGGCAGATTGCTCCGGATGCTGAAGTGCTGCCCCGTGGGAGTGCCAGTGTGTCGGGCGAGCAGGGAGTTGCTGTCCTCTCTCACGATGACAGCATTCCTGCTGCCAACACTGTCACTTCTCCACTGCACTTGCCACCGCCTGTAGGACAGACTGCTGCCGCCCATGCAGAGTTGGTGCAGTCTGCAGCCGGGCCCTCCAGGCCCAGAAGTGGTCGAGGCCGTCCTTCAGGGGCATCTGCAGTGTCAGGGTCTGACGAGCAGCAGCCTTCCACCAGCCTTGCTGCAGCCACTGAGGTCCCATTACGGAGGAGCAGTAGGGTTAGAAGGGGGGAAGTGCGCAAGGGAAGGAGATCACCCTCGAAGGGCAAAAAGTAGGAGGTGTGACAAAATGCTGGTCATTTTTTTATTAAAGGTCGAGGTTCATGGTCCAACTTTTGTTTAGTGTTTTGGACATTATCTCCAGGTTGTGAGAACCAGTTATGTTATTGACTGTTTTTTTGTGTTTATTTCTATGAGTTTGTCATGAGGAATTGACACACACAGAGTTTGTAAAATAAATAAGTTTCTGTATTCAAAATATACATGGTTGGTGGTTGGAATTATTGGTGCCTTGGCCGGCTTAGGGGTTGCGTGCTGGGTTCATTAATGTTGTTAGCAATGGCAGGGGCCCTAGAAGCGGCTTGCTATTAGCCTTTGATGGACGGCCCTTGCAGTTTGACCATTGTGGGCCGCCCTCCTGCCTTGGTGCTGCTGATGATCATCGTCCTCGTCCTCTTCCTCCTCTTCCTCCTCCTCCTCTGGTGGTGCTCCAAGGCCTGGTGGCATTGGCTGGGTCCTGAGGATTGCCATGTTATGCAACATGCAGCACACGACTACGAAGTTCGATACTCGCTCAGGCGAGTACTGCAGGGCTCCTCCGGAATGGTCCAGACAGCGGAACCGTTGCTTCAGCACGCCGATTGTGCGCTCAATAATGTTCCTGGTTGCTTGATGGCTCTCATTGTACCGCAGCTCAGCAGGGGTGTTGGGCGTACGGAGCGGTGTCATCAGCCAGGTGCTCAATGCATACCCCTTGTCCCCGAGAAGCCAACCAACTGGCTGATGCGGTGCCTCGAAAAGTTCTGCCACAGTAGTGTGGCGCAGGATAAAAGCATCGTGGCAGCTGCCAGGATACTGGGCATTGACAGCGAGTATCAGCTGTCTGTGGTCACAGACCAACTGGACATTCAAGGAATGGAACCCCTTTCTGTTCCTGAATTCCTCGGCATTCTCACGCGGAGCACGCAAAGCCACATGCGTGCAGTCAATGACGCCCTGCACCATGGGGAAGCCCGCTACCCTCGCAAAGCCCAGAGCGCGGTCACGCTGCTTGTCTGGGGTCATGGGGAAAGAGATGAACTCTCGTCTCCTTCTGAAGAGGGCATTTGTGACCTGCCGGATGCAGCAATGCACCGCGAACTGGGAGATATTGGCGAGGTCCCCAGCAGCAGCTTGAAATGAGCCAGTGGCGTAAAAGTTCAAAGCCACTGTGACCTTCACTGCCACCGACAGAGACGTCCTGGACCTCAGTTGAGGCTGCAGATCTGGCTGCAGCAGGTGGCAGAGCTCAGTGACCACCTCCTTGCTGAATCGCAGCCTTCGCAAACACAGCTCCTCGGACATATGGATGTAGGAGAGCTGTTCACGATATACCCTGGGAGGGTAAGCTCTCCTGTACATACGCCTGATGGCCCTCCTCCGTCTGGCCATCATTGCCACTCTCTCTCTGCGTCTCTGTATCCTCCGATTCAGCTGGAGCAGGACGACGCCCCCAATCAGTGCAGCCCCCATATTCTCTTTGCAAGCAAAGTAATGAGGGACAGCAACTAAAGTAGCAGCAAAGTTAGGATCAATAGGCAAAACTACCTCACAAAGCGTTGAGTCAATGTAGAAGTCTCTCTCTCTCTCTCTCCGAATCTCTCTCTCTCTCTCAGAATGAGTGGTGCATAAATGTCGACCACAGAAAAAGACAGGAAGAGGCCCCCTTTAAATAGCGCCCCCCCAGCCCCACAGTGATTGATAGCGTTCCAGTCTTCCGGTCGTTGGAAGCGCCAGGCGGTAAGGCAGGGGGCGCCACTCAATTTCTGCTCCGGGGCGCCACAAGGGCGTTGCACCATGGAATGACGTCACAATCTGCGCGCGCAGGTGGTCGCAGCGGTAAGTTTTAGCGCCGCCGCACAATCTCAAGTTAAGTTCCCGAGCGGCGCAAACATCGCTGCGCCCGGGCGTTAGCGGCTTTGCGCCCCATTAGCGCCCTCTTAAGGCGCTAACGGGAGGCGCAACCAACTGAATTTTTACCCCTTTGGGGTAGAAATTAGGTCATGCCCCATTTGGGGCGCAAATATCGTCTGGACGCAAATATTAGCGCCTGGCGCTAATTATCGGCACTGACTGGAAACTTCACTTTTACCGCCCCGGGAGGTGAGTGGAGCGCTAAAGCAGGCGCTGCACACCTGTCTTAAGGCGCAAAGGCCGAGCAGTGAGGCGCTAACTCAGAGCGCTGGCGAAGCTCATGTAATGTCAGTCAGCAATGGAACACACACACAATGGCACGGGCCAGTTCTTAAAGGGGATGGTTAATCTTGCTTTCCATCCACATCCTGTTCATTGCAGCCTTGAATCTCGGCCTGGAGAGACTTGCACATCAAATGTGCTGGAAAGAACAATGGAGAGTACCAGGCAAAGAGCTCAGAGTGCAGCTCCCACAGTCTCTGCTAAATCGATACAAGGAATGGCAAATCAAAATGAACCTGCAAAGTGCTGCTCAGTACCCAAAACTCCTTCCCACAACGTTGAATCTCTCCAGAAGTCTCTCCCTCTCTCTCTCAGAATGCGTAGTTCAAAAATGCCACCAACAATAAAAGACAGGAAGAGGCCCCCTTTAAATAGCGCCCCCCCCCAGCCCCACAGCGATTGATAGCGTTCCAGTCTTCTGGTCGTTGGAAGCGCCAGGCGGTAAGGCAGGAGGCGCCACTCAATTTCCGCTCCGAGGCGCCACAAGGGCGTTGCACCATGGAATGACGTCACAATCTGCGCGCGCAGGTGGTCGCAGCGGTAAGTTTTAGCGCCGCCGCACAATGTCAAGTTAAGTTCCCGAGCGGCGCAAACATCGCTGCGCCCGGGCGTTAGCGGCTTTGCGCCCCATTAGTGCCCTCTTAAGGCGCTAACGGGAGGTGCAACCAACTGAATTTGTGTCTTAATGCAAGGAGCATTCGGAACAAGGTGGATGAATTAGCTGCGCAAATAGAGGTAAATGAATACGATTTGATTGGGATTACAGAAACATGGCTCCAGGGTGGCCAAGGCTGGGAACTCAACATCCAGGGGTATTCAATATTTAGGAAAGATAGGCAAAAAAGAAAGGGAGGTGGGGTAGCATTGCTGGTTAAAGAGGGGATTAACACAATTGAAAGGAAGGATATTAGCTCTGATGATGCGGAATCTGTATGGGTAGAACTGAGAAATAACAAGGGGCAGAAAACATTAGTGGGAGTGGTATATAGACCTCCAAACAGTAATACGGAGGTTGGGGATGGCATTAAAAGGGAAATTAGAGAAGCATGCAGTAAGGGCACAGCAGTCATCACGGGTGACTTTAATTTACATATCGATTGGGCTAACCAAATTAGTAAAAATACTGTGGAGGAGGAATTCCTAGAATGTTTACGGAATGGTTTTCTGGAACAATATGTCGAGGAACCAACCAGAGATCAGGTCATCTTAGACTGGGTATTATGTAACGAGAAAGGATTAATTAGCAATCTTGTTGTACGAGGCCCCTTGGGTCAGAGTGATCATAATATGATAGAATTCTTCATTAGGATGGAGAGTGAAGTAGTTGAATCAGAGACTAGGGTCCTGAATTTAAATAAAGGAAACTATGATGGTATGAGGCGCGAATTGGGTAGGATTGATTGGGGAATGTCACTCAAAGGGTTGACGGTGGATAGGCAATGGCAAACATTCAAAGACTGCATGGATGAACTACAGAATTTGTTCATCCCAGTGTGGCATAAGAATAAAACAAAAAGGGTGACTCAACCGTGGCTAACAAGGAAAATTAGGGATAGCATAAGATCCAAGGAGAGGGCATATAAATTGGCCAGAAAAAGCAGTAACCCTGAGGATTGGGAGCAGTTTAGGATTCAACAAAGGAGGACAAAGGGATAATTAAGAAGGGGAAAATAGAATATGAAAGTAAGCTTGCTGGGAACATAAAAACTGACTGTAAGAGCTTTTATAGATATGTGTAGAGAAAAAGATTAGTGAAATCAAGTGTAGGTCCCTTGCAGTCAGAAGCAGGGGAAGTTATAATGGGGAACAAAGAAATGGCAGACCAATTAAATGCATATTTTGATTCTGTCTTCACAAAGGAGGACACAAATAACCTCCCAGAGATGTTGGAGAACATAGGGTCTGATGAAAGGGAGGAACTGAAAGAAATCAGTATTTGCAGGGAAATGGTGTTAGGGAAATTGATGGGATTGAAGGCCGATAAATCCCCAGGGCCTGATAATCTACATCCTAGGGTACTTAAGGAAGTGGCCTTAGAAATAGTAGATGCATTGCTGATCATCTTCCAACATTTGATGGAATCTGGAACTGTACCCATGGATTGGAGGGTAGCTAATGTTACCCCACTATTCAAAAAGGGTGGTAGAGAGAAAGCGGGGAATTACAGACTGGTAAGCCTGACATCGGTAGTGGGGAAAATGCTAGAGTCCATTATAAAGGATGTAATAGCTGAGCACTTGAAAAACAGTGACAGGATCGGACAAAGTCAACATGGATTTACAAAAGTTAAATCGTGCTTGACTAATCTACTGGAATTTTTTGAGGATGTAACTGGGAAAATAGATAAGGGAGAACCAGTAGATGTGGTGTATTTGGACTTTCAAAAGGCTTTCGATAAGGTCCCGCATAAGAGATTAGCGTGTAAAGTTAAGGCACATGGGATTGGGGGCAAGGTATTGACTTGGATAGAGAACTGGTTGGCGGACAGAAAGCAGAGAGTAGGAATTCATGGGTCTTTTTCCGAGTGGCAGGCAGTGACTAGTGGGGTACCGCAGGGTTCGGTCCTTGGACCCCAGCTATTCACAATATACATTAATGATCTAGATAAGGGAACTAAATGTAATATCTCCAAGTTTGCAGATGACACAAAGCTGGGTGGGCGTGTGTGCTCCGAGGAGGATACTGAGAAACTCCAGGATGATTTGGACAGGTTGGGTGAGTGGGCAGAAGCGTGGCAGATGCAATATAACGTGGATAAATGCGAGGTTATCCAATTTGGTGTCAAAAACAGAAAGGCAGACTATTATCTGAATGGCAATAGATTGGGAGAAGGGGAAGTGCAATGAGACCTGGGTGTCCTTGTGCACCAGTCGCTGAAGGTAAGCATGCAGGTGCAGCAGGCGGTGAAGAAGGCAAATGGTATGTTGGCCTTCATAGCGAAAGGGTTTGAGTATAGGAACAGGGATGTCCTGCTGCAGTTGTACAGGGCCTTGGTGAGACCACACCTTGAGTACTGTGTGCAGTTTTGGTCGCCTTATCTGAGGAAGGATGTTCTTGCCATGGAAGGAGTTCAGCGAAGATTCACAAGGCTGATACCTGGGATGGCAGGAATGACATATGAGGAGAGTTTGGGTCGATTGGGCTTATACTCGCTGGAGTATAGAAGAATGAGAGGGGATCTCATCGAAACATATAAAATTCTGACAGGTCTGGACAAACTAGATGCAGGAAGAATGTTCCCGATGGTCGGAGAGTCCAGAACCAGGGGTCATAATCTAAGGATAAGGGGTAAGCCATTTAGGACAGAAATGAGGAAGAATTTCTTCACCCAGAGAGTGGTGAACCTGTGGAATTCTCTACACAGAAGGTAGTTGAGGCCAAGTCATTAAATATATTCAAGAATGAGTTAGATATATTTCTTAAAGCTAAAGGTATCAAGGGATATGGGGAGAAGGCAGGTACAGGGTACTGAGTTTGGATGATCAGCCATGATCTCATCGAATGGCGGAGCAGGCTCGAGGGGCCGAATGACCTACTCCTGCTCCTATCTTCTATGTTTCTATGTTTCTATGATGTGTTGTCTTTTGAAGAGGTTGAGATATGACTGTCCGGGTCTGTAAATACAGCAGCTTGGGTATTTGTGAGTGGGTACGAGGAATCTATAATCGTGCCTGAAGATCCAGTCCCCCCTGAGTTGTTCCTCCGTATCCTCTTCAAAACACAGGTAAAATGAAGTCCCTGATAGAAACATATTGTGTCCTTTGCTTTATGGTCGAAATAGCACCAGTTGATGTTATTAGCAGGCTGGAGACAGAAAAAGACCCAAAATAGCAACAAAAACCAATTCTTTAGCAGCAAAATTTGAGCAAGTACACTATACTAATAAGACGGACTTTAACAGTACTTTTGCCTGTTTAATGCTACCTAACAACCAGCAATGCCTCTTATACTGGCATTGATTTTTTGAAGTAGGTCACAATGATTGGATAGGGAAATCTAACATTGGACATAGTACATCATTTAATTGTAATTTTCATACAGAGGGTGGGATTGCAGGAAGTGTTACGAGCCAAAGCAGAATGGCAGGAAATCGGTGCGAGGCCTCCCCGCCCCATTTTCCTCCACCTTTCACCTGAATCTGCCACAAAACGGGTAGTAAATGAGAGGAAATTCTAGTCCTATTTCTTTTAGTGTTCGCTGCAATTTCCCTGCAATGTTGGCTAAATGGGAAATTCATTGTGAAAATGTAAGAACTAGACTACTGCAGGATAAACAGTGAACTGCTATTCAAAGTGAACTCTAGGTTCATGCTGTGTAGGCCTCCCTCAAGCATTAGTTGCCATTACCTAGGCTCAGTATAAAAACATTCCCTAATGGTCTACATGTTTTTCACAGATGACATTGTTTAACATTTTTGGCAGCTTAGTTATGATGTTGACTATAAATTCTCTTTTTATGGGCATTTGCATAGCGCTAGACTGAATTTGGATTACAGAAATAACCACAGTTTGCAATCCAAGTCAGTTTGTTTGTCCCTTGCTAACTTTTTTTGTGGTACTGGATATTGTGACCATTATATCTATCAAGAAGTTGACAGGACAGCTTAGCAAGAGAGAAACAATAATACAAACCAGAACTCTGCCTGAAAACAACACAATGCCTCCTATACAGACCTGTTATTTGTTATTTGTTATGCGCTGCATCTGTGACTGAATCAAGAATGTGACAAAACCCATGACCTATAAACAGCTGTCAGTGTGGAAACTGGAAGACTAATTACCAATACTCAATTATAATTGAATACTATTAATAAGGCTATAATTCAGAGAATTTACAATTAAGTATACAGAGTGATTTTAAAATTTTAGATAATATGATGTGAAATTGGACACATTAATTTAGAACTACAGTCTTATGACGAATTATGATAAAATTTCAAGTAATGAATAAGTAAACAGATAGATTTTAATTTTCCTATATGTATTATTTTTCTCTATGCAATGTATAGTTTACAGTTTTGCTGCACTTAGTTGTTCCTTGTCACAGTTTTACTGCATTAAGTGGTTTTACTATATGAAGTAGAATGGGTATCTCAACAACAGCAATGATAGTCTTCTCCCCTCTCCACCACAGTAGCTTTTTCCACCCTTTTGAGAATTCCTTTAGTGGGGAAGAAGAATTTAAGAGGTGATTCCACATTCCGGCACTCTGAGCAGAGAACAGCACTTGCAGGGAGCACACCTCATGAAATTGAAGGCTTTCACCCCGTGATTTGCTGACCACCCCTTCAGTTTACTGGGTCCTCTCGTCCCAAAGTAAAACATGTTGAGTTACAGAGCTCAGATGTGTGTTTTTATTGATCGGCTCTGAAGCTCCTCCCTTCACAAATTCCAACTCATCCGGAACTCCATCACCTCATTCGAGCACATATTGCTCCTGAACTCAACAGCCTCTCCATTAGTGCATAACTCCCCAAACTACTGATTTCAAAATCTTTGTCTTACAAATGACTCCTTGGCCCTGCTTCACCTTACCTCTGCACCTTCCTCCAACCCTACATCAAAGCTCTCAGCTTCTGCTCTTCGAAGTCTAGAGACCTCTCCCTCTGCACTACCATCAGCTGCAGAGTCTTCAGTCATTATATCTCTTCTGTCTGCAGCTTTCACTCAAAACCCTTCCATCTTGTTTAATTTCTCTCTTGTTTCAAAAGCTTCCGCAAACCTATCTCTTTGACCTCGCCTTCAGTCACCTTCTCTAACCAATTTCCCAAATTTGTGTTTGACGCCTGAATTCCCCCATGACAACGTGTCATATGTCGTTAAGGCATTATACAAGTTTGTTGCTGTTTTTGCTGTAGTCTGTTGGCCAGATAGAAAGTTATGAGAATGCCTGAGTCACAGAGAAGTTGAACATAAATTCAGGACCATGATAGTCCAAACTTTGGATTCCTGATTTCAGTCTTGGAGAGGCACAAAGCGAATGCCAGACAATTCCGCACAGTGAGGTAGGAAATAAATTGGTAGAAGAATCATTCTGAGCTACTTAATCACATGTCCCAGTTTTAGGGCAACATTAGTGGAGCTCTAAAAGCAGGCCAACCCTCTGCCCTCAATGCTGGGGTTAGTGCATGGGAGAACCAAGGAAAGAAAGAAGGAAAAATACCTTAATAATAGGAAAGCTTGGGCATCTCTCTTAATGGCATAAAAACAGAAAATACTTGAAACACTCAGCAGGTTAGTAGCATTTGGGGAGAGAGAAACAGAGTTAACATTGCAGGTCGATGACCTTTCATTCTGATGAAAGGTCATCAACCTGAAACGTTGGCCTCGATATTTATGGGGAGGCGGGGAGGGCGTCTTTTAGCGGCCTGAAAACCCAGAAATATGTGAAATGTGGAGGTCCTGCCGAATTTAATGGCAGGACCTCATTTAAATTTTTTCTCCATTTCCAGCCCGGCAACTGGCCAGCTTAACAGGCTGGATTTTGTAACATGCTTGACCAAGGTTCCTTCGCTTGTGCTAGTTGAAACATAGGCCCTGATACTGCCCAGAGATCCCACTGCTCTCCCACTGATCTTCCAGTGGGAGACTGGGAGAATCCCAAAAGAATTCCAGGGCCATATAAATGATTTAGCTCTCAGAAATCTTGCAAATTACGAACAATGCAGTTCTGCTAATGTTATACATATTGGCCCAGATATTCCGATCCCTACGGGTGTGTACGCGTTGTGTACCCACCCGTAGGGACATTGGAAATGCCGGTTTCAGGCATGCACTGCGCATGCGCTGAAAACCGGCATTTCTGATCTGTCAAGAATGCTCTCGACAGATCCTCCAGCTGCCCGGGAGCAGGGCCTCTGCGGGCAGATAGTTCCGCTTTTTGGAGACCCTCCGCCCGCAGAAAACCCTTACAATTCTTACGCCTGGTAAAAGCAGGCGTAAGGCCTTTTACCAGGATAAGAGTTGAAAAAAGTAAAAAAATAATTTTTTTTCCACTGATTTATCATTTAAAAATACTTTAAAAAAAGGTAAGTTTATTTTTAGCCCCGAAAAACTATAATAATTTTTTTCAAAAAATAAAATTTTTGTTTAAAATACTTAATTTATTGTAATTTCAAGTCATTTTAAAAACGTGATTTAAAAAAAAAAATGTATTTAAAGTTTTACTATGTTTTATCATTGATCTCCATTCATATATTTGACAGGTCTTCCTGTAAAGTGTATGAAGGGAGATTCCCTTCTTTGATTGGCTCTCCATGGCCCACGTGATCCCAGGGACACTGCGAACTACATGCGCCCCTGGGATACAATGGGCCCTGCGCACTTGGAGTTTGAAGAGGCCCAGGAGCGGAAGCGTGTGCGTCCCGGGAGCCCTCAGGTAAGGGCGCAGATTTTTCCAGATCGCAGCCCTCCACCCGCGGGAGGCCTGCGATCGGAAAATACAGGCCATTAAATAACAAAAAAATGTCAGGAAGTATCATTTGTATTGCTTCATGATGAAACATAATGTATCACTAAGATTAAAAAGTAATTTCATATTGAAAATGTTGTCAGAATTTTAAAAAAAATCAATGTACAGCTCTGGCTTAAGACTGTGTTCAGCATTAAACCTGTCTGGATTGTAATTTATAACACCGGTGGTCCAAAGGTTTTAGGGTATTGGAAAATTACAAATTAGTTAACTTTAATGTGATCTGCTCCCAATAATTGACTGAACTAGTCTTTTTCTTTATTCCCTCGCAGCTAATGCTTGCTATTGTATTAAACCCAAAAGTGCAGAGTAGCAGTAATACCACTAAAGTGTCCTGACTCTCTGAGGTGCTATTTTCCAATTGGTGGTTAAGTGGTGATAAAATTACCAAAAGACAAAAAAATTCCCCTACATGCTGTAAGCTTATCCTGATGTCACTGGTGCACTTTTCACCTTGTAGTGCCAACATATTTTTACACAGAGGATCATTTCCTGCCCTGGTTAATGCTGAACTTATTGGAACTAACCATCACTGTTAATATTTGTTAGCAGCGACACCAAATGTGCCAGGTTCTACATGGAACATTAACAGCTACATTACAGAAAAAGTAATTAAAATCTTACATGAAACATGTAATGTTTCCATTGACTTACAAGTATTTTTTTTTCTCTGATGTAATGCACCATTTCCATTTCCATTCCCCATTCCTTTAATTCCTTTTTATTTTGTCCTTAATACCGTCAGCTTGCCTCCTGCCTTGTGTGTGTAGAACATCTAGCCACATTGGCTTTCTGTGCTAGATGGAAAGTTTCTAGCCCCATGAAATGTTTGAAGGTTCCTACAAATCTCAGGACCGTTGTGAATAACTTTAAATCTCTGGTTCATATTAGCATAGTGTACCAAACTGATCATATACTATATGCTATGCTGATCATATGAGGGAGGATGATGAGTTAACATCCTCGTATAAACATAAGCTACAGCCAAAAAGCTAAAACAATAATTATAGGTGATATTCAACTGAGCAGTTTTAACAAATCAATCATGTATTATGACAGCAAATTGGCAGGCTTAAACTGATGCTACAATAAGCTGATACTTGGCATTAATTTTAGGATGTGTATCTTAAAATTTTGTAGATCTTGGCACAGATATTCAGTGACGCCTAGTGTTTCACTGATTAATTTCTTTTATAAAAATAAAAATAATATTCAGCTGCCAACTGATTTTACTTCTATTTACAATGCTGGCTATAATGTGGCACTGTAACACTGATGTGAAGCAAATGGGAGAAATTCTTTACACAGTAGGGAAACCCTGACCGGATCTCCTGCCCGTCCCTCTATCTCAAGCAGACATGTCGTGCAGAGTTCCCCAGGAGATTCTTCTCTTTAAGCTCCTAAAGGCCTCAGCAGAACTCATGCCAGTTGAGGCCTGGTGTCAGTCACTTTGAGGTCTTCTGAAGGCCCCAAACTGGAGGGGATCAATTACCTTCTCTAGTCAAAGAAATATTTTTTATTTATTATTTTTTTATTATTTATTCACTCATGGGATGTGGGTGTCACTGGCAAGGTCAGCATTTATTGCCCATCCCTAGTTGCCCTTGAGGAGGTTGTGATGAGCTGCCTTCTTGAATCACTGTCATGAAGGTACTCCCACAATGCTTGTCGCGACGATGAAGGAATGGCGATATATTTCCAAGTCAGGATGGTGTGTAACTTGGAGGGGAACTTGGTGGCGTTCTCATGCGCCTGCTGCCCTTGTCCTTCTAGGTGGTAGAGGTCGCAGGTTTGGGTGGTGCTGTTGATGAAGCCTTGACGAGTTGCTGCAGTGCATCTTGTAGATGGTACACACTGCAGACACTGTGTGCCCATGGTGGAGGGAGTGAATGTTTAAGGAGTGGATTGGGTGCCGATCAAGCGGACTGCTTTGTCCTGGATGGTGTCGATCTGGGCTGGCTGGCTGACAGGCAACATCAAGGGCACTGGCGGAGTGGCAGTGGTGGGACCACGAATGCTGTCATCCTGAGAGAGGACAGCAAGTTTGTGTTCCATGGAGCCACTGCCACTCCCTGGGGCAGCGCCTCAGCAATCCTAGTAGTCTGTTGGACTGCTGTGACACCCTGCAAGCCCCTTTCCACACTGGTAAATGCAGCCACGATGGCAGCAGTCTGAGCGTGCGTGGCAGCAAGCTGAGCCTGCATGGCAGAAGTCTGAGCGTCCACGACAGAAGTCTGAGCTTCCACAGCAGCACTCAGACATTGGATCACTTCTGCTTGTGCTGCAATGGAAGCTGAGACATCGGCCATCAGACCCTGCATCATGGTTGGGTCCACAAGTGCGGTAATGGAGTTGGCCATCACTTCCATGCTGGAAATCACGGGCTCCAAGTTCTGCGCAAAGCTCTGTTCAAGGTTGTTGCCAGACTCCTCCATGCTCCTTGACATTGCACTCAGGCTTTCTGGTAGGCCTGCCAATGCACCAAGCATTTCAGTGTGTATACCCATCAGTCTTCTTCTATAGGCCGCCCCATCGAAGTCCTCATCTGAGTCCTCTGCAGCAGAACTCGTGTGCAACCTTGCTTTCTGGGGAGCTGGCACCTGCGCTACCCTTTCCCTCTGCCCTGGCTGCAGGCCACTTGTGCCTGGTGTCTCACCACGTGCAGATCCCATGTCTAACCGATCCTCTAAAGTACGCGGAGTGTCAGTATCTGAGCTGGTGGCTGGGAGTGTGAAATCGAGTGACGCTGTGTCTTCATGATCACTGTCTTCCTGCTGCTCCACCAGTGCCTGGCAAGGTGGCAGTTGCCTGGCCAATTGGCTCTCTGAAAGGAGAAAGGCACAAGGGTAAGGTTGTGGTAATGGGAGGGGTGGGGGGTGGGTGGGGAGCAAGAGGTACCTGCTTACACCATCTGCAGCTTGTAAGTCAGAAGTGATAGTGGGATGAGGGGGAAATGGGATGTGAGAAGGAGGATTACGTATGAGGAATTTTTTAAAAATTCGTTCCTGGGATGTGGGCGTCGCTGGCAAGGCCAGCATTTATTGCCCATCCCTAATTGCCCTTGAGAAGGTGGTTGTGAGCCACCTTCTTGAACTGCTGTAGTCTGTGTGGTGAAGGTACTCCCACAGTGCTGTTAGGGAGGGAGTTCCAGGATTTTGACCCAGCGATGATGAAGGATCGGCGATATACTTCTAAGTCAGGATGGTGTGTGACTTGGAGGGGAACTTGGAGGTGGTGGTGTTTCTATGCACTTGCTGCCCTTGTCTTTCTAGGTGGTAGAGCTCGCGGGTTTGGCAGGTGCTGCCGAAGAAGCCTTGGCGAGTTGCTGCAGTGCATCTTGTAGATGGTACACACTGCAGCCACGGTACGCCGGGGGTGAAGGGAGTGAATGTTTAAGGTGGTGGATGGGGTGCCAATCAAGCAAGCTGCTTTGTCTTGGATGGTGTCGAGCTTCTTGAGTGTTGTTGGAGCTGCACTAATCCAGGCAAGTGGAGAGTATTCCATCAAACTCCTGACTTGTGCCTTGTAGATGGTGGAAAGGCTTTGGGGAGTCAGGAGGTGAGACACTCGCCGCAGAATCTTCTCTCTCTCTTCTTAGGCAGTCCCTCGGAACCGAGGATGACTTGCTTCCACATTAAAAATGAGTTCTCAGGTGACTGATGAGTCAAATGCGGGACCTACAGTCTCTGTCACAGGTGGGGCAGACAGTGGTTGAAGGGGCGGGTGGGTGGGGTGCTTGGGTTGACGTGCGCTCCTTCCACTGTTTGCGCTTGGCTTCCGCTTGCTCCCGGCGAAGAGACTCGAGGTGTCCGGCGCCTTCCCGGATGCTTCTCCTCCACTTTGTGCGCTCTTGGGCCAGGGATTCCCAGGTGTCAGTGGGGATGTTGCACTTTTTCAAGGAGGCTTTGAGGGTGTCCTTGAAGCGTTTCCTCTGCCCACCTGGGGCTCTCTTGCCATGTCGGAGCTCCGAGTAGAGCGCTTGTTTTGGGAGTCTCGTATCAGGCATGCGGACGATGTGACCCATCCATCGGAGCTGATCGAGCGTGGTCAAAGCTTCGATGCTGGGGATGTTGGCCTAAGCGAGAACACTGACATTGGTGCTCCTATCCTGCCAATGGATTTTCAGGATCTTGCGGAGGCAGCGTTGGTGGTACCTCTCCAGTGCTTTGAGGTGCCTGCTGTACATGGTCCATGTCTCTGAAGCATACAGGAGGGCGGGTATCACTGCTGCTCTGTAGACCATGATCTTAGTACCGGGTTTGAGGTCCTGATCTTCAAACACTCTCTTCCTCAGGCGACCGAAGGCTGCACTGGCACACTGAAGGCGGTGTTGGACTTCATCATCGACGTCTGCCCTTGTTGACAGTAGGCTCCCGAGGTATGGAAAGTGGACCACGTTGTCCAAGGCCTTGTCGTGGATTTTGATAATCGGGGGGCAGTACTGTGTGGCAGGGGCAGGTTGGTAGAGGACCTTTGTCTTACGGATGTTTAGTGTAAGGCCCATGCTCTCGTATGCTTCGGTGAAGGTGTTGACGATGGTTTGGAGTTCGACCTCCGAGTGTGTGCAGACGCAAGCATCGTCTGCATCCTGACTTGTGCCTTGTAGATGTTGGAAAGACTTTGGGGAGTCAGGAGGTGAGATGCTCGCTGCAGAATACCTAGCCTCTGACCTGCTCTTTTAGCCACAGTATTTATGTGGCTGGTCCAGTTGCGTTTCTGGTCAATGGTGGGGGATTCAGCAATGGTAATGCTGTTGAATGTCAAGGGGAGGTGGTTAGACCCTCTCTTGTTGGAGATGGTCATTGCCTGGCCCACGTGTGATGCGAATGTTACTTGCCACTTATCAACCCAAGCCTGGATGTTGTCCAAGTCTTGCTGCATGCGGGCACAGAATGCTTCATTATCTGAGGAATTGCGAATGGAACTGAACACTGCGTAATCATCAAACATCCCTACTTCTGACCTTATGATGAAGGGAAGGTCATTGATGAAGCAGCTGAAGATGGTTGGGCCTAGGACACTGCCCTGAGAAACTCCTGCAGCGATGTCCTGGGGCCGAGATGATTGGCCTCCAACCACAACCATCTTCCTTTGTGCTAGGTATGACTCCAGCCAGTGGAGAGTTTTCCCCCTGATTCCCATTGACTTCAATTTTACTAGGGCTCCATGATACCACACTCGTTCAAATGCTGCCTTGCTGTCAAGGGCAGTCACTCTCACCTCACCTCTGGACTTCAGCTCTTTTGTCCATGTTTGGACCAAGGCTGTAATGAGATCAGGAGCCGAGTGATCTTGGCGCAACAAAAACTGAGCATCGGTGAGCAGGTCTTTGGCCCATTTGGGCCTCGAGAGGACTTTACTCTGCCTTAGAAGGGTGGATCGATTTTGGCCGAGGTGTTGGCTACCTCCTGCCATTCTTCTCTGCCCACAGTCTTGGAAACTTTATGGCTAAGGCAGGGAAACAGCACATTTCTCCTGTCCTTATGCTGTCATCATCAAAGCAGGAGGCCCTGCTTCTTTCAGCAATGCTGCCAAACATGACACATAATTTTCCGAGAAATAAACGTTCATCAAGTACCGAGGGCCAAAGAAAAAGGACTTTGAAACACAGCCTGCTGCAATAGAGACACGAGCTTCCAAATGCAGCCTGCTACAATGTTCCCAAAGCTACTGTGCCTTTGAGTTGATCGCTCTGGGTAAATCATCTGAATCCTGGATTACGGGCGGGTTTTGGCAAATAGTCAACTTTCTTCACCACTGGTTTGACAGAAAATCGATAGTCCAATAGTGCTGTAGCAGGAAAATACTAGTTTTGTATAGAAAGGGTTAAGGGGGAAAATGGCCACGAAGTCGCAAGACACATAATCGTACAATAGAGAAATGAATCCTGCAGATCTGTGAGCCACAACATGCAACTTTAGAATTGTTACGCATCAGTTCACATGTTCACATTGATAAATAATAGGACCATGAGAGGGCAGGGAATAGCTTCTAACCTCAGGCAGGATGTGTACTACACCTCCCTTTGTTTTCATGGAAAAACTAAGGCAAATAGTCAACTTTCTTCACCACTGATTTGACAGAAAATAGATAGTCCAATAGCGCTGTAGCAGGAATATGCTCGTCTTGTATAGAAAGGGCTGTCGCTTATGTCAAAACAGAACTTGTTAGAAAAATGTTATGTACCATACATATTTTGGAACCTTAGATAAATCTTTTATAAGAAATACATTTTCTCTTCATTCTAAGTCTTTTTAATGATCATAATTGTGATTAACAAATCTGTGGTAACGTTAAGGACGGTGGATTAGGGTGACATTAATTGGAATGTAGTCTGTTTTGCTGAGTTTCTCTTGGAATCAAGTGATCCTGCTTTCTGGCTCCAATGAATCTGCTGCAGTAAGTTATTACAATCCTTTTTGATAAGCAGAGATGTTCTGTTGAACACCTGCCCTATGAATCATCCTCATTTGCATAAACCGGGCACTGACTTTCCCGTGGGTGGTGTGGAAGAGAAGAAAAGCATTTTTATGAAAATAATTTGAATTGAAATATTATGGCCTAGAAGTTCGATGGCGACACGGAAGTTGCCAGTGCCATGGCAACAGCGGGTTAACAGCCGGCGAAAATGGTGGCGCCGGTAGGAGTGAAATATTCGCACTGGGGACTAAACATTATTAGTCCAGTGCTAAACCGATCATGTAACGCCCTCCTAGTGGTGTTAGTCCCGGCATCAGTCCCGAATGTGGCATCCAGAAGCAGCGTTGCATCTTCCAACAGCCTCTAGAAGCGATGCTATGATTTCGCTAGGCATTGCGGGATATTAAAAGGGCAATGCATTGTCATTTGCTTAAAAGGGCAATGCCTTCTGAACTGATAAAAATAAAAATGAAGTAAAAAAATGCAGTTTTCAGCCATTACAGCTCTACTGCCTTTAAAAAAAAATTAAACATTTGAAAAAAAATTCCCAAGTGGGAGTCTTCAACTCTTAAAGCTGAATTCCCTTCTGCACCTCAAAAAATGGGAAAAGTGCTTCAGCACTAACACAAATGGCTCAGCAAGCCAGGGAAGGGGCTCCAGGGTCTCGCACGCAACACTCCAGCTTTTTGCAGGGGGTCAACACTGCAAGAGAGGTCCTCTACCCACAGGGGCCAAGAGGCACTCCAGAAAGAAAGATGTGGAACGAGATCACCGAGGCTGTCACTGCCAGCAGTGTCGCCCCCACGACCTGGCTCCAGTGCCCAAAGAAGCTTCATGACCTCAGACCAGTGGTCAAGGTCAGTGAATGCATCTTCAAAAGCTGTCTCCTACCAACTGCATCACTAGCCTCACACACTGCTCAATGCGCAACTCCTCAAAAAAATCCAGTCCAAAAGCTTAATTGCAAACTTACCTGAAAGATGTGTGTGTCCCTTTAAGAGGTGCTGACAGCGCCTCTGTGAGTCTGCTGAACACTGGGTTTTCATGCTAAGCTTAGGACCCAGTGCTGAACTCAGCACTAAGGTCGAAGTTCTCTGAGGTGATGTTAAGTCGGCGTGACGTCACCCTCTCCCTAATTCAAATTTCCACAGCCATCGCTTTTACTGGCAGCGCTGCCGGCCCTCGGAAAATGGCGGATGCTGCGGGACCCGTCACCAGCTGGCGAAAGAGCGGCGGTTGCCATGCTTTCGCAAAGTTTTGCCAGTAACGGGTGGCGTAAAACACCCGAATGTTTAGCCCGATGGATTTTCCAAGTGGACATCATCAGCAGACATAGCCGCCGTGGCTTCAGTGACCCGGGAGATAACTGTAATAGCTAGAGTCGGGTGATGTAGGCCAAAATTACATAAGAATAGTCCAGGATCTGTTTTCTTTTAAAGAGTGGTGTTCAAAAAGCTTCAGGTTAAATATGGAAGTAACAACATAGAACATAGGAACAGGAGTCGGCCATTCAGCCCCTTGAGCTTGTTCCGCCGTTCAATTAGATCATGGCTTAACTCCATCTACCTGCTTTGGTTCCATATCCCTGAATAACCTCACCTAACAAAAATCTATCAATGTCAGTTTTGAAATTTTCAATTGTCCTAGCCTCAACAGCTTTTTGGGGGAAGAGTTCCAGATTTCCACTACCCTTTGTGTGAAGAAGTGCTTTCTGACATCACCCCTGAATGGCCTAGCCTTTTGTTCTGGACTGCCCCACCAGAGGAAATAGTTTCTCTCTTAAACACCTCAATTAGATCACCCCTTAATCTTCTATACTCTAGGGAATATAAGCCTAGTCTGTGCAACCTGTCCTCATAATTTAACCCTTTTAGCCCCGGTATCATTCTGGTGAATCTGCACTGCACCCACTCCAAGGCCAATATATCCTTTTTGAAGGGAGAATATGGGTCATTTAAAATAAAACCAAAGCCCTGATTTTAACACCTGCCGCCCCCCCGCACCACCACCCACCCGCCCCCCCCGCAAGCCCAATGAGAACGGGGTGTGCGAAGTTTAAAATATAGGTAGCGTGGCACTCACCTGAATTCGCACTGAACACGTGCCCTGCGCAATTTTAACAGGCACGTTTTGGGCAACGTGCGAGGCCCTTGCCCCAGGCAGGTGAGGGCATCACTATGATTCAAACGTTGGGGTCTGATGATGTTATTCAGACCCCAACAACATTTTAAGCTGCAAGGAGGCGGGGCTTAGGACAACAAGGAAACTGGCAAATTTTGATTGTGTTTTTATAAAATCAGACTAACATTTGAGCAGATGAGAAAAATAAAATGTATACAGAATGAAACAGAACCAACCTGCCAAACGCCATGCACTTGTAGCAAACATTAAAATATATATTTTTATCCTAACCATGAACGTTGGAAAACAGATGTGATGCAACGAAACAAAATCAATTTCTGATAGAAATACTGGCCCTAAATTTTCCGGGTCTGGAGAGGGTGTAAGTTGTATTGATGCCCGGCGGGGGGAAGGAACAGAATTTGATCTTCTGCCCACGCCCCCTACATAAAGGAAAAGTGTTGGGAGGAGTTCCTGGGGTTGCCCGGGAAATTCATCACTTTCCATCCTTGAAAGTCCTCAGCGGAACTCGTGCTGGTTGAGCCCAGCCATGAGTCGCTTCGAGGCCTTCTGAAAGCCCAAATCCTCACTAGCTTCGGCACCTTGCTCGATGGGACTGTGGGACACAGAATTGACACGGGGGGGGGGGGGTAGAGTTTTCGCTTTGGGTGCAATGGTCGATCCGGGCGTGAATTGTACCCAAAATTGCGCTAGTTTTGTGAATTGTTTTATTTTCTCAAGTTTCCGCTCAAACTCATTTGCATATCGCCGAACGTAAAATCTGTCATAAACCAGCTCAATCACGCAGTGTTTTAGAACGTAATTTAAAATGTTTCTGCTTTTAAAAATATTCCGTGATATATTTAAGAGTGGTAACTTGGTGCAGTTTTAATAATACAGCTGAAAATGGGTTTATCACAAAAAATAAGCATTTTCATCAGTTACTAGCCCACCACCTGTAAGTAACCCCATTTTAAATAACTGACAATGACTTTAAAAGACTATACAGACCCATTTGCTAGTTATATTTGTATATAGTAGTCAGTTTCTTAGTAAATTAAATAAATATATACTGAAAAGCTTTTGAAACGTACCTATTAGTGTCTTTGCGCCTAAAAAAAAAGCTTCATTTTTGGAGCCTCCTCGAAGGCCTGCAAACGAGGGCAATTAGCGGAAACTCCCAATGGTGATTAATTCAACCTGGGGGCGTGGCCAGTTTTGTGGACGGGGCCGGCTTCCAGCGCAATGTTTTTTTAAACTAGCGCAAAAGATCGCAAAAGCTCCATTTGAGCTGAATGTAATTTGACTTAAAATTCCACGATCTTTTCCGAGCGGAAACTCCAGGCCTGTGGTTTTAACGACTCGTTCTTCTGTGATCTGTTGTCCCATTGAGTGAAGGATGCAGCATCATAGAAATTTGGCCCAATGACATTAATGAAAACAATGAATGGGCGCATGCCATATAAATGCACACTACCCTCTGCCCAGAGCGGAAATTATAAAACGATGATTATCAGTGGGAACACTAAGCAAGGTTAAGAAAAATGTCGTTCTTTGAAAAGGAGATTGAATTGCTGGTGGCAAGAAATTGTGAAGCGTTGCAGGTGAAACTTTGGAACAAACACAAGCCAAACAGGCATATGCTGTATGGGAGACAATCACAACATTTTAAATATCTCTTCAAGAAAGAAACATTCATGGGAAGAGTGCTGGTGAAAGTCCATGGACATTACACATCGGCAACCAATTAAAATGGCACCAATGTCATATCGAATAAAACAAGTCCCAGCAGAAAAACTGCTAGACCTGTCAATAATGTGCATCAAAGCTCATCAAACCCTGTGTGTGGGCTAAAGAGGTTGTAGTTTAATACCAGGACATGTTAAAAAAATGGCAACATTATGGTTACACCTGTGTCTATCTAGATGTGGAAGGGATGGGTTAAATATAGGTCATGATGTGGAGATGCCGGCGTTGGACTGGGGTGGACAAAAATGAGAAGTCGCACAACACCAGGTTATAGTCCAACAGATTTATTTAATTTTACAAGCTTTCGGAGCTGTCGCTCCTTCGTCAGGTAAGTTAGCAATGAGAGAATCTCCCAGAATTCACAATTTAAACCCAGACAAAATCTATTCACATTGGCTGTGCTCTTTGTTGTAGCGAATAATGTGAATAGATTTTGTCTGGGTTTAAATTGTGAATTCTGGGAGATTCTCTCATTGCTAACTTACCTGACGAAGGAGCGACAGCTCCGAAAGCTTGTAAAATTAAATAAATCTGTTGGACTATAACCTGGTGTTGTGCGACTTCTCATTTAAATATAGGTGTAATTTATAGCTCCACGATCCAGTCAGTATACAATTTCTAATTGCACTGCCTTCATTTTATTATAGGTGAAAGATGAGTGAGGTAGTCTTCAATCTGTCTTCCTTGTTAAAAGATGTTAAAAGTCCTACTCTCAAACTATCCTGAGTTCTTTTTTGACATTTGCGTGATTACCTTAGGGAGTTGGAGAACAATTTCTCAAGAGTTTTTCCTAAATTGGTTGTCGGCTTTTGTTTCTGATTTTTGTATGTTTTTGTGTTCGGGAAACACGGTAGATTTCTTCCAGCTTGCCTCTGTAGCTGATCATCAAACTTATTTTGAGGACCAGCACCGGAAAATTAAGATGAGGGGACCAACTGGATAACAGACTGAGTTAAAACTCTGACCTTTTACCTTAGGATCGAGTCTGAACCCAAATGCACACTGGTCAAATGAACAATATTTCTCTTTGTTGCCAGCTGTAAGAATCCTACGTGAAATTGGTTTTGGAGACTGAGAGGTGTGTGGAAACCTGTGGCTGCGTGCTGCTTCACAGGAACACGGCAGTGACTGTGTAGGTGTACACCCACCCGGCCCTGCGCTGTGCCCCCAACAATGTTCCCTCTAATATTTTTATGGTGCGCAGTACCTTTAAATTTGCTACGCGGCAATGCATGCACGGTATCTTTACCAGTGGCAACAGCTGGTGAGCAGCCTGTGCGGGACCTCCGGATCGGTGCACGGCTGCGCACCTCAGAGGGAACATTGGCCCTCCACCTCGTTATCTCCCAAAGCTAAAGCAGAGTGCTTCCCCAGCAGCTTCATAATCTGCCCCTTTACTGTTGGGGATGCCCCCTCTGGAGCCCTGCCTCTTTCACACATAATGGGCTGAATTTTGCCGGCGCTCAGTGTGTGGGTTTGGAGGCAGGTCTGCTGACAAAATCACAAAGATTGACAGCGGGTCGGTATCCCGCTGTAAACCCGCCTCCTTGTCAGTTTCCCAAATGTCGAGTCTGTCATTGCTGAACAGACCCAACACCAAGCGGCGGGTCAGCCAATTTAGATAGTTAAAAGCTTCTTAAAAGGTAGTTAAGATCCATTTTCCCATGTACTTACCATTTTCCCAGGTTTTCAACGAGGTTCCCGGAGAACGGCTATCATGTCAGGTAAGTATGTCGGGTTCTCAATGACTGGATTGCTGTGAATAGGTGAAAGCAGCAAAAGTGGTCTAAAACCTACCATTTCACAGCTGTTCACGTCTCAATCTTAGAAGCTGGAGCATTAATGATTTGGAACCCACTTTTGAGCTTTATGCACTTTTGAAGTGTTTGGAGTAATCTCTCTATCCACTGTCACCTCATTGGAACAACCTATCTCAACATTGACAGATTAATTCTGTCATCTCAACCTCACCTGCCATCTATTCCATCAGCATCAGTGCCCTTGAAAAAATCTCACCTTGGTCCTCAGAATCCCAACACGATCAGCCCCAACACCAGCATCACTGGGCACACCAGCAGCACTAACATCCACACCAACCTTCTCCACAATCAACTGATGCTGCATTGGACACAGGACATCATCACCCGACCACATTGCTGCTGAGACGCCAGGGATGGCCTCATTTACTTCACTTGATGCTGTACACCCTGGCTGCCACATGATGCACCAGGTTGGCACCACCCCACACCAGCACCATAAAGCATCCCTACAATGCCCAAGCCATTCTTTTCACACTCATCACCATTGGGGGTGGGGGTCGGACATTATGTCTCATCATTCACTGGAACTCACCAAGACACTTTCAAAGGTGCACACAAATCTGTCCAAGAAGGCAAAGTGTTGAAAATAAAGATTTCAATGCTTGACAACACATTAACAGAAACTTTACACGAACATTGGCTAAAGCACACAAGTGCCTACCCTTGTGTGTTGTTAGTTTGAATGATTGGACAAGGATGAGGGTGAGTGTGAGGGGTGGCTAGTGAGATGGGGAAGTGATAATGTAGATAGAGAGGGATGGGTGGAGGTACAAGGTAAGTTGGTGTGAGTAAGGATGTGCAGGAGTAGGGTAGGGAAGGCAGAGTGATGGGGATGTGATGAGTGGCACAGCAGGATGAGGTTGAGTGAGGCTTTGCAGTAACATTTTGTGATCTACTGAGATCATTGAAAGGTTTGCGCCACTGCACCCAGGTCCTCCTGACGACATCCCTGCTTGTGCCCTCCTCTGCAATGTGTAACCAGGCTGTGTTGATCTCCTGGGGAGGTCTCTTCCGCCCATTGGAAGGGAAGAGGACCTCCCTGTGTGCTGTGACTCCCTCCATAAGCATATGGAGGGAGTCATGGGAGAGCCTGGGTGCAGCCGTGCACCTCTGTGCAGTGCTTGTCAGTGTTTGCAGCACCTCAATGCTGTAGAACACTGACAACATGAATGTCAAAATGATTGAGGAAAGCGGCTGATGACGCGTCATCAAATGACATCATCAGACCTGCCTCCTATTAATTGGCCAGGAACATCATAGGGCGGGCTTAACAAACCCCATCAATGGAATATCTTGTTGGAGGCTGGGATCGACACAGATGCGGGGTTCCCACATGCCAAGGACGTCTCCCGCCCCAGACCCGCCAAGGTTGGAAAAATCCAGCCCAATGTGACAGTTTGTTCTGCAACAAGATTGAATGAGTTAGGGAAATGATGTTAGGGAAAGGCTAACAACTGATGAGAATCTTCCAGGTGGCATCAGACAGCCATGTAAGTGATGTGGTGGAGTCAGCTTTGAAGGTGTAAGAAGGAGTTTTAAGGCTCTGCATGCAAGTGACTGCTGTTAGGGAAAGTGGCGAAATATATTTTTAGTGCCTCCCTTAACCATAGTGTGAAGGGTTAGCTATGTAGCTTTTCACTTTAGAGGGTGAACAATCTGTTGGTGCCCAGGGTACCCAAGGAATAAAAGTGAGAATGACTGGACTGTTACCTTGCTTGTCTTTGTCAGGTCATTGATCTTTTTGTTGCATGGATTTGCAGTTCTGGGGGCTACTCAGTACCAGCACAACCTCCCTGCTGAAGGTATGAAACTTTTTTTGCAGTTTCCACCAATGGAGACCCAGCAGTGTCCCTCTGGAACTGATTCCCTGAACATGTGGTGTGTATGGATTCACTATAATCCTTTAAAAAGGAGCTTGACAGGTTCTTGAGTGAGGAGAACATTTCCAGTTATTAGAGAATAAATGGCTAGTTAGTTGGCACAAATCAGGACGTTAAATTGACAACCTTATTTAGAGTGGATAGAAGGGTGACTAGTGTGGGAAGTGAAAATGGCAAACTGGTTCACCAGGAGGCGCTCTTCTGAGGCTGGACTTAAAGCAATTTGTTCCGATAATATAGATTCTCCGCACAGATCACGTTATAACTGATCTGAGACTCCTTACTGTTGACACTAGTCATCACCTCCCTCACTCTCACTGCAATTAGAAAGACAGAGGGGTAGGTGGTATTCCCTTTTCGTTCTCTTTTGCAGCTGCTTTTAGTTTATTTTTCCTTCTCCAGTATTATTTTTATTTGGCATCCTGTTTCACTTTCCTAGCTTTATGTGATCTCTCCTGAGCTGAATATTTTGGCCTCTCAGCTTCTTGTAATGAGTTGATCTGCGTCCAATCTCCTTTGAGTCTATTCCAGTAAATTTTTCTTATTTATCTGCTGAGTTGCGTGTCAATTTTGATCTCCCCAGCTTTATCTTTATTATGATCTTCCTGCACTGCGCTGCCTTGAGCCATTGTTCCATCCGCTGCTTCTTCACGAAATGTTTTGTCCAACTGTATGTTCAAAGTATTTTGGTTCTCCGTGGAACCTGATCCATCAAAGCCAGCCCGAGTCAGGAACAAAACAGAAAAAAAAACAATAGCTTGATTTGGCAAGCAGGAGAATTTAGGAGATTTAGAAATGGCTGGAACCTCTGCTTTTTGACTAGTTTTACAAGAACAGGTGATGTCTTGAATTTCAGTTCTTTCTGTAAGAACAACCCCACGTTCCTCTTCACCACAAACCATCTCTTCCAACCGTCTTTTTCCAAACGTTCCATTCTCACCTGATGTTAAATGTAACGAGCTCAAGGACCGCCTGTTTCCAAAATCTGGCCCGCCTGTCTTGCAGTCTCGGGCATCTGAACTCCCCCCACCCCCCACATCCCCTAGCCCTCTACTCAGTTCAGCCACACCCTCCGAAACTCTGCAGCTTCTCTCACATCTCTCCCACTGTCTGAATCAAGGTCAACTCCTCCATGAAGCCCAGCAGCTGCTGTCGCATACCTCCCGCTTGCCCCAACCCAGCTTCGGACTTTTCAACTTTCTGTTCTTGAACCCGTGTTTGCTGACATTGTCAAACTCTCGCTGTCCTCTGGCATTATCCCCACTCCTATCAAAACTGTTCTCACCACTCCCTTTTTAAAAAGCTTAACGTCTGATCTCTTTATTTTCTGAAACTACCTCCTCAAACCTACCCTTTCATTCTGTAGGAGCAAAAAGGTGCAAAGTTATTTTACACTTTAATTTGGGGAATTGCCTCTTTATCTCCACATGATTTAATTTTATTTTTCACTTAATGGGCTCTTTTTCCTAAAGAAACTTCAGGCACAAATCATGGCTTTATAAAGAAAACAATAATTTATTATTAACACATTAAAAATTGACATTAGAATCGAAACAATATCTTGGGCTTATGCACACATTAGAATTGCCTTAACACCTTCTGAATTTCCAAAATGCATAGGGGGAGAAATTCGTGTGGTTTGCGCCACACGTTAGCGCCACAAGATGATGCTAAAATGCCGCTGACAGCTGTAACGACAGCTGATGTCGGTTCCAGCGTCGCACTCCATAATGGTGTTGCCAGTAGCACTGCCGGTAAACTTGATCGCCAGGGACCTCGCCATCATGGAGATCGTGACGTCAGTGAGTGTGCAATGCTCAGTGGACGTCTGATCTCCCAACTTCGTTATAGCCACTAACCTTAATGGCAGTGCAGAACAACGACAGGGAGAGCTGGCGTCTACCAGCAGGAAGCAGGCTGCAGCAGCGATATTTAAAGGCACCATCCCAATTCAGCTGCAGCTAACATGGTTCTGCAGTTTCAGTGGATGTTTGCTACTTCCTGCAACTAAAACAACTTTCTTTAGTTATTTCAAGTTAGTTTTGGTGACAGGGCGTGTTAAAATGACTTCACCAGAACCGCTTCCTCTAATTGGCCGGGAAACGCGCTGGGCGGGCTTAACAAGCCCAATCAATGGAAATTCATTTCAGACAGCGGGATGGAGCCAGCAGCGGGGTCGGGACCCGCCACTGACGTCACCCGCCATGGACCCACCGAGGTTAGTAAAATCGCGGCCAAGCCTTTCAGCTTCTGACAGCTTCTTACATGCCTTAGGCCCCAGATTTCTCTAGTGATGTTGAACCATATTGTCCTGAGCTGAGCTTTTTACTCCATATCTGCTCCTATACCAGTACCACATTTTTCCATTTCTGACACATTCTTTTCCTATACTTTCCTCAACTGCTGCCAAAACCCTAATCCATGCCTTCAATATTTCAAGCGTCGTTTTTTTAAATGATCTCTTCACCATACTCCCCTTATCCACCCTTCACAGACTTTGATTAACTCGAACTCCCCAGCTCATATCCTCTCCTGCATAATGTTCTGCAGATCCATCACCTCAGTCCTTGCTGAGCATCCAGATAATCAACATCAAGATCCACATCCTCCTCTTCAAATTCCTCCACATCCTTGTTGTATCATACCTGCCATATGTCCCTGCCTACACCTTTCACTGCTCTGAATATGGATTACTGCTTATTCCTGGCTCCCTCTCGCCCATCACCAAAGGCTGATCGTTCAGTCACTATGGCCGGAATTTTCTGGAGGAAGGCGGGTTGGGGGTGAGTGGGCTCCGATGTGGCCAGGAAACCTGGGAGGCTGGGTTTCCCACAGGCCCTGTCGAATTTAACAGCAGGGCCTGATTTGCATTTGAGGCCTTGTGTCCCGCCCACAGCCAGCCAGAGTGAGAGGCTGGCTGGTTGTGGGTGGGTAGGCCTGCAGCCGCATGGAATAGAACAGGAGGGTTCGCGTGAGGGCCGGGCTGTTAAATGGATCCGGACGGAGGTGGTGGACAGGGCCGGGGATCGGCAGTGTATCGGAGCAGGGGGTGGGGAGAGGAATCCGGGGATCAGGACCGGGCAGTGGATCATAGGCGGGGGCGGGGGAGCAAGGACCGGGGATGAGGGCTGGGAAAAGGACCGTGGGGAGGGGGGAGGCGAGGACCGGGGGCCGGATCAGGAGGTCGGGGGGAGCGAGCACTGGGGATCGGGGGAAGGATCGGGGGGATCGGGCAGACGATCGGGGGGGTGGGGCGGGCAGAGATCGGGGCCGGATGATCGGGGTGGGTGAAGAGTAGATCAGGGCCGGCCACCTGATGATTGTGGCCAGCCTCAACAGCATGAGAGTGGGAGGCCTGGGGGCGTGGGGGGAGGCCTAGGGAGACGGGGGGAGACCTGGGGGTGGGGGAGGCCTAGGGAGACGGGGGGAGGCCAGGGGCGTGGGGGGAGGCCTAGGGAGACGGGGGAGGCCTGGGGGCGTGGGGGGAGGCCTAGGGAGACGGGGGGAGGCCTGGGGGCGTGGGGGGAGGCCTAGGGAGACGGGGGGAGGCCAGGGGGCGTGGGGGGAGGCCTAGGGAGACGGGGGGAGGCCTGGGGGCGTGGGGGGAGGCCTAGGGAGACGGGGGGAGGCCAGGGGGCGTGGGGGGAGGCCTAGGGAGACGGGGGGAGGCCTAGGGAGACGGGGGGAGGCCAGGGGGGTGTTCGGAGGCCTCGTGAGGGGGTCTCCGATTGCGGGGGTTGGGTTCGGCAGGGACCCTGGATCCAAGGGGTAGGTATAAAGCCACTTACCTCCTGGATCCAGCAGTCCCTGCCTCACTTTAACTGCCGGGTTTCACGAATTGTATGAAACCCGTCCACATGCAGTTAAATACAAAATGGAGGTTAAAAAAGAGGCTTCCGGCCTTGTTATAATATTTAAATTGACGTCCCCCCCGGCCCACCCCCTGTCCCGCCTCTGTTAAAACCGGACGTGGGCGGGGTTGGAGGCGGGATCAGGTTCGGGAATCCCATTTTTTACAATTTAACTACCCCCACACTCCAAACCCACCCGTTTTTTTAGGTTAAAATTCCTTTGTTCTCCTGAATTTTCTCCCAAAACAACTTTGCCTTTCTCCCTCCTTCTCTGCCTTCAACCATGACTTTGCCCCACCTGCCCAAAATCCTCCCTTTTCCACAGTGTTCCACCTCTCTGCCTTGTAAAGTGCCCTGAGATGTTCTTCTATGTGACAAGGTCTATATAACAATACCTTGCATTTATATAGCGCCTTTTACGTAGTAAAACATCCCAAGGTGCTTCACAGGAGCGTTATCAAACTAAATTTGACACCGAGCCACATAAGGAGATATTAGGACAGTTGACACCAACACCTTGGCTTGCAAACATCGCACCACCACACCTACACCGCGAATATACAGTCTCCAGAGAATACAACCGCTACACCAGCAAAGACATGCCGATCCAGGCTGATTTGAACAACCTACCACCAACCCGTCTCAAATCTAGAAGGCCATTTTGGACCGTCACCGAAGCCCTTCAGTGATCTCCCCTCAGCCTTGGTGACCGATGGAGAAATGCTTGGAAGAACTGTGACATACGGAATGGATTCCTTATAGATTCCCACAGTACAACCCGAAGGATCAAACCTTCCTCGCAAACAGTGGACAACCATCAACCGCCTCAGAACTGGTCATGGTAGATGCTGCCACCTTCTCCATAGATGGAAGATGAAAGCATCCCCATCATGTGACTGTGGAGCTCCTGATCAGACCCTGGAGCACATCATTGAGCACGGCCCTCAGAGGAAATTCGCAGACAGCCTACAAGATATCCACGCCGTTACACCGGAAGCTTTGGCCTGGATAGCTGACTTAGATATTGACGTCTGATTTGCTTTGCTACTACCATACGAAAGAAGGACAGATGGAGATAGGTTTTAAATAGCGTTTTAAGGAGGAGAGAGGTAGAGAGGTGAAGGGGTTTAGGGAGGGAATTCTAGAGCTCAGGGCCTAGGCAACTAAAGGCACGGCCACTAATGGTGGAGCGATTCAAATTGGAGATGCATAAGAGGCCAGAATTGGAGGAGCTCGGAGGGTTGTAGGTTACAGGGATAGGGAGGGGCAAGGCCATCGAGGGATTGGAAAAAAGGATGAGAATTTTAAAATTGAGACATTGCCGGACCGGGAGCCAATGTAGGTCAGCAAGCACAGGGGTGATGGGTGAACAGGACTTGGTGCGAGTTAGGATATGGTCATCAGAGCTTTGGATGAGCTCAAGTTTATGGAGGGTGGAAGATGGGAGGCTGGCCAGAAGAGTGTTGGAATAGTCAAGTCTCGAGGTACCAAAGGCATGGATGAGTGTTTCAGCAGCAGATGAGCTGAGGCAGGGTCGGAGTCAGGCGATGTTACAGAGGTGGAAGAGGGCGATCTTGGTGATGGAGCGGATATGTAGTCGGAAGCTCATCACAGGGTCAAACACAACAGCAAGGTTGCGAACAGTCTGGTTCAGTCTCAGACAGTTGCCAGGGAGAGGGATGGAGTCGGTGGCTAGGGAACAGAGTTTGTGGCGGGGGCCAAAGACAATGGCTTCGGTCTTCCCAATATTTAGTTGGACGAAATTTCTGCTCATTCAGTACTGGATGTCAGACAAGCAGTGTGACAATTTAGAAACAGTGGAGGGGTTGAGAGAGGTGGTGGTGAGGTAAAGCTGGATGCATTCAGCGTACACGTGGAACCTGACATTTTGTTTTCGGATGATGTCTCCGAGGGGCAGCATGTAGATGAGAAATAGGAGGGGCCAAGGATGGATCATTGGGGGACACCAGAGGTAACGGTGCGGGAGCGGGAAGAGAAGCCATTGCAGGTGATTCTCTGGCTACGATTAGATAGATAAGAATAGAACCAGGCGAGTGCAGTCCCACCCAGCTGGACGACGAGGAGAGGCGTTGGAGAAGGATGGTGTGGTCAACCGTGTCAAAGGCTACATACTAGTTTTGTTTCCAAGTGTCAGTAAATCACCAGCAACATAAGTCAGCTAATATAGTCCAGTAACTTTTGTTACCTTTTCCACTTGTTGAAAAAATATGCTTCAATTGCATTTATTGCAAAGAAATGGCAGCACTGAAAATATATAGAGCTGCATAAATACACAGCACTTATGGAAACACATATATGCTGGGAATCTCCTTGGGGGTTCTCCCAATCAGCAGACGTCACATATCATAAATGGGCTTTCCTCCGATCTTCTGTCGAAGTTACAGGAGCTGATCAGGAGACCTCCCAAGGAAATTCTTGCCGATAATTTAAAATAAGAATAGTTAAATAAGAAAATCGGTATCCATTACTACTAGAAAATTTTAAATTTTAATAAAACTGCAAATCATGATGGAGAAGGATGGAGCTAAATTACTGCAGAAACCATGTGATTTATGAGTGTAGCCTTCAGATAGGCTGCCTTGTACAAAGGTAATGAGAAGTGTCTAAGACAATGTAAATGAGTAAATGTTTGTGATTTAATGAGGATCAAAAGGTACCACAGCATGAGTCAGAAATCCATAAGGAGGAAAGGAATTGGTGGAGATGTAAATGGGATTGCAGAATGACAGCGAGGATTAATGTAGTTACAACTGATTCCAGAAAACAAAATACACATTTATAGAAGAGATTCAGGCCAGCCATCTGCTTTCAGTCTGTTAAGCTTTATAAATGATTGCACTATCTGAGAACAAAACATAAAACATATTTTTCATCTGGCTAACAGTAATCATGTAGATGGGGATTTTAACCAGCTGGTTGGATAATTAAGAGCGATCGATCTATGACAGATTTTTGGAGAAAAGTCTCAATCTAGACTATGCAAGCTTTCTAGGAACTCCTCTATTCTATAGACCATAATTTAGAAGTTAGCATCAGAAAGTATAAGGTCCTGACTAATTATTTGACACGATATGACTACGTGCAATATTGGCCCAGAAATTGATCTCGCTCTGTTCCCGCGGGGGTAAGGAGCAGGCGCGATCTCTCACTCCGCGTTGGCTTTTTCAGATCCAGCTCGCACGAACTTGATGTTCTAGACATCAGCTGGGCAGTGCTTGCGTATCCCACCGGCGTAGTGAATTCGTGCGAGCTGTGGGATCACGTGACTCAGTTAGAGCCAATGGCAGCACACCATCTTCCATTCATAAGTTTCACATACGTGCTGTGAAAGCTATGAATCTTACACCCCCCCAAAATAACAGCTAAACCTCAATTAAATTTAAAAAAAAAACCATCACATTAATAAAATAAGTATAGTTAAATAAATTAACCATTTTAAATAAAAAATTAAATTTTTGAAAAAATTTAAAATCTTTTAAAAAGTTATAAAAATAAACTTACCTGTCTTTAAAGTCTCTAAAAAAGATATACCTGTTAAAAAAAATTCAAAAAAATACTTAATTCACTACTTACCTTGTTAAAAGTGGGTCTTACTCCTCCTTTTTCCATTTCTAAAATCTTCCGTCCTTACCTGCGCGTCCAAAGCACTAAGTGCACAGCGTGCGCGCAGCCTGTAGCGAGCACGCGATGCACCGAGGAACCGCCCCCTTTTCCAAAGACCAAGTGCCGGTTTTCAGCGCATGCGCAGGGCATGCAGAAAACCGGCAATTGGAGAGAGAATATGCGAGAGTACGCAGTGCGTACTCTCGCGCAGCGGGATCAATTTTTGGCCCATTATTGTATGAATGCTTCATGTGCTCACATCAAATTCTTCGCTCTGCTATTTTGATGGAGGGTTTAACCTATTAAACCTAATTAGAATAAACTGGTTAACACTGGATAAACTCCTTACTATTCCTCGAATAGTGTGTGGGATCTTTTATGTTCAGACAGACAGAGCCGCAGTTTAGCACGTCATACAAAAGGCGGCTTCCCCTAAAATGTAGCACTCCCTGAGAACTGCACTGAAGTGTTGGCCTTGGTTATGTGCTCAAGTCTTGGAATCAAGCTTGAGACCAGAACCTTCTGACTCAAAGGCAAGACTGCTATCAACTGAACCAAGCTGACACAATAGAGGTCTCAACACCAATCCCTCGAACACTCCACTCAACACTTCCTCCCACCCTGACATCACTCCTTAGCAAGTACCTGCCGATTTGCACCCTTCAGCCAATTTCTTAGCCATTCCTGGGTTTTGTCTTGACTCTCCACAACCTTGCCACAATTAGCAGATTCTCATGCAGAACTCTGTCAATGGCTTTTTGGAAGTCTATGCTTACCAAGTATTAGGCTTTCGACACTACAGTCCTCCTGTCTATCATTGTCTGTAATGAATTAAATTCCACGGTCCAAATGCCGAGTCCTGTTATTGTGTCAACTAAATATGTACATCAAAAACTGCTACTGCAGCTTAATTGAGAACATTTTAAATAAAGTTTGGCTTCTAGTGTGTGTTTTTTGGCTTTACTCCCAGGGACATACCACGACCCACATCCCACCAGTCCGAAAAGCATCTATTCATCTATGCTTTGCTCTCTCCTAGCTATCCCTTAATCCATGCAGCTACCATTCCTTTACCATGTGCCTTAATTTTATATTAGAGGGCTTAGCAAATGTCATGAGGGCTTGCTGCCAGCCCCTCCCCCCGCCCACACGATCCTCTCCCGACTTAGATTCGGGCCTTATACCTAATGCAATATGCAGATTATACAGCTGTGTGTCATGATTGCATATAACATTGTATTATGAAAAACATGGTACGGATATCATTTTGATACAGAGTACACCACAACTACATTGGCCCAAGAAAAATAAAGGTATTGATCTGGAAGCAGCACATTCAGAAGGATTAAATGAGAACTGTTTCTGTACAATTTGTAGTTGATCTTTATAAGATGCAGAAGCTAGTAGACATTAATAAATATTTATTTTTGTGACTAAGTCAGATACTACATATTCATGAAGCAGATTTTAGAAATTGTTAGCAGACTATTATTTGTGAGAATTTCTATTCTGCATAAAAACAGCTAATAAAAAAATCTAGAGTAAGCTTACAGGGCCACTGCAAACATTTTACCCTCTGTCACTTTAATTTATTTGCTTCAAAGCAAAGCTGGCCCATGAGGTAAAGTGAAACATATCATAACACTTTAAATTACTATGCTACCAAAGTATGTTTGATTCAGATTACATGCTTTAATCAACTGTTGCTGGTAAAGAATGGCTCTCAAAGTGCAGCATCTGCAATTGGAGAATGAATGTTGCGAGGGTGGTGTATCAGAGTGGAGTCTGGTCTCACTTTGTTGTTCATTTACTGCAGAAGCTCAGTTTATATTACTCTATGGCCTAGAAATTTGGTTGCATAGCGGCCATTGTTTGGGCGCTACGGGTGCCCAATTGGGACCAGAATGGCGTCCAATCAGCGCGCACACTCCCTCTTGGTGAGGGCGGTAGGGCGGCTGTTAGGAGCCTGTGCTGGAAGTATGGTAAATAGGCAGATCGTGACATCAATCAACGTGCAACGCTGATTTGACGCTAGCGCTGCCACTTTCATCGTCCTCATTGGAGCTAATGCTTTCATTCAACCTCACATAGCTGAACATGCGTTCAGCAGCTGGAAGGACCCCCCACAAGTGATATTTAAAGGGATCATCACCAACCTTCAGGTAACTTGCTATTTGATTTCTACTGGCTCTGTGTAAGTTTGTGGAAGTGTTTGGAGCTTCCTAGAGTTGTTTAAAGTTGGTGAGGTGACAGGGAGTGGTGCTGCAAGTGGAGAAGGCCTTGCTTCTGACTTCAAGGACAGACCATTTGCTCCCAGACATGTATGCTCTAGTTGTCATCCCACTTGACCTGCAGCATGACAGAGAGATGGAGCAGAGGCAGCAAAGAAGAGGACAAGAAGAAGGGGGAGGAGGGGGAGAAGGGCTCTCAGCAGGAGGCCTTACCCACCTAGGGTCTTCCGAGAGCAATTCTCTTACTTCAACCTGAGCCAGGAGCAGTGTGTTGAGGCGTCTGCACTTTACGAAGGAGGTGCTCACAGAACTCTGCCACGTCTTGCAGTCAGACCTGCAGCCTCACACCAGGGCAAGGACAGCGCTGTCAGTGCCTGCGAAGGTGACCGTGGCCTTGAATGTCTTGGGATCCTTCCAGGCTGGAGCAGGTGACATCGCTATCATCTCGCTGTTAGCTGTCCACTGCTGCATAAGGGAGGTGACAGAAGCTCTTTATGCCAGGAGAGGGGATTTCATTGTCTTCTCTCTGAGAGAAGCAGGTGGAGCGAGCATGTGGATTTGCCAGGATAGCAGACTTCCCCATGGTGCAGGGTGTCATCGACTGCAAGCACTTGGCTTTGTGGGCACCGCTTCTAAATGCTGAGATGTACCGCAACCACAAAGGTATCTGCTCACTGAATGTGCAGTTGGTGTGTGACCATACTCAGCGTATCATGGTGGTGAATGCCCAGTATCCTGGCAGCAGTCATGGTGCTTTTATTCTGTGCCAGTCCGCTGTTCCCTTAGTCTTTGAGCAACCAAGACAAATCAGAGGCTGGCTACTGGGTGACAAGGGCTACCCTTTGACCACCTGGCTTATGACTCCACTCCCCAAACCAACCACACGTGGCCAGCATGCATATAATGAGAGCCATGCTGCCACACAAACCATCAGAGAGCAGACCATTGAGATGCTGAAGCAACGGTTCCGCTGCCTGGACTGCTCTGGAGGAGCCTTGCATTACTCACCGGAGCTGTGTGTCCTGATTCGTTGTGGTCTGCTGTATCCTCCACAACTTGGCCATCATGAGGGCACAGCCCTTGCCACCAGGGATAAGGCCACCAGCTCAGGAGCAGGAGCAGGAAGAGGAGGAGTAAGAGGAGGAGCGGAAGAGGAGGATGCGGAAGAAGAAGGAAGAAGGCAACCCAGATAGTCCCTTTGTGGCCGAAATATCCGAGATCGAATCATCCACCAGTTAACGCAACCCCAATTCCCCTTTCAACATTAGTCCCACACCTTACCTTTCCCTTGTTACTGACCATCACAGCGTCCTCTTGGCCACAATGCTGAAATAAAAGCCACCACAAAGCAAACATTCCAATTAAACTTTATCCATCTATCCAACCAATATTACATCAAAAAATCAACTAATCACCCTTGTGCATTCCCTTAGTGACTGTCTTCCGTGTGCCTTTGCCTATCCAAGTGCTCCTACGCAGTGCTACCCAGTGGCTGCAGCATTGCTGGTGGAAGGCTTCTGACTTTCAGATGGCCTTGCAGGACAACCTTGAGAAGCTCTGGGCCTAGTAGGCCTGGCTTCGGACTACACCACCTCGGCATGTGCGGCAGCAGTCTGGGTCAGCTGGCTGATGGGCAACAGCAATGGAAATGGCGAAGAGGCAGTGGTGGGAGGACGAATGCTGTCATCCTCGGATCCATTGCCACTCCCCCGGGGCAGCACCTCAGCAATCCTAGTAATCTGCTGCAGTACAGACTGCTGGACTGCTGTGACACCCTGCAAGCTCCTTTCAACACTGGTAAACCCAGCCATGATGGCAGCAGTCTGAGCTTGCATGGTAGCAAGGTGAGCTTGCATGACAGAAGTCTGAGCTTCCATTGCTCGTGTGCGACCTTGCCCTCTGGGGAGCTGGCAGCTGAGCTATCCTTTCCCCCTGCCCTGGCTGCAGGCCACTCGTGCCCAGTTTCTCACCACATGCAGATCCTGCATCTAACATCTAACCTATCCTCTAAAGTACGCAGAGTGTCAGTATCTGAGCTGGTGGTTGGGAGTGTGAAATCGAGTGATGGTGTTTTTTCTTATTATTCACTCTTCTCTCCCTCTTCATGTTGACCTACTGGCTGGGCAGGCTGGATTTCTTGGGTGTCTGAAATGAGAAAGGCACAAGGGTAGGGTTGTGGTGAGGGGAGGGGGGTTGGTAGCAAGAGGTGCGTGCTTACACCATGTGCAGCTTGTAAATCAGAAGAGATTGTGGGATGAGGGGGGAAGTGGGATGTGAGAAGGAGGATAACGTACGAAGATACCGGCATCATCTATTCTTTCAGCTCCGTCGCTGGCCATGGGCTCAACCATGTCCCTGCCAAGAATGGCCAGCACCATCTCCTCCAAGGGGGTGAGGTCACGCAGCCGAGCCTGTCCACCGCCGGTTAAGGTCTGCTGGCGCCGGTTATGCACCACGTTCAGCCACTCAGCAGCGCGTCCAGCGCTTGGCTGAACGATACAATCATGTCAATTCGCAGGCAGCACACATTTTACATGCTGACTGCAGTCCTCCGAACGGGCGCGGGCTGCGATTGCATCGCGATCCCCGTGCCCGTTTTTGGGAGATACTGAATTTCTAGGCTTATCTCTTTATCATATTGTGAATTCCTGACAGAATATTGTAAAGTTTCAGATATATTCAAGGATCAGGACAGCTAAGAAAAGTCAGTGAAATGGCTATATAAACAGACAAAACCAGATGTTGTAGCATAAAACAATAAAACTTGCTGGAAACCTGTTCAGAGTCTGTTGTCTCACATGGGACAAGTTCAGATGACCAGATGCTTCTTTGATGAGACATAAATTCCCCAAGGGGTTTCGTCTGCCTGGAATACAGAACACTGCTGGGTCTGCTGTTTGCAGAGGCTTAATTTCCTACTTAAAGGGGAACCTAACCCAATTTAAAACCAATGTATTTCAGTAATTTCTTCATAAGCCCAATCCTCCAGTGTTCTGAGGTGTGAACATCTGATATGGAGGGATCATCCAGTGAACAGCATTGGCCTGGATTTTTGCGGTCAGCGGCGAAGGAACGGCACTCACCATTCAGTACGCTGGCAGCTGCCCGTAGAGTTTTTGTGGGCCTTTGAGAGGAGACTTGCTGTCGTCGGGTGTCTGATCCAGTGCCGCGCCCCCTGCAGGGGAACTGTGGCGAGTGTGAGCAATCTCTTCCGCCAATCACATTGAAGAATCCTCACCGAGACACGCGGGGAGCAATTTTTGCCGAATGCTTTAGGCGCTAAAGAGGTAAAGAGGTGGCCAAGATGGAATCATAAGCTGAAACGCCAGTTTAGCCCGCGTTTAGTATAAGACACCATCTGGTAAAGGAGTTGCAGCCAGCGCTATTAAACAGCTGATTGCCACTTAAAATGCCTGCTAGCATTCATTAAAGCGGCTGCACGTCATTTTGGTGGCTAGCGTTTCAACTAACACCCTCTGCTAACAGCGACAAGTTATTTGGGAGTAAACATGACATTGATGTCAATTTAAAGTGCTACTTAAAGGGATACTCACCACTTAAAGAGATGCTCACCATTTTATGGTCATTGCTGCTGGAGCTGTGAAGAGGACCTCTGAAACACATCGGGAGACTTTCTGGGACACTTTGTCAAGACTTCACCAACACTCGAGCAATATTTATTTCAGAAATTCTCTGAGGACTTCACCTAAAAAGAGTAAGTGCTGGGCTACTTCACCTTATTGGACAGCTTATTGGAGTCACCAGGAGAAAGGAAGTGCTTGGTCACGGGCATCTTGCTAGGGGACCCCCTGATCTGGACGAGGAATGAGTGGAGGACATGAGGCCAGGCAGAGCAGCGCTGACTGCTGCAGGAGACAGGGAGAGGAGGGCGAGCTGGTATCCTCCCCACTGCAGCTATAGCACATCCCTCCTTCTCTGGACTTCCTCCACCAGGACCTCCAGTGCCGTGTCCAAGAACCTGTACGTCCTCTCCCTCGGTCCCTGAGCCATCCTGCAGCCTGCCGCTGTGTGCCAGCTAGAGCACTCCACACCTTCAGTGGAAGTGGGTGCGTGGAGCCCACATATACAGCGCCACGAAAATTGCGTCTAGTCAGCAGTTGAGTGCTAACCCTGCAGGTTTCTGGTTAGCACCTCCAGGCAAGTTCAAATTATGGTAATCATCAATTAGGAATAATATTGTGTGCTAAATCCAGACTTTCAAACAGGCTAGTTTTATTAGCACTGCACCCATTTCGCGCCTGTTTTCACCCTTTGGCCAAAATAACACCCGCAGAGTCTAAACCAGGAAGTATAAATTAGATTAAAATCATGTACAGAAAGCGAAATAAAGATTGGGAAAGAAAAATGGGATTAAGAGAGAGAGATAAAAGAGACAGTCAGAAAAAGTAAAATATATATATCTTTTTTATAAATCTCCAACACCAATTAAATTCTGAAGGAATGGCACTTCACAATTGTAAAATTAATTTTTTAGTGTCAGAGAGGTTGTTTAGCAGTAATTATGACTCACCACGCTGTTAAAAATTCACTTACACCGGAATGCACCAGCCGTAACTTTTTCTGCCGTGTTTAGTGGGGAACTAGTGGGTGAGTACCGCAACGTCACGCCCTTACATGGATTTCAATGCCGAGTCTATCGATGAGGTACTGTTATAGCGCAGCCTGTGGAGGAGCAGGGTAACTCGAACAGCAACTTCCGGATTTCCGCGATTAACTGCGCATATGCGTACTCTGGAAGTTGCTGTCCGATTTACTCCATAATAACGGTGAGTGCTGTTAGCCTGTTAGCAAAATCCGGACCATTGTGTTTTGTCTTTCTAAGAAGGACAAAGTATACACGTAGAAAACATGAAATAAACTGTTCGACATTTTATTAATAACTAAAATACTTGAATCATATTTTTATGAAACTTGGGAGATATGGAACCAGAAATGACTGTTGGTGATATTAGGGAACATGTACAGTAACATTCTTTTGTCTTTGTTCTTTGTGGAGGTATCATTCCATTTGAGCTGAATGGGTTAACTCTTCCATTTTAAAAAGCAAATAGTAAAACATCACGCAAACACATTAATTCTTTGTTTACAAATGGCACCAACAGTAATTTATGGTTTACATTGTGGCGGATTGCCACCTAAAACGGGCATAATCCACTCTTCCGTCTGTGGACAAATTTCCAGCCCCTTCCCTTTAAGGCAGAAGGGGGCGGGGCCTCAGGTTTTACCCAGAGAATTCTGGGAGTTTACCCAGGGAATTCTGGGAGCAGCTTTCTCAGACATTTTTGTTTTGCCATGCAGTGAATAAAAGCTTCTTGTTTTCCACATATGGATTCAGCCTCCATTCGTGTTTCGCGGCAGCCACAACATTGGTGACCCCGACGCTCAGAACGTATTCCGAGCACTGCAATGGTGGACATGAACGCAGTTTCCGTGAAACTGCCGGAGTTTTGGGAAAACCAGCCCGAAGCCTGGTTTCTCCAAGCTGAATCTCGCTTCCGGCTGCGAAATATCACCACAGATGGGACGAAGTACGACTATCTCGTCACATCACTCAGTAGCGTCGCAGTTTCCAAGGTTTGGACAACGCTGCAGAACCCACCAGAGGAAGGCAAGTACGCACATCTCAGAACAGCGCTCCTTAAAAAATTTACGGCCTCGGCATATCAGCGAAACTGCCACCTCCTCGACCTTCCAGGCCTCGGTGATGCCTCACCGTCAGACCTCCTCTCGCACATGCTCTCCCTCACCGACGAGAGCCCACCCGGATCCCTCTTCCGCACGCTGTTCATCCACCAGCTCCTCTCAGCATCCGCCCAGCGATCGTGGCGTCCGGCCTCACGAACCTGGAAGCCCTGGCCGATGAGGCCGACAAGCTGCTGTCCGCTCACTCCAGCCGCGACGTCACTCCGGACCTGGCAGCCAATGCCTGGGCGCGCCCCTCACCATCCAGCCCGCGGCCACAAGGGCCTGTCACCAGGCCCACGGGGCCTTCACGCCCCACTAACCCGGGCCACTGTTACTACCACGCACGGTTCGGCGCCAGGGCACAACGGTGCACACCTCCTTGCACTTTCAAGTCCGCCCCCGTTCCAGCCCCCGCGATGGCCGTGGGCCACGCGGGCTCCCTGCTGTTCGTCACGGATGACAAAACCGGCTGCCGGTTCCTGTGCGACACTGGGGCTCAGCACAGCATCATCCCGGCCTCCTCCCTCGACATCCAAAAGGGCGAACGAGGACCGGCGCTGGCTGCTGCTAACGGCTCGGAAATCCGGACGTATGGCACCCGGACAGTCACCCTCGACCTCGCTGGTCACCGCTACCGATGGGAGTTCATCACTGCCAAGGTGCTCTCCCCCCTCATCGGCGCAGATTTCCTGTGTGCCCACGGCTTACTGGTAGACATCCCTTGTCACCGCCTCGTGGACATGAACACCATGTCCCCCATCCTGGGCGCCATGGCCCCCCGTCAACCCGCCGACATGGCGTCACAGTGCCACGCCCGGGCCACGGATGACTACTCGGCACTCCTGGCCGAATTCCTGGCCCTTACCAATCCGACCTTCTCCGCGGAGGCCGCCAAACACGGGGTGGAACACTTCATCCCCACCACAGGCCCCCCAGTGTACGCCCACGCCCGCAGGCTGGACCCGGCCAAACTGGAGATCGCGCGGACCGAGTTTGCCACCATGGAACAGCTCGGCATCATCCGCCGCTCCAACAGTCCCTGGGCCTCCCCACTCCACATCGCCCCCAAACCAGGCGGGGGTTGGCGCCCCTGCGGGGATTACCGCCGCCTCAGTGACGCCACCACCCCTGATCGGTACCCCGTGCCGCACATTCAGGACTTCTCGGCTAGACTGGCCGGCCGCTCAGTCTTTTCCAAGGTCGACCTGGTGCGCGGCTACCACCAAGTCCCCGTCCACCCCGCGGACGTCCCCAAGACGGCCGTAATCACCCCCTTCGGCCTGTTCGAGTTCCTGCGGATGCCCTTCGGCCTCAAAAACGCGGCCCAGGCATTCCAACGGCTCATGGACTCGGTCCTTCGGGACCTGAAGTTCCTGTTCGTCTACCTGGACGACATCCTGGTAGCCAGTTCCTCCAAGCAGGAACACCTCGAACACCTTCGCATCCTGTTCGGGCGCCTCAGTGACCACGGGCTCATCCTCAGCCCAGCCAAATGCCAGTTCGGCCTGGACAAGATCGACTTCCTCGGCCACCACATCACCCATGCTGGGGCCATTCCCCTGCCCACCAAGGTGCAGGCCGTCCAACAATTTCCCCGCCCCACCACCATCAAAGGCCTCCAGGAGTTCCTCGGGATGGTGAATTTCTATAACCGCTTCATCCCCAAAGCGGCATCCCTCATGAGGCCCCTGTATGAAGCCCTCCGGGGCAGGAGAGGCAAGATGGCGGTTGAATGGACAGCAGATGCGTCCGCCGCCTTCGATTCCACCAAGACCGCGCTCGCCAACGCCACTCTGCTCGCGCACCCACGGCCCAATGCCAGGGTAGCGCTCACCACGGACGCCTCCGACCACGCGGTCGGCGTCGTGTATGAGCAGTGGGTCGACGGCGACTGGCAACCACTTGCCTTCTTCAGCCGCCAACTACGCCCCCCGGAGGTCAAGTACAGCACCTTCGACCGTGAGCTCCTCGCGCTGTTCCTGGCGGTCCGCCATTTCCGGTTTTTGCTTGAGGGCCACCCCTTCACTGCGTTTGTCGACCACAAGCCCCTGACATTCGCAATGGCAAAGACAACCGACCCCTGGTCCGCCAGGCAGCAGCGCCAGCTCGTGGCAGTGTCCGAGTTCACCATGGACATCCAACACGTCTCCGGCCGAGACAATGTGGTGGCCGAGACAATGTGGTAGCCGACTGCCTCTCCCGCCCCGCCATCCACGCCGCACACCTAGCAGTCGACTACGCTCAACTTGCAGCAGACCAGATCACCGACCCGGATCTGCTCTCCGCACCCACCAACCTACCAGGGCTACGCCTGGCCGACGTCGCCTGTGGCCCGACCGCAGTCACGGTCAAGTGCGACATATCCCTATGTCAACCTCGGCCCGTCGTCCCAGCGTCCTGGCGCCGCCGGATATTCGACATTCTCCACAACCTCTCCCACCCCGGCGCCCGCGCATCCATCAAATTGGTAGCCAACCGCTTTGTCTGGCGTGGCCTTCGCAAGGATGTGCGTACTTGGGCCAACTCCTGCCTATCCTGCCAACGTGCCAAGGTACAGCAACACATGAAAGCACCCCTTGAGGAGTTTACCGTCCCCTCGCGGAGATTCGACCACATCCACGTGGACATCGTCGGGCCCCTGCCGCCGTCGCAAGGCCACACGCACTTGCTGACCATCGTTGACCACACCACACGCTGGCCTGAGGCAATTCCACTGACCTCTACCACCACCGCCGACATCGCCAGAGCCTTCGTCAGCACCTGGGTCGCACGGTTCGGCGTCCCCTCCGACATGACGTCGGACAGAGGTCCGCAATTTACCTCTGAACTCTGGACCGCCGTTGCACGCAATCTCGGGGTGACCATCCACCGCACCTCAGCGTACCACCCCCAAGCCAACGGACTGTGTGAGCGGTTCCACAGATCCTTGAAGGCATCTCTTCGAGCCAGCCTCCAAGATGGCGCCTGGACTGACCGACTTCCGTGGGTCCTCCTTGGCCTGCGCACCGCGGTTAAAGAAGACCTCCACGCATCAGCAGCAGAGCTCGTGTACGGTCAGCTGCTGCGCGTACCCGGCGAGTTCCTGCCCACCGCCACGACACCCTGGTCAGCCGACCAGCAACGCCACGACTTCGCCTCACCGGCGCTGCAGTTCGCCCCGGTGCCCATTGCCCGACATGGCGAATCCACCTCACACGTCTCACTAAGCCTGCACCAGGCACGGTTTGTTTTCATCCGGCACGACGCCCCCCGCAGACCCCTTCAACCCCCGTACGACGGGCCCTACAAGGTGCTACAGGCTGGGGACAAATTTTTCACCCTGCAAGTGGGCGACAGGACCGAAAAAGTGTCGGTGGACCGACTCAAGCCAGCACACTCGGAGCCCGGGGAGCAGGTCCCTGTAGCTCGTCCACCTCCACGCGGCCGACCTGCCCTCAAGCCGGTTCACCCGGCTGCTCCACGCCCGGCCGTCCCACGTCCACGGGCGTCCTACAAGAGCCGCTCCGGCCGGCCCATCAGACCGCCACACCGTCTCGTCCACACCTCCTAAGCGGATTCTGGGGGGAGCTGTGTGGCGGATCGCCACCTAAAACGGGCATAATCCACTCTTCCGTCTGTGGACAAATTTCCAGCCCCTTCCCTTTAAGGCAGAAGGGGGCGGGGCCTCAGGTTTTACCCAGAGAATTCTGGGAGTTTACCCAGGGAATTCTGGGAGCAGCTTTCTCAGACATTTTTGTTTTGCCATGCAGTGAATAAAAGCTTCTTGTTTTCCACATATGGATTCAGCCTCCATTCGTGTTTCGCGGCAGCCACAACAACATTTTATTTCCTAATGTTGCTATTTCACTAACTGGATGGCAAAATATTTCTTTCTTACTGCTTTCAGATTTGACTTAATTTGGACAGGACTACTGGTGAAAATCGTCTGACCTGTAACATCTTATTTGATGTATTTAACAGCGACGCTATTTTGCAGCTTAGTGCTCCAGATAATACAATGCAACTTTGGCAGAAGTTTGCAGAAAAAGGCAGAAGTGTACCATCCACATAGTGAATAAATGGTAACAAGCTGGATTTCTGCATAATACTAAAGGGCTGATTTTACCTCGGGTACGGGAGTCATGTGGGCAGGGAGTGGGGCGGGAGCCAATGCTACTCCATGGCATTGTCAGCGTGAGACCGGGGCCATTTCAACTCCCGTTCCTCATTAACATTTGAAGGACGGGCTGCCTTCTCAATCACCTACAGAATCAGTCAGCCCGCACACGTGACTCGCGCAACTGCCGGCACCTTACCTGACTCTGCTTAAAGCGAGGATGCACCTCTTAAAGAGAGGTTGCCTCTCTACGCGGGAGTCTTCCCTTGTTCTATTGGGGACTTGGCCTGGAGGGTGTTGCACGGAGCAGTCCCGTGCAATAGATTGTTAAATAGGTTTACGGACTCCCAGGCCGCTTGCCATTTCTGCGGCCTGGAGGAGTCCGTTTTTCACATATACATAGAGTGTGAGAGGTTGCAGCCCCTCTTTCATTACTTGAAGGGGCTGCTCCTCAATTTCTGGTTGCACTTCAGCCCCACGCTCCTGATCTACGGTCACCCGGTGCGGAGGGGAGCGGGCAGGTCGGAGGACCTCCTCGTGGGACTGCTCCTGGGCCTGGCTAAGAAAGCCATTAATTGGTCCAGGCAGCGGGCGGTCGAGGGGGTCGTTCGGCCCGATTGCCTGCCTCTCTTCCGCGGCCATGTTCGCGCCCGGGTGGCCCTGGAGATGGAGCACGCGGTGTCCGCCGGCACGCTTGAGTTTTTCCGCGACCGGTGGGCGCCGCGGGGACTGGAGTGCATCGTCACCCCGGACTACCAAATTTTAATTTGATTTGTTAAGTTTCCTTTAAAGTTTTACTGAGTTACAGATATTTAATTGGTTTTATCAAAAAGAGAAAGAGAGGTTGCTTCCCCACCTGCATTTTTCATTAAACATCTCTGGAGGGCTTGAGGCTGCACACATGAGTTGGGGTGGGCGGGGACCTCTGGTTCTGATACGTTTCAGATCTACAGCCTCTAGCAGCACCTAGACATTTTCCCCCCACCTAATGCCGGTATCCAACCTCTAACTAAGTAGCTGTTCGTGACCATCTTGCTGCTTACCCTGGTCTTTTTAAAAAAAAGGTAAGAGATGGAAACTGAGTACATTGGTTAAAAAAAAATCTGCGTGATAGCCACACAGAGATTTGGAGGCAATCAGAAGAGAGAACTACAGCGATTGAGAGAGCAACAGAGTGGGAGATAAATAAGAAAATGAGTCAGTGAGAGAGTTGAGAAAAGTGTGTGAGAGCCTGAAAGGGAGCATGGACGATAAACAGAAAAGGAGAGGGAGCATCACAGAAAGAATTAGTGTAGGAAAGAACAAGACTGGGTGGCAAAAAATATAAAGTTTTGTTTTTATTTTTCTCGATAAGCAACATCACTGAAGATCAACAAGTTTCTTGTATTATAACTTTATTTTTAACCAGCCTAACCTAATCTAATGTTTCCGTACTTTTTCATGAAAACTGTTAAATACTGTCTTTATTTTTTCATTTTAGAGTTATGATTCACAATGTAAAAAGTAGTTTTTGATGAGCTTAAAGCCCTACTTGTCACAATAGTTTTGAACACATTTGCAAAATGATTATGCCATATTTTTGGTGTTTAGTAAATCGAATAAAATTTATCTTGAACATAGTAAAAGCATTGAGGAAGACAGAAAATTGTCAGGCTCACAACTATTTATCTGGCAGTGAAAAGTACATCTCCTGATCAATTGCCATCCAACTTAAGACTCTCCAGTGAGTTCCATCTGGTTGAACACACGCCCAGAATGGTCACGGTGTGGAAGATGCGAACTATGCACTTGATCAAACTGTACAGCAGAATGAAAATGAAATCTGCTGGATTCATTAGGGAAAAAAATGAAAAGCAGCAACAGAGACTGCAGCTATTACAGGGGCACACACCTAGATAGAAGGATAATAATATGTTTGAAGCATTGCTCCTAACACCTTCTAAGGCTGGGTAAATTCCTCGTGTGTTATGTCTTTGGGGGCAGTTTTCAACTTGCTGCCGGCCCGGTTTTGGGCAGTAGTGAGCCGAAAATATTTTTTAAAAACCTACCACTCACTTGCTGCCCGAGACCCGCCTGATTTGATTATAGAGCGGGCCTTGATTTAGGTGGCCAGTGCTCGTGCCTGAAACAGGTCTCTTTAAAACATTTAAATCAGGGTCCTAAGATGCGTAAAGAAAAATAAAATTTTAAATAAGATTAGTTCATCAACAACTATAAAATCTAGATGTAGTTTTCACGCTATTCAACCACTCCTTGATGCAATAATGTTCTTCCACTGGGTGAAAATAACAGTTTTTCCAATGACTTTTGTGGGACCAGGAAGAGCATAAATCTTCCTACCTGCTGCCTGTCCACCTGTGGCAGGATAGCTACCTGCTTTTCCAGGAGCATTTGACATTAAGTTCTGTCGGTAATACACCAGAAAAGAGTTCGGAACTCACCACATCTGCTTTCTATTGCTCAGCCATCTTAACTTACGATATGCAACTGTCAATCATACAAACACACCCAGGTTTGGAAGAAACAGTTAGGGAACTTCCTGTACTTGACTATACATACAAAGTTATAACATCCACCTCAAAAGAAAAATAAACTTTAAAATAAGATTAGTTCATCAACACCTATAAAATCTATATCAAATATAAAGTCCAACAATTCCAGTATTAACAGCTGATACACAGCTATTAATAGATAAAATTGCTGTTACATAGTTTTCACAGTATTCTACCACTCCTTGTTGTTAAGGTAGCAGGCTTGTTATCCATAGTGTTGTTCGCAGTCTTTTACATTAGAGTCTCCAGTTGCTATGCTGGCTCGGTTTGTAGTTGATTACCCGGCCATGATATTTTCTACTTTTGTGTTGTGTTGTGGCTGTGGTTTGTTTTCTGTCTGGGTAGTTCTACTTGAGTTATGGAGTATGTAACTGGACTCTCAGGTCTCTCCACAAATTATGGTTCTGTTTTCTGTAAGGGTCTCCAGTTTTTCTGAAGATCCATCCATTTTCAGCTCTTACATTATAGGATCTTATATCCACTTCCTATTGCACTCCTGCTGGCATCTATTTCCCTTTTCCTGTGGGCTGAGTTCAGACAAATTCTCCTTCTCTAAGCCTATCAAGCTCTTAGAGGTAATTTTATTGTAAAACTGGGCCTGTTTGACTTTTCTACAGTATCGCTTCTGTTTTACATTTACTAGCCCCGGCATGAGAAATCAGCTTGCTGCAGGGAGCAGTTTCTTCGTCTACTTGCCAAATAGTCTTTGAGCTGGTGAGCTGTGCAGTATTTCACTAGCTATATCATGCCAGTTGAGAAGGATGAGGTAAGGGTCTGCGCTAGATTATTGCTTTTTCTAGAAGTGCTTTTGTAATTTGAACAGCATTCTCTACCTTGCCATATGATTATGTCTCTCTTGGCAAGCTGGTAACCTGTTAGAATGCCCCTGAGTTAAATGGTATCGGTTATCACTCATATCACTATATAACCTTATTTGGAATACCATGGTGTGCAAAATGAGCTTTCATCTTAGTTATGACATCTTTCTCTTTTTTTTCAGCAGAGTCTGTCTATTTCAAAGAAATCAGAACATAAGGTTAACTAGCCTAAATAATCGATGGCACCGTGCCTGTTTTTAAGCTTATGCTTGCAATATGGTGGACATCACGAGCTGGAAGTGCGCTGACTGCCATATTGGTAAAAAAATAGGCGGCCGAGCCTTTGCCTGAAATGGGCGTTAGGCCCTTTGCATATTCCAATAAGGGGCCCAACGCCCGTTTGAGGACCCCTGTGCAAAATTAGGTTGACCTGAATGCAGGCTGACTGCGTTCAGGAAAACCAGGTCTAAATATGGCCTGCCCAGTTTTCTTTAAAGGGAATATACTTACTTAATTGTGGAGGCAGGAGGAGGAGTGCTCCTCCCAGCTCCATATTAAAACCACAAGCTGCTGCCAGACACTGTTTGCCGATGTCCCGATCACCTCCTGTCCTGATCTTCCGATCAACCCCCGTCCAGACTGGCACCCCTCCCGCTTGCATGATCGATCCTATCCTGGTCTGCCTCCTCTCTCTCGGTCACCCCCTCCCTCCCAATTACTTCTTTCCATCCCCTCTTTAAGACCTGCCTGCGGGCCGCTACCATGGGCTGAGCGACTGCAAGATGCACTCTATGACCTGGGTTTCAGGATTGGGGTATTTTAACTCCCAGCTGCCAATCCACTTTCCACCTAGAACGGGGGTGAAGTGGGCGCAGAGTGGCTGCTGGCAGGAGAAGATCAGGTGGCCCTTAGCCGTTCGCCGACTTGCGGGCTGCAGGTAAGTGACGGGGAGTGGTTTTTGGAGGGTCTGATGAGAGGGAAGCGGGGGAGTCCGGGGCAAGGGAGGCCGCGACTTTCCATGTTGAGCTCGGAGGAGCACTTCTACTCCTCATGACCCCATGAAAGAAATTGTTTCACTTACCTGCAGGGCCTCTTCATTCTTCCCATCAGCTGGGAGGCCTGAATGATCTTTAGGTTTCAGCCTCATTAAAATTTTACCTGTTGTGAAATATGTGAGAGAGAGTGATGGTGGCAATATCCTCAAATTAGTATGAATTTGGAAATACTGAAGTTTAACTTTATTTTCTAGATTCATGTCTCTTGTGAATGTCAACAGTATAGATGGTTAAACATTAATGAAAGCTAAATATGTTACCAGTGATTCATAGGCCCCGATATTAACTTCGAGGTGCTTTGGGAGCAGGGAGGGTGGGGGCCGGGCGGGGGGGGGGGTGGTGCAGGGGTTGGTCCAATATCGTGTGGGAAACCCAGAAGTAATTTCAGCGCATCTGCATTTTAATGCAGTCACCTGATTATCATTTTACTTCCAGGTTTGGCGTCGATTGCGACACGTGACGTGATCTCAACTCCAGTATTTTTTTTTATTCGTTTATGGGATGTAGGCGTCGCTGGCAAGGCCAGCATTTATTGCCCATCCTTAATTGCCCTTGAGAAGGTGGTGGTGAGCTGCTTTCTTGAACCGCTGCAGTCGTATGGTGAAGGTACTCCCACAGTGCTGTTAGGAAGGGAGTTCCAGGATTTTGACCCAACGACGATGAAGGATCGACGATATACTTCTAAGTCAGGATGGTGTGTGACTTGAAGGGGAACTTGGAGGTGGTTGTGTTCCCATGCGTCTGCTGCCCTTGTCCTTCTAGGTGGAAGAGGTCGCGGGTTTGGGAGGTGCTGCCGAAGAAGGCTTGGCGAGTTGCTGTAGTACATCTTGTAGATGTGGTGGTGGAGAGAGTGAATGTTTAAGGTGGTAGATGGGGTGCCAATCAAGTGGGCTGCTTCGTCCTGGATGGTGTTGAGCTTCTTGAGTGTTGCTGGAGCTGCACTCATCCAGGCACGTGGAGAGTATTCCATCACATTCCTTACTTGTGCCTTGTAGATGGTAGAAAGGCTTTGGGGAGTCAAGAGGTGAGACACTCGCTGCAGAATACCTAGCCTCTGACCTGCTCTTGTTGCCACAGTATTTATTTGACTGGTCCAGTTAAGTTTCTGGTCAATGGTGACACCCAGGATGTTGATGGTGGGGGATTCGGTGATGGTAATGCCATTGAATGTCAAGGGGCGGTGGTTAGACTCTCGCTTGTTGGAGATAGTCATTGCCTGGCACTTCTGTGGCGCGAATGTTACCTGCCACTAATCAGCCCAAGCCTGAATGTCGTCCAGGTCTTGTTGCATGTGGGCATGGACTGCTTCATTACCTGAGGAGTTGTGAATGGCACTGAACACTGTGCAGTCATCAGCGAACATCCTCATTTCTGACCTTATGTTGGAGGGAAGGTCATTGATGAAGCAGCTGAAGATGGTTGTGCATAGGACACTGCCCTGAGGAACTCCTGCAGTGATGTCCTGGGGCTGTGATGATTGACATTCAATCACCACAACCATCTTCCTTTGTGCTAGAAATGACTCCAGCCAGTGGAGAATTTTCCCCCCGATTCCCATTGACTTCAGTTTTACTAGGGCTCCTTCATGCCACACTCAGTCAAATGCTGCCTTGATGTCAAGGGCAGTCACTCTCATCTCACCTCTGGAATTCAGCTCCTTTGTCCATGTTTGGACCAAGGCTGTAATGAGATCGACAGGCGAGTGGTCTTGGCGGAACCCAAACTGGGCATCAGTGAGCAGGTTATTGGTGAGTAAATGCCGTTTGATAGCACTGTCGATGACACCTTCCATCACTTTGCTGATGATTAAGAGTAGACTGATGGGGCGTAAGTTGGCCGGATTGGATTTTTCCTGCTTTTTGTGGACAGGACATACATGGGCAGTTTTCCACTTTGTCAGATAGATGCCAGTGTTGTAGCTGTACTGGAACAGGGCCAATTTAAAGCGCCAATCCAAAGATGGACTATGGAGGAGCTGGGAGGTTTGGCACAGAGACAGCAATTTCAGAATATGGACTTAGGATGATAAAAGGCTGCGCCCCACTTTAATGACGCCTCGCTTGATGTAATGCTGAGGGCAGTGAAGAGCTGGAGAGAGATACTCTTCCCCAGCAATGGGAGAAAGAAACCTGCTGCTGCTACAAAGAAGGCGTGGCTGGATGTGGTCCAGAAGGTCAGCAGCAGGAACACTGTGCCACACTCCTGGCTTTAGCGCAGGAAGTGCTTTAATGACCTAACCAGGTCAGGAAAGGCGAGTACAGTTGCACATTCACCTACATCCTGTTGTGCGCATCATCCCTACCCCCTCACTCTGCCTTGTCAAGCCTATTCCATCACAACACTCCTCACACTCACTTTGCTTGCAAGTGCACCCATCCTTCTCTTTCCATGCACTTTCTCACATCTCCATCTATCAATCCACCACTGTCACTCACCCTGGTCCTTATGCAATGCCATGCCTCTCCTCGTAGTCACCCTCATCAAATGCACTGCATCCATCGGGTGAACACATGCCATTACTCTCACTCATCGGTCTGTTCTTTTCCCCATTTCAGAAGAGAGCGCAAAACACTAGGGAGAGGGAAAGAACCGGAGATGGTCCTCCACAGATCTCACAGCTGACAACTGCAGAGGAGGAAGCACTGGAGATCAGTGCCGTTTTGGTGTCCCTGGTCATCGGAGATAGGGAGATGGGGACCTCCCAGCTAGCTGGTGACAGTATTAAATATCATCGACCCACATGTCATACAACACTCAGTCATATTGACTTGATTTCAGCAGCAAGTAAAATATGATCATCTTCGTAATGATAATTTGCAACATTCTTACCTTGCCAGTACTAATTCCTTTATGTTTCTCTCTGTCAGGGCCTTCATGTGTGCAGCAGCAATCGCTCGACCTCACGGATGACGATTCCTCAGAGGAGATGATTCCTTCTGAGGGTGCACCGTCACAGGACTTATGCTTACCCTGCACCAGCTCAGATACTCACACTTTGGTGGGACCACGTAGGCAATTAGTTGGGTTTTCACCTGGTGACTCACAGCTCACAAGTGAGCAAGAGCAGACAGTGGTGGCAGGGACAGCAGTGGAGAGTCCGTGTCGGAGAGCTCATGCCTCTCCAAGCTCTGCTCAGCTGGACACAGATGCTGTATCCCGGGGGCCATCGATGAAAAGGAGAATCATTGAGGGGCAGCAGAAAATTTGCGATGCACTGACAGGCCTTCCACGCACACTGTCCATGATTGTAGAGAGAATGGAGGAGTCCACCTCAAGTCTGAGTGGGTTGATGTCGCAGGGCATTGCAAGAATATCTTCTTCCATGGATAGAGTGGCCAACTCCGTGGAACATCAATCGCGGCAATCAAATGAGTCCATGTAGGCCTTGACCACGGCCATGCAGACGCTGGATGCCAACATGTCTGGTGCCTTAGATAGGGTGACAGACACCTCAGCCTTGGCCTTACAGTGCATCACTGATCTGCACCAAGCTGCTCTCCAGCGGAGTGGTAGGAGTGAAGTGTGGCTGGCCCATGAGAGGGATAATGGTGAAAGGGGACATGGAAGTGGGAACTCCACTCAAAGAGCTCCCAATTCTCACCCATTGCCCCCCTCCCCCTCAGTTAGTACCCGACATGCTGCCTCGTGTCCCACTTGCCAAGTCTGCCCCTGCACAGGTCCAGGTGGAGCAGTCTTTGGCGGGGCCCTCATAGGCTGCAAAATCAGGAGTTCACCAGCCAAGAGCATCTCAGCAGTCAGAGCAAGGATCTGAGCAGCCTGCCTCTACCTCTGCTGAAGCCACAGGGGTTGCACCACGTGGGAGCGGTCGGAAAAGGAAGAGTAAAGCTTTGTAGTTGCACAAGGGTATGCACATGGGTGCGTGACAAAATGTTACATTGTTAAGTTTCTGTTCTTTAGTAGAATCACGTAACATTTATTGCTTTGCACCACTTTTCCATGTTGCCCATTCTTGGTTGCTGGGTGGCATCTCGACTTTTCAGTTGCTCGTTGATAAATGAGAAGACATAAATTGACGGGAACCAATGGGGGAATGTGCAATGGGTGGTTGGTTGGTAGCAGGACTGCTTTGTGTCAGTGGGATTGGGGGCAGGGGTGGATGAGAGTGGCCGTTGGATGTCGTTGTGGCATGGCTCCAGTGATGGTAACTAACTGAACCTTACAGCTATAAGGGAATCCCTGGCACACTGGGCAGCAATGAGAGCAGCTGGTGCTGCGATGGGGTCGCCATCCTCCTCCTCTTCCTCGGATTTGTCCACAGACGATGGGCGCTCAGCGCCTTGTTCCTACTGCAGCTCCAATCCTTGCTACTGCGCAGTGTTGTGCAGAGCACAGCACACCACGATCATTCTGGAGACACTGGCTGTTGAGTACTGAAGGGCGCCTACAGATCTGTCCAGGCACCTGAAGCGCATCTTGAGTATGCCGATCGCTTGCACAATGACACATCTGGTTGTCATATGGCTTTCATTGTACATCTCTTGGGCTTCATTGGTTGGTTTCATCAGCCAAGTTTGAAGGAGGTATCCTTTGTCTCCTAGTAACCATCCCTTAAGTCTGCTTGCAGGTCCAAAGAGCTCTGGGAGCTTGGACTGCTGCAAGACGATAGCTTGATGGCAGCTCCCCGGGAATCTGGCGCACACTTGCTTGAACCTTTTCTTATGGTTGATGGAGTGGAAGCCCTTGTGGTTTACGAATGCTCCTGGTTGATCGGGGGTGTGCGGATTGCCACGTGCATACAGTCATTGACGCCCTGCCCCTGTGGTAAGCCAGCCAGCGATGCAAACCCGAGCACCCATCCATTCTGACTGGCGATAGGCAAAGTTGACATAATTGCTGGCCCTGGCAAACATTCGCATCATGAGTGACCTGCCTTATGCATTTGTGTGCAGCCGACTGGGGGTTACATACGCCCGAATTGAACCCTGAAGTTGGCGGGTTGGAGCCGGCTTCCGGACATGCTGACAATCACACGCACTCTTCAATGTTAGAACTCCCCTCATAATCCAAGTTAGCAGGGGTGCTTTCTTATTTTTATGTGAGAAGTCACACAACACCAGGTTATAGTCCAACAGTTTTATTTGAAATCACAAGCTTTCGGAGCGCTGCTCCTTCGTCAGGTGAAGTGAGGAGACATCTCTTCACTTCACCTGACGAAGGAGCAGCGCTCCGAAAGCTTGTGATTTCAAATAAAACTGTTGGACTATAACCTGGTGTTGTGCGACTTCTCACATTTGTCCACCCCAGTCCAACACCGGCATCTCCACATCATTTTTATTTTTAGTGTGCTCTACTCACTTGTTATATTGTGTGTGGGTTTTTTTCTGTGATGACATATACCGTCTAATTAGCTGGTGCATGGAGATGATCTCTGATTCCACCTCCTTAAAATGTGAGATCTGCTCTGTGGGTAGAAAGGAGATTCCATTTCTTTGTTGTGAAACTTTAGAAGTTTCTTCTCTCCTGGCTCCTTGTACAATTTATTACAGATGTTATCATTGTCTGTCTTATTTTTGAGTTTTAATGTTCTGTCCAGGATTTTTGCACATTCTTCCCATATGACGCATGCTGGAAATAGGTTAACATTTTGAAAGATCTATCTATCAGGTAAGCTGGAAAGGGCTATTATCCCTTATGTTTTGTGGTTCCTTGTATTTCCATAATGGTTGCTCCAATCCAACCTGTCTGCATTCATTTTTTTTTGTCCATTATCTGCTTGCATCTCACCCATTTTTCTAAGGGGGAGAAATTAATTATAGCCCAGGAATGGGCGGTAACTATTTGAGAATTAGCGCCAGGCGCTAATGCTTCAGACTGCATGCAAAATTAAGTCTCATTGCACAAAGAAAGGATTGGAGCACTAAATCAAGTGCTAATGGCCTAGCTCAATGGTGTTAAACTCAAAGCGCTGACCAATATCAGGTGCAGTCTAATCACAAGTCATCATTGCCACAGACTCTTTCCAGTTCTTAAAGGGGAGGTTCATTGATGCTGCAGAACCTCATTCTCATCATTGCTGGCTGAGCAGCCATCTCAGCCAGCAGCAGCAGGTCAAGGGAAAGGAACCGGACGACTCAAGCAGCCCTCATGGCCCTTCTCCTCCCTCTGGCCACATGTTCCAACCTTTCTCGCTGACGCCGCTCCCTCCGCCATAGATCCTGGAGGGTGAGGCCGACTGCCAATACAGCCCCCATTAATGTAACCAAGTGTAGCACTTTAAAATGTTGTGAGAATAAATGTAACTAATTGTTAGTTGCCACAACACTCCTGATACTAAACAACCTTTAAATGACTGAATTAAACATTTGCACAATGTCAAACTGACAAGGAAGCAGTGAAACAGCACTAACCTGACAGCTGCAACTCATTACTCATGATCCCTTTAAGTAGCGCCCCTGGAGCTAGCATCCGCCTGCTTGACGCCTCCTCTCCCTGTCGCTGTCGGGGCAAGGCGCTAAGGCAGGGGGCAACAATGAATTTTGCAGATCGGGCATTCTGTGACGTCACGATCTGCCTGGCACTGAGGTCCCCGTTGGTAACTCGCAGCAGCGGCGCTACAGGGGGCCGAATTTGCCATGCGTCGCTGGATTCGCCTTGCCCCAGCGCTACTGCATCAGCGCCCCATTAGCGCCCCCGCCAGGTGCTAACTGGAGGCGCTAACAAACTGAATTTTTCCCCCTAACTGTTTGTGGATTAAAGCAGACTGTATCACTGACATTTGGTGCAAATGAAAACACCTGCGCAAACCAACCTTACATTGATATTTAAGTCCAGGCAGACGCAACACTAGAAAACAATAAGTAGAATTGGACCCACATTACACAGACACGAATGAAAGATTACATCAGTCTTAATGCATCAAACAAAGTGAGTATCCCCCTAATAAGGAAAAGAACATAGATGGTATGTGATAGAGGAGCCACAATTAGTCTCAGTGACCTGACAAGGGGTTAATCATCAAGATCCCTAAACCTGATTGCTTTCCAGTGACTCCTGCTGAAATTGTGCCTGTGTAAACATCAGATAAGGATAGAATTGGACTCAACTGTGAAGACTCCTGTATTCCGATAGTTGCTGAACTCACTGTCAAGTCTCACACTGGTCATATGGACAAGGTAGCAGGAGGTAGCTGGCATCTGTGGAAACATACATCGAACAAGGAGCCGTCATTGCTGGCGAGGAGATAAATAGTTGAGAATCTAATTTTTTAAAGAAAAAAAACATAAGGAGAGTATTTTTGAGCTAACATGCCTGGTGGGAAACTGACAGGATTGAGTCAGCTGCCCGTTTTATACCCTGCCCGAATTTACTCTTTATTGACTTCAATCGGGAGAGGTGCAAATCCAGTCTGCTTCCTGCTGGGCGGGTTAGCTTAAAGTTACCCCCAAGCTAATGGATCTGAAAAGTTTACTTACCTTCCATTTAAGTCTTGGGTAAATTTAACAATTGTATAAAAGTAACTACAATGAGGGGTGATTGTCATTCTGTTACTTCCCTATACATGATGTTGCTAATAATCCCTCCTGCCCACTCCCAAACAGAAAGCAATTCAGTGCAGGACTACATGGATTGTGCTGTCCTGTGCTCTCTGACACCAATTTCATTGCTGTAATACACTTATTTCCTGATGATCGGCTTTGTCAATCTGTGTTGGCAAGGAATGAAAGTGCCTTATAAAGTGGCCACAGTGTGAAGCATTAATACACAGTAACATTCCATGGGTTGTCATAGAAACTATGCTTGGGGTTTTATGCTTGTTTATGAAATTTAATAAATGCTGCTTTATAGAGAAGATAAGGAAGTAATTGATATTACAGTCACAGGTACGTGTTTTGCTAAGTCATATATTCTGACTACTTCTTAAGCTTCTGTCCACATGGAATAACATCACTGACCATTAACTGGTATTTAACTAATTTGTTATAAAACTCATTGTTTGTCATGATCTTTATTAATAAAAACAACAGATATTTAATTAGCATTTGCCAGTGCAAATAAGTTGGCCATGATGCAAATAATACCTTATGTCACCCCTATGTTTACACTGAGCATCTCTTTCACAGTGAACCATGAAAGAGGGGCAGCGACTGAATTCATGCAGTATTCATGACATACACAGGTATGTGTTTTGAATAGTCATATTTCCATAAAGTCATTCGCTGCACTGACACTGCTGTAGCAGTGGTTTGAAGCGGTTAGTGCACAATAACTACAAATTCTAATTAATTATAATGCATAGGTTTTTTGCAGAAGTAGAAATATATCAGCAGGTAAAAATAGCTATATGTAACTCTTACCAATACTGCCAACTGTGTTTTGAGGCCAAATAATAAATTGTTTCAAAATTTGTAGATTCCTCCTCTGGAGTCCTTACAACAGTGTTTTAGAAATCTACAACATGGGCATTTCAATCTCCATAGAGTTCCAACGTGCTGCAGTGACTCATCATTCAAGGCTATCACTTGATATTTGTCATCCTCAAATCCCAGAGTCCAACAGCTCTGCAACAAACCGATGCAGCTGAGTAATATAGTGTATCTTTTGCTTGTAATTTATTTTTTATTACTCCCCTTTCCCTTCCTTTAGCCTGTCTGTTTCTTCTTCATGTTGAATTTGTGCATAAGCCTAGGAAGCATCTTGAGAAGTTCTATAGGCTAGCACCATGTAAAATAGGGAATGTTTCCCCCAATTATTACTGACCTTGTTTTATAAGATTGGGCTTTAGAAACATTGGGGTAGAATTTCTGTGGGGGTTCCCCAATCTGCCACTAACGCCGGCAAGAAGATCAGCGGAAATGGTGTAAATTGCTATTTGTGCCATTTGCCCCGAAGCTTCCACCCACTTTCTGTCAAAGTTACGACCGCCGATAGGGAGAACTTTGTGGACATTTCTGGCGATTGAATCTGTTATTTTATGGAAGCAGAAAGTAGAGTTGGGCCACTTCTAAACAGAAAAGTGCTCAATGGATTTTGTGTCACTATGCCAGTAAAGATTAGTCAACATTAATTGAAGGCAGATGCCGTGATTTTGCTTCAGAATGACTCTGTCTCCCCGATACCATAAAAATATGCAATTTGTTAATATTGCTTTTGTTTCCACAGTGACAGGCAATGCCATTATATAGCAGAGGTATCCCATATCTTTATACAATGTAGATAAAGCAAAAGTAATTAAATATTTGAACAGTGGTACTAATATCTAGGATGTGCTTCTACATTTAAATTGATTTGTTGAAATGAGATTCTATCTTGAAGTTTGATGCTATGTTCATTAAATGGCAAGAATGATCTAGGGTTTTCTTAAAGCTACTTGACAGACTAAATTGCATGGACTAGAGTGTTATCGAAAGTAATAATGAAGTTAGGAAACTATCAGTAGAAAAGGGCTTATGGCTCTAGCAGCATGAAATTAAGTCCATTAATGAAAACTGAGGACATAGTGAATAATCTACAAAGTCATAACTTCTCTTTCATTGTAAGTAGGAGCTGAATTAATTAATTCAGAATAAAATAAATCTACCTGTCCGGTTAGGGGGAGAAAATTTAACTAGAGTTCCTACTCCTGATTGCTATCCATGATCCCTGCTGGATGTGTTTGCATATGTGAGAGAATGCGGTAGAACATAATAACATAAGAAGCAGGAGTAGGCCAATTGGCCCCTCGAGCCTGCTCCGCCATTCAATAAGATCATGGCTGATCCAATCTTGGCCTCAACACCACTTTCCCGCTCTCTCCCCATACCCCTTGACTCCCTTGTAGTTCAAATGTCTGTCAATCTCCGCCTTGAATATATTCAATGACTCCGCCTCCACAGCTCTCTGGGGTAGAGAATTCCAAAGATTCACGACCCTCTGAGAGAAGAAATTCCTTCTCATCTCCGTCTTAAATGGGCGACCCCTTATTCTGAAACTATGCCCCCTAGTTCTAGATTCCCCTACGAAGGGAAACATCCTCTCAGCATCCACCCTGTCAATCCCCCTCAGAATCTTATATGTTTCAATAAGATCACCTCTCATTCTTCTAAACTCCAATGAGTATAGGCCCAATCTACTGAACCTTTCGTCATACGTCAACCCCTTCATCCCAGGAATCAACCTAGTGAACCTTCTCTGCACTGCCTCCAATGCAAGTATATCCTTCCTTAAATATGGAGACAAAAACTGTACGCAGTACTCCAGGTGCGGTCTCACCAGCGCCCTGTAAAGTTGCATAAAAATTTCTCTACTTTTATACTCCATACCCCTTGCAATAAAGGCCAACATTCCATTAGCCTTCCTAATTACTTGCTGTACGTGCATGTTAACTTTTTGTGTTTCATGTACTGGGACCTCCAGATCCCTTTGTACTGCAGCATTTTGTAGTCTCACTCCATTTAAATAATAATTTGCTTTTTCATTCTTCCTTCCAAAGTGGATAACCTCACATTTTCCCACATTATACTCCATCTGCCAAATTCTTGCCCACTCACTTAACCTATCTATATCCCTTTGCAGACTCTATGGGGGCGATTTTGCTAGTGTGGGCGGGCTGTGGCGTGTCAGGTGGAAATCGTGTCAGGACCCCGACTCCTAATTGAAGTGTTGAAAAAGTGGGATTTTACCCCTGGCCCAATGAGTCTTTTCATACAGAAAGTCGCCTCCGATGACATCATCAATGCTGCTGGATTTAAGGCCTGCAAGCAGCCTTGATTCTTCTGGAGACTGCAAAGGCTCTGCAAATTGTCTGAAGGAGTTCATTTCCCACAATGTCCACGATCAAGCAAAAGTGTGCACCTCAGTTTGATGAGCCCTCCCTCCAAGCTCTGGTGCACGGAGCCAGATGTAATAAGGAGGTGCTGTTCCCTTCCTCAGGGAGAAAAAAGCCACCCCAGCAGACAAAAGCTGTGTGGCTGCAAGTGGCCGAGGAGTTGAACTCCATTTCAATGAGCCGCAGAACCTGGCTGCAATGCAGGAAGAGGTTTCATGACCTTTTTCGCACAGGAAAAGTGAGTATGACTTTCCCATCACCCTCAATCTGATCCCCATCGCCTCTCCTCACCAGCACTCTGCTTTGCCAACCTCTCCTCCACATCCCACTTGACACTTACATCCCTGCACCCTTACCCATTCCCTCTCTATGGTCACATTCACCTAACTATTCGACCATGCAGCCCTCACACTCCCTATCACTGTGATGCAATGACAACAACAACTTACAACACACAGGGGGGGTCCTTTGTATCCTTCTAAGTTCTATGCTATGGATTCTCTACACTCACTCCTTCATTCTCACTCAAACTCCGCTTGTGTCCCTCACTGCAGGAGAAGAGAGCCCACAATAAGAGAGAAAGAGCCATGACAGGAGGAGGGCCACCCTCAGTAGCCCAGCTCACCCCCCGGGAGGAGGCGGCCCTGGAAATCGCTGGGATCGAGGATGATACCCAAGTGGGGGATGGACAGATGGGCGCATCGCAGCAAGCTGGTGACAGAATAGTTTGGCATCTCTCTCATTGACATTGCATGAGTCACTGATAATGAAACTGATGCTCTAACAGATTGACTTATGATCATCTGCACTATTCAATGTTCATGTAACCTTGACCTCACACCTCTAACTCTTTCCTTTACTACCCCACAGGACCATCGAAAGCCCCCGTCCCTACTGTTCAGGAGGAAGCGCCTGAGCTTCCAGACTCCTCAGAGGAAGCTGCAACCACTGAGGGTGCAGCGTCAGCAGAATTCAGCGCACCCAGCACCAGCGCAGACACTCACACCTCGGTGGGACCTTAGGGAGATAGAGTAGTGTTGGCACCTGGTGTATCACAGCTCACAAGTGAGCATCAGCAGATGGTGGAGACAGGGACAGCAGTGGAGAGTCCTCGTCGGAGGGCGCAGGACCCTGCCAGCTCGGCTCAGCTGCATGTCGACCCTGTGCCTCCGGGTCCATCCAGAAGGAGAGCGGTGCTGGAACTCCAGGAAGAGGTGCAGGAGTCTCTGGCAGGTTTTGTCTCCAGGGTCGCTGTGAGTGTGGAGCGAATGGAGGAGTCCATCGCGAACATGAGCAGAGCCTTTGTGGAGGCATTGGTGCATGAACGCACCACCATGGAAAGGATGGCAACCTCCGTGGAAAGGATGGCTACGGTAGAGGGAAGGATGGCTACAGCCATGGGGGAGCTAAGTTGCCAGAGTGTTGAAAACATGGTCATTGTTCAGAATAGACTGGCATCTCTTGAGGAGCGATGGTCAGCTATTGAGCATAGAAACCAGACATTCATGGAAGTCCTCTGGAGTAGGACTTCCAGTGCAGAAATGGTTCCTCATGGCCCCCCTGAAGTGCAGCAAGGTGCTGTCAAGCCACTTGCTAGCTTTGAAGTGGGGCTGACCCATGAGAGGGATGTTGGTGGCAGACAACAAGGAAGTGGGGGCTCCTCTCCAAGCGCTCACACGACCATGCCACTGCAAAGCCCTCAGTCAGAGTCCCACCAGTGTCCTCACCCAACTGAGATGGGCGTCTCATCCCCTGCACAGCCGCAGGAGCAGCAGACTGTTGCCGAGCCCTCACAGGTTCGCAACCCCAGAGGACGGCCGCCAAAGGTGTCGAGACAAGAGCAGCAAAAAGTGAGCAAGGGGCCTCCACATCTGCTGAAGCCACAGGGGAAGCACTACGTAGGAGCACGTGTAAGAGGAAGATAATGCACAAGTAGTCACAAGGGTAGTCAGTTGGGTGTTATGTTGTGTTTATTTTTGAAATGCCACCAGTTGCTTGTTGTGATAAAAATTTCTGATGGCAAACTGTTGAAGTTGTGGCCTGTGTCATTTCACAAATGGGACTTCCACATTGAGGGCTTAGAGCGACTTGCAATTGTCAGTGTGGTGGTCAGAGTGATAGGAATCCGCAGGTTCTTGTCCATTGTCGATGCTCTGCTAAGAAGGTGTGAGGCAAAAGGGTTTGATTGTGCAGGCTAAGCAAATTTGGCCAACATGAGTGCATCCCTTGCATCCCGGGCAGCAATGTGGTCGCACTCTGGCGCCTTCTGGCCTGTGCAGTTTCAGGTGGGTGAGCAGCAGCTTGGCGCTCCTGTTGTTGCTCCTGCTGTTGTTCTGGGTTCTGCTGCTGCCGCGGCTGGTCTTCGTCCGAATCTGATGTCCAGGAGGAGAGGAAATAAATGGTTCCCATGCTTCTGCTATATACCTCAGTTGTGGAAGCGCTCAGTCAAGGTGGGGAGAGGGGTTTCCCAGGAGGTCACACTGCAGATGGGTCTCAGGCTCCAAACATCCACAACAATGAGTAGGCCTGCTAAAAGTTCCCCCAGACCTGAGACAACAAAGTTCTGCCACCTGCAAATGATGATTGCTGAAAACTCCTTTTTAATGGTGGAAATGCAGCTGTTAGTAAGCAATCCACTTGTGAGGCCGTCAGGTTTACCTGGTGTATTCCAGAGGAGGCGTGTAGGATGGAGGAAATGTCTAAAAATCAGAAAAGCCTCTCAAAATGGGATTATAGAGGCAATTAAGTGGTTGTTAAGGGCCTTAAGGGCCTATCCCACTTCTTGGAGGCGGGATGGAAAGGGAGTCAGAAAACACGCATTTGGGAAAATTGCTCGGAGGTGGGATGGAGGCGGGATCGGGTCCGCCCGCCATTTTTTGTGATTTTACCACCTCGCACGCCTCCAAACCCGCCTCCTCGTGCTTGGCAAAATCGAGCCCTTTGTGTCCTCCTCACAACTTGCTAACCCACCTATCTTTGTATCATCAGCAGATTTGGCTACAGTACACTCGGTCCCTTCATCCAAGTCATTAATATAGATTGTAAATAGTTGAGGCCCCAGCACTGATCCCTGTGGCACCCCACTAGTTACTGATTGCCAACCGGAAAATGACTCTCTGTTTTCTGTTAGTTAGCCAATCCCCTATCCATGCCAATATATTACCCCCAACATTGTGAGCTCTTATCTTGTGCATTAACCTTTTATGTGGCACCTTATCGAATGCCTTTTGGAAATCCAAATACACTACATCTACTGGTTCCCCTTCATCCATCCTGTTTGTTACATCCTCAAAGAACTCTAGCAAATTTGTCAAACACGATTTCCCTTTCATAAAACCATGTTGACTCTGCTTGATTGTCTTATGATTTTCTAAATGTCCTGCTATTACCTCCTTAATAATGGATTCCAGCATTTTCCCAATGACAGATGTTAGGCTAACTGGCCTATAGTTTCCTGCTTTCTGTCTCCCTCCTTTCTTGAATATGGGCGTTACATTTGTGGTTTTCCAATCCGCTGGGACCTCTCCAGAATCCAGGGAATTTTGGTAGATTACAACCAACACATCCACTATCTCTGCAGCCACTTCTTTTAAGACCCTAGGATGCAGGCCATCAGGCCCAGGGGACTTTTCAGCCTTTAGCCCCATTAGTTTGCCCAGTACTTTTTCTCTAGTGATAGAGATTGTTTTAAGTTCCTTCCTCCCTTTTGCCCCTTGATTTTCCACTATTATTGGGATGTTTTTAGTGTCTTCTACCATGAAGACCGATCCAAAATAATTGTTTAGAGTCTCTGCCATTTCTCTATTTCCCATTATTAATTCCCCAGTCTCATCCTCTAAGGGACCAACGTTTACTTTAGCTACTCTCTTCCTTTTTATATACCTGTAGAAGCTCTTGCTGTCTGTTTTTATATTATTTGCTAGTTTACTCTCATACTCTATCTTCTCCCTCTTTATAATTTTTTTAGTCATCCTTTGCTGGTTTCTAAAAATTCCCAATCCTCTGGCCTACCACTAATCTTTGCAACATTGTATGCCTTTTCTTTCAATTTGATACCATCCTTTACTTCCTTAGTTAGCCACGGATGGTGCATCCTTCTCATAGAGCCTTTCTTTCTCACTGGAATATACCTTTGATGAGAGTTATGAAATATCTCCTTAAATGTCTGCCACTGCTGATCTACATCTTACCCTTTAATCTATTTTCCCAGTCCACTTTAGCCAACTCTGTCCTCATACCTTTGTAATTGCCTTTATTTAAGTTTAGGACACTAGTTTCAGACCCAAGTTTCTCACCCTCAAACTGAATTTGAAATTCTACCATGCTATGATCACTCTTTCCGAGGGGATCCTTTACTATGAGATCATTAATTAATCCTGTCTCATTACCAGATCTAAAATACCCTGCTCCCTGGTTGGGAGCTCTAAGAAACCATCCCGAATACACTCTATGAACTCGTCCTCAAGGCTACCCTTGCCAATTTGATTTGTCCAATCTATATGATGATTAAAATTGCCCATGATTATTGCAGTACCTTTCTTACAAGCCCCCATTATTTCTTGATTTATACTCTGTCCTACAGTATAGCATAACAAGTAGGCCCGATTGAAATTGGGCCTCAGGCTTCATTTAAATTAGACCGATGAGCTGTGGACACCTGTTGTGCATCCCCAGGAAGCTCACCGGCAAACCTGACATCAGCTTCGGGCTTTCAGCTGCCCTCAGGTAGGTCCAGGAGTGGGTTTGGCGGGGGGGGCGGGGGGGGGGGGTGGGGGGGGGGGGTGGTGGTGGGAAGATTGGCAATAAAGAAAGGGGGAGCTGATCGGGGGGCGAGGAGGATTGGCGATGGAGAAAGGGGGAGCTGATCGGGTGGGGTGCGGGGGCGAGGAGAAGGGAGGTGACGGGATGGGGCCGAGCAGGACCGAGCAACAGTCGTCAGGACTGGTGCGGAGCTGAGAGGAGCAATCCTGTTCCTCCTGGCTCCACATTCAGGTAATAATTTTTTCAGAAACTTACATCTTCGGTGGCAGCATCCAGTGGTCCCTTTAAGGGTTGCCAGATTGGCTGCATGTAGACTTAGTTACCCTGAACGCAACAGGCCCGGCGCTGGCTGCATTCAGGGCAACCCAGTTTTGGGAAAGGGTCCTTCAACAGGCATTAGGCCTCTCAATCAGATATGGACAGGGGCCTAACACCTGTTTTAGGCGTCCACCCGGGATGCTTGGCGCGGAAGCCATCACCGCACAGGCCTCTGGTTAAAATAGCAGATCGGGCCCAGATGAAACCATCCGAGTCTGATGTGCAGATTTAATGAGGACCCCGCTGGCTTGGGGTGGGTGTCCTTGCCACCTGAAATTTAAAGTTGCAGTCGGCCAGATCGGGTTAGAAAGGGGTGGAAAAGTCCCTTGCTTCATTTTAACTGCCTCCCCACATGGTTTCTGGCAGGCGGGCGAAATTAAAATCGACCCCCACCATGCCTAAGCATTAAGAAGCAGCAATAAAGGAAGCAAATTCCTTTACTAGTTAGCTTAGTAGAAGATTATTTATTTGCTGTTTCAACAAATGAAGAAAACTATGAAGCAATAAACTTTGAATTTTATAACAGTAATTTTAACTGATTTGTGAGTCTTTGAATAATCTCTGTGCTTTCAGTAATCCTAAATTAACCTGGAAGTTCTAAATGATGTGCTGTTTGTAGCAGCGAATAATGCCAAGATTTTAAACAGCACTTAAAAATAAAGAGCTGCTAATTTTATTGAAGATTTCTTGGCAGTTGTGAACTATGATATTTTCAAATCATTCAAAGCAGAATTATTAGCAGGTGCCCATGGCTTACCAGTGCGAGCACACTTTAAAGTAATTTTATTACAACAAATCAGTTCTGAAATGGATGAAAGAAGCACAAAGAAGATTTGTAACTGCATCTTAGCATTTTTTAATCTATTCAATACATACTACAAACCAAAGCGCTGTTTGAAGTAAATCAGCTCCATTCTACAGTATTTAGTAATGTGAATACAAATCAGAGCATCTGTTAGTAATAGCTAGTAGAAACAATGCAGATGTAAAGGCTGTTTATACTTTAATGTTGAACTAACTAAAAATAGCTTAAAAATAAAATAAATTAAATTGTTTTGTTTTCTATAAATAGCATCAACTCTGGTGGTCTAAAAGGGCAACGTACTAAGAAATACATATAATGGAAATGTTAAGACCCACCCACAACACAGACCAAGGCCACACAATAAGACTTTCAAAGCCCCGATTTTAATCTCCCCTACCCGGAGGTCAACGGAGCATAAAATCGGGTGGGTGTAAAATGGCCGTGCGACCCTGAACCCGCCTCATCCCCGCTGGGCGGGTTAGGATAAAATCGGGGCTCAAGAGTCTGCAACAAAATACAGAAAGAAACAAATAGCACAAGAGACGGAATTTCAAGCTGAAATGATCTGTAGTTGGGGCTAAACAGGCTTTTATTCATTCATTCTTGGGATGTGGGCAAGGCCAGCATTTATTGCCTATTCCTAATTGCCCTTGAGAAGGTAATGGTGAGCCTCCTTCTTGAACCGCTGCAGTCCATGAAGTGAAGGTACTTCCACAGTGCTGATGGGAGGGAGTTCCAGGATTTGATGAAGGAACAGCGATATATATATATATATATATATATAAACAGAGAGTTACTAGAAGAAATTAATTTGACAATTGCGGCTGGTTTTGAAGAAGACATGAATTTGTTTGAGTCTGGTACCTGTTTAGAATGACACAGGGCTAGTTGTTCCAAGTTATACTTCTGGCTATGCTCCTTGCCCTGTACATGCATTCCAGCACCCAAATACAGAGCTGTACTCACCGGTATCTGAATGTTGGTTAAATTGTATTGCTTACAAAGAGCCCTTAGCTCTCTGATAACGTAAAAAAAGATTAAAAACGAGGTTTAAGAAGTTCCCAGTGGGCTGCCTGTGAACTTGCTAAACTTTGCTTTGCACCAACTGCAGTTATACTTTGTGAACCTGATATGTATTTCAAGGATTTTGTTTTCATTTTAATAGGATAAGATAGAAATTTGAGGAGCTGGGGAGGCGAAAGCAGTTAATTATCCTAGACTAAAATATGTGGGAAAGGATCTTCCATAAGGTAGAGATAAGTTCACAGAGTTAATGATACAAAGTGTTAAAATGGGGACCGGGAAAGAAACCTTACTTGGTCTATTATTTGATAGAGTGCCTGAGATGGTCAGAAATGCAGAAGTAAAGAACACTTCAACAAAATCAATCACCGTGTCAGTAGATCTGATATTGTGAAGCAAGTAGAAGAGATAATGCACCTGACTTCAGGAAAACTGATTTTGTGGTGGTGGAAGGACTGAAAGATAAGTATATAATTAAAGTTAAGTAATACTGTACTTAGACCTTACACCCATGTGTGACACCAAGGCATGTGAAAATGGTGACAGAGCAAGTAAGCATGACAAAGAGAAACTACACTCTAGATGTAAGATTTTGATGTATGTATTGATGTAAGGAGACAGGGAAGGAGGAATATTGAAAAAATATATTAAACTAAAATTATTTCAATAAATGAAAAGAGAAAGTGGAGAAAGAAATGTATTGTGTAAATTAGGCAAAGAATTAAAATTGAAAGACAACAAGTGGGCTCCTTAAAAGTCAGAGAGGTGAGATAGCGGGGAACATATACATGGTAGAAATTTTAAGTGGATTTTGAACAATAATTTTCATAAGAAACACTAGGTGCTGAATTTTGCCAATGGGGAGCTTTTGGAGGCGGGACTCCCACTTGTCAGGTTTTAATCCCACCTCCATCGACTTCTGGCCAACCCACGCCATTTTCCCTTGATTGACCTTGTTAAGCCCGCCCAGCGGGCTTAGCAGGCCAATTAAGGGGAAGCCGGTTACAGAGAACGTCAGCGTATTTTTGACAGATGAATTGTCATCGTTTGACAGCTCTGTGAAGCTGTCAAACACTAACATTCTCTGTAGTTTGATGAGTTCTTGAATGCAAGACTCAACAAACCTCTTTCTTTAGCAGAAATTAGATGGTTGTTGCATTGGAGAATGCAGTGGCCATCTGTCATCTCTGCCACGGAGGTGCGAGACTCTCCGCATCCCCAACGATTGAAGCCTGCAGGAAGAAACAAAGGTAAGTAAACATTTTCTAACACTTTCCACTTACCTCACTTACTTACCTCTCCACACTTGCACCCATCACTTACCTTCACAGCGCACTTTTGCACCCCTCAGACCCCCGCAGAACCACTGCTCACCTCGGTGACCCTGGTGGGGTTTGCAGCCTTTGGGAAGCCCGCACTTGTGTGGGTAAAATGGGGATAATCCTCTTATCTGCCTGTTAACTACCTGTGAACAGGCAGTTAAGTGGCTGTAATCCCCTTCCTGCCTCCAGGAGACGGGACCCGGCGCTGGTCGGCTACCCGCCTCCTGGGAAGATGACACGGAGGCAGGATGGGCACCCGCCCCCAGATTCTGCCATCTTCCCAGCAGTCCCGTCTCCATACCCGCCTCCCCAGGGCTGGCAAGATCGTGCCCTAGTTTTCCATTTCTGACAGTTGACAGTTAAACAATGCATCTGAGCGTATGGAGAGAATAGAGATTAGTAAAGAATATGTTTTTCACTGGATTTTTGGTCCAATTTTACAATCTTTCTATGTTCAATAACAACAAATTTCATGAATGTTGCATCATCCTGAACAGAGTACAGTACTTATAACCACTACTTTATTACTGTCCCAATGAAAGTTCCTTCCATGGTGTTTTCATCAGGAGATTTATAGGCATAGGGGGAAAAATTCGGTACTGTAGCGCGTCCCGTTTGTGCCAGCAGATGGCGCTAATGGAGCGCTAGAGCATTATCGCCGGCGCGAGGCGATCCAGAGACGCCCGCCACACCCCCGTACCGCCACCGGTAACAGTTATCGCTGGGAGCCTCAACGCCAGGTTGATCATGACGTCAGTGAGTGGGCAACGCTCACTGATCGCCCGATCTGTGAAAACGATTGTCGCCACCTACCTTAGCACCTGGAGTAAACAGCGACAGGGAGAGCTGGCGTGAAGCACCAGGAAGCCGGCTCCAGGGACGTTATTGAAAGGGATCATCAGCAATGAGTCGCAGCTGTCAGGTTAGTGGAGTTTCAGTGGTTTCTTGTCATTGGGACAGCCTTGGGCCTTCATTACTGTTATTTGTCTGAGCTGCCAGTGCCTATTGCAACTTCACAGGCAGCTTGCCCATTTTAAAAGGATGAATTTCACTGGGTGGCGATTGGGATACCGTGGAGTCCGGGGAGCACTCCTGCTCCACCTGGTTCCACAGGAACATTAAAAATATATATTCTTCAAAACTCACCTTTTGTGGGCTTAGGCTGCAGCGGCCACAGAAGAATCCAGAGCGGAGAAGGCCCAGTCCCTGCTCTGCTCTGCAATCTCCTATTTCCCAGAGGGGGGCTAAAACAGGCATTAAGCCCATCATTTACAAGTGTAAGGGGCCTGATGCCTGTTTTAGGCGGCTACCAGAGATGCCTGAAAAATCGTGGCATCTTTCAGGTATCCTTTGCCCCCATAAAATCTTCCCACCGGCTGTTGGTCACTCAGTGGCTCCCCTGCCGGATTCCCCCCCCCCCTCCCCTTTAAGGCTTCACCTCTGCCTTGACTCCGCGGAGGAGCCACCAGATTTCCTGTCCGCCCCCAATCAGGGAACTGTCTGTCGGCACTCATTGAGCACTGGCAGCTCAACAATCCCATTTAAATGAGGCCAGACCAGGAGAATGGTTTGGGCCTCTCGTTAGTGTTATGAGGTGGGCGGGGCAATCGCTCAGGCTACTGCCTGCCTGATGTGCGCTGCATGTGAAAATCACCCCCAATATGCTTAGAACGTTTAAAAATAATGGCCTGCAGCTTAAAGATTTTGTCATTGTAGATGCATCCTCGTGGTCCAAAAAAGCACAGCAACCAGAAAAAATTGATCTGGTGGCATACAGCAATTTTCTCAGGTTTGTAAGCTATCTTCCCACACACTCACAGTGGGAGACCGCATAAAGCGATGCACCTCCAGTGACACTGGGCAAATTGGTAATGCTTGATTACAAATTCATCACTCAAAAAGATTTTTTTCATTGTATTTCCAGATTATCTCTGGCCTTTCTGCTTTATCATATTTCAGTTACTGATGTTCGTAAGCTGTTGTGTCTTGGAATGTTTGAAAGAAATTACACAGCAATTATGAAGCAGCAGGTAAGTGTGTTACAAGATGCAATCAGAGGCAAAGGAATTTGGACATGCTTCAGATACGAACTATATATCTTCCAACATTTTAGGAGTCCTTATTTGCTCTGTGATATTTTGAGTTTGCACTGATGATTTGATTTACATTTTAGTCTATTCCTTGATTGTCTATCATAGTGTGCTTAACATATATATTTTTAAATGATCACAATTTGTCTTAGCATCATAATAATGAATTGCTCAAAAATTGCTTTTTGAATTTAGCAAATTAAAATTCTAGAATTCAACTGTATGTCTGATATTATGCAAACCATTGCATGTCTTCCCGGAATCCCATTGTTCAGCAATCTCTAGCTAGGGCAATTGATTCCAAGTTTTAATCTGTTTGCTCAATATTGCACACATCAGTGGTGATATGAAACACAAACCGCCCTCATGATGGGTACCGTGGCTGTATAAAGTTGTGAATCAGTAGAATTGGTCTGGGAGAGTAGAGCTACAGAAATCATAGAATCACAGAATCATACAATGGTTACAGCACAGAAGGAGGCCATTCGGCCCATCCAGCTCGTGCTGGCTCTCTGCAAGAGCACTTCAGCTAGTCCCACTCCCCCACCCTTTCCCCGTAGCCCTGCAATTTTCTTTCCTTCAGAAATGCAGGTCATTACTCTGTCATGACTGACTCATCTCTCATCATGTAAAGCCTGCTACTCATTCTCTACTTGGGTTTTAAAATCCTAAGTGAAATTAGATTGAGTGGTTCTTAAACCAATAACCAATGAATACAATCACAAGGCTAAAAGAATGTCTATTATGTTGCAACAAGTTATAAGAACGACCATGAGGTAAGTTCTGAACATTTAAGCTTACGTAAGAGAATAAAAGACTTGCACCTGGAATTTTCATGGGTTTGTCCTGATCTTCCACTGTAACTTTGCTGGAAGATTGGCAGAGCCCCCAGCGAAGCAGTGTCAATGGCTAAAAACAGCTGTCTCCACCGTTTCTCTGGGAGTTCTGAAGTTACGGTGGGAGATCGGGAAAGTTTCGCAGAGATTCTCCTCCTTGTATTTATATAGGTCCCGATATTTATGGAAAGGAGGTGGGGGAGCACTCGGAAATGCCGGGAACGTGGAGGTCCTGCTGCATTTAACAGCTGGACCACATTATCAATTTTTTACTCCATTTCCTGCCCGGCAGCCGGCCAGATGGACAGCCTGGGGATGGTCCACAGCAACTGGGAAGCATTGCAGAAGAGTGGGGGGGGGGGGAGGGGGGTTGGGTGAGGCCCGCAACTGGGAGGGAGGTGGGACCGGGAAACATCGCAGGTTGGTGGGGGGGCTGTCAGACCGAACACAGCTGAAGATTTGCTTGTGGGGTGGGGTGGTGGGGTGGGATGATAGGGGTTTACTCCTGCTCTTCTTGGCCTACAAACAGTGCTATAAAAAGCACTTGATCCAGCTGCTCCCACCTCCCATTAGCTGCCGGGTTTCCCGAGCCCTGGGAAACCTGGCCAGCCAGTGTTAAATTTAAACCGCTGCCAAAATATTAGGAATGGAGCCTCATTTACATATTGCAATGACTGGGCTGCCTGTCCAGAGCGAGTTACTTGGACACCCCCAAACCCACCATGGTTAAACTGGAAGTTTGGTTAACTTGTGGCGGGTTGGGGTCGGGTTTTGCAAATTCGCACACCTCTCGGAAACATTTTAAACTGCTTCCTACACAGTGAGTTATTGTGAAATGCAATGGCTTGTTACACAGCAGCTGTTCTATTCTATTTTGTATACAGCAAGATCCCACAAACAGCGGTGAGATGAATGATTCAATAATCTGTTTGAGAAGAGCCGATGGTTGAGAGCCCCGGGGAAAATCCTCAGCCATCTGAACCATTGGAAGAGACAGACTGAGCCGAGATCTAATAGGGGAGAGTTTCCTGGGTCTGAGTTTATGCACAATGGATCACCTGGGTGTAGCCAATATAAAAGAAAAAGAAAGACTAGCATTTCTATAGCGCCTTTCACATCCTCAGGACTTCCCAAAGCGCTTTTCAGCCAATGAAGTACTTTTTGAAGTGTAGTCACTGTTGTAATGTAGGAAACGCAGCAACCAATTTGCACACAGCAAGCTCCCCCTGCTCTTCTTCGAAATAGTGCCATAGGATCTTTTACATCAACCTGAGAGAGCAGACGGGGCCTCGATTTAATGTCTCATCTGAAAGACGGCACCTCTGACAGTGCAGCACTCCCTCAGCACTGCACTGGAGTGTCCGCCTAGATTTTGTGCTCAAGTCTCTGGAGCGGGACTTAAACCCACAACCTTCTGATACAGGGGCGAGAGTGCCACCAACTGAGCCACAGCTGTCACAGCTGAAGAAATTGGGTGGGTCAGAGCACAAGCTTGTAAAGGAACCCATTTCATTTTCCTTCCATTTTCTGATAATTGCATGCGTGCAGGATATCTAGTGTGCCTGGATGCAGACCGAGAAAAATCTCCCCAATGGATACTTTTGAGTTGGGTGCAGAATGGGCATGATATTGGTCATGTGCCCCCGGTGCCCACCCAACACGGCAGTCGGGAGCCCCGGACCACTTTCAGCTTCGGGTCTCAATAACATTTTCTCAGCGAGCTGAAGGTGACAAACGGCCACCCCACTGCAGCTCACCGGTATCCCTGGGATGTGAATCGGTCGGTTGCTACATGCAGCTGTATAGCAGGTAAGGCCCTGTTAAAGGGGAATGGATGGTGGAGGGAATGCTGGGGGGGGGGGGGTGCGTTTGGGTCTGCAGGGGGCCAAAAGATTTTAGTGGGGCACAGAGGAGTGCCCCTGCTTCTCCTGGCCTCACAAAAATCTTTACAAAA